>JAKCOX010000038.1:4705970-5905970 GCA_022605575.1 Laterallus jamaicensis coturniculus
GGTGTGAGAGTGAGTGAGAGTTCTCCCCTCTTCCTCCCTCTCCCCTCTTCCTCCCTCTCCCCTCTTCCCTCCCTCTCCCCCTCCTCTCCCCTCTTCCTCCCCTCTCCCCTCTTCCTCCCTCTCCTCTCTTCCTCTCCCCTCTTCCCTCCTCTCCCCCTCTTCCTCCCTCTCCCCCTCCCCTCCTCTGCCCCTCCCCTCCCCTCTCCCTCCCCTCCCCCCCCAGCCCATTCAGCCCCGCCAGGTGCACCCCTCTATTAATACCACTAATTAATGACCAGGAGCATCCAGCAGCCTGGGCGGAGCCGCCCCGGCCGCACGCACACACGCGTCCTTTGCAGGCACACAGCGACCGCGCAGAGCATGCAGAGGAGGGGGGAAGAAGAGCAGAGCCCCCCCCTTCAAACCCACCCCCCGCCACCCCCAAACACCCTCCCCCCACCCCCCATAGCAGAAAGAGGAAGGCCGGCACTCACAGTCAGCTTGATCTCCTTGCTGGGTGCTTGGGGGTGGGGGTGCGGGGGGGGGGTTGGTGCTGGGGGGGGGGGGAGAGGGAGGGGAGGGGGGGGGGTTGGGGGAGGGGGGATTATTTTAGGGGAGGGGGGGGTTGTTTTGGTTTGTTGAAGGGGTTTTTTCCCCCCCCCCACTCCTGGCGTGTCTGTGTTGTGAGGAGATTTTAAACACCTCCCCCCCCCCTCCTTCCTCCTCCTCCTCCTCTTCACCCCCCCCCCCTCTTCCCCTTCTCGGCGGCTGCTGCTGCTGCTGGCAAATGCGGATCTGAAAGGAGAAGGCAAGAGAGGGAGGCTGCGGCTCACACACGCATCCACCCCTCAGCCAGCCAACCAACCCCCCCCCCTTCTTATTTATATAAATAATAAAGAAAGAAGGGGGGAAAAATTACTCCAGGAAGCTGAGACCGAATCATTTGCAGGGAGAGAGGAGGAGGAGGAGGAGGAGGAGGAGGAGGAAAAAATCATAAATAGAAAAAGAAGGGAGGAAAAAAAGGGGGGAGGGGGAAGGAAGGGGGGGGAAAGGAGCGAGCTCCCGGCCTTACTGGAGGGGATCCAGCTGCTAAAAAATAGCAAAATCACACTGGAAATTAAATAAGGGCAAACAGGCTAAGGGGAGCTTCCAGCCCTTGCGGAGAGGGGAGAGGAGGAGGAGCCCCGGCTGCATCACGGCCGATGGGGGCGGGAGGCGGCGGGGCCCGGGAGCGATAGGTCCGTTCAAAGGGCTGCGGCGGGCGGGTGGTGGCTGCTTCCCTCCTCCTCCTCCTTCCCTCCTCCTCCTCCTGCTTCCCTCCTCCTCCTCCCTTCCTCGTGGAGGGTCTCCTCCGGGGTAGATGGAGGCAGCGCTGGGGGAGGATGGAGATGATTTTCCCTCCCCCTCTTCTAAACGCCACCCCTCCCGGGATGCTCCAGGGATGATGCTCAAAAGAGCCACTGGGATCCTGGGGGGGCATCAGGAGGAGTGTGGGCAGCAGGTGACAGGAGGGGATCCTCCCCCTCTGCTCTGCCCTGCTCAGGCCCCAGCTGGAGTGTTGTGTCCAGTGCTGGGCTCCCTGGGATCAAAAGGACAGGGATCTCCTGGAGAGAGTCCAGAGAAGGGCGACGAAGATGATGCGCTTGTTGGATCAACACTCACACAGGTCTGGGGTTCTCTTGAATCATAGACTGGTCTGGGTTGGAAGGGACCCCAAGGGTCACAGAGCTCCAACCCCCCTGCCACAGGCAGGGACACCAACCTCAGGCCTGGAGCTACACAAGGTTGCCCAGGGCCCCATCCAACCTGGCCTGGAACACCCCCAGACACGGGGCACCCACCCCCCTCTCTGGGCAGCAATGGATGCCCTGTCCCTGGAAGTGTTCAAGGATCTTGTAGTGGGGGGTTATTTTAAGGTGAAACAATGAAACCCAGAGCTCAGCATCCTCTGAGTGACAGGATTGTCCCAAATCCCCCCAAATTCCCATGGAAACTCCAGTTAGGAATTTCCCAGGAGCTCCTGATCACAGCTGCTTCCAACCACCCCAACACTAAGGATTGAAACCTGGAGTTAGGACCTGAGCTTCACCCAGTCTGCTGCTGGATTTTTAGCCAGTTTGGAGTTTTTTTTTGGTTTTAAAAACACCTTAAAAAAGCTAAATAAGAAAGTATCTATGTCTGCATGGGGCAAAACCTCTTCACAGGGAAGATTTGTGCTGTGAAAAGAGTCAACCCAAACCAGTGGGGCTCAGGGGGCTTTATTTCTGTTGCTTGGCTGTTATTGGGATTTTTAAAATCCCCTGTAAACCCCCCCCCTGACTAAAACACAATCAGAGCAGTGTCCCTTTCTGATGATTAAAAAATGAAAGCAAAGAAAGGGGGGTGGGAGTGGGGAGGAAGGAAAACCTCCCTCTAAGAAGCTGGCCTGTTTTCCATTGCTTGCAGAGAGCCCAGGCAGCTCTGGCTGCCTGTGCCCAGTTGTGGCTCCCTGATGGTGATGGGTCTGAGGGCTTCAATCCAGGCAAGGTGTTGCTTGCACACCCCAGGGGGGTTATTTTTCCCCTTAAAATCAATTTTTTTCCCCTGAAAACCACATCTACAGGCAGCCCTGCCTGGGTTTTAGGGGTGTGTGTGTGGGGGGGGGGGGTTACCTCCTGCTTGCAGCAGCCCCATCCCTGCCCTTGGGCTTCCCTGCTTTGCCTTGAGCCTGGTGTGGAATTGGGTTTCCATCCCTGGCAGAGGTTGGTTGTTATTAATATCACTCATTTATCCTGGGGGGGGTGGTGGTGAATGGCTGTAACTGGAGAGCTGTGAGCAACCAGGGGCTGCTCTTTCATGCTTCCATCCCTGAAAGTTTGGGCAATTCCTTGCTTGCCAAGCTCATGCTGGAGCATCCCCAAGGTGGGTTCACCCCACAGGGGTGACCCCTTGGTTTTTAAAGCCAAGTCATGCTGTGCTGGTCCCCAGGAATGAAAGAGCAGCAGTGAGATGCTCCCAGGAGGAGAAGCTGGATGGGGAAACTGGCCTGAAACTGTGTGTAATGGGGGAGGAGGGGGGGGAATAAAAGGGATTTGGGAAGTGGGGTTTGTTTGGTGCTTGGAATTTGCTGGGTTTGGGAGAACATGGGATTTCAGAAGGAGCCTGGCAATGCAAGGAGATGAATTCTGCACCCCCCAAGGAGGGGGGGCTACAAGGAAGTACCCCACTTGAAATAGCAACCCTTCCCTGTGTGTGTGATGCCATGTGGGGAGGTGAGACGTGGAGCAGTGTGAGGCTGGCTTGGATCTGAGCAGAGCCCAGCATTTCAGGCCAGGAAAGGTGATTTTTTTTCCACTCTTGGTTTTTGCAGTTTTCCCCTGAGTTAAAGCCAGTGCTGGGCTTTTCCTGGAGTTAAGGCTGGATTTGGGAGGGGGATTGCTGAGGTTCCCAACAACCTTCAGTTCTGCAGTGAGACCACACAGTGAAAACAGCTGGAAACTGTGAAACAAGAAGTGAGGTTTATTCTTCCCCCCCCCCCTTCCCCATCACAGCTGAGCCCAAGGCAGGATGCAAAGGACCAGCCTGGGGCTCAGCACTGCACCCATGAGTGATGCTGCCCAGCCTTATCCCAAAGAAGCTGGACAAGCCACTGGGATGCAGGCAGAGGATGAACCCCCTTGGGGTGTTCACAGGGATGACAGGAGGGGCAGGAGGACCCATGGTAGGAGGGATGGAGCCTTTGTTTCCCCTCCTGGCTTTGTTTCCCCAACCCCATTGCTGAAGCCCCATGTGGTCACACAGCCCTGAAGCCACCTCAAAACAGCCCTTTTAATTTGATTAAACAGCTCCTTCCCCCTCACCCACTGAGGAGATTTAGCAACTCACCAGGGCAGTATTTCCCCCCCCCCCACCCCTTGTAGCCCTTTTTTGGGGACAAATTCCTAAATCACCTGATCAATTATAGGCTTAACACTGCTGCTTTTGAGGCTGTGAGCCCTGGGTTTGCAGGGACACAGGGATGCACGTGGGGGTGCCTGTGTTGCAGATGTGTGTGTGGGGGGTGTGTGTGTGCATGAAAGTGTTGGGTATCCCCATTTTAATTAATTCATTAATGTTTAAAGCAATTTTTTAATATTTTTTTTTTTAGGCCTGGGAGGAGATTCCATGGGGAAATGGGGAGCCAAGTGCTTGGGAAAAGCTGTGCCTCTGCAAAGTCCCTGGAAAAGAAAACCATTCCCTGCTTCCTCAGCTCAGCAGGGCTCCACAGAACTGCAGGAGCTGGTTGTTCTGCCCTGAAATACATCTTTGGGCAGGAGGAGGGGGATGGAGTGAAGCTGGAGGAGGGAAGGGTTAGATTGGATATTAGGGGGAAGTTCTTTGCAGAGAGAGTGGTGAGGGGCTGGAACAGGCTGCCCAGAGAGGGGGTGGGTGCCCCGTGTCTGGGGGTGTTCAAGGCCAGGTTGGATGGGGCCCTGGGCAACCTTGTGTAGCTCCAGGCCTGAGGTTGGTGTCCCTGCCTGTGGCAGGGGGTTGGAGCTCTGTGACCCTTGGGGTCCCTTCCCACCCTTGTCATTCTATGATTCCCCTGGGGAGGGACAATGTAGGGGACTGGAGGGTTGCCTGGGAGGACACATATCTTGTTCCACCCTATCCTGTGTCTCAGCAAATGCTGCTGAGCCCCTCAAAGCTGTGTTTGGGATTTGGGTGCCTAATTCCTGTTAATTTCCCTGGGAAAGGGGAAACCAGATCCTCTAAGGCAGCTCTGGAAGAGGAAAAAAAACCTTCAGCCCAGGTTGTTGGGTAATTGGTACCCGACTAATTAAAAAGTGTGGTGTGTTTGTCACCTCCAAAGCCCTCTTGAACAGCAGCTCACGTGGTTCTGGGCCTGGCAGAGACAGGTGTTGTCACCCTCATTCCACAGATGGGGAAATGCGTGGATCAGAAGTGGTGTGACTGGTTTGAGGTGAGGTAAGAGCACGTTTCACACAATCACAGAATCACAGAGCTGTAGGGGTTGGAAGGGACCCCCAGAGCTCCTGGGGTCCAACCCCCCTGCCAAAGCAGCTCCCCAGCTCATACTGCACAGGTCGGTGTCCAGACGGGGCTGGAATCTCTCCAGAGAAGGAGACTCCACACACCCCCCTGGGCAGCCTGTCCCAGGGCTCCCTCACCCTCACTGGGGAAAAGTTCCTCCCCATGTTGGTGTGGAACTTCCTGTGCTCCAACTTGCAGCCATTGCCCCTTGTCCTGTCCCCACAGACACTGAAAAGGGGCTGGCCAATTCCCCCTGCACCCCATCCTTCAGATATTGATAAACATTGATTAGGTCCCTCCCAGTCTTCTTCTCTCCAGGCTGAACAGCCCCAGCTCTCTCAGCCTTTCCTCACAGGATAGATGCTCCAGGCCCTTCATCATCTTCATAGCCCTTCTCTGGACTCTCTCCAGGAGATCCCTGTCCTTTTGATCCCAGGGAGCCCAGCACTGGACACAACACTCCAGGTGGGGCCTGAGCAGGGCAGAGCAGAGGGGGAGGATCCCCTCCTGTGACCTGCTGCCCACACTCCTCCTGATGCCCCCCAGGATCCCATTGTCCCTCTCAGCCCCAGGGCACACTGCTGGCTCATGGCCACCCTGTCACCCACCAGCACCCCCAGGTCCTTCTCCACAGAGCTCCTCTCCAGCAGGTCACCCCAGCCTGTCCTGATCCATGTGGTTGTTCCTCCCCAGGTGCCAGACTCTCCACTTGCTGTTGTTGAATCTCATCTGGTCTCTCCCTGCCCAGCTCTCCAGCCTGGCCTGGTTCTGCCCTTTCTCTGCAAGAGAAGGGATGGCTGCACAAGAAGGCTCTGCAGTTGGCTCTGAGGCAATTAACTCCCTTAATTCATTAATTGCCCAGTTGAATACAGTGAGCATCATATTCCCTGTGCTCTGTGTTTCTGACTTTCTCAAGGCAGCACAGAGCAGAGGAACAGGAGGGGCATCAGCTTTTTAAAAGGGCAGAGACTGGCAGGACAAGGGGGATGGAGTGAAGCTGGAGGAGGGAAGGGTTAGATTGGATATTAGGGGGAAGTTCTTTGCAGAGAGAGTGGTGAGGGGCTGGAACAGGCTGCCCAGAGAGGGGGTGGGTGCCCCGTGTCTGGGGGTGTTCAAGGTCAGGTTGGATGGGGCCCTGGGCAACCTTGTGTAGCTCCAGGCCTGAGGTTGGTGTCCCTGCCTGTGGCAGGGGGTTGGAGCAATGTGACCCTTGGGGTCCCTCCCAACCCAGACCAGTCTGGGATTCTATGATCAGTAATTACCCCCAGGAAAAGCTCTTTCTGGCAGGCAGCTCCTCAGTTTGCTTGCAGAGGGTGGGACAGGGCTGCTGAGTCTTTGCCCTCACCCACAACCAGGAGGGAGGAATTGGGAGGGGGAAAAAGAGCTGCCTGGGTGTGTGTGTGAGTGTGTGTGTGGGTGGGTGGGTGGGTGTGGGTGTCCATGGGGCAAAAGGGAAGGGAAAACCACACCTCATGTCTGTCCAAGCCTCCAGCATGGAGGAGCCTGGGGTTAAAGAGGGGTGTGGGTGCCCTTTGTGCCTGGAAAGAAGTGGCCAAATCTGCCAGGCTCAAGCCAAAGACATCAGGTGCTGTCTTGTTTTGAAACCTCTGCTGGGAAGGCAGTCACCCACCCCTGGGACAGGCTGGGCAGAGTCACGAGGCTGGGCTGGGCGTGGTGTGGGTGCTGGCTGGGCATCCCCACCCCTTGCCCTGCCCCTCCTGCCATGCTGCTGGGTGCAATGGGTGGTGTTTGCAACTGGGAGGAGATGGGGGACAGATCCCCTGACCCCTGGAGCTGGGGGTGTTTAGAGGCAGACCTTGTCAGCTGAGCTGCTGTTTGAGGCAGCTGCAGCCCAGATGGAGGAACTGGAGGTGAAGCCACCCCTGTGCTCATCTCATGGCACCTCTTCTCTTGGGGAGGGGGGGGGTTGGGTGGCTGGGGGCAAGCATGGGCACCCCCATCCCTATGCACACACACATCTCATCCTTCCTCTGGTCACAGCCCCTAAAATACCTGCCTGCAGTAGCCCTGAGCACCCTTGGGTGCTGAGCTGCTGCTTTCTGCTCTGTGGGGCTCAGGTTTCACACCCCCCTGCTCCCTCCCTCCCCCCCAGCCCCAGGAGCCAGGTTTAATTCCCCTCTCCTTTAAAACAAAAACTGGGATTTGCTTTTAATCCCCTGCCAGCCAGATCTGGGCTTGGAGGGGCTCACTGCTGCCTGGGCTGTACCACAGACAGCCCCAGGTCTGAATATATCCAGATCCCCCCCCCAATATACAGCTCTGGCTGGACTGGGGCAGCCTCCCCTCCCAATATACAGCTCTGGCTGGACTGGGCAGCCCTCCCCCCCAATATACAGCTCTGGCTGGACTGGGGCAGCCCTCCCCCCCAATATACAGCTCTGGCTGGACTGGGGCAGCCCTCCCCCCCAATATACAGCTCTGGCTGGACTGGGGCAGCCCTCCCCCCCCAATATACAGCTCTGGCTGGACTGGGGCAGTCTCCCCCCCAATATACAGCTCTGGCTGGACTGGGTCAGCCCCTCCCCAGCACAGGGTGAGCTGGAAGAGCTGGTGGGGCTGGAAATGGGTGCTGGCTCAGGTAGGGATGCTCCTGCCATGCCTGCACGTCCTGCCCTGCCAGCACCCACGGGGACATGTCCCTGCCTGCCACCCCAGCTCTGGGGGCTGGTTGATTCACCCTGTGCCTCTCCCATCCCCTGGGATGGTGAGGATGTGGTTGGGGTGCTGGGAAGGAGGTGTGGGAGCTTGAGTACCCCAAGGTGGAGCATCACAGAGCGTTAGGAGTTGGAAGGGACCTGGAAAGCTCATCCAGTCCAACCCCCCCCACACACCCTGCCAGAGCAGGGTGACCCAGACTAAACCCCACAGCATCCCATTATTTCTGGGGAGCTCGTGCTCCTCGGCCACCGGCTGTGCCCACCTCCCGGGGCCTGGGGTGGGCTGTTTGGCTCTGGTCGTGGCAGGGGAGCTGGGATGCTCTGGGCTGCAGCCATGGCTGCGGTGCACAATGGCCTTTTGTCTGCGGGGCTGCCCCGGGAACATCCCGCCATCCCAGTTTCCCAGTAACATGAAACCTCCTCGGGGCTGCCTGCTGGAGCACAAAGCCCGGGGCTGCTGTGTGTGTGCATGGAAGGTGGGGGTGCGGGGCTGGAGGAGGGGGAGGGGGGAGCTCCAGCCCGTTCCCAGCTCCCCTGATGCTTGGGCACACGTGTAACGAGTGTGTCGGGGCTCAGGTGGGTGGTAGGTGATGTGGGGTCCCCTGCTAGAAAGGGGGGAGGGTGGTACAAAGCAGGGGGGGGGGCACCAGGAAGGGGACCACGTGCTGCCCTCACTACCGTGAGATCCTCGGTGCAGGGATGCTGCCCATCTGGGGTGGGGGGGGATGGGGGGGGCTCCTCATTCTCAGCACACCCACTATCATTCCCCAACCCTTCCTGGGGGTCACCCAGGCCAGGTGAAGGATACCTGGACCCTCTCTGGAGCCTCTTTCCCCTCTGCACCCCCCAGCCCAGCCCGGAGGGGGGGTTAGGGGGCTAACAAAGGCGGTGAGGGGATGGGGATGGGTGTGTGGAAGGAGGAGGAGCGGCTGTAAATCATTAACGCGGCGGAAGAGAATGCGAAGGGTCATTAATTGAGGGCTCCTGGCTGGCTGGCAGGGGAGCCTGGCTGCCTTGTTTGGTTTTAATCAAGGTATTTTATTGCAAGTGCCACATCGGAACTAAACTGGGCAGCAAGGAAACTGGGGGGGGGGGGGCGGCAGCATCTCAGGGGGTGGGGAGCAGGGGAAACGTGGCAGGGTGATGCTGCAAGGGATGGGGGGCACATGGGGGGCATATGGGGGGCACATGGGGGAAGGGGCTTGGAGGGGGCTGGAGGATGTGTGGTGTGAGGGGATGGGGGGTGCAGAGGGCAGGGGATGTGCTGTTCCTGCTTGTCCCAAGCAAAGGGTTGGCTCCTCTGTCCCCTGAGTCTCCTCAGGCCCGGTGGGATGGGGAAGGGGGGTGTGTGTGTCCCAGCTCCCCAGCCCCACGTGCAAAGCCCACCCTGAGCTGTTCTTCTGGCAGGCACCCACTTTTGTGTGGTGACATGTCCTGAGCTCATCCCCCCCCTTTCCCCCCCTGGGATGCTGTCCAGATGACTCTCACCACCTGCATCCCTGGTACCTCTGGGACAGAAGCCCCAGCCCTGGGGATTGCTGTGTCCAGATCTGCTGCCACTTGCTCTCACTTCCCCATTCCCCAACTGCAAGGGGGGTGTCTCCAGGGCTGCCCCCCCCCCCATCCACGTGCACGGTGTCCCTGTTTACCCAGGGCTGTGCTCACTGCTCTTGGCCCTGGGCTCACTGTGCCAAAGGGGACCCGCTGGAGAAGCTGCTCCAAGAAAACACTTTTCCCAGCCAAATTCCTTGACACTTTCCCTTTCACTCAGCTCCCCTTGGAAAAGCATCAGGGACCCAGGGACTTCCCCCCCTTCCCTTCCTCCCTCCCCCCTTCCCTGGTGACTCAGGTGGTGGTCACGGGTGACTCAGCTGCTGGCAGCATCCCCCGCTCTGCAGGCGTGAGGGGGGGGCGCTGGGGGGGTTTTGGGGAGCGATGCCGGTGGCAGGATGGGGAATGGGGCCAAGCTGGCTGCTGGTGTAAAGGAGGGAGCTGGAGTGCCCGCTGCTGTGGATGCTGTGACAGCCCCGGGGTGTTTAACAGGCTCTGAGGGAGGTTGGTGATGGTGGGGAGGGGGTGCAGCACCTCTTGGTCGGTAAGTGACCCCGGGGGGGACAGGGCTGGGTGGGACAGGGCACCCTGAGGTGTAAATGGCAGGTTTTCCTGGGGGAAACCTCCTCCCACCTCTCCAGAGTCACTCTTGGGGGCTGGAAAACTTGTTTTCTGGCGGAAGGAAAACCCGTGTGTCCGTCGAGGGGGAGGGGGGGGGGGGAATGCGGCCTCGACCCCCGGGCTGAGGAGCTGTGGGGGCCGGATCCCCGGCACCCCCGGGCCGCTGCCGGTGCCAGCCCGGCCGTGTCACTGCGGTTCCCTGCTGCCACCTAACGGGAAGAGGCCTCCTGGCAGCAGGGTGGGGGGAAACCCCTTCCCCGGGGCTCTCCTGCCCCGTGGGGTGCTGGTCAGCCGAGGGATGTGCCCCCCCCCCACCCCAGCAGCATGTGGGACCCGCTGGAACAAAGGGGGCATCGCCTTGGAGCTGTGGGGTGGGGAGCACCCGTCCTTCTGCAGGAGGGGAAACTGAGGCACGCCGGGGGCTGATTGCAGCGTGGCTGGGAAGGAACCTGGTGCTCATCACAGCCCATGAGTGGGTGCTGCTGGGCACCCTCCAGCCAGGCTGGCTGCTTCCAGCCTGGGGCTGTGGGAGCAGCGGGCTGAGCCCAGCTGGGAGCTGCTGGGGTGTGAACTGGGGCTCTGCCTGCAGCTGGTCCCTGCCTTTGAGAGGCAGGGTGGGCCCAGCACCCTGCTCTGCCCGGCTTTGCACCCTTCCCCTGCCCTGGTGAGTCTCAGCATCGCTCCCCAGGGAGCAGGGTGGTTCTGGGGTGGGCTCAGGGCAAAGTGGGGCTGAGCAGGGCTGGAGCGTGTCCCTGCCTCTCCCAGCAGCAGCCTGGGCGTGGGGACTTACTGGTCCCCTCAGAGGGGATGGATGGATGGATGGATGGGTGGGTGGATGGATGGATGGATGGGTGGATGGGTGGATGGATGGATGGATGGATGGATGGATGGATGGATGGGGGATACTGGTGACCCTGGCTGCAGGGCTGAGCCCTCCCCAGACTGTTTGCCCCCCCCCCCAAGGACTGCAGGGGCAGTGTGTTTGTCCCTAGCAGGGGACTCCCAGGCATGTGGTGTGGCCCTGATCCTGTGGTGTGGCTCATCCATCCCTGGGGGGGGGGGGATGGGATGTGACATCCAGTCTGCCCAGAGGATTAGGCCCAGCTATAACGGGCTGGGTGCTCACTGGTCGTTCCCAGCTCCAGTTACTGAGTGCCTGGCCCCAGCACTGCCTGGCCATGCCAGGGGGTCACCTTTCAAATGGCACTGACACACCAGCAGGGTCACAGAGGGGTGAGGGGCTGGGGAGTTTCCAGGAGCCTGGAAGCTGCTATTGGGGCTCAGCATCCCACCCCTCCGTGCCCCAAACCCACCGTTGGGAGGAAGAGGGCTGGGGTTCCCCCTACTGCCACCCACCCTCCCCAGGAGAGGGCGTTCTGCTGCCTCCATCACTTCATTGCAGGGGTGGGGGTGGGGGTGCAAGGAGGCTTCTGGCATGTTCCAGTCCCCCTCCATCCATCACAAGAGCAGCTCAGTGGGAGTTGGTGAGGCTGTCACCCACCTTCCCAGCCAGCTCTGGGGCCTGATTAATTGCTCACTTAGCAACTGCTAATCTGTATGTAGGTGCTGTAGCCAAACGAGGTGCTGCCTGTCTCCCCTCCCAGCACAGCATCACGACAGCACGAGGGGCTGGGGGGGGGGTGGCTCGGCATGATTCGGAGCTGGGGGAGGACAGCTGCGTTCCCAGTTCCCAGTGAGAAGCCTCAGGGTCCCTGTGGAGGGGGAGAACACCCCTGAGCCAGCCCACTCAAGGCCAGCACCCATGCATTGCCCTCAAAGAGAAGGGTGTGCATCCATCCATCCATCCATCCATCCACCCATCCATCCATCCATCCCCTCTGAGGGGACCAGTAAGTCCCCACGCCCAGGCTGCTGCTGGGAGAGGCAGGGACACGTTCCAGCCCTGCTCAGCCCCACTTTGCCCTGAGCCCACCCCAGAACCACCCTGCTCCCTGGGGAGCAGTGCTGAGACTCACCTCAAAGTGGACACCTGGAGGGTCCCTGCTCTGAGGCATCCTTGGGGGTACCTCAGCTTGGGGGGGGGGGATTTTCCCCTGGAGATTTAGAGGGGTGTTGAGGATGTGACTTGTGTTTCAGCTGCTGCACAAGGGTGATGGGTGACCAGTTGCTTGGGAGCTGCATGGGCTGTGCAGCACCTTCTGTGTGTGGGGCAGGAGGGGATGGGCCCCACGGCAGCTGTGTGTGGAGGGGGGGGTGGGGGGGATGTTAGTCCAGCAAAGTGCCCCAAACATCTTCCTTTCCCCCCAGTTTGAAGGAAGAAAAAGCTGAGAGAGCATGGGATAGAGGAGTGGACAGTGAGGTGGGGTGAGAACTGGCTGTGGGACCGAGCTCAGAGGGTGTGATGGGTGGAGCAGAGTCTGACTGGAGCCTGTGACCAGTGGTGTCCCCAGGGCTGGGTGTTGGGTCCAGTCCTGTTCAATATCTTCACTGACACCTTGATGAGGGAACAGCACCCACCCTCAGCAAGTGCTGCTGATCCAGAGCTGGGAGGGGTGGCTGACAGGCAGGACACTGCGCTGCCATCCAGAGCCCTGGCCAGGCTGGAGAGCTGGGCAGGGAGAGACCAGATGAGATTCAACAACAGCAAGTGGAGAGTCTGGCACCTGGGGAGGAACAACCACATGGATCAGGACAGGCTGGGGGGGAGCTGCTGGAGAGGAGCTCTGTGGAGAAGGACCTGGGGGTGCTGGTGGGTGACAGGGTGGCCATGAGCCAGGAGTGTGCCCTGGGGCTGAGAGAGACAATGGGATCCTGGGGGCATCAGGAGGAGTGTGGGCAGCAGGTCACAGGAGGGGATCCTCCCCCTCTGCTCTGCCCTGCTCAGGCCCCACCTGGAGTGTTGTGTCCAGTGCTGGGCTCCCTGGGATCAAAAGGACAGGGATCTCCTGGAGAGAGTCCAGAGAAGGGCTATGAAGATGATGAAGGGCCTGGAGCATCTCTCCTGTGAGGAAAGGCTGAGAGAGCTGGGGCTGTTCAGCCTGGAGAGAAGCAGACTGAGGGGGGACCTAATCAATGTTTATCAATATCTGAAGGATGGGGTGCAGGGGGAATTGGCCAGCCCCTTTTCAGTGTCTGTGGGGACAGGACAAGGGGCAATGGCTGCAAATTGGAGCACAGGGAGTTCCACAGCAACCTGGGGAGGAACTTTTCCCCAGTGAGGGTGAGGGAGCCCTGGGACAGGCTGCCCAGGGGGTGTGGAGTCTCCTTCTCTGGAGAGATTCCAGCCCCGTCTGGACACCGACCTGTGCAGTATGAGCTGGGGGGCTGCTTTGGCAGGGGGGTTGGACCCCAGGAGCTCTGGGGGTCCCTTCCAACCCCTCCAGCTCTGTGGCTCTGTGAAGCCCGGCGTGGCTGGGTCCATCCCTCCGCACGGCTGCAGTGAGCCCGCCTGCCACAGGAAGGCACTGGAGGCTTTTGCTGGAGATTTGGGGATGTGAGATGCTGACTCCAGGTTTGAGACTGGAGCACTGGTATGGGGAGCGTGGCCGTGGGCTGGGGGCCTGGATGGGGGTCGCAGAGGACCGGTGGTGCTCCCATGGGACCCATCCATCACTGCTCTGGCCAAGGCTGGCTCTTTATCCTCACTCTGTGGATTTTTCCACATCACTCAGTGAAAACGAACTTGCTGTCTCCAGCCCCTCCTTCCAACCCCCCTCCCCTGCTGCTGGGGTGCTCCTTCCCCTTGGGAGACCCCCCGCAGCCTCTTCCTCTCTTTCCCCACTGCCAAGACCCCTGGGAGCTGGTGATGCTCTTGCCTTCAGCTCTCCTCTTGCCTGGAGGGATGAGGAATTTACTGGACCTTGGGACAACCCCACAAGGATCAGGGGTGGGGGGGCCTATGTGCCCTGGCTTGGGGGTGAGCTCTGGGTGCCACATGCTTGATGCCAAAGGCTTTATTTTGGGTGGTTGTGAATTTTGGGGGTGAGGAACTGTGAAACCTGGGCATCCCAGCATTTTTAGGACTGGATGAGCTGGGGACTAATTAAATCCATCCTGCTGCTGCTGCTGCTTGAGCATGGGCTTGTCCTTGAGCTGTGGCACCTAAAGGACCCCTGTGTCACCAGGATGGGGGGAGAGGGGGGGCTGCTTTGGTGTGGTCATCACTGGAACAGTGATGGAGGAGATGTCACCTTCATGCTAGCTGCCCCCAGACCCACCTGCCCCAAAGGGTTGGTGCTGCTGAGCACATCTGGGTGCTGCTGAGCACATCTGGGTGCCAGAACCTCCGGAACCCGGAGGTTCTGGCACCCAGATGTGCTCAGCAGCACCCAGGCACCCAACTGGAGCTTGGCCTGAGCTGGGCTTTGACTTTATTGCCTGGGAATTGATGGGTTTATGGCTGAGAATGCTTTCATGAGTTAATTTTAATAGCTAGGTCAGAGCAGTTTCTCTCTGGGAAGCTGCTCTCTCAGGTAATATAAAGCACCTTCAGCTGGTGGCACCGACCCTAAATTTCAGGGTGCAGGGCTTGCTGAGCACCCCACAAAGGCTGCAGCTTCATGTGCAGCAGAGCCACAGCTCAGCTCAGCTGAGCCAAGCAAAGGAGGGAGAGCTCTGGCCTGGGGAGGATGCTCCGTGCTCCCCAGCTGGGTACCAGAGCCAGGGGGATGTGATGCTGCTCTGTGCCATGAGTGGGGGTCCTGGGTGCTCTGTGCTCCCCAGCTGGGTACCAGAGGGTACCACTGGAACAGTGATGGGGGAGATGTCCCCTCCATGCTAGCAGCCCCCAGACCCACCTGCCAGGGGGATGTGATGCTGCTCTGTGCCATCAGTGTGCGTCCTGGGTGCTCTGTGCTCCCCAGCTGGGTACCAGAGCCAGGAGGATGTGATGCTGCTCTGTGCCATGAGTGGAGGATCCTGGGCTGAGGACACAGGACCTTTGCTGCCCCAAAACACTGGTCCTTCATAGCCAGGTGCTTCCCCTGTGGCATGGTCCCTCCATCCTGTGACCTCCTGGGGGTTTTGGGACCAGCTTTGGGTGCTGCCTGCCTGGGAAAGAGTTAAAACCCAAGCGATAATAATGATAAATAATAATAATATTGCATATTATGTGGCTGAGGGGGGCTGGGTACCCCCCCTGAACCCCATAAAGGGAATGGAATGTGAAGGAGCTTTAAACTGACTGGCATTCAAACTGTGAGCAGATAGAGGAGGGGGACTGGGGAGGGTGGGGGGCTGCTGGGGGTGTCAGGGATGTAAATTCAGGCTCATCAGGCTGTGTGTGTGTGAGGGTCTGTGGATGGGACTGGGATGGGGCTGAAGTCGATTTGGGGTGATGCTGGAGTGGGGGGGGGGGATGGTCCCTTTTGAGGAAGCTTCAAGGCTGTGAAGAGATGCAGCCATGAGGCTGGGGAACTTCTTGGGATGCCGCTTCATGGGGCAGCATCCATCCCACCTCTTCCCAAACCTTTCCCAACCCCTAATTTCATGCATCCTACACTAATACCAGGCTGAGGGGTGCAGGGTGGGGATTGGGGGGGATGTGGGGGTCCCTTCCCAGCTCAGCCCCTCTCATTGCAGCACCCAATCGATGAGGAACATAATTACTCTTGCAAGAGGCAAATCCTTGGCTGCTTGGGTGAGCTCCAGGGAAGACAGTGTTTCCTTGCAAAGTATGAGGCCATGAATATTTTATGCCTGAGGAGGATATTTCTTTCAGGAGGCTGTTGCATGAATTATGGAAAGGTTGGGAGGAGGAGATGGGTGTTGTTTCCACGGGGTTGGCTCCAGGCTGGAGGCTGCCTTGGTGCTGGGGAGCTTTGCTTACCCAAGGTCCTTTTCCCTGGGGGGAGGGACAAGGTCTGCTCCATCACAGCAGGCAGAGGGTGCTGGAGGAGCTCTTGGTGTAAATCCATCCCAGTTTGGGGCAGTTTGTTTCCCGGCAGAGCAGGTTGGTGTATGGCACAGTGACTGGGGCAGCTTTTGCATGGGGTGAGATGTGGGGTGGGTGCCTCAGCTGATGGCTTGGAGAGGGATATGGCAGCTTCCCCAAGAGCTGGGAGGGAGAAGCCAGGCAGAGGCAGCCTCACTGACCTCCTCCATGCTCTCCTCCTTGCTTTTCCCATCTCCTGTGTATCACCAAGCTGGCTGCTCAAGGGGTGGGTGCTCAGTGCTGAGCCCACCCAGCAGCCCAGCCCTGCTGTTTCTGGTGGGGAGCTGGTGATGTGCTGCTCTCCAGTCAGCTCCCATCCAGCATCCTGGGCGCTGCTGCCACTCTCCTCCTCCGGCTGGGCTGGCCGGGAAGGATGAGCTGATAAACTCTCTTTTGTGTTAGTTAAGACGTAAAGATTTGCCTCTAATCGAGCTGGTGGTGGCAGGGAGTGTGTGCTGCCTGGCTGGCACGGGTAATTTTCTCTCTCTTCCCTTTTCCTCCCTTTAAAAAATCTTTTTCCCTTTAAAAAATCTTTTTCCCTTAAAAAAAAAAGCATCTCCAGCTCCCTGTAGCTGGTAAAACTCCTCCTGCATCCAAATGGAAATGCAGCTGGAGCTGCCTGCTCTCCCTTCCCCTAGAAACCCTCCCCACACACACACATCCCAGGCTGGGGTTGGGGTTGTGTCCCTGGGGTGTTGCACTGGGGACAGAGGGACAGATCTGGCTTTAGAGAGAAAACTGGAGGGCAGAGAAGTGGTGTTGGTCCTGGGGAGCAGCACGGCATCGCTGGGGGGGGGGGGGGGGGGCTCTGAGGTGACATGGGGGGTGGATTTCTGTGCCATTCATAGAATCATAGACTGGCATGGGTTGGGAGGGACCCCAAGGATCACAGAGCTCCAACCCCCCTGCCACAGGCAGGGACACCAACCTCAGGCCTGGAGCTACACAAGGTTGCCCAGGGCCCCATCCAACCTGGCCTTGAACACCCCCAGACACGGGGCACCCACCCCCTCTCTGGGCAGCCTGTGGGTCTTCAGCCAAAGCTGCATCCCCAGCACCGTGGTCCTGCATGCGATCTGAGCACGGGTGTGATGAGTTTGAGCTGCCTCCTCCCTGGTCCAGGACTTGGTCCTGTACTCTCTGAGGGTGCCAGTGATAGAAGATGCTGAGGGTGCATAAGGAGAGGTTTCCAACATATCACTGTGTCTCAGCTCTTTGTGTTTCTCTATTATTTAGACCTAAAACCCAGAGTAATCTCTTGCCCAAAATAGCCTCTCCCTGGCTTAGCCACATCCCCAGGCCTGTGCCACGTGAGCCTGTGCTCCCAACACACAGCAACTCCTCTGGAACTATTAAATCTGTCATGGCTCTTTCCTTTTTCAAGACTCTTTAAAGGGTTTTTAGCTTTGAGGAGGGATGGCTGGATGTCAGTGTTGGGGGGAGAGAGCAGGAAGGTGCTTTAGCTGGAGAAGCATCAAGGATGCTTCATGCTGGGACCTTGTCCTGCCCCAGAGAGCTGCCTGAGGGTTGGGAAACCTGTCTTCTCCTTTTCTCCTCATCAGTTTGCTCAGGAGGATGGGAGGGGAGAAGAGTTTCCACACCTCTGGCTGAGGTCTGGCATCCTGCTCAGCTATGGATCCCAGGAGGGAAGGGAGAGGGAATGAAATCAGTGTGTGTGTTACAGCCTCTCTGTGTGTGCCCATGGGTGACTCTGAAGCTCCTTGGAGATGTCCCAGGCTGGCAGTGGGTAAAATAACTCCATGTTTTCCCTGTCACTGAGCAGCTCTGGTTTGGGGGGGCTGCAGTGGCTGAGGCAATGGCTCCTTCTCATCCTTCTAACTGGAGTTGAGATTAATTCACCAGTTAGATTGAGTGGATCAAACTGGGGATGATGGCTGATGGCAGTGCTTGTGCTACCCTGTGAGCAGCAAAGCTGGGGGGTGCAAGCCTGGAGTGCAAGGCTCCCAAATCCCCTCTCCCTTCCTGGTGCTGGAGCAGCAGCATCAAGAGGGATGCAGGACACTGCCCAGGGGATGGAGCTGGCTGAGGGCTGGGGCAGTGGGGTGGGAACCCCCCCATTTGTGCAGGTTATAACTTTGGGGGGTGCTGCCCAGGGAAGGGGTGTGAGTGCTGGGCTTGGGGGTGACACAGGAAGGTGAGTTATGGGCTGTGTGGGGAACAGATTCGGGGTGATGCTGGGGGTGCTGAGTGGCCCAAAGCATGTGGTGAAGCACCCCAGTGTCTGGGCAATGAGCACAGGGTGAGGGGGTTTCTCTCACAAGCCCAACTCTGAGTTCATCACACAGGAGTCCCAGCTCACAGGGTTGGTCCTGAGGGCAAAGCCTGTGCTTTGCCTTGGGGCCATCAGTGCACTGAGCTGTGCCGGCCTCTGCCCAGTACCCGGGGGTGCGATGTGGGTGCCGAGGGGCTGTGGGGTGGGTGGCTGTGGTGCTGAGGGATGTCTCCTCACCAGCATTCTTGCCGTTAGGTGGAAGTGTTGCAGAGGAGAAGAGCCTGAGTGCTGCCTGACTCTGGGCTCTGAGAGCAGCCAGCCAGGCACGAGTCCTTTGTCCCCTGAAGCACGGAGGTGATGAGGTACAGAGGGGGAGTTTTAGGCTGGATGCACCCAGGAGAGAGGAATAAACCCCTGACAAGAGGCTCTGACATCCCACTGGGGGAGGTTTGGCTGGGGATGGGCATTGCTAGGAAGCCTGGGGGTGCCCTCAGCCACTCATGGAGGGGGAAGGGGGGCTGCATCCCCAGCGCTCCCTCCATCCCCTCCAGCACTGGCATGGGATTTATTTTTTGGAGAAGCCCACAAGCCCAAATCCCCCCCCCCCTCCTCGGTGGCCTCCAGCAAAGAGGGGTCTAGCTGCTTGGCCTCAGAAGGGGCGGTGGTGGTGGTGGGGGTCCTGCATCAGCCAGGTGGGCTGCAGGCAGGATGCTGGGCTGCAGGCAGGATGCTGGGATGCAGGCAGGATGCTGGGCTGCAGAAAAGCCACTGGAGGGGGCTCAGCAGCCTCCAGCGTGGGTAAGGGGCAACCAGAGGAGCTGGCAGGGTCACAGCAGCCTTCCTGGTGAGGAAGAGGAGTTGTCACTCACAGTCTACAGCCAAATCATCCCGTTTTCATTGCTGATTCCTCACCACAAGTCCGGATGGGCTTCCACCCCCCTCCCCCTTTTTAAAATGCAACCCTTTCCAGTGAAATCTGGTTAGTCATGAAGCATATAATGATTTTTATATATATTTAAGATGCTCTGACATTCAGCATCCCATTATCCTCACTCCTCAAGAAGTGAGAGCCAGAAGAATCCCAGACACAGATCCAGCCTGGGAGAAGAGCTCCTGGAGAGCAGCCCTGTGAGAAGGACCTGGGTGTCACAGTGGATGAGAAACTGAACATGAGGCAGCAGTGGCTCTGGCAGCTGGGAAGGGAGATGGGATCCTGGGCTCCATCAGCAGAGGGGTGGCAGCAGGGCCAGGGAGGGGATTGTCCCTCTCTGCTCTGCCCTCCTTAGGCCCCAGCTGGATCCTGTGTCCAGAGCTGGGGCCCAACACAAGGAAGATGTGGGGCTGTTGGAGAGGGGTCAGAGGAGCCACGGAGATGCTCAGAGGGCTGGAGCAGCTCCCCTCTGGAGAGAGGCTGAGGGAGCTGGGCTGGGTCAGCCTGGAGAAGAGAAGGCTGTGGGGGGACCTCCTTGCAGCCTGCCAGTGCCTGAAGGGAGCAGAGGAACAGGAGGGGAATGGGCTTGTTCAAGGGCAGAGACTGGCAGGACAAGGGGGATGGAGTGAAGCTGGAGGAGGGAAGGGTTAGAGGAGAGATTGGGGGGAAGTTCTTTGCAGAGAGAGTGGTGAGGGGCTGGAAGGGGCTGCCCAGAGAGGGGGTGGGTGCCCCGTGTCTGGGGGTGTTCAAGGCCAGGTTGGATGGGGCCCTGGGCAACCTTGTGTAGCTCCAGGCCTGAGGTTGGTGTCCCTGCCTGTGGCAGGGGGGTTGGAGCTCTGTGATCCTTGGGGTCCCTCCCAACCCAGACCAGTCTATGTTTCTATGATTCAAGAGAACCCCAGACCTGTGTGAGTGTTGATCCAACAAGCGCCCATCGGTACCATCCTGCTCCCTGGATTAGCCATCCCTACTACCCACATCCACGTGCTGTTTGTGTGTGTGAGCCCCTTTCTTCTGGAAAGAACTCCAAGGCCAGTTTGGGGGTTTTCTTTTTCCCTTGGGGCTGTAATTTGGATCCTTTTTTGGGAGGATAAATGGAATTATGTTGTCCCTTGGCTTTGCAGTTCTACCCATTCCCTCAGGAAATCCCACCACCAGTTCTGATTGCCCAACACAAGACAACTCAACACCTTTTTACAAGCAGCTTGGGCTGTTTCTGCTGGCAAATGGCTTTGGGGGATCCAAGCCTGGATCACCCAAACAATACCCAGCCTTGAAGCACCCTGCAGACTTGCAGCAGAGACTTCTCTTATCCCCCATCCTCTTGCTGAATCTCTTCTCCATCAGGGAAAACTTTTCCTTTGCTGCAAAAAAAAACCCCATCAGGGAGCAGGATCAAAGTGGCCACGTGTTCTTCTTTCTTTTTTCCATCTTAGATCCTTTTTCTCCTCTTATTTTCTTAGGAAGTGGCATTTTGCTCCCTCCTGTATCACTGACCCTGGCCAGGAGCTCTTGACCTGTCAGAGCCTTGGTCCCTCTGCTGTCACCTCTCCCAGCCTTGTTTCTCCCCATAGACAAGTGAGACACAGGAAAACCATCCTCAGCCCCCCTGCTACCCCACTGTAAACTTCTTTTTCTTTAAATACACATGAAAACAGCTCTTGCCATGGCCACTGCTTTTTAACTGTGTAGTTATTACAGCTAATTACAGTTCCATTAATATTTCACTTGGAATTAGAGATTTATTTCCCCCATCCTTCTATGCAGGAGGGAATTAAATCCACATCCAAGGCAATTGCAGGTGCTGGGGATGCAACCCATGGATAAAAAGGACTGTGGGTGATTCCTGAGACTGTGTCTCACTGATGTGAGTGGCCTGTAAAGGGAGAGGAGGAGGAGGAGGAAGAGGAAGAGGAGGAGGAGGAGGAAGAGGAGGAGGAGGTGGTGGTGGCTTGGCCATAAATTATTCAAAGCCCTTCTGCAGAGCTGAGCCAGAAAGTCCAGTCCATAAGATGTGGTGTCATGTTTTCTTATCTTTAAAAAATAATAAAATAAACCCACTGTGAGCAGCATGTCTCCCTGATGATGCTCAGTGGGTTTTAGTGATGGGCATGGTGACCTTCCTGGCTGGCTGGGGACCAGGGCTGTGGGAGGCTGGATGCTGCCTGGCTGGAGTTGTGCCTGTCTGGGAGACAGCTGAGAGCTGAATGTGCTTGAGGAATGCTGGAGCCTCCAGCTCTGGGCTCTGGAGGTTCAGGGTAAAGCTGCTGGTGGCCCTGGAGATGCTGGAGCATCCCTGGGTGGCTGCAGAGCTGGGAGCTGGCTCGGGGCACAGGCATCTGGGATGGGAGAGGCAGGGACTTGTTTAGTTCCTCCTGTTGGGAGCCTGATGAAGCTCTATTGATCCTGCAGAGGCCGGAGCTGCCTCCATTTGCTGACGGTATCGAACTCTCCTGGAGTGTTTGCTCATCTTCTGACCCACGTGCTGAGGAAGAGTCCTGGCTGCAGCAGCACTGACCTTTGTGGGATTCACTGGGATTCACTGAACTGCTCTCTGGGTAGCCCCATGTGTGGGCTGGGACATCTCCTGTCTGTCCTGGTGTCCTCCTGTCCGTCCCCTCATGGCCTTTCCTGTTGGGCCAGGTGAAGCTCAGCAGCAACTGCCTGAGCTGGGATTCCAAACTGTGGTTTGACTTTCCTGATGGTGACATGAGCACTGACAATTCAGCTCCTGGCTGGTGGTGGGGAGAGCTGTGTGACAATGGGAGGTGTGTGGTCCATGAGCCTTGGACAAAGGAGGTGAGATGCTGCCATGGCAGCAAGAGCATCCCCCAAAGCCCCAGGACTCTGTTCCCTCTTCCCCAAGGTGGGAAGTTTGGATAATGGTTGTTTTCCATTGGAGCTGGGGGAGCCGGTTGCCAGAGCAATCCAGGTGATGCTGCAGTCCAAACTTCTGTGTAAGGTAGCCCAGCCATTCCCAGGCACAGCAGAGCAGGTTGGCTTGGTGTCCTCATGCCTGGGGTCACTGCTCTGCCCTGGTGCTGCTAGACCCCAGGCTGGGAGCAGTATGTCCTTGTCTCTCCTTGAAGGCATGTGAAATCCCCCCAGGGAAGCTGAGGGCTTCACCTGACCTGGAGCAGAGAGCTTGACCTCAGGGTGCCTCTGAGAGCTGCTTTTGGTGAAGGGATTTGCGCCTGGCTTATCCTGCAGTGGCTGGAGCCTCCTCAGCTCCATCTCGTGTGTCACCCACGAGACTGGGATGCTGGATGGTGCCTCTGGTGTGGCCTGAGGCTCTTTGGGGCTTGGGGCAGGTGAGTGGCTCCCCTCCTCCCAAGGGTTTGGAAGCCCTGGTACTGATGGGTACAGTCTCCCATCCTGCCCATAACTCCCTGTCCTGCATCATGCTGGTCCAAATAGCCCCTTTGGGTCACTGCCTGATCCCAGACGTGGGTCCTTTGCTGGGTTTTGGGGGGCTCCCCATCCTATTGCAGTGCTTCAGCTGCTGCCCATGGTGGGGGCAGCATGGTTCCCCCATGTTCAGACAGACCCTGCCCCGTGGTTGCTCTGCTCCTTGTGCAGAAGGGTCCAGGAGAGTCCTCACTCTCCTGAGAGCCTTTTGGAAATACCTGATGGTCCCCCAATACAGGCAGATGCTGGGTGAAAGCTACTGCCCTGGAGCTCTGCTCAGGGCTGGGTGGTTGCTCTTGGTTGGGCAGCTAGAAAGAGCTGGGCTATCATCATCATCATCATCATCCATCCTCGTGTCCCCTTTCCATCAGCCACAGTCCTTTTGCTTCTGTTCTTGGGGGGTGGGGGTGACACCAGTGCTGGCATGACCAAGGGCTGCACACCATGTGTGCATGGGGGGGGGGGGGGCTGGATGGGGCTACCCCCCTTCTGGGGCTCCCCTTCTCTGTGTCAGAGCAGAGAAATCACTGCAACAGCCTGGTCTCTCTCTCTGCAGGAGACAGCACTCCGGGCACGATCCTGGGAGCATCTGAATCCATGGGAATATCACCACTTATTTTAATGGCAGGAGGGCGTCTGGCCAGCTTCTCAGCGAGTGCATGGGGCTGGAGAGCACTTAGCTCCTTCAAAGGCCTGGCCAGGGCGTTGTGCCGGGAGCAGGGCAGTCCCCAGTGCTGCTGACAGACCAGCTCATCCTCCAGCTCCTACACAAGAGCTGGGTGACTTGTGCTGTGACCAAACCCTTTGCAGTGGCACCCATCCTGCCTGGGACCTGCCTGACCCTGCACCAGGGCTGCTGTTTCCCTATTCTGGGGAAGGTGAGGCTGGAAACGTGTGGTGGAAGGGCTGTGCTTTGCTTTTTGGGCAGGTGGAGCTGCAGAGAGCCTTCCCCAGAGCCAGGTTCCCCCCCCAGCACGGGCTGGGTGCAGGAGGTACACTTCCTAATGGCTCCGGTGACCGATTATCTCGCAGTCATTCCCGTGATGGATCGGAGCAGTTAATGTGTCAATGGCTATTACCTGGGGGCTGGGTTTTCTCTGGATTAATGAGTCCTGGGAAGGAACAACCACATGGATCAGGACAGGCTGGGGGTGACCTGCTGGAGAAGAGCTCTGTGGAGAAGGACCTGGGGGTGCTGGTGGGTGTCAGGGTGGCCATGAGCCAGCAGTGTGCCCTGGGGCTGAGAGAGACAATGGGATCCTGGGGGCATCAGGAGGAGTGTGGGCAGCAGGTGACAGGAGGGGATCCTCCCCCTCTGCTCTGCCCTGCTCAGGCCCCACCTGGAGTGTTGTGTCCAGTGCTGGGCTCCCTGGGATCAAAAGGACAGGGATCTCCTGGAGAGTCCAGAGAAGGGCTACGAAGATGATGAAGGGCCTGGAGCATCTCTCCTGTGAGGAAAGGCTGAGAGAGCTGGGGCTGTTCAGCCTGGAGAGAAGAAGACTGAGGGGGGACCTAATCAATGTTTATCAATATCTGAAGGATGGGGTGCAGGGGGAATTGGCCAGCCCCTTTTCAGTGTCTGTGGGGACAGGACAAGGGGCAATGGCTGCAAATTGGAGCACAGGAAGTTCCACAGCAACCTGGGGAGGAACTTTTCCCCAGTGAGGGTGAGGGAGCCCTGGGACAGGCTGCCCAGGGGGTGTGGAGTCTCCTTCCCTGGAGAGATTCCAGCCCCATCTGGACACCGACCTGTGCAGTATGAGCTGGGGAGCTGCTTTGGCAGGGGGTTGGACCCCAGGAGATCTGGGGGTCCCTTCCAACCCCCACAATTCTATGATAATCAACACACACAGTGATGGGTTTCTCAGAGCTGCTGGGGCCTTGCGGGGGGGGGGGGGATGGGATGGTTTGGTAGTGATGCTTGAGCCCTGCTCATGCACAGGGAGGGTGTGTGTTGGCATTGCTTTGTGGGGAGGGGCAGAAGAGAAAGGCAAAGGTTTGGGGCAACGTGTGGCTCTGGTGAGGCACCCTTCCCTTGTTGCTGCCCTGTGGAGCAGCTCTCTCCATGGGGAAGGGAAATTTGGGCACGGTGGTTAGTGAAGGCAGGGGGAGATGGAGCCTCTGGGCAGCCTGGTGCAGGGAATCCCTTCTTATGCCCATGCTATGCATGGCAGGGTCTTGCAGGGCTTGGCAAAGACCCTTTGCCCCCCCCCCAGGGAGCTGTCGTGGGCCTTGGCAAGTGCTGAAGCTGGAGGATGGGACCTGGGGGAAGCTCGGTGGGGTCTGGAGGCCCGGGTGCCTGCTGCTGTGGGCACAGCCGCGGTGATGGGCAGGGAGAGAAGGACACGAGGAAATATGTCTCCCTGCTAAGGGCCAGAGGTGCTGGGGGCTGGAGGGGGTGAGGGATGCCCGGTCCATCCCCCCCTCCCCCCGGCTGGGGGTTCTGCAGCGCTTCGTGCCCGACGGAGGGGGCTTGCGGGGCTGCAGCCGTTCCTCTCCCACCCAGAGCCGGGGTGAGGGGTGGGGGCAGCCGGGGTCTGATGCGAGGGTCCCCCCGCCGCCTCCCCTCCCCCCGCCACGATGCGCTAGTGCTTTAAAAGGCTGGCAAAGCCGGCGGCGGGCTTCCCAGCGCCTCTTCATGCAAAACTTCCCCGGCCCTCCTCCTCCTCCTCTTCCTCCTCCTCCTTCTTCTCCTCCTCCTCCTCCTCCTCCTCGTCGCGGCTGCGGAGCGCGGCGGGTCCCGCCCGGCTGCGGCTCGCTCGGCTCCCCGGGCCGGGGCCGGGGCTGGGTTTGGGGGGGGGTGTGTGTTTGGGAGCGGGCTGCGGGCTGCCCCCGCCGCATGCCGCAGGGCCCCCCCGGGGTGTCCGCGCCCCGCCGGGGCCGGAGGCGGATCGCGGCACCGGGCAGCGGGCGGAGACGGGGTCGGCGGCGCCGCCAACTTCGCGCTGCCCGCGGTAAGTGCGGGGCGGCGCGGGAGGGGCGCGGAGCATCCCCGGGACGCCCGGTCCGTTCCTCCCCCCCCCTTCCCTCCCCTCCCCCGGCCCAAAACCTTCTCGGAGGGTCCCTTCCTTCCCTCCCCTGCGGCCCCGCTGCTCCATCCTCCTCCTCCCGCAACGCTCCCGCAATTTTTCCGCCTTGCCTTTTTTTTGGGGGTGGGGGGAGGGAAGTGGGGGGGCTGCGACAGCGGGGGCTGCAGCAGGGAGCGCCCCTCGAGCCCTAGCACGTCGTGTCGTGTCCCTCCCCGGCTGCCCCCCACCCTGCCGCGGCAGCTCCCCGGCTCCCCCCCCCACTCCTCCTCCTCGCATCCTTCACAGTCGCGGGGCTGCGGAGCGCTGCCCCTCACCTCCCCGCAGCACCGCCCGCACCCCGCTGGATCCCGCCGGGGAGGGGGGGGTACGGGAGGACACACTCCCGCCCCAGTCCCCAAACCAGCCACCTTTGTCCCTAGGGATGCCCATAGCCCCAGCATGGGCTGCAGGAGGGGAGCTGGGGGGAGGGGGGGGGGTGCGCTCGTCCGGTGGGAAGGGGCTTGGGAAGGGGGGGTCCGGGGCAGGAGGCACCGCGCAGGTGGCTGCCCTCCCCTCGCCGCAGCGGGCAGGGCCCGCAGAGCCCGCTGCAGGGCAGGGAAGGGGAGAGAGAACCAGCCCTTTCGAGCCTTGGGGATGGGGGGGTTTGGGCGGTAAGACCCTTTCCCGGAGCCGTGAGGGCATCCCCGGTTCGGGGCAGGGAGCCCCGGTCTGTGTGCGGACAGACAGACAGACAGACAGACAGACACACGCTCTCCGGGTTTGTTTTCCTCTCTGGGGCGCTCTCCGGTTCTCCTCCGTGCTTTTTTTTTTGGGAGAGCGGGATCTGCGTGGCTTCGGGAGCTGCTGGGGAAGTTGGCAGCCGTGGGAAAAAACAGGAGAACTCTCCCACCGCCTGTCTCAGAGCATCCCTGCCGCTCTCCCTCCTCCTCCTCTTCCTCTTCCTCCTGTGATGAGTTCGCCGTGCTCTGCTAGCTCTAGGGTTCTTTTGCTGTGGGCTGCTTTGGGGTTTTTTTGGGGGGGGTGGGGGGGGGGATGCTCGCTGCCTTCAGCGGTGGCTGCGACGGAGAGGCTGCGGAGTGAGTCATTGCTATCGCCACAGCCGGGTGACCTGTAGCTCCGGGCTGGATGGGGAGATGGCACAAAGCAGAGCTGGGAGGGACTGGAGGAGCTCACCGGGCACTGGCTGCTCGCCCCAGGTAGGGCCCGGGGAGGGAGGGAACTGAGCTGATCTGTTGAATGCAGCAAGGAGCTCGGGAAGATGCCAAGAGAAGTGTCAAAAGGAAGGGAAAAAAGAAAAAGGAGGAAAGAAAAAGCTCATTTCCTTCCCTCCCTTCACTCCTTGTAAGCTGGGATTTAGCTGCACAGGGGATGTGGGGGGATGCCCCGGTGAGACCATCCTCCCCGGTGAGACCATCCTCCCCGGTGAGACCATCCTCCCCGGTGAGACCATCCTCCCCGGTGAGACCATCCTCCCCGGTGAGACCATCCTCCCCGCGACCTGCTGCCTCCCTCCGTGCTGAGCTCCGTGGTCCTGGGGGGTGTGCAGAGACCCTGGCTGCTGCCAGCCAGCATGGCTGAGCCTGGGGGATGCAGCACCGGGGGCTGTGGCAAATGTGGTCTGTCTTTGTGGGGGGGGGGTCCTTGCGGGCAGGATGCAGCTGCCCCAGACTCAGGGTGGGGTGGAGGCGCACAGGTCAACCTATTTTGGGGAGGGCAGCAGGTGCTGCGCTGGTGGTGCTGAGCAGCACCCCAGGGGTGTTGGGCAGCAGAGAGGGAGCGCCAAGGGGATTATACAGAGGGAACCAAAGGCTGGGTGCAGACACAGTCTGGCCCTGCATCCCGGGGGCCAGCATCACCCTGTGGAGGAGCCTGCTGGCTCCCCAAAAAAAGAGCATCACGTGCTTCAACTTTGGCATCAAGCAGGAGGAGGATGGATTTGTCAGCTCAGCCACCCCCTTCCAGCTCTTCCCAGAGAGGCGATGGCTTGAAGATGTGGCAGGTCCTAATTATAACATAGGAGAGCCTGCTCCCACCGCCCTCCCCGGCTTCGTGCCCGCTGTGGGCACCATCTCTTCCTCTCAGGCTTGGCATCTAATTGGAGGGGTTTCCTCCGCGGAGTGGTCCAGTTCCCCATGCCCCTATGCTGTGGATAGCTCTGCATGGAGCCTGGCTCAGGATGGGGGGGGGGGGTCTCAACCCCTGCTGGGGGGGGGGTTTTCCCAGCTCGTGCCACCAGCCCACGGTCTCAGGGTGTGGGTGTGATGGGGAGCAGACAGTGGGCAGCGCTGCAGGCAGGGCTGGGGACTGGCAGTCAGGGCACGCTCTCGCTCCGAGCCAGCGCTGCCCTAATTTGCAGAAGGTGATCAAAAATTAATAGCGGGATTTTGCTGCACGTGGCAGGAACGGGGATGAGCACCGGCTCCTTCCCTCCCTCTGCCTTCTCCTGGCTGGAGCTCTGGGCGCTGACAGAGACCCCCCCCCCCCCCCGCCCCGCGCCACCTCCCTCCCGCAAGGTGAGCTGCTGCAATCCCTGCCTGCTCCGCAGCCGGATCCCGCTCGCCTTCCCCTGCCTGCGCCATCCCATCCTTCAAAGTGAGGGATTAGCCCTGGTCCGCTTGGCAGAGGGGAGGGGGAAGGAGGGAGAGGGGGCTAAGCTTCCTTAAATATTCCATGGGTCTGATCTGTGCCTCTTCCTTCAGACTTCAGCATCCTTCTGGGGATGCTGTGGGGTGGTGATACCCAGTTTTCCTCCCCCACAGAGCTCTGAGCCAGGCACAAGGCAGGATGCTGAGGGGTCGAGTCGTCACCCTGGCGATGGGCTTGTACGAGCACTGCGATACGGGTTGGTGCATGGATTGGGGGGGGTTGCTAGAGGGGGGGGGGGGCTGCATCTTGGGGGCACATGGGGTGGGTTTTGATGTTAAAACGTGGGGTCTCTGCTTGCTGCTGCCTGCTGAGCCCTGGCCTTGCTTTTCCTCCCAGCGAACGCCGGGGTACTTGACCTGAATACTTAAGGTTTTTGCCTGTCGAGAAGGAACTTAACCTGGCCTCCCCTCCCTCTGAGTCTACATTCTGCTGTGCTTTCTGGAGCTTTTGCAATTAAAAAAAAAAAAGAACCAAACCAACACAAACCAGGAGCCAAAGCGAAGTTCCCTGTAATGGCTTGCAACTGGGGAAGAGCAAGCGAGCGCTAATTGGGATATTGTGCTGCGTGCAGGCTGGCCCTGCTTGCTGAAGGAAGAGCAGGTGGGGAAAGAAACAGCCTTAATTTTCAAAAAGATGCTGGAGAGCTCATGGAAACCAGCGTGGCAGAAGCTGGTGCAGCCCTCCCCGTGCTGGGCTGGGGAATGTCTCCTTGGTGGTGGGTGAATGGGTGGTCAGCTAGGCATGGGGTGATGCTGGTGAGTGCTGGGTGAATTCTGTGCCTGCTTATTCCTGCATCTCCTGGACATCACAGGCTCAGCCTTTGTCTGGTTTAAGGAGCACTGATGCAACTGGGTGGGCTCAATGCGAACCCAGTGAGTGCCCTGCCTCTGAACTGGGAACCAACAGGTCCTGCGCAGCTGAAGGAGCCTGGTCCTGCTGCAGGCAGAGCTCTGTGGTCCCTGGGAGTGAGGTCTGCTCAGAGAGAGAGGTGTGATGCTTGAGGCACCCTGCGATAAGCCCAGGCTGTGATCCCAATAACTCTCCTCTTGGCTTTGCCCGCTGCTGGCGGTGATAAAACCGTGGTGATTAGCTCTTAGCTGGTGCTTGGGTTGATGGCACAGGAGATGTGAACTCCCTGCTTGCAGCAGCATGGGTTCCACAGAGCTAATGGCAGTACAATGACTTGGTTTTGACTGGGAGTCCTGCAGGGACTGGAGCGAGGGAGAGAAATGGTCCGTTTCCTTCCTTATTTATTTATTCCCCCCCCCCCCCCCCCCGAAGGAGCTTATTCATTGCTACAACCCCCCCCCCCCCCCCCCCGCGTTGTGGGGCAGGTCTGGGGACTCCCAGCTAAGAACCCATCTATGCTGTGCATAGACGCCAGGTCTGCTCTGGTCCCAGGGCTGGGGCTCTGGGGATTGGCCCTTTGATTTGGGGGTCCCTCAGGGCTCTTTGTTCTTAGGGCAGGGGCAGCACCAGGCTGGGGAAGGGAAATTTTGCAAACAGAGCCTAGGTTGTGCGCGCAGGGGGAGCTCCAGCTGCCTTTCCTGGAGAGGCACCAGCACCAGGGAGTGAAGGAGCCTTTGCCTTGGCTTCCAAGGCATGGGCTGCTCAGCTCTGGGGCTGTGTCTCCATCGGCAACGCAGCCAGGGATGCATCCCAGCGCCTGTGAGCACCTCTGGGCTCTGTAAGACGTGGCAAACCTGGATTCGTGGGCAATGGTGAGTCCTGGCCAGTGTGATGCTTTGCAGGGATGCCTGGCAGGAGCTGTGGGAAGGAGCTGCAGAGGTGAAGCCTGGGCTGGTCAGTCCCTGTCTCCGGGACACGGTTCCCCCTCTGGGCACTGGTGATGGTTTTGCAGCCGGAGCTCTGCACGGTGCAAGGGAATTTTAAATCAGGGCTTGATTTCTGCTGCCCAGCTCCATCAGCGACCTTCAGCGATGGCCATGCCAGCGCCGGCCACCACTAGAGGGGAGCAGGATGCCACTGGACCGGCCCCCTTGGCTGTCCTATCCCGGGGCAGCAGCAGCCCCAGCGTCTGCTCCTGCCTCTCCGGACCCGGGTTAGCTCAGGCTGGCTCAGGCAGCGCCCTGGCTCTGGAGATCCGCTCCCTGTGGTTAGTCCTCACACCCCTGGCCAGATCGAGGGTCTGGCTGTGGCACGGTTGGGATGAGGGTGATGGAAAGGCTTGTTCCTTGCTGATGGTGTGTTTGTGGGAAGTGAGAGGAAGCAGCTTCCTTTGGTGCCAAGTGCCTCGCTGGGCATTTATCCCACCCCATTTCTTGCCACCCGGGGGGGTGCCTCCCTGCCCCTGGATTTTGGCATGTCTGTGTTTGTTCAGTGCTTCTCCAGAGGCAGCAGGAGGGCAGCTCCATCCCCTCAAGTGCCCGCAGTGCCTGGGGAAGGCTGCTCCCCTCTCCACCAGCACCTGCTGTAGGCAGGTGTCTCCATCCAGATGTGCAGCTCCCTCCAGATGTGTAGCACTGGCCTCATGGGGAAAGGGGCTGTTTTGGGGAGGCATGTGAGCTGAGCTCCCTGGGGATGCAGAGGCTGGTGTCCCGTGCCTTGGAGGAGGGGTGGGTTTCTTTCCTCTTTGCACTGAGCTTTAAGGCACGAGCTCCTGCCTGCTCACATGGTCCCACACCAGGGCTGGGTGCCTCCCCAGCACCCGTAGGACCAAGATTTGGGTAGCGGCTTGTGTGTAGCTATGGGGATGCTTGAGGTGGGTGGAAAGCGATGTGGGGAAGAGGGGTGCTCATCTCCTGCCCCTTCCCAATGAGCTTTCAGGTCGTTTGCAGCACAGGCTCATCGGGTAACTCAGGCTGCATCTCCCCTAATGATTCAGAGAGGGATTCAAACCAGCTTTCCCCCCTCCCCTCCCCATTATTTGTGCTTTCTTCTTGCCTGCCGTGATATTTTTACCTTCAGCTCGTTCAGATTATATGATCAAAGGAGGCACAAAGGGGAGAGAACAGAGAGGAAAAAGCTTAAAAGAAGAAAGGGAGAGGCTGTGGGCTCTGGGGGCACTGCCAGCTCCACGGGAGCTGCCACGGGCTCAGAGGATTTTCCTGGGAGTGGATCCATGTGGTGACCCATCACCCCTTCTCTGACGGGCAGAGATGTTGCGGCTCTTGGGGTAGGATGCAAGGAATGACCTGATTTTCAGCTGGTGTGGGAGGGGGCAACGGTGTTTGAGCATCTCTGGGGCTCCCCATCATCTGTCTCCTCACCCTGGGCAGAGCCTGACCCGCTTCCAGGAGCTGCTTTTCCCTGCTGCCGATGCACCGGACGGTCCTTGAGAAGGAGATGGGACTGTGTGGAGGGATGATCCCTGTCCTGGATCCCCATCCCAGCAGGACTGTGCTCCGGGGGGCTCTCCCAGCAGCATGGCAGGCTGGGGCAGGCAGGTGTTGTGCCGTAGCATTCCTGAGCTCCTGCCTTTTGAAGCAAAGAGCTGGGCACTGGGTAATTCTGGTTGCTTAAAAGCCCTGGCTGTCAGAAACGCTTTGGAGACAAGCCTTCAAGTGGCTCCAATGGGTAGGGATGTGCATGATTTATTGAGGTGAGTTGAGACAAGGGTCTTTCTGGCTGGGCTGGGGACCTCCTTGGTGGTGTAAAAGGGGTTTGGCACTGTTGGATCTGGTGGGCAGCACCTCGGGGCTGGATGAGGATCCATCCCAGCCGGTGTGGGTTTGGATGCTGGGTTCTGTGCTTGAGCTGAGATGATTTTAAGCTGTTTCTTGGGTCTTGCTGCTGCTGCTGCAGCCCGTCCTGCTTGGGGAATGCGTTTGCCTGCTCGGTTCTCCTCTGCTTTTTTGTGCCTTGCATTAATCATGCGCTGCACTCGCAGCATCCATCAGCGGCTGCTTGGAGGCAGCAGGGACAGGCTGCAGGGGAGATCCTTCCCCCCGAGGGGGAAACTGAGGCAGGGGTCTGCACTGCTTGGGCAGGTGAGCCCAAGTGAGCCCTCAGTGCTGCCAATACTTGCTGCTGGGAGCGGTTGGTAATGGATGCTTGCAGGGAAGCAGCTGAGGAAGGAGCCCAGGGGAAGAGCAGCAGGAGCAGCAACGCTTGGGGTAGCGATGCAGATCCATAATGCTGGGTTTGGGCAGCAGTGCCTGGCTGTGTCGCCTCTTGCTTTAGATACAGATCAGCCCGGAGCCCGCTGGGCTTTGCAGCAGGACTGAAAAACCTCTTGGGAAACAGCCCCTGGGTCCTCCGGCACCTCCTTGCATGAGCTTGGTGGGGCAGGGGATGGGGATGGCTTGTGGCTCTCTAAGCCCTGCTGAGGGAATGTGTCTGGCAAAGCTGGGAGGAGGCTTGGGAAGACCTTCAGCCTCAGCCTGCTTTGCTGGGGCAGGAGTTGTGTCTGGCTGAGCGGTTGGTGGGGACAAGGAGGGAGTCAGTGAGCACAGCAGGGGGAATGCTCAGGAGGGGAAGGGACTGGCATGTGACAGGGGTGTTTGAGGAGCAGGTTTCTCCCCAGATCAGCTCAGGGTCTAAATTAAGCTCAGCTTTAAGGTGGCTGCTTGGTTCCTGTGCCTGGCTGGGCCCTAGGGATGCTCTAGGGTTGGGGACCAGGACTGTGGGTAAATGCAGGATTTGACCCTGCTGAGTACTGTTTTGGGGCCTGTCCCACCCCAGCAGCTCCCTGAAGGGAGGATGGGATGAGATGGGTCCTTGGGCCTCCCTCCAGCACCAAGCTGGCCACCAACCTGCTCCTTGAGGCAGGGCAAGCTGGGGGCCCCTGCACCAGCCCCTCTGCCCAGGTGCGGTTTGAGCTGAGCCGAAGCCAAGTGAGTGTGAATCAAACCCCAGCTGAATCACGTTTATATCTTTCCTGCAATAACCCCCAGTGCTAACTTCTGCTGGGCTCCCCGATGGAAGCTCAGACTGGCTGATGTCCTCTTCATGCTTCTGCTTAATTTGCTCTCTCCCTCTCCTCCTTGTTCCCCCTCTCCCAGGACTCCAGAGGAAGGACCTGAAGCATCACTTGGGCTCACATCTCTGCTGCTGCCTCTTCTGCTCAGCGTAGCCATGCAGACCCCAGTGCTCTCCTGCAGCCTGGCCACCTGCTGCTCCCTGAGTGCCGGCATCACCCACGGGAGCCGCTGACAGCGCCGTGAGCCCACCAGGAGCCATGCTGCCCGCCCGTGCCAGCCTGGCTCCCTGACTGCCGCCGGGTTTTGGGCCGCGAGCTCCGCTCCAGCACGGCTTTGGCGATGAGCGGGGGTTATTTTTGCATGGAGCGTCTCTCCTTCTGCCTCCTCTTGAGTGCCTGGAGCTGGGGGTGGGTGCCCGGGGGTGCCGCCAAACCCAAGGGCCAGGGCTACCCGCACATGAACTCCATCCGCATCGACGGGGACATCACGCTGGGGGGGCTCTTCCCTGTGCACGGCCGGGGGGGCGGAGGGCAAAGCCTGCGGGGAGCTGAAGAAGGAGAAGGGCATCCATCGCCTGGAGGCCATGCTCTTCGCCTTAGACCGCATCAACAACGACCCCGACCTGCTCCCCAACATCACCTTGGGTGCCCGCATCCTGGACACGTGCTCGCGGGACACGCACGCCCTGGAGCAGTCGCTGACCTTCGTGCAAGCCCTGATCGAGAAGGACAGCACCGAGGTGCGCTGCGTCAACGGCGGCCCCCCCATCATCACCAAGCCGGAGAGGGTGGTTGGTGTCATCGGCGCCTCGGGCAGCTCCGTCTCCATCATGGTGGCCAACATCCTGCGGCTCTTCAAGGTAGGGGGCTTGGCCAAGGTACAAGGAACCACCCTGTGAAGCCACCATGGGTGTTTTTTGGCAGCGGTTCTCCACGTGTGCCGCTTCCTCCACGTCTGGGGGTAGGCAGGAGATGGTATCTTTAAAACCCCTCTCCTGCCTCCCCCGTGTCCCTGGGGATCCCTTCCTCTATCCCCCACTGGTGATGACACTTTCAGAGGGAGGATTTTTTTTACTTCTTCTCCCCCGGGTTCGTGCTGATGGGGGGGGTGGTGGTGGTGATGCTCTGACGTCAGCGGTGCTGCGGGAGGGAGGTTGCCTTGCAGGGGATTTATGGGGAGAAGTGCTGAGGATGGCCATGAGGTGGGATAACTCAGGCTGGGCAGGGCTGTGGGGGGCTCAGCCTGCTGTCTGTGCCCCCCCCAGGGCCGTCTCTGGGGTCAGACCAGGTTGCTCAGAGCTTGGTTATGGCAGAGCTTGTAAAGCTCCAAGTCTGGAGAGGGTCTGGTCTCCTTGGGAGCAACCCAAGGGTTTCTGGGGTGCAGGCATGGCTGTTGGTTGAGGGGGCTTAGCTGGTTTGCAGGAGTGATGTCACCTGGATGTAGGGTGAGGCTGGGGGGACCCTGTCTGTGAGACACCCTTTGGCATCGCCTAAGGCACGCTGGCACCTCCCTGCAAGTGTTGGTCTGTCGGTGGCAGCTGACAGGAGGATTGTTTTGGTGTCCCCCACCCTGACACCCCTTATGGGGGGTGCCTGGATACGGGGGTGTGGGTAACACCCTGCAATGTGAAATCACCCCCGAGCCGATGGCCAAGCAGTTGCAGTACGGCTGCATTCACTGCTGGGGTGGGGGTGGCATCCTCAGCAAGGGACAGGGATGGCTCCAGAACAGGGGACATCAGCCAGGCTGGGGACACTTGCCCCCTGCTGCCCACCTCAGGTGTGCCCGGGGGGGACACGGGGTGCTCAGGGCTGCAGCACAGCGAGGGCTGGATCTCCCCCTCTCCCGCTGCCCGTGCCAGCCGCAGGAAAGCAGAGGAGTTTATAATTACTTTCCCCCTCACTGTGCATTTATTTATCTGCATCAACGTCCCTGGGCTACAGAGAGTGTTTGAACAAGAGCCCCCTCCACAGCAAACAGCGGGGAGAGATGTAAATACACCCCGCACCCAGCAGCATGGGAGCCCTGTGGTGTCCCCTGGCACAGCATCCCAGCTCCATCTCCCCATCCAGCACCCCAAAAACCTCTCAGATCTTCAGGGCTGATCCTGTTTTTCTATCCCCCCCTCCCCCCCGACTCCCTCCTTTTCCCATCCTCTTCCTCTGCCGTCCCAGCGTGCTGAGAGCGCCGGGTGCCCTCCTGGGAAGGGCTGGAAGCTGTTAGTGAAGACAGAAAAACCAGATTGCTGATGGAGTTTGATTTTTCTGGGTCCCTTTTTTTTTATTTATAAAACGTGTTAATGTTCCAGGCGACGAGCGAGAGGGCTATTCAATAATTAAAATAATATAAATTAGAGGGAGCGGGAGGAACTTAAAAGCTATTTGCTGAGACAAAAAAGATTGAATGCTTGCTTCAGAGAGGAGGAGGAGGAGGAGGGAGGGAGGCACCAGGAAAGCAGGCAGGAGGGTGACAGAGCAGTGGGGGTACCCACATCCTTTCTAGGTTGTTATTATATATTTTTTCCCTTCTGCTTCTCCTTCAGTTTTGATCCCTGGGAAAAGCAGCCTGGACCTGTGTGGGAGGGATGCCATGGAGTTTAGATGCACCCACACCCCAGGCTCACACCCAGGAGGGGAGGGAACAGGGAGGGCTGCAGGTGGGTCAGTCAGGGCACCCACATGACTTGGAAACCCAGAGCTGATCCCAGCCCAAGGTGACAGTGAGGAGGATTTGGAGGATGGAGACTTCAACCCTTGGGAGGATGCGGGAAGAGCTCAACCCTCCTTAGCCAGCCACGAATCCCTGCGTGTGGGTGGGTGAGGGGGGTGGGTGCAGAGTTGGGTGCGCTCCCCTGGCACATCATTCCTGCAGGATGTTGGCTCTTGTGTTCCTGTCAGCAGCGAAGGCTCATGGTGGGAGGGGAGGGGGGCTCAGGGGGTGGCTCTTTCCCCCCCCTTCCCTGCCATGACCCCAGAGCTGCTGCCACTCTTTGTTATTCAAATAGTGGGTTTATGGTGGGGACATGCTCAAAATGAGAATCAGGCAAGTTGCATCTCACGCCGCCGCTGACCTTTCCGCGCGGTGACTTCGCTCTGGGGTTCAGCAGAGCCTTTGCCTTCCCCGGCGCCGCTGCGCAGGCGGCTGCCTTTCCCCATTCCCTCGGGAATGATGCTCCTGCCTGGGCTGGAGCTGGAGCTCTGCATCCTGCGTTGGTCTTGTGGCTCTGCTGCCTGCGCCGGGAACCCGCCGTGTTCCCTCAGTAAAGGGATGCTGGGGAGAAGTGGAGCCAGAATGGGGGCACCCAGGCCTGATGCTGGGGGAAGCACAGGGGATGGCTGCTCTGGGTGGGACTCGGTGGGGTTTTTGGGTGGGCAGCTGGAGAGGGGCCTGGGGGTACTTCAGGTGCCCTCTAAGTGCTTTGATTTTTTAGATCCCTGAAGTGGTTCTCCAGGAGGGTTGTGGCACATCCAGCAAGCAGCACAGGCACAAGATCAAAGAGAAAGCCCAGCAGGGTGTGGAGCAAACAGCTCCCCCCACCCCCCCAAACCATCCCCCAGTGCTCGGGGGTGTGTTCATGCCCATGCACCCCTCAGACTGCAGGCAGGAGCCATCCCCCACGTTTGCCTGGCCATGTGTGGCAGCTCCAGCGGCGGTGGGTGGGCTGCAGCAGGTCTGCATCCCACTGTGTGTTCTCAGTGATGCTGCAGAGTCCTCGCTGGGAGGGAGACACACCAGGCCCCCCCCAGTTTGCCCCCTGGAGCTCAGAGCTCCGTCTTTCTCCACTCCCCACCATGTGTGGCCGTTCCTGCCCTGGGATGTTGCTGTCCCCCATCCATGGTCCTTCACTCCATCCCATGCTCCCCTCCCTGCTCCATTCCTGCTCCCCAGCCCTCCCCCTCTGGCGCTGAGCCTTGCCCCTCCCTGCCTGGGGTTTTGTCGCTCCCGCGCTCCATAAATAAATAACGTGTCCTTCGTTAGATGCCACTGCCTAATTAAAGCTGTACATCAGTGGAACAACTTGCAGATGCGGCATCCTCTGTCCAAGCCGGTTTCATCACTCCTCGCAGCTCTGCCTGCAGAAAAACCGTCCCCCAAATCCCCAGTCCCTGCTCCTTGCGATAGCATCTCTCTGGCGTCACCGGGAGAGCTTTCTGGCACGCTCCAGCTCCTTCCCACCCCTTTCTGCTGGCTTTTCCAGCCCCAGCTCTACCCCATTTCTCCCAAACCGCCACAGCAAGGATGGTGTAAAAGGAACCAGGCCCAACCCCTGCAAATATGATCCCCCCTCCCCCCCAAAAAAAAGCTATGTCAGGGTCTGGGGTGCGTTTTTCCACCCCATCCAGTAAGAGTTGGGATGTGATGGAGCTTGAGTGCCCAGCCAGGATGAGGAGCATCCCTGGTGAGAGGATGGACTCGACACCCGCCGGACACTTTGAGGTGGTTGTTTTCTTTGTGGCAGCGAGTGCAGCAGCTCTTTTTTAGCACAGGGGTGTTGTACAGCATGAATAATTCACCCACTGGAGGATGCTGCCCGTTGCGTGCCTGCTGGGAGCTGGGGCTGCTCAGCACCTGCACGCACGCAAGGCTTGGCTGCCTGGAGCCGGGGAGGAGTGGAGCTGAATCAGACCCCAAGTGCTGAGCCCCCCCAGCCTTGTGCCTGCTCCCCACAGCAGGGGATACCCCGAGGCTCTGCTGCATGCTTCCCCTCCTTAGCAGGTAAATAACCTTCATGAAGCTGGGAAGGCTGGGGGGATTAATCACCCGCTCCTGCCACTTCGTTTCCTCTCTCTTCACTGGGTTTATTAAAACAAATTCCAGCTGCCTGGGGCTGCCTCAGCCACAGTGGCTCTACAGCTAGAGGAGGAGGAGGAGGAGAGGGAGGCTGAAGGCAGAGGGGATGGCAGGTCCAGCAAGGAGCGTTCCAAAGGGCAGCATCCACGGCGCTCTGCACCCCACGCTTTGCTCTTGGATGGGGTGGGAGCTGGTTTACTGGGGAAAAAAAAGGGATGCCACCATCCTCTGGCACCACTGGGACGCTCTGGTGGAGCTTTCTCCCTGGATCCATGGGCAATTAAGGAAAAAGTGTTCTTTTTCCTCTCCAGTTTTAGGTTTGGCACCACCAGCCCCAAAGAGCCGTCTCCTTCCAGCGCAACCTGTGCCCGGGCTGGCTGGGAGATGCTCCCTCTGCTGCCCTGCTTCCCAGAGCATTCTGGCCTGACAGGAGTTGGATTTATGAGCTAGGGAGCTGCTTTGGCAGGGGGGTTGGACCCCATGATCTCTTGAGGTCCCTTCCAACCCCTACAACTCTGTGATTTACTGAAGGGACCCAGTGACCCCAGCCCAGCTGGTGTCTCTGCCCTGACATCAGAGCTGCTGGATTTACATACTCAGTTCAACAGGCTGTGGCAAAGGAGCGGGTGGGCTGGGGAGACCGCTGCTCCCTGCCCTGAGCTGTGTCCCCTTGAGAGTGGCTGTCGTGTATCACCCCTGGAGCGGCTGCTTCTTGGTGGCAGCAGAGCTGGGGAATGGAGGGATCTGCCAGCTTCACGTCATGTTGGTGCAGGGTGATGCCTGAGTGATTTGCCTGCTCTGTGCAGTGAGAGCAGTGCCACACTTGCCTCCCCACCCCCCAACCTCCCTCTTCCAAGTTTTCAGCTGGGGAAATTGAGGCACAAAGACCTGGTAAGCAGCAAAGGGTCTGTGGTGGTTCAGGGGGTGCAGGGTGCAGGGGGAATTTGCCATCCCCTCTTCTTTGGTCAGTGGGGACAGGACAAGGGGCAATGGCTGCAGATTGGAGCACAGGGAGTTCCACAGCAACCTGGGGAGGAACTTTTCCCCAGTGAGGGTGAGGGAGCCCTGGGACAGGCTGGCCAGGGGGTGTGGAGTCTCCTTCTCTGGAGAGATTCCAGCCCCATCTGGACACCGACCTGTGCAGTATGAGCTGGGGAGCTGCTTTGGCAGGGGGTTGGACCCCAGGAGCTCTGGGGGTCCCTTCCAACCCCTACAGCTCTGTGACTCTGTGCAGGATCTTTAGCTGAGAAGATGCTGAGGGCCGGATCCGGTCTTGGTACTGGACTTGATCCTGCAGCCCTGGGGAAGGGGCAGCAGGATGGGGAGGGGGGAGGCTGCAGCTTGCTCTGTGCTGATACCAGGGTCTGAGTGTCCCTGCTCAGCCCCTGCGGTGCTTTACACTCTCCCTAATTAAAAGCTGCCGTCCAAATGGCTCGATGATGGAAATTCTAATTAAATCAATTCCATCTTGTTGCTGAACCAGAGGTTTGCATAAGATATGCATGAAATTAATAATTACAGGCAGGGAATTAGCTGCTCCCGACCCCATCTCTGGTGTTGATGGGGAGCGGGGTGGGGAGACTGGTGCTGGGACCAGTGCAGACCAGTGTGGCCCCTTCTTGTGGGGATGCTCCTGGCTGGTGTGTGTGGCTCTGGCTGTGCAATGGCCTGTTTGTTCTTTCAGCTCCTTCCCTCCTGGGTGCTCAGGCTGGACGCTCAGGTTACTGGTTTGGGCTGGAGCATCGCAGTCCCACAATCCCTGGCTGGGGCTGCTCTGAAGTCGCTGCTTTCCCCTAATTCTCCCCAGTCTGGAGGGGATTCTGGCTGCTGCTGGTAGAGAAACTGTGGCACCAGTTTGTAAGGTGATGGTAACAAAATAGGTATGAAATCGAGGTGTGCTGGTGGTGTGTTTGAGGTTGATCCCACTGGTGGATTCACCCAGGGGTTGGGGGGAGCAGGATGACACCCCCAGCCCTGGCTCCTGCCTTCTCTCTTACCCTGAGGGACATTTCTCCAGGTTGGGGGATGTTTCTGGGTGATGCTGACTCTGCTTTTTGATTCAGAAAAAGGGAGGAAGGCGGGTTTACCCCCTGCCCTGGGGTCACTCCCCACTCTCAGTGGTTCAAGGGAGCCTCAGGGTGCAGGAGAGCTGCTCCTGCTGATTTCCCCATGGGATTTATCCCAGGCTGAGCAATGAGCCAGGCAAGGTACCATGGAATACACCGCTGAGACAAGTTTTCCACCACATCCTCCTTCTTTCTAAGAACCTTGAATTCCCTGCCTGCATTTTGCTTTTATGGACCTAAAAGGACTTTTGTCTTTTATCTGAGAAAATAGCTGGTGCTGAGAGTTGGGCTATTGTAGACCAGGAGATCAAAAAGGCAGAGAGAGGGGGGGAAAAAGGCACAAATAGTCTATGAAATGGTCATTTGGGAACTGGGATTTTATTTTCACTTCCACCCAAAGCAGAGGAGTTGAAAGGGAAAAGCTCTTTTCCATTTGTTTGTTAAAATACAGCTTCCAGTTTGTAGCTTGTAGATCAACAGGTATTTTCCAGGCTTTGTTTTCCAGTGGGGCTTTGAGTGGGATGGGCAGCCCCCAGGGGGGTTAAATCCTATGTGCCCCCAGCTGTCTCAGCCTGGATGGGATGTATGGGGAATAGCTGGGAAGTCTCCATCACCAGTGTATGGGTGCATGGGTATATTTAAACTAAACCACAGAGGAAAAAATAACCAAAATCAATGGGAAAGGAATCTCTGGAAAGGCTGGCTTGTGTCCCTGTCCCCACACCTCCTTTAATGGCAGGACAAGGGGGATGGAGTGAAGCTGGAGGAGGGAAGGTTTAGATTGGATATTAGGGGGAAGTTTTTTCCAGAGAGAGTGGTGAGGGGCTGGAACAGGCTGCCCAGAGAGGGGGTGGGTGCCCCGTGTCTGGGGGTGTTCCAGGCCAGGTTGGATGGGGCCCTGGGCAACCTTGTGTAGCTCCAGGCCTGAGGTTGGTGTCCCTGCCTGTGGCAGGGGGTTGGAGCTCTGTGATCCTTGGGGTCCTTTTTAACCCATGCCATTCTATCTATGATTCTCTGATTCTCTGAGGTGGGTGCTGCTGCTTTCCATCCCTGCCCATCACACGCAGCGCACATCACCTCAGTTCCAAGCCCTGTGTCCATCCTTTGGCCGGCACTGCAGGTAGGATGCAAGGAGGAGGCAAGGAGAGCAGGCAGGGAGCAGCACCCTGTTCCCTCCCCAGGATGAATGATTGCCAGGCGAGCTCTTTGCCTGCTGAGCAGAATTTCAATGGAGCCTCACACGCCGGCGCCTGGCCAGAGACACCCGAGGAGCAGATCACAGCCCTTCCGAAAGGAGCACAAAGCAGATTGTCACAGAGCATAATCCTATTTGTGCCTTGATAAAGGTTCCTTCCTCTCCCACTCCTTCTCCATCGCTCCCTCTTCTCCTCTGATATTTTGCAGGAAGCTGGAAAGGTGGCTGCTCCTTTCCAGGGGCCTTTTAACATTCAGGTGGAGTCGTGGGTTTATAACACCCGTGGTGCATTTAATAGAGAGAGAGAGATGGGGGGTAGGAGGGGGGAGTGGAAGAGGGGAAAATAATGGAGAAACAAAGGAGAAACTGAGAGATGCAACCTGGGAACAGGGGAGGAGGGGGATGGAGTAGCTTAGGAAGGCCAGGAGGGGCCATGGGGTGACTTTGGGGCACGTCTCCCCATCCTGGGATGCCACGGCCCAGCCAGGCTCCCAGCTTGATCTGATAATTGGGTCCTGCTGGGTGTCCCTGAGCTTTAGGTGGTCCCAGAATCCTGATGCCTCTGTGGGCCAGGCCAGCCTGTGTGGCCAAGGGTTGGTCCCTGGATGGTGTTGGTCCCCTTCACCCAGGCAGCAGCAGGAGGATGCAGAGGAGATGCAGAGATGTCTTGGGGTGGTCTGTGGTGATTTTGTGTCTCCTGTGCCCAGTTATGGATGGAAGTTACCAGATCAAAGCCTTTGTGGTGCCACCAGGGCCCTCAGTAAAGCTTATCACCCTCCACTTTGTGGTCTCCCCTCCATGACCTGCTGGTCCTGGCTGCTGTGTCTGTCTGGTGGCGCGTGTGACCCCCTGACCCATAGTCTTCCTTGATTTCCACCTCCCTCTCCTCCAGAGCGGGGCTTTGGGAGGATGGGCAAGGCTCAAGAGGGCATTGCAGTGGGGTGGAGGTCACCTCTTTCTTCTGACTCTTTGTCTTTCCCCCTTCCATCCCAGATCCCTCAGATCAGCTACGCCTCCACCGCGCCGGACCTGAGCGACAACAGCCGCTACGACTTCTTCTCCCGCGTCGTCCCCTCTGACACCTACCAGGCTCAAGCCATGGTGGACATTGTCAAAGCCCTCAAGTGGAACTACGTCTCCACCTTGGCCTCCGAGGGCAGCTACGGTGAAAGCGGCGTGGAGGCCTTCATCCAGAAGTCCAGGGAGGATGGTGAGCAGGTTTCCTCCAGGATGGGGGCTCAGTGTGGGCTTTGGGGGCAGTTGGGGCTGGAGGAGAAAAGGCAATGGATGGAGATTGGAGGGGGTGCACCTGGCTGGGCTTCTTGGGCCTCAGCTGGGATGTGGCTGTGGTGTGTGAGCAGGGGTGGATGGCAGAGGCAGGGGGACGATGGATCCTTGGGTGCTGCAGGTTTTGGGGTGGCCCTGCTGACTGTGAGGACAACATCGTGCCAGCAAGGACCGGGACCAGCAATCCCAAACTGCCTCCACAGGGCAGGCTGCTTTATTGCTGCCAGCTCCTTTCAGAAAGCATCCCTAGATCTGTTCCCTGCTTGCCAGGAGACCTCAGATCCTCTGAGCCAGGGGCTGCTGAGCTGGACTAACCCCCTCCCTGCCGAGCCTGAGCTCTGGGTGCCTTCCAGGAGAAAAAGACTTTCACAAATGCTCCCAGGTTTTAACAGAAAATCAAGTTGGCACCAACACAACGTTTCGCCCAATTTTAGTGGAATTATCCCCGAGGGCAGGTGCTTTAACTTGTCTATAGGCTTTGGACAGGCGGAAAGTCCGTGCTCAGCAAAACTCTTTGGGAGGATTTGTCTGGAGCCAGAAAGCGTTTTGCTGACGGGAGCGCTGGGATGCTTAAGGGGGATTAGCAGCCTCAGGAGCGGCAGAGGAGCTCGTGGTACCCAATGGTGGCCGAGCATCAGTCCCAGGACTGGCTGGGACAGTGAGGACCCCAGGGTGTTGCTGTCATGGGTACTATTACCATGAGCTTGAAGCTACTCTGAGACCCCATGGAGGGACCGGCACAGCCCTGGGGTCCCTCCCTGCTCTGGCATTGCTTTGCCTCCACAGCATCATGTGCAAGGGGTGGGATGGGAGCTGAAGAGTGTTTTCTGAGGCAGTTAAAACCCTGCAGCGCACCGGCTGCTGCCTATTACTGCCTTAACTGTATCCGAATGGCACATTAAATTCTGGTGAAATCGGTGGGACACCAGCCTATCTGGAGCCAGTCAAACTGTGTTATGGCCTTATAAATGGATAAAGGGAATAAAAACTTGGAGGTGACGAGCTCCTAATCAAAGCCCTATAAATAGGAACAGCGTTAATTCTGTCTCTCACGCTCCCTGGCACTGGGAACCGGCTGTGCTTTTAATATGCAGAGAAACCCATCTGGGGATTCAACCTGGAATCTGCTCTTCAGGATTTTAACTTGAAAAGCAGAATATTTTTCATGGGGCTGCGATTCTGCAAAGGAGGAGTGTGTGGGGATGCTTCAGAGCAGGCAGGTGTGATGCTTGTTGCGCCGGCCAGGTGTGGGATGTGCTGCCTGCACGCCCTGTGATGGGGATGTGGGCAGTGAGAGGGGCTGGGGTGCCTGCACTGAGTTGGGGTTGGGTCTGCACGCAGCCTGGAGCGATGGTGAGTCGCTACAAGGGAACACGTGGGAAGGTGCCATCAAGGGTGTGTGATGCCCAACAAGTTTAGGGGATGGGTGCCCTGTGGGGTGGGGGATGTCCCAGGATGCTCCGCTGATGCCCGGGGGATGCCAGGCACTGGCTGCACAGGGCAGAGAGGACCAGGCTGCTACACCAGCACGATTTGAACCCACGCTGCTCCTCCATTAAACACCAGTAAAGGAGCAGTTGTCATGACTGGTGGTCCCACTGCAGCACCAGCACTTCTTCTTTGAGATACCCACAGTTGCTGTGAATTCATATCACCAGATGGTTAACGATATGACGACGTAATTGCAGAGTAAACGAGCGTGCACGGAGTCGAAACGCACACGGATTAATCCGGGGCTGAGGCAGTCCTGTAATTTGTGTCCCACGTAACCCAGCGATTATGTGCATTACTGATAATTTAGTTATCAAAAAGCATAATTCCATGGTAATTGCGGAGTAACAGCGGCGTGAGCGCAGCCCCTGCGGGAGCAGCAGCAACGCCGCTTCCCTGCTCCAGCTGAGGGAATAGGTTTGTGGGGAAGAGCCATTATAGAGTCATAGACTGGCATGGGTTGGAAGGGACCCCAAGGATCACAGAGCTCCAACCCCCTGCCACAGGCAGGGACACCAACCTCAGGCCTGGAGCTACACAAGGTTGCCCAGGGTCTCATCCAACCTGACCTTGAGCACCCCCAGGGATGGGGCACCCACCCCCTCTCTGGGCAGCCTGTTCCAGCCCCTCACCACTCTCTCTGCAAAGAACTTCCCCCTAATATCCAATTTAAACCTTCCCTCCTCCAGCTTCACTCCAGCCCCCTTGTCCTGCCAGTCTCTGCCCTTGAACAAGCTGATTCCCCTCCTGTTCCTCTGCTCCCTTCAGGCACTGGCAGGCTGCAATGAGGTCCCCCCACAGCCTTCTCTTCTCCAGGCTGACCCAGCCCAGCTCCCTCAGCCTCTCTCCTTAGGGGAGCTGCTCCAGCCCTCTGAGCATCTCCGTGGCTCCTCTGACCCCTCTCCTACAGCCCCACATCTTTCTTGTACTGGGGGCCCCAGCTCTGGACACAGGATCCAGCTGGGGCCTCACAGGGCAGAGCAGAGAGGGACAATCCCCTCCCTGTCCCTGCTGCCACCCCTCTGCTGATGGAGCCCAGGATCCCATCACCCTTCCCAGCTGCCAGAGGCACTGCTGGCTCATGTTCAGTTTCTCATCCACTGTGACCCCCAGGTCCTTCTCACAGGGCCATCGTGTATCAGCTTGTGTGTGTGTGGAAGCAGCTCTTGTTTGGGTGCCTGGGTGGGATTCGAGCTGCTCCCTAAAGCATCTCCCCTGGGAGGGGGTGCTGGGGGGGTCCTCCTTGCTTGGTCTCTGTGGGGGGGGCAGCTCCATGAAAACAGCATGGTTTCAGCCATGAAAACAGCATGGTTGGACTAAGAATGTGCTTTTAATTATTTTTTAAACATTTTTAATTTTATTTTTTAATTAGGAAATCTCCCAGCCTTGCCCCCTGTGTGGCAACTGTGAGGCGGGAGGGAGAGCTGGGCTGTGCCAGCTTGGCCGTTCTGTGTCACCCCAGGGATAGCTCTGCTGGCACCCCAAAAGGCTTTTACACCAGAGTGGAGCTGCTGGGAGTGGGGAAGGATCTGTCCCCTCCTTTCACAGCTGGTTTGTGTATGCCTGCCTCTCATTTGCTCTTCCTCAGCAGCATAAAGGCTCCTGTGGTTTTATTGCAGCGTCAAGGTGCCTCCAGCCCGTCAGAGTGATGTAACAGGGCTGTTGGTTGGCTCAGCATCCATCCGCTGCATTGGGATTGCCACTGGTCAGTCCAGCAGCAGATTTTTCCCCATGACAGGGTGTTTACACTGGGAAGAAGGCCCACACCCCATCCCCATGGGTGGTGGTGGTGGTGGGGGTTTCCCACCCAACCCTGGCATTGGGGAGCATCTCCTGCCCTCTCCCTGAAGAGCCCTGCGCTTCATTCTTCACTCCAAGCCCGAGTCTTCAGAGTCAGGTTTTATCTCCATCTGTAGTTAGCAGCTCGTGTTCAAGCTGTTTGCTTTCTGCTGCATTATCAACTTGACCTTCAGTTCCAATTTTCAGCAGAGCCTCACGTTAGAGCCTTGGCTGGTGCAGCCAGAAGAGTCTCTGCTCAAGGCACAAGCCCACCCCCTGCTCAGGTGGGGAGAGAAGGAGCTCGCCCTGGGGACAGGTTATCCTTGCACCAGGCTCTGGCTGTGGGCTATGGAGACAGACTGACAGACCTGGGAGGGAAATTACCTTCTAGATACTGCAATTACTCTGGCAATTACTCCTGCCCTACAGGGAGAGGCTGAGGGAGCTGGGCAGCAGGTCACAGGAGGGGATCCTCCCCCTCTGCTCTGCCCTGCTCAGGCCCCACCTGGAGTGTTGTGTCCAGTGCTGGGCTCCCTGGGATCAAACAGCCAGGGATCTCCTGGAGAGAGTCCAGAGAAGGGCTGGGAAGATGATGAAGGGCCTGGAGCATCTCCCCTGTGAGGAAAGGCTGAGAGAGCTGGGGCTGTTCAGCCTGGAGAGAAGAAGACTGAGGGGGGACCTAATCAATGTTTATCAATATCTGAAGGATGGGGTGCAGGGGGAATTGGCCAGCCCCTTTTCAGTGTCTGTGGGGACAGGACAAGGGGCAATGGCTGCAAATTGGAGCACAGGGAGTTCCACAGCAACCTGGGGAGGAACTTTTCCCCAGTGAGGGTGAGGGAGCCCTGGGACAGGCTGCCCAGGGGGTGTGGAGTCTCCTTCTCTGGAGAGATTCCAGCCCCATCTGGACACGGACCTGTGCAGTATGAGCTGGGGAGCTGCTTTGGCAGGGGGGTTGGACCCCAGGAGCTCTGGGGGTCCCTTCCAACCCCTACAGCTCTGTGATTCTGTGATCTCTGCTGCTGCTGAGCCCTTGGAGATGAAGCATCAGATTTATGTTGATGTAATTTAGCTGGTGAGCACGCCGTGTTATGCCACGCGTCGTAATGTGCAGCGCTCGGCTTTGTAAAGAGGGCAATATTTCCAGCAAGGCTCCTTAGTCATGTGTCTGGATCAATTTTACACTGTCATTTCCCTCCCCCTGGTTGTTTTATCCTTCGCTGAGTTTTCTGTATTTTTAGTTAAGAGGCTGATACATATTTGTGGTGCATTTGTCCGTCCCCATGTGACATTCATGGCTGGCTCTTTCTGGTTTTAGCTGGGTTCATTGCTTTTGGTTGATGCATCAGGATGTCACCCCCTCCCGAAAAAAAAAACCCCACCCAACCCCTCCTGAGTCTTACAGTGTAAGTAAGCATTGAATAGGACTTTGTGGCAGATTCGTAGGTGCAATCCTGGAAGTTGCTAATGCTGGTTATTTGCTGGAGTCAGGGCTTGTCTCATCCTTCCCCCCCTGCAGATGGGACAGCTGGGGTGGGCAGCAGGATGATGCTGGTGGGTACCAACCTGCCGGTACCCCCTGATGCTGTTTGCAGGGAGTTTCCACTCTCCTCCCCTGCCCCAAGCAAAACGTGCAGGAGTTAAAGCAAGTGACCTTCAGCCCTGAGACAGCGAGGTGTGATGAGTGGCTGGGCAGAGCCGGGCTCACCATCCAGCTCCCTTTCATCCCCGAGGATGAGGTTTCTTGTGCAGTCAGCACTCAATTACTGCAGCTCACCAGAGGGCTGGTACTTGCTGCCAGCGTCTATGCTCCCCAGCCACATCCTCCCATTCAGCAGCCAGCACAGAACTGGATGGGGTTCTTTTTGTGGCACGATGCTGAGCACCCCAAGGGTCCCTGTTCTGTGGGAAGGATGGATTTTAAGTGAAGCTTTTCCTGTGGGTATTTGCAGGTTGATAACGCTGAGGGTGGTGGAATCTCTTTTCCCAATTGGGCTTGAACAGAGCATCTCTGGGCAGGTCCTTTCATATTGCAGCTCAGGAGGGGTCCCTGGCACCCATAGGCCAAAATCCTGGTTATAGCCCACCCTGAGTTTCTGTGCTGGGTTCTGTCATCCCACCCTCTGCCCAAAAATCCATGCCAGCTCTTGCTGGATGTTGCACCTCTTTATGCTGGATGGGGCAGCTGGAGGTCACCAAGGCTGTGCTGCCACCACCACTTGAAGACTCCTCGGAGGCAGACATCATGTTTCCTGGGTTATTTGCATCCCGTGGTTGGACCAAGGCACATCGGTCTGATGATGGCACCGGAGCTTCGCCTCTGCAAGGGCAGGAGCGGTGTCCCTAACGCCTGCTCCTCTAATGAGTCGGTTCCTGGAGGCTTTGAAGTGCCATGAATAATGAATCCCGGGGCAGGGGAGCAGCCAGCCGCTTGCCAATTAAGACTCTGGGCTTGGGAATCTCGTTTAGACGGCTGGGGGAGGCGGGGAGCGCACGGGGAGCTGTGCAGGTGCTGCCTGCAGAAGCAGGGCTGTGCGGGGAGCCATCCCCTCCTCAGAGCGCCCGGGGCTGCCTGGAGACCGTGATGCACTGATGAGGGGGGGGACACACACGCACATCACCCTTCCCAGCGTGGTTGAACCTGGTGGCCCTTCTCCAAAATGCCCCAGGGCTTGGCAGCCGCCGGCTCGGCGGGGAGCCCCCGGCAGAGCCCTCCCTGATTGATGGTGTACGTTAGCGACAGCAAAAGCTTATTATCTACCTGCAATCAAGAGGGCACTTCAGCGTCACGCTTCCCAGAGCAGCTGCGCTCCCACCGAGCCCGTAATGGTGGAGATTAAACCCTGACCTGTGTTTGACAACACGCATTAACCCCACTGTAATGAGGAGAGTCCCCGAGGGCCCCGCGGGGATGCGGGGGGGAGGCTCGGGTCCTGCTGGGCTGGGGGTGATGCCGGCGGGAGGGATGCAGCCACAGGCTCCAGGATGGTGCAGGCTGGTGTTTGCTCCTGGAGGGCTTTGCCCTGCCTGGGGAGGGGGGATATGCTCCCAGGAAAGCTTTGCCTGGCTGGGATGGGTGCATGGGGCTGTTGGGGAGGGGTCTGGGTGCAGACCCTCATGGTTTTGCCCCCCCCCAGGCCCATGGGGGCAGATGTGTCGTGCTGGCCTGGCCCTCCTGGCAGGTGTTGGTGGGTTGGTTGGTGGGGCATGGATGCCGTGGCAAACCCTTCCCTTGGCAGAGCTGCTCTCACCTCACAGCCCACTTGAGCACGGGAGAGGCTTTCTCTCACCCTGACAAGCATCTGTGCCCAGACCTGCCTGCGTGGGACGGGGTGGGTGCTGCTTCTCAACCAGGTGGTGGGCTTGTTATGGCAGGCAGCAGAGAAAGGGCTGTAAGTGGCAGTGCTGGGCACGCTTGGCCACCTCCTGTAATTACATCCCCACCATTTCACCCTCCCTGTCAGTCTCTGCTTCCCTGGATGCGGGCTGCTGAGTATTTCATCCTTGGCTCTTCCCAGCAGCATCCCTGCGATGCTGCTGGCTCTGTCATAGCAGAACTGGGCTGCCACTGCTGCAGGGGCTCAGACTCTGGGTGCTCCTGGACCCCCTGGGGCTGCAGCTCCATGTGCCTGGTTGCTGCCCCTGCCCTTGGGAGGTTTGGGAAGGGGCTCAGGTTGGGGTTTCAAGGCTGTTTCTTGTTGTACCTCCCCTGCATCCTGCACTGCCATCCATCAGTGACAGCACGCATGGGATCTCATCTGAGCGTCTTTAAGTCAGGCACCTGCCTCCAAGCTGTCTTCAGCAGCTGGCTGTGGGATGCTGGCCCACTCCTTAAGGCTTCCCTACTATTCCTGCTCCAATTTGGCCCTTTCCCAAAGCTAGAGGGGGAAAAGGGTCCCCGTTCTCACCTCCTGCGTGCTCCCAGAGTCAGACCCTGGCCCGAGGCAGGGAGTGATCCTGTGCCATCCTGCGGGAGGAGGGAGAGCAACTGCTTCCTCCTCATCGCTGCCGCCGCCTCCTCCCTTTGATTCCCTGCTTTAAAGGAGTGTTTTGACTAAATGGATTTTTCTGTGAAGCCAGCAGGAGCATCGCTTGGCAAACCCCCCTGCCCGCCGACAGTGCCCGGGGCCCATGAATAATGCAGGTGCTGAGAGCTTGGGCTGCCAGAGGTGAGCAGGGCCACCCCGAAACCTGCAGCTCTGCCCACCCCAGACACTTCCCTCTGACCCCCCCCGACCTCTATTTTTTTTTCTTTTTCATTATTGAGAAACTTTCATTAATTAAGGAAGATTTTAAAACACCCAAAAAAGTTAGGCAGCATTACCAGCATGGGTGCACGGGCTGGAGGTGGGTGCTGTGGGAATAGGGGGGCTCCCAGACTCTGTGGGCTCTTACCTGGGCTGGGTTTGTGTTATTCTTGAGCCTGGAGAGCCCTGATGAGCTGGAGTCAACTGTAGGGCATGGGCAGTGCAGCCAGGGGCTGAGGACACCCGTGTCCATCCTTGGGGCAGTTTTCTCTTTGCATCCAGCCACTTTTCCTGGTCTCCATCTCAGCTTTCCCCTCACACTGGCCTGGCCCTGTCCTGCTCACATGCTCTGCGCTCTCCAGCTGATGAGTTAATAAGATCCTCATTACATCCTAATTGCCTGTATCCTTTTTTTTTTGGTTACATCCCTCGTTAGTTTGATTTAACAGAGCTGCTGAGTGACTTGGTCATTTCTGAATTGCCATCGATTCAGTCTCCTGATTTATTTATGGGCCTGTCTCCTCTGCTACCCCCTCTTGCCACGTGTAGGAGAAGATGGTCCCTGCCACAAGCTCACCCAAGGCCACGTGGCCCCCCTGTGAGCTTGGTTTTGCTGAGCATCCTTCAGGTCAGGATCCCAGTGGTATGGGCAGAGCCAGCATGGGAGAGTCACAGGATGCTGGGGATGCTCAAAGCTGCTGCTTGAGGCGAGGGGAATAAAAGGCATTGGGGGTGTCCCAGTGCATACCCTTACTGGTGGGCTGGGAAAGTCTGGAATTTGGGTTTGCTCTGGCTGTGTTGGGAAGGAGCCAGTGCTGTGTGCCCAGAGCCGCTGTGTCCCTGTGCCACATGCTTGTGGGCACCCATGTGTGCAATGGCTCCCATGGTGCTGGGGCACAGCACACACCTTCCTGTGGCGTCCAGCAGAGAGCAACACGCAGTTTGAGATGAATTTTAGGTGAAGCCATTTATTAGGTGAAACCACCCAGATTCTAGACCTTTCTTACTGCAAACGTGGCAAGCTAAATAACTGCTCATTGGTTACACACACTGTTCACACCATATTGATTGGTTAGTGATGATAACGAGTTCTGATAAACCTATCTTACAGCTAAACATCCTTAGTTTACCTTTGATGCCTAAAAGCATCCCCACACCTGCTGTTCTGACCCTCTTGTTATGGCTGGTTCCTAACATGTTCCATTACTCCCAAATCCCTTCCCATAGCTGCTTCTTGGCTTAGGGCAGCCTGTACCCCTGTCAACAAGGCTGCTGTGTCTTGAGAATGTGATTATTAGGATCCTCTCAGCATGAGGAACTTTTCTCATGGGAACAGGAGAATATTGTCAGGGCCTATGTCTCGGGAGAAGAGAGCTAGGCCGCATGCAGGCCTGCTGCCTTCCCCGACACCTTCTCATGCACACACCAGCCTGAGGCAGAGCCTGGATGGCACAGGAGTCCCACCGTGTTGCTACTCAGTGACACGTGGGTGTGTGCTTGTGCCAGCCCTGAGCTGTCACTCGTGTGTGCACCCAGTCGCCCAGCTCCATGCCTGGGCTTTTGGAAGGCTCCTGTGTTTGCAGACTGCCGCTTTTGTTGGATTTTCTCCTTTTATTGCCATGGAAACTGTAATTAAGCTGCACTGGCTCCTTAGCCGGAGCCATTGCCTCTGGCAGCACGGCCAGTACCACCCTGGCCTGACCGGGGGCTCAGCGGTGGCTGAGGCCAAACCCCCCCTGGGAAGGGAGGTGCCCATCCTGCCAGCACTGCCTGCTGCTGCCTGTCTCGCCTGGCTGATCTGTCTGTCCGGGAGTCTGTTTATCCAACTCCCTCCTCTCCATCCATCTGGCTCCCCATATGGGAAACAAACAGTAAATTGGCCCAATTTCTTACCATAGGGGGGAAAACACCCACATAAACCCAACCTAAACCCCCAAAAAAGCCCTTCTCCTGCTGGCCTGTGGGGTGCTGGGGGGCAGGTGATGCTCCCCCTGCAGCGGGTGTTTGGGGGGGGGATGCTGTTATCCCTATCCCTGCAAGCTCCCTCGCTGCAGGCTCAGCCCCATCTGTTCCCCCTGCTCTCTGTCAGGCTGGGAGGCACCAAAATTACCCCAGTTTTCCTCCCAGGGAATCCTCACATCCCCGAGGCCTCTGCCTCAGTGCCTATCCCCATCCCATCCTCTCCCAGCTCCTCTCCGGGCCCGTAAACTGGGAATTCTCTCCCTGCCACCGTGTGCTAATTACTCTGACCTTTGCTTAAGCAGGGATCTTTCAGTGGCAGTCGAGGTATCAGCCGTGTCATTTACTATGCAAATTGAGACCATCAATTACCTCCAGAAGGTCCCACAATGTTTAATTTTCTCTCCCATCTCTCTTTTTATTGGCATCTGCAAAAATGCAGGAGAACAGGAGGGTTCTGCAGCTCTTTCGGAGCTGGAGGCTGGGAGCCCAGCAGCCATGTGTGGGGCCTCTTCCAATTACCAGGTTCCCCTTGTCTCTCTTAATTTTAATTAGCTGCTTTTGCAATCACCCCTTGGAAAGCTGGGCTGGGAGCTTGGCGGGTGCCACGGGGATGGAAATAAAACCCTCTGCAGAGCCAGGTGGCTGTCTGAGGGTGAAGGGCTCTTGCAGGGGCTGCAGCCCAGTGTCTCCCATGGGATGTTTTTGTGGTTATTTGACCAAAACCTGGTCCTGGGCTGGGGAGGGGCCAGTGCTCTGAGCTGGCTGGGAAAATGGGCTGGGAAGGGGCTGTGTGTCTGTCGGGGGACTGGAGTGTGGTGTGGATGTGGCTTGAGGTGGCAGGTATGGAGAGGGAGGGGGTGGAAGGCAGAGGGGAGCTGTGGGAGGTAAGGTGGCATGGAAAGGGTGAAGGCAGCGACCTGGAAGAAGAGGTGTAAGGGGAGGGATTGGGTGTCCGGGGGGGCTGGGTGGTGGCCAGGGGGCTCTGGGAGTGGTAGCCTGGGGAGATGGTGCAGCATTGAGCCTCTCAGCAGGGTGGGAGTGCAGATGAGCTGGGGACCCCTCCCCACCCCTTTTGCCTGTTGTGGGGGTGAGCAGTGCTGGGAGAGGGGCTGTACCTATGGGATGTGACTCGTGGGGGTGTCTCAGTGCCGGGGCTCCTTCTGCTACAGGGGGGGTGTGTGTGGCCCAGTCCGTCAAGATCCCACGGGAACCCAAGCCAGGAGAGTTCGACAAGATCATCCGCCGGCTCCTGGAGACCTCCCACGCACGGGCCGTCATCATCTTCGCTAACGAAGACGATATCAGGTGTGGAGGGGCTGGCCGGGCCGGGAGGGGGGCTGGGGGTGGGACAGGGGCTCTGTGTGTGTTGCTGACTGGAGTGTGGGATGTGAATGGTGGGAGCTGGGCACCTGCAGCCAGCCATACCTGCGGCGTGGATGTGTCTGCAACGTGGAGCTGATGTGCATGCAGAGCTGCCTTTGCAGCGTGGCAGGGACGTGGCTGCCATGGGGAGAGGATGCACCTTGCAGCGTGGCAGGGACGTGGCTGCCATGGGGAGAGGATACACTTCGCAGTGTGGCAGGGATGTGGCTGCCCTGGGGAGAGGATGCACCTTGCAGTATGGCAGGGATGTGGCTGCAGCAGGGAGAGGATGCACCTCACAGTGTGGCAGGGACGTGGCTGCAGCAGAGACCCTCCAGCGCTGGCTTTGGACTGGCCACCCGGCGTGTCGCTGTCATTGAGCCACAACACAGAGCTCAAAGAAGGGAAACTCAGCTTTTTGCTGGCTCTGGAGTTCCCTGCAGTCATGATGTGGCTGCTCCACGCTGCTCAGGGGTCTCTCCAAGCTGGCATGGGGCCTCACTGAGCACCATCTGTGACAGGATCCAGTTGTGCTTTGCTGTGCAGCCTCAGCCCCCAGCATGGAAGAGGAGGAGGTCTGGAGGGGGCACTTTGGGGACCCCCTGCCTTGATGCCTGGTTTGGCTGAGGACACAGCCACACTTTGAGGCAACGAGATGCTCTGCAGGTGAAGCGACGTTCTTTGCAGCTCCCGTTGTTTATGGAGCAGAATGATTCACACAGAGCTACCCCTGATTTCCTAAGTATCTAATTTATTAATCAGCAAACATTATGTAAATGTGGGTAAACTGCGATTTCAAATCAGTTTACATCGGGTGTGCAAACGCTCCACGTTTCTCTTTTCCTCCCTTAATAGAAATGTCTGCAAACCTGACATTTGTGCGGGTGTGTGGAGAGGAACAAGGGATTTACCTCACTGTGTAAATGGCAAACCCCATTAACTGGGGTTTGTAAACATTTACCCATCCAAATAGGATTACATCCCATGAACAGGGGGGTTTACACACACACACACCCACCTCATGCTGGGTAAGCGTGGGTTTAACCCGGGTGTGGAGACTGCTGTGATCCTCACCCTTGTGCCAGCTGGGGCTGTGGAGGCTGGATGATGGAGTGCTGCCTCCCTTGAAATGCTCAGAGCTGTGCCACAAAGCCAGGAGGGCTGGGGATGGTGGTTGCTTGAATTTCCACCTGGCTCAGGTCAGGTGTAAATCATCCATCTCAGAAGAATGGCCTCGATTTGTCCCAGTGAGGCCCTGCCCTGCATGGGGACTGTGGGCAGCTGGAGATGCTGCTTGTGCTCAGAGCAGGATGTGGGCTTTGCCCACGTCCCTCACAGAGCTTGGGGCAACACAGGATGAGCATGGAGCTGCCAGCACGGCTCCCCAGCTGCTTGCTGGCCCCGTGGCTCCCAGAGCATGCCTGCCTCTTCCCATCTCATCTCCACTCCACTCGAATGGGTTTTTCCCTTATCAGGCATTTTAAACCCCATCTGGACTGGGAGTGATCGGCGCCTGATGGTGGGGGGTGAGTCACAGACTGGCTTCCTCACTCCATGGGCAGATGGGGGCATGGGGCTGCCCTGAGCCCCGTTCCCATGGGGTTGGGGACCCTCACAAGCCCCTGAAGGACCAGTGAGCCTTGGGGAAACCCTGCCTGGGGAGTCAGACCCAGGAAAGCTTCCATCCCCCTACCACAATTTGGCTCAACTGCCTGGCACCGGCAGAGCCTTTATGTGTGTCTGGCTATAAAGAGGGATGCTCAGCAGGATGGATGGCATCCCTGGCTCCCTGCTGCTGCTCAGCTGCCCAGCTGAGCCCAGCAGAGACCAGTTTAGTTGTAGCCTGGGCACTGGCAGCACTGGCTGGCTCTCTCCTGTGGCTTGCCACACTGATGGAGCCGAAAGCTCCCGCATGCTCCCTGGTGCTGCTCCTGCTTTTCCTGCCTGCTGCAGCATAACCTGATTTTTTATTTCCTTTTTTTTTTTTTCCTTCCCCCTCCTAATGTTGGATAATTAAGGGGGAAGTTCAATTACCAGTCAGCAAATATGCAAATGAGGTGGGAGAAGCAGCCTGCGTGCCCGGACTGGGGAGGACAGAGGGTGTGGGAGCTGAGCAGCACAGTTTGCTCCAGGTTGTGCCTGGTGCTGACTGAGTGCCCAGAGCAGGGGATGCAAACAGCGCTGCCCTGTGCCAGCATCCCCACTTCCATGGGCATGAAGCTGCTGCCCTGTCCTTGTGGGGCCAGCGCCTGTTGCTTCTCTCTGCAGAAGGGTGCTGGAGGCGGCCAAGAGGGCGAACCAGACAGGACACTTCATCTGGATGGGCTCAGACAGCTGGGGCTCCAAAATCTCCCCGGTCCTGCACCTGGAGGAGGTGGCTGAAGGCTCTGTCACCATCCTGCCCAAGCGGGTCTCTGTCAGAGGTAAGGGGCTGCGCTCGGTGGGTTCCCTCAGCTCCCCCCTGCCATGGCATCCCCTTAACCTCAGGCTGTGGGTGGCTGTTTTGCAGCAGGTCTTCCCTGAGGTGGTTTTCCAGCCTGCAGCTTTGCCCGAGTGGCAGCTCGGACATAACCCCATCGTGCATGAAACCCTCCTTCCCTTCAGCCTGGGGAATTTTGGGCCATGGTTTAAGCATCTGCCAGACCCCAGAGATTTATCTTCCCTTGGGCAGGTTTCGACCGCTACTTCTCCAGCAGGACGCTGGACAACAACCGCCGCAACATCTGGTTTGCTGAGTTTTGGGAGGAGAACTTCCACTGCAAGCTGAGCCGGCACGCGCTGAAGAAGGGCAGCAGCATCAAGAAGTGCACCAGTAAGAGCCACAGGGATGCTGTGGGCGAGCAGTGCTGTACCACACAGGGGGTGTGGGGAGGTGGAGGTGATGACAGCCCAGAGCAGGCATTAGAAACATTTGGCTTGCTTTTCCCTTATGGATTTTCAGCTCTAGCTGCATCCTTATTGCTCCAGAGCTCCCAGCCCAGCTTAGGGTAGCTACAAGGCAACTAATGCTCTGTGTGTTTGGTGTGCCCAGTCACAAGCATCATTTATTATTATTATTATTATTTTTGGACTAAGCATCAAAGCCAGGTGGGAAACTGGGGAAAGCTGGAGAAACACTGGTGTTTCTGCAGCTTGGGGAATGGAGAGATGGGTGATGTGATGGAGAGCTGCTCACCGGTGTGGGCACTTGGGTGCTTGCTGGGCTTGTGACAGCAGCAGCTTGCTTAAAAGTGGGCAGGAGCACTGGGCAAAAATGCTTTTGTGCATCCTGATGGGCTGTGTGGGACCTGGGAAGTGTGGGGGGCACGTCTGGTTTCTGTGTGCGATGGCACAGTCCTCGTGCAAAGGTCTCAGGGCTGCTCCCTCTCCTGTGTGCTTCTCATATGTCTCCCTTCCTTTGGCCCTGGTTTCCATGGGTACAAAGCCACCCAGATTTGGGGGGTTTGGGGCTGGATTCCACACTGTTTCCCAATATTCTGAAAACTGCCTCTTCTCATCGTGTGCCTGACAGAAGCACTGTTGTCCTGTTGAAAGGCATGAAGTCACTGGAGCATCTTTGCTCCCTTGCAAGCAGCTCCTTCCCCACCTGAGCAGGTTAAACTCTGGGCTGGTTGCAGAGAAACACAGCTCCTCAAGGGCTAGTTGGCAGCACAGGTCAGGATCTGACACTGAGGGGGGGATGCCTGCAGGGAGGAGGATGCCAGGCACCCCATGGGAGGATGTAGGAATGCCTGGAGAGGAGATGACAGTTCTTGGGACATGAGCTGGAGTGTGGTTTGCCTGTGTCTGGTTGCAAACTGCTTCCCCAATGTGGCCCTTGGCTCTGCCAGGACAAAGCAGCAGATGCCAGGCCCCCCTCTTCACCCCCCATGGTGTTTTTTTTATCCATTCCCAGCTAAAAGAGGTTTGTAGGGATTAATGCAGTAAACAAGGTGACCAGGGGATCTGTCTTGCTGATAGTGCTGCTGCCGAGGTGATGCTTGGAAGCTTGAGCAGGTGACATGTTTACTGAGAGATGGGAGAGATTTACTGCCTGCCTGGCCCTGCCTGAGGACAGATAATGAAACCTCAGCAAGCAGCCTGCAACGTGGCAGGACCTGGGGATGTTTGGGCATGTCCCCCTCACCATCCCTTTGGGAGAGACATCTGTGGAAGCCACTTCGTGCCAGCTGGAGCATGGAATGTTTGGTCATTGAGGGTGGTTTCCCCCCCACCTCCTCCTTTCCACTGCTGAGGACAAGAGGGATGGTGCTTCCACCTCCTCTCCCTTCCAGGCATCCCCCAAACATCTGATGAGTTGGGGACACCTCTCTGGTCCTGCAAGAGCTTCCCAGCCCTGCAGCTTGTGGCTAATGCATAGGTGCGAGCCTGGCAAGCAGCAAAGGCATCCAAGAAGGCTTGTCCATGGCCATGGGTAGCTGAGAGCTCCTGATCTTTCCAGTTACATCAAGAAACCCCTGGCACCAGGCAATGTATGAGCAGGCCCTGCAAACCACTGATCTCTTCATCTTCATCGTAATGTTGCATTTAAACAAGCAGTATTTCAGGGCCAAGGTATTAAGTGGAGGCAGCTGAAACCACGCCGTGGCAAGTGTCCTAGGAACTGTCTTTAAATTAGCTGGATTTGTCAGCAAATAAATTATCTCCTGAGCATTTACTTGGCAGATAAAGGGAGAGGGGAAGTAACGCACGATGGAGCACATCACCTGCCCGTGCAGCTCCCTGTGTTCCTGTTTCACACATGTCCCATTCAGGGCTGGTTTCTAGAGGGAATCACACTGACTGTCCCCATAAGCTGGTTAGAGCCCAATGCTCACAGAGAAATGCTGGCTTTTGCTTGCTTTTGCATCCTAAAATCCAACCCAAAGGGTCCTGCTGCTGAACAGGACTGCTCGTGGCTCTCATTGAGGGAGGAAGGTGAGAGGGGGAGGGTGGGTGCCAGGGTTTGGGGTGATTCCTGCTGGCAGCTGCTCTCCTTGTCCCCAAGACCACAGGACTAAGCAGGGTCTGTCCCCAGGCTGTCCTGCTGGGACCAGGATCAAGGCAAACCTGTCTTCCAGTCTCTTTTGTTGTAGGATGTCCTCAGCATCCTTCGCCACCTCTGAGCTCCCTCTGACAGGGTGCATCCCCAGCCCTCCCAGGTTGGGCAGGATCCCATGGGCGAACCAGCCCCTGCTCACACCCCACTGCCCAGGCTGGGAAGGATCCTGTCAGCTGCTGCTTCATTAGTAGTTCACACACATGTGGATGCAGACGGGGAGGTGCTGGGTGCTGTGAGGGGAGATGGAGGAGCCAATGGCAGCAGTGGGTTTGTTGGGCTGATGGGGTGACAAGGGCAGGAAAAGGGGGCAGAGCTCAGGGCTGCATCCCCCAAGCTGAGAACCACAGGATGTTCCCACACCCTACAGGCTACTCTTTTTCCCAGAGACCTAATTAATGGCCTTTGCTTAGCAGGGCTGGATGGTAGCTCGGCTTTGAAGCAGAGCTCTACACACACCCCTCCACCTGGGCAGGCTGTGGATAGATGCAGAGCAGCAATACAGGCAGGGGGAGAGGAGCTTTTATTTGATTTTCCTTCTTTATTTGTGACTTCTCATATTCTTTTCCTTCTCTGTTTTGCTTCTTTGTACTCTCTTCTTAATATGGGGTTGGTTTTTTTTGTGGAGCTGGCTGTTTTCCAGCACAGCTTGCCCCAGCCAGGCCAATGGGAGAGGATTTGCTCTGCTTGCCTGGTAGTTAAGATGATAAAAAAATCCTGTTGACCAAGAATGAGTCTGAGCAGGCAGGGGTGACCCAGCAATGCCTTGCCTCTGCTTTGCTTCAGACCCCACTGGCTGCCCAAACTGGCACTGGCTGCCAGGGCAGCTCAATCCTTCATTGCAGGGAGATGTTTGCAGTGAGCATCCCTTATGGGTGGAAAGGCCCTGCTCCCCAGATGGGCTCACCCTGCCCATAGATACAGTGCTGGGTGCTGCTGTCAGCACCCATGAGATTTGGAGGTGACACCATCCCCCAGCATGCTCACTGGGAGCGGGTTTGATTAACTCCTGCCGGCGCAGGGATGTGATGGGAATTGATGCTAATCCCATCTCATCCAGTGCCTGAGAAGATAGCTGTGGCTGTCCTCTGAGGGGTGCCCGCAGAGGCTCATCACGCACTTGAAAATTAATTATCAGCCCTGTAGAACGATGCACAACCCAGTTATTATAATCAGCGGGGTCACATCCCTTTTGTGGCCCTAATCTGCTGCGAGTTTGGCGGAGATTTATTGTCTCTGTGTCGGGAACATGCTGCTGTGAGCCTTGGCTTTCTGCTCTGCATTGCCCCCTCCGTGCACCAGCCTAATTCCCATCTGCAAAGAGCAGCTGGAGCCAGGGGCAAGGTGCCCAAAGGACTGGCCCAGAGACATCTGCTTATCTGCTCAGCTTTGGCACTGGAGCCAGCTTCTCCCACCATGCAGGGCTGATGCTGCTCACCGGAGGGATGTTTGGGAGGAAAATTCAGCTTTTGCAGCCTGTGTTATCACACCTGCTTGTATTTTACTTGCTGGGACCTGTGTGGGATTTAAGAAGCCTGCTGGGAAGCTGAAGAGCCAGGAAGGGACCAGTCCTGGATCCCATGTGTCCCCTGGGCTCAGCAGGATGGTGCCGGGGGTGGCAGGGAGCTGAGACATCCCCGTGGGCACAGGTCCCCAGACAGTCTATCACACTCTTTTTTTTTTTTTTTAATGGGTAATTATCTTGACAAGATAGAGTGGCTTGTCTGTTCCTTGAGAGATGAATGCAGGGAAAGGCCTGAAGTTGAGGGAGAAGATTAATAGCCCTTGTCAATAAGGTGGAAGAAAGGATAACTTGATGGGTTTCGCATGAGTAATCTCCACGTAGTCCAAAAGCATTTTTATAACTTTGAAGGATGGGCTATAAATTCCCCTCCTTGATATCATCTTTTCTTGTTGGTCAGTTCGCTATCAATTTGCTTTAGTGTCTTGTCAGCAGCACGTTTCGCTCTCCGTCCCGGTGCAGGGACCTCCAGCCATGTAGCTCTTGGGGATGTCCCTGCTGGGCAGAGGTTTGCTCTGCATCCAGCGCTGGCTTCATCCCACCTTCCCATAGTGGGGATGGAGGGGATCAGCAAGCACTGCTTTTGCTGTCCTTGGCTGCACAGGCTCCATGCCCAGGTCCCCCTGCGGCCACATAAATCCCTGCCTTGCATCACCGAGCATCCATGAATGGTGAAGCCAGATTTCATTTTGGACACCCTTGGATGACTTTCTGGGATGCTTTCTACTCTCCAGAGGATGAAGGCTGTGCCTTTGGCTCCCTGAAGAACTCTCCTTCCCTTTCACTGTTACCCATGGAGCTGTGGCCTGGCAGGATGCCTGGCTGTGCCGCAGAGGCAGTGATGGAGGTGCAGAGGCTGTGGCTCTCCGACGCGGTGTTGCCCCATGGGTGTTGCTTTCTTAGCTGTAATTAACAGCGTGCTACATTAATCGGTGTCTTTTGCTAAGTGATTAACGTGTTTCTAGTCCCATTAAGGGTGGTTATGACAGGGGAGGCAGGCAGCTGCTGTGGGTATGTATCAGATCCTCACAGGATCCTGCCAGCTGTAAAGAGCTGTGGGGTTAGCAGAGGGGGAGGGTGGTGAGGGGGGATGAGGGCAGCAGGGTGACAGGAGTCTTTGGGAATGAGATGAAGGGCACACAGCTGGCTCAGGAAGCTGCCCAGGCAGTGCCTTGATGCTGCTGATAGAAACTGAGCCCGTGGGAGCTCCTGGCAGGATGAAGGAGTGCAGCCCGCAGGGGTGAGGATGGGACATCGATTGCAGCCCATGTCCTGCTGGGGGCTGGGAGCACAGGGATGTCCCATGACACTGGGATGTGACATCCTGGAAGCACATCTGCGTGCCAGCGCCCACCTTTTCAGAACTACATGACAGGGAGGTTGGTTATTATCCCAGTGAATGTGTTTTGTGGCTACACATCAGCCTCCTCCTGCCTGCAGAGACCAGCTCATGTACTCCAAACCTTCCCAGCGTTCTGCTCTGAGGGGCTTGGCGTTAGGCACAGCATCTCCCTGTCTGTCCCTCTGGACAGGGCACACAGGTGATGGGAGGACTTTCAGCTGCTGGAGAGGCTTGAGCCCTGAGCCCTGGCAGTGCAGGCACAGCGATGGCTTGGGCTGGGTCTGCAGATACACCTGCAGTGTGGGTTTTGTTCTGGGAGGAGTTTGGGGTTGTTAGAGGTGCATTTCTACCCTGCTGCTCCTTCCTGGGGCTCATGAGCTTGTAGTTTTGGGAATGGGGTTGGGGTTCATGGCTGCTTCAGTCCTGCTAGAGCAAAAACATCCCCGTGAGGCACAGCTGGGATGGCAGGGAGGTGGCAGCCCCTTCATGTGTACCCACAGACCGCGAGCGGATCGGCCAGGACTCCTCATATGAGCAGGAGGGCAAGGTGCAGTTTGTCATCGACGCTGTCTACGCCATGGGACACGCTCTGCACAACATGCACAAGAACCTCTGCCCTGGCAAGGTGGGGCTGTGCCCCAGGATGGACCCAGTGGACGGCGTGGAGCTGCTCAAGTACATCCGCAATGTCAACTTCTCAGGTCTGCCTGTCACTGGGGTGGTGGGCTGGGGGTCCCAGGGTGTCCCCTGCTCTGGGTCGTGCAGCAGCACCCACAATTTATTCGTGTTGCTGTTTGGCAGGGGGAGATGAAATAGGGAGCGATTCCACTGCACGTGCAGGGTGCAAAGGCAGGGTGGTTGGATAACGCAGATCAAGAGATGAGGAGGTCTGAGCTTCCACAGCTCCTGGGAGCTTTTGGTCCTGTTCACACCCTGCCACCCTGCCTGCCCCATGCTCCCATCCTCTCCCATTGCCCACTCCTCGTGCTGCCTCCTCACATCACGGCTGGCAGGGGTCCCACTGAACCACACTGTCGTGTCCTTGTCTGCTTTCAGATCTCTGAAAATGCATCTTTTCCTCTGCTCTATCTCCTTAATAAACATTTTCTGTCTTGTCCTCCTTATTACTTCTATTTATCTCCACTCTGTGATCTTCTCTCCAGTGTCTCTTTTATTTATTTTTCCCTCTTGCTTGATTTTCCCCTTCCTTCCTTTCATTAGTGTTTATCCGCACAGTTCACTTGATTTAATTTTAAAGCTGCTTGTTCCCTCTTTCCTAAAAGCAGCAGGAAATGGGCTGGTGTAACAGCACTCGGTGCCTGGCATTGCCCAGAGAGCTCTGGCTCCTGGGGGATGGTTGATGGGTTGATACCATAATACCTTGGCACCAGCTTGGGTTTGGGGTTGGGTTTTCTTTTCCCCAATTGCTTCCTCCACCCTCTTCCCACGCTGGCATCATCTTGGCAGCTGAAACCCCACGCCAAGGGGGAGGCACCAAACCAGAGCCCCTTCAACACCCATCACCTGCGGAACCCCATGCTGCTGGGTGCTGAGCCCTCCCTCTCTTGCAGGCATCGCTGGGACTCCCGTGACCTTCAATGAGAACGGAGATGCCCCGGGGCGCTACGACATCTACCAGTACCAGATCAGGAACTCCACTCCTGAGTACAAAGTCATTGGGCAATGGACTGACCACCTCCACCTCAAGGTAAGGCTGGGGGCTGGCTGGTGCCTGTGGTGTGGCTGGGGGAGGTCCTGCAGATTGCTCCGGCACTTGTGAGGCAGGTTGTAGCTAACCCAGCTGGGAGCCAGGGAGCCCATGGGTGCAAAGTTAGGCAGCCAGACTTGGGGAGTGAGAGAGAGAAGGGTTTTCCTCCCCAAGTACACATTTATGGTTCGGCCACGGTGACCCACCATCAATGTGTGTGACCTGACTGTATCCCACGGGCACTGGGCACCCAAATTCTCAGCTCTGCTAAGGGAAGGAGAAGCCGGAAGAGGGCAGAGGGGGTTTTCCCAGGGGAGGAGGGTCTTTGGGTGTCTGCTGTTGAATCTTCCCAAAAGTCCAATGGAGAGCTTCACCGCCTACCCATGCTGGGTAGGGCTGGGATCCTTCATGGGATATTCTGATGGGGTGAGGACCAGGTCTGGGCAATGCTACCTTGAGCAGAGGCGAGGCATGCCCTTGTGCCCCAAGGATGCTCAGCAGATGCCCAGCTCGAGCATCAGTGGGGCTGGTGCCATCTTGCTCCACAGGTGGAGAGCATGCTGTGGCCAGGGGGCGGGAGCCAGCTCCCCAGCTCCATCTGCAGCCTGCCCTGCAAGCCGGGCGAGAGGAAGAAGCTGGTGAAGGGAATTCCTTGCTGCTGGCACTGTGAGCGCTGCGATGGGTACCAGTACCAGCTGGATGAGTTCCACTGCAAGCGGTGCCACTTCAACGAGCGGCCCAACGAGAACCACACCAGTTGCACCCCCATTCCCATCATCAAGCTGGAGTGGAGCTCACCCTGGGCTGTGGTGCCTGTCTTTATTGCCATCGTGGGCATCATTGCCACCCTCTTTGTGGTCATCACCTTCGTGCGCTACAACGATACGCCCATCGTCAAAGCGTCAGGGCGGGAGCTGAGCTATGTTCTGCTGACAGGCATCTTCCTCTGCTATGCCACCACCTTCCTCATGATCGCTGAGCCCGACTTGAGCACGTGCTCCTTGCGACGCATCTTCCTCGGGCTGGGCATGAGCATCAGCTATGCCGCCCTGCTTACCAAGACCAACCGCATCTACCGCATCTTCGAGCAGGGCAAGAAGTCGGTGAGCGCCCCCCGGTTCATCAGCCCCGCTTCCCAGCTCGTCATCACCTTCAGCCTCATCTCCCTGCAGCTCGTGGGCGTCTGCATCTGGTTCATCGTGGACCCGTCCCACTCTGTCATTGACTACGAGGACCAGCGGACTACAAACCCCCACTTTGCCCGGGGCATCCTCAAATGTGACATTTCGGACCTCTCCCTCATCTGTTTGCTTGGGTACAGCATGCTTCTCATGGTCACCTGCACTGTGTATGCTATTAAGACCCGCGGGGTCCCGGAGACCTTTAACGAAGCCAAACCCATCGGGTTCACCATGTACACTACTTGCATTGTGTGGTTAGCCTTCATCCCTATATTTTTTGGGACGTCGCAGTCAGCGGAAAAGGTAAGGGAAGGAGGGGAGAGGTCTGGCTGGTCACCCTGTGGGCTCTGCAAGGAAGGGGGCAGAGAGAGGCTGGCATGTCCTAAGCAAGGATGGGTGCTTCTCTGTGGTTCTGCCAGCTTGGGAATTGTGGTGGGAAGGGTTGGTTTGCAACCAAAGGCCACTGCCTCCAACCCCATATTCCTTTTCCCATTTTTTTGTGGTTTTCCTCACTCTTCCCTCCCCCTCCCTGGCCTTCCTGTTTCATTTCCTCCCTCTCCCGCTGGCTTTCTGCACCCTCTTGGCCCCTCTGCTGCTGAGTGAGCTGGGGGAGGACAGGTGCCCAGGGCAGACCCAGGTCCCCAGTGTCATTAGCATCATCTCTGTGTGGAGAAGGGACCGGGTGCTGGGCAGCTAGCACCTTTCCCTGATGCTGAGTCAGTGATGGAGGCTGGAGAGACAGACCTGCCCTCTAAAATCCCTAGGAGATGGAAAGAATGATGAGCATGTGCAAAGGAGAGGGAGCAGTACAACCCCTATGTGCATCTCCTCTCTTGCTGAGGCATGTGGCAGCTTGTGGCTTCTCACTCTATTAATGCTTTGCTGTGATTTTAATTAACACCTATGTGGTTGTTACAAACTGCTGGGCTGGACTGGGGCAGGCAGGATGGCACAGAGCTGCAGGGTGAGGGAGAGGAGCGGCTCCATCCCACTGAGGAGTTTGGGGAGCAAGCGACTCTGTGTGCAGTGTAGATGAGGCCAGGCCAGATAATCCCAGAGGGAGATTTGTGCTGTAAACCAACCTGTCTGTCTGTCTGTCCTGCTCCTCGCTCTCCACTCAGCCTTGGTGTCGAGGGCTGTCGTGGTGCTGGTACCCATGGAGCAAAGCAAGCCTGGATAGAGCTTGGTGCTCAAGTGAGAGGGAGTGAGAACAAAGAAGGAAAATCTCATGAATGAGACCAAAACCCCCTCTGCCTGCCAGCCAAAACAAGAATGGTGCTTATGTTAAATGCCAACAGCTCATGCCTGCCAGCCCAGAGCCGCTTGTGACGAATAATCCTCAGTGCTGCTATTCCCTGGAAATCCCTGGGGTCACCCAGTGCCTGGATTCCCTCTCTGGACTCATTGCAACTGGGATAATTTCCCCCAGTGTGTTCCTCATGATGCTGAGCCACTGAAACCATGGGGTTTGTTTTTTTTTTAAATACCTACTGCAAAAGGGCCTGGGGGTGTTTTTCTGGGAAAGACCAGGAGATCTTTTGCCGTGGACACCAGACTTTCTGCTCAGAGCATGAAACCCTAGAGCTCAAGGAGGCTGGGTCTGCGGAGGCACCTTTAACCTTGGCTCAACCAAAACTTCTCTACTGAGCCAGCTTGTGCTGGCTTAGAAGTGTGAAGGAGAATTAAAGGAAATAAATGGAGCCTTTTTTTTTTTTTTGCAGCATTTCCATTTTGATGAGATGGCAGGGGAGATACTAACAAGAAAGCAGGTTTTTTAAGAAATTATTGCAAAACAAAAGCTCCCTTAAAGCCTGCTTAATGTGCTTGGCATACTGTGGGTAATAAAGATGGAAATGATAATGATTGTAGATTATGCGCAAGGTTGCTCACCTCTTCACTGCAGCTTGTCATGGGATAATTTAGGGCTGCCGAAAGCTGGCTGTCAAGCAGCAGTTCGACAATAGGCTGTGCCTCACTTCGGGGGCTTGTAATGTGCAGGGCTTCTCTGTTATTAGGCTGCTAACAAGCTGATTAGAGGCGGAAAAAGTGATGTTCCCAACTCCCCTTTGGATGTAGCTCTCTTTCGCAAAGCCTGCCGCTGCCTCGGCGGCCGCTGAGCAAGCCCACCGAGGGGGTTGTGGTGTTTTGGCTTGGTCCTTGGCTGTGTTGGTGTGGGATGGGGGCTCTGAGCATCTCTAGGCTGTGGTTGAAGCGGAGTGGGTGCGCTCAAAGGAGGAATCAAGTGCTTGGTGCCACCTTGATGCTTTAGCTGCTGGTTTGCAGACCTGGGGAGAAAGAGGTCATGATGGTATTGTTACGCAGCCCTGCGCTGAGGATGCTGCTCTGAGCATGTCCTTGGGATGAACACTGAGACTACTGGCATTGGCGTCACCCTGCTGAGGTGCTGGTGCTGCCTGGGGTGCTCAGCAGGACATCCCCAGCCCTCCATGGGAAGGGATCCCCTCACCATCACCCCATTGCTGCTGGGACTGAGACCTTGCTGGGCCCCATGGAAGCTCAACACACCCAGGAGAAGAAAACCCAGGAGCACCAGCCAGGATGGTTCTCTCCCCATACAGCACAGCTGGAGTTTTCCTCTAGCCCTGAGGATGCTGCAAGGCAGAACCCACACCTCCAAACACTGCCTGGCACCCCAGCCTCACCCAAGCCTGTGGCCAAGGCTGCCTCACAGTCTGGAGGAGCTGGATAAAAAAATCTCCATTTTCATTTGATTTTGTTTTACCTCGTGCCTACAACTTTGCATGGGGGTGGCATCTTATTATAACAAGTCCCCCAAGCCTTTTCTCAAAAGAACCTCTTATCCCTGCCGATCCCAGTGGATTACAGAAATAGCAATAACAGAGGATCTAAAGAAAGAGACAATTTCCTGCGCTGATAAGGCGGCAGCTGAACAGTGGTGTCATTGTCTGATTCTCTGTTTATCACATTTGCTTTCAGGGAAGGGAAAGAGGGAGAAGGGAAGGAATGAGAAGGATTGTCCAGTGGTTTATTTTGCAGTGTTGGATGAGAGCTGAGCAGGTTTTCTGTTCTCTGGCACCCACAGTAGTGCAAAATCTCTCCTAGCTGAGCCAGACCTGGATGAAGAGGGGAGGGGTGCCAATTAATGGCAGGGGTTTGCTTTGAGGCAAACACAAGCCATGCAGGGCTATGCTTTGAGCCTGGTCCTAAGCCAGGGATTGTGGGTTCGTGTCCCATCAAGAAGGGCTACGAAGATGATGAAGGGCCTGGAGCATCTCTCCTGTGAGGAAAGGCTGAGAGAGCTGGGGCTGTTCAGCCTGGAGAGAAGAAGACTGAGGGGGGACCTAATCAATGGTTATCAATATCTGAAGGATGGGGTGCAGGGGGAATTGGCCAGCCCCTTTTCAGTGTCTGTGGGGACAGGACAAGGGGCAATGGCTGCAAGTTGGAGCACAGGAAGTTCCACAGCAACCTGGGGAGGAACTTTTCCCCAGTGAGGGTGAGGGAGCCCTGGGACAGGCTGCCCAGGGGGTGTGGAGTCTCCTTCTCTGGAGAGATTCCAGCCCCATCTGGACACCGACCTGTGCAGTATGAGCTGGGGAGCTGCTTTGGCAGGGAGGTTGGTCCCCAGGAGCTCTGGGGGTCCCTTCCAACCCCTACAGCTCTGTGATTCTGTGGTCTACTACCCCCCAGGGTGGGATCCAGCCCATAGTGCCTGGCTTGGGGAACTTGTGCTGGGTCATTTAGGGTTGTCCTGGTCCTCCTTGATGCAGCATTATCATCCTGAGTCAGAGGCTGGCTGTGTTCTTCCATCCTAACCACAAAGCAGTGGCTACTGCTGAACCAGGAGCTGTAACTTCTTTTATAACCACAGTGCACATCTCAAAGGGCTCTGGAGGAGCCTCAAGTGTGGTTAACAGAGGGGCAAAGCAGGGTCCTGGGTTGGAAACCAATTAAGAGAGTAGGAACCAAAATGGTGAGAAATGGTCATTTTGTTGATGTGGCTAAAGGTTAAGTGAGCAGTGCTCCATGGCTGTGGTTGGCCTCCAGGCTATAAACATTCCTCTCTGAGCTGAGAAGGGACCTGCTGCAGCGTGATGCAGCGCTGGGCTCAGTGTGGGGCTGCAGATAGTAGGGCTGTTTCTGGCCAACCCATCATTAGGGTGAAGATAACCATGGTGGCCCTGTGAGACCCCAAATTCTTGCAGGGGATTGAGGAGATGGGGGGGGAGAATGTGGGGTGCCTGGAGCTGTTGCCAGCTGGGGTCTTGGCAGAGGGGAGTCCCCGGCGGCGCTGGGATGTGGAGCCCTGACCTGGGTGCGTAGGGGGAAGCGTGCAGGGAGATGTCTTGTCTGAGCTGGAGCTGAGCTGCTCTCTCCTTCTTCTTTGAAACGCCCCCGAGTCCCGAGGCACGGGTGGGAGGCGCTGCAGAGGCAGGAAATATGGAAATTGCTGGGTTGAGAAGTGAGGCTCCTCTGAAAGGCATCTGCTGAGGACCAGGAGGGCAGGCAGGAGGGGGAGCCGGAGGGGGTGAAGGGCTGCAGAACCTCAGCAGTGGATGAACCTCAGAGTGCAGAACCTCATCAAGGGATGACACACCAGTGCTGGGCAGAGTTGTGCTGATCACCAGGACAGGGGTTGGGGTGCCTGGAGGTGCCATCCCAGTGCTGCTCTCATTCCCAGCAAATCCAGGGCATGGGCAGCAAAGCCTGGGGAGTTTCAGCAGGGAAAAAAAAAAAAAAAAAAAGAAGGAAGAGAAAAAACCCAGAAGAGCTGATAATCTGGCAGAGAGATCTGTTTTGACTTTACTTGATGAAATGACATTTTTATTTCCAAAAGCTGCCTCTATCAACTCTGTGTGCATAGAGAAGGTGGAACAAACAAACCAGAGCATGTGATGGAGAGAGGTTTTATTCTGGGGACAAACAAAACTTTACAGTTGACTCAGAACAAGCTTTGCTGGGGTTTTTTTGGGGAGGAGTTAAGTTGCAAGGCTTTGGGCCTGTGTGTTTGTTTTCTTTGAAGGGTCAAAGAAAGGTCCTGGGGTGCAATGACAGGCCTGGATGGAAGCTGTTGTGTCCCACGAGCTCTCACTCATGGGATAGAGCTGCCTCTGCGTGCGTCTCCCCAGGGAGCCACAAAGAGCTTCTGTGCTCAGCTTCTGTCTTTGCCCCCCTTTTTGCTCTGTTGCCTCCAGAAAATGAGCCCCCAGGCTAAGTGTGTGCAGCTGGGGAGGTGGGGAACCCCCTGTCCTCACTGATGCTATAGCCATTGGGTTTCCCCTGGCTCCTCCAGGTCCTACCACCTTGTGCAGCACTAAATCCAAAGCAAGAAGCAACTGCAGAAGACACCCCAGGCACCACACTGACACTGAGCCATGGGATAAAGTTCAGAAACTGCCTTAAGCCTCCTTCTAAAACCTTGTTAGCATGGTGAGAAACAGCCCCAGTGTCTGAGCACAGCTGGAAAAGGAAAAAAGGGGCTTGAAAGGGTACCTAAATACCCAGAGCCCCCTCCCTACACAGCCCAGAGAGACCCAACCCAGTGTCTGAGCACAGCTGGAAAAGGAAAAAAAGGGCTTGAAAGGGTACCTAAATAACCCAGAGACCCCTCCCTACTCAGGCCAGAGAGACCCAGCACATGAGCTACAGGATAAAGGAGAGGATGCTGGAGAGGATGGAGCCCTGTGCCAGATGCTGGCAGAGCAGGGATGCTCATGGAGTGACTTGCCTGCCCAGCCTCCTGTGTTGCTCTGGGGTGAGAGATGGGGATGGACAGAGGGAGGCGGCGGGGGGGTGGGGGTGTCTCTTTGACTCCTGTTGCCTCCTGCTTCAGATGCCCCCAGCTTGTGAGGGGCCTGCCAGACGCTTTCCACGGAAAAATGGATTATTCTACAGTCAGATTAATGGGCTTTCATTTTGCAAAACATCTGTCACTGTTAGTCCTGGACAGTGAGCGTGAAATTAGTTTTGACTGCAGAAAGGCAACATCGGTGTGTAATATGTGACTGACATGACAAGGGCCCACAGAGCCAGCTGGGGAATGGGAATTACCTGTTGAAAGGAGAGCAGGGAGCAGAGGGTGTCCTGAGCTGGGCCCTGGGAGTGGGTGTCCTTGATGTGCCCATCATTGTGGTGTCAGAGCTGACGCCCCGCGGCTGGTGGAATGTGCTGTGGGTGCTGAGGAGGAGAGAGGGAGGGTGAAGAGGATGTGGGGGCTCTGTCTCTGTTGATGGTTTTGGGTTGGGGTGCTGGCAGGGTGCTGCCAGAGTGTGCATGGGTGCTGAGAGGGGCTGGTGCAAGGAGGCTGTGCCAGGGTCTCAAAACACATCAGGGCACCGTCACCCGTGTTTGCAGGTGGGGAAGAAGCAAAAGTGAGCTGGAGGCCTCTCTGGGTGCATCTTGACCCATGCAACGTGCCAAGCCTGAAGGTCTAATACTGCCAGCAGTTCCCACCCTGGCTCCCCACCCCTTCATTTATTTAACCACATCGTTTCCACGTTCCCATTTCCTCTCTTTTCCCAGCTGGCACACTCTGGACCCTCCAGAGCTGTGGTAGGTCTCAGCTCATGCCCTTGTGTCTTGCAGATGTACATCCAGACCACGACACTCACCATCTCGGTGAGTCTGAGTGCCTCGGTGTCCCTGGGCATGCTCTACATGCCCAAGGTGTACATCATCCTCTTCCACCCGGAGCAGAACGTCCCCAAGCGCAAGCGGAGCCTCAAGGCTGTGGTGACGGCGGCCACCATGTCCAACAAGTTCTCCCAGAAGGGAGGTTTCCGCCCCAATGGAGAGGCCAAATCAGAGCTCTGTGAAAATCTGGAAACACAAGGTAATGTGGCTCCTCATGGGGTTGGGGAGCTGGTCCTGCTGGGGACTGACACAGCGCTGGGAAGCCCAAAGCCCTGGCTGCTGGGCTCAAGCGGTGTTGGCAGCGCTGTTCCTTGGCAAGGAGAGCTCTCAGCTCCCTCCTGTCCCATGGCTTAGCCCTCCATCCCCCAGGAATGAGGGCAGCATGGGAAGGGATGCATCCTACTGGCTGGGGGTTACTCTGCTCCCCACCATGCCCAAAGCACCGCTGAGGAGGGAGGAGTGCTCTGGTTATCTGCCAGGGATTCCTGGCTCCTGGTGAGGGGACAGCATCATCTGTCTGCAGGCAGGGGCCATTCCCACCCAAGAAATGCCATTTTCCATCACCAAAGGCACATCACTGAGACAGGACATGTCCTGCCTCCCTCTGACTGGGATCACTCTTGGAGCTCACACCCCTGCACGGGCTGGTTTATGTTATCCCATGGGAAATGCTGCTGGATGGCTGGCAGGGGAAATAACGTTGGAGGACTTCTCATGCTGCTCCTGGTGAGATGCTGGCTAGGGCATGTGGAAATCTGCTCAAACACCCAGAGAAGGATCCCTGTGGCACTCCACCCTGGATGCACAGAGCTGTTCCTGGGAAGGCTCTTGTGTGGTGAATGGGAAAAGGTGTTTGGTGTCTGCCTATGAGCTGGTCCTGGGGGCCAGGCTGGAGCTCAGGCTGACACAGGGACAGAGCCACCAGTTTCCCCTGGAAAGAGAGGCTGGGGACTCAGGGAAACCCAGGGAAAGTGGGGGTGTGTGCGTGTTCTCTGTTTGTGTTTCCCAAAACAGAGCCTTGCAGGAGGGAGAAAGGGTTGGAGCCAATGCTGCTGGGGTCCTTTTAGAAGGGAAATCCCATCTGGGCTAAGTGTGAAGAAAACCCTGCGGAAATACAAATGTTCCTCACGTACCAGCATAGTTTCTGGGTTCCAGCATCAGTGGGATGGAGACCAAACAGTATTTCCATGGAGAGCCATGACTGTAATTCCATGCTCGCTCTCTTTCCAGCCTGAGCTATTAAATATCCCTTGGCACCTCCGTATAACCCCCATATCCACATCGCCCTGTCTCAGGGCTCTGGCTGCTGGTAGCTCCCTACCCGATGTCTCTCTGTAGGCAGACTCTGCATAATCGACCCTTCCATCTACCTGTCTGCACTGTGAAGAGCAGCTACACAGTCAGACCCCCTCACTGCCTGTGTTGGAGGTTTCTGGCAGCTATTGAAGATCTTTGTAGTCTGCTGTCCTACCCCAATGTGGCAGTGGGTAGGGGTCCCTCTGTCACTCCCATTTTGTCTGTGCAAGAGATGTTCCATGCAAGGCTGGGGGTGTCTATGCAGGCTGGCTCCCCATTAAAGGCTTGTGGGAGCATGCCAGCGCTGTCCTGGGAGAGTCACCTGGTTCCAGACTCCCTATGGCATCGGTGTCACAGTTTGTGGTGCTGCAGGAACACTGGTGTGTGTGACCTTGTCTCCCTCCAGCCACACACAGCTCTTGGCCAGGGCCCTGCCAGCACAAAGGGCTGATTGTCCCTTTGCAGCCAGGCTTGGAGACCTGAATGCATCAAGTACCTTGTCCGGCATCTGAACCCAAACATTCCCATATGCTCTCTGCTGCGTTGAGCATCCTTCTCCCCCCTGTGGGACTCACAGCAGGAGCCTCTGAGGATGGTACGTGCCTGGAGCAGGAGAGCTGAGCCTCCCATCTGCCGCATCTCCGGCTCCGATGTGTCTTGCATGGGGAATATGGGAGCTCAGTGTGAACAGGGCTGGCAGTGTGCTCCTGAGGTGTGCCAAAGCAAGGAGCTGGGCACAGCATCCACGCTGGAGGCATGATGGGGCTGTCAGCACAGGACTGAGGGGCTGTTTTTCACTCTGTCACTGGTGGGTCACGTATCCTTAAATAAACAACAGAATAAATAATTCACGGGGCTCTGATATGGGCAGATTGGCTATGAAAACATTGCAGCTAACAAATAGCTCTGTCAGCTCTAATTTCTTATGGCCTATCTAATTGTTATCTGGGAATACCAGTCTGAAATCTGCAGCAAGGTTCATTTGTCAGCGAGGCACCGAGACGGAGGGAGAGCTGCCGGGCGTCCCCTCCGGATGCTGCCGTAGGGATGGTTTCCAGAGGACACATTTGTACTGCTCCTGGTGTCTTGGGCTTTGCTGTCTGTCCCTGTGCTTATCTGTGTCTTTGCCTGGAGGGTGTCTGTGTGCCCACTGAGCCCCGTGGTACCTGGGGACCTCGTGGTGGGATCTCCACAGAGCATCGTGCCCAGCCAAAATGCTGAGGCAAGCCAAGGTGTTTCGAGCTGCTGCTTCCACCTCTCCCTGGGCTGGGGCTGTTGCTAAAAGCAAGTGATGTGCTACAGCCTCTGAGCCTGAAGGCAGCGGTGCAGCCCTGTGGGGAGCAGGGGGATTTATTGCTAGCTGGCATTTTCCTGGCTCTGGGCCTTGCTGCAGCTTGCCTGGTGCCGGTCTGGGTCGCATGGTGGCTTTGTAGCCACTGCTGCCTCATCTCCTCATGTGCTCATCTCTGTCCTCAGGGCTGGTCAGTCTGGGGAAGCTGGGAGGTGGCAGCAGACTATGTCCTCTGCTCCTTCAGCACCCAAGCATGGGCACAGGGGTCCTTGGTGAGGGACACAGCTGGGCTGGCTGGTTTTGTGTCACCCACTGCCAGTGCTGGCAGTGCCCTTCTGCTCCACTTCCAGCTCCCATGGAGCGGGGTGCAGGGGCATGGAGTGGCCAGATGGGACCCCCAAACCATGCTCTTGCAGGGCTGGGGCAAGCTGAGCTTTTGAGAATGTGGAGCACCTTGTTTGTCTGCAAGACGCTGCTGAGAGAAATGAACAGGAGCCTGGGAGTGCATCCCTCGTGACCCCGGACACATCCTGGGGTCTCTCTCTGGGATGAACTCAGTGCCCAAGGGCTGCTGTGGGGTTCAGCTGCTCTGCCACAGCTCAGGAATGACTCTGAGCGTGGGCACTGGCTGGATCCATGAGCAAACCCCATGTCACATCCCCACCAGCATCCCCTGGCCTGACAGCCAGGTCAGGGAGGTGGGACAGGAGCCAGGAAGGGAAGATGGCTTTCATTACTGATACATGTGAGCTTTGTCTCTCTTTCCAGCACTGGCTACCAAACAGACCTATGTCAGCTATAGCAACCATGCAATTTAGCTCCAGTGACCATGCACGCCCACCACAGAGAGGGGCTGAGGATGCCACGACACAGGAGGGAGCTGAGTTACATCACTGGAGGGCGAGCTGGATGGGACATGGACTTTGAAGCAGGGAGGACATGCTCTTTGTGGGGCAGCTGGGCAGAGCTCCTGGGGAAGATGGTGATCAACAGCAGCAAAAAAATGAATAACAATATAAAAAATCAATCAAACTAACCCACTGACCACCGTGATGATGCATGCCTCCCCATGGAGGAAGAGGAACAGCTGAGCAGGGGGGATGGAGCACAGGGAAGAGGTGATGGGACTTTGGCAAGTCTTTGGGGTTTTTTTTTCCTTTATCTTGGCAAAAAAAAAGAAAAAAAAAGAGAGACCCAATGTTTTCCCTTTTCTGGAATTTGTGAGATTGTTTGTGGTTGTGCAGAACCTTCTGTTTTCTCTTCTCTTATTTTTTTTAAGCCTCTGTTTACTTTCATTCCTGTCTTCCTCCATCCCTCTTCACTCTCTCCCCCTTATCCTACCAAATTCTCTATGTTGCAAAAAGGAAAAATAAATAAAAAACCATAAAATTGAAATTTTAAAAAAAAAAAACAAACAACACAAAACCAAACCACAGACAATAAAATAAAATAAAACCTAGACTGTGTTCAAAGTGCTGATTTCTATAGGTGGTTAATTAATGTATGTGATGACCATATGGATTGAAATATGTCTGCTTTATGTACTGACCAGTCAAAAAACAAAAACACACCCAAAAAAAAAGAAAACCCAACAAAGTTCAGTGCCTGGATGTTTATGAATTATTCGATGACTGTGTAGAGCATGATCATTTTTATACGAGGAGATTTCTAATAAAAGACCATGGTTTTGCACTCAGCGTTTGCTATCTCTTGGTGACTGTTCCAGGCTGCAGGATGTGACTTGGTTTTGGCTGATGGGGAATTTGGGTGGCCAAGCTCTTCAGGGCTTGATGTTCTGCCTTGCCAGGTCATCCTACTCCAAATGTGTAAATGCAAGTGGAGAGTCTGGCACCTGGGGAGGAACAACCACATGGATCAGGACAGGCTGGGGGTGACCTGCTGGAGAAGAGCTCTGTGGAGAAGGACCTGGGGGTGCTGGTGGGTGACAGGGTGGCCATGAGCCAGCAGTGTGCCCTGGGGCTGAGAGAGACAATGGGATCCTGGGGGCATCAGGAGGAGTGTGGGCAGCAGGTCACAGGAGGGGATCCTCCCCCTCTGCTCTGCCCTGCTCAGGCCCCACCTGGAGTGTTGTGTCCAGTGCTGGGCTCCCTGGGATCAAAAGGACAGGGATCTCCTGGAGAGAGTCCAGAGAAGGGCTATGAAGATGATGAAGGGCCTGGAGCATCTCCCCTGGGAGGAAAGGCTGAGAGAGCTGGGGCTGTTCAGCCTGGAGAGAAGAAGACTGAGGGGGGACCTAATCAATGGTTATCAATATCTGAAGGATGGGGTGCAGGGGGAATTGGCCAGCCCCTTTTCAGTGTCTGTGGGGACAGGACAAGGGGCAATGGCTGCAAGTTGGAGCCCAGGGAGTTCCACAGCAACCTGGGGAGGAACTTTTCCCCAGTGAGGGTGAGGGAGCCCTGGGCCAGGCTGCCCAGGGGGTGTGGAGTCTCCTTCTCTGGAGAGATTCCAGCCCCATCTGGACACCGACCTGTGCAGTATGAGCTGGGGAGCTGCTTTGGCAGGGGGGTTGGACCCCAGGAGCTCTGGGGGTCCCTTCCAACCCCTGTGATTCTGTGAAATGGGATCCTTGTGAGGGGATGGGACAAGGAGAGGAGAGCTCAGCATCATCTGGACACACGTTGCAACCTGTGCTACTGCCCCAGCGCTCAGGGATTGGGGCAGGATCTGGAGCAGAAAGGGCTGATTGCTCCTCGTTTACTCACCCCCAAAGCTTGGGGGGATGGAGCAGAGGGGAAGGGATTTCCCAGGGCTTTTCCCTCACCTTCAAGGGCAGGGCCAGCTCCACCCTCCCCATCAGGACCAGCTTGAGCTAATTAGGGGGTCATCAGCAAACAAAAGCCTCTCTGCCGTTCCTGTAAAGGATGGTTCGTCTTTCTGCCTCTTAGCTTGCTCCTTGGGATAGCTCAGTCCGGTGTGCAAGGTAAGTGGCTGGTCTGACAGCCTCGGGTTTGCCTGTTTTGGGGCGGGGTTTGGTGTGTTTGCTGATGTCTCTGTGCTCTGGGAAAGGCTCTTGGGAAGGGGGTGGTTGTGTTTTGCTGCTGGTGAGGAGATGATGGTCCAAGCTGATCTTCTGGTGAGGAAAGAAGGCAGGGAAAGGTGCTGCTGCTTGCCCTGGGGAGCTGGGCTGCCTCCAGCTTTTGGGCTGGTTATTGCTTTAGGTGCTGAGCTGGTGGTGGTGTTGTCCTGATCCTTTTGAGGGTGTTGGGATGTCTCCCTGTCTTTTGCACATGTTCCTCCTGGCCCAAAGGTGCTCATATATTCCCTTCTCTGAGCATGAGGGAAGTTACCCCTGTGTTTTGCAGGTTCCTAGACCTATTTGTGTCTCAGCTGTAGCTTTCCTCATGCTCTGGTGGATTGCCCAGGCTGTGTGCCCTGGGGAGGGGAGGCTTTGGTGTTGCTCTGAGCACCGTGGGGAGCTTCAGCCATTGATCAGTGCCAGAAAGGAAGCAGAACTGCTCCCTGCAAAGGACAGAGCGTGGCTTGAAGGCAGGAGTTTAAAAAAAAAGGAAGAAGAAGAAAGAAATGTAATGAAAAGCTTGAAACTTTGATAAGATCATACTTGTCAAAAGGGCTTCTCAGGAGGAAAAAACTGCTCTGTTCCCACCACATCCATCACTGTCGGATCGGATGTGAGATGCTGCCTGGTTCAGAGGGCTCCCGGAAAACCTGAGTTGATGTCTCTGGTGCTGTTTCTGGCTCTGAGATATTGCTCTGCTGTTACAGGCAGCTTCCTACCCCAAACTCTGCCTGATAACGACTGGAAAGACTGATTCTACCTTAATTACAACATCCCCCTCCATCCCCTTGCAGTGCCTGCGAGGAGGGATGCTCTGAGTCCTCTGGAGAGGTTGTGGCTGTGACTGACCGTGCTGCCAGCAGGCACATCTTCCAGGCTCCTCTATCCTCTTGCCCAAAGAGTTCTGCCGGGCATGGTGCAGGCACCAGAGCTAGATGGGGTGTGGGAAGTGGGGGTGGTCTAGCTGGGCTGATGCTTTCCTCCCAGGCAGGATGCAGAGAGCTGTGCTGATCTCCCAGCTCTGCTACTGGAGACAAATGTCCAATTTATTATATTTTTTCCAATTGCAACTACTTCTTCAAGGTGTTGCTCAGGGTCTCTCTCAATTCTCAAACATTTCTGACTTCAAACTGCTTCCCAAGCAACACAGCCAGCCCTGCAGCCCATCCTGCCAGGCACTTGGGCTGTGCCACTGCCAGGCCTTAAGGCAAAAAGGGGTGAAGACATGAGAGCTGTGCTAATGCTGCTGGCAGCCAGCAATGCTGGGCAGCTCCAAAAGCTATTGTTTTGGGTGCTGGGGTCTGGACTTTGATTGCTGAGGTGGGGTATCACAAAGGGTTGATGCTTGCTTGGGGAAGAAGTCACTTGGCTCAACTTTGAAGGTGGTTTTGAGTAGATTTGAGTTTCCCCTCTCCTATCAGGCCCTGTTTAAACACAATAGCTACCCTGATTTCTTGATAGATCTGGTGGAGTGTTAAACCAGAAGAGTCCTCATGTGGGCACTTATTTTGGTGTAAGTGTGCTTTACAGTGATTCAACCCTATTCCTCCCAGGCTTTAGCTTAAATGATATCAAGATGCTCTTAAACAGATATGCAAAAATATTTGCACAAATCCAGCCTTGCTGGGCTTGAAACAGAATTTTAATTGGCCCCATTTCTTTCCTCAGCTAAAACCCACACTTGCTGGCAGTGTTCATGTGCTAAATAGGCTTGTATCCCTCCCTGTGCTGGGTGTGCTTCAGCAGCAGATGCAGTGACCTCTGAGCATGGCTGGTTAATTTTATACAGCATTTCATGATACAGTGCTGTTTAATTCTAGACACTTGTTTGATTATGAAAGCTAATTAAAAGGGAGCAGTCTATAAGCAATCGAGATGGATGTAGAGTGACACAGATCTAGGCAGGCTCTGGTGCTGATATCTGCAGAGGGGTGATAGCTGCTGCTGGGGCAGATTTGGGAGCTGGCTGGTGTCTGGTACCATCAGGTTTCTGCTTTGCTTCCTGGTTTTGAGGGTGGTTCTGCTCCCTGTGGCTGAGCAGAGGAGATGCTAGGAGTTCTGCCCCACAGCTCACACAGTTTCTCATACTTTATGTGTGTGTATATGTGTATTTTCAAGGCCAGGTTGGATGGGCAACCTTGTGTAGCTCCAGGCCTGGAGGTTGGTGTCCCTGCCTGTGGCAGGGGGGTTGGAGCTCTGTGACCCTTGGGGTCCCTTTCAACCCAGACCAGGCTGTGATTCTATGATTTAAATAGGATGCCTGCCCTGAAATCCATGCTGTTGTTTCTCCTCCTCACCTCCCATACAGCTAAAAAGCACTTATCTGATTTTCCCTCTTATTTCCGTGAAGAGTTGTTGAATTTAAATAGCAATAATCACCCGAGTTCCCTGAGTGGTTGGCCTGTGTGTTTTTCACCTTTTTCTAGGAATCTGACAAATAAGGAGGGGAGAAACCTTGGCTGGTGCCATCTCCCTCCATCACCCTAATGGCCACCCAGCCCCCTTTTAAACTTTCTGTTGGCCTTGGCTGCTGTTTCCAATCTCCAGATCCTCCCCTCCCTCCTTGAGTTCCCTTCTCCAGGGACAAGCAGAGACTTTTGGGGTCCTGCTTCACTTTCCACAGCTGGGGCTGGAGCAGAGGGCTGTGTGTGAGCTCATCCCACCCCCACCCCCCCAGCATGGATGGCAGCAGCACAGAGCCTGTCATTAACTGTCTTCTGAGAGAGGCAAATTACAGACTTTAGCGATGCAATTAGGTCAGCTCAATAGGAGATGGAAAAACAAAGTAATTTCTCTGTCTGCCCCTCACCTTGTCCCTTGATCCTCTTGGGAAGATTCAGTCCCCTCCCAGCCAGGTCTGGAGACCTCCTGTTGAAGGCATGGCAAAGCTCCTTGGAAAGGAAATCTGGAGGAAGGGAGCGATAAGAGCAGGGCTGGAGTAGAGTGGCTTGTTCCTTGCTCTGAGACAGGTCTCCATCCAGCTCCTCTCCCACAGGGAGAGCCATAGTCCTGTTTTGGTCCTGGGAGAGCTGAGTGCTGCTCAGAGCAAGGTGAGACTTGCATTTAGAGCAGGAGGCAGCAAAGCCAGTGACAGATGTGGCGGTTCATTACACAGTGGGGAACAGGCTCTGCAGTGAGAAAGTTGAGCTAATTTCTCCCAATGAGACCTGCTGCCAACTGAAACCTCTGGCCTGGAGCATCAGGAACTTGAACTTAATTTTCCTGGTCTGTGGGAAGCCAGCAAAGAGGATGGAGGGCTGTAAAGAGCACATCAGTGCTGCTGAGCAGATGGGTGATGCCTCTGAGTGGTCAGTGGGTGCCTCAGAGGGAGGTGGGAACACCCCAGCACTGTGGCTGGGGAAGGGCCAGCAGTAGAGTGGAGCTGGATGTGCCTGGTTTCTCCTCAGCCAAGCTGTCCTGGTGTCTGGAGCCTGTAGTTGTGTCTGGAGGTGTGTGAGCAGCATGTATGTGAGGGTCTCTCCCCAGTGCCAATGTTCTCTTGTATGGCCAAGCGAGTCAATGGCAGATTGTGTTGAAATCTCACTTCAGCAGCGAAAGCTGCAATTAGCATTTAATGAAGCTTCTTGCTTTTATTTTTAGGTAACCTCCGATTCCCTGACTGTGTAATTTAGTCCTCCATTGCTTGGAGATAATTAAAGTATGTCACTATAATTTGCTTTTTTTAAAAGCCTGTAATTATGTTTTTATTGAGGGGAAAAAAAAGGGGGGGGGGGAGAAATGAAAACAATGTATGGGGAGGAGAAGGCTTTGGATGGACAAAGGGGGTTTTCTTCCAGCTTGAATGCTTAGGAAATGTTTCCAGGGTGCTGGGTGGACTGGGGACAGAGGAAGAGCATTGTCTGCATTAGTGTGGGTGAGTGCAAGGTGCTGTGTTTCAAGCAGTGGTACAAGAGCTGCTGTGGCCACAAGCCCTGGTCATGCCTGCACGTGGTGAGGGTGTGGGCTGTGTGAAGCACCAGTGCTGCTTCCTCTGCTGCCCTGTCTGTGGCCTTCAGCATTGTTCTCCTTGCAGAGAAGAAGGCTCTCTCCTTGGGAGAAGGGAGCAGCCCTGCTCCACCTGCATCCCAGGCTGCTGGCTCTGAGGTGAGAGCAGCACAGGATGGGTTTAACCTGGAGCAGGACAGCTCAGGTCTCATCCCTACAGCCTCCTGCTCCCGTGACTGCCCTGCCAAGCCTAACAAACATTGTCATGCACGCTGGGCCTTCGTGTTTCAGTTGCTGGCATCTGGTTTCTGTGACAAAAGGTGCTTTGCTGTGCAGGGCTATATAGCTCATGCTATGTATCATAGAATCACCTGGGTTGGAAGAGACCCTTTAGGTCATGGAATCACAGATTGGTCTGGGTTGGGAGGGAGCCCCAAGGATCACAGAGCTCCAACCCCACTGCCACAGGCAGGGACACCAATGTCAGGCCTGGAGCTACACAAGGTTGCCCAGGGCCCCATCCAACCTGGCCTTGAACACCCCCAGACATGGGGCACCCACCCCCTCTCTGGGCAGCCTGTTCCAGCCCCTCACCACTCTTACTGTAAAAATCATTGAGTCCAATCACATGTCCCAGTAGCAAGTTAACAGGGGGGAATTAAATATCCCTTCCCAGGCTGCACAGCCTTTGGGGGACACTCCTTACAGTTTGGGCTGTACTTGCATGTATAAGTGCTGCTGTTGGATGTCAAATAACCTATGTCCCTCCAAATCCACCCCCTCCCCAGCACTGTCTAATGCTGAACATGCCATCTAAAGCATCCTGCCTTGCTCCAATGCTGCCACAGTGGCCATGGGCCAAGCATAGCTCCCAGGCAGTCCAGAGATGCTGCCTCCTTGCAAACTGGTCTGAAATGCTCCTGTGACCATCGCAGGAGGAACTGCTCACCTACAATTCACAGCCTGGAAATTGGCTGTTGGAAAGAAGTTGAATAACGAATAAATTCAAGATAATTGATTGGCCCGTGGCCAGTTCACAGCCAGAGAGAGCTGAAATGAGGTGGATTGTTGGCTTTTCCTTTAAGTTATTCTCACTCAAATTTTGGAGTGCTAAGAGGTTACGTTTAGTTTAGAATATATTTAATTCATTAAAACGTTGATCTTCTCTGCTGCAGAGTTCAGATCTGATCCCAGGCTTTATTCCTTATCTAAATGCAGAGGTTTCTTGCCAGAAATATAAAGCAGGGAGGAAAAAAAATAAATCTTGGTGCTTAGGAGAAGTGACTTGCTGAAGGGAACATGGACTAGACTGCATCCCACTGCTGGGAACCCACTGCAGCTCAGGCTGGCACCCTCACTGGTGTGTGCCTGGCTTTTTTTCCTGCCCATACTGGGATGAAGTCTTTTTAGGGGCTTTCACCCAGTTCCATGATGTTCAACATCATGCTGAAGGCAGCACCCTGGGATCTCCACAGCCGGCCCCTGACACAGGGTGCTTGTCCACTGGGATGGTGTGAGCTTTGGTGCAATCCTTCTCTCTGGAGCTTTGTCATGGGACCAAAGTGACTCATAAAAGTGTCTTTGATGGAGTAGTATCAGGTCAGGGACTTGTGTTTAAGCGTGTCCTCAGGCTGTGCATCCACCCCCGAGATCCCTGCTCTCCAGGTGTCTGAGTTGAATGGCACCGTGTGTGGGATCAGTCCCCTGCTAGGCTTGCAGCACGTTCTCCTTCCTCCTCCCTGCACAGAAATCCCCCTCCCCAGCCAGGTGTCACACCACCTTCCTTGCAGAGCCTTTGTTATCTGCTGGGGATAACAAAAGGAAGGAACAGCACTTAAAACCCAATAAAACCCACACACCATCATCAGCTTTTGTACTGGTTGCTATGGGAACCCCATACATGCACCGGAAACGCTGGAGTATGCAAATGAGCTTCTTAATTAGTTCTCCTCACTCTTTCATGTTCCTGGTGCAGCAATTTGATCATTAGATGAACATGCCACTTAATTATCAGCAGCTTAACCAAACACAAGCTGGGGTGACCTTTGGGGAGGGCAGGGTGTCTTGGGAGCTGGCTGTCAGCAGAGGGAAGGCAGAGGCCAGTGGCTGCACAGAGATGGGAGGTTTCTTTAGCAGTTTTCTTACCCGCATGGCTTCTGATGCCTTTGGAGAGGAGCAGCAAGTGAAGGTGGGTCTGTGTCTCCAGACTGCCCTTGGAGAGGGCAGTCCAGATGCTGAGGTCTCAGCAGCAGGCTGAGACTAGCGTGGTTAGCTTGAGCTGAAGGACCAAGCTCCTTCTCTCGCTGCTGGGAGGTGGTGGAGAGGAGGGCTGGCTGGAAAACCCACGCTCTGAGCTATGGGGCAGGCTGCAGTGTCCCCTCCCCAGCTCTGTTGACCTCAGGCATTGGGGCTGGACTTGTTGCCTCATAGAATGGCAAGGGTTGGATGGGGCCCTGGGCAACCTTGTGTAGCTCCAGGCCTGGAGGTTGGTGGCCCTGCCTGTGGCAGGGGGTTGGAGCTCTGTGATCCTTGGGGTCCCTTCCAACCCAGGCCAGTCTGGGATTCCATGATCTAAAGGGTCTCTTCCAATGAGCTGGTTTTGCAGCACCAGCTGCCAGCGGGTGTGTGTGTGAGCTCTCGCTCTAAATGCTATGAGTTTTTCACCAAACAAGCTTCATTAATCGTCTAATAACCGGATTAATTAAGGACACTGAAAGTAAACAGCAAGAATGTAATTTGCCTCTGATTGCCGTGTAATTGCAGGAGTATGGTCCTATTTGCATATGCAGAAAGTGGTGTTGACAGAGGCGCTGGGACCAGGAATAACAATTTATGGAGGACAAATGTGCCCTTGTGCTGTCCAGCCCCCTTCAGCCACACTCCTTTCTGCCTTCAGTGCTGCCTCTGTGTGTTTTCTCTCTGGTTCTCCCACTTCTTCCCAATTAGCCGACTCTCCTGCTATTTGCTATTTCCAGGCTATTTGCTTAGGCAAACATTGATGCTCCAAATAGACTGGCAGCTCAGCTTGGGAACGCTCTCCTGTGTCCTGCAAGACAGCAGAATTAGCTGAGAAGAAACCTCACTTTCTGCCAGGGCTAAGGGTTAGGACCAGTTCTCCCCTTGACACAGCTTGCTTGAGGATTTTGGTTGTGCTTGGAAGAACTTGCCCTTGTAAGCCCCAGAGAGGTTCCAGTGCCCCAAGAAGAGATGGAGATCAAGAGGGGAACTGAGGGCATGCGGAGAGGAAAGCAGATGCTGTGTGGCTTGGAGCCAGAGCCAGCGACTCAATACCAGAGTCAGAATCCCACACCATCTTGTGTCTTTCATGTCCTCCACCCATCGTCAGCTGGTCTTTTTTTCCAGCACTTCTCTCTTTCCCTGCAAAATGCAGACATCTGGATGGTGACTAATCTTCCATCTCTCTGCCTCCCATTCGCCCTGGGTGAGCTTTCTTCTTGCGTTTGACCTTGTCAACACTAGATCTGGGTTGCTTGAGGAATGGGAGCACGTGGTGCTCTGCCTAGATGTGTGTGCACTCCCTCCATTCACACACTCACAAACATCCAAAGGGGAAAACTGGGAGGACTAATTCCATCCTGAAGAGCCATAGGGTTGTATTTTCCCTCTTTCCCTGACAGACATGACTTGGTGGAAACCTGAAATGTGGAGAGACATGACCTTTCAGGAACAGCCCAGAACATCTATGGCAAACATGATTTCTAAGTATACCCATTTATATTTGGCTCCTGGTAGCGATGAGGGTCTGTATGCTCCAGCTATTTCAGCCTGTTCTTCATGTGTAGATGGACTTGGACTAAATCAGTGTGCGTTGTTTGCTTGAGAAAGGCACCTGCTGCTCACTTGTGTGTGTCTCCTCAGCCAAGCAGGATGAGAAGCAGAGAATAAGATCCTTTGAGCAATCATTTTAGAGGAGAGCTTGCTGGCAAAATGGATGGGGGTTGGTTTGCCAGCAGAGTTCTGGCGACAGATATCTGTGAAGGAAAATGGGGACTTAACCCCCCCCCCATCAACTGTCTGTGGGCATCTTTCCCATCAACTGTTTGTTTCCTTGCAGCATCTGAAGGTTTTGGGCCAGTTTCCTGCAGCTTTAAGTGCCATACCTGTCCCAAACAGCTGCCAAACTCCATTCAGCACAGACAGTGTTTTGTTTTTCTCTTCTGGAAACTTGAAAGAACCCAAGTTTCCCCTTGAAATTCAGCAGGGAGAGGGGTGGAAGGAAGGTAGCCTTCTGTTTATTTTCCACTACCTTTTTTTTGTAAGCTGCTACAAACAACCTGTCATCATATCTCCAGTGAAGCAGTTGAGCAGGCTCCCCGGGTGTCTGTGTTTGGTTCTTTGCCATGCAAGGTCTTGTTAAGAGGTGGTGTTTGTTTCTGGTTAGCCATGGGTTCTCTTTGAGCTTGAAGAGCAAGACAGGGAAATAGCAACAATTGTGATTAGGGCTTTATTTTGAACTTCAAAATCTCAATTTCCTGTGGTGAACAACATCCTAGAGCGGCTGGAGGCTGCACCCCACTAATGCCTCGCAGGGAAACTTTCAAAGCAGCAAACAAGAGAAGCAATCAGCCCCTCCTGAATATCCAGGGGGTGTGGGTGGTGATGCCTGCCGTGCCTTTGAGACCTCTCCCATTGTCAGCATGCTTTCTTCAGGAGTGGAGGCCAATGTGAGGGTTCTGCCACTGTCGGCGCCTGCTGTAAGCTGTATCTGAATGCTGTCAGTCTTTCCCTACAACAACCTGGCCTTCCTGCTGGAGCAGCAGTGCTGCCTCTGGCTAGGGTACAGAATCACCAGGTTGGAAAACACCTTTGAGATACAGTCCGACTCTACCTGTCCTCTACTAAACTATATTGCAAAGCATCTCCTCTACCTCTTAAATACATCCAGGGTTGGTGACTCAACCCCTGCAGGTTTCTAGACCAACCACATATTTGATCTTCAGGAGCCAGCATGCAGGGGGAGGAAAGACTTCTTCTTAAACCTGGGCAGCATTGGCACACCTTATCACTGTCTACAGCTACCAAGGGATGGGGGTTGATCCCTTCACCCAAGTGACAGGTGATAGGGTGAGGGGCAATGGGCTCAAGCTGCCCCAGGGCAGGGGCAGAGCAGATGGGAGGGAAAGGTTCTTCCCTGAAAGAGTTGTGGGGCTGTGGCACAGGCTGCCCAGGGAGGGGGCTGAGTCCCCACCCCTGGGGGTGTTTAACAGACAGGGTGATGAGGTGCTCAGGGATATGGTTTAGTAGAGGACAGGTATGGTTGGACTCATAATCTCAAAGGTTTTCTCCAACCCTGTGATTCTGTGAGTTAATCTTTCCCCAATCTCCCTCTTTCCAGGCAGGCTCTGTATTCTAGTGCTGTTTCTGAAGGCTGATGGGGAAGCTGCCTCTGGTCTGATTGTCAGTGCTGCTACTTTTCTATTTTTCAGATGCCTTGTGGTTTTTTTTTTGGGGGGGGGAGGGGGAGGAAGAAATTCCAAACCCTGCTTTGATTTTTTTTTTCCCACTCTTCTCTGTAATTAGATGTAGCAGTGATCAAAATATGTTGCATTGCACTGCAAGCTTCCCCAGGCAGATGTTTCATCACTGGAGGAGAGATGACTTCATCCTTTACATTTGGGGAAAATGAAAAGAAAGGAAAAACCAAAAAAAAGAAAAATAGCAAAGGAGAATGTTGGATTTCCTGTCATGTGAATATGTCTCACTGGGCATCAGGGGAGGGATGTGTGAGAGAAGAACCATGACTCACAGAGAGATGGAGGGCAGATTTATTTATTTATTTTTTTAAATCCTGCTGGCATCCAGATCTTGAGGGAAGCACCCCTTGCTACTTATTTTGCTTCAACAACTAGGGATGGTGGCATTGACCCACCTTGCTGCTTCCCTGCAGCCTCCCTTGGAGAAGGGTTTTCAGCTCAAGGTAGTGTGTTAGCTCCATATTTTGACTTTTTGGGGTGCTGAGAGCCCCTCAGCTGCTGCCACACCTCAACAGCTCTTACCTAGGAGTTTTCAAAGCAGCTGGGGAGGATGCAGAAGTGCCATAAAGTCAACTTTCTGTCCTTCAGCATCCAGGAGTCTTTGGTTCATGGTGCTTTATATTGGTGGTAAGAATGTGTTCGCTCCCCAGATATGCCCAGCAGAGGAAAGAAAAGATGAGATAAGCCTATAAATGGCCTTGTGTTAAGTGATGCAAACACCAAATACCACCAGCCCAGAGGTTTGGCTTTGGCTGGGGAGAGGGAGAGCGTGCAGGGAAAAATTGTTCCCTATGCAGGGAACATCAAACATAATTCCTCAAGCTCAGCTCAATAAGAGAGCCATCAAAAGTAAAAATGACAGCAATTCTGCAGTCAATATAATGTGGCTGCAGGTTAAATAAATAATGTTTGAATGATAATAATTGCAAAATGATACTATTTCATCCACCACAAACATGTGGTTAAGCTCTCATTAGCTGAGACTACGAGCTTTGCAGGAAGCACAGGCTCTTTGAAAGCTGATCTCTTTGGATTATGCTGCTATAGAAATTCCTGGACTGCTTCTGCAAGTGTTTAATAATGCCTGCGAGTAAGTTTTCCTCATGGGATTGAGAGAGGACAATTGGAGAGGCTGGCACCCTGAAGTGAAGCTGGATTTGTATTTATTTGTTTATCTGAGGTCCCATTTTTTTAGGTTCTCAGGGCTTCTGAAAAACTGCATTTGTAATTGAGGAACTATACTTACAGCTCTCTGTAGAGAAAAGGGGGAAAGAAGGTATATATTTTAAAGTGTTTTGTTTCCATCTAGAGTTTTTTACATATCAATATGTATATCCAATGGCATCTAGTGTAGTTTTGTCTGAACTTCAAGTTTAAGTAAAAAACCTGCTCTGTTCTGTCCTACTACCTTCCTCCATCACCATCTTTTTGTCCCTGTGAAGCCATCCTGGAGTAATGCTGTCTGTAGCCCCCCAGGGATGGTGCTAAACCCCAAACTGGGGAAACTGGTGTTTGCAGCACCTCGGCAGAGAGGGCTGATTTCAGACTTGGCTGCCATATTGATCCTTGCTTAACGTAGTAATGAGAATCTGCTTCGCTAATCAGCGAGGGGAAAATCTGATTTTCCAGCTGTTAGAAGGAAATGAGCTTTGGGGAATCGGGTTGGATGTGGGGGTGGTAGGGAGGTGGGTGATGCTGGCTTGGCTTCGCTGGTCTTCTCAGGGTGAACAGGAGCCTGTTGCCTATCTTCCTCATCTTGGCTTCTCTCTGATGTTTGGGGAGAGCCTCTGTCTTGTTCACCCTGAAGCCCAGCTTGAGTTTTTGTGATGAGCCCTATGATACAAACAGGAGGGGAATCAACTTTTTAAAAGGGTAGACAATGGCAAGACAAGGGGGAATGGATTAAATCTAAAGGAAGGAAGGCTTAAATTAGATGTTAGGGGGAAGTTCTTTCCAGAGAGAGTAGTGAGGGGCTGGAACAGGCTGCCCAGAGAGGGGGTGGGTGCCCCGTCCCTGGGGGTGTTCAGGACCAGGTTGGATGGGGCCCTGGGTATCCTTGTGTAGCTCCAGGCCTGGAGGTTGGTAGCCCTGCCTGTGGCAGGGGGGTTGGAGCTCTGTGACCCTTGGGGCCCCTTCCCAACCCGGACCAGTCTGGGATTCTATGATCTTTGAACACCCCAGGGCAGGTGATGGCTTTCCAGCCCGGTTACACTGCAGAGATGTGGGGCAGTGTCCCCAGAAGTTCCTCAAAGCCCAACCTTGCGCTTCATCTTCCTTGTTGGGTGTGTTATTGAAGGGGAGAAAAGCCTTATTTTCCCTCCATTCCTGGCTCGGGCCTCCCAAAATGTGGGTGAGGGAGCTGCTTCCCTCTGAGCAGCATCTCTGCTCCTCCTTGGCTCTCCCTGGGCCTGGTGTCTCACCGGACCGTCTGGCTGACGGCAAATTGTTTTTTGATGGCTGACTCGGTATAACTGAACTCAATTTGCCTTTCAAAAGCAGCTAATAGTCGCATTAAAAAATCCATTTTCACTTGTGATTGAATTTGACGGCGGCTCAATCAATAAGCGAATGGAGTGTTTCACACGCTGTACCGAGCGGGTGTTACCAGGGTAACGGTGTAAGCGAGCACGGCCTGGTGAATCCCCCCTCGAAAGGGTGTCACCAGCCCTGTCACCCTGTGAGGGGCTGCCTGAGGCAGGCACTGTGGTGGGAAGGGATGGGCCTCCTGGTCCTAATGGCAGTGACACCAGTCAAAATTGTCTTCATTTCCCTTTTCTTTGCCAGTGTGGGGAGGGATGATGGCCAGGTTGGATGGGGCCCTGGGCAACCTTGTGTAGCTCCAGGCCTGAGGTTGGTGGCCCTGCCTGTGGCAGGAGGGTTGGAGCTTTATGATCCTTGGGGTCCCTTCCAACCCTTGCCATTCTATGATTTTATGACTCTGCTCTAATTACAAGTGTTCTATGAGGGCTTGGTTGGTGGCTGGATGTGGCCAGCCTGACAGGGACTGGCCGTGGCTCTGTGGTCATGCCTTGTGAGGGGGAGTGTCCATTTTGTGGCAGTACCAGGGCTGAGGGGATGGTGGCTTGGCATGGCCCTTGGGGTGGGGACGTGCCTGTTCCTGCACCTTCACTGCCCAAATCCTTTGGGTCTGGGAGGGTAAAAGCTGGAGGAAAGCAGTCAGAGCAGCTTGGGGGCCATGGATGAGTGTGGCAGGGCTGAGAACGGAGCTGGCAAGGAGCTTTCCTGAGGGGACGATTTTTCTGGGAGGGGGAGTGAGATAATGAAGTGAGGAAATGGATATATATAATTTTTTTTTAATAGGGTTCATCCGCATTTGATGAAAAATGAACGTGGCACTTTGCTTCATGACAATCAGAGTGTTTCCTTTCAGCTATTGTTTGCATTCTTCCTATTGTAGTATCAAATTAAAATGAAATGGTTCAGTCAGGAATTTTGCAATTGTGATTTTTTTTTTTCTTTTTTTCTTTTTTTTTTCTTCTTCTTTTCCCCTTTCCAAAGCAGTTTCCTGGGGAATTTTAATTAGAAACTCTCCCTCTGTGTGCTCCACAGCAACCCAGCTTCTTGCTGTCAATGCAGGGAAGCCTACCTGTGTGCTGACACCGCAGCCATTTTGCAAGCATGGAGCAGGGGGGCCCACCAACATGGGCCACCTGCGGCTGCTGCCTGCCCATCTTCATGGCTCTCCTTCTGCCCCAGAAGGGGGTCCACATCAAGAAATACATAAGCTGCTTTACAACACGTTGGAGTTTTCTCTGCAGGGAGTTTGCCTGAGGCTCCAGGATGCCCGTTAGTTCCCTTATATTGCATCTCTAAAGCACATGCAAACAGCGCAATTCTGTCTTTGAGCTCATTTCCATAGATTGATCTGCACTGGAGGAAGGAGAAGGGGGGTGTGTGTTGGGGGGAAGTCTGTGCTGAGTTTGAGCTAAAAGAAGAGGAAAACCAAGCACCCTGGGCTTAACTTGAGCTGGCAACTGGAGTTTACCCCCACTGAGGACTGAACGGGGTTAGACTTTTACTGCCCACCTGAGTTAAATCCAAGTCCTCTCCCTAGCTCACTTTCCCAGCCATCTCTGTTGCTGCACCAGACCCAGATGATTTCTTGGGGCTGCCCTGGACCAGGGAGGGCTCCTTTGGCCCTCCCTGTCGCAGCACTGCGTTTCTCACCTCTCTCCTTTGGGGTGTGAGCCATGTCACAGGGGGCCCTGCAGAGCTGGAGGTCAGGACATGGGGCTGATGCTGTGTCAGCTCAGCCTCTCAGCTCCCAACACGCTGGAGGTTGTGGTGCTCTTGCTGAAGAAGGCAGGAGACTCTCCTGAGTTTCCAGCCCTTCTGCCGAAGGCTCTGCTGCTCCTTGCAGAGGAAAGAAGCCATTTCCATTAATTTCACAGGCTGTTTCCACCACGTCTGTGTCTGCTGCTGCTGGTAGCTGAGTATGATTCTCTCTTCCCACATTTGCAAGAAGAAACAAAACCTGTAACAATGGGGCTTGGGCAATCTGCAGAGACAGCCTGGAGGGTCAGGACTTTGTTTCCTGACAGGTACAGGGCTCCCCTAAACTGTAATTTCATTGTCACCAGGAGCTGACATCTCTTTGTTTTACATACTGGAAGGAACTGGCAACAGAGCTGGTTTCAGTGTGCTGAAGGGAGCTGCCGTCTCTTCCACCTGAGAGAGCACAGCTCCGCTGCACGGAGGAGCCACTCTGGATGCGACAGGCCAGGCTCTGCTCCCTGCTCGATGCCCTGCGGGCGATGGATGGACCTGGTCCTGCTTCTGACTCCCCTGCTCAGTGGCCTGAACCAAACTGCTGTGCCCCAGCTTTGCCCCCCCTGTTACATTTCCCTAGGGAAAACAGTCTCCCCTTGTGTGTGCACCTCTCCAAAACCAGGTGATGGTTCTGCAGGGCCATCGGGGGCAGCTGAGGGGTAAAGTCAAAGTCCTTGTCCACACCTACTCTGTGCAATGAGGGATGTGGGGTCCTGTTTTGGGATGAACAGGGGAGCATCTCCAGGCTCTCTGGATCATTCCCACTCAGAGTATTGATGAGCTGCCTGACCTTTTTACTGGCAATTGGAAACCTTTCAAAGGCACTGCGTTCTCCCTCTGAAAAGCCAAACTGAACGGACCAGTGACTGCACTGGCAAGGTGTGTGTGTGTGTGTGGCTCCTGCATGGACCTCTCAGGGAGATAAAGCAGCCACCTGACCCAGAGGAAGCTGTACCTCTGTCTATCTGAGCTTTTTGCTTTCAAAGCCACGTTGGGCCCTGCAAGAGAGCTCAGACTGAACTGGTTTCTCAGTTCTCCTTTTTCCCAGATACAAAGCTGCCGAGGTGTAATAAGCTGAGGGGAAGGCGATAAGCTATTCGGTCAGCTCCGCGTGCTGCAGCAGCACGTGTGCTGTCATTAGCCTTCAGGAGCTGTATCTCATGTAAAAGTCACTTGGGAATGAATCGGCGGCTGGTGCAGCTCCTGTAGGGAGACGGCTGTTGTGTCTTGGCTTGTTTGGGCTTGGGAGCTGGGAGAGCATTTGAATTTCCATTGCAGGTAGATCCCCGCTGCATAGCTAGGGACCCTCAGTTCTAGATACTGTACCTAAAGCTGGGGATAGTCTGTGTCCCAGAGATGAAGCAGCAGAGGAGAAACGATCCCTTAGAGGAAATGAAGTACTGAGATTAAATGATTTGCTCGAGTCGTGCAGAAGATATAACAACGCTTGGGTGGCGTGCTTGAGGCGGTGATGGGAACTCGGGCTTGAGGTTTACAGTTTGTGATGAGGCTTAACAAGCATTGGCTGGAAGAGCTCAGAGGGAGAAAGCAGCATTGCAAAGGGTGCTAGTAAGGAGCATTGAACTAAATCTAGTCAGACTGGGTTGTGTCACGTTTTAGGCCAGGCCATCCCAGGCCAGAGGCTGTTAAAGCTGAGAACTGAGCCTGGGTCTGATGAATCTACTTAAGGAAACTGCTCCTGGGTGTTAGTGTTCCCAGTGCTGCTGTCAAGCTCTGCACAGGATGGGTTTGTGTGACAAGGGATAAATCTTCCCCTGATGCCAGCTGCTGGCACACCTCCATCAAAGTCAGCCACAGCAAGGGACTGCATTCCCAGTATGGAACCATGGCTGCATGTCCTGACGTTGCCTGGAACAGGACAATCCTTATGGTGTCCATGCCACAGCTAATCGATTTGTTTTCATTTACATGAGCAGCCCCAGATCAAAGCAGGCTTTAGGACTCGATGTGTGAATGATTTCCTGTCTTACACAGCCATGCAATTATTTCCAGATCCTTCCCCTTTACAGTTGCATGGAGGTAAAGTGAAGTCATGAGACTAGCAGTATTACAGAAAGAAGTTAAGGAAATTAACACAGAAGGAGTGGAAAAAGTTCAAGGTTGAGCTGGCATTACATTTAATTACAGATTAGCTGCTGCTATGGGGATGTGTGGCAGGGAAGTTGTCTCTGCCACTGAGAACTGCAGGGAAGCCCAGAGAAGGCCTGGGATGATCTGCCAGTGAAACAAGAAGGCATTGACCCTGGAAGGCATTTTCCTCCTGCCTTCCTTACTGCTGCCCCTTGCTTTGGGTTTATCTATGTGCAAAAGGGTTTCTTGTCCATTAATAGAGCTTCCAAGAGAAATGAGGCACTTGTGATTACGTTCTGTCTATCTATCCTACCCTTTCTACCCCAGTAATCTTCTAACACATTAGCCAATTCAAACCACATTTGAGAAGACAATCGAGGTCCTGGAGATGTGCTATTCTGTAACTTAACTCAGTCTCTCTGTTGACTTTTGTGGGGTGGTTTTTCTCAGTGCATACTCCATTTACTTTCTCTATTCCTGATAAAAAGCAGTAGGAAAAGAGGAGTCAATCACTGAGGTCGCTGGGACAGGGAGATTTCCTCTTTCTAGAGATGTTCTGCAGCCAGTATGAAGGAGCAGTAGTTGTCTGCTGACATCTGTGGCCGTATCTCAAAGCAATTGATATCGAAGAGTCTAAGAAATAAGATAATCTAGAAATAAGGGTATTTTTTCCTTCCCTTGTCCTTCTTTCTTAGACAGCCCTTACCTTGAGAATCACTGCCATAATTTTTCTAAATGAAAACTGCTGGCAACTCCTGATCAAGCAGCCTTTGCCTTCTGCCCCCTTGTTTGTAGGATGAATGCCTTGCTCCACAGCCTCTCTCCCTGGAGAGTTGTATGTTTGCCAGCAGTGGCAAAAACCCCACACCCAAACAGCCAACCCAGAGAGGAGCATATTTTACCAGTTCCTCTAGGTCACCCCTGCCAAGGTAGAGGAGCTGTCCCTACAGTCTTACTCCTCTGTGGAACACCTCAGTTTTTCAGCAGGTGGGTAGGAGATCATGCCTGGATCCTGAAGAGCAGCTTGCACCCATGGAAGCTGCTCTTTCCCTGTGTCCCCAGCTCGCAGGGACCTGCCAGGCTGCTGTAAGGATGTGTCCCTGGTGACTCAAGTTTTGGCACCTGCCTCTTGCAACAGATGAAGACTGCAGAGCTGTGCTGGGGCTGGCAGTTGAGAAGACGTGCTTGGAAGGGAGACCTTGAAAGTGGTGGAAGAGAACAGGGTTGGTAGCCTGTTTCTTGTGAGGAAAGTAGAGTCTGCAGACCCTCCTACCACTGAGGAGAGCTCTTGCAACCCTCTGACCTGCTGCTTGCTTTGCTTGGCCTTCTGCTGGTTGTGTCCTTCGGGGGTTTGGTGAGAGCAGAGATGTTCTTCTGGGACAGGGCAAATCCTAATGCTGACTGATGTTTCTGGACAGATGGATAGATCATGCTGCCCATCAACTCTATTATGAAACCATCAGCAAGCTCAGAGACTTTTCTCTCTCTTGCATCCTCCATAGGCAGGAGACGCCCAAACAGACCTGCTTACCAGCTGTGGTAAGAGCACCACAGCTCATCACTTTAACTCTTGGCCAGCTGCAGGGCTCTGGAAATGCTTGGTGCTGGTGCCTGCTGTAGTTTTGCCTTCTGATTTCTGCAGGAGCTCTAGGAGAGGAGCTGGGATGTGCTGCCTTTTCAAAGGAGGATGGCAGCAGTGTTTGTGCAGACTGGCTGAGGCACTGTTCAGCTTGGCCTCGCAGCTCTAATTGTGCCATTAATGGCAAGTTAAAGCAAATATTGCTAGGAACCTTTTCATTAAAACAAACGCCTGAGAATTTATCACTGTGGCTAAATGCCTTCAAACACGTCTGGAGGAGGAGCAGGAAGGGCAGGTTCCAAATGGAGCTGTTGGCATGTCACTAACCTGGCTGCTGGCTGGGAGCATTGCAGGGGGGCTGTGCCACCACTTTAAGCTGATGTTGTGTATCGCAGCCCTGGTTGTTGGATCTGAATAGCTCTGAGCAATTCATGAAACACCGTTAACTGTGTGTCTGTGCTGTGTATAAGCTCTCCCCAGGGGGAGAAGTGTGTGTTTGAATGTCTTGTTTTGATAGGGCATCGCTGCTGGTTTTTTAGCATGCACAGAACCACAGTCTGTGCCTGGGATCTGCCTTTGTATGAGGATCAAGAGAGATGAACCAGCCTCTTATGTGAGCTTCAAAAAAATAGGCCTGCCTTTTCTTTGCCTTGTTTTTCTCTGTGTGTGTGTGTGTGCATGTGGGAAGAGATTGCTGTTATTTTTATTTACTATCCCTGGTTAAGCACCAGTCAAAGATCTGGTTCTTTTTTGCATGCCTAGTCCTAATTACAGCACGGGCACGTTTGTTTTCTCTGAGAGGCTAAAGCTCTAAAGCAATTTTCATCTGTGCCTTTGTTTTCATCACCCTGCAATGTGAGAGATCTGAGCAGCTGTCTCGGGTGCTTTGCTCAAAGTGGAGAACAAGCCCTAGTGAGAAGGGCAACTGGAAAGAGAGATTAATTAACCTGGCCTTGGTTGGCCTTGTAAACAGGGGAAGAAATCTCTCTCAAACTGCTTGTTGCTTATTTAGCTTGTAAAAAGCTGCCTGATCTCATACTCAGTCTTAATCCAATCCACCTTTCCACAAAGCTAATTGCCAGTAATTTGCTTGCACATCTCTAGTGTACTTCTCTTCCTGGCTAGCTTTTCCAGCTATGGACCAACGTGATGGAGAAGTACACTTCTCCTTTGGTTACAGAACAGACAGGAAAAGTCTCTTGGTCAGGTCCATTTATCTTGATAATCCCACGAAGATACTTGTTGGAAACTGGGGAGAGGAACTCAGAGCGGAGGTGGTCGTGGAGAACATCTCGCCTCTGCTCCCAATGTATTTACAAAGTGATCTAATTAAATGAAGGCTGGATAGCTCAGACCCATTGATTTTTCATCAGTGGCAACCTTGCTATGTTATCAGAAGTGAGTAATCCCTTCTCTGTAAAGCAGACATTGATAGATCAATAGGAGAGCACATGCTGTACCTCCTGGCAGCTCCATCAACCTTGGAGGGAGAGCTAGCAAGGGCACCAGCATTCCCATTCCCCTACTTCCAAAGCTTCATTGCTTCCTTCCTTGCAGTTGCTGCACACTGTCATCTTCATCATCAGTACCAGCCACTCATTGGCCCCTGGACTGTGATTCCTCATCTTCCTAGAAGTAGTTCTGGTATTCCCTTCCTACCTCATGGGACAATCTGCCATTAAAATAATCTCCCTCTTGGTTTGGCTGTGCTGATTACTGTGTTAGAGCTGTTATTTCTAAGGGCAAAGCACTGGAGAGTGCCTTCTATCTCAAACTTGGGCAGGTGCTTGGCTTTTGGGAGAAGACCCATGGGTAAAAGGAGGGAGAGTAGTTAACTGTGATGGGCCAAAGGTTTGGGACAGTATTGGACCTGCTGCAGCACTGAGCTTCTCTTGTGTGAGACAGAGACTTGGTCCCAGAGGTGTTAACAACAAGAAGACTCTGGCTAACAGTGGGGAGCACAGATTTTGTGTACAGTGTGGGCATATTCCAGCTTCCCCCTGGGAAATGGTCCTCTGACTGTCAGACTGAGAGCAGAGGCTTGTCAGCTAGGGAACTGAGGTGGATAGTTGGGTTTGATTTCTAAGAAACAGATGTAAAGAGCAGGTTTTTCCCTAAAGATGGCAGCCAGCAGAGGTTTTTATGCCATTAAGCATTAGATACACAACTTGGCTGCAGCGACTCACAGCCAGAGCTCGAAGTAGAAGGCGCTTGGGACAGAAAGGAGGGGCGGTGGGGTGAGAAGAATTAAAAACTACCCAGGCTGTTACAACCCCCTCTGAGCTCTGCTGTCGAGACTTCCCATAACATATTTGTTTTTTGAAGACTTCACGCGATGCTGCTCCTGGCTGGGGAGTGAGAAGATGCTATGCTTGCTGCAAATTGTCTTGATAGAAAATAGTGGTACTTTGGCCATTAGCTGCATGAACAACCACTTTGTTCTGCTCTCTAATCGCTTTGCCTATACATAATTTGGTGCCTAACGCACCACTACAAATACTGTGATTATTCTTAACAGTCATATACAGTACATATAATTTGAGGGTGAATGTGGGAGCTGTCAGAAAAAAATGTCTAGCCTCTGAATAGCTGAAGGTCATGTCACTACAATGGTAACTCTTCCTCACGCTTGCAGTTAGGTATGTGAAAGCAAATGCTCTGTGCCAGGTCTTGATCTGTGTGGGACAGACAGGTTAGGCAGGAAAAAGGGGAGAGTGAGTGTGGCAGGAGCTCATGGGAAGTGAGTGTCTGCTTCTATCAGTGTTTGTCTGGGAGAAGCGTGGAGCCTGTTCTGTCCTAGGAAATCTCAGCTCTGGCTTTCTAGTGGGATGCACTTGATCACTGGGACAGGCTGCGCAGGGGTGTGTGGAGTCTCCTTCTTTGGAGATATTCAAGACCTGTCTGGACACCGACCTGTGTGACCTGTCCTAGGGACCCTGCTTTGGCAGGGGGGTTGGACCTGATGAGCTCTGGAGGTTCCTTCCAACCCCCACAACTCTTAGACTCTGTGATCCCTTCCCGTAGGTGTGACATATGGACAGCTTGGCAGTTGGAGGTGGGTGGGTGCAGAGAGCACTGTCCCACCTTGCCGCTGCAGTATGAGAGCATGTCACAAGCTCAGGGTTTTCAAAGCTTTCCCTTCACTGCAGGAGCAGAGGAGCAGTTGTTTGAGGCTCACCTGGAATTAAAACATGACGACAAATAATCAGCTTTGCCTCACCTCGAGTTTACAGGAGACTCATGTGTGGCGGCATCTGTGAGATGCTGGGGCTTGCTGTCCCTATCCCAAAATCTAAATTTGTTTTCCAGCTAATATTCCTTCCTCTGTTCTTGGAACAGATTAATCAAATGCTTCAATCCAGGGAGTAGAGTCCTAGGAAGCATCAAACCCCCTACAACAAATAGCTCAAGTGGTTCTTCTCTTGCACATCTTATCTTCCCGAATTAGACACAGAGAGACAATCAAAGTCAATGCCATGCTTATTGTAAAATCTTTACAGCATGTCTGCAGAAGTTACAAGAGGAGTGTCGAGCTGTTCCTTGGCTCAGTGGATTTTTTTTTCCTTCCTTTGCTTTGAAGTTTGCCAGCTGGGACCCTGCAGATGGTAGGATTCACTGGGCTCTGCACTACTGGAGGTGGGGAAGAGCTGGCCAGGCTCCTGGTACCACACACAGCTCTTCTGCCTTCCAGAAACTTGGGGGAGACTAAATGTCACTAGTAAGCCTACAAATACTGGGTATGAAAAGCCAGTCGATTGCCTTGGCTTAACCATCAGTGAAAAATGAGGAGTTGGGAATGGACTTGGGACTGTGGGACCTGGAGAGGTGGAGTTCTTTTTGGGAGGTGGGTGGGAGAGGAGGCCCTCACTGGGGCTGTCCTGGGTGTTTCTGTGCAGCAGTGTCTGAAGGTTCAGTTCAAAACCAGATGAAGTTCCTGTGTGCCTTGTGCTTAGCCCAGGGCTCCAGCCAGAGCTCAGCACTTCACTGTGAGCCATCCCTAAGGGGTGGAAGGAGGCAAGGGGAACACAAAGCACTGGGTGTGCACAGAGCTTGGCTGAGCCTTTAAAACACTTCCCATGGTGTGTGCAGAGCTGGGATGAAGATGAAACACCCATGTACCCTTTCTCCACGCTCTGGACATCCCTTGCTCCCATGTGTGCTTGGCAAGGCAAAGTCTCTCACGTGCTGAGGTTGTGCATGCCACGTTAGCTCCCCATGGATCCCCCAGCTCTTCCTGGCTCCTCTGGCTAGCACAGGGCACGATACCTGGTAAAACAGTGATGCTTCAGCTTCAGGTGTGCCCGGGAAAAGTGAGAGATGGGAAGGGGGGATGTGGAAAGTGAGTAATTGGAGGCCAAGAGGCAAAAGTGTCTGACAGAACAGGATTGATTAGAAGCCTTTCACTGGAACACTTGCAAAAAAAAAAAATCAATGCTTATTCCCTGGACTCAAGAGTGTGTTTACTGTATTCAGCAGCTAGCATTAAAAGTGAATTCCAGCAATTGCAATTACAGCTTTCTCCTTTGTTGCCATCCCCAATCCCCCCCCCCTTCCCCCATTCCTCACTCCCCCCTCTCTTGCTGGCTGGCTTTCGTCATGTTTTTGGAGCCTAAGGCAAAGCTAATGCAGTCAAACTGAAAGTGGTTTTTATAAATTGTAAAAGCCCACCTTCCCCCTTCTTTTCCTTTCCCTCGGGAATCTTCTTTTCCTGAGCACTGTCAAACTCAATTCAGCTCTCAGAGCCGTGGAGGTGCCTTGCTGAGGAGACTGCAAGGCGCTGAGCCTGGCTGGAGCACGGCTCAGTAGCCAGGCAGCAGGCCAAGGCATGTTAGTCCTAATGCTCTCTGATAAGACCATTTGATTTCCTACTGCCTGATGGCAGAAGGCTTAAACGCAGAGTTTTGGGGATGGGGCTGTATGGGGAGGCAGCTGGGGGGATGTGATGGGGAGCTGGGAGGAAGGAGTCGGTGAGGTACCCAAGGAGGATACATCATCCACCCGCCTCTGGAGCGGGTGTTACACCTCTCCTGCCCCGAGCTGGGTTTCCCAAGCCTGGCTACATCCAGCCCTTCTGCTGGGAGCTGTAGAGGGAGCCCAGCCCTCCCCATAAGCCCTTCTGACTGGTCCCAGCAGAGGGCACTGATGTCTGCACTCTGATCCTCTTCATTAACCTTTAATTAACGTGCGGGTCCTGCACTGGTCCCAGCTCTGGACAGAGCCTGGAGGCAGAGGCTGATGTACCAGCACGGCTGTGCCTAAAGCGTTGGGTGCTGGGGTCATTGCTGGGGGGTCCCCAAGACCAAGGGCGACTAGGGGAGTTGTCCTGAGCAAAACAAATCGAGTTTGGCTGGAGCATCACGTATCTATTTATTCATTTATTTGTAGTTGTCTTTGCAGTGTGGCTTGTGGGTGCAGAGGAGGGAGACAGAGCCCCTCCTGCCTTGTGTGTTAATGAAGGTGTTGCAAGTGCAGCTTGTATGTGAGGGTCTCATCCTGGGGGTTTGGTGGGGTAAGGGGGTGGAAAGAGCTCAGCTGGGCTTGCAGCCCCCCGCCTGAATTGGAGGGGAAGGGGGCAAAATGCACTTGCTGTTGTGTGTAAGCTGAGTGGGTTTTAATCTGGAAGTTGCTGGTGGGGAAAAGAAAATATGGGAAATCGAGAATTCATTGTTCCTGCTCTGCTTCCCTGACTGAAATGTTTGGGGGGGGATTTTTGGTCTTGGTGTTGGTTGGTTGGTTTTGGGGTTGATTTTTTTGTCTCTCTTTTTTTTTTTTTGCATGTAAACCTGTGCGGAATAAGACAAGGGAGTACTGACTGTGTTTTATTTGTGCTTGCTGCCTCTGTATTGATCCAGCCAGCTCTTCAGAGGGAGCGTTCCCAGAAGTGTATAAACCTGCTGCCTTTGGGTGTAACAGAAGCTGCTGATTTTATATATGTGTGTGTCTGTTTGATCCCAAGGACCAAGCTGCTCCCTCCTGAGCACGTGGGATGCTGCTTGCAGGAATTTCCAGGGTGTTCAGCCCTGACCCTGCTCAGCCCTTTGCAGTGCTCTGTAGCTCCCATCCTGCTTCTCCCTGCTGTGAAACCAGGGTGTATCCATCTCGCAGGGAGTGGGGTGCCAGAGGATGCCAGTAGTGCCTGTACACAGGTTCTGTGAGGTGTGGTGCTGCTCTGGATCAGGCAGATCTTCTGAGCTGGACTCTTCCTTCCCATCCTCACCTCACGTTCGGTGCAGAAGAAAACACTTTGCCAGCTAAACTCCTCCAGTTCCAGTGCCTGGGTTTGCAAATGCCTACGAGAGGGCTGCTCAGAAGCACCACCAGTATTTATCCAACTCACTTTGATGAACGTGCTTCAGAAACTTCCCTCCTGAGCTCTTGCTTGTCAGCACTTGGTTGACTACAGCTGTGTGGGGCTGGGCTGGGGGATGGCAGGACTTGGCCTCATCCATACCTTTGCTGCACACTGCCTGTGCTGTCCCTCAGGTTGTTTCAGCTCATTTTTCCTCTAGTCCCATCTACTATATGCATTTGGAATAAGAGCTCAAGACCACATATCCAGCTTTTGGTAAGCAGTAACATATCTCAGAGCTTACCAGCAGAGATGTCCTCCAAAGTGTGAGATGGTTGGATGCATGTGGGCTCTGTTGGCCTCAGCTCCCTTCCTCACACGTGTGCAGTAGCTATGAGAGCAGTGCCTTGGCTTCATGGGGGATTTTGGCAGGACAGTGACAATAGACTGGAATTTTTTCCTATTTTCTGGGGTTTTTTTCCTGTTAGACTGGAGAGGTGAAGCTGCTTTGCAGAATAACGGTTAGCCCAGGCAGGGATGGGTTCAGGGCAAGTTGTTCCTTGCAACTTCAAAAAAGAAATAAATGGGAGAATGTCAGGACCACAAATCCTGTGAGGAGCAGCTGAGGGATCTGGGGCTTTTTAGCGCTGAGAAAAGGAGGCATGTTTGGAAGGACATGTTGCTCGGGTTGAGAAAAACAATTTTGGAGTTCCATGGAGGTACATTTGAGATTCCCAGGCAAAGGAAAGCTCTGAGCCCCAGGGTGAAAGGTGCTGCTTGTAGGTCATTTTTGGAGGTTTCAGGCAGGGTATGTCTCTCAGTCCTGGCTGCTTTGGTTTGGGACCTATAGCTGGATGTTTGACATGTTTGGAATGAAATGCTGCTGCGGTTGAGAGAAAAAATTTTGGAGCTATATGGAGGTACATTTCAGGTCCCCAGGCAAAGGAAAGCTCTGAGCCACAGGGTGAAGGGTGCTGCTTGTGGGGCCCCCTGGGGAGGTTTCAGGCCAGCTATGTCTTACAGTCCTGGCTCCTTGGTTTGGTAGCTTTTGCTGAACATTCAGCAAGTTTGGAATGAAAAGCTGCTGCGGCCGAGAAAAACACTTTAGAGATACATTTAAGTTTTCCAGGCGAAAGAAAGCTCTGAGACCCAGGGTGAAAGATGCTGATTATAGGCCAATTTTGGAGGTTTCAGGCCAGGTATTTCTTTCAGTTCTGGCTGCTTTGGTTTTGGAGCTACTGCTGAACGTTCAGCGTGTTTGCAAAGAAATGATGCTCCGGGCAAGAAAAACACTTTTACAGATACATTTAGGTTTTCCAGGCAAAGGAACGCTCTGAGACCCAGGGTGAAAGATGCTGCTTGTAGGCTCCCTTTGGAGGTTTCAGGCCAGGTATGTCTTTCAGTCCTGGCTGCTTTGGTTTGGGAGCTATTGCTGGACGTTTGGCATGTTTGGAATGAAATGCTGCTGCGGCCGAGAAAAACGGTTCTGGCGCTATATGGAGGTACACTTAGGTTTCCCCACAAAGGAAAGCTCTGAGCCCCAGGGTGAAAGGTGCTGCTTGTGGGCCCCCTGGGGGTGTTTCCAGCCAGGTATGTCTTTCAGTCCTGTCTGCTTTGGTTTGGTAGCTTTTGCTGGACATTTGGCATGTTTGGAGACCTTATTGCTCTATAGAAGGGGGATGTGGAGATGTTGAGGTCAGCCTCTTCTCTCAGGTGACAAGAGGTAGTACAAGAGGGATTGGCCTATAATTGGACCAGGGGAGATTTAGGTTGGATATCAGGGAGAATTTCTGCACTGAAAGGGTTGTCAGGTGCTGGTACAGGCTGCCCAGTGGAGGTGGTGTAGTCACCATCTGGGCAGGATTTAGAAAGCATGTAGATGAAGTGCTTAAGGACATGATTTAGAGGTGGGTCAGGCAGGGTTAGGCTGTCATTTGACTTGATCTTAAAGGGTCTCTTCCAACCTAGGTGATTCTGTGATTCTATTAAAAGGCCAGAGGAAACACCAGTGGGTGTGAGCGGAATGTCTCCTCGGGCAGGCTTTGGGTGGGCAGATTTCAGAAGCGTTCAGCCCCTTTAATTTCCACTGGGTCACAAGTGCTTGGAAAAGTCTAGCACTTAACTCCAAGCCCAGAACATGAGGGAAATGATTTTCCCCATGATTTTTGAGGGACGTTGAGCTAGGGACCAGGAAATAGGCTTTGTGATGGCCTGTCATGAATGAATTCTGTGCTCTGTTCTCCTTGGAGATATTTTAGAGATGGAAAATTCATGCTGAGCTTTCAAACAAAGCCATTGTGCCTATTTACATGTATAAAGCATCGAGCAGGACTGGGCTAAGCTTGCTGGCTGTGGACCCTTTTGCTCAGTCCAAATTGCCAGCATGGTGCAGGGAAACAAACATTATGCTGATCTTAGTGACTAAACTCAATATCAGGCGATTCCCTGGGTTGCTGGTGAAATCAGCACGTGCTCCAGACCTTCCCACAGCCAGTCACTGGAGATGTTACTAAGTCAAAACCTGCTTTTCCCAGACAGCACGGTGCAGGAGTGTTTGTTTTCTTGAGTACCTAACTCGAGTTGCCACACACAGCAAATGAATATCGACTTCGACACAGTTGCTAAGACAAGAGCCTAGTGAAGCTGAGAGATTCCTTTCCCAGCTCTTTGCAGAAGCAGGGGATGGTTATAGGGAAGGGGAGGCTGCTGCATGTGCCCTTTTTCCCCTGCTTCCCCTGGGTTTTTGTGACTGGGGGTACCAGTGCCCCCATGACCTGCTTAGCTTGCTTACGGTGTGACAACAGAATGCTGCATGGAAAAATTTAAGCTGGGATAGCCCCATGGTCAAATCCTCTTCCAGCTTGGAAGAAACATCTTCATTTGTCTTGAGGGGGGGTGGGTGGGGAATAGTTAGCCTTCGGATTAGAATGCTCAGCCAGGGCAAAACTGTCTGTGCAGGGAGAGGACGGATGCCTACCTGCCTCTGATCCTTCCCTTCCCTGCCACCTGCCTGCAGCTGATCCTTCCTTTCCTCAGGGATATTCCTGCCTCCTCCTGGAGAAGATGCTTGGTGCCAGACAGCACACAACAAGCAATCCCAGGAGGGGTCTGCTGAGCACACGTAAATGTGATGTTGGCTGGCTCAGGAAAGGATTGGGAAGGGATTTAGAGACTCAGAGCTTGGCTGCACGGCTGGGAGATCCCCCTGCAAGTAAGCTATCCTCTTTGCTGACACTGGCTTTCTCGTCAGGTCACCTCTGGACCCCAAGATAAATCACTTCCTGCTGTAATTACAGAAACTCATTTGCCTGTGATTAAGCAGTTTGGGGGAAGGTGTTGGAAAGGTGGTAGCTGAGCTCTGCTGGGTTGTGCTTTAATTAGAATAAAAGGGCTTCTTTCTCTTCCTTCTGCAACTCTCCCTAGGCCTGACGGAGGCAGGTTAGTGTTGGCTTGACCTGTTGCTGACTTAAATGAGTTAATACAAAGCAGTGCAAGCTTTAGGATGTAAATGTGCTTTAATTATAGAGCCTAGTGTTTGTGTTGGTGTGATTAACCTCATCCCTGATGGGCAGCAGGGTGTCCTGCACCGGCGATGGAGGGGAGTATAAAACAGCTAATGGAGGTGAAGAAAGAACAGCCTTGGGCTTTGAAGCAACTTGGAGCAGGGTGTGAGGCAATGGAGATTCATTCCTTCCCTGTCAGTTGGTCCTTTATGCAGGCCCAAAGCAGCGAGGGAATCTGAGGATGTGGAATCCTCATGAACACAATAGGAGCTGGTGTCTTGCTGAGACTTGAGAGCATTCCTGTGTTTTCTGTCTGCCAAGAATGGTAAGAGTACTGTCTGGTCTCTTGGGGTGGCAGCATGTTGGATAGAGGCTGTGAGGATGACCAGGCCTGACCTGGAGATGATGGGAAGGGCTCAGAGTCAAGGATGGGCCCTCCTTTTGGGCAAAACCCAAGAGTGGCAAGCATCCTGAGGAGGACTGAGTACATGGACCAAACCCATCTCCTCCTGTATGAGGCTTCTCTGGTCTTCCCTGGGAGCTGGGAGCAAACAGCCTTGCAGACAAGGACAAAACCACTAATCTCCTGGTGTCAACAAACCAATCTGAGTCTCTGCTTGAGCAAAGCGTGTTCCCTTTCATGTCCCACACTCCCCTGGGGACGCTAATTGCTTGTGAAGCCTCTGAAGTGTTTTTCTTGGTGGCTGTACTTGCGTGATCTCCAGGCAGCACTTGTGAAGAGTGGCAATCCCTGTCGCCATCCTACCGCCTGATTCATCACCCATCGATTCCTGCTGCCTGCCGTACATGACTTGGAGACTGTCAGAGCCCCCTCAGCACGGCAGGGGGAGAGGAGATGGCTTGGATGGAGAGGGAAGCCGATAGAAACCAATGCTCAGGAGAGTCAAGAGAAAGCGTGGAGTTGTTGGTTCACTGGCTTTGATTTTCTCTCCCCTCTCTGTGCTGCTGTTTAATGGCACTCAGCTTTATGCACTAAAGGGCTACCAACCTTGAGGGGTGTGGGTTTTTTTCCTATGTGTGGATCAGGCTGCAGCTCTGCATGAAGCTTCTCTGTGGAAAAGCTCTCTGTCGAGGATGGAGAGCCTCTGGGTTGGATAAATGCAGACCTGGGTTGTTCTTGGTGACCTGGCCTTTTCCCAGTCATGGCTGTGTATAGTGTTTGTGTGTGTAGCTGGGGTTTTGAAAGTGCAATTGCAAGAGGCAGGTCTAGGAATGTGGCCTCAACACGTCTTTTGGAGAGAAGCTGGATAATTTAAACCAAGAGAAGCTGCTGGCATGAGCAGAATAGTGAACCTCTGTGTCTGTCTGGGAGGTGTGTCAAGGACTCGGGTGATTTTGTGGCGTGTAGTTTACATCAGACCAGTGCAGGCAGGTTTCCCTGGTTTTCATTCTCCTGAAAAGCTGTTCAACTCTTCTAGCAAATGAAATCTGTGTGTTTTATTGGGTGGAAGCATGTTGTTTTCCCTCCTCGTTTCTCCATCCCTGCTCTCTTCCCTGTGGCTGGGACCAGAGCTGTTGTGTGCAGGTTGTTGCCCCATCACACTCTGTCCTTCCTCAGCATAACCCAGCTGCTGAGGGATGAGGAGTTGGGACTTGCCCAGGGCTGCAAGGTGCTGTGCAGCTCCCTGATAACACCGTCTTCCAGCCTGCTGTAGGAAGCTACGGAGTTGGGCTGTAAAGATAGGAGAGGAGAGGCTGGATTAGCCCTGTTCAGTATAGCAGGACAATGTCTTGTGCTTGCTGGGGCCCAGAGGAAATGATTTAATCTCCCCAACTCTTAAATTTTTCTCATCCTACATGCTAGGCATGAACTGTGCTGGATATGAGAGCAGGATTTATCCAGCATTTGAAAAGCTCTTGGGATTGGATTCTCATCTTTTGAGGACAAGAGGACTGTATAGAACCATCCCACAGCGTGGGCTCCTCTGTACCTGTGTCAGCCAGGTCTGGTGGCTGCAATTTGTTCATCCCACTGGCCCTTGCTGAGCTGGCTGTGGGTGTCAGGAGAGGAGCTGGCTCCCTGTGTGTCGTCTGCAAAGCAGAACTTGCTTTCTCCTGGCAGGATACCCATTACAGGTGGCTGAGCAGAGCCAGCAAGATCAGCTTTTGGCTTTCAGGTCCCAGCAGGAGCGCAGGGCTTGGGCAGCAAGGCTTACAAATGCAGGAGAGTTTTAAAGCAAATCTGATTTGGAATTGCCAGGGCAAGGATGCCCACAGTGGCTCTTGCAAAACTTATCCTCAAAGCTGGGCTGCTTTTGAACGCCAATTAGTCAGTAGTGAAGTTGCTTTCATCCCCTGCAATGGTTTTATCAATTTGGGCTTCACTTCTAATTCATCTGAAGCCAGGGGTGTGTTTTCTGTATCCTAGCATGCCCTCTGAGTTCTCCTCTGAGTCAGGCTGGATTGCTGTGTGCTGTTGCTTCTCTGGGATCAGGAACTTTCTGTTTGCTTCTGGCTGATTGCACAGGTCAAACCTCTGCAGCTCCACAGAACTGAGTGGAGACAGTGACCCTTTGCATGGGCTGCCTGACTGCTGCAAATGCAGGGCTCTGGAGAACAGGTAGGAAACCAAGGGAAGGTTGTTGCCTTTCCCTTTCCCTTTTATTTTTCTTTCTGTTTCTACTAATGGTTCCATTCCAGCAGTCCTCACAGCAACCAGGCCTTAAACTGGAGCTATCTGTGCTGGGGGATGCCTGCTTAGGTGTGAAAGATACTACAATCTAAAAGGGTAGAGAAAGGATCAGAGAGAAGCCAAGGGACAGCAGATCAGTGACAAACCCAGGATCCTGAACCATGTCTCAAACCAGCTCTGGTTCCATCTGTCAGCTGTGCCAGATGCCAGCATGGGATTCTCACATCTTGAGTCTGGGGTTGAGCTGGCTTCCTCCTCCTTCTGCAGTTCTGGCCTCACTCAGTGTTGCCCAGAAGAAAAACCTGTTTAATAGTGCATGTGCCTGTGCTGTTGTGGCATGTTTGTGCTGTCAGCAAGGCAAGTGAGTCCCCTTGGTGCAGGAGTGGAAAGAGACCTCATTTCAAGTGTGGCTGCAGGAGGTGGCTGAGCCATCTCTGAGCATCCTCCTGCTTCCTTCACATCTGCTTCCTCTTTCAGGGAATGGTCCTGGCAGGGACCTGCCCTGCGATGAGGCCACTGGCAGTGTGGCCTGCTGCCCTGGGGTGTCTGGGAGCAGAGGATGGGGCCAGTGTGTTCCCTCCTGGCTGGTACCAAGGCACTGGAGGATGCATCTTTACTTTCCACCTCATCCCATGAGGCCCTGGCACAGGGTGCCCAGAGAAGCTGGGGATGCCCCTGGAGCCCTGGCAGGGTTCAAGGTTGGGCTGGATAGGGCTTTGGGCACTCTGGGCTGGTGGGGGGTGGCCCAGCCTGTGGCAGGGGTGGCACTGCAGGGCTCTGAGGGCACCTGCCACCCAAATCATTCCATGATATGGGTCTCCTCAAGTTCAGGGCTGGTGGGAGCAGGTGGCACTTGGGTCAGTAGAGCCCTGCAGAGCACAGGGATGGTGGCTTTGGAGTAGGGCACTGCTCCTCCTCAGTGTGCAGGAGGTGGTGATGGACCTCCCCCACCCCAATTTTCCTTGGGATTGATGTTGGTGCTTGACTTCTGTCTTATCTCTGCTCCTCCCTCCCCTGAAGCAGCAAAAGGCTGCTTGGTGCTTGTCGCTCCTGTCAGCTTGTTCAGAGCAGCCTTCCCAATTAGGCTCCCTGCCTGGCTCCAGAAGCCTCACAGGGCTGTGTGCATTCCTCATCGACCTCTGGTTCTGTTATACTGTGTCAGCCTGCTTGGGTTTGGGACAAGGAAGGCTCTTGAGTGCTTGTTATATTAAAATGCCTTATTTCTTAATGAAGGGAGGGTTCCCAGCCTTGAGGCATCCTCCTTTCTTCATCACTCCTTCTTCTTTCTCTGTCTTTATCTCAGAGACAAGTTGTTCCTTCTGAGGTATCTCAATGCACACCATGTGCTAACATTGTGGTCCTCTAGGCAGAACTTCACACATCCTTTACATAGTTCATTGCTGAGACTTAATTGTCAAGATTAAATAGTATTTATCTGTTTTTTAGCTTCAAAATACAGAGCTGGGGGAGATGCCAAGCTGGTGGCAGCCTTGGGCTATTGGTACCTTTTTCCTGCAACTTGAGGCTCAGGCTTATTGTGAGGGGGGAAAAAAGTTCAAAACCCCATTGTCCTGGGTGCTGGGAGGATGCAGAGCTCACACCTGGATGAGACAGGACAGCTGATACATGGGACAAGAACACTAACATCATCCTTGTCCTGCACATGGGCTCAGGGGAATTCAGGGGCTGGGAGTGAGGGCAGAGCTCTTCTATGCTATTTGTCCTGTTCCTGGAGCTGCGTGGGCACTCCCTAGTTGTGAGGAGCATGTGGTTTCTCTCTGCTATTTGGAGACTGTGGCTTTCAGCCAGTCCTTTTGGGTTAGAATGAGCCCCAAAAGGGCTGGAGAGGTAGAAGTGGCACTGCCTCATCTGTGCAAACACTGGTGCCTGTAACCCCCTCCTTCCCATCTTTAGCTGTGTCGAAGCATCTGCACAGTAAATACCCAAACCCAGGTCTCCAGTTTCTGTTATCCCTCTGCTTCTTGCCCCATCATCCAGCAACTTGCAAGGGCAAAGCTGCCTCTGCAGCCAATCATAGAATCATAGAATGGCATGGGTTGGGAGGGACCCCAAGGATCACAGAGCTCCAACCCCCCTGCCACAGGCAGGGACACCAACCTCAGGCCTGGAGCTACACAAGGTTGCCCAGGGCCCCATCCAACCTGACCTTGAACACTTCCAGGGACAGAAGAGACCTGGCCCGGAGCCAGGTCATCTCTGCAACAACTGCCCCAGCAGCAGCCAGGGACTGAAGCCACAAGCCCACAGCAAACACAGACCAATGTGTTAACACGTTTTAACGTCAAGTTTTTATTTAAAGTAGACTAAGAGATTAGGATGTTCATCTGCTTTACTGGGATGGACTCTATAATAAGCTCAGCTTGTGCGTGCTTGTGGTGTTGCTAGTCTCCAAGCTAGATCCAGATCATGTTGGAGCTTTATGATCCTTGGGGTCCCTTCCAACCCTTGCCATTCTATGTACACATGGGCTGCTTGTTTGCGGGAGCTTCTATTTCCTGGTGATGAGAGCTGGGAGGTCAGTGAGTCCTGTGTGGGCTTAATGTGGCCTTCCCACTGAAGGAACTTTTGGGGCTACTTCCCTTTTCCACACTCTTACGCTGGCCTTTGGTGTGCTAGTGAGCCTGTGGTTTTGAAGACCTTGCCAGGAGCTGTGCTGGGGTCAGCAGCCCCATGGCTGCTATTGGCCATATCAACAGCCCCATGGCTGACACGAGACCCTGAGATCTTGTACTGGATACTGTTAGAAGAAGCTTTGACTGCTGCAAGGATGGTGATGGCTGTTGAAAGCAATAGTTGTAGGAGGAAGAGATTTGGGATCTTATCCTTTGGCCTCTTAAGCATGAAATAGTCATAGAAGGATTGGATCCTCTCAGGTTCCTGGTTTTTCTTTCTTCCACCCTGCTTGTTTCCCTCTCCTATAAGCATTCATCTAGCCATTCCCCTTGGCCAAGTTTGGATTGATGGCTCTGGGACAATCAGTTGTATTCTGCTGCTGTTAGTGGTTTTAAAGGCAGTAAAGTTGGGTCCTTGAAGTGCTGTCAGTAATCACTTTTATGGTGGTCAGATTGCTCATTAGCACACTTGTTTTCAGATATTTAAGCTGGAAAGAAATCTATAGTCCTTGCATTTTTAACTTGATAACCACTCAATAGAACAAATAGAGTTGGAAATTAGAGCAGGGCTGGACTGGAAGAAATAGTCCTGTACACTCACCTTTTACCCCAAAGGTCTATGGGGATGAGTGGCTTGTGGGAACACTTATATTCCCAGCCTAGAGAGAGGAAAGAACAGCTCAGGTTTGCAGTGGTGATTAAGCTGTAGGATGCTCAGGACCTGGAGGTAGCCCTAAACCAGGTATGTTGAAAGCTGCTGCTCTGAGTCTGGGAGAGAGAAACAAGGGCTGGATTGGACCATTCATTTTCAGCTCACACACAAACAAAAATCCAGTCCTAAAAGATGGCTTGCAGGACTTGAAAGCAACTGGAAGGGGAAAAAAAAAATCAGAGGATGTGGTGCAGGGGTGGCTGTTCCTAAAGGCAGCTGGTGTGAAAGTACTTGGTATCCTGGTATTCCCTGTGGGAGATGTCCTGGGGGTGCAGGGTGCTCTGGGCATCAGGATGAATCAGTATTCCCCCCCCTCTCAGGGATAGAAGAGTAAGGGGCTGTGGGATTGTGTTGGGATTGTATTTTTTGTAAAGCATTTTGGGATTTAGTTGGAGGCAAGGTGCTGTGCAGATGCAAGCTCGTTAGAAGATCATTATCATTATTTACCTGCTGTGTCTGTCTGTCTCTAAATAGCTTTAGCTGTCAACCTATTTATCCATGTTCCCCTCATACCATTAGAGTGGCAAAACACCAGCTTGCCCCATCTCCCAGCCTCTCCCCACCTCCCATGCCCAGCAACTGGTCACACTGGGCTGCCTGTTACAGGAGCTTGAGGGGCACAAAGCCTGATTGAATTTTTCCCTGTAGCACAGGATGGATTGAACCCAGGATACAGAGTTTGGGGATTTTTTTTTTTGGTGTGTTGGGCTTTTTTTTTTTTTTTTTAAAGCCTTGAAACTCAATGAGTGTGACCAGGAGAAGCGTTCCCCCTCAGCAGCCAGCCTTCACCCATCCCTCTGTGTCCCCTCAGCAGCCTGTGCAGCGTTGTGGTTACATTGCTCAGAGAAGATAATTAATATGAGGAAGCTAAAAATTTTGTCTTGCACTTTTTTAAAGCCTCTAACCCTATTAGTCAGGCCATTTGGAGTCCAGGGAGGGTTGTTTCTTGCCAGAATAGATTGCAAATGGATTGAGTTCCATTATGCTGTTAATTAAAAGAAATAGAATTAAAAAAAAAAAAGAAAGAAAATAAAAAGAAGGGGCAGGAGAAGCAGCAAGGAAGTTCTCTTAAACTTTGGAAAGAAAATTAAAGCCTCTTGGGTATTTTCCATGGATGCATTCATGTGTGTTGCCTTGGTGCTTTGTCTGGACTGGTTTGGTTTTTTCCACTCTTGAGCATCACAAGTGTTTGTGGGTCCCTCTGCAACCCCACCTGGGAACCCCAAATGTCCTGGCTCAAGCATGGAGAGAGGCAACAGGGCTGAGCACCGAGGTGGTGCAGCCAGGAGGCTGTGGATTGCTGCAGAGGAGCCGAAGGAGGAGCTGAGAAAGACTTGGGGATTCTGGTGGGGGAGAAACTGAACATGAGCAGCAGTGGCTCTGGCAGCTGGGAAGGGAGATGGGATCCTGGGCTCCATCAGCAGAGGGGTGGCAGCAGGGACAGGGAGGGGATTGTCCCTCTCTGCTCTGCCCTGGGAGGCCCCAGCTGGATCCTGTGTCCAGAGCTGGGGCCCAACACAAGTAAGATGTGGGGCTGTTGGAGAGGGGTCAGAGGAGCCACGGAGATGCTCAGAGGGCTGGAGCAGCTCCCCTCTGGAGAGAGGCTGAGGGAGCTGGGCTGGGTCAGCCTGGAGAAGAGAAGGCTGTGGGGGGACCTCATTGCAGCCTGCCAGTCCCTGAAGGGAGCAGAGGAACAGGAGGGGAATCAGCTTGTTCAAGGGCAGAGACTGGCAGGACAAGGGGGATGGATTAAAACTAAAGGAAGGAAGGTTTAAATTAGATATTAGGGGGAAGTTCTTTGCAGAGAGAGTGGTGAGGGGCTGGAACAGGCTGCCCAGAGAGGGGGTGGGTGCCCCGTGTCTGGGGGTGTTCAAGGCCAGGTTGGTTGGGGCCCTGGGCAACCTTGTGTAGCTCCAGGCCTGGAGGTTGGTGTCCCTGCCTGTGGCAGGGGGTTGGAGCTCTGTGATCCTTGGGGTCCCTTCCAACCCAGACCAGTCTCTGATTCTATGAGGAGGATGATGCAGCCAGCCCAGGTTTGGAGAGCCCAGTCCTGCATCTGGAGGGGTGAGCGGGTGGCGCTGTGTAGGTTCTCACTCCCCTGCTCCCTACATCAAGGCAGCACCATCAGACTCCCAGGAGCTCTATCTTTGCCCAAAGCACTCAGTGCACTTACTTATTTTGTCAGGCAGCCCCCAGCCTGTGATGTGCCAGACACAGCGTGTCTAAGCAGCCCGGGCTGCTTCTTATCAGCCCTTCGCACTGTCTCAGAACCCTTCTGCTAAGTGTCTTTTGTCCCCTAATAAACTGATAAGCTCTGGTAATCCGCCCGATCCCTGATAGGCAGGGCAGCCCTGCTCTCCGTGCCTGCACCGATAAGGCAGCTCCTTGCCAGCGGGCAGCTGGTGATCCAGCAGCAGCCTGAGCTGTGCTGAGCCACCTGCCAGCAGTGGGAAAAGCTGGCCTGATCCAGCACACCCCAGTCTGGATGCAGAGTGATGGAGGATGGGCCTGATCCTGCCTTTACCTTAGCCTGACGTGAGGGTTTTGCATGGCTTGGCTCGGTGGGTTGGTGTCCTGGGTCTGTCCTGTGGAGCGTGGGCACAAGCCAACCTCCCAGAGCTGCTTCTTGGTCTGCTGTGAGCTCAGAGGAGCCTGCTGTGGGCCAGGCCATGGAGTCCTGCTGACTGTTGGCACTGCAGCAGTTTAGCAGAGGATAATTGGAAAAAAACCAACCCACCCAAACCATGAGGAAGCAAAGGGGAAAACATGCATTCTCTCTGCTCCCCTTGCTGTTACAACACTTTTCCTGGCTGCTGCCAAGAGACAGGCAGGAGGGAGCTGTGGAGCTGCTCTGGGTGTTAATTACCCAAGGTGTTTCCCTGTGCATCTGAGCTGCTGCAGTACAAACAGCTCCAGTCCTGGGACTCTTGGCCACTTGGCACACGTCAGGGTGTAAAACCACCTCCAGTCTCCCAGCATCCAGAACCAGGGGGCTGAAAATGCAAGCATTGCTTCTCCCTGGGCACCCCATCCCAGCTTCCCAGGGGCCAGTACACAGCTACCAGTCTGCCCAGGTCATTGGGGGCTACCCTGCATACGTCAACTCCACCTAATTTGCCACATGACAAGGAAAGGAACAGAGAGTTTCACTTAATATTTTTACTATCTTGTCAGCATTCTCCTTGAGGGCAGCTGATCTTTGGCCTGTTGAAGCCAAAGCCCTTGTATAGCAGAATCTGGGCTTGTTCCTTACAGTGGAAAACAACTCATTAGCACAAGGTAAGCTGAAACCCTAGAGATTCTTCCATTCTCCTGCTTTTTTGCACAGTGCAAGGATGTGGTATCTTTCTCCTGGCATTGAGCAACATTACAGGCTCACCTCCATGTCCTCCTCCTCTGCTCACATGTTTTGGGGTTAACATTGGCTACTCCCTTTCTTTGAGTCAGGGTTTTGAGCTGGAGGGCATAAAATCAAAAGTAGGATCAATTTTCCCCCTGCCTTCACTCCTTAATTGTGTGCATTTATGTATCTGTTTGCTGCTGCTGGAGCGAGTGGGCTCAGCCCAGCAACCTGCTGTGTGGGGATTGGAAATGAAGTATCAAGAAGATGCTGACAGCCTCCTTGTGAAGGCTTGATCAATCAGTATGTAATAGAAAAATGGCTCTGGCTCCTAAAGGGAAAGGGAAGCAGAGGATCTGATTAAAAAGTAAGACTGGAGTTGGTTGGGGGGGGTGGGGATCTCATGGAGGAGGATGAATCATCAGGTAGTTACCCAGAGGGGTTTTGGCTTGAGAGGGGGAATTGCCCACACCCTCAGGCTGGGGAGCAGCACTGCACATCACCCAGGTCCATTGTTGATCTCACTGATGGAGATCTTGGGGTAGGAAAGGCAAAGCTGTGAGTGGGAGATGGCCCAGGGGCTGTGGCAATCAGAGCTGTGCTGTTTGGGCTGGACCCAGGAGCAGAGCATGGGCTTTTAAACTGGGAAGCATCAAACCCGAGGCCTGAATCCACTTAAAAAGAGACTGATGGTACCCAGATGGCAAACCCTGGCATCTCACGTTGGCGTTAGAGGCTGGCTGTGCATCCCTGCTGCTGCCTGTCAGCTCTTGGGGATGGAGTGGTGCTGGGCTCCTCTCACTGCAGGCAGAGCCTTAGGTGCAGGCAGCCTGGTGCCTGCCCTGATGTGGGTGAACAGGCACTAAATAATCGGCAGCCTATCGATCCAAGGTCACCCATGCCAAGGCATGATCGATAGAAACGGACAGCTGAGTGGTTCTGTAATAAAGTGCCTTCACCTTAGTGGATTTGGGAGAGAGCAAGGGTATGGGAGATTAAATCCTTCTGCCATCGACAGCTCATCAAGCAAAAGATATATTAGTGGAGAAAAATTATGTTTCCTGAGCCCTGATGGGAGGAATTGAGCTGCTGGGAACTGTTTGTGTTCTTTGGGGGAACATCAGCCAGGAGAGCAGCTCCGCTGCCTCCCAACACCCTGCTCCCAGCACCAGCTGGCAGGGAACTTCCCCAGCAGTGGTGAAGCCTTCTAGGCTTTCAAGGGATTAGGGGATCTGCAAGGAAAGTTGCCATGGCTGCTGCTGCTGCAGTCTAGTGCAGAGCTACTGGCCAAAGGGCTGGTGTGGATCTGGCTGTGCTGTGCTGAATGCCAGCTGCCATCAATACACTTCCCAGCCTGATCATAGAATCATAGAATGGCATGGGTTGGAAGGGACCCCAAGGGTCACAGAGCTCCAACCCCCTGCCACGGGCAGGGACACCAACCTCAGGCCTGGAGCTACACAAGGTTGCCCAGGGCCCCATCCAACCTGGCCTTGAACACCCCCAGGGACGGGGCACCCACCCCCTCTCTGGGCAGCCTGTTCCAGCCCCTCACCACTCTCTCTGCAAAGAACTTCCCCCTAATATCCAATCTAAACCTTCCCTGCTCCAGCTTCACTCCATCCCCCTTGTCCTGCCAGTCTCTGCCCTTTAACAAGCTGATTCCCCTCCTGTTCCTCTGCTCCCTTCAGAGATGGAAAGGCTGCAATGAGGTCCCCCCCACAGCCTTCTCTTCTCCAGGCTGAACAAACCTGATGGGCTGTGACAGACAGTAAAAGGCATTGCACAGTGACCCAACTGTGCCTGGGCTCTGGAGCTCATGGAGAGAGAGGCTGGGAATCCCCACATTCCCAGCCAGTCCTGGGATCTATCCCCATTCCCGTGTGCAGAGGGAGGGGAAGGCAGCACCTGAACCATGGTAAGCTCTCTTGTGATCAGGCTGCTGTGCTGTGAAGCAGAGAAATGAAAGGTGTGGGGTTAGATCCTGCATCTCCAAGCTGCCCTATCCAGCTCTTACCTGCTAACCCTCCCTTGCCTGGCTCTAACTTCGCAGCAGGAAGGAGAGAGAGTGAATAACACTTAAACCCACGCTGGCCCAGGGTGACAGCAGTGCTCTGACACCTCCTTCACCTGTTTCTCAAGACAAACTTTGCGCTGCGATCCACACGTTGCTTTATTGAGCTCTATTTCCTCCAGTCTAACTACAGAAAGAAATTGGCAGCAAATGCTCTCGCGGGCAGCGCGGCACGGCAGTGGCCGGCTGTCAGGGCCCCTGGGGTTTTATTGCCCTGCCAAACACCTACATCATGGTGACATGTACATAATTACATATCGGACCGGGGAGGATGAAGCGCCCAGCACCTCCTAAACGTGTCAAGATGATTTGAGAGGTTTGGGTTTGGCTGGACTTCTCAGGCATTAGATTTCAGACTCCAATCACACGGGCAGCTGGAGGATCAATAGCTGAACACCTTAAAACAGCTGGCTGGAAGGTTGAGGGACTGGGGCACTGGGTGTCAGGGAGGGCGATTAAGGTGATGTATGAGCTGGGTTTGGGGTTAGTCACTCTTCCTTCTTGCTGGGAAGTGGAAATCTTGTGGGCAGATTGCATCTCAGCACCTCCATCCCACCTCCATCCCGTGTCAGCAGTCTGCAGATGCTCTGTGGCCATGGTTATGCAGCAGCACATCTCCCAGATTCACCAGTAATGCTGTGTCTTTGATCCAGACATGCCACCTCATGCCGACAGCAAACAGCTCTTGGTAAGAGGAAGCAAGTGTCTGCTGGCTGAGCTCCATCCCAGCAAATGCAGATGGCACAGGGAGCGGTGGCATCGTGGTAGGAGATGCTGCTGGTTGTCTTGTCTTTGGCCTCAGATGGAACAACAGGAGGGAAAGGATGGAGCTGAGATCTTGAGCCCTTGTGTGGGTTCTTGCTGGAGCTATGCAGGATGGAGCTGCCTGGCTTTGGGCAATGCTGCCCTCTGTATGTGTGTATGAGCACCCCCTTGGAAGATGGGGGGTACTGGTGGGGATTTGTGTTATTGAGGAGAAGAAGGAAAATCAGAAAGTTCTTGAGCAGAACAAATTGAGATTTGCACTGAGTTTTGTTGTGATGAGCTTTGGGAATAACTGATTTGAGCTCTTGTTTGGAAAGAGCTCCAGATGTTCCAGGAGTTCTGGTCCCCTGCAGCTCGAACTCCTGGCAGTAGGCACGTGGGACTTTGTAGTAACTGATGAACAGTTAATTAAAATATCCATTGATTACTCATTAACTCTGCTTCCAGGCAGCCGAGCTGTCAAGCCCCTTCTCTCTCTTGTCCACGGCAGCTCTCCTGCAGTGGAAGAGCTCTCCCTTGGCCCCTTCCCTCCCTTTGAACTTTCTCTCCTTCCATCACTCGGCTGGGCAAGAACTGAATGTCTCTCCTGCATTCCCCACCCCCCCATCCCTGTCCCTCCTGTATTCCCCGACCCCTCCCCCCGTCCCTGTCCCTCCTGCATCCCATTCCCCCCCCCCCCCGTCCCCGTCCCTGTCCCTCCTGCATCCCATTCCCCCCCCCCGTCCCTGTCCCTCCTGCATCCCATTCCCCCCCCGTCCCTGTCCCTCCTGCATCCCATTCCCCCCCCCCGTCCCCGTCCCTCCTGCATCCCATTCCCCCGTCCCTGTCCCTCCTGCATCCCATTCCCCCACCCCGCCCCCGTCCCTCCTGCATCCCATTCCCCCGTCCCTGTCCCCGTCCCTCCTGCATCCCACTCCCCCCCCCCGTCCCTCCTGCATCCCATTCCCCCCCCGTCCCTCCTGCATCCCATTCCCCCCCCCCGTCCCTCCTGCATCCCATTCCCCCCCCCGTCCCTCCTGCATCCCATTCCCCCCCCCCGTCCCTCCTGCATCCCATTCCCCCCCGTCCCTCCTGCATCCCATTCCCCCCCCCGTCCCTCCTGCATCCCATTCCCCCCCCCGTCCCTCCTGCATCCCATTCCCCCCCCCGTCCCTCCTGCATCCCATTCCCCCCCCCCGTCCCTCCTGCATCCCATTCCCCCCCCCCGTCCCTCCTGCATCCCATTCCCCCCCCCGTCCCTCCTGCATCCCATTCCCCCCCCCCGTCCCTCCTGCATCCCATTCCCCCCCCCCGTCCCTCCTGCATCCCATTCCCCCCCCCCCGTCCCTCCTGCATCCCATTCCCCCCCCCCGTCCCTCCTGCATCCCATTCCCCCCCCCCGTCCCTCCTGCATCCCATTCACCCCCCCCGTCCCTCCTGCATCCCATTCACCCCCCCCCCATACCATTCCCCCCCTCCCTGTCCTTCCCATATCCCCACCCCCACCCACCTCCCCTCCCGGTCCCTCCTGCATCCCCCTCCATCCTCGCTGTTTCCCCAGGGCCAGAGTCTTCCCTCCACACCGGCGAAGTTTTCCACTTGCATTTGCATGAGCCCCTGTGTTCTGGCAGGTTCCTCAACCCAGCCTGTATCTCCCCCAGGTTTGTTTGACGTGACAAATTAATTTCCCTGATGCAGAAGCTCCACTTGGGCCCCGTGACTCCCCTGTCATGTCTCACCAACCGTCCCTGCCAGCAGCCAGCACTGAGGTTTTGTGGCACCTGTCTGGGGCTCCCCTGTGCGCTCTGCCAGCCCCAATTACCCGCTGTGACTGAGGGGGAAAACACCTGCAAAACAAATTGAATGTTTCCAAATACAAATTGTTTTTCTCAATTGCTCAAGATTTAAAGTGGCCTCAGTGCAAAAATGACTATTTTTAAGGCAGGTGCATTTGGAATACAGATTTATTTTTTTTTTTTTAGGGGTGGTTTTGGTTTGGTTTTGTTTTTAGTTGTTGTGTTTTGTGCAGGGATGATGAAGGAGCTGGAAGAGGCACGTGGCTTGTGTTGCTTGGGGATGCTGAGTGAAGTGCAGGAGGAGTTTTTTAGCTGGCTCCTGATGCTGCACGTGGAAGCAGGTCCTGGGAGGCTGGTTGTGTTGGAGGTGATTGTCCCTCTCTACTCTGCCCTTGTGAGGCCCCACCTGGAGTACTGTGTCCAGAGCTGGGGCCCCCAATACAAGCAGGATGTAGAACTGTTGGAGAGGGGTCAGAGGAGCCACGGAGATGCTCAGAGGGCTGGAGCAGCTCCCCTCTGGAGAGAGGCTGAGGGAGCTGGGCTGGTCCAGCCTGGAGAAGAGAAGGCTGTGGGGGGACCTCACTGCAGCCTGCCAGTGCCTGAAGGGAGCAGAGGAAGAGGAAGGGAATCAGCTTGTTCAAGGGCAGATAATGGCAGGACAAGGGGGATGGAGTGAAGCTGGAGGAGGGAAGGGTTAGATTGGGTATTAGGGGGAGGTTTTTTACAGAAAGAGTGGTGAGGGGCTGGAACAGGCTGCCCAGAGAGGGGGTGGGTGCCCCGTGTCTGGGGGTGTTCAAGGCCAGGTTGGATGGGGCCCTGGGCAACCTTGTGTATGTAGCTCCAGGCCTGAGGTTGGTGTCCCTGCCTGTGGCAGGGGGGTTGGAGCTCTCTGACCCTTGGGGTCCCTTCCAACCCTTCCCATTCTATGATTCTTTGATTCTGGAAACAGCCTGCAGATGAATCTCACACCTGTGCTACTGGCCTCATCTGCTTCCAGCCTGATGCTACGTCATAGGGGAAGGAGGAAACATGGTACCCAGGTACAAAACAAGCCCAGAAGTGCCTGCGCACGGTTTCTCCCCTGTGTTGGGCAGGTAAATGGATCTTGTGCTCTTGAGGAGCCACGGTCTGAGTGCTGACCTGTACCTGATGGACACTGACATTGTGGCTCCTTGTGAGGCTTCAAGTGGAGCTCAGCACCTCTCCAAACTTCCCCTTCTCCTCTGTGTGCTCCCTGCAGTCTTCATTTCCACTAAATCACCCAAATGGGTTTTGCTCAGCAGTAGGAAAGCCACGTTGGGAATAAAATGGTTGATCTTTTATGACATTTACCACTGCACATGTCAGAGCAAGCACCTGTTTAATTCACTTGTTGCTATGCCATCCATCAATCACCATAAATGTTAGAACAGCAATCTGCCACTGGAGGGGTGTGCGCAGGGGGGTGTTGGATGGGCCTGAGGAATGATGGGCTACCTCTGGCTGGTTTTGGGAGGAGGCATCTGGGTCTAACCCATACCTGCCTCAGCAATGGGCTTGTGCAGAAAGCTTCTTTCTTTGCTTGCAGCTGGCTTATTTGCTGTCTGAGATGCCTTGCTGCTCATCACCCCATCCAGCAAACAGCCCCTCCTTCCCCCCACCACCTCTTTTAGGGAAAGGAAAGCTTCTGGTGACACTTCAAGCGGTGAAAGTTCGTGTGGTTTTGGGGCTGTTTTCATCCCCAACAGCCCATTGTAACAGCAGCCATCAACACCAAAAAGCCCAGCAGCAAACCAAATGAAGATAAAGCAGCCTTAGGAGTCACTCCTTGCCCTTTGCAAGGAATTACATTAATACACCCGCGAGCTCGTGCGTAATGAGAGAGATGAAGCTCCAGTGACACCTTGTTTGGGTGAAGGCAGGCTTGGGGAAGACGTTTGAGCTTGCTTTTTCTGTGAAGACTCAGGGTTTTGATTGATCTTTCAGCAGAGGTATGAAAATGCACCGACTTTGACTGTTCCTTTTCGCGGTGACATTTCCGCACGGCTCCTGTGCGTGCCGGTGGGGAATGAACGGCACGGTGATGATTCCCACTGCATGTGGCTGTAACTCCACGGGGTGATACCCCTGGTATTATAAACATCTGCTTAAAGCTCAGTGCTTCCTGCAGCACTGGTGACACTCGACTGCAAATCCTGGCTGGCTATCAGCACCCAGCTAACCGTGACCGGGAGAAGCCCAGTGTGGCTGAAGGCAGGTGAGCTGGGCTGGCTGCAGGATGAGCCACAAGAGGCAGATGGGAGAAGGGTCCTGCTGTCAAAGGAGGTGTTGGAGCCCAGCGTGACAGGTAAAAAGCCCTGCGCCTTCTCCTCCTGACTTCGACATGGAAAGTGTTTCAGATGCTCCTTTTCTCCCTTGTCCAGAGCTCTTCATCCATGACAACTTAAGTAAGGGTGGTGAAGTTTATGAAATACTAATTACCCCTAAATTCACATCCACGCTGGTCTCTTGTTGCCTGGTGAGGGGTTGAAGTGTCTCCCTGAAAATGGATCTGTGTACCTGTGCAGTATGTCCTAGGGAACTTGCTTTGGCAGGGGGGTTGGATCTGATGATCTCTTGAGGCCCCTTCCAACCCCTGTGATTCTGTGAAACCTCCTGGTTTGGAGCCAGCAGACTGTTTTCTCCTTCAACCCTCACAGGTATGGCTTTTGGCCTCAGTGGATCTCAGATTCCCTGTCTGTGAGATGGAGTGAAATTTTCCTTCCCTCTGCTGCAACAACACTGGCTCTTCTGGCCTCCTTGAGTTTTATTCTCTTGAAGGCACTTGCCCACGTCAGAGGCTGGTGGGTGGCATGCTAGCTGAGCAGAGACAAGGCTCTGCCCATTAAACCTTGGAAGCGCAAAGGTAGATCCCCAATCCCTTGTCATTCCCCTGTATTTCCTTCTTCCTGCTTCCCTCTCTGCCCTCCCAGGTGATGCTCAGCTCAGTCATCCCTGCAATGCTGTTAAAGCAGTGAGCAAACGGAGAAGCTGGGCTGGGAGGTGCAGACCCCATGCGAACAAGATGCTCAGCCCTGTGCTCCCACCAGGGTTATCTCTGCACCCCAAAATCCCCCTCCCTCTCTCATGATGTCTTTGCTGAGGACTGAGCAATGCCCTGGGGATGCAGCCCCACGGGAGCCGCTCTGAAAGCAGGTGGGAGCATCGCTGGACCAGGTGCCAGGGCTGCTGGGCCAGCTCGGAGGCTGGCATGTTGCTTTTGGGGCTGGAGCAGGTGTTTCACATACTGCCAGATGTTTTAAGCAAATCTTTAATATTTGAGTCTGGGCTTTGAATGTCAAAGGCTGTTCTTGGTCACTGGCACCTCGGGCACAAGCCTGGCTTGGCAACCAACTAAGGAGTGCTTCTGCTTGGTTTTGGGGTCTTCAGTTTTGAGGCTTTTTGGGCAAAATGTTCCCCTTTGTTCCCCTGTCCCAAGAGACAAGTTTGCCACCTCTTCCAAATGAAAGTTGAGACCCTCACCCGAGGTTTCACGCTGTCTCACAGGGTAGCACTGTGGAGCAGTGGCACAGGCTGGCATTAGCCCTCCAGAGCTGCTGATCTGTGGGAGCTGAGTGTGCATGGAGGGGCTCTGCAGGGGAACAGAAGGGGGAGGAAAGCAGTTGTTATCGGTGTGAGGAAGCAATTGCCAGCCCTGTTAGGGAGTTGCAGCCGGGCAGAGGGGGCTGCTGGAGCAAAGGCTCATGGCTGATTCCCTAAACCCTCCAACATGAGGATTTATAATGGAAAGGCTGCCAGTGCAGGAGCCTAGCAGGGTGAATGGAGCTGCTCTAATGGATATTAAGTGATTTGCGAGCCTGCTGCTTGCAAACACAGCTGTAAATAGAACAAGAGGAGGGGGGAGCAGATGAAAAGAGGCTCAGGCTCTTTAGTGGCATAGTGTGAAAAATGGGGAAAGGTTCCTGTGCAGGGCCCAGGCAGCAGGAGAAACAAAAGCCATGGCATCTATTTTCATATCTTTTATGTCTTCCTTGCACTTAATCTTGTTTAGCTCTGCAATTAAATTTTAAGATGCATAAGAGTGTTCGCTTACACACTTGGATTCTTCACAGATTGAATTATTTAATAGAGTGTGGAGCGGCTCCATGATCTCAGAGCTATGGCACCAAATGCAGCCAAGCAGAAAATTAACAAACACTGCCTGCCGTCTCCACGCCTCCTACGCTCCCCTCTGCCATCCTCCCTCTCCAGCATGCTCTCCTCCTGCCAGCTACCTCCTCTCTACCCCTTTCTCCAGCCTTTCCTTGGGGGTTTCCTCCTTCCTTCCCTCCCGCTGCTGCTTTCCAGTTTGGGTTTTGCCATTCATCTTCTTGCTCCCCACCCTCAGTCTATGGGCTGCTTTACCCATGTGTCCCGTGAGCTGGGAGGACTGGAGACATCCAGCTCCCATCACCATGGGTGGACAGGCTGCCCTGGACATGTGGGCTCGTTGGACCCCCATCTGGGGTATAGATTCATAGAATGGCAAGGGTTGGAAGGGACCTGAAGGAGTATAGAGCTCTAACCCCCCTGACACAGGCAGGGGCACCAACCTCAGGCCTGGAGCTACACAAGGTTGCCCAGGGCCCCATCCAACCTGGCCTTGAATGCACTCAGGGATGGGGCACCCACCCCCTCTCTGGGCAGCCTGTTCCAGCCCCTCACCACTCTCTCTGCAAAGAACTTCCCCCTAATATCCAATCTAACCCTTCCCTCCTCCAGCTTCACTCCATCCCCCTTGTCCTGCCAGTCTCTGCCCTTGAACAAGCTGATTCCCCTCCTGTTCCTCTGCTCCCTTCAGGCACTGGCAGGCTGCAATGAGGTCCCCCCACAGCCGCCTTTTCTTCAGGCTGACCCAGCCCAGCTCCCTCAGCCTCTCTCCATAGGGGAGCTGCTCCAGCCCTCTAATGAGTAGCTCCATCCCCATCAGCCGTGCCTCCATCCATGCTGGGGAAGCCCCTCTGCTGCCAGCAATGGGACTGGCCTGAGCCCTTCTGCAATCTCATGCCTTGGCCTGGAATAAATAGCATTCCAAATGCCGCTGGCTTTCACTCTTTTCTCCCTTGCTCCCCAGCCACCACAGTGGTTCTTCTCTCCCTTCCTTTCTTTTTTGGTAACCTTTACGAGCAACAAATTGCAGGGGGCAATTATGCCGAGTGCTAAAGAGAGCATTAAGCCAGCCACAATTTCTGCAGAGGATGTTGCTCAGCAAACAGCAATACAAAAGCAGTCTATGAAATTCATCAAATTGCCTGTTGGATAAAGGCATTTATCCAACATACATTTACAATGCACTCGGAGCCCTTGCGAATTATCTGAAGAGAAATCGGTTTGTTATTTCTTTTCCTTTTAAGTTCCGCTTTTTACAAGGAACCAAATAAGAAAAGGGTTGAAAATTGCTTGCTAAAGAAAGGGTCTGGCCTCTCCTTCCTCCGAGGTGCAGTGGTTTTCCTCTGTTGATTCTTGGCGTGGATGTGCTTGGGGTTTTATGGCTGTTAATCACAGAATCATAGGGTTGTAGGGGTTGGAAGGGAGCTTGAGAGCTCCTGGAGTCCAACCCCCCTGCCAAAGCAGCTCCCCAGCTCATACTGCACAGGTTGGTGTCCTGATGGGGCTGGAATCTCTCCAGAGAAGGAGACTCCACACCCCCTGGGCAGCCTGTCCCAGGGCTCCCTCACCCTCACTGGGGAAAAGTTCCTCCCCAGGTTGCTGTGGAACTTCCTATGCTCTGACTTGCAGCCATTGCCCCTTGTCCTGTCTCCGCTGACCAAAGAAAAGGGGCTGGCCAATTCCCTCCCACCCCTTTGGGATGGGAGTCTCCATCACTCTTATCGGCAGAGCTTCTCCTCGTCCCAGCTCCTGTCCTTCATGCTGCTCTTGTGATGGCTGTTGGATGTCGTGGTGGCATTTCATGGGGCCACCCAGCCTGGTGACAGCAGAGTGAGGCACGGGCAGGTTAAACTGTGTGTGCCCACTGTCACAATCCACAACCTAGACAAGACTTAGTTTGGCAGTGAGAAGGTCTCCCCTCAGCCTCCTCTTCTCCAGGCTAAACACCCCCAGCTCCCTCAGCTGCTCCTCAGAGGATTTGCCCTCCAGCCCCTTCCCCAGTGTTCCAACCCAACCTCAGATGGCTCTGGGTGGCCGGGGGCAGCTGGGCTTAACCCCTGAGTGATGCCCAATCACCAGGTGTTTTATTCTGATCAGTTCTCAATTCAGTTCTCAGAGAGCAGAATTAAGACTCGAAACGGAGTCAAGGTGAAGGTGGTTTTACTTAGAACAAACGTGCAGGGAAAGGGGGGGGAAATGGCTCCTGTAGTATGAATAGCTCCATACTTGTCTGTGCAGTATGAGCTGGGGAGCTGCTTTGGCAGGGAGGTTGGACCCCATGATCTCTCGAGGTCCCTTCCAACCCCTACAGCTCTGATTCTGTGATTCTGTGAATGTTCTCCTGATGTGTATCTTCTGGGTGGCTTGTTGAATAGCCATTAGGTCCTCAGAAGCCTGAGCCTGCCCAGCGGTGGTGATGTAGTGTGTTAGGAATGAGGTTTGGTTAGGTGAGAGGAGAAGGGATGGGGGGGACGGTTCTGTTGGCAATTGGTAAGGCATATTTCCAGTACCTTATACCCACAGAGCTGAGCAGGTCTCCTGCATCCCAGCCCCATGCCCAGCATCCTCATGGAGCCACCAGCTGCGATCCCCAGCGCTGCCCTCCTCATTTAGGGAAGCTCCTGCTAAAAAGCATCCTTTCCTTCTCAGAAGCCACGGGGAAAAGGTTCCTGCTGGACTGAATCAAGATGACTTCTTATCCTTTCCAAAGTATTTGTCTTTTTCCCAAAGCTGCCTTCCCTGCTCCTCCCTGAGGCTTTTTGGCAGGAGCCAGAGCTTGGATGTAGATCCATGGGGTTGAGCAGTGATGTTTTCCCAGCCCTGCTGCAGGGTAGAAATAGGTCTTGAGCAATTGAAATTCTGGAGGGAATAACAGGGACGCAGCAGAGAAGCAGCTAAAACACCTCTCTAATTGCTAATCAATAACCTAAAGAAATGTTGCCCTGGCTGAAACCTGCTCCTGGGGGGAAAAAAAAAAGAAAACAAAAATCCCCACAATTTGTTTCGTGATTAGAATGAGATTTTATTTGTCTGGCTTCTGGTTTGGTTCCCCCACCCCCCTTTTTTCTGTTGTTCTGGGCCCCCACCCCCATTCCACTCAGGTTTATGAAGTTATCACCTGCTCCTCAGTTCAGAACCTCACTGAGAAACTTTTGGCTCTGCAGACAGACCGACACTAATCTTCTGTGTAATTGAATCATCATTGTGGATATTATTTGGCTGCTTTGAAGCAGTTCTGTTTCTCCAGTAATATTTTTATTAGCTTTTGCTGCGGTTGTGGAGTGGCTTGGGGTTGGGGTTTGGTGTGGTTTTTTTTCAGTAGTAATATTATTTCCTTGCTTTCAAATGCTGTCTGCAGCATGACTCCTTATTGATGTGTTGCTGGGGATTCTGTCAGTCTTAAAAAATTCTCTGGAGGTGTGTGGGGCTGTGAATCCCCTCTGGTTTCTAACAGAGGCTGTTGCCTTCCCAAGGACGAACTATTGGCCAGGTGGCCAGGAAGGCTAATGGCATCCTGGCTTGTAGCAAAAATAGTGTGGCCAGTAGGGCTGGGGAGGGGATTGTGCCCCTTGACTGGGCACTGGGGAGGCTGCAGCTCGAGTGCTGGGTCCAGTTCTGGGCTCCTCAGCATCAGAAGGACATTGAGGTCCTGGAGTGAGTCCAGAGAAGGGCAACCAGGCTGGGGAAGGGGCTGGAGGGCAAATCCTCTGAGGAGCAGCTGAGGGAGCTGGGGGTGTTCAGCCTGGAGAAGAGGAGGCTGAGGGGAGACCTTCTCACCCCTCCCCTGCCCTGCCAGGAGGGTGTAGAGAGGTGGGGGATGGTCTCTTCAGCCAGGGGACAGGAGATGGGACAAGGGGCAATGGGCTCAAGCTGCCCCAGGGCAGGGGCAGAGCAGATGGGAGGGAAAAGTTCTTCCCTGGCAGAGTTGTGGGGCTGTGGCACAGGCTGCCCAGGGAGGGGCTGAGTCCCCACCCCGGGGGTGTTTAAAAAAAGCATAGGTGAGATATTAGGGATCTGGTTTAGCACAGGACAGGAATGGTTGGACTTGATGATCTTAAAGGTCTTTTCCAACCTGGTGACTCTGTGATTAAGGGATATGAACAAGGAGAATTTGCTTGGACCTCCTGACCCACCAGTCTGCAGCTTGGTTTGGGTGGTTTGCTGGTCAGCAGCGTTATCACACATTCCCTGGGTGTTGGATGGGTTTTCCCCCAGCCTTAAGGCTTGGGAAGGCAGATCCCTGGGGCTCCCCTAACTCCAACAGCTCTTTGCAGCCTAGTTAAACCTCTCTTAAAACACAGCTCCCATCCTAAGGCAGGGATAATCCGGATGCCACCCCTGATGCTCCTACCATCAAGGATTACTCCTGGGGAAGAAGAAACCCTGGATCAAAGCAACGTGCTTTGAGATGCTTGGTGGCAGCTTGGAGAGCTGAGTGGGGAAGGGGCCAGGTGAGGAGCTGGGAGGGGGGGTGAGGGTCAGGCTGCACTGCTGGGGACTGCAGGAGGGATTTGTCCAATCTTGCAATTGCTTGAAATTCATATCAATTATTGGCAGGGCCTCTCCACAGAACCAAATAAAGTAAAATAAATAGGGAAAGCAGAAGGCAATATAAAGCAGTTAGAGAGGATCAGTGCTGAATTGAATAATTCATTCAGGAGAGAAAAGGAGCTATTTGCAATGTCAGTCTTATCTTGATTGTATTTATAGACAGGAACTTTTGACAAGGAAATTACCTGTAAATTCTACTTCTTTTTAGGGTTTTTTTGATTTTTTTTTTCTTTCTTCATCTCAGAACATAAGGGGCAGGAAGATTTCCTGCAGGTTAGGGTGGGGGGGGGTGTTCCTGTTTGGTTTGTTGGGTTTTTTCTGGGGTGGTTTGATGGGTTTCTGTAAAGATCCTGAAACCTCGTGGCTTCCCTGGGAGTGCAGGGGAAGCTGCTGCTCTGATGGAAATGGAGATAGTGGCACCTGGGACCTCAGGATGAAAAGGAGACAAAAAATGTGCCTCTCTGCCCACAAGTTTGGATTTTGTGAGTTGGGTTTTGAAGCTGGGTGTGTGTGTATGTGGGGGTGTCCCTGTTTGCTGATAGGTGAAAATTGCTGTGTATGTTGTCACAGTGGAGGTTTTGGGATGAGGTTTTGCAGCTGAGTTGCCAGTGTCAGGAAGGGTCACAGAATCACAGAATGGCATGGGTTGGAAGGGACCCCAAGGGTCACAGAGCTCCAACCCCCTGCCACAGGCAGGGACACCAACCTCAGGCCTGGAGCTACACAAGGTTGCCCAGGGCCCCATCCAACCTGGCCTTGAACACCCCCAGGGATGGGGCACCCAGCCCCTCTCTGAGCAGCCTGTTCCAGCCCCTCACCACTCTCTCTGTGAAGAACTTCCCCCTAATATCCAATCTAACCCTTCCCTCCCTCAACTTCACTCCATCCCCCTTGTCCTGCCATTATCTACCCTCTTAAAAAGTTGATTCCCCTCCTGTTTCTCTGCTCCCTTCCTGGTGTGCCAGCACCCATCACTGCCCCCCTGTCCAGGTACACAGCAAAGGTGTGGATGGGGCTTTGAGGAGGAGAGGGCAAAGTGCCCAACTGCCTGTGTGAGCATGGCTTTTCCTCCTACAAAGCTGCATCCAGCCTCGATGGTGTTTTATTTCAGAAGACATTATTTGTAGTGCAAGATGGCTTGAAAAAACCCTCCTTAATCCTACTGAGCCCCTTTGGCTGGGGGGAGACCCAGGGGCTTTAGAGGTTGAGTTACAGCTGTGGTGCCTCAATATTTGCTCTTCCCCTTATTGAGAGGTGTGGGGGACTTTGGGGATCAAACTCCACTTGGCCCTGAAGCCAAAAGCTCACAGAAACCCAGCCTGGGACAGGCTCTGCTGATAGAGAAGCTCCAGTTCTGCCTCTGAACAGACGTTGTTGTAATTTGTTTTCCAAGTGGCGTTGGGGAAAAGCCTGTTGTTCTCTGAACCTCCCATTTGCATTGAAGGGGAGTTATGATTTGAGCAGAGCATGAAATACTCATGGCAAACTCCTTGTCTCTGCGAGCGCGCTGGAGCTCAGCCTCCTGTATAATTGAGTTGTTGTAATGAAGTCTGAGCTTGGTTCTTCAAGGAGGAATTTGTTTTGAAGAGACTCTCAGCTTAATTTCGATTTCATGCGATTTCCTAGCGCTTTGCCGTCAGTTTTGTAGGTCTTTGGGGCTGGATTTCTCCCTGAGGGAATTCCACAGAGGTCAAGTGGTGCTGGGATGTGGCTCTCTGAGGAGCTTAAGGATGTAATAACCCATGAGCGGTCCCTGGGCAGCAATCACAGCATGGGATCAGCCCCCCCCCCCCCCCAACATGCCAGGAGCTCAGGGAATGGGGACAGCCCAGGGTTCCCCAAGGAACTGGGGTTTGTGTGTGGTGGTGTTGTGTAAAGTCTGGCACCTGGGGAGGAACAACTGTTCATTTCAGTACAGGCTGGGGGTGACCTGCTGGAGAAGAGCTCTGTGGAGAAGGACCTGGGGGTGCTGGTGGGTGACAGGGTGGCCATGAGCCAGCAGTGTGCCCTGGGGCTGAGAGAGACAATGGGATCCTGGGGGCATCAGGAGGAGTGTGGGCAGCAGGTCACAGGAGGGGATCCTCCCCCTCTGCTCTGCTCTGCTCTGCTCAGGCCCCACCTGGAGTGTTGTGTCCAGTGCTGGGCTCCCTGGGATCAAAAGGACAGGGATCTCCTGGAGAGAGTCCAGAGAAGGGCTACGAAGATGATGAAGGGCCTGGAGCATCTCCCCTGGGAGGAAAGGCTGAGAGAGCTGGGGCTGTTCAGCCTGGAGAGAAGACGACTGAGGGGGGACCTAATCAATGTTTATCAATATCTGAAGGATGGGGTGCAGGGGGAATTGGCCAGCCCCTTTTCAGTGTCTGTGGGGACAGGACAAGGGGCAATGGCTGCAAATTGGAGCACAGGAAGTTCCACAGCAACCTGGGGAGGAACTTTTCCCCAGTGAGGGTGAGGGAGCCCTGGGACAGGCTGCCCAGGGGGTGTGGAGTCTCCTTCTCTGGAGAGATTCCAGCCCCGTCTGGACACCGACCTGTGCAGTATGAGCTGGGGAGCTGCTTTGGCAGGGGGTTGGACCCCAGGAGCTCTGGGGGTCCCTTCCAACCCTTACAATGCTGTGATTCTGTGTTTCTGTCTGAGGCAGACATAGGGCTGGGGACAAGAAGAGTTTTTCCCTGATGTGTTCAAACTGAAATGGAGGAAATACAGGGATGGAAGGGGCTGGACCTCCAGTGCTGAACCTCAAAGGAGATGATGCTCCATCTCCAAAGCACCCAGCATTTTTTCTTGCTCTGCTGCTCCTCTGGGAAGGTCTCCCTCCTGCAGAGCTGGTGGGGAACACTTCACAGGCTCCATAACTCATTAGCATCTCTGAGCAGACGTAAAAGCACCAAGCAAACAAGCTCCCTTTCCTCCATTTGTGCATTTTGGTTTTAAATATTACGTTTCCAGGGATAAACGTTGGCAGCACTTGAAATAAGATGTATTAATTAATGAACGAAGCACTTAATTTAGGTTTAATAGGATAATCCTTTGCTGCATGTTACATAAATAGTAATTGAATATTAAGAATGCATTGACTGAGAATTAACTACTGAGGGAGAGATGCAGTTTATTGCCTTCTTGTTGGAAGTGTAGCCCCAGCCTGGGTCTCCAGTGTGGGAAAGCTGGATTCAAAGGCTCTGCAAAATCAATGCAGAAACTGCTCTGAAATGGGTGGGGAGAGCAGGGTGAGAAATTCAGGATTAGGCTTTTGTTCTTTATCAGTCCACAGCCCGACCTGAAGCAGGGGGGACCTTCTCACATGGACTTTGGGAGCCGCTGGATCATTCACCAGGTGCAATCTGTCTCTCATCCTAACACATGCCTGGGATAAATATAATCACTGGTGTGGGGGATTGACAGGTCCAGGGCAAAGGGTTGTTATCTGGAGCTGTGGGGCTCTTTGCTGCGGAGATCTCAGCAGCTTTGCCAGGTCTGGAAAGCATCAGAGCCAGCTAGGAGAGGGTAACAACATGGGCAGGATGGGGATCTTGATATCTCTCCTTCTCAGGTGGAATTGGGGGAGAGCTTTTCTTGGGTAGTGTGTCCATCAGCCCCTGGGTCACCCCAGGCCCCTGCTAAAACACTAGCTGTAGCAACCAGGAGAAATATGGTCCCACATCCTTGCTCTCCCTCAGAGGAGGAGCTGCCACCTTTGTTTTATTCTGGGATTTATTTATTGCCACTTGCTCAATTCCATTATTGCAAAGTGTGAGTGATAAAACCCCTTAAATTACTTATAGCTCATCCTTGTTTAAGGGAATAATTATTGTGCTTCTAAACAGGGAGCAATTCTTCACAAGGGGAAATTTGGTCTTTAAGGATATTTCCCCTGTAACTTACTCTCCATAATTTAGCACTGATTACACAAGTATTTCATTCTCTCTAGCCCTAAAACTTTCCTTCCTCCCCATCCCAGTTTACCTCAGCACTGTGGGTTATTGCACAGCAAAGGTGCCACAGAAGCAGCTTAGGGAACTTGCTGTGGGCTCTTCCAGAGACCTGTGGCACAGAAACAATGTTGAGTCCCCTAAAATCTCCACTGATGGAGCAGCAAAGCCTGAGATGCAGCCCCAGCTCTGAGATGACAGCAGGATTTGCAGGTATTGAAGGCAGAAGGAGGGGAATCAACGTTTTAAAAGGGCAGAGACTGGCAGGACAAGGGGGAATGGTTTAAAGCTGAAGGAGGGAAGGGTTAGATTGGATATTAGGGGGAAGTTCTTTGCAGAGAGAGTGGTGAGGGGCTGGAACAGGCTGCCCAGAGAGGGGGTGGGTGCCCCGTGTCTGGGGGTGTTCAAGGCCAGGTTGGATGGGGCCCTGGGCAACCTTGTGTAGCTCCAGGCCTGAGGTTGGTGGCCCTGTCTGTGGCAGGGGGTTGGAGCTTTATGATCCTTGGGGTCCCTTCCAACCCTTGCCATTCTATGAAGTTTGACATGTGGCACACAAGAAACGTGCATGTGGAATAGCTGCTGTGTGCCACTACTACTCACTGAGCTCAAAGCCTCTGCACGAGCAGGTACCTGTCAGGTTCCCTTTGCTGTAGTGCTCAAGGTCCTCAAACTCATCACAGCTTCTTATAACTGAACAAGTAGGGGTTTTGCTCCTGGCTCAGTATGAGGGCTGATGAAGGGGATGCACACCAAGCAGCTGCTCAGGTAAAGAGCAGCTTGCCCAGGGAGGAGGTGTAGGTGAGGTATGTAAGCTAATTTAGAGAGTTAAAGGCCATCCAGAGGGATCTTGCCAGGCTGGAAAGATGGGCCTGGGGGAACCTAATGAGGTTCAGCACTGCCAAGGGTCAGGGGTGGCACTGGGGCTGGAGGAATCCCAGACACAGATCCAGCCTGGGAGAAGAGCTCCTGGGGAGCAGCCCTGTGAGAAGGACCTGGGGATTCTGGTGGGGGAGAAACTGAACATGAGCAGCAGTGGCTCTGGCAGCTGGGAAGGGAGATGGGATCCTGGGCTCCATCAGCAGAGGGGTGGCAGCAGGGACAGGGAGGGGATTGTCCCTCTCTGCTCTGCCCTCCTGAGGCCCCAGCTGGATCCTGTGTCCAGAGCTGGGGCCCAACACAAGAAAGATGTGGGGCTGTTGGAGAGGGGTCAGAGGAGCCACGGAGATGCTCAGAGGGCTGGAGCAGCTCCCGTATGGAGAGAGGCTGAGGGAGCTGGGCTCAGAACCCTTAAATTGTCTTCTCTAGGCTAAATCCTAGCCCAGCACTGGGAGTCAAGTTGACCACAGAATTTCTCTAGCTTTTCTTTTTAATTATTTTTATCACTGGTTGGAAAAACTGCCTCAAACTTCTGCCTGTGTCACTTCAGCCTGTCAGGGTGATTTATGCAGCTGAGGAGAGGGAGGTTATTTAGCAATTGTTTCAAAACCAGGTGTGGAAGGGGGTGGGTTTGGTGGGGTGGAATGGAGACATATTTCACTTGTGATTCAGATCCTGCCACCTGGGAGAGGCTGGGTGACAGGTAGGGAGAGCTGGTGCAATTCATCTCCTGGCTGGGAGGAGCAAGGAGCCTGAAAGCACATCTCCCAGCAGGAGTTTGGAGCATCTCTGTTGCAGGTGGGGATGGTGGCTCAGCTGGTATGAGGGGGGTTTTGGGTGGGATGAGAGGTGACAGCCCCTGAGTGCTGAGCTGGGGGGAGCCTCTGCCCCGATCTGGTGCTGCTGTTCTCCAGTGAGGGAGGGAGCAGGCTTAGGGCAGCTTTCTGCAATGCACAGCGATTGCCAGTGCAGCCCAGTTCTCCCTCTATGTTAATTAAATGGGACAGGAACATGGACCTGGCTTCTCTGAATAAGAAATCAACTGGAAAGTGGCTCCTTTCCCAAGCCCTGCTGCTTCAGCAACCGGACTGGGGAGGAGGGGGGGATAGTGGAAGGTGGTAAGGGGGAAGGAGAAGAATATCCCTGGATTAAATTTAATGAAAATAAATACATCAGCTCTGCTAGCAGCAGACGGGGCCCTGTTTAGGGAACAGCAAGTCCAGCTCATACTTCAGGAGCTGTAACTTTTGTGCTGGCTCAGAGCCTGCTTGGTGGCTCTGCACAAAGTGTTTGGAGAGGTGTGGGAACGATGCCTGGGAGGTAGGTGAGACAGCCTGGGAGACAATGATAGATGAAGTAATGCTTCATGAAGCTGGCATATGCTTGACAATGAGCCTGTTTTGCTGGATACTAAATACCAAATGGTGATTAAGTGGTGGCGGCGTGGAAGGAAGGAGGTGGAGGATGGAGAGTTTGACCTGTTGGCTCCCAGACTTGCACAGGGGAGGAGGGGCTCCATGGGTCTGTCTGGTCCTTGGGCTTGTTGTACCTGTATTTCTAAGTAGCCTAAGCAAAACAGGTATTTCCATAAGCAGCTGAAAGTAAGAAAGTTGTTCTCCTGTGATGCTCTCCCAGGTTTCTTAAGCATCCCTGTATCATCTAGCCCAGGTTTCTCACCGTGGTGGGGGGTACCAGCCCCTGCCTCCTCTCCCCCATTGCTGTTCCTACAAAACATATGAGCTGGAAGAGGCAACCAGGATGGGAGCCAACCAGCCCCAAGCCTGGGCTGTGTGGTCAGTCCCTGCCCTGGCAGTTTTGCAGCAGGGAGTGAGGACATCCCTGGGGCAGCCCCTTCCCCGTGTCTTTAATGAGAGGTTTGCTCATGTCCTTGTGTGTTTTGCTGGACTTTGTTTCCTTAGCTGCACCCCTCCAACCCTCTGGGCTGTTTACATGTAGGGATTTGATTTCAAGTCCATCTCTAAGCCCTGCTGTGTCCTGCAGTGACATTTCCCTTGCTGAATATCAGAACAAGGATGTTTGAAAGCCAAAGCGAGGAAGGACGGAGCGAGAGATGCGGGATGAAGGCTGGGAGAGGGCTGGAGGAGAGGATTAGGGGAACAGTAATAGGATGTGAAAGGAAAACAAAGTCCAAATCAGGCCCTGTGGAGGAATAAATACTGGGATGGTTGGGTGGTCAGGCAGGCCTCCTGCCCAGGCTGTGGGATCATTCAAAAAGCAATTAAATGCTTTCCTGGGGGAACCAGCTTACTGGAAGGAATGAGCCACTTTGGACCTTTTCCAGTCCCTGCTATCTTTAATAATCTCCCAGCAACCTGAGCCAGCTGGTGGCTGAAGGCAGCAGCCAGGACTTCCTAAGGAGCTGGGCAAACTGGTGAAGCATGGGGCTGCAAGCGAGTTGTTTAGCATCTCACAGTGATGGGTGCTGTGGGAGAAGCACTGCCAGGGGAGCAGCTCCCCCATAAATCTCTGCCTCAGTCCCAAAGTGTCCCAAAACCCCAGACCCTGTGGTGTCCTGGTGATGAGCAAGGAGATGACCTTGCTGGAAACTGTGCAGTGAGTGGGTGGAGGGTGCTGGATGCCCCCACTGTTCCCAGTTTGGTTGTGGGTTTTATTCCCATCCCAGTGTGTTGGGGTGAAGAGCCTGGTTGTGCTGTGTGTCTGTGGGGGGGATACTGGGGGCAGATGGGCACTGTGAGCCTCCACAAGCATCATGCAGAGAGGTTGGAGGGCTGCAGGGCTCACTGCTCATGCAGCACTGGAGATGTTGGTGAGGCTGGGGGCTCTCACTGTGCCTGTACAGTGCTTGCTGCAGGATCCACCTCAGGGGTTTGAGGGGTGTGAGAGCGCTCACCCCCCTCACCATGACTTGGCTGAGCCAAGGCTTTGTCCAGAGGTGCTCAGTGGCTCTGCAATCATGGATCACACCCCAGGTCCTGGTCCCAAGGGTGTTGCTGGCTTCAGCCCTACACCTATGAGATGTGTCTCTGCTTTCCCTGGCATCTCTCTTGGTCACCTTTTAATTTATTTTTTTTTTACCTTTTTTGCTCCTATGGGAACAAATCATCTGAAAAGATCCCAGGAAACATGAAAACAATAATTATTCACTTCAAAATAGCAGTTCTGGGACACTGATCTCCAAGTCTTGTTAGAAAAATGAGGCTGTGGTAGACTGACACCTTTCACAACACAGAGCTGGGAGGGAAGCAGCCAGGCTGGGAAACACACCACATACTGAAGCATCCCTTCCCTCTGTGCCACACTCTTTGGGGCTGCATCCACCTGGCTCCTCCAGCACAGCCCAGCCATGGCACCCTATCCCCTTGGCCGTCACCGTGCCAGCTCCTCTGCTGGGCTGGTGACACGAGGTGCCATGTGCTGTCAGCACCCCAGAGTCCTGGTGCTTCGACTGGGGCGGCTGTCGAGCAGCCAGGGAGATGTGCTGGAAGGCAGCAGGCTTGAAGCACGATTTGCATTTTAATAAAGAAAGTTGTATTTTTTTTTTTCAGTAATTTGCATTTAAATCAGCTGTGTTTCATAACTGAGCATCCCTCCTAAAGCTTTACCTAGCTCAGGGTGGGGGGTTAGAGGAGGGTTTTACTCAAACTGGGGGCTAACAGTGTTGCTTTGCTGCTCACAGGTGGCACCTCCTGACCCTCACCCATGGATTTCATTCTGCTGGAGCATCCCAAATGTCCTCCATGGAGCTGAGCAGGCCTGGCAGAGTAGAGGTAGCACAGAGGAGCCAAGGGGATTTGCCCCAGCACTGGAATGGGAGTTAGCAACCTCAGCAGATGCAGGGTAAGTGTAGGCAGCCCAAACCTGGGTGAAACTGGGGAACACCAGTGGAGAGAAACATTTGTAGTGCAGAGAACGTAGGGAAACGATAAATTTTTAACACTGTTTTGGATGAACTGAAGTATTCTGCTTTTAACAAATCTGAAGCTTTTCTCCTTTCAACTCCTTTTTGTGCTAAAACCATTCACGCTCCAGCACCAAACACAGCCTCTTGCAAAGAGATGGCACTTCTGAAGGCAAACAAGAGGGAGATGTTCTGTTCTGAGCGTGCTGGAAAGCTTCCCCCTCCCCCAACCCCATCCCAACCATAACGAACTCTTCCAGCTGTTGAGAAGTTCCTGTAAGAACCCATTCTCTGATTGCACTGGAGGCTTGTTTCACTGGGTCTCTGGATGATGGAGCTGGAGTTACTCAGTGCTGCCTGTTCTGCCTCCTGAGCCTGCTGGCATCATCATCTCCCCTCCCCATCCCCTGGGGATGCCCGGTGCCCCCCCTGCCCCCTTGGAGAGCACTCTGCAAGGAGCCCTTTGCTTGTAGTCGCTTTTGTTTGCAGATTGTGAGTTTTCCATCAAAGCCACTGCTGCCTTTCATCCCTGGGGAAAGCTGTCTGTGAGAACAGCCTTTTAACCACAGCTGATTTAGGGGATTTGGAGCCTTTCATGGTCCTACTTTTATCTTGGGGCTGTAGTGGCTCTTCCCATGGGATGTGGATTCAAGTGCTTGGAGAGGGAGAGACTGATGGGGTGTTGGCTTTGTCCTGCCCCCATGGATGCTCCAGCCTTTGGTACCCTGAAGATGGGTGTCAGCACCTTCACTCCCTTCCCTTTGGAGCAAAATCTGCCTGCAAAGAGGGAGCTGGAGCTGCTGCTCTTCGTTCATCAAAGGGCAGAAAGCTCAAATGTTCATTTTAATGGTTAATGTTTTTCAACAAGGTGAGAGCTGAGGGAGGAAGGGGATTGCTTCCTATTCAAGAACCTCTGATGGATGCCAAGGTGCTTAGGTGGGGGGGTTGTGGGCTAAAGCCCACCCTGATTAACTTCCACACTGCAGAGTGAGCCAAGCACCCTCCAGGGAGATGGGCTCAGAGGACAGGTACAGTTGGACTCAATCTTAAAGGCTCTTTCCCAACCATGCCATTCTGTGAGGGTGAGGCAGCACAGCCACTGAGCTGAGCACCAGGATCTTTTCTCCCATAACCTGGATGGGGGATACACATTGTGGCTAACAATGCTGGGAGCTGCAGGGTCTCAATCCAGTAGCCACAAAGAAGTGACCTGCCTGGTCCCCACATGCTGCCAAGCTGGGGGATGCTGAGATACCACAGTGATGCTGTGTCACCGCTGCTCCTTCCTGTAAAGGATGGGAGAGGCACGAAGGGGAAGTTGAGTAACAGTGGGTATAATTCAGGTTGATTTCTTCCCAGACTCTTCATTTGCTGAACATGTCACCAGCCATGTAGTATATGGGGTGTTTGGTATCAATTTCCTGTGATGCCAGGCCATAAATAAAGAAAATAAATGTTGCAACTGTTAATCAGCTGCTGCTCACCCAAATGAGCTCCCTATTCCTTTTCCTGCTCTATAATTACTTGTCACCTATTGCTAGTTTGTAACTCTTCAGTCTGTGATTCTCCTAGGTGGCTTTTTCTCCCCCCTCTTTTGACAGGATTAATCTGTTATTTGTGGGGTCAGGTTCCAGGGGTTGCTTTTTTTTGGGGGGCTGGGGGGTGTTTGCTGGGTGGGGGAGGGGGGGGTGGGTGTTTGAAACCTGGGGATTGGTCCCAAAGGTTTCTTATGGGGTAGGAGCTGAGGGAAAACCACCTCTAATTAGAGCTGTATTTTTTTTTAAATGTTCAGAACAAATATTCAATTAAACCTGGTGCTGGCACTGTGCAATTTGTGCAAACAGACTTCTTGCAAAGCTTAGGTTGATTTAAGCCTGGTGGTGTTTCTGGGAGGCGGCTGCAGCGATGCTTCAAGAGCAGATGCTGAATGCTTACTCCTTTGTCTGTCTGTCTGGTTCTCTCCACCCTCCCAAGGCTCTGAAGATGCTAAATCCTGCAGCTCTTGGCTCCCTGCCCTGCTGTGATGTACCCCACACTGCCTTTCCCCCTGGGATTTGAGTCGGTCACCCTATTTTGAAGGTGGGGAAGTGGATGCAAGGAGCTTTGCTCGTGGCTGTGCCCTGCATCAGCCTCCCAGGAAGGAATCCTGACTCTCCATCCAGCCAACTGAAGCAGGAGGTGGAAGAAATCCCCCCCCATGAGTGATCGTTTCTGGTGAGGACAGCTTTAAAATAGATAAGTCTAATGGACAAGAAACAGCTGGGAAAGCAGAGTGCAATTTTTCAGCCAGGGCCTTCCAAGCTGTAAAATGAAGCTAGCTTCATCTCCCTTCCCCTTGCACTGAAAAGAATTGTAATTTCCACACCAAAGGGACAGGCAGGCTTGGAACATCTTGGCATGGCAGGAAAGTCTTAACTGCAGCTGTCACGTGAAGCTGCCCCAGGGATGGATTATATTAGGGGGGAGGCTGCTGAGATGGATTTTAGGGGAAGAGCGTAGGGAAAAGGAGCAGAGGCTCGTGGGGAAATGCATCCCTCGTGTCTCTTCAGGCTGCCTGCTGCACACAGGGATGCCTTGAGCTTTATATCCATTGAAACCTTCCTGTACATTCATTTGCCTGGCAGCCTCTGCTTTGAAGGCAGAATAAAAGACTAAATTTCTAATGCAGTAAAGGATAAAACACAATGAGGAAGTCGGGCTGCTATACAGGAGGAATAATAGGTCTATTAGGTGAATACATTTTCTGTGCACCCAGCCAAAACGTTTCATTAAAACAACGGGGCTCCTCCCTCCCCTGCTAATAAATTAACCTCTGCAGAGGGGATGGATCTGCTGGAAGGATTAAATTTCCAAAGAGAAATGCAAGCCTGCATCTCTCACAGGGAGGGCTGCCTGGTCCTCACCTTTGGGGGAAGCCTGAGGTCCTCTTCGGATGCTGGGTGCTGGGATGCAGGTTCCTTCTTTTTACCTCTTTGCCTCCCCCCCCATTCAAGGTCTGTGCTTGGTTTGAGCACCTCTTGTTGTTGCCCTGGGTTTGTCTGGGGTCCAGCAGCAGCCCCAAGACAGGAGCTTGAGGAACCATAAAGCCCACCTGAGCCTCCAGCCTGTCCTCTCCAGCGAGCCAGGACAGCATCCTTCCTCTGGCAGTTTATAATCTTGCAGGGTCTAAGGATGACAGATGTGGATTTGGGGCCTCTAATGGGATTTGGAAGGGCAGAGTCCAAACACCCCCCTGTCCACAAGCTCACCAGCCTTGCCCAGCCCTCAAAATGCCTCCAGGCCTCAGCACCTCCCAAAACAGGGCGTGTGGGATGCAAAATTGTCCTTTGTGTTCATAGAAGCTGGGGATCAGATGCTCTGAGCTGCAAACCAGCCTCATGGCTCAGAGCAGCACTGGCAGGGGGGAGAAAGGATCTCAAAAGCATCTCCTGAAAAGATTCAGGCAGCTTCCCCTGCTGCTGGAGCCACCGCTGCTGCAGGGCTTTCCATAGCCAAGGGAGGTTCTTCTCCCTCCCTGCACAGCCAGTCCCAGGGCCACCAGCAGATCACCAAACCACCAGGAACAAACCAACCAAGTGTCCTATGAGTGTTTCCATCAGGCCTGTCCATGTCCCTGGGGACAGCAGCCAACCCCTCACCCTAATCTGAGGGGTTACAAATACAGCCAGGGCTTTGTGGTGAGCAGTCCCAGCCCAGTTGCTGAGAAGATCTCATTGCAAGTCTAGTGCAGCCTCACGTTTCTCCACAAATTATTTATCAGGAATAAATAATGATATATTAGAGCCATAGTGGATGCAAATGATTTAATTAATAATACACGCTTCAAGAGTAATTTGCAATTTAAAGTGCTGTATAAAAGCCCCCTATTAGCAATACTTATTTTTATTTATTAATTGCTGGCTCTCAAGATCTCCATGGTGAATAATGCCCTATCTTTGTCATTTTTAAATGATTTCTGTGGCTCTGGGGAGAGGAAAGGTGCTTTTGCAGTGACCTTGTGCAGGAGGCGATGGAATGGGGGGGTCCCAGACCCTGGTGCATCCGTGGCAGGTCTGTTTGACCTTCATTGATCGTCACTTGAAGATTAGGGTCTGTGATCTTATGAATAGTTTTTGGTCACTTTTTTTAGCTTGTACCCATTCCTGGGGCCTGCCTTGCTGCTCTTTGCTGATGTTTGGTGAAACCTTTTAAGTAGGGATGTGGTACCTGTACAGCTTCCTTCAGCACAGCAAAAATGAACCCTGGGTGGGACTCATGGCCTTGAAAAGCTCTGCTGTGTGCCCAGCAGCAAGAGCTGTGCCCCAAAAACCCAGTCTCTGCTTCCCCCTTCAGCCAACATTTCCAATCCACAGGGACCAGGACTCCCAACTCTGCCTTTCTGGTCTGGGAAATGCAGCTCCCCTCCTCGGTCTCAGCTGCTGAAAGGACCTTAACTGCTTTTCCCATGGAGGTAGAGAGATGCTGAGCACTGAGAGGGCCCTAGCAGGGTCAGGAGGGGCAGGAATGGGCTCCTTTCCCCTTCACAAAGTGCCTTGAGAGCCAGTCTCTCTCCAGGCATCCCCCTTGACTCAAGCATCCCACCAAGTAGGACGCTGGGCTGGCTGCTGGGAGGCACACGGTGGCTTCGCCCTCTCCCTGATGTCGAAGTGCTCAGTGTAACATGTGAGTCCTGACAGTTTGCTGCCTGTTTCTCAGAAGCTGGCAGAACCCAGTGGGCGCTCAGATCCGTGGCATATGGTGCAAGTCATGCCGAGTGCACCCAGCAAAAGCAGCCTGGGGGAAACGGGTCGGGGAGCGGAGGAGGGGGAAGCTGTGCTGGTGCTGCTGGAGAGGTCCCGCTGGCAGCCGCCTCTGAGAAGTGGTGCAGGAACTCAGCAGCATCTCAGCCAGGTGGGGACTGGGAGTGGAGGTGCTTTGTTGGGTCTGTCCAGTGCCAAGCGTTGCTGTGGTCATGGGGGGCTTTGCTGAGCACTGGGTTTTGGAGCCCACCATGGTGAAGGGTGCCAGGCAGCTCTGCTGACCCCGTGCCAGGAGGTGCCGATGGGTGCTGGTGCCTCTGAGCACTGCAACATCGCCCTGCTTGCAAGGGTGGTACCCGCAGTCACAGATTCAGAGGGGCTGGAAGGGACCTCCAGAGACCATCAAGTCCAACCCCCCTGCCAAAGCAGGGTCCCTAGGACAGGGCACACAGGTCAGTGTCCAGACGGGGCTGGAATCTCTCCAGAGAAGGAGACTCCACACCCCCTGGGCAGCCTGTCCCAGGGCTCCCTCACCCTCACTGGGAAGAAGTTCTTCCCCAGATTGGGGTGGAACTCCCTGTGCTCCAACTTGAGGCCATTGCCCCTTGTCCTGTCTCCACAGACCATAGAAAATAGGCTGGCCATTTCCCCCTGTGTCCCACCCTTCAAATATTGATAACCATTGATCAGATCCCCTCTCAGGCTTCTCTCCAGGCTGAATAGCCCCAGGTCACTCAGCCTTTCCTTGTAGGGGAGATGCTCCAGGCCCTTCATCATCTTCATAGCCCTGTGCTGGACCCTTTCCAAGAGAGCCCAGGACTCTGCTCATCCCACCCCATGGATGGAACAGCAGGCTGACTCGACCTTTGGCCACAACTAAGCCCCAGAAAAGCCAGATCCAGGAGCTCTGTGTGTCACGAAGTCCCACGGCCTCTGCAGCAGCGCTGTCTGCTGAGGTGGGGAGGCTCGACGCTGTCTCAGGAGCGCAGTGGGGTGGGGGGCTGCTGGCGGGTTGGTGCTGAGCGTGGCAGCGGCGCAGCTGCCGGCCCATCTGGCAACGCAGCTGCCGGCGGGAGCTGGGGCTGTGCACGCAGACGAGCAGGCGGCTGGAAATAGAAACCGGGGAGAGAAGGAGGCACTCGGGGGTGTGAGGCTGGCTGGGGTGCAGGGGGAGGTGTGATGGCTAAATCCTGCCATGTATTGTGTGCTGACTGGGCTGGTGGCCATGGAGGCCATGGAGGTGTGTGACCTCAGGACTAGCAACAGCAAAAATGCCCTCCTGGAGCTCTGGTGTATCTTAGGATGCCTGGTTGTTTCTTGGTTTCTCTTAGGACCTTGCTGCGGAGCAGGGGGGTGGGATGTGATGCTCTGGGCAGGGCGATGGTGGGACCAGAATGTGTCTTAGCAAGCGCCTGGCTTGGACCTGGGGCATAGCCATGGTCTGAATGCCACGAGCTGGGGGAGCTGGCCTGCCCCAGAAGTATGTGTCAGGCTTAACTAACCTGATTTGGGTGTACGCGTTAAACAGCCCTGGCCTCTGCTACAGTGTTTTAATGTTGGTTTTGTGTTGGGAAGGAAAAAGCTGCCATGTCCTTGTGTTTCCAAAGCTGTGTCCGTGGCCACAGCTCTGCCACATGTCAGCAGCAGATCCATTGCTTGTGGGTAAGGATCTCCATGCGAGCGGCGCTGCAGCATCTCGGTGTGGGCTCGGAAGCACACACAGACCCTCAGGGAAACACGCTACATAATAACGTCCCCAGTTTCTAGTGAGGGTAAGGGAGCTGAGCTGGGTCCTTCCCTCTCATCCCTACCCCTCCACAGCTGCTTCCCCCGGGGCTTGAGCCTAATGGCAGCGTGACGAGGATGCCCGGCTCGTCTCGCTGGGGCGCAGGGAGAACATGACAGGCGACAGGCCTGTCACAGCACTTGGGATTAGAGCTCGTCACAGCCGGCGCCTTGATGTTTTCATTTCAGACAGCTGCCTGCCGCTCCGGCTTGCAGCCCCGGGGAGACGGCTGGCTGCAGGCTGTCCCTGCTCCACTGCCAGCTGCCTGAGGGACCACAGGCAGGGTAGGAACCTTCCTTGACCTGAGCCCCCCCTATTTATCTGAAACTCCTCTCTATCAGCTCCTGTCTTACTGGGCAATGCTTTCCTTTTCATCTGGTGCTGTTGGCAGGTCCGTTAATCCTCCAGCAGCTGAAGCATGGCATGATTTTTCCAGGAGGAGTTTGGTCTGGGTCATGAGGACTGACTGATGAAGCCTGGAGTGATGGGGTTGTCCAAGACCTTTGCAGTCCTAGACCTCTAAATATTCAGAGAGCATCCCCAGCCATTCAGTGGGTAGTGGGGGCGATGATTCACCTCCTGCCACTAGTCTCTTGAGGCCAGAGATCAAGGCAAGTCTCTTTTTAGAAGTAAATTGACTTTGCCCATCTCAACTTCCCAAAATCACCGTGGAAGCTCAGTCAGATCTCTGCAGGGATTTGTCTTCTGCAGCCTGACTTCTAGGAGCTGGGATCTCTTGCCTGGATCCTTCTTGCAATTCGTCATCACAAGTATCATTTACCCTCCAAAGTCACGTCTTGCTTTTAATCAGTCTTTGCCACTCAGGCATGCTGCAAACTGCTCCCTCGATGGCAAAGCGTTATCCTTCTTAATGAGTGGGACTTGGGGGACACGGGAGAGTAGAGCAGCCCATTTCTCTTCATCACCACCAATAGATCAGAGCAAATCAGTTTTGCAACAACTTTAACAAATTGATTCAATTTGGTGAGCCAGAAAAAGAAAGAAAAAAAAAAGCAAAAAGAAGAAGAAAAAGTGGAAAAGATTAAAAAGTAAAGGAGGAAATAACATGGGATGCTTCCAGCAATTGTGCTGGATGGTAAATCTCTTTTTTATTACTCCTTTATTATTTCCAGAATCTGAAGTTTAAATAATTAAGCAGAATAAATGGGGGATGAATATTATTTTCAAGTTTTATTTATTGATTCTCAAAGGACAGATGTGTGCAGAGACCCAGGCATAGAAGAAGCTAATTTCTCTAGTGGTGTAAATCAGGGTAGGATCGTTAACGTGTGTGCCATTTAAAGGAGATTTACACAAGCTGAGCATCCAGCCTCCTAATTTTGAGAGGAAAATATGGAATACTACATAGATTTTAATAATTTTTTTGTTCTGTCTTCTGTGAGATTCATTTATTTTTCCAATTTAAAAGCACATCAGGTTTGGGTTTTAGGTTTGGTTTTGGGTATATTTTTTTTTTGGTGTAATTTTAAATACATTTGTTGACAGTGCTGCTCAGTCTAAAGGGCTTTTCAGAAGTCTGAGACTGGAAAAGCTCCTGGTGCCTGCAGGCTTCTGCTCCAGGTACCCTGCAAAGGGAGGAGATCATTGAATCACAGAATAATTAAGGTTGGAAAAGACCTCCAAGATCATCTAGCCCATCCATCCCCCACCACCTATATTACTCACTAACCCACATCCCTATGTACCTCACCCAACCTTTCCTTGAACACCCTGAGGGACTGTGACCCCACCACCTCCCTGGGCACCCTGTTCCAATGCCCAACTGCTTTGAGATACAATTTCTCCTCATTTCTAACCTGAACCTCCCCTGGCCCAGCTTGCAGCCATTCCCTCTTGTCCTATTGCTACTTATCTGGGAGAAGAGGCTGACCCCAGCTCATAACCTCCTTTCAGGCAGTTGAAGAGAGCGATAAGGTCTCCCTTGAGCCTCCTCTTCTCCAGGCTAAGCACTCCCAGTCCCCTCAGCCACTCCTTATCAGACCTGTGTTATGAGATGCTGCACAGCATGGCTGGGACTCCTGATAGCCACCCAAGTGATGAAATCCCGGGAGCTGCTGGAAGTGGGTCAGGGCTGGGAGCACCTGGGGCTCTTGCTGTGAAGGTTGGGGGTGTTTGTGGTGTCTGGGCGAGGATTTCCAGGGGCCAAAGGCTGAAATCCTGATGTGCTCCTTGCTCTCTATAGAATCATAAAATGGCATGGGTTGGAAGGGACCCCAAGGGTCACAGAGCTCTGACCCCCTGCCACAGGCAGGGACACCAACCTCAGGCCTGGAGCTACACAAGGTTGCCCAGGGCCCCATCCAACCTGGCCTGGAACACCCCTAGACACAGGGCACCCACCCCCTCTCTGGGCAGCCTGTTCCAGCCCCTCACCACTCTCTCTGCAAAGAACTTCCCCCTAATATTTAATCTTACCCTTCCTTCCTTTAGTTTTAATCCATTCCCCCTTGTCCTGCCATGATCTACCCTTTTAAAAAGTTGATTCCCCTCCTGTTTATATAGCATCCCCTTCAGCAGTGTAATTATTCTTTTCAACACACAGATGAAGCCCTGGCTGCCTGGACCACAACCCTCTGTGCAGTGCTGAGCCTCCTGCAGTGCCAGACCCCCAAGATGTACCCTGTTATGCTTGAGGGTGAGCACCTTGTCGGCTTCAGCCCCGAGTCACCACATGCACAGGGTGGTCCTGCTTTCTGTGGGAGATCTCCAGTGCTGAGGTATTTTTGGCAGGAGAAAGGAGTTGGTGGCTGCTGCAGTAAGAGCGAAGGAGGCCTCAGAGAAGCAGAGGCGTGTGATCTGGTATTAACGGTGGGGCCAATTAAGGAGACCAGGAATTAAGTCAATCTGACACCTGTAAGTAAATTAACCCAAAGGAAATATAGTGTTACATAAAATTTCTGCTACACAGGGAGTGACATATGGATAATGCAGCCCTGTGAGCGGATAAATAGGTGGCTCCCTTCGTTATCCAACCTTGCCTGTGTGTTAAAACTAATTAGGGCCCTTCACCAGTGCGGATTCAGCTGATGATGGTGATGGGCACTGGAGTGGGAAGTGCTGTCAGGTTTCCAGGTTCCCTAACTCTGCTCACTTCGGGAGAGTTTCATCACAAGAGGCCTCAGCATCAGGGGAAGGAGTGTCTCGTGCTTGGGACAGTCCTGAAACACACACGCTGGGAATGCAGGGCTGGGAGTGCTGCTCCGACTACTACGGCTTTATTCTCTGTGGGTGAGCTTGGAAGGGGTTGTGGGAAGCTATTTTGTTCCAGTAAGATGAGGAGAGCCTGTATCAGTACAGGATGGGGGTGACCTGCTGGAGAAGAGCTCTGTGGAGAAGGACCTGGGGGTGCTGGTGGGTGACAGGGTGGCCATGAGCCAGCAGTGTGCCCTGGGGCTGAGAGAGACAATGGGATCCTGGGGGCATCAGGAGGAGTGTGGGCAGCAGGTGACAGGAGGGGATCCTCCCCCTCTGCTCTGCCCTGCTCAGGCCCCACCTGGAGTGTTGTGTCCAGTGCTGGGCTCCCTGGGATCAAAAGGACAGGGATCTCCTGGAGAGAGTCCAGAGAAGGGCTATGAAGATGATGAAGGGCCTGGAGCATCTATCCTGTGAGGAAAGGCTGAGAGAGCTGGGGCTGTTCAGCTTGGAGAAAAGAAGACTAAGGGGGGACCTAATCAATGTTTATCAATATCTGAAGGATGGGATGCAGGGGGAATTGGCCAGCCCCTTTTCAGTGTCTGTGGGGACAGGACAAGGGGCAATGGCTGCAAATTGGAGCACAGGAAGTTCCACACCAACCTGGGGAGGAACTTTTCCCCAGTGAGGGTGAGGGAGCCCTGGGACAGGCTGCCCAGGGGGTGTGGAGTCTCCTTCTCTGGAGAGATTCCAGCCCCGTCTGGACACCGACCTGTGCAGTATGAGCTGGGGAGCTGCTTTGGCAGGGGGTTGGACCCTCAAGGGGTTGGACCCTTGAGGGATCTCTCAAGGTCCCTTCCAACCCCTATGAATCTATGAGAGTCTCAGGCATTGGAGCTTGGCTTGGGTCCCTTCTCATCTATTTACCAGCCTGGAAATGAAAAATCTGGCTGTGATTAGTAGTGATTGCAGCGGAGCAGAAAAGCTGTTGACACCTCCGGTCCATTGCTGTTCATTTTATTCCAGTGCTCCCCAGTTAGGGCTGGCAACAGGTATTTGGGAGAGGTGCTGTGCCTGGCCCGCTTGGTTCCACCAGCAGCACTTGCATCATGGCATGTTGTGAGCTTTCTTTGGGCAAACTGAAGAAAAATTAGGGAATTTATAAGACATTTCAGGGGAGCACTTGGAATTTGGGAGCCGCTGTCACTGGGTGCACTTGATTCCAAATGAAGATCATAGAATCATAGAATGGCCTGGGTTAGAAGGGACCCCAAGGATCACAGAGCTCCAACCCCCCTGCCACAGGCAGGGACGCCAACCTCAGACCTGGAGCTACACAAGGTTGCCCAGGGCCCCATCCAACCTGGCCTGGAACACCCCCAGGGATGGGGCACCCCTCTCTCTCTGGGCAGCCTGTTCCAGCCCCTCACCACTCTTTCTGTAAAAAACTTCCCTCTAACATCTAATCTAACCCTTCCTTCCTTTAGTTTTAATCCATCTCCCTTGTCCTGCCATTGTCTATCCTTTTATAAGATCTGCTATCACCCTCAGAGATTCCTCATTCTCTCCCTGCCTGGAAAGCTGGGAGGATGGGCTGTGTTGTGGGCTCTGCCAAAGCATGTCAAGTTAATCTATCTAGCATCTTCTCCACGAAAAATTTTTGCCTGGCTTTAAAATGGGGACAGTCATCCCCTGCCTTTTTTTTAGAGGACGTTCATGTGCTTTAGAGGAGCTATGTGTGGGACTGAGTTCTGCTCCCACGCTCGCAGCAGGGGTGAGATTTGGTCCTTCGAAATGTCACTGGATAAACAACAAGTAATGATAAACACTTATTGTTATTCTCCCTTCTTTTTCCCCTTCACAATCCTCCGTGGGAGTAGATGGTACTGCTAAGTGACCGAATACTCATTTGACCCCTGAAAATACAAGAGTCATGTTTAATTCATGCTTTTTATTTATAGAGTTGGGCTCCTCTGGTTTCTCTCCCCTGATGCTGTGGCTGCTGCTCTGGTGCAGAGGGAAGGTGTTTGGCCAGAGCCTCTCTCAAGGAACAGCCTTGGGTGCTGTGTCAGCTCCCTGCACGCTGATGGAGGCTTGTAAGGAAACAAATCTTGAAGTTTTACAGCTGAACTTCATGGATTGTTTTGGTTTGGAGCAACCACTGCTTGCTGTCCACCTACCCACCATCAAATCAAGGGTGTTCCAGTGGTATCTGTCAAGCAAGTCCCTCTGAGAGACCAGCCCAGTGGGATCGGGAGGAAGGGAGCTGCATCTCTGTATCCTTCAGCCCACCAGCCCCATGGTGTCTTGCTGAGGTGGGTGGCTGAGGAAGCTGGGATGGGGGGAAGCTTTGCCCCAGGACCACAATCCAGTGAAGCCTCACGAGGAGCCAAGTTCAACGCAGAGATGTGTGAAGCCAGGAGACCATTAATCAGAGCAAGAGGCCATGATCTAAAAGCCACATATCAATGTCAAAAATGATTGACTGGCACTGGACAAAACCAAGGCTGGCTCTGACGTGACCTCTGGGATGGATGCTTGTTGTTAGCAGGGAAAGGCAGTCCATGGGCACCCGAGCAGAAGGACAGGGACATAATCCTTTCTCCCAGCACAGTGCTGGTTAAACCACTGTAACGCAGATAGCTGTGGGCAAAGCATCACAGGAAGGGAAAGGAGAAGCAGCAAAGGGAGAGAATTGCAGCCTGGAGGAAGATAAAGGGTTTAGAGAGGATGGCTGTGAAGAAAGTGATTAGAGGAAATTAAACATGGACAGGCTGGAGATGGAAGCTGGGGAAGGGGAAATCTGGCCATGCTGGTGCAGGGGCATGTTGCAGAGCTGGAGAATTGGTCTCATCACTGAACCGTGCAGGTGCTGGGAAGAAAGAATGGCATTAAACAGAGCTTGCACATGTCAAAGGCTGGCCAGGCACTTGGGCTCTGGGACGATTTCTGGGATGGAAGCAAGCAGCACAAAAGCAGAGGGGTTGGAGGGAACAGGAAGATGTTAATTCCTGCCTGGGGAGGCCCTGATGTCTACGCTTCCTGGACCCTAAGGAGCCTTTGGTAGGGCTCTTCTGCCTCTGTTTTTTTGACCTAGCGATGAAACATCCAGCACGGATATGCCTCTTCTCTTGGACAACCCTTTTGCCTGAGATTACCTGAGCCACCTTGAACTTGGCAACTTCCTCACCTGGGAAGTGCCACAGGAGTTGGATGTGTCGTCCCTGGCACGTTGGTGCATGGCATGTCCTGCCCTCAGACTTCTGAAGATGCTGGAGGACTGATCCTTGTAGCACAGAAGCTTTTGAGGGCAGGACTGGAGTTTGGGGGGCAGATGATGATACTTTCACATGTCCCGGCAGTGCGGTCAAATGTACACACTTTGCTTTGGTGAGGAAGAGGAGGAGATGGACTCCGAGGTGCTCTCTAGCTCACTGCTGCTGCTCTCAGGAGGAGAACTTGCTTCCTAGACATCTCTGCCAGCCTGTGGGAGCTCTGATGGAAGCGGAGTCCCTTTGGTGCTGTTGTGTTGATCGTGGGTGGCTGTGCCACGTCTCAAGAGGGATGAGGAACAACTAGGAGAGTTGAGAAGCTCACCACAAGCCTCATCTGAAAAGGATGCTGCTGGGCGGGGAGAGCGCCGGATCGTGCCTTGACCCCAGGTTCTCCTCTCCCACTGCCCCTTTTCTTCTTAAAAAATGGGGAAGAATTAAATCCCATCAGCGGCTTTTAAAAGGCAACTGAAAATGTCCTTTATTAAATTACCACCCTATTGATCTAGCAGTCATCCGAAAGGGGATTGATTGAGGACTTAAACAGACGCGCAGCCGGGCCAGACGCTCAATTAATGTGCATAAACGGGCAGTGGAGAAGCAATTTTCGGAGTAAGTCAAGCAAAAGATCAATCCTGTTTTGCCTTCCATGCCAAAGTTCCCTCTGTATTTATTTTTATGTTATTTCATCTTCCCCCACCCCCCACCCCCCACCCCATCTTGTCCCTCTAATGATAAGCATGTTGTTGAGAGGCGGCGCTCGAAGCTCACTCCACTCATGGAGCCATCAGTCCCTTCCTTTGTGTGGCGTCCAGCAGGGAGCAACACACAATTCAATATATGAATTTTAGGTGAAGCCATGAAACCAGGAAGCCATTTATTAGGTGAAATCCCCCAGATTCTAGACCTTTCTTACTGCAAACGTGGCAAGCTAAAAAACTGCTCGTTGGTTACACACACTGTTCACACCATATTGATTGGTTAGTGATTATAATGAGTTCTGATAAACCTATCTTATAGCTAAACATCCTTAGTTTACCTTTAATACCTAAAAGCATCCCCACACCTGCTGTTCTGACCCTCTTGTTCTGGCTGGTTCCTGACATGTTCTGTTACTCCCAAGTCCCTTCCCATAGCTGCTTCTTGGCTTAGGGCAGCCTGTACCCCTGTCAACAAGGCTGCTGTGCTTGGAGAATGGGATTATTAGGATCCTCTCAGCATGAGGAACTTTTTTCATGGGAACAGAAGAATATTGTCAGGGCCTCAATCTTGGGAGAAGAGAGCTAGGCCGCTAGCAGGCCTGCTGTCTTCCCTGACACCTTTGAGTCTTGGAGAGCTCATGTTTGCCAAAGGGTTGGGAAAAGCCATGTTGCCTTGAAGGATTTGCCCCTCAGGATGCTTTTAGCAATGTTAAATCCCAGGTTCTCCCTTAAACTCTTACGAAGAAGGCAGTGTGCAACAGCAGATGTGTTGCTTGCTGTGAGTATTCACACGTCCGATGAACCTTGAGCTGCTCTTCCAAGTCCAGGGAAGATTCTGGGGGGAAAAAAAGTCTTCTTTATTACTGACAGTTTCCTCCACCCTCTTTTCCATATGATAATTCCAGCTGGCTGTCAGGGATGTGATGGATCTACAAATGCTCAGCTTTTCTCTGGCCTTTCCTAGGGATGCTCCAAAAAGAGCCCATGGGTGCAGCTGAAGTGTGGGCTGGGGGAAAGCGTTTGAGGGTGAATCACTGCTCTGTGCCTGGTCACTCTGTGAGTAAACCATGAGAAATACTCAGGGTGTTTTGCTTTTTTTCCCCTTATTAGACTTAGGAAGAATCCTGATAAGACATTCTGGTCTCTGAAGGCCACCAGCCCACATCTGCTGGCTCGGGGGCTTTGGTCCTCATTACCCTTAAGCCAGAGGTAGGTGGCATCACCCCACGCACATAAAGGGGATCACCTGGCTGCAGCAGTCAGAGGAGAGAGCAGAGCTGGCTGCCAAGCCTCAGATCATGGGCAAAGCTGAGATAAGGTGTTTCGTGGCTCCAGGCAGACCTGTACCATGGGCCCAGTGGGCTGGAGGTGCTGAGGTGTCGCTGTGCTCCATGTATTGATCCTCTGGATCTTTCCCTGGGAGACAACTGGATGTCATAGCTGTGATATGAAGCACAATTGGTTGTGCTGCTGGGCGCACTGGGGCAGAGCTGGAGCCTAGTCCCCCTCTTTCTGTCCATATTGCTTCAGTCCATTGACTTTAGGAGCCATGAAAGAGCTGGTGGGCGCAGCAGGAGTGTGGGGCTGGGGGTCCCAACCATTCCCTCTCGACCCTGCAGTGCTCCTGGGGAAGGGGTGGAGGGGAGGAAAGGGAGCTGGCAGCTCCTTTTCCCCCTCTCATCTGTGCCATACAGGCGCTTTTGAGGAAGATAAATTATTGAATGGTTGAAATCTTCTGTGAAGAGTAATAAAAACGTATCTCCAATTAGAATGTGCTGGGGCTTTTTACAGCACCTGAATGGGAGCTGCTCCTGCAGCAGATAGAGACCTCTCATCTCCTTTCCCTTTCCTCTTTAATTTTTTTCCCCTTTTTTTTTTCTTTTCTTTTCTCCCCTTTCTATTCTTTTTTTCTCTCCCCAAGATCACTGTTTCTTCCCTGCTCAAGAATAAGCTGTGCAGGAATAGATCTGCACCCTGGCAGCAGGCAGGAGCTGTGCCAGTGGGGAAACCAATGATCTCTTTTAACCCAAGAGCTGGTCAGCAGTGAAAAGGAAAAGGGGTTTTGTGTTTGTTTTTAATAGATCTCCTCTTTTTTTTTTGATTTTTAGGAGCCAGTATTTTATTTTAGCAAGTTACCTTGTCCCTGGTAGTACAGGCTGTAATTTAATGTGGTTCTGGGTTAATAAAAGAATATTCCTTCTCCCTCTCTTACTTGCTCTTCCTTCAGCAATCATCAAATAAATGGAGCATGTCCTGAACGGGGCTGTGAGCACTGGAGCATGGCTGGGGGCAATGGAGCCCCCATCCATGGTTTGCTCTGGACTGCACTAGCATTCCCTTTTCCTGTGTCTTTACAGCTATTGGGTGTTGGTTTTTCTCCCCAAAAGGTGATCCCTGCAGCATTCCTACAGAGACATGGAGCACTTGGCTTTGTGGTCTTTCCCCACCCCGTGGTTCTTGGAGTTTATCCAGTGCCCTTCCAGCCACCTTGAGCAGCCTGAGGCATGGGACCGTGAGTGTTGGGGTTGCTGGTTTAGATGCTGCCCTGGTGATGGTCTATGGCTATGGGAGCACCCAGAGAAGCAGTGGGGGGTCTCCTTGGGGTGCTGAAATCATCCCAGCTGCTCCTCCCATGGCAAACAACCAGACACTTCCCATCCTGAGGGCAAACTCACTGAAGCACATCCAGAGCAGCATCACAGTTCCTTTCGTGACTGTAAATTTGGGGGGCAGGGGGAAAGGAGTGATTTATATGTAATGTTGGGATTTTATTTGCATTTTAAATCACCCTCTCCGCTAAACTAATGGACCCCCTATTTATAGATGACTCCAACATAAAGTGACTGCTAATTACTACAATTAATATAGCGTTAAAGGCTTGCCAGCCAACTCCACTGCAACTTGTATCGCCTACTCATTTTCAATTAAGGCACATTGACAAGTAAAATACGCAGTTATTAAGAGCAGAGCCCTGTTGTGTAATTACATTTTTCTGAGGTCATTAATCTCCTGCAATATTCAGGTTTGTGCCCAATGGCCAGTGTGGGGGCACTTTCAAGGGACAAGCCCATTTGGGGAGCTGTGGTAGTGTTTAGGGAAATAAAAAAGTGGGGAGGGGGGTGGTGGGAAAAGGTGAGATTACTTTTTTTTTGTTGTGCCTTCAGGCATGGCACACATCCTTGGATGGGGATCCTTGAGTAACTGATCACACCATTGACCTGCCAAGTGGACTGTCCTGCACCCAGGCTGCCTGTGAGATCTGTCTGCATTAGGGTCAGGCAGAAAATCCCCGTGTTTGTTGAGGTCTCAGGTGAGTATTACCCTACTTTATTCAAGTTTTCATCATTCATCTCCACATTTATTATAATTATCTGAGCTCTCTGGGGACACCCAGGCTGGACTGCCTATTAAATAGGGCTTTTTTTCTCCACCATGACCAGGGAACAGGATGAAAATGGCTCTGGATTGTACCCTATACACTTTTTGGAGACAGAGGGAGAGCAGAGGAGCTGGCTGCATGGAGTTGCCCCCATGCTGTCCCTGCTGCAGTAGTGTGAGGCAGGGATGGGACCAGCTCCCACACACCGCTCTGGGCCAGGGATTACACCTGCCAACACCAAGGCTGAATCCTCCTGTTAAGTCCAAGCATGTTAGCTCAAGCCCCCAGCAGCACAGCTGAGCCTCTCCCACCCCAGGCCCTTGTTTGATGTTCCATGAACTTTTCAGCTAAGTGTCAGTAGGGGTGCTACCAGCCATGGGGGCAGCAAACCAAAAGGAGGATAAATAAAGGAAAGGTGATATAAAAACAAGAGGTTTCACTGCAAACAAGCAAGCAGAACACCCTGAGCAGCAAAGGAGCATCAGCTCCCTAATGCCTCCAGCAGCAGCCAGTGAAATCATGCGCAAGATATTGCAGCATCAGGGCACAGGCAGCGACACGGTGTAGTGCTGGGATTGTAATACAGACAGACACAGGCCTTTAACACTTCCCAGCTGATGCTTTGATTGATTACCTGAGACTTGGTGTTGGCAAAGTGGCTGGAGCCCGCTGACTGCCAGTGTCTGCCTGCTGCGGGCAGTGGGGAAGGAGGGCTGGGGAGGGGGCCAGTGTCTGCATGGGGGTTCCCCCCCATTGTTGCTGGCTGAGTGAGCTGCTGGAGGGATCCTGGATGTGCTGTGCAAGGCTCAGGATCTAACCCAGCTCCCAGCCCTCCCATGGGTGCCCAAGAGCTAAAGCTGTTGAGCTGCTCCTCAGCCCCCTCGATAACGTCCTGGCTTTGCAGGTCTCACCTGGTTTATGGGTGGGATTGGGGTTTGATTTGAACTGAAGCTGTTTTTCCTGTCTTCTGCCTTTGGTCTGTAGTTTAGGCTTTGTCTCTGGGGTTCTGCATCTCCTCTGACTCCTGAGGCACTTCCTGAGCCAGAACTGTTCTCCACGGCAGCTGCTCATCTGTGTCCAGCCAGGTATTACAGCACTGTGGATTCCCATAACTCCAGGGTTTAAGCACCCAGCGTGGCCCTTGGCGCTGAACAGCAGTAAATCTCCTGGTCCTTGTTTGCCTCTGGCTTTACTGACAGCACGGAGCAATGGCCAGGGCCACGTGTGAGGAATGAAGATGTCAGGAGCTCTGTGCAGGGGGACAGCTGGCAGCACACCCAGGTTGGTTGGGGGACATCCTGCTGCTCCCTGGGAGGGGATGACTTCTGTCTTGGATGGCAAAGCAGCCTGGGGTTGTTTCTTTGCTGTTTAGACCCTTGGAGAGGGTGAACGCAGCGGGCATTTGTAGGGGCTGTGCTGTGGGGCAGGACTTCTGTATGAATGAGGCTGGATGCTCTGGGGTCTGCCCTACCAACCCCTGTCTTGCAGAGATGTCCCACGGGAGCTGGAGACGTGGCTTTCACTGCAGCTCAGCACAAACTCCCCCAACCCCCATGGCCCTTCGCAGCCAGCTCCCCATCCTGCCCTCACTCCCCATCCCAGAGCAGTCCTTGTGTTTTCACAGGCACCGTGGGGCTGTGGCTGCTCCTCCACTGTGTCCTCTCGAGGCTGCTGTGAGCTGTGCAGAAGGAAGATGTGCCCAGCATTCATCATGCTGGGACAGGCTGCTGTTGGTTGATTTGCCTGGTGTTTTTCCTTCTGCAGCAATCCCCTAACTCCCTGTGTCCTGCCCATGCATGTACACGTGTTCTCTCCTTCCTAGACAGGAATGGAGTCCCTGCATGAGCCACAGCACACCTGGCTGTTGCTAAGATGAGGATAGCCAGACACAAGCTGCATGGGGTGGGGAGCAACTCCCTGATGGGAACAGCAAGGCAGAAAGCCCATCAGCAGACCAAGGAGGGGTAGGGTGGCCCATCCTTCCCCATCCCTCCTGGTCCTGTCCCTTCTTGCCTCTTTGTAGTAGCTACAGACAAGGTTTCCTCAGGTTTGTGGCACTTTGAGGAGGTTTCTAGGAAGAGATGCCTTTTGCACGCTAAATTACCAACATCTCTGGCTCCTTTCCCCAGGGCTCAGCTCCATGGCTTGACTGACACTGAAGCGTTCCAGCAACAGAGACTGAGAGAGACAAATGAGCAATTTGCCAGGAAATTATCCTTTGGGATTCCTCCTCTCTCCAGTCAGTTTAATTGGGTGAGCTCAGGGTGGCTTTAATTGCTGTGCTCGATGCACAGCTTCACCCACTCCTCTCTTTTTTTGTCTCCCAGCTCTCTCCTTACCCCCCCCCCCTTCCCAGCACCATTTATCTTCCTCCTCCTACAGCATCTCCCCTTATTTGTTTCTTTTCCCCAGTATCTCTTGGAAATGGTGACAAGCTGAAATGCAGGTTGAGTCCCTCACCCAGTCAAGGCTGACAGGTTCTTTAAGACTTTGGTGCTTCCCAGAGGGTGATGAACTGGTGCAGAGATGCCTTGGATTCACCCTGGGGATTTGTGATGTCTAAGGCAGCGAGTGGCAAAGCATCTGTGGCTGGTTGTGCTCTGTTTGACAAAGTGTTGTCCATTGGGATGTGTTTTTGAGAGGAGCTGCCTTCCTGCCCATGTGCTTTGGGGTTGGCATCTCCCAGACGTGCCCTGGCACAGGCTGAGGTTGCAGAAGAGCACAAGATGGGGAGCACCCGGTTGTGGCTGAAGCCTGGAAGATGCTCCCTAATCCCTCCTCCTGCTTCCTAGTTTCTCTTAATATTTTTTCAAGGGGTTGGAGACCACGGGAGGGTTTGTGATCATCAGGCTTGGATATGGTGTGCAAATTCCACCCACCTAATTTGTCTTGGCTTTTGCTTGCTCTCCTCCCATTTTTGGGGTCAGGTTTTCTGTGGCATGAAGCAGGAGCATCCTGGCATCCTCCCTGCAACCTGAGGGTGGTACAGCAAAGGGCTTGCCTAAACAGCTCCAGGGAGGTCTCCAAGGACAGGGGAGATGCAGGCAAGCATAATATCTCTCCCTTCTTCCTCTGTGGCTTGGAGTCCTACCTCTTACCAACATCTCCCACTTCTGCTTCTCCAGGAGACCCCCGGCCCGGCTGCAGCTCTCTGCTGTGCCCATAAAGGCAAAGCTCATCTCTGGGGAGCCTGCAGTGCATTTTGGTTCAGTGTCTGAATTTTATGTAGTGTCTGCAAACAAGAGAGACCAAACAAGCCCAGTGCCTGGCCAGCAAACACCAGATTTGTGGCTCACTCATGCTCCCCAAGGACACAGCACGAGCATCCAAGCAGCTCCTGCAGCGCTGTGATGAACGAGGGATAATTTAAAATGGCAGCCCAAGTCCAAATTCTGCTTGTAATAAATACATAAACTAGTTAAAAATAAATTGATTAGCCAAGGATATCCTCTTAACACTCTTTAAACTCTAACATCTGTTTGTAATAAATAATTCAGCCGGTAGATATTAATGAGGAGGCCAGGCACGGTGGGAGAGGAGGCTGCTCGGATGCTCTGCAGGGACGTGTGGCTGCCAGGAACCATGAAGCAGAGTTGTGGCTGTGGCTGCAGACCTGTCTGTGTGCTTTTCTGGGGGCTCTCTATGTGCATGGCAGCAACACACATGTCCAGCCGTGTCCTGATTAACGTGGATATGATTATGCAGCAGAAGGAGCTGGGCTGGTTCAGCCTGGAGAAGAGAAGGCTGTGGGGGGACCTCATTGCAGCCTGCCAGTCCCTGAAGGGAGCAGAGGAACAGGAGGGGAATCAGCTTGTTAAAGGGCAGAGACTGGCAGGACAAGGGGGATGGAGTGAAGCTGGAGGAGGGAAGGGTTAGATTGGATATTAGGGGCAGGTTCTTTGCAGAGAGAGTGGTGAGGAGCTGGAATAGGCTGCCCAGAGAGGTGGTGGGTGCCCCATCCCTGGGGGTGTTCAAGGCCAGGTTGGCTGGGGCCCTGGGCAACCTTGTGTAGCTCCAGGCCTGAGGTTGGTGTCCCTGCCTGTGGCAGGGGGGTTGGAGCTCTGTGATCCTTGGGGTCCCTCCCAACCCAGCCCATTCTATGACTCTCTGCAGGCAGAGAAGCTGTGCAGATGGGTTTCACGCAGGTGGCACGCGTGTGCTTAGCATGTTCCTGTGTATACCTGTGTTTGCTGGGATCTCCCTGTCCGGTCGTGGATCTCAGGCAGCTAATGGGATCCCTGCCCCCTGCCCGGGTTCCCCCTCCCTGACCCCCCAGTCTGTGGGCAGCAGAACTGGCTGTCACAGACTGATAATTGTTGGGTTTCTCCTTTTTTAATCAGCACTAACAGCTGCTGTGCCCAATGCACCAGGGGCTGCTCCTGGCACTGGTTGTGAGCCGTCTCCCGCATCAGTCGGAGGAGCCAGCTGGAGCTGTGCCCAGGATGAGAGTGAGTAACACACAGGGGGACTGGGGGGCACCAGCAGCTCCAGCCGGGGGGGATAGGGATGAGGGGTGAACCCTCTGGAGCCCAACCAGGCTGATCATGGTCCTGCAGCTGAGCCAGTGCTGATGGCACCACTCTGACTCTTTTGCACGTAGGGAAGAACAACTCCAGCACAAGCTGGGGACTGGCCTGTTGGGGAGCAGCGTAGGGGAGAGGGACCTGGGGGATCCTGGAGGACAGCAGGGTGCCCATGGCCAGCACTCTGCCCTCATGGCCAAGGAGGCCAGTGGTATCCGTTGGGCTATGAGAAGGGGGGGTGGGTTATAGGTCAGGAGAGGTCCTTCTGCCCCTCTGCTCTGCCCTGGTGAGACCCCACCTGGAATATTGTGTCCAGCTCTGGGCCCCTCGGCTCCAGAAGGACATGGAACTCCTTGGGAGAACCCAGCACAGGGCACCATGGTGATGGAGGGAGTGGAACCCCTTCCTTGTGAGGAGAGGCTGAGGGAGCTGGGCCTCTTTAGCCTGGAGGAGACTGAGGGGTGATTCATCAATGTTTATCAAGATGTGAAGGGCAAGAGCCAGGAAGATGGGGACAGGACTTCCCCAGGTATCTCTTGGCAATGCAGCAGTGCTTGCACAGGGGTTTTCTCACTGCACATGTGGACCTTCTTGTCCAAACCTGGGCATCACGGCAGTGTGAGGCCACCCCAAACCAGCAGCAGCCAGGGCGATTTATTGCTACTGTGAAATAGTGGCTGGTGATTGCAGTGTTAATCAGGCTCTTTACATCCCTCTGCATAGTACCCACATGAAATATTTTACTTCTCATATTTTCTGCTGCTTTTCTAGCTGCTCAGCTCAGAGGCCAGCCAGCAGCCTCCCATGGGAGCAGGCCATCCCCATCTCTTTGGGGGGCTCATCTCCTGGCTGACATCTCCTGATGTCAACAGGGTTCTGGAGTGAGTGTTGCACGTTTGATGGGGTGAGAGGGATAGAAGAGGACAGGAGAAAGGGTTGAAGGGTCTCAATCCCCCCCATGAACTTCTGGGGAGGACCCAGACCTGGGAGATGGTCAGAGGGATGATGTGGGCAGGAGGGAGATGGACTTTCTTGTCACCTCCTGTCCCCCAGGTGTGAGGCTGGTCTCTGTTCCCCTCCTGCTGCCTTCAAGCGCCGGTCCCTGCTGCTCCATCCTCTGACAAAACAGCTCCCTGAGCTCCTGAGGCCACAGTGATGTGTTCCTCCCATTAATCACCCCCTCCCATCCACGTCTGCCCTGGAATTAAACTCATTTGTCACTGCTGCCCCGTTCCCACCTGCCCCTCTCCCAGCACGCTCGTCTCACAGGGCCAGCTGCTTGTAGCAGCCCCACATGCCCTGATGTCCTCGAGCACTGCAGGCCCTATTCTGTCTCTGTCTGCTTCAGAATGTCCTGGGGCAAGCACAGAGCCATTCCTGCTGGCCCCCACCTCTACAGCCCCAGCACAAGTTGGGACCCCAGACCCAGGGTTCCGAGGCACCTCCCCAGCCCAGTGCTCACCAGTGCTGATGCATCGGTGCTGGGTGAGGCTTTCTGCTCCACCACAACCCACCAGCAGATGCCACAGAGCCTCTGATGTCCTCCCTTTCCCAGGGTCAAAGAGGCAATTTGGCCCAAGTCATTCCACAGCCCAACCAGGAGCAGCTCAGCCCCTCTGTGCCCCACGCTAAACCTCATCCAGCAGCATCACTTGTGGAATAACAGGTTCCTTTCCAGCCTCCTCCATCCCCCTGAGCTGTGCTACCTCGCCACGCTCGCTCAGACCTGCTCTGCTAGCATCTCTCTCTCAACTTGCAGCACAGCCCTTGGGAACATTCCCCTGGCAGTGAGCAAGAGCTGCTCATTAATTAGCCTCCCGTTACTCCCAAGCATCCCCTGCAATAACACACAGCTCCTGCCTTTTAACTACCTACAAGTAATCACTCAGTCTCCAATAAAAGGGAAGGAACAAGCCCCTGGTCGTGTTGTTAGCAATAATTTTTCTGGCTGTTAACCTGCTCCTATACTCTAATTTTTCTCTGTGAAGCCCCAGATGTGGTGGGGAAGGATGGGAGCCAAGTGTGGCTCTGATCCTGCTGCTGATGTGTTGCCAGCCACCAATTTAGCAGTCCAGATTCCTCCCTGCCCATCCCACAGGCTTGATTTTAAGGGCCCAGAGGGTGCATCCATGTGGGTCTGTGCAAGGAATCACAGAGCTGTAGGGGTTGGAAGGACCCTCCAGAGCCCCTCAAGTCCAACCCCCTGCCAAAGCAGGGTCCCTAGGACAGGGCACACAGGTCGGTGTCCAGATGGGGCTGGAATCTCTCCAGAGAAGGAGACTCCACACCCCCTGGGCAGCCTGTCCCAGGGCTCCCTCATCCTCACTGGGGAAAAGTTCCTCCCCAGGTTGCTGTGGAACTTCCTGTGCTCCAACTTGCAGCCATTGCCCCTTGTCCTGTCCCCACAGACACTGAAAAGGGGCTGGCCAATTCCCCCTGCACCCCATCCTTCAGATATTGATAACCATTAATAAGGTACCCCCTAAGTATTCTTCTCTCCAGGCTGAACAGCCCCAGCTCTCTCAGCCTTTCCTTGTAGGGGAGATGCTCCAGGCCCTTCACCATCTTTATAAGACTTCCCACTATGGTCAGGCTACAAATTTCTCTGATGAAGGATGGGAAACAGGAATGCCTGTGACTGGTGGCTTTGCATTAGTCCTAGAAATCCCATATCGACCTACGGATGGGCGGTCGCTCTCCCTAAACATCTTACAGCACATGGAAAATAGAGTCCTGTGTGAGACACCAGCCTTGCCAGACAATTCCCCAAGTAGCTGGCTGTTTTCTTCTCTTGTTGCCTGTAAATCCCCGACACGCTTAAAGCCTCTCTGCTGATAGGGAGCCTAACGCCTGAGCTCTGAATAAACCTGCTGGAAACTCTCCGGCTTAGCATGCTGAATGTAATGTTCTTAGCCAGCCTCATCGCTGCAAATCTCCATATTTCTCAGGGATAAACACTCACCTCTCCTCCCTCTGTCTTCTGCTTCATGCCTGGTTTTCCCACCGTGGGTGCGGTGTCGGGCTGTAATTGCTGGAGGGATGCTGAAGCTGCTGAGGTGTGCCTTTGTTTTGGTGTTACCTCCTCTCTTGCAAGGGGGGAGTTTGTGCACCCAGTGTGGTCTGCAAACAGCTTGTTCTTTAACAGGAGAGGGGTTTTGCCAAGAAAGAAGCTGGGGGAAATAGCTCTGAGAGGCTTTTAGCTGGGTTGGTCCGGGCAGGCAGCGGGGATGGGAGGATGCTGGTGGTGAGGGATGAACCACCAAGGTCATTGCACCGTGGATATGGCAGAAGCAAGCTGAGGAGTTGGATCTCCACAGGCTTCTGGGCATTGCTGTAGTGGTAAGTAGCCATCAGTGGTGGTGGGAAAGGCTGTCCTGGGTGGGCTGCATCGCCCCTGAGGTTCATACTGAGGGTTTGGGTTTGCTTGGGCTGACTCTGGCAGGAGGTGTAACATAAAACTGGTTTTACATTAACTCGCCTGCACTGCTGGTGCTCCTTTTTGAATTTCAGACACAAATGGAGATGAAGAAAGCCAAACAGGACTCAAAAAACACCCCCACACCTGACAGGGAGGAGGATGCATCGAAACAGGACCAAGGGAGCTGTCCCAGTCTTGAAAACGTCTGGAGTTGTGCTGTGGAATGAGGGGTGTTGAGGCAGAGGGTGGGTGGACCAGAGGGATAAGAAGTGATGGAAAGGGAGAAGCTTTGGGGAGCTGATGGGAAGAGGAGAGATGCAAGCGGGGATCGCTCCTGAGGCACTGGGGGGAATGAGGATGTAGATCACAGGAATTGGCAAGGGACAGGGCATAAAGCAAAAATAAAAAGGTATTATAATTTATGATGCACAGTAAAAATATCCTGGGAACTGGGTTATGAAGAAGAATTCATTCTCTCGCCAACTCCCCGTATCTTTAAAGATGATAAATGGCATGATGATCCTCCCTTAGAGCTGAGAGCTGGAAAATTCACTCCACCTTGGAGCTCTGTCTGTGTCCTCACCGTGTTCCTTCTGTTTCCAGAAAGAGAAGGCCTGCTAAGCCCTCCCAAGGCACAGTCACCCTGCAGGGAAGGGACAGGTCCCACAGACCTGGGCTGGGGCCACAGCTCTCAGGGTGCTGTGGCGGAATAGCAGGCATCTGTCCTACTAATGCACCGAGTTGTGTCTGGCCTCAGCATCGTGGACACTTGTCTCTGTGTGTTACAGGGCTGCAGCTGGGACTTTGTAACATTTTTGATGTGCTGTTTGTCCTTCCTATCCCCAGGCACAGATTCTCCTGCCCATCTCGAGCATCAGCTGCTGTCCTTCGTGTGGTGCCTGAGTTCATAGGACCCCAGACTGGTCTGGGTTGGAAGGGACTCCAAGGACCACAGAGCTCCAACCCCCTGCCACAGGCAGGGCCACCAACCTCAAGCCTGGAGCTACACAAGGTTGCCCAGGGCCCCATCCAACCTGGCCTTGAACACCCCCAGACACGGGGCACCCACCCCCTCTCTGGGCAGCCTGTTCCAGCCCCTCACCACTCTCTCTGCAAAGAACTTCCCCCTAATATCTAACCCAGTTGTCTCTGGATGCTACAGCAGGGCTGCTTAGAGGAACCTCTGGGCTGCCATCCTGCACAGGTGAGTAGGAGAAATTCCTTTGATCACATAGAGCTGTGGGGCCTCTAAATCCAGCCCCTGATTTTGGAGCAAGTGAGCAGGGTGAGGATTCTGCTGGGGGATGGAGCTGCTCGGCCACGTGCCGGGACTGACCCCAACTGCAGCGGCAGGAGTTGGCCTCTACCCAGCTGAATGCTGAGGAGCAACATATAAACGTGGATTAGTTGTTCACAAGGTGGATTTAAAGAGTTAGGAAAGGAGAAGGAAGCCAAAACTTTTCTTTAAACCGGCACAGGCAGCCTTGGCATCTCTTCCCTCCCTCTGCACAAAGCCAGCCCGCTGGGTTTCTTCTTTGATAAGAGCCCTTGATGCCTCCGTGCCTCCAGGCACGGAATAAAAGGCTTTAATTACCCACTGCCAGGCACAGGCAGCGCTGCTGACAGTGGGGTGGTGCCTTCTGCCCACACCTTGGGAAGGAAAAACTTCCTACCGAAGGAGCCATTCCTGCTTTGTGTGCAGAAGGGTCCTTGCTGCTCCAGAGCCTGTGGGCAGAACCCCTGCCCCAACTACTGCACCTCCAGGAAGCATCTTCCAGGAGGTGGTTTGGTTTCCCTCTGCTCACCCTGTTCCCACCTCCAGAATGTTTCCTCATCTTTCCCAAAGGATGCAGAGCAGCTCGTGCGAGCTCCAGGCATGGCTGGGCATGGGCTCTGCAGGCAGCTCTCTTGGGGGGGGGGGAGTTTCAAGGCACCATTCTACAAAGCCACGCTGAGTCCCCCTGTCCTGATGCTCTTGGGACACTGCACCTCTTCACCTCTTCCCCCTGGCACTGTCTGCCCTGGCTGTGCCTCAATGCCCCCTGCGAACAGGTGGGCATCTCCATGGATGGGTTTTCAGCAGGGTGAGTGGGACGGGATGGAGCCTGCACCCTGCAGAAAGCATCACCCCAAACTTTCTCTCTGCCCCAGCCCAGGGAATGGTGGGTCACTCATGCCTAGCAGTGCAAACACCCAGGGGACTCTTGCCTGTCACTGTATTCAGAAGGAGATAAGGAATATCATTCTTACCACCCCGGCTGAGCATCGCAAAGGTCAGGAGCTGTCAGCTGCCAGACAGCCGATTGCCTGCACGGGCTGGATGCAAGGCCAGGCTTCCTTGGCAATTTCCAGCCTTTCCCGAGCCCATCAGCAGTGTGGCCAGCCCCTCTACTGCTGGTGGGCTAGGACAACCTCCCCAGTGCCCCCCCTGAAGCCGAGCTGTGTGCTGTGGTCCCTGTCTCTGCAGGCAGAGCTGGGCTGAGGGGGGAAGGCAGTTGTTCTGAGCAGTGAATCCTCGTGGGGACCGACAGACCCTGCTGCTTCCAGGTGCCCTAGACTCTCCTGGATCCCTTTTCTCTGCTCATGCAAAACCCTATTAAGCATAGAAGAGCCTCAAGTATTCCCCAAATGAGTCATTAACCAGGTCCTGGTAACAGGTGTTCCTTTAAAACAGCCTCCGAAGCCTTTGGAAACAAGGGGAGCGGGAGTGCTTGGCTTTAATCATACACCAAAAGCAGATTCATTTTCACAGTGGGATGGCAAGCTGCCTCAGCCGATAAAAACACACAGTGCCTCGGGGAGGTGTGTGCTCCAGTCCCAGCTCTGGCAGGCCCGCGTGCCCAGCCAGCACACTGCCTTCCCCACTTGTAATTTCTTAATCTAGTTCTGGAATATTTTATTACTCCCAGCTCTCACCTGCTTTCTCTTCGGCGTGTGGCGCTGACTCCTTCTTCCCTCCTCCCTTCTGGCTCACATCATGGGCTGCAACCCAGAGCTTTCACCCGGGGCTGCTCCACCTTCTGCTCTGCCCATTCCTCCATCTCAGCATGGGATGCCAGCCAGAATGGTGTGCTGGTGGGTAGGAAAAGGGGCTGCCTCGTACCTTCCAGGCTGTGGTCCGTGATGGAGATGCTCTGGTATAAAAAGGACAGGGATCTCCTGGAGAGAGTCCAGAGAAGGGCTACGAAGATGATGAAGGGCCTGGAGCATCTATCCTGTGAGGAAAGGCTGAGAGAGCTAGGGCTGTTCAGCCTGGAGAGAAGCAGACTGAGGGGGGACCTAATCAATGGTTATCAATATCTGAAGGATGGGGTGCAGGGGGAATTGGCCAGCCCCTTTTCAGTGTCTGTGGGGACAGGACAAGGGGCAATGGCTGCAAATTGGAGCACAGGGAGTTCCACAGCAACCTGGGGAGGAACTTTTCCCCAGTGAGGGTGAGGGAGCCCTGGGACAGGCTGCCCAGGGGGTGTGGAGTCTCCTTCTCTGGAGAGATTCCAGCCCCATCTGGACACCGACCTGTGCAGTATGAGCTGGGGAGCTGCTTTGGCAGGGGGTTGGACCCCAGGAGCTCTGGGGGTCCCTTTCAACCCCTACAACTCTGTGATTCTGTGATTCTCAGAAATTTAAACCCCTGAGGGTATCAGAGCCGTGCCTGCATCTCCCAAGCCCTGCTCTGACACCTTTGCCAGGCATGGGGCTCCCCGTGCCAACCTGAGCACCAGAGTGAGTTTGGCCCCACTGAGGGAGTAGTGAAATTGGTGTTTTCTAAGTTGCACTAAGAATCTGCTCCTTTCTCCACAGTTCTCCTCTCACAAAGTCTTTATTTCCAAGCGATCGATTGATGTGATGGCAGGAAAGCCCCCTGCTGCCTTCCCCCCTCCCCTGCTGCCCAGCTTGGCTTTCCCTGCCCGGAGGTTTCTCTGTGCCTTTGTCCATCTGTCACACCAGGGCCAGAACACTGCTGGGGACAGCCAGTGGCTCTGAACTCAGCTGTTGATCCGGCTCTCATCATCCTCCCGGCCCCTCCCTGAGGGTTGCAGCCCACCGAGCAGGAGGGACCAATGCAGTGTGCCAGCTCCGGCTGCTTGGCCTGGCAGTTACACACAGATCTGTGCTGTGGGGGAGAGATTTAGGAGCTGCAAGGGGGAAGGAGGAGTTGAGGGTGCTGATCAGGCAGGGAAGGTGGATTTGGGGCAGTCGGTGCCCTGGCAAGGAGGTAGCAGAACCAAGGCATTCCTTGAGCTGGGGCTGCGTTGGCTCACCAGGGCTGGCTGGAGAAACTGGCTGTGTTCACTGTCTCCTGCTAGCCCAGAATGCCCCCACACATTCCCCTGTCCCCCTCCCCTGCAGCCCCCAGCTCTGAGGCCCCAGGGCTGCTCCCCACCTCTGGCTGCTTCGCCCCCACACATGCCGATGAGCCGCTCGATGCATCGACGGCCGCGCTTCGCTCCAGCCCCTCTGGCTGCAGACAGCGAGGTGTTCCCAAGCAGCCACTGCCAGAGCAGCCCCAGCACACACCCCTGCAGCCCCATTCTCCACTCTCAGGGGTTATCCCCATGGGGTCACCCCTTGGGGGGCTGATTTAGGAGCCACCAGCCTGCCTTTCTACAGAGGTTATCAATAAATCACCCAAACCCACCCATCCCTACAGCTTGTCATCACTCCAGGGAGTCCCTTCCTGGGGTCTGTAGCTTCTGGAATGGATGTTGACAGTGTGGAGCAGCCAAGGGAGCAGCAGGGAGAGGATGTTGTGATGCCCAGGCTTTTTATTTTTCCCTTTTGGCAATAGCTCCTTGCAGCAGCGAAAGGGCTGTGGCTGCTCTTCTGCAGAGGAAAATGGAGAATTCTCCCTGTTTTCACTAACTTGAATTTTAGCTGAAGAAAGGAGAGGAGCAACAGCACTGAGGGTGTTTGGCACCCAAGCATGCACCCCTTCCTACCTCCCCACAGCTTCTCAGCCACAGAGATTCGAGCACTTGATTTCATTCTGCTGCCACCAATAAAACACACATCAAAGGGGAATCGTGGGGTGGAGGGAGAGAGGGCAGGGAAGCATCACAAGCTGGGAACCAGCACCAAAAGTTGGAAGGTGGGGATCAGTCCCATCTCTTAACAGTTAAAGAGGGAGTGAGTAATAAACTGGGGTGGTGGATATTTGGCAAGATAAATGGTGCACAGAAAATATGCTTCTTGCAAACTTTGTGGGGATAAAAATGATTTAAAGAGACACAGTCAAGATAAAAATCGTATCTATTCAAGAACAACTCTTTACAAGTGTTATTAATAGCACCCAGGACTGTTACACTGGGAAGGGCTTTAAAATACTGCGTTTGCTTTCCGCTGTCGGCACTGCCTGGTTTAATTTCTGCAGCGTGCTCTGCTGAGGAGCACAGCGCTGCCTGGGCAGGTCAGCAAAGAGTGTCTGGGCTGCACTGCAGGGTCACACAAAGCCTGGGTTTCCCTGGAATTCCTCAGCATCCTCAGGGACCTGGTTTTGGGGGATGCAGATGTGTTTCTCCACCCTGTGCGCTGGTTGTGAGCATCTCCTGCATCCCGAGCTGGGATGCTGAGAGGTGGGTAGGTGCAGTGGGTGCTTTGCAGGGTGGGTGCTGCCAGACCCTTGCACAGAGTATCTCCCTGCTGCACCCCACAACCAGAGCTGGGTTGGGGTGATACATCAGTGAAAGCCTCCAAGCGCCGATGCCTTCCCCGCATCCCTTGGGAAGAGGCGCTTTGACTGCCGGATGAAAGGCTTCTCCAGCATCACAGACCTCCTCCCTGGGTCTTTAATTACAGGCTCTGATCCACTTGTCTCCTAATCTTCCCTTCACCAACATCAAGGCGCTGCTCCCCTGGGTCCCCAGGCCCCGCTCGTCGCCGATTGCCGGAGCAGGGTCCCCATCGCTGCGGGTCCTCCCCACCATGGCAGGGATGGGGAGGGGGGGAGGGGGGAGGAGAGCTGCCCTGGGAACTATTTGGGGATGTTGTGTTTAGCACAGGGGGATGGGCTGACGTCCCTCCACACTCCAAAGAAACGGGGTGGTGGGGTGGTGGTCCTGCTGCTCCTCTGGGCAGGCAGATTTCCATGGGAACTTGGCAGTAGGGAAAAGTGGGTTGTTCCCCGGTTTCCTCTGCTTTACCCAGCCCCATGGCAGGGATGGCCACTTCCACAACCCCTTTTGCAGTTCCAAACTCAGATGCACCCCTGAGAGAGCACCAGGGTCACTTATCCCACCTCTTCCCAAGACTCCAGGCTTCCCCATCTGCCTATCTGTGCCGCCGAGCTCTCCGCAGAGCTTCTCCTCCCGCCCAGCCTAAATCTCTCTCTAACACCAGTTACCCCTCTCTGTGCACCCAGGGGACAGATTACCCCTTTCCTCTCTCTCAGTGCTCTTGCACCTTTGGAAATTGCGATTACATCTCCCCTCTCTCTTCTTCAAACCGCTCAGCCTCAGCGTTCTCCATCCCTGCCCACAGGTCTCACGTTGCAACCCCCTCCCTTTACCCCTCCCCAATCATTTCTGTGGCTCTCTCTGGGCTCGTTCCCAGCACTTGACATCTTTCAGCTGCATGAAGATTCATTTTCACTGCCTGGCCTGCTGGTACTCCGGGAAAAAGGGGGGGATTGCTGCTGTATTTTAAGCCGACTGGTTTGAAAGCTGTGAAAGCAGAACTGAGAATTTAATGGCACGTTAAATAATACAGCTGATTGTTAGGTCCAATTCTGATTCCAGAACAAATATGGGCTGGGGAATTAAGGATGAAGATGAGTTTCGCCACAAGGTAAATAAAAATTAACTGATGGTGATATAAATATATCTGTGTCTTAAAAGCAGGCTTGTGCTCTTTGAAACACACTCAATTAGAGGAGCTAAAGTTTGGGGTTATTTTTAATAAAAGCTTCATAAATGTGGCAGAATTTCAAGGACTTACAAACAATAAAAATAGCCCCAGCTCCAGTATCCAGCTCTGAATGTTTATGGCTGTTTAGTGCTCCTCGTGTGAAAATAAAAGCACTGCCACAAATTAAGCCAGTTGCTTCTGCTGCTTCTTGTCCCTGATCTCTGCAGGCAGCTCTAAACCTGCCTGGGATTGAGGAGACAATGAGGGGACACTGGGATGTCCCTAAGGATGGTCACTGTGGGCTGGAGAGGTGGTCCAAGCTGGGAAACGAGGTGGAATTGGAGTAATTGCAGGAATTAATTAGTCAGGGCTGTCCTTTGGGTGCAAGTCCCTGGGGCTGGGTGTAATTAAGCATCACCCCTGTGATGATGCTCTCTTGGGGTCTATTGGTACTCAAGGGTGTTTGGAAGGAGGACGGGTGCTTTCACAGAATCATAGGGGTTGGAAGGGGCCTCAAGAGGTCATCAGGTCCAACCCCAACTTTCCAGCCAGCCTGGTGCTGGGCTGGGGTGCTGGTCTTGCTGTAGCACAAACATTTGAAACAATAAAAATTGGCTAAAAGCAGCTTTTTACCAGCCAGATTCTCACTCTGTGTACGGAGCACTTCTGGAAGCCTTCTGGTTTGGGTACCAAAGCGGGAGCTGAGGATGATGAAGCTCAGCCCCCATTCTCTAACAAGGGGAACTTGGGGCACGCAGGGTCTTTTAGTCAGAAAAACATCCCTAAAATGAGGCAAGAAAGAGAAAAAGAGAGAGAGGTGAGAGGCAGAAAAGCTCCTGCTCAGGGGAACAGTCGCCTCTGATTGTTACCAAACTTGGTGCAAACGCGAAACAACAAAGAAGTGAAACGCAGAGATAATTAAGGATGTAATTGTACACACACAACCGCTTAATTAAGCTTTTCCTCTTTAAACCTGACAGAATCTGCTTACAAGGTGTGAGCGTGAGGGGAGGCTGCCCATATGCTGGGCCATCTGCACCGCAGGCGGGGGAGGCAAGACAGCCCCGTCACCGCAGCCCCAGGAGGAGGAGGTGGCCTGAGAGCCAGGGAAAAGAGCATCGTGGCCCCAAATCCAGCCAGGAGGTTGTCCATCAGTCCTATGTGTGTAGGACCCACAGCACTAGCAGGTAACCATCTTCTTTCTCAAACATGGAGCCATCCCAGCTTGGAGCTCCTCTCCCCATCTCACCCCGCAGCATCCTCCGTGGTGGGATGCAGGGGATGAGGGCAGACAGTGAGGATTAATAAGGGAAAGGAGGGAGGGGGACATCTGACCCAGGCTCGTTTTTTTTCTGAGATTCAAATTAAAGCTCTAATGCTGTTAGGAACACGATTCAGAGTTTATGAACATGTTATTTATATTGATTTATCCCCGCAGCCCTCAAGACTTCTTGAAAATAATTAGGGTTGACACTGCCAAGGCTAGAGCTAAATGTTGATATCATATAATGAAAATTGCATGCCTTGGCTCTGCCTGGCAAATGCAGGGTGTTAAAGCAAACACCAGCATCTGCAGATCGTACCCCACACGGCTCCTCAACCAGACACTGCGGTCGGTTGTGGCAGCCAGGAGGGAACGTGGCACCTGGAAACCTCAACCTGAGGCTCCTGTGGCCAAACCCTCTGGCTGTCCAAGCTCCTGTTGTTGTTCACAGCAGCCCTCTCACCTTGGGCCACCAGTGTGGCCAGCAGGTTGAAGGAGGTGATCCTCCCCCTCTGCTCTGCCCTGCTCAGGCCCCACCTGGAGTGTTGTGTCCAGTGCTGGGCTCCCTGGGATCAAAAGGACAGGGATCTCCTGGAGAGAGTCCAGAGAAGGGCTATGAAGATGATGAAGGGCCTGGAGCATCTCTCCTGTGAGGAAAGGCTGAGAGAGCTGGGGCTGTTCAGCCTGGAGAGAAGAAGACTGAGGGGGGGACCTAATCAATGGTTATCAATATCTGAAGGATGGGGTGCAGGGGGAATTGGCCAGCCCCTTTTCAGTGTCTGTGGGGACAGGACAAGGGGCAATGGCTGCAAATTGGAGCACAGGAAGTTCCACACCAACCTGGGGAGGAACTTTTCCCCAATGAGGGTGAGGGAGCCCTGGGACAGGCTGCCCAGGGGGTGTGGAGTCTCCTTCTCTGGAGAGATTCCAGCCCCATCTGGACACCGACCTGTGCAGTATGAGCTGGGGAGCTGCTTTGGCAGGGGGGTTGGACCTGATGATCCCTCAAGGTCCATTCCAACCCCTGTGATTCTATGATTCCATCCAGGCTCTGGCACTGGGACATCCCCATACCTCATTCCAGCCTGCATCCCCCCGGGGGTGGGATGCTCAGCCCAGCCCTTCCACCCGTGGCTGTGCTGCCTGGGCAGATGTCTCCATCAAGCACTGCTGCTTTTTCTTTGCAATATCATAGCTTTATTAAATTTTTTCCCTTAACAGGACTTATAACCAGATAGGACACTTGTACCCAGTTTAGGAAGGTATATTATGGTCTAGCCTGGGGCCAGGATACATGGCACAGATTTAGCACACGTGCTCTCACTGATAGAAGTGGCTCCTCTGGGACAGCCCGTTTTCTTCAGCCTTGGAGAGGGGCTGAGCTGTGTCTCCTAACATGGAGAACACCCCCTGTGAGCTGCCTGGTTACCTTTAGATAAAACCCCACTGGTTTTGCAGCTCAGGGACAGCAGGTCCTTTCCCCATCTCCCTCAGCAATGGGTATCGTGATGTCACTCAGTGTTGGGGACACCAGCATGTGCTTTGTCCCTGCGTTTGGGGTGTCACATCTCACTCTTCACTCTGTCCTGGGCTGGTGGCAAGGGCAAAGAAGCCAGCTTTGGGATTGCTGGGGTACCCACCCACGCAGGCAGCCCCACAGTGAGCAGTGCATGGGGAAGGGAGATCCCAGCCTGGGCTTTGAGAGGCGAAGCTGGTGGGATGGGGGGAAGCGATTCAATTAGGCACCTGATGAGGCAAGGAGAGAATGAGCCAGGTCCTGGCTGCACTGGGGCTGTGCTGGGAGAGGCACAACAGGCGTGACAGGAGAGGGCAAGACCTGGATCCTGGGAATATGTGTCTTTAGCAGCAGTAAGCAGCAGCAGAGGTGACAAGCCTGGCAGCTCCATTTGCCTCCAAAAATGTTTGGAAAAGGCAGTGCAAAGCCCAGGGATGGGCAGAGGGAAGGCAGGGAGCAGGGAAAGCCTAGCTGGGGAAGGGGCTGACAGCTCCAGGAGGTGTGAGAAGGGGGATAAGCACCAGCTGGAGGCATTTGGGGATTAGCAGCAGGCAGGGCACAGCCCAGCTTCACCCTTGATAAAGGGCTGGTTGCCCTTGAGCAGGGTTTTGCAGGGAGAGGAGCTGGGGAAGCTGTGTGGTGAGTGAGATGTTTTGGTAGAGACCCTGTTGCTGGGATTTGGCACTTCTCTTTCCACAGCCAGAGGCTTGTGGTGCCTGGTGCTGGCTGTAGCTACGTGCCATGCTGTGAGCAGTGCTGTCGGTGGAGCCATCGCTTGTCTCACCCAGGTTAGCTGTGTCCCTGCTCTTATCTCCCTGTTTATTGCTGTGAATTATTGAAGTCAGAAAGGCAGACTCAGCAACAGAGGCTGGAGGGAATTTTTACACATCTATCAAAGCAATGAGCCCCACTCCTGCCTGTGCTCATTGCTGGCTCTGTCACCTTGTGATGGGCTCACCTCTGGGCTGAGACCGGTTGTGGCAGTTGCATGAGTGACTGGTGTTTCTCTCAGGCTATGGGGCAAACCTCAACATAGGGATCCAGCTCTGTGACAGCCTGTGGGCTGCCTTGTTGGATGTGGGGTGGGATGGGTCAGGAATGGTGATGGCAGCCTGGTTTACTGGGACTGTGAGCATGGGTGAGCTGGGAAGCCAGAGGGAATAAGGCAGCAGTGAGATGGGGGTTGGAATTGATGGTCTCTTGAGGTCCCTTCCGACCCCTGTGATTCTATGATGTTGCAGCTGGGTGAGGAGAAGGGGTAAAATGTTGTGTTACTTCTGCAAGGAGAGGTGGCAGCATTGGCCTGCAAGGGGCTGTCCCTGCTGGAGCCCCCTGAACAGCTTGATTTTTGGTGGGTGCAGTGCCCTGAGGCTGCTGAGAGCTCAGGGCTTAATGTGTCTGGCTTGGGGATGCTCAGCACTTTGGGGAGATCAGTTGTCTTGAGCAAACTGAATCAAAACCCTTCCTTGTCCTGGAGAAATGTGGTTTGTCCTCAGTGCTGCAGTGCCAGTCCTGTGCTGACACCCGTGGTGGACGTGTCCTCCTCTGGGGATGCTATGGCTGGGTCTCCTGGGGGCTGAGGAGGGTGTCAGGGAGGGGAAGGCTTTGTGTATTTGTTCCACTCTAATGCATTGGAGTGGTGTGGAGACCTGCTAATGAAGTGGTGAAGATGGATTGTGGCTGGGTTGTGTTACGTGGGGCTGGTAGGACAGTTAATTACCTCAGGAAGCTTGAGTGCAATGAATACTTCATAAAGCAAAAGCCAACGGTGAATTATTCATTATCCATTTATCAGGGGCAGCTCTGATAAACCCTCTGGGACAGGGACTGAGTGTGGGTTCCCCTTCATAGCCCACACAATCTGCTCATCTTCCTCACCAGCGTAGGACCGCCAAGGCAGGGATGCAACAGGGTGTCCCAGGAGGGGTTTTGGGGGGAGCCTGTTCCTTACAGTGTTGCTCAGTTTGCTCAATCAAGTGCTGAGCCACAGCAGGCACCTGAAAAATTCAGTGGGAGGGGCTGGGAAGGGGGATTTGGAGTCAGTGAAGGGAGAGCAGGGTGGGTTGTCCACAGCGAAATGTGATGTGTTCCCTAAAAAGACTGCCACTGTTCTTCCCAAGCTTGAATCCAAGGTGGCAGCTTGGCTGCTGTGGGGGTACCTGAGGATGCCCTGCTCCAGGGATGAAGGGAAGGAGGAGAAGGCAAGCAGCCAAGCACCAGTGCCGAGGTGTTTATATAAACACACACCTGGCTGGCTCATTTCCTTGGCACATCCTAACCAGGGGGAAATGAAGATCCATCCTGGACTCTGAATCATGTGTAAGGAGAGGAAACATGGGGGGAAAAGGAGCTGTGGTGGAAATCTCAGGCTGTGAGCACAGGGATGGGCTGGGTGGTCGGTAGATACCAGCTTAGCATGGTGGCCCGTGGGGCTGGATGGACCTGAGCATCCCCAGCGCATCCTGCCTGCGGCAAGAGACAGGCTTTGCTGCCATCTACCTTTCCCGGGCTCCCCGGCAGCCCTGGGGAGGTTGTGTGTGCCATGGGCTGCTGCCCCACACCGTGGGCTGCCCTTGGGAATCCCAAACCATCCCGACCCGAGGCTGAAAGGGTGCTGGGAGCCTTGCAGGGGCAGTGCTTTGGGTGCCCCTGAAGAGTGTTGGTGTTGCCTGAAGCCAAACGTGGCTCTGCTCCAGCCCTGCCAGATTTCATCAGTGTGTTTTGGCACAGGCAAGTGCATCCTGCCCTGCGCATCTGCCCTGCGCATCTGCCCTGCACATCTGCCCTGCACATCTGCCCTGCACATCTGCCCGGGAGATTCTCCTACACCCTCTGGCAAAGCCTCTTCCCTGCTGGGTCTGATCCTGCTGGATGGAGGTGGGATGTCCCAGTCCCTTCCTTCCCATGGCATCAGCTCTGCTGCTGCATCTTATGGCTTCTCCAGCCCAACCTGATGGCAGCACCCAGTTCAGGCCACCCTTACCCCTCCTATTTTGTGCTCAATTTGTAGTTTTATGTTATCCCCCCCCAAAATCTGTGCTCCTGCTGATGTTCTCCAGACCTTAAAGAATATTTAACCACCTGTTAAATTATTTATCCCTCTGAGGTTTCGTGTACCCAGGGCAGCTCACAGGCCTCCCAGAGAATTAACTAGAGCCATAAATCAAAGAGACAGTTGAGAAATTTCCCATGGCTCGTGCTGATGGCAGCCTGGCCCCTGAAATGCCACTTGCAGGTTGGGAGCTGGGTGCTGCCACTTGCTGCTATTACTTGTTTAGGAGCTTGTTAAGTTTAGGAGTTAAGTAGACTCCAAGAAATGGATGAGACACACCAAGTGCCAGCTATGGGGGAAATTGGGTGGCTGCCACCCCTTAATGCTACTTTTTAAGGTGGTTTTGGGGTTTTTTTTCCCCTCAGGCTTTGCAAAGCACTGCCATCAATCCAGGCACAAGGGTGAAGGCAGCTGAGGGTGGTGTGAGGGCTGCAGCAGGGTGCTGTGCTGTAGGGGTCAGCAATGCCACCTGCTCAGCAGGGCTGGTTGTGGCCCTGCTGGGTGGGAAGGGGGGTGGTGGGATCACAGCAGCTTGGCTTAAAAGCCTGTGGCTTGGCCCTGCCTGTGGCAGGGGGGTTGGAGCTCTGTGATCCTTGGGGGTCCCTTCCAACCCAGACCAGTCTGTGATTCTATGAAAAGCACAGGGGATGCACTTGATGTGGAGGGGAGACCTGATCCTGGGCATGTAAAATGATGGGGTTTACTGGTTGGCTTACAGACCAGCTGGGGTAGGGATGGAGAAAGGGCTCTGACGTTCTCCTGCTGTGCTGGAGCCACTCAGGAAGGATGCCTGTACTTCCTCAGGGTCTGGTGGCCAATGTGCAGCAGTTCTTTGACAAGTGAGCCCTGTCCTGGGTCTTCTGGCATCTCTGGGATAGGGCTAGGGATAAAAGGAGCTACAGGAAGGAGAAACCCAGCAAGGGGTCAGCTGCCAGCCCTGTGGCTTGTTCTCATTTGTGTGCTGGGGCTGAGCTGGGGGTGGGAATTGAGGTGGGGTCAGCAGGATGGTGTGTTGGGGCAGTTTTTGATGTGTGCTGCCACAGCAGCCCAGCCAGGCTGGAGCAAGGCAGGCCTGCAGAAGCTGCTTGAGGTGGGGTCAAACCCTGGCTCTCTGATGTCTCTTTGCAGCATCATATGGAGTGAAATGTGTTTCAGAGTCACCCCTGGGCAGGGCCTCTCAGTGAACAAGCTGTCGAGTGCTGCTGCTGTGTGCTGGGCAGGCAGCTCTGGGAGATGCAGCAGGGATGACACGGTGCCCACAGAGCTGTGCTGATGCCAAGTGGCACCCGGGGGGTCTGTGCTGCAGGGACATCCCCATCTTGCTGGGAATGGCACAGATTGCCCTGTGCCCTGAGGCTGCAGCTTGCTCTGTGTGGCTTCTGTGTTTTCATGGATCTCTGTGTGCTCCCCAGTGCATTGAGGGTGTGAGTTGGGGGCACCACACACATCCTTCCCTGGCAGAAGGGAGGGGAGATGCATGGGGCTGGGGGCAGCCTAGGTTTGCAGAAGAAGGCTGCTTGGCTGCAGTGCTGCCATGACTCTGTCCCTGTCAGTCTGCCTGTGCCAGCATGGGCGCTTGGAGGTGCTGGGCATGGTTGCTCCATCGTGGGTGTAGGGTCTTCATTTGTAGCTCCTACCTCAAGGATGCTCTTCCTTTGGGTCCCCTGCCTTCTGCAGGGCTGGCAGATGGGTGCTTCACCTTCCCTAAGACATCACTTCTGCCATTGGTGTTTCCCAGCAGGAGCCACCTGCATGGCTGCTTCTCCCAAGAAGAAAGGTGCTGCCTTGGGGGATGACTTCAGTGCTGCCCACAGCACCAACAGCTTCTGTGAAGGCTTCCTCTCTGCCACTGAACCCTCCTGCTCCCTCTGCACCATCTTGGTGATATTTTAAGCCTGGTATGTCCTTAATCCCTCCATAGGTTAAATCTGAAGATGGTGGCTGGGACAAACCCAGCAGCAGGTACCTGGGGACTCCAGGAACCCTCCTACCCCCAGGACCAGAGCAAAGAGTCCAAAGAGAGAACACAACCTGCTGCCACATATCCCCCACACCCCCCCTTCCCTAATAATTCATTTGACTCCCTGTGTGATGCTGCAAAGCTGCAGACAGACCCCAGAGAAGGGTTTTCTCCCTTCCTGTGCTGCCCTCAGCCCTTTGCAGCCCCCCCACCCCCCTCCCCAGCTCAGTCCTGCTGTTTATTCCCCATAGAAATGAGGATTTCAGTCCATCACGCCTGCCTGGCAGGCAGCAAGCCACCAAGTGAGCAGGAAGGAGCCTGCAGCAGCCAGCCAAAGAGAGCCAGGAGAAAGCACTAGGTAATAGAGGTATTTATTAAAGGAGAGAGGAAATTTATATGCTGTTCCTGCTTCTTCAGCTCTCAGTCATTGCCAAGGGGAGAGGAGGAGTGGGCAGCTTGCACAGGAAATAGCCAGAAGTCTGTTTTCTGCCCATTTGTCAGTCTGATGAACAAGAAAAATATAGGCAGTCTTGATGAAGGAGAAATAAAGAGTCTGGAGGAGGCTGGTGTGTGTCTCTCCATGGCTGTTCACAGCCCCCAGCAGCCCTGGGATCGTGGGGAAGCTGCCCTGGATCCATCCCCAGTGTTAGTGGTAGTGAGTGGGTGGGAGGGGAGGGGGTGAGGAGGGGGTGGATGGGGTGGGGAGGAGAAAAAAAGGGGGCTGGGGGAGAGCCCTGGTGAGGGGATGGGGATGGTCTCAGTGTTCAGAGCCATCACTGCAATCCACACATCTCCCCTTAGCAACCCCCCCCTGTACCTGATAGCTTATCCAAAGTGCTTGGCATCTGCCAGGGAAGAGCACTAGGGAGTAAAAAAACCCACCAAGTATTAAGTGCTAATAATTCCCTACTTTTATTTGCAGTTATCCACCTACATGAGAGAGGCTGGGTTTTTGCTGACACTTTCTTGCTGGGAATTGAGCACTGCCTGAATCATCCATCCAGGGCCATTTGTTCATAAAAGTAAGGAATTGCTGTTTGAGTCTTTTTACTGCTGCTAACCTGACACAGGCAGTGGAGGTGGGTTGGGAGAGCCTTGGCACAGGCTGGGGATGTCTGTGCCTGGGAAGTGGCATGAACGTGGGAGCTCTGCACCCTCCTGAGGTGTGCAAACACTGCCTTGGGTCTCCCTGGGTTCAGCCCAGCTGAGGAGAGGCTGCTGGCTGTGCAATGTGTCCCTGGCATGTCTCCTGGCATTGACAGGGGGAAACTTGGCCCCTCCCAAGCTCTAACCCTGGCAGCTTTTCCCCCCCAAGAAGTGTCTTCTCCCCATGGTCTATGCACCCTGGAGATGGGCTGGGGTGGGATTTGGACACCCCCCTCCCCAGTGTGATGGCACAGAGAGAAGAGGCAAATTCTTTAGTCTTATTGTTTCTGGAGTTGCTGGTGTGGCCAAACAAGGAGATGCTTTTCCTCTGGCAGAGACAAATAGACAGAGCCAGACCCTCTGGCATCCTGGCTGCGGCCTCTGTGCTCAGACCTGAGAAACATGTCCCAGGAGAAACCCCAGAAAGCAACATCCCATCCTGAGGGGAATCAGCCCTGGGGCAGGATGAGTGCCCTATGGCACAGCTCCCCATCCCAAACCTTGCAGCCCACACCTGTCCCCTGCAGCCACAGGGGACTGGCACAGCCCCCATGGGGCACTGGCCTGAAGAACAGCCCCTTGCTGAGCTCTCTCCTCATCCCCATGGATGCCTCCAAATTAGGGATGTTATTAAGTACAAGCTGCTTCTCCCCTGCCTGCTGCTTGCACAAATGATAACTGATTTAAAATGAATTGAGCCAATTACTGCAGCTTCCCTAAAACAGATGACGGCAACACTGGGGTAAGGAGGAGCAATCCCAGCTGCAGCAGGGAGAAGACTTAGACACTGAAATGCCCTTTGGGCCTGAATTTCCAGCTGTCTCTGTTTCCTGGTGAAGCCTGGCTGCTTTCCTCCATGGTGTGTGAATTTAGGTGGTTTCAGCCAGGGGCTGCTGAGTACCAGTATCCCAGGGCTGCTGGAGACAGGTACCTGCCCTGTGTGTGGTGAATGAGGGATGCTGAGGGACCCTTGCTGATGGCAAGCCAGCAGTGCTGGGAAATATTGATGTATTTGGGGGGGAAGTGGAAAGAAGTAACTCCTACATGATTTATTTTTCTTCAAGGGTGGGACCTTGAGGTTGGGTTTGGGGATCTCCCAGTTCCTTGGTGGGAATCATAGAATGGCAAGGGTTGGAAGAGACCCCAAGGATCACAGAGCTCCAACCCCCCTGCCACAGGCAGGGACACCAACCTCAGGCCTGGAGCTGCACAAGGTTGCCCAGGGCCCCATCCAACCTGGCCTTGAACACTTCCAGGGATGGGGCACCCACCCCCTCTCTGGGCAGCCTGTTCCAGCCCCTCACCACTCTCTCTGCAAAGAACTTCCCCCTAAGATCCAATCTAACCCTTCCCTCCTCCAGCTTCACTCCATCCCCCTTGTCCTGCCAGTCTCTGCCCTTGAACAAGCTGATTCCCCTCCTGTTCCTCTGCTCCCTTCAGGCACTGGCAGGCTGCAATGAGGTCCCCCCACAGCCTTCTCTTCTCCAGGCTGACCCAGCCCAGCTCCCTCAGCCTCTCTCCAGAGGGGAGCTGCTCCAGCCCTCTGAGCATCTCCGTGGCTCCTCTGACCCCTCTCCAACAGCCCCACATCTTTCTTGTGTTGGGCCCCAGCTCTGGACACAGGATCCAGCTGGGGCCTCCCCAGGGCAGAGCAGAGAGGGACAATCCCTCCCTGTCCCTGCTGCCACCCCTCTGCTGATGGAGCCCAGGATCCCATCTCCCTTCCCAGCTGCCAGAGCCACTGCTGCTCGTGTTCAGTTTCTCATCCACTGTGACCCCCAGGTCCTTCTCACAGGGCTGCTCTCCAGGAGCTCTTCTCCCAGTCAAGATTTCCCATGTGGGAAAGATGTGGGATGGCTTGAGGGCTGCTAGTGGATTGTTCCTACCCCAGGTTATTCACCCAGGTGGTTGTTCCATGGATATGCCAAGCTGGATGGCTGTGCCTGGATCCCATCTGCACATGAAGTTCATCAAATTTTAAAGAACAAATAATTGTCACTGGACGTCTTGTCCTTGTAATATGAGGAGCTTGAGTGAATAGGAAATGTAATGAAGATGGATTAAAGCTTAACTGTGGGGAAAATGAGTTAAGGAATCTTGAAATCAGGTTCTCATTTGTCTGCCTTGCCAAAGCATGGGAAATATTGATTTCCTGGCACCAGCAGCAGCCACAGTGTGTCACTGTCCCAGCAGACAGGGTGAGGAGTGATGTGTTCCCTAACTCTTGGGATGGGGACAGGCCTCATCCTGCACTGCTCAGCACACTCAGCTCACCACTAGGTCCAAGCCCTTGGCAATCTTGGCCAGGATGTGCAAATGCCCCAGGCTGAGCCAAGGAAGAGGCTGGGCATCACCTCCTCATCCCAAGAGTAGCAAGCAGCTCATGCCCAGGCTTTGCCTTGCTGAGGGTGGTGGGACTGAGCTGGAGCTCTTCCCTGTGCTCATCATGCTCCCCACTTTGGCCACAACCTCCCACCCCAGCCCTGGGTTTCCCCTCTGCTGGGAGATGCCCCTGGATGGGAACACCCCTTCGATGCAGCCCACACAAAAGCCTTCAGAATCAAGACCAGATGAGCTGTTGCAAAATCAATTAGTGATAAAACCCTGTGGGCGAAGCACGCAATTGTATCATTTTATTATGTTGCCATCTGAGCAGTAAAAATACATAGATATACACATATAAAACAATCTGAAACACCAGGTCAGAAAGCCAGGCTCCTGCTGCTTCTCTCTTAATCCCCTATTAAGTGATATATCTTCTGATTGCTTTTGCCAGCTCTCTAAATTTAATAACTGAACTAAGCATCTTCTCCTATTGTTCGCATATAAATAAGTGCTGGATCAATGAAGGACATCTTTAAAAGCCCCTGGATTTGAAAAACGAGAGGAGCATGGCCTGGCAGGCAGCTGCAGGGAAATTATGACTTCACACCTCCAAAAAACAGGGTTTAAAACAAGGAGGGAGTGGGACAAAGAAAAGGAAAAACCCCTTTCCATCAGCTGCTCTTGGCTAGGGAAAGGGAGAATTGATGAGGCTTCAGTTTTTGGATGGGGATGGCTCAGCTGCTGCACTGATCAAACAGCCTGGGTTTAGGGGAACCAGTGCTGCAGCTTGGATGCTTTAATTTTTTTGTAGGTATTTTGGCCAAGGAGAGACCAGCATCATCAGCTCCTGCTGTGGGGCCAAGGAGAGACCAGCATCATCAGCTCCTGCTGTGGGGCCACCTCGGATGGAGAGGGTCTGGGGCAGAGTGGAAGGCTTGCTCACTCAGCGTGGGGTTATCTTTTGATCCCCCCCTTCAGCCTCAACCCCAAATAAAGCATCTCCTCCTTTGCATCATGGATGGTTTTGAGCTGCCTGCACCTCTGAGCATCACCAGCCAGCCACGCTCAGCATCCCGCATGGACAAAGCCTGTCTGGGCAGCATCCACCTGGAGAAGGCTCCTGGCTGCACCAAGGAGGTAAAACTGGGGGTAATTCCTTCTGTAGAGCATCTCTGGGGCTGGCTGGGTGCTCCATAGTCTCCTCTGGTGTGGTGTTGCAGGTGGGGGACACATCTGGGGAAGCAGCTGGATGCAGAGCGCAGGTGGGGGTGGCCAGAAGGCATCGCTACCAGCATCTGCAGCTGCCCAGTGAGCTGTGGGGCTGGAGCTCCATCCATCCCTCTCCTTCCCATGGGAAATACATCTGCAAAATCCTCATCCCACCCTATGGCCATCCCTGTTTAGGGGTCACGGGTGGCTGGTTCTTCCCCTCTTCGGGATCTGCTACATCATTGGGGATTCTCATGGCATCGCTGCACAGCAGCAGAAGCTGAGCAGCCCTCACCTATAACTGCAGCATTTATTAAAAAGGAGGAAAAAAATAAAAAGGAAGGAAAAAATCCAGGGAAACACACAGCCAGGCACCACACTCTGCTCAGGGGTGGGTGGTTATGGAGGGTTGTGTTCCTGTAATATATCGCACTCAGTAGTCCAGGGGGTGAGATAAGCGATGCCGAGGAGCCTCCTGCGCGCACGGCGTGTTCAATCACTTGCTATAAAAAAAGGCCCCGGTGCCTCTGCTTCCCTGAACAAAAGGAAATGGGCTTGTTGCTTTGTAGGCGAAGGGAAGGAGGCTCTGGAGACCTGTGGAGAGCAGGCCATGAATTATTCAGTGTAGCTGTCGGAGTGATGCTGAGATCTGCCCCTGCAGTAACCCCAGCATCGGGCCCTGGGCAGAAGCCTTGAATTTGGATGGGTGGAGGCAGGAGGATGCCCAGGGGGCTGGGAGTTGTGTCCTTTCCTCCCACTCCTCCCCAGTGCATGGCTGCAGTGGTTTGGAGCAAAAGGTGGTTTCTATTCCTGTATCTCCATCCCGGGGCTTGCTGCTGGTTTTGGTTGCTTTGGACCAAAAAAAAGAGGAGGAAAAATGCTTGTGAGAGGGGGGACACGTGTGTGCTGAGAGGGGAGGGGGGCAGAGGACGAAAGCCCCCAGCAGTGGAGGCTCTTGGCATTGCTCTCCAGCCAGCTCGGTAACAAATTCACTGACACAGGGAACAATTTTTCCCTGACTCTGCCAATTCCTTAACGACGCTGACTCCAAGGGCCCCGCAGGGAGGGGAACTTGAACTCTGCAAAAAGCTCTCTGCTGAAGCTTTATTTAAGGCTACGTGGGGGATGCTTAAATATTAAAGGACGAGAAGGGGAGGGGGGGAAAAAGAGGGGGGAAAATAAAAGAGCAAGCTTTGGTGGCAGGCTGGGCAGCGAGGCCGTGGTGCAAGCAGGGGCACCGGCTGCCCTCTCTGCGCCACTCTTTGCCTCTAAACCCCTCTATGCCCCAGCAAATGGGGCTATCACCTTGCCAGGGTGACCCACAGGTCCCCTTTCCCATGGTGTTTTGAATCTCTAAGAGCAGCATAGTGATTTTCTGGTCTGGGCATCAGCATCTTGTCGACACAGCCCAAGAGAGAAAGGACAAGGACTGAGCATCTGTATTTTTCTCTGTGCTGCTTCTGTTTATTTCTTATATATTTATTTTTTTTTTCTTTTTAATCCCTACTTCTTGACTGTAGGCGTCCTTGAGCTGACACAATATTATTTATTTATAAAATATGTACAGGAAAGCGCTCGGGTACCAGTCCCACCCTCCAAGGTTGGCCGTGCGTGTCCAGCCGGCAGGAACGGAGGTGAAAGATGGTTTCTCTGCCTCGAAATCAGGAGGAGGAGGAAGGAAAGGACAGAGAAAGATAGAGACTTCAAAGTATGTGAGCAAATATTTACAGGTTCCAAGACAAAAATAAATATATATATATATATCTACAATGTTGTCTTGGGGATACAGGGAGTTGGGCTTGAAGTGAAGCCTGCTCCTGGCTCCATTTGTTATATTGATTTATAGAGACTATGGGTATCGATTTCCAGGCTCTGGTGCTGACAAGGGGCAGCTGGGACCATTCTGGCCACGGGTTTGTGGAGCTGGGGTTTCTGCAGTGGTGCTTTGTTGGTGGGTTTTTTGCAAATGAGGGCCAAATTCTTCTGCGCCACTCCCCTGGAGTGCTGGGAAAGGGGGTGCTAAAACCCCCTTATGGGGTTTTAGGGAGCATGTTTTGGAGTGATGGGGAGGAAATTTATTGAATTTGGGGGTTTCCACTGGCTGCTGCTGTTTTAAAGTGGTGTGAACAAAGTGGGGTAGGGGGGCTGCTGGTGTGTGGGGCAGGTAGGGGCAGCCCTCAAAAGCTGAGCAGCTCCTGGGGAGCTGGGATGAGCTTGGCTCCCCTGTGAGGGGCTGTGTGAGTGTGGAAGAGCTCAGCGTGCTGTGTTTGCAGCCGTGGGTGTAGGGGTGCCCCAGGGCTGGGGGGAGTCTGTGTGTGAGTGGGGGGAGCTACCGTGGTATGTGCACAGCTAAATTCTTGTGCAGGGGAGAGGGTGGGTGCACAAGGGAGTGACTGTGTGGAGTGAGACTGTGGGTGTCTGTCTCGGTACCCGAGCTCGGCGGGTCGCCCCAGTTCAAACTGTCCATGGTCTATGCAGGTGATACTTGGCTGGAGGAGACGGAGGAGACCTCGGTCTTGCTCTGAGATACAGCAGAGGAGACATCTTCATCCCCAAAGGGGTTCTTGCCACAGCAGATTGTGGTGATCATGCAGTTGCGGAACTGAAGGAGGGAGAGAAATGGAGAATGATGGCACCGGGGGCCGGTGGGGACATGCTGAGAGCCCCTGACAGCCCCTGAGCTTGCTGCTCCCATGGGCCGAGAGGCAAAGACTTCTGGGAGAAGCAAGGTGCCTGCAGTGCCCCTGAATGTGATGGTAAGCCAAGGACAGGGACTCACCCTTCATGACAAGGGGGATCTCACCTGTTTGTTCATGAGGACGTAGATGATGGGGTTGTAGAGGGAGGAGCTCTTGGAGAAGAAGGCAGGCACTGACATGAGTGTGGCAGTGAAGTCTGCTCCCTTGTTGGTGAAGATCCAGAATGCCACCACGGCGTAGGGCGTCCAGGCCAGCATGAACCCCAGCACCATGAGGATCACCATCCGCGTCACCTCCTTCTCAGCCTTCTGGGTTGTGGCTGACTCCTGCTGCTGGGCAGCTGCCTGCGGGCAAGGGGGGGGGAGGCGGGAGTGAAATGAGGGGCACCCTGCAGTTTTCCATCCCTGAACCACCTCCCCTCTGCCTGAGCTGCCCTCCCTGTCCCTGTTCATCCCCTCCTCTCGTTACCTCTCGGACTTTGCAGATGAGGCGCCCGTAGGAGAAGAAAATGACCACGACCGGGATGATGAAGTGGATGACAAACATGTAGAGGACATAGGACTCGTTGTGGTAGTCTGGGTTGTGGGTGTAGTAGTCGGGGCCACAGGAACACTGCATCCCCTCCGGCATGTATCTGCCAGTGAGAAAGGTTAGGATCTTCACCAGGACTCTCCCTGGGGATAACGGGTGGGGGGAATGGGTGGTCAGCCTGAGGACTGAACTCCGCAAGTATGAGAGTAATGCTGGTGGGGCAGCACATCAGCAAGGCCAGGTTTGCCTCCCCAGAGCAGCCTTGCCTGCTGGCCTGGTCATCCAAATGCTCTTTATTGTCTCTGGAGAGAAACAGGGACCCCTCACGGCATCAGTGATACGAGCTGTGCCAGTTTCTCTGCAGAGCATAAAGGGAGCACTGAGGGCTATTGGAGCTGGAGCTGCTGAACCATTGTAAGATTGTCAGCTGAGCTCCCATTTCTGTTCTGACTTGCCCCGTTTCCCTCCTCAGCTGGAGTCCAGGGAGTTTCATGTCCTCTCCCACGCCGATGGGGTGTTTGCACAGAGCTGGGGCTGCTGCTGAGCATCCTTTGACTCACCTGGACCAGCCAAAGAGGGGTGGAGCAGCGCAGGAAAAGGCCATTATCCAGGTAAAAGCGATGCCCATCATGGCGTGGGTTGAGGAGAAGCGGAAGTTCCCCATGGGTTTGCAGACGACGATGTAGCGCTCTATGGCCAAGACAACCAGGGACCACAGGGCAACTTGGCCTGGAAGGAGAGAAAGAGAGAGCATATGGTGGTTTATAAGAGCTCTGCTGGGCTTGATCATCCCTTCATGGTCTTGTGGACAGAGGGGATGGAGGCATTGGGGATCAGAGTGGGATACCCCGAATCCTGTTTGAATAACTGAGAATCTCCCAGTGCAGAAGGTCTGGGAGCGGAGTGCCTGTGCCAGCAGGATGCTGGTGGTGGAGGAGAGGGATCACGATGGTTTTTAATCAGAGCACTGGAATAGGCTGCCCAGGGAGGTGGTGGAGTCTCCTTCTCTGGAGATATTCAAGACCCATCTGGATGCCTATCTGAGTGATATGTCCTAGGGAGCTGCTTTGGCAGAGGGATTGGACCCCATGATCTCTCAAGGTCCCTTCCAACCCCTACAATTCTATTCTATTTAAAAGTCAAGGGGCGGGGGGGGGGGGGGTGTGTGAATTCCACCTAGGGGAGAGGAAGGGAAATTTCCGGCAAAGCTTCCAGCTGCATCCAAACCTGTTGATGCCTTTAAATGTGTATTTCCTGACTTTTCCGCCAGTGCTGGATCAGGGGGATGTGTAGGGAGGAAGGCTGTGTGGGTGGGCATGCGTGCACATGTATTTATAAGGGATAATTAAACTTCAGGGGATTGGGAGCGTTGAGCCGGTGCTGTAAGCCTGCTAATGCCCCCAACAGCGATAATCTGCTGATAACTACACCCTGTGCGAGGATTCACTGGGGACCTGCTGCTCACACAGCAACTGCTTCCCATCAGACTTCCTTCCCTGCAAGCAGAAACCGCCTTGGTCACTCCCAGATGCAAACGTTGGCAGGGCAAGGACTGCTTGCTAATTAAAACATTGCAGACCCATAGCTTCTGGCCCTGAGACCAAGCCCATCCTTGGCTGGGATCTGGATGTTGCTTTTACCTGGCAGAATATCCATATTTTTCTTTTAATTTCCCCCTTTTTTCCCCACTTTTTTTTCCTCCCCAGGTCAGCATCACTGCAGGAGATTGACCCATTTAGGGTGGAAAAGAGAAACCTTGAGTCCTTGCAGTGGTGCTCGATCTCTGCAGCAAGGATTGGTGGGTGTCAGATCCATCACGAGGTGTGAGTGGGCCCAGCTGGCTGCGTGGGCACCGGGTGCCAAATGAATTTAGTGCTTTGCACGGGGGTTTTCTGCAGGGTGAAGTGTTAGCGGCTCCTGTGTCCCTGAGAAATGAGATAAGGAAGCTCCCAAGGGCACCCAAATTGGGTGTAACTGGGACAAGAGATGTTGCTGCAAAGTCTGGGCCTGGTTTCTTTAGCTCTGTGCAAATCAGAACGCTCCTTCCCCTCTGAAGTTCTGGTGAAGAGCTGCCACGTCTTCCTTTCACTCCTAGATAAGCTGTGACCCCACTCGTTGTCTCCTCCTCTCCCTGCCCATTCCCCTTCTGCAGGGTCCCACTCCCAAGGGATGTCTCTCTCCCCTCCTCTCTCCAAAGTGTCCCATGCGCTTCACCTCTTCCCAAGAAAAGGCTTTTGGGAAAGATGCCTGACATGGATTCAAATCATGATGCAGTCATCCCCAACAGGTCTCTGATAGCTGCGAGCTCCCCCTTAATTGCAGTGAGGCCAGATGGCCCCAGGTTTGATCCTGCAAACACAGATCCCTTCCTGGGGCTCGCTTCCTCATGGTGCCCAGCCAGCCATGCGATGGATACTCCTTGCTATTGAGATCCAACCCGCATAAATCTCTGCTTTTATCCCCATCAGCAGAGTTGGATGGCTTTCTGCACAGGAGGGGTCCTGTGGGCATGGCAACTGACCTGATGTGGAGTAGAATTGGGCTCCTAAAACCCCAAAGAAGCAAGATCCAAGCCCCCAGCCCCACAGCCCTTACCTCCTAGCGTAGCAAAGAAGCCCTCCACAGCACAGCCGGTGGGTCCAAAGACGAAGTAGCCATTCCAGGCAGTGTAGAAGGTGACAGTGAAGCCAAAGCAAGCCATGACCAGGTCAGCCACCGCCAGGTTCACCAAGATGTAGTTGAGTGGCTGCCGGAGCTTCTTGTGTTTGAAGGTGACCAGGAGGGTGAGGAGGTTGATGGGCAAACCAGTGGAGATGAGGAAGAAGATGTAGCAGCACACGATGCGGTATTTCCAGGGCTCAGCTAGGTAGTACTGGGGGTACTCAAAGGGGCTTCGCACCAGCCCTGTCTTGTTGGACATAGGCACATAAAAATTGATACCTTCTGTCCCATTCATACTGCCAATGTTATGGCAGCTGCTCTTTGCTTTTAAGGTTGGGTTTGTGGGTTGTTTTTTTGGGGGTTTTTTGGGTTTTTTTAAAAATAAAATATCAGGTTTTCTAATTAATTTTGCTTCAACCCAAATTAAATTTAAAAAAATAGGAAGCTCCACCCCTGCAACGTGGGGGAAAAAAAATACCCAACTAAAAGCTCCCCCCCTCCCCCCCAAAAAAATAAATGAATGAATTAATAGGATCAGCAGGAAATTCTGAGGGGACAGGAGGTGGTGCGATGCCCCTGCTCCGCCTCGAGGGCTGGTGGTGCCCCCGTTTTATACCCTTGGGCCTCCTTGAGCGGGGGGAGGCCGGATTAGGGGCTCGGCTAACTTTGTATGACAAGGGCAACGGGATTGAGAGGGGTTGATGGTTTAAGCACCCTCTAAGCAGCCAGTTGGCCCCAAAACCTGCATTAAAGAGTATTAATTGCCATTAAGTGTTTAATATTGTTTAAGGAGTTTGGGGGGAGGATGGGATGGGGTGGGGAGCCCTATTGGAAGAGGGGCAAAGGCAGGAGGGAGCGGTGGTGAGTTGGGGGGCAGATGGTTTTGGGTGATTGAGTGAGTCGGCAGTGGGTCACAGCCCTTGGGGTGTCCCTGTGAGGCTGAAGAACTCTGTTGGGTGGGTTTGGGGACTGGGAAGTTCCCAGCTCTGTCCCGCTAGCCTTGGGGAGGTCACTGGGGGAAGACTGGACTGAGCTTGGCAGGGCTTGAGCTGGGGGTTCATCTCTGGCTGCTCTGTGCTTGGGGTGCCTGGTTCAGTGTGGGTGTGTGTCTCCATCGCTGCCACACCAGACTCTATTGACACAGGCAAGGGCCACATGCGTGCACAGAGCTGTGCAAAGGCAGGAGGAGAAAGTCCTCCATCCCAAAGTCTGTGATCTTGGTGAATACGGTGCTCTGGGGGCTGGTTTCTTGACTTGTTTTACCCCCAGAATCATGCACCCTGGTTGTGCGGGAGTGTGAAGGACTGAATGTCCTCCTCTGCTTCTCCTCCTCCCTGGGATAAAGGGTCCATGTTACTCAGCTGATGCTCCAAGAATCTCTGGCAGGACAGGAAGGACCACACCACCTGGCAGGGATGGATGGGGCACAGCCAGCCCCAGGGGTCCTGGTGTACCAGGGACATGCTGGTGAATATTTCCCACCTGAACCTCCTCTCCATCCCAGCAACTGTGACACTAATCTGGGTTGCAGCTTGGTGGCATTTAGGAAGGGTCCTTAGGCACAGTTCTAAAACCAGCCTGACAAAGTGGCACTACTTGCTGGAGAAGCAGAGCCTGAGCACCCAGAGGGAGGGAAGGTAAAACCTTAGCAAGCTGATGTCCTGATGATCCCTCCAGAGACAGTCCAGAGACCTGCAACAGCCTGTAGCCACGTTTGGAGAGCAAGTGAGATGGAAAGAAGCCTCTCCCAGACTCTTAACACTCAGTTTGGGGTGTGGGATCCCCATCCCAGCACGCTCAAGACTCTGAAACCCTTTTCAGCAGGGTCAGTGCCAGCTTGGAGCACCAATGCTCCATCCCAAGCTCTTTCCCCAATTTTTCCTTCCTGGGTCATGGGTTTTCCTTCTTCAGGAGACCTGCCTAAGGCGCCTTAGTGAAGCTCTTCCATTAATCTCAGACATCTGATGGCGTTAATGGCCCTGATCTGTTAATGCGGTAAGCTGTTAGCCTCTTTCCCACTGCCTCCCTCTGCCAAGACATGGTGGGTGGAAAAAGTCAATGTTGTCTTGTTGGATGAATGAGGTCTTCTGCAAGGCCAGAGTGCCTGGGAGCTGGAGGGCGGGAGCTGAAGGCTAAGGGGCGTGGGTGGGGTGAATGGTGTCCTAATTGCTGACCCGCTGATCCATCTGCACGGGTCCAAGAGGGGCAGAACTAGGATGTGGCAAGTGTAAGTGGGTCACATCAGCCTCAGGTGCCCTGGGTCAAGGACTCCCCATGGGATTTCCATGCTTCTTAGAAGTATTTAACTGGAGGTTCCATCAAACCATCAGTCATCGTATTCCCAGTCCAGCTCTTCCTTGAGGAAAAAGATTTCTTTTGGAGGAGTCCCATGGCTGTACCTGTGGAGCTTTCCCTGGAGGTATTTCTTGCCTCTCCTGGCCATAGTCAGGCTTCTGGATGTACAAAAGTTGGGCCTGTTGTTTTGCAAAATTAGTTAAAGGAGAACTTGGAAATTATAATATGGATAAACATGTGTCCATCTCAATTCCAGTGCCTCCCCCCCTTAATTCCATTGTAGAAGACCTCTCTGGAATTTCAGCTAAAATAAATCTTACTACGAAGGTTCACTGGCAAAAGACTTGGACCTTGCTGCCAGCAGCTGAAAGCTCTGGTGCTCCTCTGAAATTTTGTACACAAAGATGGTTATCTCATGGGAAAGTTCATTTTCATCTCCCAGAGGGTGATTTTCACCTCCCATCTCCATGAAACTTTCCACCACATCTTTGCAGCATCCAATCTTCTCCAAGAGAGTGAAGAGTTGTACAAATGAAGTCCAGGTATGAGGAGAAGAGGTGAAATGTGGGTCTGTTTGGGGTGTGGGGTGCAGCATCAGCAGTACTTTTTGTAGAGAGACTTTTTCCCCCACCACCACCACCCTTGCTCAGTGCAGACCCTCTCCACTCCCTCTTTCAGCTAAGCCATGCTGCAACTTTGGCTCCATGTGTGGTACCCAAAAACCTTTCATCCAGATGGATTGCCAACCACCAGACCAAGAGGACTTTGACCTTCAGCTAGATCTGGAGCAGGACCTTTCCCCTTTTTGGGAGCTGAATGTGGAGCAGGTAAGCCTGAGTTGTGTCTGTCATGCTAACAGGGGTCTGTCCCTTCCCAGCTGTCCTCGTGGACTCAGCTTTCCTCCCTCTACGAGCTGAGGCTGATGCTCTGGTTGGTACCTCGAGGCTGGTGGATTTAGAGCTCTGGGCAGCTCAGCCGGAGCAATGCCCAAGGCCTTGAATAAACTCAGCGTAGGAAAATGACACCAGAGAGGATAGCTGGTTCCTCCAGGACATGTCCTGAATGCAACCTCAGTTCTCTCTGTGTCTCTGCCATAGAAATGGAAAGTGATGGCTTTTATTTGGGTTCTCTTAGCAGGGAAACTTTACAGCCTGTCTCCCTAAGAGCTCTCCATTGTTTTCTGTGGTGACTCTATGACAAAGAAGGGAATAGAAAAATTCAGGCCCCTGTTTAATGTGAGAGGAGAGGCTGGCTTGCTTTGTGCTTATCCTTAAGAAAAGGAAGGGTTTTCTTCTTTCTTGCAGGGGTTTTTTTTTTCTGCTTTGCTAAGCTCTTTGAGACGAGATTGTCTCTTACTCATTGTTTGTCAGCACACTGCGTGACGGAGCCCTGAGCTGCTCTGAGCTTTCATGTCCTGTGTAGAGCAAGGAATGATAATTATAATCAAATAACTAACTTGCACTGAGCTGATACGGTTGGTTCACCCGGCTCGAGCGACAGGCAGAGCGGACCATGTGGATGTGCTGGGGGAAGGTGGGTTTCCCAGAGCGGTGGCAGCTGGGAGCCCCATCCCTGCACAAGCCTTTTTGCTGCTGCTTGGGCAAAGGTACAGCTCACACAAGGGTTGGCAGGTAATGACTTGCAGACCAAGGTGTAGGGAAATGCAGTAGCAATCAGTCATGAAGCAGACATCAAGTGCTTAAATCCCAGGGACACACTAACGCACAGCCCTTGAACCTTGGCAGTGAGCACCAACGCAGAGTGCACACCGGTGCTGAGCTCGGTGCTGTTGGCTGGTTTGGTAGTGTGCTGTCCTAAATCTCCTTTCTGAGGGGGGAGCTTGTTCCTCCTTGGTGGGCAGGCAGAGGCTGTGGTGCCTCCTGGTACCCCCACTGCCCTGGGAAGACCTCATTTCCCCATATCAGATAGCATCCACGCAGCCGCTGCGCTGAGCTGCTTACGCTGGGCCTTGTGAACTCCCTCGCCAGGAAAAGGGTTAAAGCAAGATAAAGCCAGAGCGTTATAGAGACCATATGGAGGGGAAGAAAACCCTTTATCCTGTAATTGGATTCATTCCCAGCGGCTCCTGGTGGAGGTGAGACTGAGTGGAGCTGACAGGTCGTGATGGGCGAGGCGCTGCCAGCCGACCCGTCCAAAGCAGGATGTGTGTGCACAAACTTGTAGATCAATCCATTAGAGTGGATCAAATAGATTTAAATGTGTGGCAGGGAGAAGGAGGACACAGATGTATTTACAATTTGGTCAGGTGGGCCGTTCCTCCCCCAGCAGGGATTAACTTGGCCATGGCCGGCAGTCCTGAGGAGGCAGCTGTGCCCTCTGCCGACAGCCCTGATGCTGGGACCAGCTGCCTGCTGCTCCTCCAGGCTTGTGTGGTTGCATCCACCCAGGGAAAGGATCTGGTGGTGCAGAGGGAGGCTCTTTGTATAGCGCCCTTGCTTCTTTCCCCCAAAATAGGTGTGCACAGAAGCCTGCTTCCTGCCTTGCTCACAGGCTTTGGGCTGGAGGAACCCTGGCTCCTGTTTTCCATGCAGGTTCCCCATCACAGCTTCTTCTCCAGGCTCACAGGGGGTGGATACACCAGAGCCAGAAGGCAGCTGGGAAGTGGGGAGAGCTTCACCATTGCCAGCCTCATCTCATGTGTGCGGCACTCACAAGTAAGCAGGTCTCTGCCACCTCCGAGGCTTTTCCTCCTGCTGCCGATCCAGGTAACATCCCTGCAAGCACCGTAGGATTTCCTTGGAGCGACACAAAGTCTTTGGGACCTGTCATTTTCTTGCCAAGGAGCTGAGCAATCCCAGCTCAGCTGTGAACCTGCACCGCTCCGCGTGGTGCTGTCAACACTTCTAAGTGAGTGATAAACCGGGGCTGTAGCAGTGTAGGCAGGTTTGCAAGACAGTATCACCGGTCACACAGCACCATGGGATGAGCAGCCAGCACAGCCCAGCAAATCCAAGCAGCACCAGCTCTGTAGGCGAGCAGTCGTGCGAGGGAACAAGCCATCCTCGGAGGAGGGTGATGGCCAATGCAAGGGAGAAGATGCTGTCAGCTCCTGTGAGATCTTCCCATCTTGCAATCCCTTCCAGTCCCTTGCTGGATTTGTTTGTTCTGGTTTATCAGCTATAGGAGCCAGGTAGGTGTTAGGCAGGAGTTAAGAGGGAGAGATAGGAATTGGGTGCCTATGGCCAGCTCTTCTCTCCAGGCTCTGCTTTGCCCAACTAGTGGCAGGTGCTTAACAGCCAGGTCAGAAAGGCAAAAGAAAGGTTCTGATTTAATTCCAGAGGGATGCAAGAGCATGGCATGGCCACTTCTGTTCTGCAGTGCCCAGCAGCACTGGCCGTGGCCCAGCTTTGAGAGTGGATGAGCAGAAAAGGGGGTTTAGGCAAATAGAAAGAGTCCAGCTCTTTTATTGGTAATTTGTAAACCTCACTTGAAGTTGAACCCTGTTATTCCCAAGGGTCTTATTGTGGCTGTTTGGAGCCCTCTGCAGCGATGCTTTATACATGCTGTTTCCTTCTGTCATAACTGGGTCAATTTGCCTTTTTTTTCATTTCTAGTGCAGAACCCTTGGTTTTCTCTGTGGAAGCCTGGAGACTGCTGTGACATGGCCAGCTGGGTTATAATCTTTTAGGAAATAGCACAGAGGAAATTTAGGGTCTGCTGCTTGTTTTCTGCTTTCCAGCTGGGCTGGTTGGGCTGGCCCCTTGCTCCTGTGTCCCTCCCTCCAGGACCAGGAAAGCCAACCTGATGCTCCAGCTCCCAGAGCAGCCGTGTCCTGATGGTACTTTGGGTCTCCCAGGGAGAATCTCTCACGTCACTGCCCTGGACATGTTCCCAGCCAGCTAGAGAGCCCCATCCCCTGCCTTTTGCCCCATCCTGAGAACCTGGTTCCTCTTGGTGGTGGCTGGGTGTCCTGTATTAGAATTAATTTTTGCCCTCTTCTTGCTGTCCCTGCTTTAAAACCTTCCAGGGATTTGCTCCAGACCAAATGTGTCCTTTTCTCTCCCTTTGCCCTTCATCCTGTAATTGGATTCATTTCTTCCATCCAGCCCACCCCAGGCTTCTCCCCATCCCTTTACGTAACGATGCTGGCTCTGGGCTGTGCCAAGCCCTGGTGCTCAGGGCTTGACCTGCAGCCACTGAAACCAGTGGAGGGGTTCACACCGATTCCTACTGCATATCAAACCCCACAGTGGTGTGGTGACTCTTCTTCTTGCAGTCGCCACTCCCTTTCTGGAGGGTGTGTGGTCCCTCCTTTCCACGGGCAGTGTGTGCTCCCTCCAGCCTCTGCATCTCTCATGCAGCAGCTGCATCTCTACACAAGCATCCTGAGCATGGTCCTGCCCAGGAACTCCTGCATCCCACACAGCATCAGAGGAAGAGGTAAATGCAATAGCCCCACACAGATGAGCAAAGCACTGGCAGGGCTGTCTGGGAAAACAGTTGATTCTTTTCCCCACTCCTTTCATTAATATTTATTTTCCTTAATTCCCAATCTTTACTGTTTACTCTTGAAAGCCTTTGTGTTCAAGAGGCTGTCACTGACGCGACTGTTGATCACCTAAGCAAAATATCCATGGATTAAATGGGCATTTTATCAAGTTTGAGTCCTGTGCTGGAATCAGATTTGGCTAGACAGGCCCAAATGTCTTTGCAGGTCTTTGCCACAGATCACCAGGCTCATCCCATGAAACGCTTGCCAGTGAGCACGCTGACTTGCCACGCACGCTGTCTCTCACCCTGAAGGCATCTGACCCTGCTCCCTTGTTCCAGAACACCTTGGTGCCTTGAAAGTCTGAAAGGAGATAAAGCAGCATCAAACTCTTCTGCCCCCCTGCCATTGCAGATAAAGCCTCAGCAGTTAATAGCAGTCTCTGGAATGAGAAGGGCAACTCTCCATTGAAAGCGCTGATAAGTGCTGGACATTCAGTGTAATCCAGCCCGCTGTATCAGGAGATCTATGGGGAGCCAGCAGCATTGAGCATAGCAATGCCTTTTCATGCTACAGTTCTCCCACAGATGGATAATCTCCATGGACAACAACTGCAATTGCTGGAGGTTGAACCCTGACTGCTCTTACCTCCCCTTCCCTACTCAGAAAAAACAACCTGCTGCCTTCTGCGGCGAGACAGGGGTTACCTGAGACCCCCATCTGCAACGGTGACTGGATTCTGCATCCCCTGTGTGAGCAAGAATATCATACATCATCCTCCTGCTGATGTGACAGTGCAAGTGGCCCTGCAAAGCAGCGATTTAATGCACTTCTTGGTGCCTTAACGTCTCGTCTTGCTATGCTTAACCTGATATATTGTTGTTTGATACGGGAACAGTAGGGGGGGTAAAAGGAGGTAATAAGAAAATAAAAGGTCAGTGGGTGCCTGGTGTGTGTAAAGACTAAATTGCTCTTTCATCAAATCTAATAAATATTCCCTGTGAGTGGGGTTGGGAGCTCCTTTTCTGAGATGCTAAGTGATTTCCCTGCCTCAGAGCCTCAGCACAGGACTTGGATTATCAGGACTTGGATGATTATCCCATCGTGGGATGCAGCACCTCGCCTGCCCCGGGCTCATGGCCAGCCAAGCCCCACGTCTGCAGCATCCTGAGGTGTGAAGGGAGAGCAGCCATCCCTCCCTGCCTGTGGAACTGCATTTTTTTCTACTGTTCCTAAAAATATTCCTGAGCCTTCGAGTGAAAACTGGTGGTTTGGATTTGAAAACCAAAATGGAATCAGATGAGATGCATCCCATCTTGTTTTCTCACCTCCTCTCCTTTCTCTTTGTCACTTGTTCCAGACTGGGGAGAGAATGGCAGAGAGTGACCAAAAATGAAGGAAAAAACAAAGCAAGGGAACATATTCCCTTTATTTTTTTCCTTGTTTGAGAGATTATAAAGTTTTTATAGACACAGGAATGTTTTTTGTGTGTGAAAAAGGCATTTTAAAAACTATGGAGGGAGGGGGTGTGTTAAATTTAATTCTGATGGAAGACAACTGTTATGGGATAGCATGGTCTGGCTAGTGCTTGTCTCTACTACCACCAGTAAAGAAGCTGAATCCATCCAGGCTATGGCCAGAAACATGTGCTTTCCTCTTTCCTTTGTCCTTCCATGGAGAAACTGAGGCAGCAGGCAGAATTGCCAGGTCTCCCCAGCTTTGGAGTGTGCCCAGGTCACCTCAGGCCTGGTTCTCAAAGAGGCTTTGGTGTTAGGGGTTGAAGAACATTTGTCAGGACTGAAATGTCCATGGGAAGCTCTTAGAGATGCGTTGCAGGCCCAGAGGAGGTTGGTGAGTTGCTGAGGATGTAAATCATCACGATCCCACCAGAAAAGGCTCTGCTGCAAAGAAGCTGCTCCATCTGGGGTCTCTTGGAGATATTGACAATGAGCTGCAGAGTGTTGCATTTGCAGGTAAAACAGAGATTGCTGCCTCTGTGAGTGGTGGGATGCTCCCTGTCCTCTGCTGCACATCCAAACCTTCTCCTCCTTCCCCACATCTGTCTTCTCCACCTTCTCCACCTCTTGTTGCCGTCAGCACGACGAGCGTCTGGTCTCTGGGTTGGCTGTAGGAACCAGGCAGAGTGGGAGGAGAGGGAAACAATGTGAGATAAATTCCTCATTAATCTAAGAGATCGTTATTTGCTGCTGGAACCAGGAGGGTGAACTGTTTTAGGAAGTCAGCTGGGGTTAAATCCTTACTATCGATTCTCACGCAGCCGTGAATTACATCGCTGAGAAACTGAAGCAGGCGCCGGGCGAGTGTGGGGATGGGAAGGTGGGGGGTGGGAAGTCTGCACCCTTAAAATATTCATGCTGCAAATTAACATGTGTTTTAAGGCTGTGTTTCTTCAAATATTTATCTAAGCGTTAATATTTCCAAAGCCGCATTAAAATTTGCCACTGGTGCTTTATTCATTAGGAGCGTTCGGCAGCCGCAGACAGCAGCGCTGGCTCAATCTGTAAGGAGTCCATGCAGAGACAGCAGCTGGAGGATGGTGCCTGGGCTGGGGAGAAAGAGCTTTGTGCTTCTACCTCCAGAGCAGGGAGCCTGGAACACATTGCTTGCCCACATCCTCTTCAGCTCGCTGCGGCAGACGCTTGATGCAGCAGAGCGTGCTCCTGGTTTTTGACCCATCTGACTCTAAGCAAAAATAATTTAGCAAGAGGAAGGTGAGAGGGATATTCCTGTGAGAACCAGGAAGGGGAGATGGGGCTGAGGGATGTGATTTTATCTTAATCTGATGGCTGGGGAGGGTGTGAGAGCAAACTGGATGTGTACAAAGCCGCATCCTCCCTTCTCACACCATCCGGCCCCATCCAGGGAGGCTGTTGGATGTGGGGGAAGAGAGGATGGTTCAGCCCACGGCTGATGTCAGGACTAGTGCTACAGCCCTGATGCTCACCTCAAAACTGGAAGCTTTGCTGGGGGACACCCCAGCACCTGCCCAAGGGTCAGGCAGAGCGGCTGTGTGTGATTTTGGTCCCTCACACCCTCCCTGCCGTTAGCCTGGGGCTGAAATTCAGCTCCAGACTGACGCTGGCTTCTGCCTCCTGCTTTTATATGCAACCCACTTGCCAAAATACCCAGAGCCCAGAGCGACTTGGAGGGAAAAGTACAGGACATGGAGACAAATGCTCAGCATCACTGGCACGGGGAGCTCGTTTTCCCTTCATTCCTTGACACTGCAATTGATGCCTGGCTTAATGGACTGCACCGCCACTGCCAGGCTCCTGTTTAAAATTACTCCCAATTACAGCGAGCGTTTAACTTGAGGTACGAGCAGAACTGTGGGCAGCTCCATTTTTGTACATCATATTTCTGCTAAGCTTCTCACCTCTGCTGCGATTTTTGCTTCATAAAACAAAGGAGAGTTTCAGGGTGCCTGTGGATTGCCAGAAGTTGCAGGGACTGCAGCAGGGAAGGGGTGGGTTGTTTTTTTTTTGACCTCGTCCTGTTGGGGAATGAGATTTCCAGCTGTGATTATTTTATTGTTAAATTTAATTTTATTTGTGTTTATCCTCATTTTGTGTTGGTAGTGGGAATGGTTGGTGAGGCTGCACCTCAAGTGCTGGGTCCAGTTCTGGGCTCCTCACCGTCAGAAGGACATTGAGGTCTTGGAGTGAGTGCAGAGAAGGGCAACCAGGCTGGGGAAGGGGCTGGAGGGCAAATCCTCTGAGGAGCAGCTGAGGGAGCTGGGGGTGTTCAGCCTGGAGAAGAGGAGGCTGAGGGGAGACCTTCTCACCCCTCCCCTGCCCTGCCAGGAGGGTGCAGAGAGGTGGGGGATGGTCTCTTCAGCCAGGGGACAGGAGATGGGACAAGGGGCAATGGGCTCAAGCTGCCCCAGGGCAGGGGCAGAGCAGATGGGAGGGAAAAGTTCTTCCCTGGCAGAGCTGTCAGGGCCTGGCCCAGGCTGCTCAGGGAGGGGGCTGAGTCACTTCCCTGGATATGTTTTAAAAAAGGGTAGATGAGGTGCTCAGGGATATGGTTTAGCACAGGATGGGAATGGTTGGACTTGATGAACTTAGAGGTCTTTACCAACCTGGTGATTCTGTGAAAAGCAGCTTTTATGGACTGAGTAAACCCAGAGCAAAAAGGAGCTCTAGGTTTGCTCCCACCTACCCTGGTGCTTCCACTGGAGAAGCCTTAGAGTGAGGTCCCTCTGGTTCAACTTTGTTTCCTTTTCCTTTTAGGTCCTCTTACATAATTAAGAGGTGAGCCTGGCAGACAGCATCCAGCTAATACAGATATGATTAATTTTCATTTTCCCTTTTCATTCTAAAGGTTGTCCTTTCCAATGAAGAAAGCTTCACTGCAGATGGATGGGAAACCTGCCAGCCAGATACATTGTGAGGTAAGAGGGGACAAGACACGGGAAAGTTTAGTGCTTTGAAAAAGTGACCTTTCTTGGTAATTAATTTGTCACTTCCCAACACCATCTGCTGACTCGTCAGCTGCATCCATCATAACCACGCAAAAAATACTGGAAAAGTCAATTAAAATGAGAATCGGTGTCAAATGGGTTTTGCACATTCTTTAGCAAAGGGGGGGGAGGGGGAAGAGAAAAAACCAACCCCAACCTGTGGTGTAATGTCCTTTCCATCAACATACACCCATGTGGTCCCAGGGAGAAAAACTATGTGGATCTTTCAGGAAGGTTGCTAGCTGGGACCACTTCCCTGCTTGGTGATAAGCTGTAGTAAATGTGCTGGGATCTGGGCAACGGGTAGTGATTGCTGTGGGGTTTTAAGGAGGGGTTTGGCCCAAATTGAGCATTATTGACTGTAGTGACAGCAGCAGGTCCCTTGTGAGGACTGAGGTGTGGCGCAGCGTATCGATCAGCTGCGATGGAGCTAGGTGAGAAAAGGCATTTTATAGGCTTGGGAAATAGCTGTTTTCCTCTAGTCTCCAGCAAATACTGCCTCTGCTTAGCTCTCCACCAGCCAGGCAGGAATGCTGCTGTAACACCCCAGAAAGCTGTTTGATGCAGGAGGGTTTCATTGCTTACCTGACTCATTTTTTCCTCTTCCATCTCAGGTTGCTCTCAGGTTTCCTCGCCTCTAGTCGCCCATCTGTGAGCAGCACCAGGAGGTTCCTGGCCTGATCCCAAACCTTGAGAGGGCAAAGACAAGATCTTATGTTTGTCCCTTGCTCTTCCTGCACCTTGTTTGCCTGGAGAGAGGTGTCAGGGCATGGTGTTGTGTCCCTGAGGGGGTTCAGGTGCTCACAAGAAGACCCACAGAAGGCCACAAGAAGACCCAAAAGGGACAGATAAATCAGGACAAGGCTGTCTTGATATCTCCACACTTGTCTGCTGAGGTTATAAAGTTCTTTGCTGATAGATTTAGCATGTATAGTTTTATTTATTATCTTAATATTTAGTTTTAGATCCTGCCAGGGGATTTATTACCTTAAATATGTTTTTTTTTTATAATACTGGTAGGTCAAACTTCAGGTGCATTATGCTGATTTTGTGACATCATTGTTATTATTGTGATTTATCCACATTACAGTAGCCATATAATTGAGACACAGGCATCATTTTACTGCTGGTACAATTGCATTGTAAAAATGTTAGCCTGGAAAGCTTGTGATCTACATGGACAAGTTGAGAGAGAGGCACTTCTCCATCTCATTGATGGGGAAACTGAGGCAGCGAGCGATCTGCCTTAAGGGGCCTGCCCTGCTGTGGGATGCACAGAGAAGAGCTGCCTGGGGAGGGAGGAAAGGGGATCTTCCTGGAAACCAGAGGCTCCTAAAAATCCAATGCAGATAACAACATTTCCCACCCAGCAAACCCGTTTCCATGCACGCCAGGTAGCCGCTCGTCAGCTCTGCGTGGCCACTGGCACTGGTGATTGCACACTGGTGCCTGTACATGTATATAAAGGGTGGGGAAGGCAGCAGGAGCATCCAGACCTGAACAGGAGCAAGAAGAGGTCTGACCTCCAGCATCCCAGGTAGGTCCTTGGTCTCTGGTCCCATCTGTGAGCTCGGTGGGGTGGGTACTTCATGGGTGCTCAGGTAGGCGCTAGTGTTACTGGCAAGTGTCGGTTTCAGCAGAGAGAGAGAGCTCTGACAAGGAAGAGGAAACAAAATCAATGCTTAAACAAGGTGCTTTCTGCTCATCCCTCATCGTAGGGTATCGATTCCACCAGCTCCTGCCTCCCTACTTGGCGTGGGCGCCCAGTAGATACCGAAGTGTGTTGCAGAGGCACAGGCAGCCCTGGGTGCCCCCTGCACTCAGGGAGCTGCTTTGGACAGACAGGCAGACAATGAGTCACAGTCAGTTCCTACTGACAGTAATGATTTGAGGGGGTTATTTTTTTTTTGGAAGACAGATCAGTAGATAAATGTACCCTCCTGTCACTGTGCTCACAGCAATACCAGGTGGGTGTTCACCCCTCCTGCCCCCAAATTGGCATTTCACCCCATCAGTAGAGCTGGGCAATGGTGCCACCCAGCCCTGTGTGACTGCAGAGCTTTGTTGTGCTGATGCTGAACTTGGGGTGTTCCTGCTGTGTGCTTTCCCTTTGTAGCTGGGACGCAAGTTCACTAACAACAAAGTACATGTCTGCCTGGAGAGGCATTGAGCTGGGGATCTTGGGTCCGAAAGACATGTCCTGCTTACGAAATATGGGATATTAGAAAAGCCATTTTTTGGAGTGGAGTAATGTCTGGGGGTGTTTCTCCGGGGGAAGAGGGAGAGAATCATTTCACAAAGGGATAGTCAATAAGAGATGAAGGTGGTGACTGGCTTAATTTCTTTGTATATGGCAGTATTTTATAAATGAAAAGGCACAAGAGACTGATGTTACCGAGATAACGCAGTGTTATCAGCACATATGCATATTATCATGCGGTTATATTGCAAGGGGAGAGCCTGAGAAATTAATTCTCTTGGTCACTGCAACAAGCTGGGTCACCCCAGACGATGTCCTGGTGAGGTTGATAGCATGGGTGGGCAGTGGGTGCTGCTCCCTTGCTGCGGTGCCAAGGGAGAGGAGAGGGGCGAGAGCTGCCTTCGCCTGCAGCCAGCCCTTCCCTGGCCTGGCACGTGGCAGAGGGATGTGAGTGGCAAGTGCTGTGGAAAGGGAATATTTATTAACTTCCACTGGCCTTCGGTTCAATACGAGCTGATATTTATGGGAAATCTAATTTAGGGGTCAAATTTGACCTAACAATGTCTTTTCAATAACGTCCAAACCGAGAGGTTTCTGAAACTAATTAAGGATCAGGCTCCAATCAGGTAAAGTAGTTAAGCTGTGGGACCAGACTTCATTAAATTTGTCCAGAGAGAATATTTTAATATTTAAAGAGAACATTTAATGTTTACGTAAGTCCTCTTCTGACGTGAAGTCACTGTTAAATCACTTCAGAAGGTAGTTTTTAAAGCCCTTTATACCAGGCTTTTATAGAGCAGGGCTGGCAAATGCCCTTCCCAGCTCTCTTGGACACGATGAGGCTTATGAAAAGATTCAGCCCAGCACAGAAGGTTTTTCAGGGTTGAGGAATAGGAAATCAAAATTTAACAAAACACCTGTCTTAAGGTTTTGCTCTCCTACAGCATCGCCCTGTCTCCCTTGTTGTCAGTGGGATTGATGGGAGCGTTTTGCTCTGGATGCATGCAGGTCTTAAACCAGTACAGCTGGAGGGCTAAAGCTTGCAGAGAAGAGGGAGTCTCTAACAGTACTGAAGGGCTGGGCTTGAAGTCTCTGGAGGTATTGCTCAAGAACAAATCTGTTTACAGAGAATGGTTTGAGAGGAGAATTGTCAGTCAAGACACTTCTATTCTCAGCTCAGGAGCAACTGGAAGAGTAAATATACCTCTAGTTAGCTGGTGGATAAATTAGATTGCAGCTGATCAAAAGCCAAAGGGATTTCTTGTCAAACTGTCTCCACTATCACCCTGGTGTCGTCTTTCCTGTGTTGTTCAGACTGTCATGATGGTTTCGAAGAAGGTGGTGGCCAGCCTGCTGTTGGTGTACGTGGTGTCTATGCTGGCTGAGCAGACAGAAGGCTTTGTGCCCTTTTTCACCCAAAGCGACTTCCGGAAAATGCAGGTAACCCCAGGAAACGTACTGTGGGTGCTGGAGCCCTGAATAGCACAGGAGACATTTCTTCCTCCCTCATCCCCCAGGCTTCACATCGGGCCACCATCCTTCCCATCATCTGCCCCTTCTGTTCGAACAGGAAATACCATGGTGTTGGCAATCCCTCACTCATCCCAAAGTGAAGGGCTGTGGGAGCCAGCAGAGGCAGTTTGTAAGATGTGAGACTAGAAAGGAAGAGCTTGGGCGCTTTGACACAAGAACTAAAAGGCTGGTGTGGGTTATCACCTGCAGCTGGTGGGTCCTGAGCTTCTTTCCTCCATGCTAGTGGCTGTAATTTTATGGAGAAGCTGCAGGCTTCCATCACCGAACTGATGGGTCTTTTTGTTGTAACAAATAATTAACCATCCTCCAGATGGTTGTCACCTCTGGGATGTGCAGAGAGGAGAACGCGTTTTTCTTTTGATGTGAAACTAATACTGTTGAAAGGTGTCAGGCAGGCAGCCTCAGAGACTGCATCTTCTTAAATGCAGCAGAAGCGAGCTTCCCCTGCACCGCACAACCCAGGGATGCTGGGCAGACACCTTGCTTCCAGCACCTATCTGCTTGCTTATTGCTATCTGAGAACACTTGAGCAGCCTTCAGCCTTGCTGAGGAAGACAATGGGGACCCACTCGTGGTCTCCAGATTGACTGTTCATACACCACAACCCTCATAGCTATGAGTCTGCTAATGATTGAGGGTTCTCTAGATGTACAGGGGTGAAATCAGGCTTCCAAAGGCTGCCTCCCCTCCTCTGAGCATGCATTCCAACCAGAGGGAGCACTCAGTGACACAGAGCACAGCCCTCATGGCATTGTACATGGCCTCTCATGTATGTCATATCCCCACACAGCCTCAGCTTTTCTCTTTGGGTTGGGAAGAAAGGGAGTCCTGAAGCCTGAAGAAAGGTCCTGAAGCCAAGTTTAGCCCCATAAGTGGGACAGGACTGACATTACAGACCTGTAGGAAAGGCTGGTGATATGTGATGCCTGCGCAGAGCTCTCCATTGGCTAGGACGTAGCACAGGCTTTCATTAAACTTCACTGCCACTGCTACAGCAGAGAATGGGGGCTCTGGAATAGCTCTGTAAGGTCACACACTTGGCCACCATATCCTGGTGACAGTGTTACCTTGCACACATCAAAGGAGTTGTCTAGGAGTGTCATGTTTCTTACAGATCTTCACATGCAATGCTGTAACCTGACTGTGCATCCAACATTGCATCCTCCACTGCATGCTGGAATTAGTCCCCCAGGCCATGCTGACCACCACTGATGGGTCTCCTCCCAGTGGCCTGTGGCCCTGGAGAAGGATGCTGCATTGGTGGTTAGATCTCCAGGCCCTCTGGTTTCATGCCCAGCTCCACAGGCTCTGGGCTGCTCAGTATCACACCGTTGACAAGGGGCAGAGCAGGTCTGGTACATGCACAGTGCTGCATCCCAGCATCACTGCCCCGTTTGCTCTCTACTCCTGAAGTTGCAGGAAAAGGAGAGGAACAAAGGAGGGCAGAAGAAATCCCTGACCTCACTGCAGCAACTGGAAGAGGAAGGCTTCTCTGAGCAATCCAGTGCAGATGTCAGCAAGGTCAAGACCATCCAGGTAAGTTGACCCATGTGACTATAAGGAGCCTACCAGGATGTGCAGGGGGATGGGTAGCCCAAGTGTCAGTCCACGGGGTCTGCCTCCAAAGGACTGTTTACTGATGCTGGATGAGGAGACAGTGGGTGCTGTTGGGAAGCTCAGAGCCAGTATAAAGGAATACCAGCCATTTCCTGCCAGCTTGGCCAGACAGCTGAGCAAGGTTGCATCACAGAAAGGTTTTACCTCCACCTTATAAAAGATCTTGGACATTCAGCAACCTGATCACCCCAGACCCACCAGGCTTCTCCCTCAGTATGGAGAAGATGGAAACAACATGAGGTCTGTGTTTGCCATTCACAAGCCAAACGCAAGGCAGGAATCTGTAGCTCTGCTTCAGGTCTGGGTTTAACTTGTCACTTCTTCAGCCAGCTCCAGATCAGCTGCCCGGTGTCACCTCCGGTCTCAGCCCTCTGCACTCACAAGACCTTATTTATAGACTCAGCTCCATACAGCCACAACCCCCCTAAAGTGTGTATACAGAGCAGAAAATTGCCAGTTTTAGGGATTGAAGTGCCAGTCTTAAGCCCTGAAGGGCATGCTTACCTGGTTAGCCAAGTCTGAAAATTGTGCTTTTCCACTTGCACACAGGGAACCCTTGGCCCTGTCCGTGCCACCGCTCCTGTGGTGAGCTCAGCCCTCCTCTCTGCCAGCAAAAGGAGCCTGTAAGTCTACCCCAAACTGCAGGAGAGGCTGAGCAGGACAGGCAGCAGGACCAGCAGGGCTGGAATTTGGCCAAGACGCAGGTTAATGTGCAACTACTCTCACAAACGCGGTGTGGCAACAATCAATAACAGGATTTAAACAGCAAGAACTCACAGTTCAAAGCATTAAATAACTGGCACATCCCAGTGTCTAACAACTCCCAACCCCATCCCTGCTGCTGCTGCAACCACAAGCTCTCCTGTGCCTCCAGCCGTGACCAGAACGACTCTATCTGCTGTAGGTACAGCCGAGCCACAGCTGGCTGGATGTCAGTGGGTCTGGAGGCAGAATGTGGTCTCATCTGCAGTCTTTACTGGGGCAGGCTGCACCAGCATCAGTAAAGCTGACAGTTTGAAGGGTCAAGGTGTGAGATAGGGGAGGATTATAAGGTTCAGAAATGATTTTCTTCTTTACAGTCTCTGTTGCCAGGAGGAGGTACCTTTATCTGTGTTTCTGAGTCAGCCCATAGATGATGCAGTGCCTGAAAACTCGGGCATTCTGAACAGCACAAGCTTGCATTGACTTAAAAATGTTGCTTTCCCCCCCCCCCCCACCCCAGGCTCACCCTCTTGCCTTCAAATCAGTTGTTGACCCTCTACTGACTTGAGTAGGGTCAAAGCAACCCAACCTGCCTCCTGCTCCCCTCAGCGTTTCCTTCTGACTTTTCCAGCTTCCTCTGCAGCTAGCTGTTCCTGTCAAAGTTGGGATGTGGCTCACCCCAAGGCAGCTGGAAGAATACCAAGATGTCCTGGAGAAACTGCTAGCAGAGATGTTACAGGACACCCCAGACGGTACTGTCAGGAGGTTGATTTCTGCCTTGGGAATTCTGCCTTTCCCTCCTCTCACCAGCTCATCATCACGGAGATATTTATATTCCTCAGAAGGGCTTTTGTGTCATGTTTGCTCACTTTACAGAGTCCTCAGATACCCCACTCGCTCTCATGTGCACACTCTTCTTCTGGGAAGGTTATTCCCTCTCTCAGGGTGCTGTCTGTGCCCTACAGCTGATATTGACTGTTAGTAGCGTTGTGACGCTTCCCAGACGCTCTCCTTCTTGCTGCCTCCCATTTCCTTACTCCTCCTCCCAAAAAATCCTCGGTCTTCAGGCACGATTTCCAGCAGAGCTTACAACACAAGCTACACCTGTGGGGCAGCTACAGTCAGTCCCCTAGCACCTTGCTCCCTCCATGGGCGTTTAACACTAATAATTACAGCTGGAATTAGCTGCAATTTGAGGTGTCGAGCGTTAATGAACCTTGTCCTGGGCTTTGCTCATAGTAGTATAATGGGAATTGCAGAAGAAAATGTCCAGGGGCAGTATATCATGCAGCTATTCCTGCCTGCAGACTTGAGGGGTGGTGGAATGGGTCTCACTTAGTGTTATCTCTGGACCTTTGTCTTATCTGGGGTTAAATGTCCCAAACAAGAAGGTCCCCTCTGTCCCTGTGGGAGCTGTTATTCTGCTTTGGCTGTGCCAGTTTCACTTTGCCTTCTAGGTCTATAGCTGGGGAGCTGAGGAGGAGAAAACAATATATAAAGCCAAGGGAAGACTGAATGACAAATTTAAGGACACTTGTTCTTTCCTCTCTCTTCTATTTAGCTGCCTGAGATCTGCAGAATCAGAGGAGAAAGCGCTGGAGCCTGCTGTAGCTAAAAGACTCCACTTATGTAAACAAAATCTGTAAGAGAGATTAACAACAAAATCTGAGGTGAGATAATAAAATGCACAGTATAATTAAATGGAGGATTTGCGTCGTCTTTTCTGCATGCCTCTCAGCCAGATGGCAAGCAGCAAGTGTGGGAAAGAAGAGAGGGAGGGTTTCCAGTTCTGGAGAACATCACCATCCTTCTGAGAAGCGCAAAGCATGTTGCAAAGCCTGAGTAATTAATCTTTGTTGGCTTAATAAGTTTTACCCCTCCCTTTTGGTGATGGGGGAAACTGAGGCAAATATTTGTCTCCCAGCCAAACCAGCGACACGAGTGCAGGGTGAGGGTGCAGGCATCCCCAGCGAGCTCTCACTCTCTCCCACGCTGCTGGGAGAAAGAAGGAGCCCTGATTTGCAGCTCCTACCTGTGCTCTTAACCCTCTCTTACTCACCCAGGCAACGAAGCTAAAATACTGTTGTGAGGAGCACCTCTCTGTAGCTGCGCTGGGAACAGGCACAGCGTGTGTGAAAGAAGGCACAGCTCTGGCCTTATTTCTGCCTCTCAAACAGAGAGGTGAAATCATAACTCCACTTGAACATATTGCTCTCCATTTACATACCTTTGGCTTATTTTAGAGCTGCTCCTCTACACTGGCAGCAGGAAATCCAACATATGTAAAGTAAGGATGGATGAGATCAATGGTATGGATGTGAACATATCCAATTCCAATCCAATTTTATCCTCCCAACCTAACACAAATTCTGTTCTAGCTGTGGCTCATTTAAATAGCTGTGTTTGTGCTAGAACAACACTCCTCAGTGTGCTCCCTGCTGCAAGCCATGCCTTAGGAGAGAAGAAATCTCCCAATATATAATGCAACATCCAGCATGGAGTGGATTCCAGCTTTAATGTTTGATTCAAAGGCACACTCCTAGTCCATGGACTGATCAGCTCAGTGTAACTCAAAGTTTGCAGGGATTATTGCTTGGGCAGGTTGAGCTATGAAATCACTATAAATGAGTCTGAGTGGCTGGGAGATAGAAAATAATACATTCCATTAGGCTGAAAGTGAAAGAAACTGCAGGTATTGCTGGGCTAGGAGCTCAGCCAGCACAAATCAGTCTGCAGTGGAGTGATATCCATGGGAGATCTGGTATGGAAATCACCAGAGGAGCTGCAAGATCAGAGACAAGACTGCTTCAAAGGAGGTTGACCCTTTACCCCAGGTATAGTTTTGTCCTGCCACAGGAAAACAAGGAGGGTTTCTTCTTGAGTGGCACACAGCTCCTAAAAGCCCTACAGATGCTCCACTGCAGGTCAGAGCTGTCTCTACAGCATCCCCCCCCCTTTGCCTAGCTCTTTCACTCAAGTGGTTTCCTGGGCTGACAGCTCCCTGTGCCATCCAGGAAGGAACGTTGCCCAATGACAGCAAGGAAGAAAGCGAACATGAGCCTCTTGGCTTTGCTTCCTGGCCCATTTCCCACCATGGTGATGGTGAGGCTGATGCTGCAGAGACTTCCATAAGGAGCTCTACCAATATGGCTTTGTTGGGTTATCTCCCTCTGCTTGTACGTTTTGACAGAGAGAAGCTGCAGCAGCAAAGGTCTGCTTTTACCCTGGCCAATGTCCCTTCCCAGCTGACCCAACTATAAATGTGGCTAATTGTGGCAGTAACCATATGGGCCCCTTCTCTTGTTCTGCACAACTGTGCTGTCCAACCATGCACCAAAATGCAAGGGGGGGGCTTCAGCTTTTGTAAGTAAATTCCTTCTCGCCTCAGGGGTTTGAGTAGGGGGGAAGAAGCAGAAATTCTTCTGCTGGAAGAAGATGGATGGACCCCAACCATCCTCCCAGGCATGGCTCTCACTGTCAGGGCTGCATCTCTTGTTAGGAAGCAAAAGAGCCTCCAAGTTTCAGGACAGATCTGTATCCAGAGTGCCCTGGAAGGCTGCTTTGGCTGCCAGCAGCACCAAAGTCTGTGCCTGCAAGAGCAGGTAGAAAGATCTCACTATTCCAGAAACTGAACAAGAGTTTCAAGGCAGGATGAGCAGCCAAACAGTTGGAGGAAAGAGACAGGGAATGGAGGAGGAGGAGAGAAAAGAATGAAAGCAGCACTGACTTTCTAACCTAATAAGAAGCTCGTCAGGCTGAGGACATGACATACGATCAGGAGGATGAGAAGCGGTGTTCTTGGGTCACACCTGTGCTGTGGCTGTGAATGACAGGGTGCTAAATTGGCACAGTCGGCTCCCAAGTAAGATTTGACACTTCCCCTGGTGACATATGCAGGACTGTCGTCCAAATGCCATGGGATAAGAAGAGGGGGTTGAGATGGCAGGGGGTTTTTTTTTCAGCAGCCCCTCAGTCAGGAGTGGAATGGTTCATCTGCTGCCCATGCTTTTGGGGTGCAGCATGCTCCCCTCTTCAGGCGTCTTGTGAAGATGGTGCAGATCTATTTCTACCTCTCCACTTACACCAGTCCTGTCTTGATACTTCAAGAGGAGAAGCAGACGGCACGGCACGCCTGCTCTTCCCGTTCAGTATCTGAGTCACTGCCGGCAGGCCTAAGGCAGCTTCTGGGCTGGAAGGAAGGAAGGTGGAGGCTGTCCCCTCCTCGCTGTCCCATCTTCCCACATCCAGCTCAGAATATTTACAGCCAAGATATTTGAGAGCTGCACCGTGGGCTGGGAAACTGACTTTTCACAGCTGAGAATCTCTAAGCATCGCAGCCCATCTGCAGCATCAGCAGGCCTGTGCTCGCCCCGGCAGCCTCTGCTGCTGCCCAGAGCTGTGGGAATGACGAAGGGGCTGCAAGGTGTGGAAACTCTGCCATCAGCTTCACCATCGGAACTGTGAGCAGGACAATGGGAGCAAATAGGTGCTTGTTCCTGGGAATGTAGACTGTGTTGTGTCTGAGACAGAGGGCTGGCTTCTCCTGCTGCCTTCTCCGTGGTATCAAGGTACCCTCCCAAGGGTCATCTTGCAGGGAAGAAAGGGAGAGGGGCCAAACTCTGCCCTGGTCTAACTCCCCTGATATCCAGAAACACAAGTAGTTGAAGGTTTGGGGTGTGTTTTTGTTGCTGTTGTGATTTTTCTCCGAAGCAAGAGGAGTTTGCTTAATTCACGAGCTTGTATCAGCTCAGGCTTAGATGCCAGCGTGCATCTGCCTGTCTAGGCAGAGCTTCCTCAAACTGAAAGCTGTGAGCTTACAAAACCCATGTACTAAGAGCATATTCTAATTCTGTATTTAAATTAGACACCACTCCAAATGATTAACTGTCAGTTGTGCTTTCCAGTTAGTGAGCAGGGGAGGTTCAGCTTCGCACATTCACACTTCCCATCGGAACTGAGTATGCTCTTTCAGTGGGCTCCCTGGCCTCTGCTTGGTGTGTATCTGTTGTTGCTAACCAGATTAACAGATCTCAGTATCTTCTTGCTGCTTTCCTGCATAAATCAAGAAGGGGGAGGCGAGCTTTGCCTGATGCCCTATGCAAGAAGCGAGCAAAATGAGTGTGGAAGGAGGAGGGGGTCCCTGAAGAAACTTTCCCAAACTCCAGTATCACACATCAACCATAAACCCAGCAGCACGCAGACAGCCTCCACGCATTCTTAGCTACTTTTTCATCACCTTTAATTAAATTCTGATATTACACCACAGTATTTCAGCCACTTTCATTACTTTCTTTATAGGCGGCAGCAGGAAAAAGCAATTACTGTACATCATTGACTTGCCAAAATACATTTTCAAGTCGATGCTTGGGTTTTGACTTTTTAGGCTGCAAAGTATGCAAGGAACCTCCTTCCCCAGCAAATATCCCATGGACCCAGATCCTGATCCTGCCGAAAGAGATGGCAAAGCTCCAGCCTGCTTGATGGGTGACAGTTAAATGCCTGTAGCTTGGCAGCAGTGAGAAGGATGAGGAAAAAAACGTGTGCGTGTGGGGGGGTGGGAAATGGCTGGGAAAGGCACTTTCTCTTCATAAATGCAGCTATAAAAGTCAAAATATTGGTGGGGTTTGGTCAGTGAGGTGAGACTTGGTCTGGAGCAGGGAGCCCCAGAGGGGTGAGGCGGTGACAGCGGCCATCCCCTGATGCTGAGGCTGCTTTTGCCCTTCGCTTCGTCCATTTCTCCCCCTTTTCCCCTCTCCTGAGACAAGCACCAGCTCCCGCCCAGCACCATTCCCTGAGCAGGCCCCTGACCTCCCCAGCATGGCGGAAAGAGCGGCCCTGCCCTCACAAGAAGCAGGAGCCCTTCCCCTTGACCTCCCAAACATGGCGCCCGCCCCCCGCCTCCTCTCTCGCCATGGCGCCGGCCACGTGAGCGCCCATTTGCCCTTCCCAAGATGGCCGCCCGAGGGCGGTTGCGGCGGGGCCTCTCCCAAGGTGGCGCCCGCCCTTCCCTACTGGCAGAGCGCTTCCGGTTGGGCCTGGTATCGGCGGCGCGGCCATGTCGGACCTGACAGACGCGGAGCTCCGGAAGGAGCTGATAGAGCTCGGTTACCGGCCGGGGCCCATCACCGCCACTACCCGCAAGGTCTACATCAAGAAGCTGGGCTGCCTGCGGGCCGAGGTGGCGGCTGGCAGGCGCAGGAGCCGCGCCGCGCCGCCAAGCCCGGCCCGCACCCCCGCCAGGCCGCAGCAGGCCTCTCCTTCGCGGCAGCGCTCCGGCTTCACCTCCCCCGTCGGGGCCGCCCGTGACAGTGAGGAGGAGGAGTATGAGGAGGAGGAGGAAGAGGAAGGAGGGCATCTGCCCGCATCCCGCTGGGGGCGGTCAGGGGATGGCGGCGGGCAGTCCTGGGGGGACTCGCGGGGGTCCCCGCCGGGCCGGGGCTCGGGATTTGGCTCCAGGGTTGAGGGGGGCCTGTCTCGGGACAGCTTGGGGGGGCTGAGCTCCTCGGTGCAGTGGGGAACGTCTGTAGAGAGAGGTGGAGGGGGCGGGGAGAGGCTGGGGACGTCCCTGGGTGGGCTTGGGGGGCTGAGCTCCCCCTCTCAGTGGGACACGTCCATAGAGAGAAGTGGGGGGCTTGGGGGTGGGTCAACGCCACTGCTGGATAGTTCTGGGGGGCTGAACCCCACGTCCCAATGGCATGTGTCTGCAGAGAGGAGCAGAGGGCTCAGCACTGGGCTGGGGGCATCCCTGGATGGGTTTCGGGGGCCAGGCTCCACGTCCCACTGGAGTATGTTTACAGAGAGGACCGAGAAGCACAGCGCTGGGTCAGAGCCCTCCCTGGATGGATTTCGGGGCTCAGCCTCCTCTCTGCAAAGGGGCAAGTCAACAGAGGGAAGTGGGGGGCTCAGCACTGGGTTGAGGCCATTCCTGGACAGGTTTCGGGGCTCAGATTCCTCATCCCAGTGGAGCCAGTCTGCAGAGAGAAGTGGGGGGCTTGGCATCAGGGCTGGGTCAGGACCATCTCTGGATGGGGTTGGGGAGCTGAGCTCCTCATCCTCCTGGGGCAGGAGTGGGGGGCTCAGCTCTAAACCCCTTTCCAGTGATGAGAGCGGGAGCCTGAAGTCCAGGAGCTTTTGGGGCACTTCAGGAGGAGGAACTGGGGGGCACAGCTCTCGAACTCAGTGGGAGACAGGAGAGGAAAGGAAGGAGCTCTCCTCTAACAGCTCATGGAGACGGGAGAGTGAGGTGACTCCCAGCACCCGCTGGGGCACCTCGCTGGGCACCGCAGGGTTGAGTCACCAGTTTGGGAGAGGGAAAGAGGACTTGGCTTCCAGTGTTCGGGCGGAGGCAGACAAGGAGCTGACCTCTAGCAGCCGGGGAGGGGGGCTGATCCGACGGTTCCCATGGAAGGCTACAAGCAGTGCAGGGCTGTCCTCGGGGAGCTGGTGGGAAACGTCAGGAGCAGGACAGGGGGTAACCTCCCGCCCTCACTTGTTGCGGTCAGCCCCAAAGCAGCAGACGGATGGAAAGGGCAAAGGCCTGGAGTATTACCTCTCCCAGTTCCTTTGCCTCGCCAGCTTTGTGTTGCTGATGATTTTTCTGGGCATCCTTGCGGTGAAGATGATTGGGTCAGGCTGGCTTGACAAGAGAGAGGACGACTGTACGTGCACTGGTTTAATCCTGGCTTTAAACTTTTATCTTCCCCTCTTCTGCTTTCCCTTTATTGCTTCCATCCCATCATTCTCATTGCTGTAGCTTGACATACCCACTTCTGTCCCCATTTCCATCTGCCCATGGGAAACCTTGCTAGTCAGGGAAAGTAAGTCGAGCGTGGGTTTGTTTTATCAAATGAGTTTCATCTTTGGTTCTGCAAAACCCTGGCTTTTATGGAGTGTGACATTCCTGCTAGGCCAGGGGTGTACTTTATGATTGTCCATCCTGTAACATAATGTCTGTGTAATTGCCCGTTGTGTGTTTTCAGTGTTGGCCTCTTCGTGGCCTTTATCCTGGCCATGTGAGAAGTACAGCGCTTGAATCGCCACTTCAGTGCTTCAAGAAGAAATGAAAAGGGGCTTCCTTGAGTTTTAAAGCAGAGTTCCCCAGCTAGAGCAGATGGAAATACTGAAATAGTGTCCCTTCATGCCTTTGAGCTGACAGAAGAAGGGGTTTGGGGTGTGGATGGGCCAGTGTGAGTCCTGAAACTCTGCACTCTGTGCCTGTAAGGCATTTGTGTGCCTTGTGTGGGTGGGAAAGCTCTCTCTTGCTTTCTTAAAGTCTTCAATGTCATTGAATTCCTGATGCACCTTTATGGCTTTGTTAGACATTTTGAAACCAGTGGTAATCTGAATTTGAAGCAGGCTGTCTTGCAGCCCAGCCACAAATATTTAAAAATCTTGGGTCGTTCAGACTGCCAGGCCGCACTGCACGGTGGGCTGGTGGGTATCCAATTGTTGGGGTGGGAGGCAGCAGTTAAACCAGAGGCTGTAATCTGCAGAGCTAACAGCTCCAGCTAAAATAAATCCTCAGCTTTTGCCTTGAGGAGGCTTGATTTAAATCCCTGTTATCACCCTGATATCTCAGGTGGCCGTGGCGTGCAGCGAGTGGCATTACTGGATTGTAAAAGATGGGTGCACAAGCAGCGGTGCCTAGAGGAGCACCGTGCTTGTACTTAAAAGGAGCTGTGAAAATGTTCAGATGTTGCTTTCTAACTGAACAGGGTTCATCATCTGCACCTGTTTTAGTTGTTTTGCTTTACTGAAGCAGTGCTTTGAATGGCATTTGCATAGGAAGGTACCACACGTAGAACTGGGCTTTAAAGCTGAGCCTTCCTTTAAAAAGATAATTACTTTCTTGATCAAAGCTCTTGTTTTTACAGCCAGCTAACTCACCCTCCCCTTCTCTCTTGTAGTTAATCTCTTGCCTGTGGATTGTGACAAAAGAACAGATGATGTAAGCATATATTTATTTATCTTCAAGTATTGTGGGTAGGGGATTCTCACAGAAGAGTAATTACTCTAGGTAACTTCCACCAGTATCAGTATTGCTGTAAAATCATTAGTTCTGTCGTTTTACAGAAAGAAACCTCTGATTTGATGAGCTGGAATTAATGGCCCAGATTAAATTAGGACTGTATATGAGTCTCTGAAAGATAAAAATTTAAATTCCAAATTATGTGAATCAATTTCTTTAATAGTTGTAACAGAAGTGATATTGGCTTGCAATAAAGCTGTGTTCAGCTTCAACAATGCAAGATTTAATCCAGCTCATTCCCTGAACTCCATCATAAAGCGTTTGCACAGCCCTGTGTCTTTTCTCATAATGTATTATCAGGAGAGAGAAAATTCTGTCTTGGATTTGGAGTTCTGGTTAGCCTTCTGTGATGTTTGGGAGGCAAAGAAACCATCTGTGCTCAGGCAGAGGCGATGCCTGGCTGTGCAGTCTGGGCTTGGGGGGAGTTGGTGGCCCTTTCAGAAGATGTCCTAGCTCTGTTTTTGACTCAGAACCTGTAGATCTTTGCTGCAAGTGTGTTCAGTTTGAACTAGCTGTGCATGACTGAGCCAAACGCTGCTGCTGGTATTTTGCTTGGGTATTTTTAGCTGCTCTGACCACTGTCCTGTTGGTGCCCATCTATTCATGTTCATTACCTGTTTCTGACTTTTCAGTTCTGTCAGGCTAAACAGAAGGATGTGATAATGAACGTGCTGCACGAGTTGTATAACTACTTGTCCATACAAGCTGGTAAGTTCCAATTGTCATTATAAAACACTCAGGAGCATTCAGCAAACTGCCTCTCCCAGCTGTCTGGGCATTTTTAACCTCAGTTTGAAGAGAGGGGTTTATGGAACAGTGAGTTCCACTTGAAGAGTTCTGAGAAAGTCAGGTAATAGGAAAATTGAGAAAAAAGCTGTGTTTATTTTTATTCTGAACAGTGCTTAGCTAATGCACTCATATTACTGTGCTCCTGTGGAGTGGTCCTTATTTGCACTTGATATATTGGGAATTTGTGGGAGAAATATTCAGCTTTATGGTTCTTTTCTACCAGCGTCTTGAAGCTGACTTCAGGCCACTCAGAGCTGGGAAGTGTGAGCTGATGTGTTCTTACAAATAACAGTTAACATGACTTAAAGAAATTGCTGGTTCTTTGCTGAGATGTGGCAGCTGGTTATGCCACTGCCTCTCTTTTCACAGTACAGAGTAAGGCTGGTTTAGCTGAGGAGCTAACCAAACACAGTAGAACAACCAGTCTCTATGTATGAGCAAGTCCAGACCCTATCTAGTATTTTGGGGATGGAGGAGGTTGCTCAGTGTGTGAGTAGAAACTTCTTCAGCAAGATGGGTACCAGTGTTAATCAGTGAAAGTGCTTAAGTTCCATTTTTCTGGATTTCAGACCTCAACAAGGCTTTAGATCCTTTAATTTACAGCATTTCTGACTCTTTCCAAATCAGGCTTCAGTACCTGTGGAATTTCCACCAGTTTTACCTTGTCTCTCAGCACATTTTTTTAAGCCAGCTTTGTGAAGCAAGATTTAGAAGATTTAGATCCTCACCAGCATTTCTCTGCCTGGGTAAAAGGTAGAGCTGAGATTTAGGCTCCTTAGATGCATTTTGAATGCTGATTGTTAATTCCAACACTCTGGTCTTTGATGCCTGATGGAAGGAGCCCCTCCACAGGGCGTTAGGTCAGCGAGGTGCTTAGTACTTTGCAGGGGTCGAGTACTAACCTCTTAACTTTCCCTCCCCTCATTCTGTGTTGAGTAGCTCACACTGAAGCCTGAGGTTTGATTGCCCTTAACGAACCTATATGCAGTGGCTGAGTATTTTATTAATAATCATCCTCTCTGCCAACAGTATAAATCTTCCCTGTTAAGCATTTTGCCTAGAGCTAGAGCTGTTTTTAAAGGATAGTGCTCCCAGACAGTTCAGTGTATTTCTGAACTGTTTTGAGGGCATTTTTTCTTTTTCTTCAAACATTATTTGACCTTTTTATTATTTTTTTTAACCAGGTAATTTTGAATGTGGAAATCCTGAGAATCTGAAAAGCAAATGTATTTGGATTAGTGAAGTGAAGGATCATGTGATGGTGAGTAGGCTGTGAACAGCTATTGTTACAGTGGTTAGTCTCTTGTACAGCAATAAATAATAGATATTAAAGTAATTCACCATCTGTTTTACTTCCTCATCCTGTTTTGATTCCCTCCCATATCTCTAGCTTCCCCTTTGGCCAGTCCTGTTCTCAGCAGTTCTTTTGAAAATAATCTTCTCCTACATCTCTGATTCAGCCCCTGTAAATCTGACTTAATGGTTTGTTGTTTCACCGTAGTCATCACTCTTCTGAAGCTAGAAGTTTCCCTGGATTGAGGGCTGGGCAGGAGAAGGATTTTTCTATACCCCAAAGTGTCAGAAGACAGACTGCTTTGATCTAGCATTCAATTTCTTTCATGGTAAACTGTCAGTAAGATTATGTTGTATTTAGTGGTTAGTCTTAACAGTCTGGGTTAGTGGTATTTTACAGAGTGCTTCATGCATCATCTGCTGTAGTCAGAAGACTTTAGTCCAGACAGACCTTTGGATTTAGTTCTCCTTCCCCCAATTTGCAGAATTATGATTAAAATTAACCTAGGGACAGACTGTATAGAATGAATTCTCCCACTACTGTCATGAAACAATGTTATTCAGTATTTGAAATGAATGGAGAACTAATCTTCTTATGGATTTTTTCTGAACAGAATGTAACTGGTAGCTCCTCACAGAAGTTTCAGGCTGCCCTACGCTGGATACTAAACAGTAACAAGGATTTAGGAATATGGTAAGTGGTTCCTGCTGTGTCACAGTTATGTTTCTTGGTGTTGGCTGGTGTACAATTTGACATCCTCTGTGGTGTACCCTAAAAGCTCCCGTACCTCGTTAGATTTCAGAAGATAATCTGGGATCAGTGCTTGGCTGGGCAGGCTTCCAAATGAAAAGTACAGCCCTACAGCAAGAATTGGCAAGTGAGCTCATTCCTTGGGAGTCTCTTTCCCAACCTTTTCACTGGGGGGACATTGCGTTCACGAACACGCCGTCTTGGAGATGAGACGTAAGGCTGAGGTCAGGGCTGCTTGTGGCTACCACCAGTTGCATTGTACTTCCTGCAAAGTTTAGAGCTGGTGGTCCTGGTGTCCTGCCCACAGTCTTGTGACTGCCCCACACTTCTTAAACCTGCCAATGTATCACTTTTCTCAGAGTAACTTTTCTTCAGCACTGTTTCTCTAGGCAGAATTCAGTGTTGTGTGGAGCTGGGCCCTTTGACCAAAGGGTTTACTGGACAGCGAAGCGCTCCCTTCAGTAGGCAACGCCACCCATGCCTTGGGATCCCTTAGAGCAAAACCTGATGAGGAGGAGAGGAAGATGGGTTGTTGAATGGTATCTTTTCTCCAGTGTCACTTACCTTTCTGGCAGAACACACAGTATGTGTAAAAATGAGCAAATGACCTGACTGCATAGGATGTTGGTCATCGGTGGGGCTTTGGTCTCTTGGGTTTCTCAGTTAGCAGTCTCTAAAGTACATGAGAAATAGCAGAAATGCTAGGCATATCCAGGTAAAAAATACAACATTCAGGCCATAACCTAATGAAAGACTGTTATCCAGAGTCCACAGACATCATTATCTTCCTCTGGGAAACATGGGCAGCCTCCAGTCTGTGTTAACTCTGAAGTCTAACATTTGTTTGCATTTTAACATCGCTGAGTGTATCTCTGATTAAATGAATTGTAACAGTAGTAAGGCTGCAGTTCGTGGGCACAGCTTCCACGAATTCCCACTGCTTGGGGTTTTTTTTTTCCTCTTTTTTTTTTTGTTTTCCCCTCTAAAAAATTTTCTGCAGCTGCTGCTGTGATCTAAGGATCAGACAGTGTCTGCTGCTTTGATTATCAGTGTGTGGCAAATTCCCAGGACAGGACATGATATCCTTAAGTGGCAGGTTTGGATTTGTAGGTGGGCTGGGATCCAGAGTTTTTCAATTTGTATTTTTATCCAGGAGCTGTGTGATACAATATACTCCTGGTTTGGTTCTTTTTTATATTTATTTTCATAATTAGCAGCTCTGCCTGCTGTTCACTGAGTGGATCTGCTTTCACAGAGTCTGCAGAGTGTGCAGAGTGAGTGTTCAGCATGCCTAAAAACCTGCGGGTGGCATTTTTAGCTACGTGAGATTATTTTTCTAGGTGCTAGTCTGAGAGGCAGAACTGAAAATGAGCTCTGCACTGGGTGATTCTGCTGCATATTTTAAATATTTTCATGGAATTTGGATTGTAAATAAGACAAGGAGGTGGGAAACAACTGTCTGTCTCCAGCTACTGTAGAATCCAGTAACCAAATACAAGCTGTCAGCGGTTTGTGAGCTGTGCACTAGTAAATTGAGAAAATGTCTTTGTCTAATAGGTTATTCATTGCAAACCTAGAATGAATTAGTAGCTTCAAAAAAATAAAATCCCCTGTAGTCCAATTCCTCTGAATCTGATGGCTCTCCCTTGGATTACTTGATGCCTTTTGGCTTAGAGTAGCTAATAAGGAAACCGCATCGGTGTGGATCTGCGTACAAAGAAGGGAGTCAGGAGCGTATCGGGCAGCACAGCAGGTGTGTAGAAGTGATGTTGCAGGAGGCTGTGTTATCGATTTTGCCATGGATGCTTTCCCAGGGTGGGGCTGTTCCTTGCTGCAGATACAGTTGATGCGTTGTCACTTTTCTGGCTAAACTGTTTATGCTCATCTGTGCTGAGGAAAACAGCGCAACCTCCGCGGCCGTTCGCAGTCTCCCTCAGCTGCTCTCTCTGCAATTGCTGATGAGTGACTCAGTAAACATTTCCATTTCTCTGTGCTGGGAGGTGGGAATCCAATTTAAAGTTTAATCTTCTGCACGCTGAGAGGTGCTGTCAAAGAGTCTGCAGAGGGAGACTTCAGTGTACCAGTGGGAGTTCCAGCCCTGCTGCCTTTTCTAAAGCCATATCCATTCCTTGCTAAGCAGCCAAGGCCCAAAATGTTCTGGAAAAAAAGGGAGTTGCAAGGAGGTCGGTGTATTTTCTTATGTGGTGTACTGAACAACTTACTGCATCCGCAGTAAGACAGTTCTCCCTGTCTTGATTAAAGGCTGCAGTTGGAGCGTCTGCTCTCTTCACTGAAGATTCTTTCCTTCTTCCCATCAGGTTGAAAGGCAGAGACCTTTCAAAACCAGTTACTGAAGTGGAGGAAGTGTTCTGTCTGGAATCAGCCCACCCTCAGATGGGGCTGGGCTGCCGATTCCGTCGGGCCATGGTCACTGCCATTATGAACCTTTTCCTGTTTTTCTGGAGTAAGTAATCAGCTTCTCCCCTCACTAGCTCTAGGGATGAACTTGTGCATGTGTTCCCCCAGCCATATGAAATTACTAACAGAGGTGAAATAAATCTGCCGATGAGTTAATTTCTAATTAACCTTTGTTCTGGCAGCAGAGGGAGACCTGTAGACCTGCTCTTGTGCTGTGAGCACTTAACACTTCCTTTAAATCAGCAAGCTGATTAGCTCTCTGGGTATTCCTCAAGTTCCCATTACTATGGTCTGCAAAATAAATACGTTAGCCTACTGAAAAGATTTGGTTTTTTCTTTCCCTGCACTAAGCTGCAAAGTCTCCTAGCCTCTTTAATAATGACTTGTAGCATTTCAGGGGTAGAGGTTTTATTGGACTAGTCTGTGGTGCCCCAGCTGAGGCAGAGGTCTTACTGAGCGTGGTGATAACGAGAGATGAGTGTTGACTAGAAGAGTTTATAATCTGGCCAGACAAGGTGGGGGTGAAAGGGGATAGTTATGTTTATTGTAGAGACCGAGATACTAAAGTTAGCTCATGGTCTAATGGGGGCATTTGTCAATGCTAAACCTTCAATACAGATCTCCTGAATTTCAGGCTGGCACTGGAGCTCCAGGCTTTATTTTCTTATCAAGCAGCTATCTTCGGAGCAGTGAAGCTTGACAGTCTTCCTAAGTGATTATTGTGGGGGAGGCCTCTAGCAAAGAGATACCTCTGGGACTTAGAGAATTGAAGCCCTGTGGTTGTGCTGAGGTTTGTGGTAGCGGTGGTGAAGGGAAGACTGTGATGAAGCCTTCCAACCACCTCTTCCAACATCCACATGTGCTCTTCTGCCACAGGCATTGTCAGTACCAAGCTGTTTGTGGGGCACAGCTGTGCTGGTGAACAAAATGAATTGCTTGGATTCAGTTCCAAGCAGGCCTGGGTAGCAGGCAGTGATAGCTGCCTCTGGGGAGAAGCAGTGTCAGAAATACAACTGCTAGCATCCAGCAAGTACACGTCTGTCAGATATTGAATTCTGTTTGTTTTTATTCTTCTAGGTCTGATAACTCTTTGGGGGATCCTGATCTTCCTTAGGTATCGCTGGCGGAAGATGGAGGAGGAGGAACAAGCCATGTATGAAATGGTGAAGAAAATCATAGGTAGAATCTGGAAGCTCTGTCAGTGAGAGTAGCCCTGTTTTTCCCTCCGTATTGTTGTGGTCTCTCACTGTTCTGTCCTTCTGCCCTCCAGCTGTTGTCCAGGATCACTACAAGGAGTGGGAACGGCATTTGGAGCGTTACCCCTACGTTGGCATTTACCACGTTCGGGACAGCCTCATCCCTCCCCAAAGCAGGTGGGCTGAAGTTTAATTTTCAAGGAGGGTTGTGGGTATGATCTTACTCAGCTCAGCTAAAACTAGCAGTTATGGGGCACCAGACCAGGAGCAGACAATTGATGGGAGGCTGAACTGCAAGAACAGTCTCTCTGGCCTTTCTGTTTATAAAGGATTTTGACATAACCTGGGCTCTGCCTTCACCTGCTGCAGATTAATGTGACAGTCCCAGGACCAGTATTTTCTGTGATGACACAGTTGTATGGTCACTGTTCTATCAAGCAGAAACTGGTTTTGATTTGCTTGAATGTGGAACATCTGATTTTCTCTCCTTCCTCTAATTAGAGTGTAGGGTGCTGCCCTCTTTCTCAGCCATCCTACTTGATTCTCTAGACAGGAGAACAAACCTCCCCATGAGCTGGCCAGGGTATTAGGCTTTGTGTGCCACTTGCTCTGTCTCTGCAGGAGTGTTCTGGAGTTTTGATTAAATGGAGCTACTTTGTTGTCCTGATGGGAGAGTGCTGTGTGTGCTGCACAGCCTTAAAACACCCATCAGCCACAAAACTCTTTCCTACTGGTGGTAATTTCAGCCCTTCTGACCCGATCTCTCTGTGCATGGTGCCCAGAATTAGTAGACACCAATTCTAAACTGGGGTGAACATCTGTTTGTCCTCCCTGGTCCAGGATCTGTCTGTGTGTGAGAAGGGTGAGGGCAATTTTCTAATTGAGACCTTTTGCAATACGAATTGAGGTTGAAACTCAGAGCAGTCACCAGTTACTGGTACTGACAGAGGGTTTTGTCCTCCCCTCCCCAAGGCAGGACCTGTGTTTTCATGTCCTGCCTTGAAATTGCTTCTAAACCAGCATTCTGGTTTAATCTCCTTTACTGTCTGCACAGGGAACAGGAGGCAGCTCATGGTAGATCAGCAGCCACGATTGCTCTGAGCAGGAGAGCACAGTGAGGGTATGATTCTGATTTATTTTCCTGATGTTGCTGTTTCTTGCAGAAAAAAAATGAAGCGGGTCTGGGAGAGAGCTGTGGACTTCCTGGCTTCAAACGAGTCCCGCATCCAGACCGAGTCACACAGAGTAGCAGGAGAGGATATGCTAGTGTGGAGATGGACTCAGCCTTCTTACCTCTCAGATTCAGAGCACTGAAGAGGAGCAGAAGTTGAGCAACAGTTGATATGGACCTTTGTAAGGGGATGGTCCCTTTGCTGGTGGTGGAAAAGAGCAGGTCATTGTCCTGATCTCCTGGGGTTAGGGATTGTGCTTATCTGTTTGCTCTTCTTTCTGAAAAACCTTCACACACAAAAAATTCAGGGCAATAATCTTGTCTTGGAAAGAAGATGAACTTGAGCTGGTGGGAAGCTAGACTTGCACCAAAGGTAGCCTTCCAGCAGATGTCTGGCTTCCACAGGCAAACAAATCTGGAATGACTTTTTAAAAAGAAAAGGTGGGAGGTGGGGGGCAAAGCATACATAATATTGAGGGTCTGAAGGTCTCTGACAAAGGTTAGGTGTTCAAAATTTGACCTCAATTCTGCAAAAGCCTACTGGTGGCAACGTCCATCAGGGAATGTGTTTAAAGATTAGCATTTCCCATGGAAACATTAGGTTGGCAGTTAAGATGCATTTTTGTTAAGAGTTTGTTTTTATCTGTACAAAGACAGTGATGAAAGCACTTACCTCTTCCTAGCAAGGAAAATGGTTGTGTTGGCTTCACCCTTTCAAAATGGGGCTGAGGAGCAAAAGTCAGGGGAAAGTAGTCATGGAGTGGGGGTAATCTGGCGTGCCTTGGTGGTTTGGGCTGGGTTAGGTGGGATGGAAGAGCAGTTTTAACCCTGTAACACTTTTTAAATCTGCAGTTGGTGTGCTTTATTATTTCTTGGGGGGGGAGGGGGCGGGGAGGGAGGGAAGGTGGGATGGGGAGGGGAATTTGGGTGGAAAATAATGGATATAGGAAGCTTCTGAAAGCACTTTCTTCTGGCTATAGCCCAAGGGACTGCTTTATGGGCTATTAAAGAGCAGCTTTGGAAAGGCTATTAGGGCTGAATGTACATGTTTATCCTGGGCAGCTGCAATGTGTGTGCTGTGTGTCAGAGCAGAGATGTGCTGTGTGTGGAGTGGCAGTACAGGGGTTGCCAGGTCAGTGTTCCTGCAGCCTCCCAGCAGGTACATGGAGCAGCGACCGACCCTCTGGCCACGCCGCGGGCATCGTATTTTGTATCTATAAACATTTGGTTACTTAAGTTCCTTTTTATGTCCAGCAGATGAGTGTTTGTTTCTAAGAAAATAGCACCAGTGTGTGTCAGTTTAGGCTAGGCAGAGATACTGCTACTCTCCTCTTCCCCAGCTGTCCAGCTCACCACTAAGACAGCAGGGACCAAATTCATTCCTGGCATAAGCTTAAAACCTGTGGAGAGGAGCCAGCGTGGATTTGAACCTGTGTAAGCAGAGGATGTTGCTGTCCTTAGAGGCTCAGCATGAACACTGCATTCATCTCTTGATGCTGGGTGCAATGAGAACTTCCTCTCCAGGCTCTGGGTTGGCTTAGGACAGCTGCCAAAGCCCTGCTCCCCGCTTTGCCGGCTGGTGACGCCACATTACAAGGTGTGTTCCTTGTGCCAGTCCTTCCTCACCTCCTCGGTATGATGACTGTGTGCTTCCACACCCCACTGCTGGCTTTGGTGGGGTTTTCCACCCCTGTGACCCACAGGTTGCTGCAGGAGGACTGCAGAGATTCCTCGGAGTCATGGTCATCCACCAAAACGACTGGAGAGCACAGATTTCTCCAGGTGCAAAACAGGGGGAGCCCTTTCCCATTAAATGGGAAACAATACTGTGTGGGGCTGACCCTTACCCCATGGTGCAAAGGTGTTTGAACACTAGAGGAGACTCAACCAGTGTCTTCAAGACAATACCAGCAATACAGTAGGGAATAGAGCAAGGGCAGTCTGGATTCTTCTAAACTGTTGCAACAAGATCATCACTGCTGCCATAGACCTTTCTGCAAACACCAGTGCCTACACTGTTAAGCCTTTCTAAAAGACTTGTGGGGTTTGGGTTAGTTCTGGGGTTGTTTTTTTAACCGTCCAAATCCAGAAGAGTCGAGTCAGGCATTGCAGTTGTCTTTTTGTATTCAACTTGTTTTTTTGTAGAATAAATCTCTCTGGCTTGGTGCTGTTTATATGTTCAGTTTAGCTCTGTAAATTGATACCATAAAATAAATTTATTACAAATAATTTGTTCCCTTTATTGTTATTGAAGAGTCACACATTGTTCCAGGTGCTTTCCCTCGTGCAGATCAAAGCCACCCTGCTTGAAGGGAGCTCACTGGTTTCTAAGAAGCAGCCTGAAGATGGCCTGGAGATTGTGTGACAGCCTAACGAGGTGCTGTGGATCCTGGTGATGCTCAGTGATCTTGGAGCAATAGCCAGCAGCCTGGAGCATTTGCCTGCAAATTAAATCTGTGTTTTGGGAATAAGCTGGCGCTAAGCACAGGTGTGTATGGAGAGCAGTTAGCTTGTTTAGCTGCATTTTGAAGAGATTTGACAGCTTGGAGGGTTGTGAAACTGTAAATATTAGTGTAGCGGGTGGATCGGTGTTCCTATGGCCCGTAATGAAGCTGTTATTTAAAGCAGGGAATGGGATGGAGTGAGAAGTCCATGGGGATGGAGTGAGGGTGCTTCGAGCTTCGTGTGTGTTGCCTTTTTCTCCTTGTGCCTTGGGTGTTGGAAGTCAACAGCTGCTGCAGGAAATCTTGACCCCGGTCCAAGCCGGTGGTCCTGGGGCTGTGGTCAGCTCGCCTGGGGTTGGAGCCGTGATGTGAAGAGGCAGGTGCTGGTTTAGGAAGACTGAGAAGTGGTGGGAACACTGGATTCAGTGCTGGGGTGGGATGGGTGTCCCTTCCTGCTCCCAGGGCTGTCACTGGACACATCACTTCCCTCCCTGTGCCCCAAGGGTTACGATGGGGCGAGCGGGGTTATTGCAGAGCACTGTGGGGGTGAAGGGTGTACCAGGATGAAGGCACAAAGTCAAGTCTCAGACTATTTACTTCCCAGATACCCGAGGTTTCTGAGGCTGCCTGGTGAGTAGAAGACACACAAGCACATCTCACTGGCAGGTCCAAGTTGTTTTCAGGGTCTATTTCTCCAAGTGTGTTCGATTCTTCTCTCACCTGAGTGTCAGTGAGTCAGAACATGTGCTACCATGAGTGTCAGCTTCCTCACAGCCTGAGCGGCACGAGGGGGCCGTGAATCATCGTTGTGTAACTTCTGTGGACGTGGTTGACTCACTCGTGTTTGGTTAGAGAAATGCTTAATTAATCTCCTAATGGGGGTCTGGGTGGCAAAGGGGGAGATTTCCGCTGGCACTGAAGGAGGTTGGCTCCATGGAAGTCGGTGGGAGCTGGTTACCTCCTCTGGCATCAAGTTGTTTCTAAGGTGTGGGAACAAAGGGGATGGCAAGGCTGAGCCTCCTCTGAACCTGCATTCCTGCTCGGATGCTTTCACCCAGTCTAGGTTGCTAAGTTACAGCTGAAATATAGTCAAGGTTAGGAAATAGTCTTCAGTTTGGTGTAATCACATGTGCCAGAGGATGTTTGCTTTCAACAGAGCTGCCATGATGTCCCTGCGATAGCCTTCCCCCCAGGTCCCTCCTTTCATTTGCTATCTTGAGAGTGAAGACTGGCTTCGTGCCGTGCTGACTGCTGGGCTCCTGCTTGCTCTGTACGAGCTCTGATCAAGAATCCCTGTGGCACGAGACCTTCTTCCAGACCCCCAGCTCCATTCAAAGAGGGAATAGCTGGGTTGTTCAGCCTCCTGCCCTGGTCTCCTCACAACTTGTGGTGTTGCTAGCATCCCCCCACCCTCCACTTCCTTGCAAAGTATTAAGTTTCTATAAATAACTTCCCCAAGGGTGGGCTGATAAAGCCATCGCATCCCCTTACTGTCAGGAAGGAAAATATGTACCAACAAGGAATCTAAAATAAAATTTGCCCTTTATCTTTTCATTTCCTGCTTCCATTTAAAGCCTTTCACATTAAATGTTTTGTCTCCTGCTGACACGACAGCTGATGCTGTGCCTTATTTATGGGGTGCTGGAGCCAGGGCACTGTGCCAGTTCTCCTGGAAAGATCAACGTGAACTGGAGAAGAAAAAGCTCAGCCAGTGAGTCCTGCCTGAAGGTGCCTCCCTCCAGCACTGCCCCTGTCCGAAGCAATCGCTGCCCAACGCCTCCCCTGGGGATTTCCACTGTGACTTTGCTCAGCCTTGAAGGAACAGCCTCCAGGTAGGTGCTGCAGAAGGTTTTTTTGTCGATGTTAAGGTTAAGGAATGACCCCTGGGTGCAGCAAAGGGTGAGGTGTGAGTCCCTGTCCCCCTCATCCTTCTCCCCCCTTGGGAGCTGATGGCAGCTGCAGGCAGCCACTAACACAGGGACCAGACTTTTGTGCTGAGCTCAGAGGAGCACGTTGGTTTTGTTGGAACACTTCTGTAAGGGGGCTGACTTCTCATCCAAAGCCCATTGGTGTCCTTGACTTGGCTCTCTGGAGCAAGGAGACCCCCATGGGTTGTGGAAACCTTCCTTGGCTGCCAGTTCATCTTGCCCTGGGGCAGAGTGTGGGCTCTGTGCCGCAGGACAACCCCCCAGGCTCCCCCTCCCCTGGCTCCTGGCATGCTGTGGGGTGGTGGGAGGACACCGGAGCCTCCGCTGATCTCCCCTCTGACGGAGGAGACCGCCTGCACTGTGTCACTTCGGTGACCTGCGGCAGGGCCAGACCCAGTGTTTACATCGTGGCTCCAAAACACCGCTCAGCATCCAAACAGCCACAGCAGAGGAAAACACCCCAGGGTGGGGGGGAGCTGCTGGCAGGGGGCTGGGAGTGGGGCTGGACTCATGGGGTGCAGCTGAGCCACTGCCATGTAAACTAGCTCAGAAACTGGTCCCAGGGGTCCCCCTTGCACCCTCTGGGAGAGCAGCTCCTGCTTTGCTCCCAGCCAGACTCCCAAAGGTGCCACCAGCAGCAAGGACACCTGGACAAGTGGTCCCATGTGTTTGCCAGCCGGTGGGTGAGGGTCCAGCACCCATCAGCAGCGCGAAGGGTGCTTCCAGCCCTGCACCATGGGAGTGACCCATCCTGGCTGCCCAGTGTCATCGTGCCATGGCTGCAGCTCCTTTCCTAGGAGAAAGGAGCCCCTCTCAGGATGGGGCTCGGTGATGCTGAGCTTAACTGGGAGCTTGTGGACTGGGCAGCCCTGGCTCACTGGAGGCTTGGCCTCTGCTTTTAATAAGGATGGCGTGTGCCCACCCTGCCCTCAGTCTGTGGGGTTGGAGTCGGGACCAAGGCTGCAGCCTGCAGGCTAGCCAAGGGTAATCATATCTTTGTGCCCATAATTAGTTCCTAATTAGCATAGTTTTAATATGAGACAGGGTTGCTCTCCCCTCAGAGCGTTCCGCTCTTTACAAGCAGCTGAGTAATTGCCTCTGCGGCAGCAGCAGTCGCCCAGCTGCCTGTGCAGGGACCCCATGGCCTCACGGGCTCCAGCTCGAGCATCCTTCCTTGCACTGGTTTTACTGGAGCAATAACTGCAAAGGACACGTCTCCAGCCCAGCAACACGCCCCATATAAAAATCAGATTGCCTCAATTAACACGTGCATTAAAAATTCATACGACAGCCAGCAGGATGGGCTTCTGCAAGGGAGAGAGGTGTGCTGCAGCTGCTGGACACCCATGCTGGGTGCCCAAGGCTGTGGGGCAAACTTGGGTGCTCGGTCCTTCCTCTCCCTGAGCCCAGGGGACACCCCCCAGCATGGCCCTGGCCCCCTCCTGCCAGATCAATAATGATTTAGATTTAAAGCCTGGCATGTTTGGGGGTTGCACGCCGGTTTGGCTTCTCTTTTTTGGGGGCTTTGGCACGTGGAGGTGAGAATAAGGGATGTTGGGACTCACTGCTTGGCTGTGCCACTGTTGTGGTGGGCATGGTGAGGGGGGGAGTCGGCTCAGAGACCTACTGTACCCCCATCCATCCTCAAAAAGGAATCACCACCAAGATCAGCCTGCCCTGGGGCTTAGGGGAAGGAGAAGCAGATAGGGGAGGCTGAGCAGAGCTGAATTGCAGCTGGGGGACGTTTCACCCCCGTGCTGGAAGGCAGTGAGGTACCTTAGTGGGATTTACACTGATTCATTGAAAACACCCTGAATTTTTGATGTCTCTGTTGTGTTTTGCTGAGGTTGACTGACAGATGCAGAAGTCATTGGCAGGGGACGCACCGTGGCTGGTCTCCCAAAGAGCCCATGTCAGCTTTATTCCCTTTTTTCCCTTCAGAAACCAAGCTTGAAGGAGAAAAAAAAACCCCACAGCACTCTCCAGAGCTGAGATACCAGCTAGGGGAAGTCAGGGCTCACAAACCAGGCTCTTTGTTTCATCCTTGTCTTCAATCTCAGCCTCCACCCCTGACCATCACAGTTTGATCCCTCTGGTCTTCACCAACCTGTTTTCTCTCCTCCAGTTAGTGAGAATTACCATGTCCATCAATCCTTATCTCAGCAGCATGATTTTCTTCCCAACCTCCTGCCCTTCAGCTGGAAAACCTCCCCCCCCTGCTTCCCCCATCCCAGCTTGTGATGCCCTGGCCACCGGCAAGGATTTGCTGATGTCCTCAAGTTTTTTGGTGATGGGTGTGGGTCCCCTGGGATGGGTCTAGGGATCCTGGGATGGGTCTAGGGATCCTAGGATGGGAGGATGAGAGCAGGTACCCCACCCTCTGCTTGTCCTGGGGTGTGTGGAGCCCTTAAATAACACGTGGGTCGTGTTTTCCTGGGATGCCTGGGGCTGGCGTGGGCTGGCACACCGTGTCCACAGCACGCCTGCCCTCGGCACGTGCCGGAGGGGACACCGGGCAGCGGGTGTTTGGGGGGAGTCCAGAGGGGCACACGCTGTTCCTTGCTCACCGGATGAGACCACTGAGCCCTGGCAGGAAGCTCCCTGGGACTTTTCCATTCCCCCCACCCCTCCCCAAGCACCACGGTGTCGTTTTTCCCTGCACGAGGATGTTGGCAAGGTCAGGACTGGGTGGCTGCAGGCTCCTGTCCCTGATCCACTCACCTGCTCACCAGCTTTGGGCAAATCCCAGTCTCACCCCGTGCCATGCCCCCCCTTGCCATAAATAGCTTTCCTTTGCCACAAGACCAGTGTGTTTTCCCCACACTGGTTTCCTTGCTGGGAGCTGGGGGAAGCCGGTGTCTTCGCCCTCCCACTGCCACCCTCTGCCCTCTGGGGGTGTGTGTGTGTGTGTGTGGGTGATGGACATTGATGGGGCCAAGCTGGGGAGTTTTTGCAGGTGATAAGATGGAAAACAGACTGGGGGGAAAAAAGCAACAGCTGCTTGTTTTCCTGGAGAGACGATAGCACGAGGGAGCCAGAGCGTGGCCACGCTTTCTGGAAAGCCTTGTGCACAGCCAGTGCCTTCTCCCTCTGTCCTCAAACCCTCTCACACACGCGGCTTTGTTTTCCTTTAGCACCCAAGAGTGTTTCTCCCCCACCCCCCTTTCAAGCTCAGCTGTCAGCTGGACATACCAGGCGCTTGCCAGCACCAGCGGCGGAGGTCAGGTGATGGCCCAAATGTCTGCGGGCTCCCCCCGCTCCCTCATTTCTCAAGCTCCAGCCACACTGAGAAGAAGCAAGAAAATCCAGCCCAGGCAGCACCCCAAATCCACGCTCACTGCAGAGCACAGACTGGAGACCTACACGCTGCAGGTGAGGCCCAGGGCAGCTTCTGCACCAGCACCAGCCGCTTTCCAGGGCGGGATGAATAAGGGTGGGATGAAGGAGATGAAGGAGCGCTTGATTTTGGAGAGAGGGTGGGTTAGGAAGGCTCTGAGTGCAGTCATGGGATGGGAGGGATGGGGGCAGCTGGTACTGGGGAGGCTGGTCAAGCCTCTGAAGCAACCCTGGGCTCAGCAAACCGTGAGCCTGGTGACTTTTGCTTCTCCGTTGTGTTCATGGCATCGCTGGACAATTCAGGGCTGGCTGGATGCTGTTTGGGTGGGGGGCAGTAAGGAGACCCATGTCCTTTCCTGCGGGGTGTAGTGGCACCGTGTTCCCCATCCCATGGAGCTGCTGCCAGCCCCAAGCTCACTGCCATGATCCAAAGATGGGAATCCCATCATTTTCTTCCAGGAAAGAAAACCTAAGATAAAAGATCCAAGGGTTTTCCACATGTGAGGGTTTATGGCAGGAGGGTTTAGAGCTGGGTTCCTTCTTGAGAGCTGAGTTTTCACTCCCAGCACGGTGCTGCCCTGCCTCCAGGGCTGACTCTGGCTGTAGCAAGAGGGAAGTGTGGGAAAGGCAGATCCCAAGGTTCACTGAGGGTTGTAGCTGCTTGTCTGCCTGTGCAAACTGGAGCCCTGCTGGGATGGGCGCTGAGCTGGACCCTGGAGGATTTTCCTTATGGCAAAGGTGTTGTGGAATTTGGGGGCACTGAAGGGAAATGGAGCAATTTGGTTTCACCTGCTCCTGGATCTGGGGCTGGGCTGCTGCTGGGTGCAGGAGCTGGCTTGGAAATCCAGCTCAGCTCCAGTACCAAGAGCTGCAGACAAGCAGATCTCTTCAAATTAACAGCTACATTATTTTCTTGCCTTTTTATAAAGGAAAATAACCCCCAAACCAGCCCCCCTCCCCAGTACTCACAACCTGACATCACAGCTGGGTGCTTTGAGATGCTCTGTGGAGCTGGGACCCACGGGGTGGGGGGGGAAGGTGCTGCCCGTGATGTATGAGATGAAGAACACAGTCCCAGGCTGACAGAGCACTTGTTTTTAAACTGATTTTCTTTTAATATTCCCAATTATTTCTGCTAAGAGTCCCCCAGCTATTTCCCAGCGTTCTCCCAGTCTGGGGTTTGCCCCCAGCACCTCAGAGCCCCAGTGTTTCTGCTTGGGATGGGATGGAGCAGGCACTAATTAAAGATCAGAGAATTTAACTCACTTGATTTCTTTTGGCTGTGTTAAGCATGGGGAATAAATAACCTGTTTTGCTCTGACTCTTTAGACATTTGGCCCTAAAAACTGAGCAGGGGGGAGGGTAACAATACCTGGTACCTGAAAGCTCTGGTCTGGCTGGTGCTGATCAGCCTGACACATCCTTGTTACACAGCTCATGAGAACAATCAGTGTGCTGCCACTGTGCCCAGGGAGGGATGCACTGGCATCACCCATTGCTGGGGTGACACGTGCTTGCAGAGGTGTTAAAGCATCTAGTCATTGAGTTTGGGTGGTTTTTTTTTTCTGGAGAGGGAAGCTCTCTGTACAGAGAAGGATTTATTCTCCTTCCCTGATATTTTCTGACTCATCTTCATCTGCAGTGCCCAGGTTCCTTTGCTTTTTTTTTTTTTTAATTATTATTTCTTTAAATTTATTGATATATTTATATTTATTTCTTCTTTTTTAGCCAGGGAAAAAACCCTCTTCAAGGTTTCTGGGTTGTGTTTTGGAGGCTCCTCCAGCCTCATCTGTAATTCTGTGTATTTTTAGTGACGTAAATACCTCTTGGCATTGGTGATAACTCGAGCTGGCAGCAGTGATTGATTTCAGGAGTGTCTGGTTTCCAGGAGCTCAGCACAGCTCCCTGAGCATCTACAGGAACATTTATCTGCTCCCAATGGCCGAGCTGCTTCAGAATGGGAGCTCAATGGAAAGAACCCCTCTTCTCTTCCTACAAATCTTAAGAGAAGACAATAAGAGCCTTATCAAATTGTGGGTTGGGTTCCCTCTCTCCTTCCTCCTCCCCAAACTCTCTGTGCAGTGCCAAGGTTGCCCAAATTTTGAAGTGTGTTATGTCAGCTGAGTTTCAGCCTTGGACTGTCTCTGAAGCAATAAATACTGGATTGAAGTCATGTTGTGCTCTCTGCTCCAAGGAGGTGTTATGACAAATCCTTTTTGCTTTTCTCCTTTGATTTGATTTGATTTTTTTTTAAGGAGAAAAGAGAAAAAAACCCAAACAAATAAACCAACCCCCCAACCAACAAACAAAAAACCCCCTCCCAAACCACAGCAACCCTCCAGCTTTCAAGGGAGAAATCCTCTTTAAAAGTTGCTGTGACTTAACAGAATGTTAAAGGCTTTTATTAACTTCTAGAAAGGCTCTGAAGAGCTGCTTTCTTCCCTGGTTGAAAAGCACTCATCTAGGTGGCCGGGCTTTGTTCCCTTCTGCACGGTACAGGCTGGTAATTGTAGAGTAGAAATTCCTCTCCCAAGTGTGTGGTGATGGAAGAATGGAAAAATAGAGGGGGGGGGAAGAAAGAAACCCAACCCCAACCCACCTTGGGGGGAAGGTAAAGGAGCTGCTCTGTGTGTTTTGGAGGTAGGAGTGTTTCTTTACTCCCCCTTTCTCTGCTTCCAGCCCACTTCATCCCACTCTTCCAGGTGAAAAACAAAACAGGCTTGTGTGCTCCATGGTTTAATTGCAGCAGGAGGGGTGGGAAGGGGAGATGGAAGGAGCAGAGCTTTGGCTCCTGGTTGGAGGATGAGGAATATGCTGCAGTTTAGTGGTTAAAGCTCCCAGGTCAGGATGTAAGTGCTGGAACCAGAGCCAAGGGTGAACCTGCAGCTGGCTGCCTGTGATGGGACAGTCCTGGTGTGTTCCTGGTGCAGAGAGAGAGATCCACCCATTCCTCTGCCTTTTGGGGTGTCTTGGTTAAGGATGGGGTGGTGGTGCTGCCCTGGCCCTACCATGGCTCTGGGTGAATAGAGAGGGGTGTCACCCAGCAACACATGCTGGAAGCTTTGCTAGAGAGAAATGGATCTTCCAAAGATGCTGTTACCAACTGCACTGGGTTTCCTTCCAGCAACAAATAGGATGCCAAACTCCCCATGCTCTGCTGAAGCTGGAGGAGCAAGGAGAAAGTCACCTGTGCTAACAGGGGCTGGCAGACCAGGGCTCTGCAACCCCTCCCCAGCCGCTGCGGGAACACGGACCAGCCCCCACAGGGATGACTTGTTTCCCCCATCCCTTTTAGGTTGGGGACTGGAGCATCTCCCTTTGATTTCACTGCCTCAGTGGTAGGAAGTCAGACTGCTGCTCCAGCGTAAATACCAGCTCAGCTGCCTTTTTCTCTTCCTCAATGGCTGTGGGACTCCCCTGCCTGATGTCCAAGAGCCATCCAAGGGCTTCTGGCAAAGAGTAAAGCAAAGGGGGGGTGGGTGTTGCTGGGTGCTTGCAAGACCAGCCGTGGTGGTGCAGCGCAGAGGTGGTCTGTGCCTGTGCTTTTCCCACCTTACAGCCAGGACGTGTTGCTGTTGAAAAGGAGGAGCTTCTCTCAGGGTCTGGGAACAGGAGTGGAGCTGTTGCTGGATGCTCCCTTGGGCTGTAGCAGAGGGCTGGGCTGGGGAGCTTGGTGGGGGGAGTCTCAGCACTGGTTTGCTGTGTCCTCATGGCCTGGGTTAGTGTGGTGGAGGAAACGCTCCTGTTAACATGCTGGTATTAAATGACAGGGAATGTCCCAGCCAGGGTCTCTTGGGAAGCAAGGGAAATGTTGCTAACCCCAGCAGCAGTGGGAAGAAGCAAGGGATCGCCCAGGGACGTGAGGCTTCAGGGGCTTTATTAATAAACCTCCTCTGCAAGGAATGTCCTAGCTTGGGAAAGACTAAGACCATCATTAACACTGTCTCCAAAGGCAAACTGGGGCTGGTTCCCAGCAAGGGGCGTCATTAACATCGTGTATTAATAACCCAGCATCGCCCCTCCCAGGAATGCCCTGATCCAGCTCGTTAGGCAAGGCGGCTGCTTTAACCTGATAGCTCTTCTCGATCCTTCCCCTCTGCTCCTTTTGCCCCCAACGGATCAAAATTGGGTCCTTTTCTGGACTCTGCATTTCAGGTTGGGGCTCCTTGCCAGCCCCATCCCACCCAAAGTTCTTACCCCACGTGCTGTGCCCTCGATGCTTGGCTCCAGCGTGGGGCTAGGCTGACTGCCCCCAGCCCTGCGGGGATGCTGGGGGCTTTGCAGTGCTTCGTGCCCCTTCCTCACACTCTCCTGTACCCCTGTTTTGCAGACACCATCGGTGAGGACCCGGAGTGGGTGTTAAGTGGCCCAGCACAGTATGTCCCAAACGCCGCTTCCCATCCTCCTCCGCTGCTGCTAAAGGGGATCCAGCCCCCTCTCCACTTTTCTCCCAGCACCATGGTGGGGCAAAGCCCTCTGGACCCCAGTGAGAGCAGGACTGCTGTCCTCCTGGAGCCCTTCGTCCATCAGGTGGGCGGCCACATGAGCATGATGAAGTACGACGAGCACACGGTCTGCAAGCCCTTGGTGTCGCAGGAGCTGAGCTTCTACGAGTCGCTGCCCTTGGCCATGAGGCAGTTCACACCCCAGTACAAAGGTAAGGGGAGAGGTTGGGGAAGGGTTTGAAAGGGTAGATAATGGCAGGACAAGGGGGATGGAGTGAAGCTGGAGGAGGGAAGGGTTAGAGGAGATATTAAGGGGATGTTCTTTCCAGAGAGAGTGGTGAGGGGCTGGAACAGGCTGCCCAGAGAGGGGGTGGGTGCCCCGTGTCTGGGGGTGTTCAAGGCCAGGTTGGATGGGGCCCTGGGCAACCTTGTGTAGCTCCAGGCCTGAGGTTGGTGTCCCTGCCTGTGGCAGGGGGTTGTAGCTCTCTGATCCTTGGGGTCCCTTCCAACCCATGCCATTCTATGATTCTATGATCAGTGTTGGCACCAGGATAAGTCCTGAGACTGGGAATAAGGGTTGGGGGCAGGGAGGGAGCGGCAGGGTGTGAGGTACCAGCTGGCTCTGAGCTTGTGTGAGGATGCTTCCCAGCTGTGCACACACAGAAGCAGGTCTGTGAGACTGGGAGGGTTTCCCAGGTCTCTGTGGCTGGTGGGGACAGACTCTCTGATGTCCAATAAGGGCTGAGTGCTGGCTGCTGGCACCAGGAGATCCTCCCTTCTGCCCACCCACCCCTTTGCTGCCACGGGACTCGTTGGTCTTGGTACCACACAGGACTTGTGTTACGTCAAGCTGGTGTGTTCTCGGGGTGGGGAGGCTTGAGAAGGTGGGAGCTGAGAAGACTGGGGACAATCCCCTCTCTGGGCAGCACAGGAGTGGGACAAGAGAGAGCGACCACAGAAAAACCATGGAACAAGGGCAGATATATGACAGGGTTTCCCACCAGTGTCTGGTTTGGAGCTGTTGTTGGTCGTGGCCCCAGCCATGCTGGTGGGATGGCACATGGGTGGTGGCACTGAATAGGTGTGGGGAAGCCAGGACTAGGGGAGTCTTGTTCTAAGCAGGGTTCCTGAGATGGGACATACAGTGTTCAGTACAGCTTTGTGTTGGCATCCCCAGAGGTAAAAGGCTTCCTGTACCTGGCGCAGAGCTCGGGGTGCTGTTGCCCCATGTGCCTCCTCACTCTGGGTCTTGGCTCAGAGGGGGAGGTTTGTGTTGGAGGCAGGGGAGTTGGTGAGGGCAAGGGAAGGGTGAGGGCTGGCACCAGCACAAGCTGAGGTCCTTCTGTCCTAAGGAACCTGCTTTGGCAGGGAGTTGGACTTGATGATCTCTTGAGGTCCCTTCCAACCCCTACAATCCTGTGATACAGTGAGGGATGGTCCTGGGGCCAAACACTGAGTCTGAGACAGCCCAGGGATGTATCCAGCATCACTTTTGCTGGCTGCTTGCCTTTACCCATGCCCTGCTCCCCCCCAGCACTCAGAAAACCAGAGGCACAGACCACTTAACATCTCCAAAATCACCTCCAGGCAGGGGTCCTGCTGCAAGCGAGACCTCCCTGAGGGACAAGCCTCCCACCTGCCCCTCTGCTCTGTGCCCCCCATCATTGCCCTCATCCCCCTTCAGTCTTCCCATCCTTGAACCACTTAACTATCCCTGAACCACTTTCCCAGCTGAATTTCTCAGCTCAGCTGTTGAGAAGCACCACTCGGTGCCTGGGGGGGGGTCCTAGCATATTTTTGTAAAGTCACCCCCCCCTCCCTTTCCTACTCCCTCACTATTTCTGCCTCTGCTGCTAGACTTGTGCTGCTCATAAAGCTCCTGACCCTGGGGTTTTTTTTTTTCCACAAGAGGCAAGAAGCTCACAGCTGTCATGTAAAACTTAAAATATCTCTTGGTCCTTCAGCGTTGGAGAAAAGAGCCCTGAGTGTCAGCCACAGCTTCGAGGGGCTTCCAATCCAATCCCATCCCATCCAATCCAATCTCTCCCTCTCCCAGAAATTCAGGGGCCTTTGCAGATTTATGGGACAATATTAAAAAGATGCTTAAGAAAGAAAACAAATCCTCCTCTAAGGGATTTTCTTTAGCCAGGGCCAGGGTTTGTTGCTGGAGAGCTGGGCTCTGCTCTGTGTCTCTAATGAAGATGTTCAGCAGTCCCAGTTTACCAGTTCAGGGGGGGGAATGGTTATTAATTCTTTATCTTTTTTTTATGCCTTTTTTTCTCTCCTGTTGGAAGTCCCAGTGAGTTTTGAGGTGAGGGGTAATTAAATAGCAATTCTCCTCCAATCCAGCATTGGGCACACAGGTTTTTTATTCTCATTCTAAGTGTCCCAGTCCTGACTGCTGGGCAAATGAAAGAGGGGGAATGTTTTCCCATGAGGGTGATGGAGGGAGATGAGCATCAGGGGGAATAATCCAGAGGTCTTCCTCACCAGTTTACACGTGTCTGTGTTCTTCATCTCTATTCTTAGGCTGCAGGGTGGGGGTGGAGGGGGGGTGGTGAATGGCTTCACAGACCATTATGCAATGATGACATTATACAGGCAACGTTGATCAAATGTCATCATTCAGATCTACCACTGAGGCAGCCACTTGAAAAAAAACAACCCCAACCAACGAAATGCATTGCTCACTTAACCATTTCAGGCAGGGTGGGGGCCTTGGGACTGGCTTCTCCCACCCCCAGCTCCTCCAAACCCCTCTGCCTGCCCTGAGCAGAGGCTGCAAGGGAGAACTGGACTTATTTCCAAGGCTGGTTCTGCTCAGGTTCTTATTGTACATGGCAGTAAATAAAGGCACTTGTAAAGGTAAAAATAAACCTGTGAGGGGAGAGCTGCCTTGCAAAGAGCTCCTGAGCATCGCTGGGATGTCACGAGCATGGTGACAGCACCCATAAATACCCCCTGGCTGCCTCACTGGTGCTGGACAGGGGTGGGATTGAGGCCTTGGTGACACTCAAAGCTCAGCAAAGACAAGGTACCTAAATACACCCCCTGCTCCTGGGTAGACGTCTTGCTTTGATAGAAGGGAAGGTGGGTAGCCAGGCTGTATGGATCGGTTTTGCAGCTGTAGGTCGCTTGCAAACCCCATATGAAGCGCTCTAGGAAACAAAAGTCTTTTAAAAAGCCAAGATGTGGGTTGATGGCAGCAGAGTTTTCCTCTGGAAGAAGTAAGAAGATCACATTCCCTTGCAATTCTCACTGCTCGTTCTCGCCTTTGAAAAATCTCCCCATTAATTTTCATATTAATGTAAGATACTTAAGAACTCTTAGTTTCATGCTATATATAACGGGTTTTTAGGGGCAGATTGTCAGCACTATGCAAATCAGCACGGCTCCATTGACTTGCAGATCTGTAATTGGGACAGTTTTTATGGTTACAGGCTGCTGTAGTGCTGGAACTGAGGCTGAGTGCTCCATTTGGAATCGAGGACTCTGCTCACCTCACAGTGACTTTATAAAAATAAAAAGGCTTTGATTTAGGGAAAAGATACACTCTGGCTCTTCCTCCTGCCTCTCTCCCCTGAAAATTCCAAGCAGGCATCCGAGCCCATGGAACCTGGGTTACCTGTAATATGGATGTTTTATAAATGGGACTCAGTGAGGGACTGGGTGGGTAAGGTTGGAGCTGGAGAAAATGAGAGCTCCCTGTGCTCACCATCACCACAATTCAGAGCTAAAAATACTCCTTACCCCCTTAATAAGGTTTGCAGCCCCCCCCCCCCCCCCACCAGCTCCCTCAGCAGAGCAACCTGTGTATATTCCTCCCCTGTTTCAGTGTGACCCAGCCTGCCGTGGCACACAGCTGGGATTAGTGCTGATCTTACAGCAAAAGGGAACAGAGGTGGTTCTTCTAGAAGAGGGGATGGATGAAGGGTGGGAGGGAAGCACATCCCAGTACAGCTGGAGCTGTGGGGTTATGGGGTTCAGGACCCAGGGAGGGATGGGCACCTCAAGGCCAATGGAGGTGGCCAGTGGCTGCAGAAGCCCAGGGCTCTGCAGGGAGATGAAGTGCAGTAGCAGGACTGCACAGGCACAGAGGGGCAAAGCCCATGGCTGCTGTTTTACCTCCTGTAAACCCCCATTAAACAGACAGAAGGGACTTTGTGTATTTATTTGCTTGGGAGAACAGAGCCCACTTGTTTGCTAAATTGCCACAAGGCATCTCCCAGCAGACAGAGTGAGGATCCCCTGGACACTTGGATAAAGCCCAGCTCCACATGTTGCTAACAGGGGCTCTTCCAGCGCTGAGTTCTGCTGGTCCAACAGCCATGCCCATCCTCCTTTGGATCTGCCTTACTGCAGCTAGACTTGAAAGCAGTAGAGGAGGACTCATGAGGATGGCATCCCATCTGAGGCCCAAAGGGCGATGCTCTAAAAATGCCTCTGCTCCCTTGAGAGGCTCAGACAGCCCTGGCAGAGGGCTGCAGGAGCTGGACTGTGGTTATCAGCCTTTCCCAGAAAGGTCAGAGCTGTCTCCTATGCCAACCATGGCCATTCCTGCTCTGTCATTTGAGACACAGAGGCAGCTCATCCCCATGCCAGGCTGGGCTGAGACTGGGCTAAATATGTGATGGGCCGAATGGCATCTGAGCCCTGTGATTCCTGTTAGAGTCAGGGAAAATTGTGCTGCTAAAATACACAGTGATGCTTTGAACACTTCGGGTGGGATTTAATAATCCCCCTCGTGTTCCTCCTCATGAATCAACACTGGACATGTGAGGGTCTGGCCCTTCTCATTGGGGTGCTGGTCCTTGGTGCTTGGGGAAGGGCATGACCATGACAAGTGTATTGGCATCACGTACACAGGCAGCACTGCCAGCCCATGCACATAGCTCTGCCCTTGCTCCTGGGGGCTCTCCAATTAAAGGAAGGAGTTAGCATGCTGGGTGCCTTTGGAAAATTCCTGGTCCCCAACCCTCCCTGCCAACAAAAAGCATTTCCAACCTTTCCCTGTCTTAAAAAGTGAGATGTAAATCCCTTGTCATAAATAAACCAGGTCCAACACAGGGAGAGAGGGGGGGGGGTGTCTTTCCTAGGTCACTTGCAGCACAGCAGAGCCTGGAGGGACAGAGAACAAAGGAACATGATGTTCAGAGGAGGCAGGTTTCGAGCCAAGCCTTGAGAGGAGGGGTCATGAGAAAAACCTGGGGATGTTTTCCAGGGTCTCAAGCAAATGATGTTTATTTGGCCTCAAATCAGAGTGAGATCAGTGTGAGAGGCCACTAAAATGCAAGGGGGCAGCTGTCCTGGGAAGTGCCAGCCCTCTCAGGAGGCTGGACCACCTCGGGTGGGTGTGGATGGTGGCCAAGCCTGTACGGTACCTCATGGGTTCATCTCATTCTCGTTTGGTTTTCCCCCTTTTCATCCAGGCATCGTTTCTGTGCACCTCAAAAAGGACAGCCTGGGCAACCCCACACTGATTGCCAGCCCCAGCCTGCAGACAGAGACCTGCACCAGGCTGGATAGCACCATCAGTGACTCCTCAGTGACGATATGGCACAAGTGCAAGTGGGCTGCCAGCACCAGCACCACCAGCGAGCACACGCTGGTCAAGTGGAGTCACACGCAGCTCACCAAGACCTTCAAAGACAGGTGAGGGTCTGCTGCTCCCTCCAAATATCCTCCTGCTCCTTGCTGGCTGCTCTGGGTAGGGTCTAACTGGGATGGTTTTGGTGGCACAATTCCTGGTTTAAGGCAAAGTGAGGAAAAGCAATGCCCAGCCAGGGTGAAGAAGAGTAAAGCCCAGCTTGGAGGCTGCACGGTTCATCTCTTCCCTGGCTTGTGGATGGAGCAGGGCAGCTTTGGCTAGTGCCAGGATGCTCTTGCTCAAACATGTCCCTCAAAACTTAGCCTGTTTCACTGCACACAGCATGCTCCAAAAGGAGGAGGGGCCCCATGAGAACACCACCAGCACCTAACGCCCTTTTGCTGGTAAGCAGCCAGAAGCAGCAGCCTCGAGGGTGGTTCAATCCCGTCCTTGTCCCAGAGGAGAGCTCTCTCTGAAAGGCCTGTGGTGCTTGCAAGCACACCACGACCTTAGGGCTTGCAGAGGCTTTCTGCAAGACACCTTTCATCTCAAACTGGTTCAGGAAAGACCTAGGTCAGCAGTGACTGAAGGGTGTAATGTTGCTACCGTGAAGCCGTTACCCTTGGTGTGAAGTGAGTTATTAGTTTTGGGTGAATGAGACCAAGGGAGGACCCTCCAAGGGGAACAAGCAAGACCAAGGGGACCCTCCTCTTTGCTCCCTCCCTTCCCTCCTTGAAGTCAGCCCCTCTAAATAAGGAATCAGTCCTATTGTTGGACAATTTGCCTGTGCTGTGCCCATCAGGCCGATAAACAGATTCTTGGTCCTTGGCGCTGTGAATGGCACTTTTCACAGGAGCCAAGCACTCTTTTGAAATTCTAATGAAAGAAAATATTGGCACCCAGCAATAGCTGGCTTTCCAAAAATTACTTTTAAGGAGTAACAAAGGATCTCCACGGGTTGGCCATGATGAATAGAGAGTCCCTGAGAATTTACCTTATCAAGTTTGAGGCTCTCCAAACGAGGAGGGGAGGAATGTTCTCTTCTGGAGCTTATAAATCAAACATGTTCTTTTGTGTGTTTTGTCTAGCTGCCTGGGGAAGATGCTCCTGAGGACAGACCTTCAGTACCACACAGATTCACTTTTGGAAGATGCTAACAGAAACCAGCCAGAAAGAAACAGCTACAACCCCTGGGGATTGCACTGTCACAGGCAACACCTGAACCGCATGTCCTCCAAGCATAACGAGAACAAACTTCATCGTATCCTTTCTCCTCTCTCCCCTCCAGCATAGTTTTGGCTACAAGTAACAGCTCAGAATCAATGTATGTTTAATTGGAGGGAGTACACATCCCTCCTCTGCCTAGCCTCTGGGAAAATACAGACTATCACAGAGCTGCAGGGGTTGGAAGGGACCTTCAGAGATAATCGAGTCCAACCCCCTGCCCAAGCAGGGTCCCTAGGACAGGGCGCACAGGTCTGTGTCCAGATGGGGCTGGAATCTCTCCAGAGAAGGAGACTCCACACCCCCTGGGCAGCCTGTCCCAGGGCTCCCTCACCCTCACTGGGAAGAAGTTCTTCCCCACATTGGTGTGGGGAAGCTCCAACTTGAGGCCATGGCCCCTTGTCCTGTCCCCAAAGACACTGAGAAGAGGCTGCCCATGTCCCCTGTGTCCCACCCTTCAGATATTGATAACCATTGATCAGATTCCCTCTCAGGCTTCTTCTCTCCAGGCTGAACAGTCCCAGGTCGCTCAGCCTTTCCTCTATATTGCTCAGTTATCTCCTCTCACTATTCAGTTGGATGAGGTGATCCCTGTAGGTCCCTTCCAACTGAAGCATTCTGTTCTATTCTTAATTAAGAAAAAAACCTGCTTCCCATAAAGGCTATTCCACATAAATCAAGGAGCCCCTTGGCATACATTTGAAAACACAACTCCACAGGAATTAGCAGCTGCCTCACCTTTTCTTTTCCTATTACACTTCATTACCCACCAGTCATGTGAGTAATAACAACTCCTCCCACACCCACCAGAGTGAGTACAGCTCTCAGGCAAGGTGTCAGAGTGACAGCCCGGGGCTATGGTGTCACTAGAGAATGGAGCTGGTGGTGCTTTAATTGGCAGGACTGTACTACAGTAAATTAACTGGAATCAGCAGCAAGGGGCCTATAGCAATGACACGTTGGTAGAATTGGCTCTGAAAGTCTCATTACAGTTGTGAGTTATTATGGAGAGCATCAGCTGGTTGCTCTGGTGTGTGAGACCTCCTTCAATTAGAAGGGGAAAGGATTGAGTTTCCTTTAACTCATGTTCAGAGTTTCTATTGCTTGAAAATGTGGTATCGAAATACAACTATCCCTGTATCCTGGACTTGAAGATGGGAACCCGGCAGCACGGGGATGATGCCTCTGAGGAGAAGAAAGCCAGGCACATCAAGAAGTGTGAGCAAAGCACCTCTGCATCTCTGGGCGTTCGCATCTGTGGGATGCAGGTAAGGTGGGGCCCTTGGTCCTTTTGGTGTTTGCTGGACACGTGGCTTGAAACCCAGCTGGAAATCAAAAGGGGATCTTTCCTTTGTTGGTGTAAATCAAAGCTGTTTCTTTCCTGTCTCCCACCAGTAAGAACTGGCTGCTCAGCTGTCTGTCCCACCCTCAGACAGGGGAGGATGCTTAGGGAAGGGTACTGAATATGGCACCTCTAGTGTAGCCCTTTCTCCCCATGCCTCTGACTGCTGGAGATTCGGCTGCTGCATACACCCCACCCCACCCCACTGCCACCAGCAGGAACCAGTTCACCCCAGCTGAGAACCTGCCTGTACATGAACACAGATCCCCCTCAGTTCTGCATGAAAAAGAAAGCCATAAAAAGCCTCCCACTGCCTTGTGCCTTTGCAGAGCTGTCTCACCCTGTTGCCACAGGAGTGATGGGTTTATCCTGTGCTGAATAGTACCACTCCCCTTGCTCAGAATTGCTGCCCTTCCTCCTGAGCCTGTGAGCACAAGCTTGTTTCACTCACACCTCTCAGGCAGGCTTCAGAATGTTGTTCTGCTGTGCCTGAAGGATAATTAGGAGAGTGATGATTATAAAGCACACCTATAGCAGCGTAAACTGCTCGGTGTCAAACCCTGCATCCCTTTCTGGTCTCTGACATCCCTCTGTTGAGCAGGTTATCCTCTAAATTACAACTGGTGTGTGAGCTAATTCTATATCCACTCCCTCATTTCTTACTCCCTGTTACCCAAAGCCTCACATACAAATTTCTGTCTGCATCTGGTCTTCTCTGTGTTTAAGAGAGCAAGATTATTGCTACTCATGTGTTACGTACTGCGAGGAGGTAATGAAGCTGGGGTGTCTCCTCTACTCCTGCAGACTCCTTGCATAGCCAGAGGGAAAATGCTGTACATCACTGGTGACATGGCTGTGACTTACAGCTATTTGGGTTTCACAAAGGGGTAATTTATAGCAGTACAACAGGAACCTGTGCTTGTGGTTTAAATTGAATAGTTTAAATCTCTGGAGAAGACAGGAGGTGGGATGCAGTGGAAGCCTGCAGAGCATTGCTGGGCAGCGCTGGGCTGCTCCGTTCCTCAGCTCAGGGCTGAACTTTATAGCTCTGGGCAGGAGAAAAGTGTGGCCAGGAGGTTGAGGGAGGGGATTCTGTCCCTCTGCTCTGCCCTGGTGAGACCCTCTGCTGCAGCGCTGTGCCCAGCTCTGGGGTCCCCAGGGCAGGAAAGACATAGAGCTGTTGGAGTGAGTCCAGAGGAGGCCACAGAGATGATCAGGGGGCTGGAACATATCTATGAAGACAGGCTGGGAGTTGTTCAGCCCAGAGAAGAGAAGGCTCTGGAGGGACCTAATTATGGGCTACCAACATTTACAGGGGTCTCAGAGGGAAGGGGGAGAGGGGCTGGTCACCAGGGAGTGCAGGGACAGGACTCTTTCTTTTTACAGAGAGAGTGGTGAGGGGCTGGAACAGGCTGCCCAGAGAAGTAGTGGATGCCCCATCCCTGGGGGTGTTCCAGGCCAGGTTGGATGGGGCCCTGGGCAACCTTGTGTAGCTCCAGGCCTGAGGTTGGTGTCCCTGCCTGTGGCAGGGGGTTGGAGCCCTGTGATCCTTGGGGTCCCTTCCAACCCATGCCATTCTATGATTCTATGACATGGGGTGATGGCTTCGAGCTGAATGAGGGCAGGGTTAGGTTAGATGTTTGGAAGGAATTCTTTACTCTGAGGGTGGGAAGGCCCTGGCACAGGGTGCCCAGAGAGGGTGTGGAAGCCCCATCCTTGGAGGTGTTCAAGGTTGGGTTGGATGGGGCTTTGGGCAGCCTGGGCTAGTGAGGGTGTCCCTGCCCATGGCAGGGGGTTGGAACTAGATGGGCTTTGAGGTCCCTTCCAACCCAAAGCATTCTTGTGATTCTAAATTTAGAGCTTTGGGAAAACCAACCTGATTCTGGATTGTCTCTCCCTTTCCTCAAGGTTTACCAAGCAGACACTGGCCATTTTCTCTGCAAAGACAAGTATTATGGCAGGAAACTCTCACCAGAGGGGTTCAGGCAAACCCTGCACCAGTTCCTGTGCAACGGTAACCACCTCCGCACGGATCTCCTGGAGCCCATCATCCTGCGGCTCAAAGCTCTGCTCTCTGTCATAAGGAAGCAGAGCTCCTACAGGTTCTACTCCAGCTCCCTTCTCATCATTTACGATGGGCAGGAGCACAAGGAGAACACAGCACCCTTGGATAACCACCTTCCCTTCCAAAAACCAAGCTGCACCACGTCACACAGCACCAATCCCTCCAGAGTTGACGTCCGGATGATAGACTTTGCCCACACCACGTTTAGAGGCTCCAAGTGCAATCACACCACTTATGATGGGCCAGACCATGGGTATATTTTTGGCCTGGAGAATCTCATCAAAATCCTTCAGAACATCTCAGAAGGGAAATGAGGAAATTCCACCAAACAGCTTGGATTTACTAGTGACCCATAGCCCTGCAAAGTACTGCACTGGGTCCCTGAACAGGACCCTCAGAGCTGCTGGGTGTCATGGTTTGGAATGAGTAGGAGCAGCTTGCTAGGAAACCACCCAAACCCCCCACCCTCCCTCCCAAAACCCAGCTATGTGTCGTTACTGAAGTCAAGCATGAAAAGCCAAGAGCTGAAAGAATTCTGCAGGAAGCTGCTCTGCCTGCAATCCATCAGAAGATTTATTCTCCTTTCTTGTTTTACTGCTGTCCTTGATTTATTTGTGAGCCAAAAGAAAGCATTACTTGAAAGAGTCTTAATGATAAAATAGGACCTGCTCACCTGCTCTGCTCGTGAAGCCACACAGGCTAAGGAGATATTGTGGCTTTGAGTGAGGCTATTAAAATGAGCTCTGAACAGATTGCAGAGTTCCTTTCAGCTCATGCTCGACCCTACGAGCTGAACACCAAGACACAAGAAGGAGGAGGAAGAAGAAAAAAAACACCCCAACACCCCAACCCAAAAACACCGCACCCCCTGACATTCACACTCTCCAAACCCTGTGAGACAGCAAGAGTGCTCTCCGTATGGTGTGGGTGCTGAAAAGCAAGATGCTGCAGAGGTTCTGGGCTGCATGAAGGTGTTATAAAAGCAAAAGGATCTCAGAATCTTAGACCAAGAACTGGACCTTGCAAAGGTTCAATATCCCTGTGGGATTGTCACAGGGTATGTTTCTCAGAAACTTTCTTACCAAGGAGCTCCGTAGGGGCTTGGAAGTCCAGGGAAAGTGATGATTCTGTCAAGTATCAGTTACAAAAAGCCATTCACATGGAGGTGTTTTTGCTTAAAAGAAGAAGAAAAGATTAAAAAAAAAAAAGGCCAAAGTGTAAGATTGAGTCAGGGACTAGACATTAAAGGTCACCTAGAAATTCTCTGATACAAATATTGTGTGTTTTGTGTGTTTGGAAGAGACAGTAACAAAAGACTTCAAATCATGTTTACAGCTTTTGAGGACTGATTTTGTTATTATGGAACAAAGCACAATTCCTTCCTGCATGGTGTGGGGAACCTGAAAGAGAAGTCCTTACACAAGGAACAGAGCTATAGAACCCCCTTACTGGGGAGTGGGGATACAAATAAAATTGTCCAAGGAACTCTCACCTGTTGTCCATCTCTCTCTCTCACTTCCACAGCACCCCTAAGTTATGCTACCTTTTGTTTAGGGCTGTGTGTTTTAAAAGACAGCTGTTATTTCCACAGGTTTAAGCACCAGATCTCAAGGGAGGCCCTTTCACTTGTACTTTACTGCATACAGGTGGTGAATTGCTACAATTTATAGCTGGGAAATTCAAGTCATCTGGCCCAGTTGCATTATTTTACTTGGCCTAAAGTCCCATCTGGGAAGACCTCATTACTTACTGGATATTGTTGCATTATTTCTTGCCCACAAACACAGCCTCAGCAGTGAAAGGAAAGTCCATTATCTTGGCTCACACCCATGCACCATGCTCACAGAGTCACAGAGCTGTAGGGGTTGGAAGGGACCCCCAGAGCTCCTGGGGTCCAACCCCCCTGCCAAAGCAGCTCCCCAGCTCATACTGCACAGGTCGGTGTCCAGATGGGGCTGGAATCTCTCCAGAGAAGGAGACTCCACACCCCCTGGGCAGCCTGTCCCAGGGCTCCCTCACCCTCACTGGGGAAAAGTTCCTCCCCATGTTGCTGTGGAACTTCCTGTGCTCCAATTTGCAGCCATTGCCCCTTGTCCTGTCCCCACAGACACTGAAAAGGGGCTGGCCAATTCCCCCTGCACCCCATCCTTCAGATATTGATAGACATTGATTAGGTCCCCCCTCAGTCTTCTTCTCTCCAGGCTGAACAGCCCCAGCTCTCTCAGCCTTTCCTCACAGGGGAGATGCTCCAGGCCCCTAATCATCTTCATAGCCCTCCTCTGGACTCTCTCCAGGAGATCCCTGTCCTTTTGATCCCAGGGAGCCCAGCACTGGACACAACACTCCAGGTGGGGCCTGAGCAGGGCAGAGCAGAGGGGGAGGATCCCCTCCTGTGACCTGCTGCCCACACTCCTCCTGATGCCCCCAGGATCCCATTGTCTCTCTCAGCCCCAGGGCACACTGCTGGCTCATGGCCACCCTGTCACCCACCAGCACCCCCAGGTCCTTCTCCACAGAGCTCCTCTCCAGCAGGTCACCTCCAGCCTGTCCTGATCCATGTGGTTGTTCCTCCCCAGGTGCCAGACTCTCCACTTGCTGTTGTTGAATCTCATCTGGTCTCTCCCTGCCCAGCTCTCCAGCCTGGCCAGGTCTCTGGATGGCAGCGCAGTGTCCTGCCTGTCAGCCACCCCTCCCAGCTTTGTATCATCAGGTACTTGCTGAGGGTGGGTGCTGTTCCCTCATCAAGGTGTCAATGAAGATATTAAACAGGACTGGACCCAACTTGTCCTGTGCTCAGTGTGAGTTATGTCTGGTACAGAACCACCTCAGCATCTGCATCGCTGCTGAGCCTCTTGCTGGTGTGTGTGGGGCCATCAGGTTCAAAATGGGGGTGAAGAGGGGCCTCAGCGTGACACCAGCAGCTGAGAACGTGCCAGACCCCCTTGTCAGCAGAACAAAACACCCCCTTGGCTGCATGCCTCACCTGCCATCGCTCCTGGAAAGAAAACAGCAACCTGTTGCTCGCACAGCACAGAAGGCATCCTGCTCCCTCCCCTGTCACCCCTTATATAATTATCAGCTATTCACTTGCCAAGAGGAGGAGCTCTGAGCCTGCCGGCAAACTGGTAGAATCCACGTGGAGAAGGGATACAATAAGCAAGGCTTTCTAGGTCTTAAACCGCCCAGAAACCAAGCATTCGGGTAGCTATGACAGGCCGCGCTGCTGGCTGCCTGGCTGGGCAGCGCCGCAGGAGCAGGACCCGTGTGCCAGGCGCACAAAGCAGGGCGCCATTGAACGGGCAAAGCCAAGCTACTCATCAGCTGCCCCCCCACAGCACAGGGCAGGCGGGGAGCCCCCCGCGGGTGGGGGCAGCGGGGCGCTGGCTGAGAGCGGCCTTCCCGCCCGGGCCTCGCCCCCCGCCGGGGCCTGCGGGGGGCACAGCAGCGGCCTGCAGCGCCTCGCCCGGCACTTCTCGCAGGGCAGCGCCGGGAGGTTGATGAAGCAGGGTTCTGGGAGCCCCCCCCCAGCCCTTGGGAGCCCCCCCAGCCCTTGGGAGCGGCTCCCCCGGGGCAGCCCGGGGGGGAGTGACGGGGACACAACGCAGCCTCCATCACCACCACACTCCCCCCACCGCCACAACGGGGCCCGCCCGGCACGGCGCATGCGCAGCCCCGCCTGGCCCCTCTCGCATGCCGTAGGTCACGTGCCCCCCTTCATGGCCGGCGCCGCCGGCAGCGATGGCGGCCACCAGGTACCGGCGGTTCCTGAAGCTCTGTGAGGAGTGGCCGGTGGAGGAGACGAAGCGGCAGCGGGATTTGGGTGCCTTCCTACGGCAGAGGGTAGCGCAGGCCTTTCGGGAAGGCGAGAACACGCAGGTGAGGTGCCGGGGGCGGTGCGGCGGCCTGCTGGGGCCGGGCGAGGCGGGGCCTGGGCCGCGCAGGCGCCGCATCCCCCCGGCGGCGGGGCCGGGGCGGTTCGAGGCGCGGGCGGCAGCCGGAGGCCGGTGCAGGGAGGGTTTGGGGGGGTTTGGGTCTCCCCTGCCCTGCCCTCCGCACACACACGCACCCCGTGGCGGCCCCGCCTCAGGACCCTCTCGGTTGCGGTGTCAGACGGGCCTCGCTCGGGTCGCTGAGGCCCGCGGCGCTTCCCTCGGCCTCCCCGGGGCCCGGCGCAGGCCTGGAAGCATTGAGGCACAGGGTCACAGGCTCGCTAGGCTGGAAAAGACCTTTGAGATCATCGGGTCCAACCGTATCTGTGTTCCACTAACCCATATGCCTGAGCACCTCATCTGCCCGTCTGTTAAGCAGCTCCAGGGCTGGTGGCTCAGCCCCCTCCCTGGGCAGCCTCTCCCAGTGCCTGATAACTCTTTAATGTCTGATCTCACCCTGGCGCAGCCTGAGGCCATTGCACCTCACTCTGTCCCTGTCACTTGGATGAAGAGACCAACCCCCACCTCTCTACACCCTCCTATCATTTGTAGGTGGTCATAAGGTCTTCCCTCAGCCTCCTCATCTCCAGACTAAACACCCCCATCTCCCTCAGCTACTCCTTGGAAGGTTTGCTCTCCAGTCCCATCACCAGCCTGGTTGTCCTTCTCTGGACTCCCTTAAGGACCTCAATGTCCTTCTTGTAGTGAGGGGCCCAGAACTGGACACAGCACTTGAGGTGTGGCCTCACCAACGCAGTGTACAGGGGCACAATCACCTCCCTACACCTACTGGCCACGCTGTTTCTGGCACAGCCCTCACCCCTCACCTAGCACAAGCTGTGGTGTACGCCGATTTCCCACACCATTTGCAGTAGGTGCTTCAGAGAGCCCCATTTCCATGGTTGTGGAAGGGGGATACCAAACTCTGTGCTGGAATCTCATTAATTAGTGTGCTTTGCTTACCCTGCTGACAGGATGCTAGTGTGGGGTGCATGGTGTGGGGTGCATGGTGCGATGCAACATTGCCCAGCAGCCTTAGGATGCAGCAGTTACAACACTGGATCCTGGCTGCAGTTGTAATTGTGGTGGAGGTTAGGCTTCAGCACGTAAGGAAATTAGAGAAGCTAATGCTTGACTTGGGCAGCAAGGCTTTATAGGCTTGGAGGTAGTGCTGTGGAATGTAAATGTGTCCTTTCTTAGCATAAAAATGTTGTTCCAGGTATGTGTTTTCTACTTCAAGGGGCCATTATGGGCACCTAATTCTATATTGGTCACCAGAACAGCCTGCAGCAGACATCAGAGGGAAAGGGCTTATTGCTTTTTTCATGTGCTCAGGACAGCTGAATCTGCTGCACCAATTGGTTACAGGATCCCAAAGCTGCCACTCATCTTGAAAATCTAAATTGATGCCTGCAGCACTGATGTCAATTTGTATGTATAAAGGATTAATACAGCAAAGGGAAGTGTACTGGCAGGCAGAAGAAGAAACATGAGAGAAGGACAAGATAGAGCCATAAAGGGCACTTTATCAGTCTAATGTTGCTTTTATTCATGTGGAATTAGATTTACTGATTTTTATGGAGGGGAGACAGTACCCTCCCTGCTACCCACTTCATAGCTCTTTCTCCTCTCATTACCAAAACATCAGGGTCATTTGAAATGTGACTGTGAGGCATGTCGGGCTGCAGATCACCTGTACTGTGGTGGTGCTGACTGTCAGCAGTCTGCCTGTCCCTGTGTCCCCTCCTGCAGCAGCCATTACCCCCTGCATACAGAGAGCCTTGCCTTCGTTTTCCTTGCTTGTGCAGAGGAGGCATTACACACCTCGTGTGGGGTAATTGTGTCCAGTTCTGGGCTCCCTGGTATAAAAGGGGCAGGGATCTCCTGGAGAGAGTCCAGAGGAGGCTGAGGAGATGCTGAAGGGCCTGGAGCATCTCCCCTGTGGGGATGGGCTGGAAGAACTGGGGCTGTTCAGCCTGGAGAGAAGACGACTGAGAGGGAATCTGATCAATGGTTATCAATATCTGAAGGGTGGGACACAGGGGAATTGGCCAGCCCCTTTTCAGTGTCTGTGGGGACAGGACAAGGGGCAATGGCTGCAAGTTGGAGCACAGGAAGTTCCACAGCAACATGGGGAGGAACTTTTCCCCAGTGAGGGTGAGGGAGCCCTGGGACAGGCTGCCCAGGGGGTGTGGAGTCTCCTTCTCTGGAGAGATTCCAGCCCCATCTGGACACCGACCTGTGTGCCCTGTCCTAGGGACCCTGCTTTGGCAGGGGGGGGTCTGACCTAGTGAGCTCAGGAGGCCCCTTCCAGCCCCTACAACTCTGTGATTCAGTGCCGACCCTGTGCCGGTGTCCCAAGGACACACGAGCTGCGTGTCATTTTACCCTGACATGTTTCTCTTGATACTCTTCTTACCCATGTACCCATTTTAATCAGGGAGGGTTGATGTCATCCAGCAGCAATGCAGCGTTCTGCTCGAGTTGGCTCTTGCTGTAAAGCAGAGAAACAAGCTGACGTGCCATCCGTCCCGCTAGATAGATGGCTCTGCAAGGCAGGAGCACCTGTCCCAGGCACCTAGCAGAGCTTTAGGTATTAGCAAAATCTTTCCACCTTACTTGACCAAAATAGAAATCCATTTACCCTTCACAAGCTGTTCAGTGCCTTTCATGCTGCTTTTCCTTAATCAATTTTAAACTATTTTTAGCCTCTGCTGGGATTTTCTAACTTCCATCCTGGTACGTTATCCTGTTTGATGCTTTAGAATAAAGCAGGTGGCAAAACTGGCCTTTGAGCAAGAAGTCTCACAGATTTCTCAGTGCAGCCTTCCAGTACCTCAAGGGAGCTTAAAACCAGGAGGGGAATCAACTTTTTAAAAGGGTAGATAATGGCAGGACAAGGAGGGGGGGATGGATTAAAGCTGAAGGAGGGAAGGGTTAGAGGAGATCTTAGGGGGAAGTTCTTTGCAGAGAGAGTGGTGAGGGGCTGGAACAGGCTGCCCAGAGAGGGGGTGGGTGCCCCGTGTCTGGGGGTGTTCAAGGCCAGGTTGGATGGGGCCCTGGGCAACCTTGTGTAGCTCCAGGCCTGGAGGTTGGTGGCCCTGCCTGTGGCAGGGGGTTGTAGCTCTCTGATCCTTGGGGTCCCTTCCAAACCAGACCATTCCATGATTCTATAATTCTGTGATTCTATGATTTCATGGCACTGGCCAGTAAACCTGAGAAGAAAAACTGTCCAGTGGTGTTCTCATTAGCTGCCTATTACCAGTTGATCTGTCAGATCTGTTTGAGCAGTTTAAGGTGCATTCTGGAAACCATGTGCCTTGCTGTTCTTGCTAGCCAAGCAGGTGAGAAGGGGAAGGGACACAAAGCCATCTGCATTCTGGGGCAGCATAATAGGGGTCACCAGCATCCAGCATGGTACAGAGAGTTCACCTAAACTGTTCCTTGACTGTCCTGCTCACAGGCCTTGAAACAAGGGGGGTGTGTGTGTGTGTGTTTGCTAAAATTAGGTTTAAAATCAGACTTATGTGGTCCTTTCATCCCTTTCCAGATTGCTGACCCCGAGACCTGTGACCAAATGTACGAGAGCTTAGTCAGGATCCACACCAACTACTACAAAAACAAGGTGAGCTTTGGCATTACCTATCAGCCCTCTTTCAGGGGGTGAGTCACCACTCCCTGCAGTAGGCTGCCTCATCCCCTCAGGGGTTCTGGGAGCTCTAACAGACAAATGAGCTGTCAGGTGGACGCAGCACTACCCGGTGCCTTTGGTCACTCCAGGAGAGCTGCAGACATCTCGGCCTCTGTGACATGTATGCACAGAGCAGGTGCTAGTTCTTGGTATGGATGAACAGAGTTTTTAGAGTGGGGCTGAAAATGAGCTCAGACTCTACCTTAGGGTGGCATTTTAACCTTTTTTAATGTCCAAATGACATCTTTTTCTCTTTCCTTTTCTCACCTGCTTCCTCATTTGTGAAGTATCCACGCCTGAAAGACACAAGCTTCACTGGAGTGACAGTAGAAGATTGCAAGATGATATTAGCAACAGGTACTAATATTGTCCTTGATCTGAGAATAAGTCAGTACAGGGGATAAAGTGCATTTTTGGGCTTTGTGGGGGTCGTTGCATCATTCCTACTGAATACCTGGGACTTGCTGTGCAAGTATATTAGGATATTTAATGAAGAGTAAGCTCAGGAATCATTGAGGAGCTCTTCAGTAATCTGTTGGGGCAAAAAGTCAATTATATTTTGCACTGGGTAGGAACAGCAGAGGGTTTGCTAAGGCTCTTTGGGATCAGATAGTAGGAGTTACATGAAAGAAATGCTACATCATTCCATGTATTCTCAGGTTCTGTTCCACCGTGTTCAAATTCCCTTCAGCATTTCTCCTTTTGTCTTAGCCTTGGAGAGCAAACAGAAAACCACAATGCAGAAATGCTCCCAGCCAGTTCATTTATTAAGTGCAATGTAGGGAGATGGTGCAGTTCTGTTCTGCTCCAGTTCCTAACTTTGATTGCAGTGGAAACTGAATATTAGTTGTTAGTGATAAGGGACTCCCGGCACAACTGATTGGAAGGGAAAACAAACTTGCCTCAGGCCCTGAAATACAAATTCATTAAGATGAAAAGTCAAAAAAAAAGAGAAAAATAGATGTAAGGCAAAGCTTTTAGAAGAAGGCTTTCATTCCTCTGGATTTCTTCCTCATTCCCCATCTCTCTCTTCTCCTTTTGCAGATGTGCTGAAACAGATGGAAGACATGAAAAAAGGCACATGGAGAAAACTGAGAGAAAAGTTTTATGCCAAGAAACCTGAAGAGGACTCCAAGTGACAGGCTCACTCCCAGCCTCTCCACTGTATATATTCCTAACGTGCTGTATGTTGCTGTGCTGAATAAATCCATGTATTCCTCTTAGCATCAGCACTTTTGTTTGGGCCTACACCTTACACCCTTCATATTTAGTTGCCCCCTCTTTTGTTTTTCACTGAAAATCTGGGACATAGCTTAACACACCTGTGCCAACACCACAGTGTAGAGGAAAGAACTTTGTGGCTTTAGACCTGACCCTTTGCATTACAAGAACCAGGAGGTGCATGGTGCTAGTAGGTGTGACCGTGGCAGCTTTAAATTTGCTTGTGAAGAAAACAATGAAACTGAGGGAAGGAGGTGACTTTAATCTTAGTTACATTTATTTCCCTTTGGGGAAAAGTCACTGAGGGTGACTGACAGGGTGACAGTGAAGCAGTGTAGGAGTTTAATTGAGATTTCAAGCAAATCAGCATCACAGAATCACCAGGATGGAAAAGACCTTTGAGATTAAGTCCAACCATACCCACCCTCTACTAAACCATATCACTGAGCACCTCATCTGTTAAATCCATCCAGGGGTGGTGACTCAACCCCTCCCTGGGCAGCCTGTTCTAGTGCCTGAGGACCCTTTCAGGGAAGAACTTACTCCTGATGTCTGCTCTGACCCTGCCCTGGCACAGCTTGAGCCTGTTCCCCTGCAGTGATGTGTTGGTGGTCGAGCTGGCTGGATGCAGCTTTCCCTCAGCGTGCAGAGGAGTTCCATCTGGGTCACTGCCCCACTGAGGACAAAAAGGTTTTAATGACATGTTAGTACACAGAGTTGTAAATGAGTTTTAAGTGTGATTAAGCCTCTTTTCACTCCTTTTTAAAGCTTTAATTCTTGCATCAGTGTCTATTCTTGAGAGGCAGAGGCACAGGACTATAGTCAGGGTGGCTGCTGTGCTGCTTGGCTCAGCAACACCGAGTGTCTAGAAGGCAGTGATGCCAGGACTCTGCTTGGTTCCAGGCAGCACCAACAGCTGCTCCTTTTTCTCTGTTTGAACAGTGTTTTCCTGGCAAGTGGTGAAAGAATTCAAAACTTTGCAGCAGGCTCCAATCCAAAGCTTCAGAACACAAGGCTGGTGTTCCAAGGTAGCTCTTCATGGTAACATTCTTCATCAGCTGGCTGGAGCATCCTACTACATTTTAACACTGAACAGCTGGAGCTGAGAGCACCTTGGGTAACACAGCCCTGCTTTGGCTTCAGGACTTTGGATTGTTCTATATTTCTTAATTACAACAGCCCCATTACATACCAGAATGTGCAGGGAGGGAGCTTTCATTACCATGTTTAGGTTTTATTATAACATGATTTTGTATTTAATTTAGTTAAGGCAATTTACACTTCGGTTCTTAAGTAACAACAATAACAACAACAAAATCCCCCCCAAAAAAATAGTAAAACATTATACCAGAGATGAAACTAAAACACAGGACACCCCTTCACAGTGAACTCCTGTAAACCTGCAGTCTCCTACTACCACTGCCCCGATACGCTTGGTCCACAGAAGGCAAAAGACTAGTTTGCACTAGTAGAAGCTTGGCCACTCAGCCCAGTCTGGTGAGTCAAATTAAATCCATCATCTCCAGTTTGCTCTTTTCCACACCACAGCGACGAACAGGATTCTTTAAATGGAGAGGGATGGGCATGGAGCAGGGATAGCAAATACCATGGCTGGTTTGCAAAGATCCGCTCTTGGAATAAGTTAAATATCGCAGCCCTACAGCTAGTTAACACCACACCTGAGGCAGAGGCCCTCAGAACACATGGAGATAAGGATGCAACCCTCCAGGTTTGCAAAATAAGAAGAGTTATTGCCATGAGGACTAAAAGTTCTGTATAATTTATCTTCCTACGAGGGTGTTAGAGTAACAGGTGGGCCCAGGTATTGGGAGGAATCCCGGCCAGTCCCTGGTTCCTCAATTGCTCACAAACTCTCTAAGGAAAATGCTGCCTGTACAGCCCTTCCACGTGGTCCCTCTGAGGGTGCCATCCATGTGTGGAACCCGGGAGTAAGCAGCCTTGGTAGCTGATAGGTTATTTGCAGTCCCTCGGGAGGTGAAGCCGATGCTGCTGCTGCTGTGTCTCAGTGGTTCATGGTATTCTGGACATCCACAAACCCCATCCTTTGCCTGCGCTTCCGCTGCTCTGTCATCTGGGGTTCAAACAAGGACACGAGTCAGGTAGAGAACACCAGCCTGACCAGTTGCTATCGTGCTCCCAGTGTGTGATGGACTGCTTTGAGTGCCAGAAAACCCCACGAGTTGGATTCCACCCAGCAATAAAATCAATTATATATCAAAAGAGACATAGCCCAAGTGTCCCTGACCCGCCCCCCCCCGCCAAAGACAGCTTTGTATCTGAAGCTGTATGGGCTCAGGTTGGTTCTGCCTCTTGTTCCTTGCCATTATTGTCTATTTTGGTAAGGACAGCAAGTTTCTACAGTCAGGTGTTCCTCAAGTGTTCCTTTTTGTAAGTGTTTAGTACCTGTTCCTTCAGCTCATTCAGCTGGGAGGTGAGGTGGGACACCAGCTTCATCGTGGTGTTGAGTTTGTCCTGCAGATTCCGGATCTCATTCTGTTCCCCTTCCCCTTCATTGCTGACCAGCGACATGGCTCGCATCCGGGGGAACCAGTCAAGGTTCTTGTTCTGGAAATGGGGAGTTGGAGAGGGGGGGTGAGGAGGATGGAAGAGACCTGTTAGGATTTAACAGGAACCTGCCTGTGCTTAGGGATTAAGAAGTTCTGGAAGGTTCATCCTGTTCCGAATTGTTGTGGACAATTTGCAGATGGTCCAAATCTAGGTGGGGTTTTTTTTCTCTTACAACCTTCTGGGCTCAAGTTCAGAAGATTTTCTTTTATAAATTTCCTTTCCCTCCCTTTGTGCCTCAAAAATCCCCTTGAAGCCACACTCTCCACCCCTGGTTCCACTCTCTGCTGCTTGTTTCTACCCCTGGTTACAGCCTTAAATACCCAACACAAAAATTAACCTGACAACGCGCTGTTGGCTAAGCCTGCACACTGGAAACAACCAGCTAAGAACAAACCAAGGCACGACAACCTTACCAGAGATTTTCCAAAAGCTCCTTTTCTTTGGCAAGCATTTTATCCTCAAACATTCCTCAGCAGCAGGCAGGTTGCAGCAGTGAAAGAGCTGCCCTGAGACCACACATACCTTTATCATCTGCGCCACATAACTCTCCGGCCCCGTGTAGTCCGTCTTGTTCTTCACTCGCACCAGCACGATGAAGTACAAGTAGTTCCACATGTTGTGCTCGTATTTAATGTGCTCCTCAAAGGACACGGTCTTGTTGTCAAACTTGTCCCTTTCCAGCCCTGGGAAAGGCAATCAAGAACAGGCAAGGTGGAGGGAGGAGATGGGGTGGGGAGGAGGAGGTTAAGAAGCCAGCAAGCAAACAAATGTGAAAGGAAGTACAGATAATTGCCTCCTCTCCCAGGTGTGACTTTCAAGAAGTGCTTTTAATAATTAGTTGGCATTTAGCACACAAGCAGCATCCAAAACAGGGGGGAAATAACCCGGTTGTGTATCCAGGAGGCTTCTATTTAAAGCTCTCCCAGCTCTGCTTCCTGCCTATGGATCTAAAGGCATAAAGCACACCCAGTAGATCGTTTAAGATGAAGCAGATAGACTTAGGTGGGTTCTTCCCTATTTTTGGATGCCTTCCTATGACTGAAAGCATTCCAGAGCATTTTCTGTATTTTATTTCCTTAGTAATACAGTGCTTTTTTTTTTCCCCACCCCCTCACTGGCTGAGCCATGGCCTCAGGAGGGACAGGGACTCCACACTGTGGCCTTTAACACCTCATTAACCAAAGGTGAGGAACAATACCCATCATTTCCCCTCTGAGTTTGCATCCTTGTTTAAGACCCCCGCAGTGACCCAGGTGAGAAGATTTAAGTATTGCTGTGACCCAAATGGAAACTGGCAACCAGCTGGAACTCCCCACACCCCCAACCTTAGAAGAGAGGAAGAGCTCTGGGGGGCAATTCCTATATGCCCACATATTCCTATATGTCCCAGCTCTCACCACAGATGAAGCAGGTAGTCTTGAGTATCTCTTCCTTCTTCTGTTTCTCACTTCTCAGATCAGCAAAGGTGTCGATAATGACCCCAAAGATGAGGTTAAGGACGATAATGATGACAATAAAGAAGAACAGGAGGTCGTAGACAACCCGAGCAGGAAACAAGGACTCCTGTGATGGATGAGAGGGATAACATGTGTCTCTTGCACACCTCCAGCCATGCTGGTCCCATTACATGGGCCATGGGCTGAGGGTGTGAGGTGAGGAGGAGCAAAGGGGGTGATGGGGAAGGGAGGAGGAAAGCACTGGAGGGCAGTGGTGGGGATAGAGCTGGAAGTGCCGCAGTTTCCAGGGAGGGAGGGGAGCTGCACAGTGCTAACAGGACTTGGCAGAAGAAAGGGGTGCCACGTGCTGCCCAAACTCACATCCTTTGACGGCTTCCTCAGGATGTCCCCCACGCCCCCTCCGTTCCTCAGCCCGTGGTTCAGGACGGTGACGATGCACATGAGCAGCGTGTCGCAGGCGCGTTCCCACTGGTCAGCTTCTGTTTCTACAGCACCGTGGGGGTGGAAGGGAAAGCAAAAACCCAGAGAGGGATAAGTACCAGACCTTTACATAGCATCCAGAGCTGCAGGGATGACTCTTGCTGCAGTAATGCAGCAGCAAATCTCCTAGGAGCAGGTGCTGACTGTGGGATCTCCCAACCACCAACTTCCCAGCAGCTCCTCCAGCTTGCCTCTCGCTGTGGAGGTGTTTGGCCAAGTGCTCCTGAAGCTCCCACTTTCTTTATGACTAAATTGAATCCACTTCAACAATTTTTTAAGCCAGGGTCCGTGCAAAATTTGCAGGCCTCTTGCCTGTTATATGCCAGAAAGTGGGCTGTTTGTTTCCATCTTTGAAAAGCCAGGATATTTCTGAGCTCACTAACAAACTGGGCAGCCAACCTACTCTGCCACTAACAGAGTCAATGCTCACTTACCTTCCAAGGCAGTGGTCTCAGCAGAGCAGCTAATTTTGTCACTGCTGCATGACTCCATGAAGGTCTCCACGTTCCTGTGCATCCCCAAGGGGTCATCTGCAAGTAAAAGAGAGCACAACCTCATCAGAACATCAGCTGGCCTTAGTAAAGCTCTTCGATGCTGTCATGGGTGCTTTTCAACTGCCTCTTCTTGGAGTGTTCAAGCTTCTTGGGAAAAGCTGCTCTGCATTCTCCAAGCCTCTTCCAGGTTTTGAATCTTTAGAACAAGTTTCAGTAAGACCTCTACAGTGTGAAAACACCACATGTAGCTGCCCACCCCCTCCTCTGCAATCACTCCTAGCCCCAAAACCCCGCAGCTCTGCAGCATAAGGGCCCTCAGTCAGCACAGGTAGCTGTTTCCTCTGCCAGCCCCCCAACCCAGCGCTGTCAGGAGTTTGCCCCAAGGGTATAAACCCCAAGACACATGTGCACACGTGGACACGTGCATGCTTTTGCAGCAGGGAGGGAACAGGGTCTCATAGAAGGGTCCCACACTCTGCCTGCCCCTTCTCTAGCCCAAGCACCACAGACAACAAGAGCAAAGGCTGAACAACCTTTGGCTTTGCTCTCTGGCAGCCGGTCCACCTCCAGGATGAAGTCATCCTTCAGGAACAGGAAGCCCACGATGGAGAAGAGGTAGACAAGGATGAGAGCCAGGAGGGCTGTCAGCAGGATGGAGCGCCCGTTCCGCGTCACACTCTTGATGACATTAAACAAGGTCTCCTCACGGTAGATCAAGTCAAACAGCTGAAAGGAGCCAGGAGCAAAGAAATGCTGTGGGGTGCTTTTCTTGACAAAGCCTGGCCTACCTCTATCCCCTTTTATCCTGAGATCTTGAATCACTCAACAGACCTTGACTAACTTTCACATAAAGCATCTCTAAGTTTCCCAGCCTTCTGCAGGGAAGCAGAGAAGAATGAAGTGACTTATGCACAGCGGGAGAGCCAAGAATAGGATACATGCACCCTGCCTCTGCCCTCACCGCCTCACGTTGTCTCCCAGCTGACCCAGATAAAGTACACAGTAGAGATTAGAGAGAGAGAGAGATAGCAAGAGACCAGGAGAGACAGAGACAGTAATAGATACTGTTGGAAGGCAGAAAGATCAGCCCACGCAGATTAGAGAACAGGGCATTGTTCTCTGTTATCAATCAGCCCCTAGAAGGTGTCACAAGAACCTTCTTGGTTCTAACAGGGGCTGACAGGCTGCCCACCCCCCCCTCCGTGCCCCAAATGTCTGTGGGTATTGTACCAGGATGCTGTAGAACAGTTCATGCACAAAGAGTCCCAGGACACTCGTCAGGATGTAGCCAACATGGTAAAGAAATTCCACATCCATGATCATGGCCTTGTAGCCTCGGATGAAGGTCCCACGATTGCCCACGAAGCTCACCACAAACACAATCTTGTTGGTCAACTGGGGAACAATCAGAAACAGGATGGGAGAGGGGTTTGCTGTGCTTTCACAGAATCACAGATTCACAGGATTGTAGGGGTTGGAAGGGACCTCCAGAGCTCATCGAGTCCAACCCCCTTCCAAAGCAGGGGTCACACAGGTTGGCATCTAGATGAGTCTGGAATCTCTCCAGAGAAGGAGACTCCACACCCCCTGGGCAGCCTGTCCCAGGGCTCCCTCACCCTCACTGGGGAAAAGTTCTTCCCCAGATTGGTGGGGAACTCCCTGTGCTCCAACTTGAGGCCATCGCCCCTTATCCTGTCCCACAGACACTGAGAAGAGGCTGCCCATGTCCCCCTGTGTCCCACCCTTCAGATATTGATAACCATTGATCAGATCCCCTCTTTTATTCATGTGGAACAGCCTCCCATCCCATGGGCTGCTACGCTATTGTTCCAGCACATGGAGAACTTACATTGAGAGCTCCCAGGATGTTCAGGGTGAGTCCAATCCCCAGGTAGTAGATGGAACGAAGGATCAGAGCCACGAGGAGCGGTCGGACACCATAGCGCTTAGTGAACAGGGCCATGATGGAGAAACAGATCAGAATCCAGAAGAGCAGCGAGATCAGAGGGGAATCCAGCACTCCTGGGGAGAGGAGAAGACCCACAGCAATTACATGGCATGAGATTAAATGGGAGCTGCCAATCGGACTCCGGGCTGCTGTCCAGACTGTCCAGACAATCTGATTAATTGAGGGAAGAAAGAGAGAAATTATGCTTGACTGTGAAGACTGGTATTGACTGAGATGGGTCTTTCTTTTATCCAAGATCTCAGAACCAGTGTGAATGATGAGGCTTTGCCTGACAGCAGGTCTGTGATCTGTCATTGCATCCCCCATTTCACAAGTTGGGGGAGAAACACAGCCCAGGGACAAGAGACTTTTCCCTAAGAAGGACCAGTGAGAGGGCTGGCAACTGGAGTCTTGACTCAATCACAGAATCACAGACTCACCAGGTTGGAAAAGTCTTTTAAGATCATCAAGTCCAACTGTTCCTGTCCTGTGGTAAACCATATCCCTGAGCACCTCATCTTCCCAACTGTTAAACACACCCAGGGGTGGGGACTCAGCCCCCTCCCTGGGCAGCCTGTGCCACAGCCCCACAACTCTTTTTCCCTCCCATCTGCTCTGCCCCTGCCCTGGGGCAGCTTGAGCCCATTGCCCCTTGTCCCATCTCTACTGTCCCCTGGCTGAAGAGACCATCACCCACCTCTCTGCACCCTCCTGGCAGGGCAGGGGAGGTGGGGAGAAAGTCTCCCCTCAGCCTCCTCTTCTCCAGGCTGAACACCCCCAGCTCCCTCAGCTGCTCCTCAGAGGATTTGCCCTCCAGCCCCTTCCCCAGCCTGGATGCCCTTCTCTGAGCATGCTCAAGGACCTTGATGTCCTTCTTGTAGTGAGGGGCTCAAAACTGAACCCAGCACTCGAGGTGAGTACTCAAGGAATCCCTTCCTCTGACCACCAAGAAGGACTTGGTTGGGGCTTTAGGAGCCTGAGGACGGGGGGAGTACTAGTTTTCCTGCATGCAAAGATCCCCTTTGTCTTCCTCCTCGAGGGGCAGCAGATGCTGGGGCACTTACCCATAGAAGTGGCTTCAACATAGGGGTAGAAGAAAGCAATGATTATGTTGATGAAGACAGCCAGGTTGAAGGAAATGCTTCCCCAGAGCGTCATTCTGCGGGAGAACCAGTACATCAGCGGCATGCCTGGAGGGAGAGGAGGCAGACACACAAATCTCAGCCAACTTTGCACCAACTGAGGAAGGCTTCATCCTCCCAGGCATCCGAAACGCTCGGCTCAGGACAGCCAGAGGGCCCTGAGGGATCCTTGCCTCCTGCTTCCTTCAAAACATTAATAAAAGCTCCCTCCTCATCTGCTGAAACAGGACTGCAAGTTCAAAACGGTTCTGCTCACATTCCTTGGCTCTCTGACCTCCTCTGGCACCTTGGGATCAGCCCAGCTCTGTTCTCCTCCTCCCCATCTCCCACCTCTACAGCCTCGCATCCTTCCGACTGGCAGTGTCTTTGTGTTCCCAGCACCAGCTCTGGGTCCCAGAGGAGACCCAGCCAGCAATTTCCCATCCATACTGGAAACTTGCTTCCTGCTGAATTCCTAAGATAGTTCTGACTGGATCTGGAAGTGTTTGCAGAGCTGCTACGCTACCCCTGAGCCACACTGTATTTATAGTGTGACTCTTTTCTGAGCTCCTGTTATTTTAAGCCAGGATTTCTGTCCTGATGCACCCTGGAAGCACCTAAACAGGTCTGTGGGGTGCAGGAAAGCAGGTTTCCCATCTGTACCTGCTAGATCCTGCCTTAGGAGAAGGTGACAAAGTGAATAAAGAGAGGGTTTTTCCAAGGGAAAACACCTGTAGGTGTAATCCCAGGACATTTCAGACTATGGAGGAACTGTGCTAACTAGGGAAACACAACCCTGAGATCCTGATTAACCCCTGCTCCCCACACCCTGCTGAGTGGGTTGTGCTCCTACAGAGCAAGGGGCACAAGGAGCTGGGCAATGCCATTTCCAGGCTGGAAATTTCCAGGGCTCACTGCCTCCCATTTTTCACAAGAGGGGCTATTGGAAGTGCCCGTGCTGGGCAGGGGAGGGGGGGAGCCCCAAGGGAAGGTCTGGTTTGCTCTTACTGCGCAGTTTCTTCTGCCATTCCATCTCGTTGTGCAGGAAGGACGACTGGTCGAAGAAATCACTGACTTTGCTGCCCTGCTCATCCTGCTCCGTGGTGGTGAAGAGCCGGTACTTGGTCTCCTTGGTGAGGAACTCACAGATGCCAGGCACAGGGAAGATTATCTGCTCCATGCTCCGGTCCAGGCGCACTATCTGCAGGAAGCAGGGCGAAGGGGAGGGTGCTGTCAGATCCTGCCCCTGCCAGGCTTTGGTTTCCTCTTTCCTAAACCCAGTTTAGTGCCTTCCCCTCCTCCCTCCCACTCCTTGCACTGGCCACTCATCCAAAACACTACATATCCACCCAGCAAAGGCAGCTGAGAGCATATCCACCCTTCCCAGCCCAGCTGTGGGGGGATCCATGCCGATGAGCAAGGACAGGGCTGCTGAATTGGCTGCATCCCCGCTGCTGCTGGGGAAAAAGGGGAAGGGTCTGGGCAGCAACTCATTCCCTCAGATCTTCATGGGCTCTGCTAATGCCTTCAGTTCTCTGCAGAGCAAAAGGCCCAGTGGCTTCTTGCTGGCGCAGGGCTGGAAGGCTCTCAGTGCAAAATAACTGGGCACGAGGCAGCTGGAGCACATATGGGGTCCACCAACCATGTGCACACTCACAACCCAAGAGCTACCAGATCCTACCTCAATTTGGGATGTGTGTTTCTCATAATATGCCAGTGGATCCTCCTCTTCCTCCTGGACTGGGGCTGTCGACTTCAGCATCTGTGTCAGCTGCTTGTTATTGAGGCTGAGCTGGGATGTGGGGAGAGGGAGAGAGGATGAGAGTGGGCTCAGCCAGGGGGAGTCAGGTCTATCTCTGCACTGCCAACAGCATTCCTCAACATCTCCCAAAGCTGATGAGGTTTCAGGGAAAAGCAAATCAATTAAAGCTTCCTAAAGGGCTACGAGCTCTCCCTGAGGTGACAGACATTCGATTCCCTGCAATAATTACATCCAAATGCTGCTAATCCACAAATTACAAATCAATGCCCATAAAACCCCAGGGAAATCATATTACTGCTGAATCTCATTCAGAATCTACAGTACGTAGGCAAGGCGTGACAGCAAAGGACTCAGCTCTTCCTTTTTTTGTGGAGAAGAGGCACCAGCAGGACCCCATCAGGGCCACCAGCCTGTTCCCACAGTGAACTGGATTTTACCCTATGGATGAGCCTTCCCTGGGGAGCCCCAGGAATACAGCTCTCTGCAGCTCCATTATAAAGGATGCACAAGCCTTTGGGCTTGTGGTTGGTGCTCCATGGGCACTGATAAGTTCTTAAAGTTCATTAGTTCCCCCCAGGGAATAACAAAGCCCATCAAATTTTAAACAACAAAGCCCAGGTGATGCAGTAAGGGGGGGGGGGAGGGGGGGGAGAAGCAGCTCTTTGCAGTCTCTGGTCAAGGTTGGGGTAGGTTCTGGGGGCTCTGCCTCTGTTCCCGAGGCTCCTCTGTACCATGGATGAGATGCCCTCCTCCTCCTCCTCCTGGATTCGTTTCACTGGCTTCAGGAGCTGCTGCAGAGACTTGTTGTGTCGGGACAGCTGGAAGAGGGACAGCGATAGCTGGGTGAGCACAGGCTGGTGAGCAGCCGTTGGTGGACACAGGGTACACAGGGCAGCCAGTGAGGGTTGGGAATGGCTTTTCACTGGAGCCAAACTCCACATTTCCCAGCCATACCTCCCCAGTACGGCCAGTTGGCTGAGGGAAATGTGAACAGATACAGAAACAGCCCGTGTGAGGGGGAGCCCAGCCTGGCCAGGACCCTGCTGCCACCGCTCAGTACCTGCAGTGCCAGTATATAGATGTTGTGGCCAACTTCCCGTGGGGAAACCTCAGCGTTCTCACACTCTTCCTCCTGCAGATAGGCCTTCTTAATCACATCGACCTGGAAGGCAGCAGAGGGACAGTGAGCTTCTCCCCATCACCTTGTTTTCCTCCTCCATCCACGAGCAGCTTGGGGACTGGATCAAGCACATGGATGCTTGTGCACAAGGGGATGTGCAACTGGTGTTGCAGCAACAGCCAAGGTGTTTGCTGGGTTGCAAACCAGAGGCTGCATTGGGACGTGTGGGCAGAAGAGGTCCAGCAATGGGCACCAAATGGGGAGGCTGGGGCTCAGTGGGGCAGGGCTGGGGGCTTGGTGGGGCAGGGCTGGGGGTTTCACTGTCAGCCCTTACCAGTTCCTGCGGGCGGAGGCTGATGAGGATCCGCTCGGCGTTTTCGCTGTCGTGTCTGCTCTCCATGAGGGCCAAAAGGAGCTTGGAGGCATTGTCCTGGTGAGGAGAAGCCCTTGCTGAGGGGAGTTGGGCCCTGCTGCTACCCAGAGTGTCAAAGTGGGCAGAAACGCCCACCCCATGCCCCGGTCAGCTCTTACTCCCTGTGCTAGAGGTGTCCAAGCCTCACAGGGTGGAGAAGCACCAGCCCTGTCCCACCAAGCCCACACATTCCCAACACTCAAGGACCTGACACATTCGCAGCTCCAGCTACAGCAGCTGCCTCACCCCATTGCCCACCCCACAGCCCACCCCACAGCCCACCCCTCAGCCGTGCCAGCAAGCCCACAAGCATGCACACACACATGCCCACCATCCCAGCCCCAGGCTCTGCCTACCTTCAGCTGCAGGACCAGGTCCATCCGGTACTTGCAGAGGGGGCTGATGTCATTAAGGATGAGGGCTGTGATGATGTCGATCCCATTGGACTCGTGGGTCACGATGCAGCTCTGGGGGGACCAATGCAAAGTGTTATCCCACGGATGCTGCTGGTCCTCCCAGCTTCACCCACACAGCCCAAGTCAAAACAGTTTGACACTGCCCAAGTCAAAGTTTGACACAGCCCAAGTCAAAACAGTTCCCTGCCTGCAGCACTGGCCCTGCCTGATCCCCCCAGGAGCCCCAGCCCCCCCAATTCCCTGCTTTGCAGTGTTTGCACCATTATATTACTTAACCCAAATTCCCACCACCGTATTATTTAGCCAAGCAGCAGCTCAGCACCCCTGGGCACCCCGGCATCCTCGGCTGCCCATGTTCTGCTCCTGTTCACACCATGACACCAAAAGCTGGCTCTGGCCCTGCTGCCTTCCCACACGTTCTCCCCTCCCAATCCTCACATCCCCCATCAGTGATGAAACGTCCCTGGATGCTGGGCATGACCCCAACCTGTGGGGAAAGCCACAGACCTGGTTCTCATGGCAGGGCCCTTGGCAGTATTCGGTCAGGGTCTCCAGGGTCTGGGTGATGAGGGCCACGTTGTACTCGTTGATGTAGAGGCCCAGCAGCCCCAACCCCCCTGTGGTGCTGCCACACATGATGTCAAGGAACTGCAGCGTCTCACACACCAGGTTGTAGTTTGTCTTGTTGTTCTGGCACCGGAGGAAGTTCTGGGGAGTAAAACATGGCACAACACCAAGAGTTACCCTTAAGGCATGGTGTATTTGCAGGTGGGGAAACTGAGGCACGATTGCACAATGCCTTTTTGGTCTAAATTAAGGCAGAGTCCAGCCTTCCTGCAGCCAAACCCCATGGCCCCTTGTCCTGACCCCCAGGGCCAAGCAGCCCCCAAAACGAACCTGCAGGTCCCGGTTGTGGTTCTCACAGAGCAGCTGCAGGAAGCGCAGGATAGGCTCCATGATCAGGACTGTCACCCCCATTTCGTTGTTCTGGCCCTGCTCCCCAGTGTCATGGCCCTTCCGAAACCCGATGGCCATCGGGTATCTGGAGGGGGTGCCAGGCATCAGGAAGGTGTCTCCTCTTCCTAAAGGGCAATCCAACCTCGTTAGCACCAGGCAATCCAACCTTGTTAGCTCCAGGCTGTCCAATGAGAGAGACACCTTGGCTCTACTTAGGGGCATGTACCTTTGGAGACGGGGTCAGGGTCGTCTTTGTCCTCACGAGGCTTGTTCCCAATGTCACTCATGTTCACAGACACTGTAGACTTGGTCTCCTGCTGTGCCTTCTTCATCCGGTCATGAAGAACTTTGAAGAACTTCTCAGACTTCTTGTCGCTCGTCATGAGGTTGTAGAAGGATTTCTGGAAGGAGGGAGGATGGATGTTCACGTCTCCATCAGGGCATCCCAACTGTCACTACCTGCCCCCTCTGATCTGGTAGCCTCTGGCACTCAAGATGGTGCCTGAAATAACCTGGTGAGCAGGTTAATCTCCATGGCACAGCCCTGGACATCACAGTCCCCTGGCACTGAGCTCTCCTTTACTGAATAGCAGGGTCAGGGACAGACCGAGCAGCAGTTACAGCAGCTCCAGGTCTGGAACCCTGTTTTTCACACACATAGCTTGGCTTCCCTGTGACGAAGGATTCAAGGATTAAAGAAAACTCCTGTTATCACCCGAGAGCCATTTTAGCAATACCCACCAGAGGGCATCAGCATTACTCCAGGAACAACCTGCAACGACCTTCCCCTTGCCCAGCACCCAGCCCTCCACCTTGATCCAGCCACAGAGCTGGAAAACTCAACCCTGGATGGATTCCTGCAGTTTCTCCTCTGGATGTTCAATAAACATGTGCAACCAACTGGTATTTAGGCAAAATTTGCTGCCCGAGGGCCAACACAGACCTGAGGACTGCCCTGCACCCATGTCTGCCAAGCTCTGGGACCATTACACTGCACCCATCAAACCGTGGCTGCCCAACCTCCCTGGGGCTGGTGTCCCACACACAACCAGGACTCAGCACCTGGATCTCAGTGTTGCCTCCATCCAGAAGCCTGATGGCAAGCAGGATGCTCTCTTGGAAGATCTTCTCATTCTTGGTGTTCATGATGAGGTCAGCCACCAACTTGGTGGCCCCTTCTCGGTCCAGCCGGCACTGGACAGCAGCAATAGCTGACCAGTCCTGGTCTTGGCCTGTGTGAGAGGACATGGACAGATGTGATGCTGTGGTAGCTCAGGGCGCTACATCACTGCCAGGGCATCTCAGACCCACCCCCTCATCTCCCATGGACTTGGGGGCATGGTAACCAGCTACAGATCTCATCCCATTAGATCTCGGGAGCCGGGAATTCGAGGTGAGCGTGAGCAGCACAGGGAGAGAGGGAAGATGCAGGAGAGGGGCACCCACCTCCTCCAGCAGCATCCGCAATTTCCCCTTTGGAGCTGGACTTCTTGTTCTGCAGGTAATTGTTCAGGAGCATTTTCCGCAGCAGGTTGCCCTGCCAAGACAAACAAACGTCACGAGTTTCCCAACACTGGAGCAGAAGGAGGGTGAGCAGCTGTGCAGCCCCAGAGGGGAGGGCAGTGCCAGCCTGGGAAGCAGGGGCTGTACAGAGAAGAAGTGGGGCCATGGATGTGCCCCATGGGATCAAAGTGCTCACCCTCTCACCGTACTTGTTCCTCTTCACCAGCATCTGCTGCAGCGTCCTCAGCACCTTGATGCACAGCTTCTCCTCCGTCTCCATGAGGTCCTTGGTGTGCTGCACCAGCCTGGCACAGCAGAGCCACCGTCACACAGCCCAGAGGGACAAGGGGGTCCCTGAGGGAACTGTCCCCACCACCCCTCCAGGCTGCAGGTGCACATAAGGATGCACATCCCACAAAGCATGAAGACCACCAGCCCTCCCCAGCACTCCCACCAATCCCTGGGCAACTGCAAAGCATCCTCACTTGGACAGGAACCCTCCGCTCTCGCATCGCTGAAACGCCTCCGTCCCCTCCATAAAAAGCAGCTCTGGCCGGTGGAGGACATCCACCAGCACAGACAGCTCAGCCTCCACCAGCGGTTTCAAGCGATCTTCCAGGGCATTGATGATGTCCTACAAGTCACATCACACACCTTTAGGGCCAATGCATGCCTAGGAGACACGAGTACGGGAGAGGGACCCCTGCAACGCCAGCACCTTCTTGCTACCATGCACTGATCCATGCCACCACTGCCCCCCTGCCCCACACCTGCAGCTTCTCTATGATGTTCTTGTAGTCCCACTGGTTGGGGGTGGTGGAGACGCGGGGGAAGGTCCGTGTGGCTGTCTTGTAGCTGGATGTGTTCCTCTGCACGGTGTTGGTGGAGCTGCTGTTGAGCAAGGAGCTGACATGGGCGTCCAGGTCCATGGGCAGCGCAATGGAGCGGCTCTTGGCTGCAGAAGACAGAACCAGGGTTGAGGACAGCCACAATTCAGCTCACACCATCAGCTGGGTCCTACCCCACTGCCTTGGACTGGGCATTCCTTTACCAGCCCTTCATTTGCAGCAAAGATCTGGGTTAAGTACAAGAGTAAAGTCCTCTAGGATAGTGAGGGGTGGAAGATTTCCTTCCATCCATCCATCCATCCATCCATCCATCCATCCATCCATCCATCCATCCATCCATCCATCCATTCCATCCATCCCATCCATCCATCCATCCCCACTGCAGTCCAACGCCACCCACAGCCCCTCCAGCCCCACACAGGATGGGAAGAGGCAGCAGCTCCAGTTTTCAGTTGGGAAAGCCCAGCATGGAGATGTTGTAAGTGCCCTGCCTCAAATTACAGAGGGAAATCCCCACCCAGTGTCTAACCACAAAACAATCCTTTCCACAGGGTGACTCAGTGCTAACAACCCTTGTCCTGAGCCAGGCAGGCTGAGGGCAAAGTCCCAGGAAGGGAAAACCACCGTAAATGCTGGCTTTGTTTCCAGGCCCTTCACCAGCAGGAACACGCCAGGGATCTCCCAACCAAGCTCAGGCTTCAGTTATCCCCACATCACCCTGGTCACACCTGGAGATGTAGCTCAAGAAAACCCCACATCCCAGAGCCAAACTGCTCCAGTCCCAGCCAGCAGCCTCTTGCTGGGGCACCCTGCCAAGCCCCACAGCAGGGATGATGGAGCAGATGCAGCCAAGGGTGGCTGCATCCTCCTGGTTGGTGGGGAACTGAGCGTTCCTCTGGCGTGGCTCCTTACCAACCATGGCCAGCGTGCGGATGCAGGCTTCCACCGAGCTCTTGTGCTGCTGCTGTAGCCAGGGACACTCCAGCAGTCTCATGGTGGACTGGAGAAGCTGCACCACAATGGTCTGGTGAGTCTGCAGGAGGGAACAGGCAGGTAGGTATCAGAGTGAGGTGTGTCCACGTCTTGTTTCAGGCCACTCAACAGGCCCCTTTTCTCCTCTGGCTGCAGCTTGGCCATGCAGCACCTCATCACCTGCAGTGAGGTGCTGTTCTCTGAGAAAGGGGAGCTGAAGAACGCGTTGATGGTGTCCAGCACCACTGTCAGCACATACTTCTCCAGCGTGGGATCTGGCATGCGCTTCTCTCGCTTCTTGCACATCTGTGAGGAGAAGGGAGGATGCTGATGGCACTAAGGTGAGGTGAGCATATGTCCTGGCATGCAGCGCTGTTGGGACCTGCCTGAGCCGTGGGATGCACCCTGACTGCTCCTCAGCCCATAGCATGGCAGCGACACAAGCCCCCCGTGGTGTCCATGCCCCACAACCGGCTCCCCAGACTTTGGGGACACCAACCTGTCCCTATCTGATGCAGCAGCTGTCCCTCCCACCCAACCCTCCCCACACACCCGGGCCATGTCCAGGGTGAAGTTCTCAAACAGAGTCCAGATATGGTTGCTGGTATAGATCTCCTTCATCTCCACCTCTGTGTCCACATAGCAGTGGTTGACAAAGTTCACATAGGCCATCTTCACCTGCCAGGGATGGAGACACAGGCACCATCAGGAGAAGATGTACAATCAGAGCAATGCCACCAGCACCCTCCCACCGGGCACCCTGTACCTCCGTGATGCAATCCTCGTGCGTCACCACCCGCACCACGTCCTCCAAGGGCAGCAGGGACGTGCACTTGATCTCTGTGTAGACGTTCTTGCCCTCAGCACAAGCAGCTAGCAGGTCCACCAGCGAGATGTGGTACATCAGCGGGCTGTTCTCCTCCACCCCATCCCTGGCTGCTGTCATCATCTCCAGAAGGGTGGACAGGGAAGCCTTGTCGTTGTAGAAAACCACCACGTCGTCCCCAGCGTTGGTGAGCTGCAGGAGAAGGTCAGTGGTCACCACTCTGGAGAAGGAGGGTCAGAAACTTTGCGAGGGGGAAAGTAGCATCCTCTGCAGCAGGGTGATGAGAGGTGGTGGCTGGTGAGGGCTGTGCACTCGCAGGGAGCAGCAGGCATTGGCAATGCCATCAAAAAATGACAATTTGTGGGACTCCAAAACCATTATTGGCTCTTGGACCTTGTGTTAAGCTCCTGGAGATGTTTCCTACTCCAGGGAGAAGCTGGTGTGGCTGGGAAGGCAAGAAGCAAGCCTACCATGCGCCTCCTGGGAGCCCTCCCTGCTACACCCCACGCTCACCCCCACAGCAGCTCATGGGAGAGGTGCTCACCTCAGTCATGATCATGTCCTGGCACTTCTTGACGTACTTGCCCTCGGCCTTGATGATGGTGTGGAGGAAGTCGAGGTACTGCACGTGGCGGCCGTGGGTGGCCACGCAGTGGATGAAGTGCTGAGGCACCGTCTCGTTGATCTCCGAGCAGAGCTGGTAGTTGTTGAGGAAGATGTGCTGCATCGTCTCAGCCTCCAGGAGCTGCAGGACCAGGGGAGAAGAGTGAGGAACAACCTTCCTCCCTCCTGCCCTGACCCTTCCCCTCCTCTCTCCTGGTGTCTTGTTGTCTCTTGCTCTCAGCCCTAGGAGTGGTACTGAAGTGTCTCCCTGTGCTGCTGCCTGCGACCACCCTCGGTCCCTGCAACCACCCTTGGACTCCAGTCCTCACCCCTGGGGTCAGGAACAGGTTGAGGTGTTTGTGCAGCAGGGCCTGGTTTTCCTGATTGCCAGCACAAAACTTCTGCAGGAACTGGTGGGTGAATTTCAGGATCTCCAGCATCTTGGCATCACCCTGAGGAAACAATAGAGAAGAGAAATGCCTGGAGTTGGCAAGGGATGGAGAGCAGGAACAAGTTGCCATCCCTCCTACCCTGCCCAGCTGGAGCACCGAGTCATGCAGGGGGTCCCCACATTCCCCACCACTTGCCCTGGGCACTTGGGGAACAGCCAGCTTCTGCCTACCCACCTTCTCATAAGGTATTTGCAGCAGGTCCAGCATCACTTTGTGGGCATCCATGTTCTTCAGCAGGCGCTGCTGCTTCTTGCGCACTTGCTCCCCAACCCCGCACATCTTATTCAGCCTCTCCAGGATCTGGGGAGAGAAGGACCATGGCAGAGGGACATTGAGCCTGGGAACCCATCAGGATGGCCACCAGCAACGTGCTTGCAATCCAGGCATGCCCTCCATAGCCCAGGTACTCCCTGCACATCCAGCTTTCTGTGTTGCTTGCCAAGTCTTGGTGGCCCACTCAGAAATCCTCTTTGCAAGGCCATGCAGAGCCCTTGTACCCACCACCAGCCCTCTCTCAGCCCACCCCAGGACAAGGCTTGCTCAAAAGCCCTGGGGACATAACAGGGTTCCTCCTCATGCTGAGCCCTGGCTTGGTATCGTTTCTTCTGAGCCACAGGAGAGACTGGAAATCCCTCCCACGATCGGACCCTTTCCCTTCTCGCTGGTGCAGCCCCAGGCCAGGCAGACCTCTCTGGCTGTGCCTCCAGGGCCAGGATTTGGCCTCACTTACCCCCTTGACTATCTGATAGTTCTCGCTGCTCTTCTCTCCCGGGGCAATGACCTCTTCATCAGCAGCATGCTGTAAGGGGACAGAAGTGGCATCAGGGTCCCACCACAGCTCTCTAAAGCCTGGGGCACAGCTACACCCCACAGGACCTCTGAGAGGTGGTAGGTGTTGGACCGAAGCGAGCTGCGCTTCTGCCCCCACTCCTCTCTTGCTCTGGTTCCCGGGGTCTTGTTCAGGGCTCTCACCTCTTTCTTCTCCTTCTTGTTCCCCTCCACTGTGCTGTCCCCTTTGCTGCTGCCCTTCTTGTCCACCCAGAGCTCTGATTTCTCCACCATGGTGCGGAGCTTGTCCAGCTCCGACTTGATCACCTTGTAGTTCTCAACATCCTGGGCTGAGATCAGGAGCTGAACCTGAAGTGACATTCCCAGGGGGTTCCAGTTTGGGGCACAAACCTTGTCCCTCTCCTCACCCACACATCCCTCCCTAGAAAAGGGACCAGGACCCCCCCCATATCCTGCACCCACAGCTGAGTGAGGTCTCAGAGGTGCTCCAGGGCAGGTTACCTGTTTGAAGGTGTGCAGGACCTCCTGCCTCTGGCTGAAGTGCTTGAAGAGGAGCTGCAGGGAGCCAGAGATGAGTGGCGGGTAGTCGTGCATCGTCAGGTGGATCAGCACCCTCAGAAACATCCTCCCTCCCTCGTCATCCACCTCTAACATGCTGCTCGTCTTCCTGAAGCCGGGACGAAAGCGCTTGGCGTTAGCAGCCATGTGGTGCATTCAGTCACCCCTCTGATGGGGACAGCTGCGTTAGCCTTTAGAGCCTCATCTTCCTCATCACCTGCAGCTTTTGGCCTCAGCAGTAGGGACAGGAGAGGAAGAGCCCTACAGCCAGGCTAACTATGCACCGGAGCGGGTAGGGACTCACCCCACGCCGAACATGGCTTCTGCGTGCTCACCGATCCGGTCCAGGTTCATGGCTGCAGCTGAAGGGAGAGAAAAGGGAGATGAAAGGGGCAGCCAACGTGTTCCCCGTGCATCAGCAGAAACCCCACAGGAACCGAGCCAGCTCCCTGGCCCCAACAGACAGAGGACACCTCAGCGCTCCCGCACCAACTCCAGCCCCACCATGGTCCCTGCCAACAGCAGCGGTAGGTGGAGAGCTGCTGGAGCTGTCACCTCCATCACCCATGTGTCCCCAGCCTGTGGGGTTTGCTGACTCAGAGCTGTACCAGGAGCAAAGGGGAAGAGTTACTTGTGGAGTCAAAGGCTGGAGCTGTCCCATCGGCTGCACTGTCCTGCATAGGGTAGACTTCCACAAACTCCTTCTTGAAGACAGAAAGCAGGTAGGAAATCCTGTAGTCCAGCCGCACGTTCAGGATGAACTGGCAGCAGTGAAGAAGAAAGAAGCAGAGTGAGCACCCTCTTCATTCAGAAACCCACATCTTCCCCACACCACTCCATCCCACGGGTCCCACCCGCAGCAGCTCCACAACGCTTCTCCCTCCCCACCTGTAAGATCTCCAGGATCTTCAGCTTGGTTTCCATCACCACAATGTTCTCATTCTCGATGCTCCTCCCTCTGTCCACTTGCTCTGGAGCAGACCCAGTACTGAGGCTTGGGGGGCTGAAGATGGACTGTTTCCTGCTCAGCACCATGGTGGACATCATCTGCCCAACACCCTGGATTGACCTCCGCACGTTCTTCCCTACAGAGGCAGCCACAGCAAGCAGAATTAATGCAGGTGGAAAGGGAGGTGGCAGAGGACCCATGGAAGGACCCACTTAGACTGGGAAATGCTGTAGATATTAATTAGAGAACCAATAGGAAGGACTGGCTATTTCTCTGGCATGACTAAGGTCTCCTGGTGCAGACTCAGCCAAAGCTTCCATGTCAGCAAACCAGTGGCTTGTTTTCTTGCAGCCAAAACTGGAAATCACTTGGAAGACCACAGAAACCACCTTCATGCAGGACCACGCCTGGTTACAGAGCAGGGACTCACCCGTCACCTCATCATTGTAGACTGCCTGCATCATCAGCTGGGGGTTTTGGACACAGTCGATGATGCCCAGCAGAGTCCGTGTCAGGCGCAGCAGCTCGCTGAAGCTGTAGAAGCCGAAGTAGATGAGGTTGTGGGCAAGGCTGACGACCTGGGGAAGGACAAAGCAACTCCAGACCTCGCCATGCTCAGGGCTGAGCATGATAAACAGACACAGGGGACAGGGATGCCAGCACGGCCACGCTCGTTGCAGAGGCTGCCAGAGCCAGACCATGCTGCATCCTGCAACGTGTCAGTAACACCGGTGGGATTCATACCTCAAAGGTGAGCTTGTTCTTCTCCTCGTTGGCAAAGGGCACTGCCTCGCTCACCACGTTGTTGAGGTAGTCCTCCACGAACTCCATGGTGCTGGCGAACTTGTTCTTCTTGTCATCGCGTGAGACGTTGAGGTTGGAGTCGTAGCTGTGAGGGAAGATGGTGGAGGGGTGTGTGATCTTCCTTCTGAAGGCTGAAACCTGCCAAATTCACTCCACAAATGCCCCCCTGCTAAAGCTAAGCCTGTCCCTACACAGGATGGCATCTGCCATCCCACCTCCTGCCCTGCCCCTCAAAGGTGCTGCGATCCCCAGTGGGTCTCACTCTTTGATCGTGATGGCCGTGGGGATCTCGGTCCAGAGTCGTGCAAACTTCACGGGCATCACCAGCTCCTGGGGGTCCCTGTCCACGTGCACATGTAACATGAGGTGGCAGAAGGATGCCCGGAGATCAAAGGGCAGCATCTCGTCTGCCATGCAGAGGAAGATCAGGTCCACACCCAGCTGCTGGGAGATCTCCTTGATGGCCAAGTACTGGCGGTCCAGGCACATGCGGGCAAAGAGCTTCAGCTGGTACCTGCCCAGAGATGAAGAGGAGAAGGAGTGAGCATGTGTAACCCTGACCTTCTCACCTGGGGAAGAGGTGCCCAGAAGTTGGATCATCACCTGTAGTAGCTGAGGACATTCTCATCATGGGCATTGCCAGCCCGGGCCTCCTGAGCCAACTGCCGGATGCTTTTTTCATGGTGGTCATTGTTCTTGTCGGTCCAGGTGAGCCAGACCTCCTCCTCTGAGTACTCAATGCTCAGGTACTCATGGCTCTGCGACATCTCCTTCACCGGCCTCAGCCTAGGGCAGAGAAGAGGTAAAATTTGAGATGCTCCTGTGGACAGGATGTGGCTGCGCCTTGAGGGGGAACGGGGCTTTTATCATGGCAGGAATGTCCAGGCACCAAGCCCCAAACGTGGACAACCTCTCCTCCTGGCTACTCACTCTGTTTTGATGAGGATGTCACTGTTCTGTGGGTCCAGCACACACTTGCAGATCAGCTCCTGGGTGACGGGGATGGCAATGTGGTTGGACACACACAGGTCGGAGAGGTAGTCCAAAAACCTACAGAGCAGGGACAGCTTGCTGTGAAAAAGGGGTCTATGGGGCGGGGGTAGGTCTCTCCACCTCTGGTTGAGGCGCATCCCACCCATCACGCAGCACAAAGCCGTTTGGGGTGGGCCCTGGCAGACACCCACCGTGGCTCACGGTTCTTGCGCACCAGGCTGACAAAGGTCTCCACCTCTGTCTTCGTGATGTGCTTCTCCAGCAGCTTGCGGTTGTTGTGCAGCAGGGCTGTGATGGTGTCCTCAGCCAGGATGTCATAGCCAATCTGAGACTGCATCATGCCGAACTGCTTGGCAATGTGCTCCTGGAGCGGGCAGAGGTGGTGAGCGCACGGGGCTGGGTGTCAGGGTCTGGCAATGTCCCCCCCTGCCCCACTGAGACATCTGCGGGGCTTTGCAATGTGTGATGGGATGGGTGGTCCCCCCGTTGCCCCCCACCATGCACCTGGTTCTTGCGATAGTCCTCCTGGGAGTGCCGGAGCACACGGTAGCACAGCCGAAACATGTACTGGTAGGGAGCGTTCTTCTGGTCTGACAGCTCTTCCAGGCGCACCAGGGGCCCTTCCCCGCCCTTGTCCTTGAAGGGGGCTTTCAGGATCCCAAAGATCTGCCCAAAAGGAGAGATGAGAGGTGCTGTGTCCCCCCCCCACATGGCTGGACATGGATCGTGCATGCCAGGAGGACTTGGTGCATCTCTAGGACATGAGCTGGAGACCCAGCTACAGCTCCTAGATGGGGGGGTTCCAGATCCCTGGGCTCTGGCACAGCCCCAGGCAGGGCAGGCCATCTCTGCAGGACCTTGGTCCTTCTCAGATGCAGGGCTCTGCTTACCTGCTTCAGGATGTTCTGCTCCCGCATCAGCTTTTGCCGCTCCCGGTTGGGCTTGGTCACCACGATGTCCAAGACGTTCTGGCCGTTGTTTGGGACATCACTGACAAAAAACACCAAGTCCTCCAGCAGCTGGATCACAAACCTGCAAAGGGGCATGGTGCACCTGGGTTGGGGCTGTGAGGGGGCTGCTCACCTACCCCACGCAGCCCACTCTGCTGTGGTCCCTGCAACGATGCCGGCACATCTTGGAGGACCAATGCCCAGGGCTCAAAAGACTTCCAGAGAAGCTGCTGACCCATCCAGAAGCAAGAGGTGGTCCAGCCCCTATGGTTCCTAAGGAAACTATATGCACCAGGGTAAATGCCAGGGGCCTTTGCTCGTGATTTATGCTGGGGATTTAATGCCTCTGCCCCCTTAGTCACCTTTGCAGGACCTGCATGGGCGGGCTGGCAGGGCGGAAGCGGCTCGCTCTGTCCCACGGGGGATCTATGTTTGCTCAGGAAGCACCAAGAACCCACCCACCTAAAAATAATACTGTGACTAACCCGGCTGCCCCTATCGTGGGGCCATCTCTCAGCCCCTTGGATATTTTTCTAACAGCAAAGGAGGGGCCGGAGCAGGGCTGCAGCATTATCTGGTTTCCTTGCCAGACTCCTGGGAGAAGCAGGCGTGGATTTGGGTTGTGGGCAGGAAAACAAGACAGCACTGGCACCAAGACCCAAGCAGGGGCCCCATCCTGCAGCGGTTCTCAGGAGCCCTTGGGGGAGCCCAGCACCACCCCATCTCCCAGGGAAAAATGACCTTTTACCTCCGGTCATTCTGGCTGAGAAAACCTTCATTCATCTTCTCCACCACGTTGGCCAGCATGGAGCTGGCATCGTTAGCAAAGTCCAGGTCCCGGATCTCAGACACAGGCACAGAGACAATGGCAAAAGCTTCTTTGTCTTCTTTGGTGGGGCACGTGCCCAGCTGAGAAAGCAAGAGGGAAGCAGCATCACACAGTCAGGGCAGTGCCAAGCAGGTCCCCACCATCTGCCACCAAGCTGGGTGAAGTCAGCAACCCAGTCTGTACCCATCAGAAGGACTGGGGTGGGCTCTAGGTTACTGGGATGGGCTCTAGGTTAGGCTCTAGGTTACTGGGATGGGCTCTAGTTTACTGGGATGGACTCTAGGCACCTGCTTGGATCATCAGGGTATTTCAGTCCCTGGGTGCTGGGTGGGAAGGAACGTGCTAAGGGCCACTGGGGCACACAGGAGGAAGGAAGGGGCTGTACCATGAGGCGAATGGGCCTCTCCTCATCGATGTCGATGGGCACGTTGGTGCTCTGGATCCAGGTGTTGGTGCAGAGGTGACGCAGCCTCACGTAGGAGTTCCTGCAAACAGCACGGCGCCTTGGCAAGCAGTCCATGCAAGGAGATGCCAGCACCCACCACCCCTCTTGGCACCCAGCGAAGACCCCCAGGAACAGGCTCAGCAAAATTCCACACCATGCAATTAAGCCTCCTCCCTCCGCTTTTCTTTATTCCAATCCCTCCCTGGCAATGCTCACGTACCGTGGGACGAAGGAATCTGTCTTCTGCAGCGTGGTGGGGTCCAGCTCAAAGAGGGAGGCGATGTCGTTGCCGTGGGGCACGGCTACCAGCCGGTATTTGATCTTCTCCCCAGTGTTCCTGCGGCTGGCGCGGCTGCTGCCCCCCTGCACCGGGGAAAACGGCTTTGAGCCCAGCATGGGGCAGCTGCCCCGCTGAGCCCAGCCTCCCTGCACACACAGCATCACAGGAGACACGCGGCGGCTACGCTCGGAGCAGAAGCTGTTGCTCAGAGGCCGGGCTGAGCCTTGCAGCGCGAAGATGCACGAAGGGGCTGCAAGAGCACAAGCACGGCAACGATGCACCTGAGCTGAGGCCACCCCTCCTCCAAACTTCATCACTGAGGCGAAGAGGAAAAAAAAAAACCCCTGAAAGTCCAAACCTCTCTTCTACCAGCAATTCCCCCACGGTTTGGGGATCCAACATGCAACAGGGACCTCTCCCCAACAGATTTGGTTTTGGCAGGGTCCTCTCGCAAGCAGGACACGGGGATGCTACTCTACAGCGCAGGGCGTGGGGATGCTCTGCTGAGCAGTGGGACAGCCTCTGGCCACAGCCTCAGCACCAAGCAGGACCCGGCGGCTGGCACGGCGTGGGTACCGTCCCCACGGCGGGCTCTGTTTTCAGGGCATTTCCCTGCTTTCAGGCAGAGTCTAAGAGACGGCGTGATTTCAGGCAGCAGCAGCAGCATTTCTGCCAGCGAGGCTGCACACAGCTCACCGTGGGCGCTGCTTTGGGCTCAGCCACGTCTCCTTTATAACTTGGGTTTTCCTGAAAAGTTAAAGAGGGAGATGAAAGATAGCTATCAGCCCTCCCAACGTGGTCCCTCCAAAACCCCCAGCATGGGGTGTCCATCTCTATTCCTGCCTTCCTCGATCACATCGCAGAGAGAGGAAAACTGCCCAGGTGGGGCTGGAAGATGGGACCCGTCCCCGGTGCCCAGCACTCAGTCCCTGCAGGGTGGGACAGGGTCAGCTCCGATGAGCAGACCGGGGGGCTCCATGCTGCAGCAAGATGAGTTCTTGCTGTACATCTCTCAAGGCCCCAGGCTGTGGTCTCAGCAAACAATGCAAACCAGGCAGCACCAGCCTGGGATGGGGATCAAGCTGTGATCTTCTTTCCTCAGCAGAAGATGTCACCTGAGTGTCTTTTGGTTTAAAACAGCCATTTCAGAGCCCCAGTATTTGTTGTTTGCCATCATGCAGTGGTGGAAGGGGCTCTGGGGGCTGCATTGGGTTGTCTTCTCCAGCACATGGTGCACTGAGAACCTCCACCAGTACATCCCTGCTCCCTGCAGCAGGGTGAAACATACTCTTTCCCTCGGTGCTGGCAGCTCATTTGTGACATATAAATCACATTATCTAAGTGCAGAAACCTCTCTGTGTCTCTATCAGGCAGCCTTGAGCTGTTCTTAAATGGGAGGGAAAAAAATTGGCAAGTGATATTTCCAGCCCCAGATTTTGCTCACACTCCCCCTCCCGCCCGCCCCAGGGAAGCACAGCTCTGGATGCTGCTGTGGACCAGAGGATGAGGATGGGCAAAACCTGATCAGGAAGAGCTAAATGCAGCAGGATGGATTATCTCCCACTTCCATCTTACCAGGAGGTTGTGCTGTCTCTTGGCCCAAGTGAGCAAACCCAGCCACTCCCTCCAGCTCCCCAGGGACCAGAAGAGGAGGGAGTGGGGAATGGCAATTTTGGGAAGCAAAACCCTGCACTGTGGGGTGAGGGAGTTCGGGGTGGGGAAGCCTAGCCCTGCAAATGGGCAAATGAGGATGATGCTCAGAGCCCTGGTGCCAATGTCTCCCGAGAGCAAGGAGGAGCCACGGAGGCTCAGGGCAGGATGGCTCCAAAAGCAAACTGGAGCAGGGCCAGAGGCAACCCTGGGCATCGCTGCATGGGCACTGCCTTCACAGGGGATGGTACCAGCCTCTGGAGGGCAGGACAGGTTTCTGCATCCCTCTGCTCACCCCCTTACCTCCGCTGCCAGGTAGTTGCCCGTGGCGAGGTGCTTGAAGCGGTACAAGCCGTTCCAGTGCCCTGCTCCCCCTCGGCATGGGTCATGGTGGACAACCTGGGAGAAGCAGAGGAGACCTCAGCTGGTGGCATGTGGGGCTATGGGGAACCAGGATGCTGACCTCAGGGCCAACACGCTGGTGATGAGAGCCCCATCCTATCTCAAAGGTGTCCATGAGCAAATCTACTCAGAGTGCAGAGCTCAGACACAAACTGCTGCCCAGTCACTGGCAGCCAGGGTTCCCAGTGCTCTCATGGAGCTCAAACCTTGTGCTGGCTTTCAGCAGGACAGCCAGACTATCAGAGGTGGAAATGCCTAGAGATAACCACTGTTTCCTGCACCCCCCCTGGTGAAAGCGCAGCAACCCACTGAGGTACCCCAACAAGCCCAGGGACTCGCACTCCCTCCCCTCCCAGCTCACCTCCACCTCCCACAGGGCGTTGGAGCTGGTGGCCGAGGTGGCTGACTGTCTCAGGGTGGTGCGGAGGAAGACGTGCAGCTTGCCTTTGTACTCATCACAGGTGAGAAACTTCTCCTGCTCGGCATGGAAGAGCCTCACCACGTCCCCCTGGCACCAGAACATGGTGATGAGTCCCAGGGATGCAGGCGAACTGATGTAGCTCCTCCTGTGACACCCCCCCAACTCTGCAAGGGTACAGCATCTCCCCTGTACGTGGTCCAGAGCAAAGCACAGCTCCCAGCTATAGCATGGCAGGACCACAGGAACCCAGGAATCACAGGGCATCATCAGCTTTTCCAGTTCTACCTACCCAAGCTGTGCTAAAACTTGGCTCTGGCAGCACAAATGGCCCTCTAAGCCCAGGGAAGGGCACCTTGCATGGCCATGGGGCACCCCACATGGCCACGGGGCACCCCACATTCCACAATGCCATCACTCCATTTACTCCAGCAAGTCGCTTCTCTCCACTTTCCCTTCCCAGGCTGTAAAATGTGTGCAAACCCACCATTTTCCCCCTCTGGAGCAGGCAGAGCCTCCACTCCCCAACATGTTTGAGGTATTAACACCCCAGGGAGGAGGATGAGGTGGATGTGGGAAGCTGGGGACAAGCACGGCGCCTGAGGACGAGGGTTTGTAAGATCATAACAATCAATATCCATCCAGCTGCTTCCTGGAGGACCTCAGCCCCGAACAATAGCTCCGCAGGGAAAGTTCCTTTCCCAGGCAACAGGCAGCCCTGCTGCACAGCTAAACAGCTGAAAATTGTCCTCGCAGCTAGGAGCCATTGCTGGCACTACGTGTGCCTCATATTGTCCTCAAGAGCCAATTTAACACAATAAGGCAGAGGGCAATTTCATGCCCCCTGGGCACCCGCTGCCAGGAGATACTAAAATATCCAACTGTAGCTTGCTGTTAAGTTCTCCAAGTGATGAATTTGCCTAGAAATTAAGCTCCTTAAGGCAAGACCTCTTTCCCCTGCCCTTATCATGCAGCCAAACGGCTGTTCACGTGTCCCAGCCTTGCAGGAGACCGAGGACGGGTCCCCAGAGCCCACCACGTCCCAGGTGGTTGTAGAACCTCCTTCCTTACCCCTTTCAGCACTTCCTCCATGTGGTCACGGAACTGCATGAAAAGGTTGATTTTCCAGCTGGTGTTACAATTGACCGAGTTCACCTAAGGAGGGAAAGAATGAGGTCACGATCCCTGAAACAACAGAAAAAAGGAAGAAAAAGGGAAAAAAAACCCACCAAACCCATACCCCAATCCCAAAAAGGAAACCCCCAAAAGCCAAACCCTGCAGAGGCAGCCCAGCCTCCCCATACCTCCTTGCAGCCAGCGTTGTCAGCAAGCTCGTAGTTGCTGGCATGCAGCGGCTGCCCGGCGTTGACAGGGTTCAGGATGACTTTATCTCCCACGACTACCTGGGGAGCAAAATGGGAAAGGAGGGAGCAAGGATGAGGCCAGGTGCCTGTGGGGGAGGCGAGCCCTGGCAGGCAAGCACGCAGGGTGCTTTCTGCACAGCTTCATTTGGGGAGTTTTTGGCCCCACGCTCACGTTATCTCCGTTGCTCCTCAGCTTCCAGAAGGGTTGGATGAAGAGCCAGGATCCCTCGTTGCCAGTGGCATCCAGCGTCACCCGCATCGCGTTCTTCTCGAGCAGAGCCGGCAGCCGCTTGTTCACCGTCAGGTACTTGTTGCTCTTCATGTGGAGGAGCTGCAAGGGTGAGGAATGAGCTGCAGGAGTACAGCTCCCACTAGGGTCCCCAAGGCTGGTCGGACCCAGGAGTGATCCCATGAGCTTCTTCCCAGCAGCTGCCTGATTCAGACATGCTGGATCTGCACATCACCACCCCAAAACCCATCACGCCCCCAAAACCCATCACCCCCCAAAACCCATCATCCCCCCCCTAAACCCATCAGCCAAGCACAGAGGAGGGAAGGGCGAGCGCCCGTACCTGTATGACACTGCCGTATTTCACCACGTCTCCATGGACTTTCTTGTTCTCCGTCTCATTCTGCTTCTGCTCCATCTGGGCTGCATGCTGAACACCGAAAGGAGAAAAGCTGAGTATAGCAGCACCCTCCTCAACCCCTGGAGAAAGCCCTGGAGGGGCCACCTGTACCCTCAAGCAATGGGGAAGACAGAACTAGGTGGGATGCAGCGTCAGCATCCCTCCGTCAATCCCATGCTGGTGGTGAAGTGCCCAGAGACTGATGCAGGTCCAATCCTGCTGCATTGGATGCAGCGGGATGGGTCCCTGCCAGCCAAGCTGCCCCAAGAGAGGATTGCCAAGCACCACTTGCAGCCCCTCTCTCCAGAACCACCAATGCTTCCTGTGCAGTGGGGCTCTGGTAGTTGGAGGAGTAACGTCAAGGTACTGGGAGCAAAGCAGGAACCTGATGCCACAGCAGATCGGCCTGGGAATGGCAAGGATGCACCAGCAGCCCTGGCACCAGCCCAGGTAGCACCAACCCAGTGCTCCCCTGCAGCCGAGATGGGCAGCGGCAACAAGGGATGTAGCTGGGAGAGCATCTTCCCTTTCCCACCCTGCTTTTACCCCATTTCACTTGAGAGCAGAAGGAATTGGGAAGCAGAGGTGGAATCACAGCTCTGCACCCTGCAAATGATGGGGTCAGGTCCAATAGCAGGAGATGCTGGGGCTTTGAACACTCCTGGCACACATCATGACAGTATGAATCCTGTGGTCTCCTGAGCATTACCATCTCTTTAGCTACCTCTCCATCCCCACGCAGCTCTGGGTGCTGCCTGGGGAACGCGAGCCCTGTGGCAGTGGCTGTCACCATTAGGGAAACAAACCTGCTGCCAAGAAATCCCACATGGATGTGGAGCAACAAGCCCATGGAGCAGCACAGCTCCAGAGAGAGATCTGACACCGTGTCCTAAATCTGCATCCAGATCTGAGCTCCTCCCTTGCTGAAAGCCGGTGGAGCCAGGAGTGGGAACTGTCTGCCCTAAGCATGCAAGCCCGTGGGTGCTGATGCTCCCAGAGTGTCCCATGGATGAGACGGGGTCTGTCCCCAAGCTACGATGGGATGGAGCGTCAGGGGTGGGCAGCCTGGGAGGACACAGGGAGGATGGGGAAGAGGGGCAGGAGGAAAGCCTCCACAGCCAGCTGAGAAAACCCTGAGCCTTAAACCCACTTACAAACAGCAGCGCAAGAGCACAAGCTCAGAAAAGCCACTGTGGGCACTGCACATGGCTGGGCAGGGTTCCTCTGCTCCAGAGCCAGACTGTTTCTGCTTCAGGAAATTATCTCTCAGTTGGAAGATGTTTTTAGGCTATGGGAGACGCTGATAAATTGCAGCCTGGAGTCCAAATCCCTGCCAGGATGTCCAGGGGCTTCTCAGCAGCACGGGCAGTGCCTTTGCAGAGAGCTCCCATCCTGCCCGGGCTCTCCCGGCGCTCAGCTCCGGATGTGAGGGAACAGTTGCCAAAAGGGCAACACCAGGAGCAGCGGAAAAGGAGCAAGGAAATGACAGAATCTCTTTAAGACCAATCTTAACGAAGGTGCAATTAATCAGGCTCAGAAATGAGCCTCTCTGGCCAGTCACAGCCAGTACAGCTGCCGATAGTACAAGTTACAGTCGAACTGGAGCAGGAAAATCGTGTTTCCACACAGCAGCAACCACGCACAGCTCGATACAGTAGGAAGCACTGACCCTGTCCCAGTGTCTCCAAACCAAGCTGGGGCACCCTGGCTGGACTCTGCACCAGACCCTGCTCCCCAAAGGCAAAACTGGGCGACCTGTGGGGCTGGGCTGAAAGCCTGATGAGATGATTTAATGAATCCATCCTGAGCTTTGGTTTTATGAATCATCCTCGGGGCCTCGCCAGCTGTCTGAGCCGATTATGCAATGTTTAACATGGGCCTCTTCCAAACCTCATGGAATTCAACAGGAGCCTTTCTCTTCCACAGCCCTTTGGAGCAGGTCCTGGCTGCAGCAGCCCCCCCTTGTCCACACCAGGCACCTCTGGGTGCTGCGGGGCTGTGCACACCTCTGTAAAAGGGGCATCAGAAGGGCTATGACAGCAAGGGCTGGGTACAGCAGCAAGGGTGGAAAGGCAGGTGGATGCCACCTCTCATCCCAAAAGCACCAATGCTACCTTTGCTCCCTCTCCCTGCCTGCTCCATCCCCTAGATCCTTCTCTGCGGGTCTCCCCTGGGACATCTCTCTTGCTCTGGGAAGAATAAAACCATCTGCAGCTCCATGCTCCACAGGCAGCATGGCATCAAAGCAAAGGAGCCATCAGGAGCCTGCGGCAGGATCCAAGGGTCAACTGCCTCTCATATCTGAGGTGGGATAAGAGCGTCGCGTAAGAAGGGAAACACAGGATGCAGCACCCATCCCTGGGGGCCAGAGTCCACCTGGGGACTGCCACCCTGAGTCTGGCAGTGTACAACACCCCGCAGAGCTCCTATCTCAATATGAAGTAAGAGCTGATAGCTACAGGAGCCGTTCCTCTAGAAAAGGTGGCTGTGGCCAGCAGTCCGTGGTGAGAGGAGGGCAGTGGGACAAGGAGGCAATGGAGCTGAGCAGAGGGATGCTGAGTACAGCAAAACCCAGGGCAGGTCCTGGCTCTCATGCAGGGAAACAAAGCTTATCAGGATTTGCATGGCAAGAGGTTTGGGCATCATCACCCAACCTATTGGGAGGAATGGACAGCCCCTCGCGCCCCCTCCCTGAGCCCCCTCCCTCCCACTCACCTGGAGTTTCTGCAGCAGCACCACATCTGCGATCTTCTCCTTGTCCTGCTTGGTTTGCTTGGCCTTCCAGTACTGCTTCTGGGCAGAGTAGCGGTTCATGGGACATACTTTGAAGAGACAATCTGGAAGAGGAAGGCAAGCATGAGGCTGCAGCAGCCACATGGCCACCAGCCGACAAGGCCAATGACACTGAGGGGCAGGAGAAAGGGATGGGACACTGCTCCCATCCCAGCAGCATCGCTGGGAGATGGTCCTCCTAAGCACCACAACGGCATCTGCTGCTGGGGGTCTGAGGGATGCATGGCTGGGACTGGTGGAGCATCACATCACTTTGTATTAGCTGGTGGATTAATTTAAAACCAGGGTAAATAATGAGTCCAGGAGTGACTCCACTTCTTGGACTCATGATAGAAGCATTCCCATCGGAAACAGCCACGCAGTTCGGGAAGGAAAACTTCAGGGGGAGAAAAAGTACTGATGAAGGCCAGCTGCAGCGGAGGAGGAGGAGGAGGGAGGGAGGGAAGACAGCAGAACACGGGCATGACCAGACAGGGACACAAGCAGACACCTCCATATCTCCCTTGTTACCCGTCGGACACCCTGAGCCAGCAGCGCCTCAGGGTGCTGCCCCAATGGTGGTCATGCTGAAGGGATACTCTGATTTTACACCGTGCTGCTGTTCTCCAGCGGTGGAAGCTATGAGCAACCCTTCCTACACATCTGTCTGTCAACAGCTGCACTCCAAATCCCGAAAGGAGCACAGAGAGAGTGGTGAGGGGCTGGAACAGGCTGCCCAGAGAGGTGGTTCGTGCCCCATCACTGGAGGTGCTCAAGGCCAGGTTGGATGGGGCCCTGGGCAACATTGTCTAGATCACGCCTGGAGGTTGGTGTCCCTGCCTGTGGGCAGGGGGTTGGAGCTCTGTGATCCTTGGGGTCCCTTCCAACACAGACCAGTCTATGATTCTATGATTTCGGGGGACCCAAAGGACACAGGGTTTGCATCCCGGCTTCCCTGACACTCGCAGCATGTCTCTGCCCTGCAGATCGCCCCAGTTTGCCTTGGTTTTCCCCAGGCTGCTGCGGGTGGGGGACGGAAGGTCCAGGCTTAGGGAACTGAAGATGTCTGGGAGTACAAGGAGGCACTTAAAAACCCTCATTGAGGGCTGGAAGCTGTATGGGCCAAGGGCAGGAAGGGCTCTGCCACCCGGATCACCCTACTTATGCCTGAAATAGCAGCCCAGAAACTTCAGGCACAAAAAGAAAAGGGAAAAAATATATAATAATAATAAAAAAAAAAATCACTTCCATCTCTGGCCCTGGTCCCAAGCCGCTGGCAAGCATGTATTTATTTACCTGGGAGTGACGAACAAACAAGCACAGAGCACAGTTCTCACCGGCCCAGGCTGCTGGGAAGGGGCCAAGTTTCATATTTCGCTTTACAGGTCTGTTTGCTAATGGCACATCCCGTGCCAAGGAGGCTGGGACACCGGGCGCTTAATCGGGGACAGAGCGTAGCTGCTGCAATGCCTGGCTGGCTTCTCTCACTGCCTGCGAGCAGGGCCACAGAAACACCCAGTGCCACCTGCAGCACCTTAAATCGTTTTCATTACGTTGCTAATTAGGCTGCAGAAGGGCCTGGTAGAAAGGAGGAACTGGGTGGGGGGAGTGAGGAGTTAAAAAAACAAAACAGCATAGCTGTTAGAGGTACAAATGAAACCCCTGGGGCTGCCTGACACCCTCATCTCAGTACTAGGCTTTGTTTCACACTGAGGGAAACTGAGGCACGTAGCTGTGTGTGCACACAGAGAGAGTCTCCAGCAAAGTTTCTATGGGAAGGCAGAGATTCTGTCCCCCAGGCACATGAACCGGCAATTTTTTTGCCAGATGGATGGTAGAAGCTGTGGAAAGCTCCCACATCAGCACTGCCCAGCCACAGCAACCCAGCAGAGCGATGCTCAGCTGAGCCACCGACACCCAGCACGGCCATGGAGGCAAAACTGCTGGCAAACCCAGAGTGGGGAGCACGGAGGGTTTCAGACCAGAGGGGTCTCATTGCCCACTCCCCTCGCAGCCATCACGGCGCCAGCATGGCACAGGGTTGAAGCACGGTATTTGCTTTTTCCCTGACGTGCCCAAACACGGGGCTGGGAAGAGCCTTGGGGGAGTGAGGGGAAGAAACCGCAGAGAAAAGCAAATAACTGAGAGGTGCCGGGCGTCTCTCCGAGGGCCCAGCCCCGGTGCAACGCTGGCGGCTGTGCCAGGCGTCCCTCACCACGGGGACAGGCTCCCACAGGGATTTCAGCATTTCCAACCCCCCACCTAGGCCTGACTCTGGGAGATGGGTCCCGTTTCCCCACCGGGAAGCTGAGCCAGGCCCTGGAGCAGCCCACGAGCGGCGCAGGATAGGGCAGGGTCCAGACACAGGATACGGGGAATGGCAGGAGCACATGAAAATCCTCTTAAGCCTCTTGCTGCCGCGGCAGGGAAACAGCAGCAGCCCGTTGTTTTTACCTCCCTCGCCGTGATAGCTATCGAGGAGGCAGAGCGCTACTTTTCCGGCCATTAAAACGAGCGCCTGGATATCCTGATAGGGTTTGTGTGGAGCAGGGCTGAGTCTAGACCAGGCCTTTGCTTGGAAAAGAGATTCAACACCCACCATGTCCAGGCAGGAGATGGTGTGACTGCTGGGGAAGGCTTAGGCCGACTGCTTCCAGCTCTTCCCATCCAGTCCCACATGAAAGTCCACCCATGTTGGGGAGTGGGATGGCTCCTTGGAGCTGTGAGATGGCTCTTTGGAGTTATGTGATGGCTCCTTCGAGCTGTGAGATGGCTCATTAATTAGCCCTGCACACAAATTAATGGCACCATCTCCCATGGAGAGGAAGATGCTGCTTGGGTTGGGACTTCCACGGGGATGTCAATGCCATCCTGAGAAAGGTGGAGGCACAAAGCAGAGTGGGGAACCAAGATTTCCAAAGATTTCTTTAAAAGGGGCCCTGAAATAGCTGGGATGGGAGGAGCTGCTGCCCTAAAGCAATCCCCAAATCCAACCCCACAGTCCCTGGCTTGGGGAAATGTACAGTTCCACATACACTCCCCATATGCTCCATGCACTGGGCACTCAAATCTAACTGGGATGCTCTCCAGGACACGGCCCTTCCCTTCTGCTTTCAGCCAGGCACAAAACCAGCATTTCCCAGTTGGAGCATCACAGGGCAGAGTGCAGTCCCCAGGCCCTGCACAGGGTTTGCTCCCTGGGGAGTGGGAAGGCTGAGGGCACCTTGCGGGCCGGCCCAAGGGCTTGCAAACAGGGATGTGGGAAGCACCATGTGCTTTTCCTGGCGGGCTGTCCTGGCCTCTCCAGACCGTTTCCATAGCCCAGAAGCCATCCTGGCTTCCACTGACTCATCCCCTTTTCCGCCTGGACGCAGCCAGGGCTGCCCGCTCCTGCCCAAGGCTACCCCTTGCCCAAATGGGAACTAACAGCAGCATCAGAGGAGATGACACAGCCCAAATGTGGCAGCCGAGGACAGATCGGGATTTAGCGCCTCTCCCTAAGCCCTGCCTGGCTCTTAAATGGGTGGCTTAATCCCAGCTCTCTCAGAGGTTCGGCCCGAACACAGCAGATGTACTTAAGTGCTAACAGGCTCACCTCCAAATGGTTTGCCTGTTGCAACTGCTGCTCTGCCTGTCCCCTCGCTGTTCCTGGCTCCTGGGGGAGTGGGGGGAAGACATCCAGCATCCCTAGGGATGCATTTGGAGAGGGTCCCAAGGACTGTCTTGCCATAGGGGTGGTTCCAATAAATGTATGAGCACCCCAGAGGCAAACAGAGGAGGGCAGGGGGTCTGGCCATGCCACAGCAACAAGTGTTCGGATGCTGCCCAAGATCCCTTTGGGCTCCTCTGGGAAGGACAGGCAGCACCTCCCACCCCTGAGGTGAGCTGGAACACCAGGTCCCCATCCCTGGCATGGATACTCAGAGCAAACATCATCCCTGAGGCTGCTCAGGGCAGTCATGGAGCTTTCCCAGCCCAGCCCCAGTCTCACCTCGAAATTTCTTGGGTGGGTTGTCCAGGTCACCAGCAGCCGGCTCCACCACGCACCGATCATCCACCAGCCTGCACCAGGGGACAAAAGCAGGAGCAGGATGTCACCTATGAGATGACAACAGCGAGCAGAGCAGAGCTTCACCACAAACCACAGCACTTCACCACCATCACCTGGCACCGAGCAGAAGCCACGACTCTCCTGCTTCCCACCCGTTTGCACCCTGTAAATATTTAGCACGACAACACTCTGCTCCTGGAGCACAGCACACAGCTGCTCTTGGGCGCTTGCTCCAAACATGTCACCACCCCCCTGCTCACTGCCACCACCTGCCATCTTTTCCACGTGCATCTCTTCATCCCTGTCCCTTTGGGACAACCAGCAGCAGGTCCCAATTGGCAGTGAGGAAACATGATGCTTCGTGTCAACCACAGCGCCGGGGCCTTTGCTCAGTGACCCGGGCAGGAGGCTCTGATACCTGCATCCTGTGGGAGCAAATCCTGCCTTTGCCAGCTCCTGGCTGAACCGAATCCACCCTCCACACCCTCCCCACCCCGGCACTGGTTGTGGTGTTATTTCATTATTATTATGGCCAAAAATGGGATGAGTTCAACTTCCATTCTGTGTTTCTCCTTCTCCTGCAGCGAGCTCACCCCACAGGGACAGGGAGGGTGTAGCTGCTGCAGATGGAGGTGGCAGAAGCTCATCAAAACCAGTTATTAATTATTATCTGATCAGAGGTGGTGGCTCTGCCCATCAGATGTAAAGGGCTTTGCGTCTCCTCCCTGCCCACCTCCTTGTTTTCCCCAGAGTTGGACAAAATCCCGCGCATGTTTCACAGAAGGACTGTTTTGGGGATGGAAGAGGATGTTAACTTCTCAAAATCCCCAAAACCAATGAAATACAACCCCACTGTGAGGTTCCCCTCAGCCCCAAAGTACTGAGGGACGAGCATCACCCGAGGGGTTCGACTCCGGGGCCACCCGGAGCTGGAGCATCACGAGAGGAGGCTTTCAAGGGAACTCGGTGCTCCAGTGGGACAGGCTGTACCCGCTCGCCCGCTTTCTCCCAGCCCCTGGGAAGAGAGAGAGAAACCCAGCTCCTGCCCCCGGGGGGAGGAAGTGAGAAGCGTGTCCCCACCTGCGAAGGCTGAATTCAGGCAGCCGGTGAGCGTGCCAGTGGATGCAGGAATGCACCCACGCTGCCATCCCGGGGAAGGAGCATCCATGGCGGGGGCAGCTCTGGCCCTGGGACAGCAGGGAAGATGCAGCCTGGAGAAATGAGGCAATGCAGCGCCCGTGCTGTGTCCCCCTGACTCTCCAAAGGGCTCTGACCACCCCCCTCCAGCCAAAGCATTGCCGGAGATGGCCACGCTCTGCTGCGAAGGGTTGGGAAAAGACAGATCCAACCTCCTTCCCTTAGCCCAGCTGCTCTCCAGAGGAGGGGAAAATTCCTTTAGATAGCTAGCCAGGGAGGAATTTGGCCTCCACGATGATGGATTGGGACCCCGGGGACCCCAGCGCCGCTTCATTCTTGGCAGGGTGCTCTCAACACCCAGCTTGGCTACTGCCCCTGCCCCCAGCTCCCTGCTTTCGTTAAACCCCCTGGGCTGGGGGAGATAAACCTTAGATTTTCATTAAAGAGGGCAAAGCACTTCCTCTAATGCTTTTGATGGCAGCAGATTCTTAAAAGCAATGACCAAACACCTGGAAGACTATTTAAAAAAACCCCAAAACCCAGGAAACACACAGTCAGGGGCAGCCAGGGCTGCCTTGGATCTGCCAACACTCCTAATCAGCGGGTTCTGGGCTCCTGGCCTGGGGGCTGCCCAAACACAATGCTTCTTCCAAAGACCACGAGAGCAGGGAAGGAACAATCGCTTTCCATGAGCCTGGGACCAAAGACCACCGAAGGCTGAGCCCCAGATCAGGCTTACGGAGCAAAACAGCGCTCATCAGCACGCACCCCGCTCCCACCAGCACCTACAAAAGTGTTGGGGTCAACTCACTGGAAATAAAAGCAAAATCCTCCATGGTGGAGGCCAGAGGTCTCCAGGGAAGAACCCGACCCATTTTCAGGGCTGAAATAAACAGCACAGGAGCCTCCCACCCACACCAGCTCTGCCTGGAGCATTCGCCTTCTGCTTTCCCCCATGCCCAGCATCACCGCTCCACCGGGAAGGCTTAGAGATAGTGACCTGCCAGGCTGGAAGTCTTAATTAGTTAATGATCTCAAGGCAGTTTCAGCATCTTCAATCCCAGGATTACACACTCGGCAGGGACACAGTGTTATTTTTATTAAACTGATACTCCAGACTAACATCCTTTGGTTAAAAACTGCAGAGAAGAAAAGGATTCTGACAGGGTGGACATGAGGCACCTGGGCGACTGCTGGGGCCAGGATGTGCTTCCACTAATAACCAGCATTAGCACAGTTGGATGGGGCAAAGCTGAGCTCCTCTCTGCTATTAAGAGCAGCAGGGATGTGCGGGCACTCGCCGCCGTGCCGAGCTGCGGGGAGGACGCTGGGTACGTGGAGGGCAGCTTTAATTTCCCAGGTGTTAATGAGAAAAGGGGCTCTTGGGGTCTGAGCATCCAGAGGGAGGAAGATCCTAGGTGAAGCAGCAAGGAAAACTTCACGCCTTGCCTTTCAGGATTGCGAGGGGCCAGATCCTGAGCACCGACCCCTGCCTCTACAGCCCAGCGAAGCGCGGGCGAGCATCTGGTTAGTTTTAAGCCCTGCAAAGTCATGGCAGCAGCTCCAGTGGGGCTTTCTGCATGCTTTTTTAAAAAAATAATAAATTTTAAAAATCAACTCCAGCACAAAGTGATTCCCTGGCCTGGGGCCAGCACGCTTGGCCTCGTGCGAGGCAGAACCTTCGCCGGAGGTCAGGGGGAGAAGCTGCTCGTCCAGCGCTGCAATCCGCAGCGGTCGGACACCCCGAGCCTCCCCGGGGACAGCAGCCAGCCCAGGGCTGACGTGGAGGCACCGCTCCTGCAGTGTGAAGCTGGGGAAGCCGAGAGTCTTCCCCAGCTGTGGTGTTGAGAGGAGCCCTGGGATGCTGTGGTTTGGAGGAGGGAGGGGAGCCCCAAGCCAGGCAGGAGCACGCCCATCACAAAGCCCACCGAGCCCTGGAGGTGAGGAAGAGGAGGAGGAGGAGGAGGAGGAGAAGGAGGAGAGCTTCCTGTCAGGCACAGGGTCAGCCCCTCTGGCTCAGGGTGCAGGATGGGCACTGAGCCCATGGAGAGGAATAAGAACATGAGAGAGCACAGGGCAGACACAGACGTGGAGCTCTGTATCCCACTGCCCCAGCACGGGGAGGAGGAAGCCGCTCTTGGCCCTGCATCCTTCTCCTCCCCACGGAGACAAGTTCATCCTGACCCGGCAGCGCTGGAGTTACCCTTTAACCAGCTGTGTTTCCCTGAGCTGCTCCACCCTGCAAATCCACCTGCAATCACAATTGCAGCTATCAGAGATGTTATTTCACCTCAGACAGACAGTTGCCATTCAGGCAGATTTCCATCAGCCCTTCCACTCTGCGAGCCCAGGGTGCTGGTCCTGGGATGCCCCTGGGGATGGTCGGGTTGGGGCAGCACATCCCTGGGGCAGGTGGTGCACTGCATCTCTACTCCCTTCTGGCTCTGGTCATTTGGTGTTGGCTTATCAGGGATGCAAGAGCAGACAGGAACGCTCATGACAGCCTTGTCTCACAGGACTTGAAGCATTACCACATCCATCACACCGGAGCAGGAACTAAATCAAGGTCTCCAGACACCTTTCCCTGCTTGGGCTCTGGTTTGCTTTGCCTGGGTGATCTCCTCAGAGCACCCCACATCAGCAGCTGCTCGTCCCATCCCAGATCTCCCCATCCCCAAGCACAGACCTCCTTGGCATTACCAGCGGCAGCCCCAAAGCAGCAGCACCCACGAGCTCCCAGCGGTGAGGTGCCATGCCCTGGTAATGCTGCTGCCAACCTGCATCCCTGACCCACGCCGCTGCTTCTGTCCCAAAATATTTCAAGATGCCATTTCCTTGGACACCTTTAATCGACAGCAGGGAAATCAGGCAGCCCCACAGTGCCCTTCCCCACCTCCCAGCCCAGAATAGCCTCAAACAGAGCCAAGAGGGGAGGCTAGACTACCCTGGGATCCCTGCATTTCACAAACACCTCCTGGGCACCTTCCTGTGTTCCCAAAACCACTTCTGGCATCTCCCAGATTCCAGATACACCCTTCCCATCCCTCCCATCTTCCCCAAGGCACCATGTTGCTCCCAGGGCACAGCCAAGGGATGCAACCAGACTGCCACTGCCTTCAGCCAGGCTCCCCTGCCATGTCAGGGCGTTGCTGCTTTACAACAGCCAGCTCTTGCCCTGCCTTCCCATGGGACTTCTTAAGCAACCTCCTCCTTTTGGGCTGTCTTTGTAGCATTTGAGCCAGTTTAGATATTTTGGCTCAGTGTCCCCCACCTAGCCCAGCACTGGAGCCCACAGGAGTACTCCCCACCCTTCAGTAGGATGTTTTTCCTCCTTAAAAGCAAAACACCCAACTGCAGAGAGGGTGTGTGGGAGGAAGGGGTTGTGATTCAGGAGGAGCTGGAAGCAGAGGAGGCTGAAATGGGGGCTGCAGGGCTCCCCCCACCTCTGCCCCCAGCTCCCTTCATCACCCTCAGCGAGTGCACAGGACGAAAGGAGGAAAGCACTTTAAAATAAATTAGAGAGAAATTTAGTGTGTGCTGGGGGCTGATTCTGCTTCCCTGGTGCTTTTCAAGGCATCCCGCTGACTGTGGGATACCCCTCTGCTGAGGGAAGTTGGGTGCTGCACAAGCAGCTGGTCCAGCCCCCCATGTACTGGGGGCTCAAGAGACAGTGGCCACTTCCATAGCAGAGCTCTAAGAGCCTGGCCAGCTCCTGCAAATGATGGCACCCAGTCTTGTGAAGGCCAGGACGGTGCGAGCAGCCCTCTGTGCCAGCTTAATCCAGGCCAAGACCCTTCTCTTCCCACTTCCCCACAGCCCGGGGCTGTTGCTGGAGCAGAGAGGTTCCCAGTCGTGCCAAACACCCCCAGTGACAAAGCACTAGGGTTAACAGGCTTAACACGAGGCACAAGCTGCAGAAGAGCCAAGCAGGAGGAAGAAATTCCTGCGAGCACCCCACCTCCTTCTCTGGGCTCTCATCAGACCCCTTCTCCCCTTCCTCAGCCTCTGTGGGCAGAACATCCTGGGCACAGCCAGACTGAGCCCTGTGTGTCCCACAGCATCACCTGTGAGCACTGGCAGCTTGGGATTTAGCTGATGTTCACACTCAACCAGGACCCCTCAGAAACCCCTGCAGTGCTCCTGGGAGGAGCTCACTGCCTTCAGGGATGCTGTCTCTGGGATGCTGGGGTCCATCCCTTAACGTGACACCTGCCACCAGCACCTGGAGACACTCTGTGTACGTATATAAAATATATATATCAACAGAGGATCGCACTGTGCTGCTGGCAGGGTGCTCAGCTGGGCACGCAGCACCTGCCACAGGGCTGGCAGGGGTATTTGCCTTGCAAATGAGCTAAATAAGGTCCCAAGCTGTGGCCGGATGGCTAGGGGAAAAGCACTCTCAGTAAGTCACCCAGCCCCTTATCACTGGAGTGATTTAAGGTGTGGTTGGATGTCACAAGGCACAAGGGGAAATAATACCAGAGAGAGGAAAATGACCAGGGGAAAGCAGAACCTTGGGGAAATGGTGCAAGAGCTGTGATGGGGCCTGGGAGAAGAGGCTCTCCAAGCAAGCCCTGCTTTTCACTTGTAAGGAAATCTAGGGAAGTGGGATGCCTTGAAGATCCCAGTGGGACCTGGGATTTAACGCTGCAAATGGATCGGAGCTCTGAAGATCCTAAATGCCTCATCACCCTTCCCAAAGTGAGACACTGGGATGCGCTGCGTGGGCTAATAACCAGCGCTGGGTCATGGCAGAGCTTCCTCCAGCCCTGATTCCATGGACAGGCTGGAAGGGCACTCAGCCTTGAGCTCCCAATTCCTCACCCCCTGCCTCAGGCCAGCTCCATCACTGGGAGAGCAAACCAGCTACGAAACCTCCCCAAAAAGGACCTTGAGGATGTCCTCATACCCATCCGGGGAAGGGCTGGGCAGAGCCAGGCTGCATCCTACAGTATGCAGGACCTTTTGCCCAACGCTCTAGTGTCACCCAGGAGGATTTAGTGCCCAGGTCTGTGCCCAGGCACACACAGCCACCCATTTTTGGGCAGCATGGCACAGCCAGCCCAAGGAAGGTTTCGGCACGTGCCCAGCAGTGGGTGCATGAACACGCGTAGGCGAAGGTATGTACGGCTCCGGTTTATACACAGGCATGTGGGAGCAAGTGCATTCATCACAGATTATAGAGCTGGGCAGCTCCTGCCCCAGGAATCCCATCCAAGTCAGCATTCCTGGCTGAGCTCAGCCGCTCCTACACGCAGCGTGGGGCAGGCACACTGACACAGACCCACGTCCGCCCGCTCGGGGCTGCAGGCAAGGTTTGGGTTCCTGCTGTGGGGTGAGGAATAACCCACCCATGCCCAGGGGTGTTGGACAATCCCAGCTGGATGGAGCAGCTGGAGGATAGAGAAGGGCATGGCTGAAGGTGTTGGCATGGGTACGCCTGGAAACAGGAGGGACAAGGGATGGGTGTCCAAGCTCCCCACTCATCTCCCCAAGTTGGGGTGAGAGATGCCCTCACCTATGCTGATGTGTCTCGGGGGGGGGGGGGGGGGCGCTGAAAGGACCTGACAGTGCCCCAGTCCCCCCAGCCCTGAGCAGCACTCGGTGGCCATGGGCAACCTGCGTGCTGGTGACCCTGCAGTGATTCCTGCTGCAAGCTCAGCAGCCATGTGCATGGGACTCTGAGGTGGGCAGCAGGAGCCATCCCTGCCTGTCCTGGGGGATGGCAGCCTCCAGCCGCGCTGGGCATTCATCGCTCCATGCCACAGGAGGGATCCCAGCTGCCCCAGCCATCCCGCTCAGCCACACACACCCCACCCTTTCCTAACCCCACCACCACCCCCAGTTGCCTCCCTCCCCAAGAAGAAAGTTTCTGGATGTGGCTGCCAGAGAGGGTGGGCTGCAGGTTCCTTCCAGAGCCACATCCTGCCTCCCCCCCCCCCCCCAGCATCGAATGGAGCTGGAGAAGGCACACAGCAACCCCCCTCCACAGCAACCCCCCTCCACAACACCTGCACCCATCCTTGCTGCAGCACCCAGAGCCTTCCAGCTCCTTTTCCCACCAGGCTCAGCACCACTTTTCCCTGCCCATCCCACCTCTGGCTGCCCCCAGGACTGGGTTTACTGGCTGGAGAGCGGGGAAAGAGTCTCACTCACCCCAGAGTGCTGATGAAACCATTGACGGAGCCCTCGGCGTACAGGGAGACGATGTCCCCGATGTGCAGGAAACTTGACATCTCATTCATGGTGGCAGCGCCGGGTCTTCCCGAAGTCACCTTCCCGTGCCGAAATCCACCATGGGGCGAGCGGAGCTGGGTGGGGGGGGAGGAGGGGGATCCCTGCTCGGGGGTTGGGTTGGAGGGGGGATGTGGGGTGTGGATTATCCCAGCCCGGCTCTCGCTGGTTCCCTACGAGCAGCAGAAGGGAGCGGGACAGCAGCGAGAACCCCACGCACAACTTTTACATGTGCTGTGCAGGAAGGGAGCCAGGGGAGCCGGGCAGCGGCGGCAGGAGGAGGAGGAGGAGGAGGAGGAGGAGGAGGAAGAGGAGGAGGAGAAGGAGGAGGAAAGGCAAGGGGGTGGTGGTGGAGGGGGGATGATGAGGCTCAGTTCGAGGTTTGCATGAGGTCTGTCCGGCTGTCCGTGTCTCCGTCTCCGCACAGCTCCTTTCTACCTGCAGCCAATGGAGAGCGATCAGGAAGTCCTGCTCGAAAAAGCATGCAAATAGTTCTGGCCTGGGAGGAGAACCGGAGCCGCCTTGGGGAGGGGGGGGGGATGCCCCAAAACAAGCCCCACCCTCCGCTCTCCGCCTCCCGCCTCGGGGAGAAGGGGGGTTTTGGGGGGCCGCGCACCCCATTGCCCTCGAGTGGCCGTCGGGCCCCGCGGGTGGGGTGGGGGGGAGGTGGGGAGGGGGGGAGGACTCGCCCGCAGTTGCCACGGCTCCTGTCCACGCCGGCTGCCCCCGTCTCACCTCCCCACGGGGTGCTCGGACCCCGCAGCCCAGGATAGAGCCCACCCTGGGGTGTGTGTCGTGTCGTATGTCCCCCCCCTCCCGCCCCCAGCTGCTCCCCCGGCTCGGACAGGCACCGGCCGCTCTCCCCGGAGCCCCATTCGCGTCCAGCACCAAAACCAAGCGCCCAATGCAGCGGGGACGTGGCCGTACCTTCCCGAACTGAGGCCCCCAGCACCCGTAACCGGTCCCCATCCCACCAGCCCCCCTCCTTCCAGCCCAGGTCCTGCTCTCCCCAACTTTGCAGCAGCACCAGGAGCCCCGGCCCAACATCTCCCCCCCCCCCCCCCCTCGACACTCGGGCCAGCCCGGAGCAGGCAGCGGGATCCTGCACCGCCCGGAGCAGGGGAAGCCCCAGGTGAGGACAAAGCGGCTCTCGCTGGATTTTCCTGCCCCAGGCAGCGCTTGTGGCTTCCTGAAGCCCAGGTGCCTCCTGCCAGCTTGCCGCTCCCAAGCTGGACCAGTTCCCACCTGACTCGCTTTCACACCACCTCTGCCCCTACACCATCACCCCAACCCTCCCCCAAATGGGTTCAATGCACCCCCAAACTGGGGTGACACACCAGCCATCAGCCCCATCCAACCCAGTGGTACCCAACTCTGCCCACCCATCACCACCAGCAGCTGTGAGTAGGAGGGTGGGGTGGGGGGGGTGTTGTTGTCCCCACCCCCACCCCACACCCAATGAAGCCCACCGGGTCCCTGCAGCCTGTGAGAAGCTTTTTCACACCATCAATCCCCCCACCACAGGGCTGGGCGAGTAGCTCCAGGCTCCTTTAACACTGATGGGGAAGGGCCACGTCCTCAGAGCATCTTCTGGACAGCACAAGTGCCCTAGTTCCTCACTTTAATTAAAACTCACTGGCTGTAAAAACAATAGCAGAAAGGGGAAAAGGGAAAAAAAAAAAAGGAAAAAAAAAATCTCCTGATGCTTCTCTAGTTTATTCCACTCTTGTCCTCTTTTCTGGCAAACAAACACACTGGTTTCAGGAATATAAACCTTGCCCTAAATAGTGATTTTTTAGGGTGGTTTTCTTTTTTTTTTTTTTCCACTAGGAACTGGACAGGTCCCCTGGCAGAACAAAGGGGAAAAAAAATTAGTGCAATTCCTCTGGGGGAGCTGGGAATTCAGGTCCATCAGGATTAGCTGCGTTTTCAGCACAGGACAAATTTAGAAGCCTTTATCTCAGGGCAACAGAGGGGGGGAAAAAAAGAGGAGATCATAAGAGGAAAAAAAAAAACCCAACCCTGCTGCTGTTAAAAGCAAATGAAGTTTGCACAACAGGAGCTCAGAGAAAAACCCCAAGGAATCAGAGACCAAAAGTTTGTGCACAGATCAGCTGCTTTGATCCAAGGCACAAGCAGCATCTCAGCTGATGGGCATCGCAGTGTGCTCATACTGGTGCCCACAGCTGTCCCACCAACCTCACTGGGCATTGCTGGGGCAGACACCATCTCTCCCAGCCTGGCCCAAAGTGGGGTCCACATGCACCCATCCTCCCTTGACCCCAGGGATAGCTCATGTTTGCAGTGCACTGAGCAGGGGAGATCATTTGGAAGTGCAAAGCCCCCATTGCACTAAACAAACAGGTGCCTGGCCTGGTGTCTCCCACCCAGAGAGCAAGACAAAACCTCCTGAAGTCCCATCCCACGACAGGAGGGGTGTTGTCAGGGTAGTGGACATCCCCTTGAAGTCTCCTTCCCATCCCACGACAGCAGGGATGTGCTCAGGGTGGTGGACATCACACCCAGCCCAAGCTCAGGGCTGGCTGTCCCAGCTCAGTCAAGGATGGGGAGCCCAAGATGTTTCAGGGGTGCACCCCATGCATACCCTGCACCCTGGGGATGGAGGAACTACATCTCCAAATCCTCCCTGGATGGATGAAACTCTTCCCACCCTGGGAGCAGCTCCCTGGCTGAGGGGCTGGGAGGTGACAGCCCTTGTCCCTGTGGTGAGCACAGATAGGGACCCCCCCATATCTGTCACCCAGGGTTTGCCAACACACAGGCAGCAGCACAGACTTCTAGGTGGCTTCTAGAACAAAAAGGGTTTCACATAGCTCTGTTGCTCTCAGCTATGACTACACTGAGCCATCCTGCTGCCCACCCTGTGTGTCCCAACTGCACAGGGTCTCTGGGCTGCTCCCACCCCACAGGGATGCTCTGTACATGGGCTCAGACCCAAAATTACAGTGGGGAGCTGCAAACAGGCTGCTGATGAGCGAGAAGCCCTGGCCATGGGGGGATGCTCACAGGCACATACAGCAAGGTGGCCACCTTGCTGCACTAGCACTTGCTCCCCCAGGCCCTGGGGAGATAGAGGAGTTAAAAATAAGAGCGTTTCCTTCCTTACCCCCTCCTTTAAACCATGTGATAAATAAAACCTGGGAGTTTCTGCCTCGTGGAGAGGAAGCGACCACGGAGAGGCAGCTGGTGAGTCAGTCCAGCAACAGCCACCCCCATCCCTAAGGTATGGCTTCCATCTCAGGCAGGGTCAGAGCTCCACTCTTCACATGCTGAAACTGCTCCTTTGCAGGCAAATTCTCCAGCTGCAGGACTGACACCCTTCCCTGTCCCCTGCCCTCCAGCCCAATCCACAAGATGCTTCTTGGGGAAAAGCTCCCCTCTACCTGCATGCCCTTCCCATGATGGCCCTTGGCAACAAGTGAGGGATGGTGTTGGCTTCCCAAGCATGGCACAACCTTCTGACAGATCAGCAGGGATCATATCCCCTCCCAGGGCTGGACAGGAGCCCAGCTGGAGGTCATGTTCATCCAGATGCTTTGGGAGCAAGTATCTCATTGATGAAGAGGATAGTGAGCAGGGATGCTGGCTCAGGAGGCAGTGGTACCTGAGCAGCATCCCTGCACCCTGCCAGGTCCCCATCTGGCTTTTGTATGGGTCTCCTCTGGCATCCCAAATCAAGACTGGGAACTCAAGGGTGAAGCCACTTGGAAGAAGAAAGTGAAAAATAACTGTAGCCTCCTTTGTTTGAGGAGGAGGAAGGGAGACACTTGGTCCCTTGTGTGTGAGCAGAGCGGGGAGCAGGGAGGCTCTCCAGCAGACACACATAAGGGGGGATTCTTTGGCCAAGAGGCGAGTTTGCCCCCTCATCTCCCTGGCTCAGGCTGCGCCCTGACCCCTCTGGTGCCCACGGATCTGACACAAAGGCTGTTTGGGCTCTGTATGGTGCCTTTCATGCTGCTGCACCATCCTCCACCCTAGCGACCCCTCAGAGCACTGCAGAGCAGGGCCAGGACCCACTCCAGGCTACAGCTGTCACGAAAAGGGCTTGTTTCAGTCACTTTCTCCTGAGGATTTCAGAGCCCACAGTAGCTTCCACTGGGGAAAAAGGAGGGGGGGGAAAAAACCACTCCTTTGGTGCAGAAGATGCTACGTGCATCCCCAGTGACCAGGCTTAGAGCCCAAATCTGCTTTGCTTGAGCTGCAAACCCAAACCTCCCCCACCACAGCCCTCTGAAAGGTGATCCAAGGTCTGCCAGGGCAGGGCTGAACCCCCCTCTGGCATCTTCATTAACCAGCAGAGGCAGGGCCAGTTCCCTCCTGCCTGTCCCATCTGTGCCTCCGCTCGCACCTGGTTGTCTCCGACGGTGGCTGTGCCAAGGGTCTCACGGGAGCAGCCGTGCTCCCCCAAAATAGCTCTCAGACTGGATGACTTTGGCCCACATCCTCAAAGGTATTGAGGCTCTGGGTTACCTCAGAGAACCTGAGCTTCCATCCCTGTAGCAATGGCAGGAGGTGGCCTGGGAAAGAGAGGATCCTGGTGCACACATGGTCCCGCTTTGACTGACCCTCACCGCTCAGGGGAAGATGCCCACACGCTGGTCTCACCCTGTGAAGACAGAGAGGAGGAGACTGGAGGAAAACAGGGCAAAATAGAGCAATTCCTCACATTTCACGTTTGCTCCTTGCCCACCTTCCTTCCCCCCCCATGTCCAAGCCCTCGAGTGGATGCATCCCACCCCAAGAATGAGCAGCAGGAGCTGAGAAGAAGGAAAGGACCCCCCCTGCTCCCCTCCCTGAGAAGGGTTAAGTGATGCTCACATCGAAGACACTTTGTACTTGGATTTAAAAATACAGCCAATGCCCCAGCGGCTCGGCTCCGTGCAAGGCACAGGTATATTTCCACACTTGAGCCAATAACCTTCCCCGAGGGAAATTTAGGCTTTTTATGATTAAAAGGGGAAAAAATAATAGTGGGGAATTAAATATAGTACAGAATGAGAGAACAATTAGCAGTTGCCGTTAGCGACACCGGGCCAAGTTTGGGACAAGCGCTGTGGTTGTCTGGAGAACAGCGGGGTTGGGGACAGTAACAGGCACAACTAGGTGACACGGGAACTGTCCAGGTGCTTGGGATAGGGAGGGACTCTGGGGATGTGGCAGATGGCCCTCGGCAGCCAGGGACCCGACCCAGACCCAGGCGAGCAGCCTGTCGGGACTGGCCGCACCTCATGGGCACGAGGGTTGGTTTTGTGCTGCCTTCATTTTATCAAAAGCAAATGGAAGTGTTTGCACAGGCTTGTAGCTTCCCTAATAAGCAAACAGAGGTTAATTGTGGGGTGGAGCAGGGGCTGGGGCTGCCAGCCGTACCCTTGCCGTGGGCCAGGATGGCAGCCAGTGGCAGGGACAGGGCGGGCAAGGGAAGAGCCCCGTTCCCCATCCTTTCTCATGACTTGCCCAAGAGATTTTGGGTGTTGCACAACCTTCTCTTTGCTTGGTTGGCCAGCTGCTGCCCTGCACCTTGCTCATTGCCTGTGTGTGGCTACCATGTGAACTCCTCTACGGTTGCACAACCCTTTCGCTCCAGATCCGCTGATTTGTTGCCCACTAGAGTCATGCCCATGTGAGAGCATCACTAACGGCTTTGCTGGCTCATCTCCAAGGCCACAGGCTGATTTACACCCCAGGCAAAGCCTCCCGCTGCTTCCCTGAGCTCTCCTCACTCTGCGCATCAAAGCAGGGACTCAGACTAGACTTCCTTGCATGGACACCACCCATGGGCAGGTTTTTCCAAGAGGAGCCACCAGCTCCAGAGCAACCCTGAGCACTGCTGGAATCAGCTCACACCGGAGTGTCTCAACCCCTGAAGAAATCCAGAGGGAACTGCCACGAACCACACTCCAGCACGGAGCAGCCAGCAGCACAGCCTCTTCTTTCAATAGCTCTTTTGGAGATGGATCACCACGCCAAGCAGCATTTCCTCTGCCTCCAAGTGAGCCACGCAAGGCCTCTTGCCTGGCTTGTGGTCAACACACAGCGATGAATGAACAACACATCTTATCGGGGAGCGGATGGGAAATGCACTCCAGCTCCAGCCCGGACGGGCACGCTGCCCACCTCTGCCTGCTGCTGGCAACGGGACAGGCTCCAGTTCCATCCAAGCTAGGGATAGGGATGCTCCGATGGACTGGTTTTAAATGGGTGCACACAGCCCAGCTCCTTGGGGGGTGGGTCTGAAGGGCACAGGGATGTGTGGGAGTGTGACCAAGAGGAGAGCGCAGAGGAGCTGGCTTCCCACCACAGACCTGTCCTGCCCTGGCCTCCATTTCTCCCAGCAAAGTTTGATATAAAATGGCTGATCTGAGGTTCTTCCCTCCTCCCCAGCTTTTTGAGACAAGTTAGTGCCAAGCAGCCTAATTACAGCCTTTGCTGAGATAACCACATGCTTTCCTGCTGAATGACAGGCTGGGTTACCATGTGGCACAGGGCCAGGACCAGCTGCCTCCCTGTCTGGGCCAGGCCACCGCCTCTGTCACACCAGTCGCATCCCTGAGGGATGGGAGGGGACAGGCTCCCCTCCGGCAAAGGCATGCTGAGGATGGGAGCGTGCAGGGAGCCCTGCTTGCGGGAGCCCTGCCACTGCAGCCCGTGCTCAGTCAGCTTTATGGGCTCCCTCGGTGTGACAATGAAAGGAAACAGGCTGTGAGTGTGGCCAGGCTGCTGCAGGGGTGTTACAGCAAAGGAGAGATGCTCAGGGTGAGCTGTGAGCCCTGTGGGAGAGGCTCACATGCTGTGCCGTACCCCTGCCCCAGCACTGTAAGTGAGGGGTGTCCCCTCACCCAGCACAGCCTGCTGTCACCTTGAATCTAGGGCAGGGTACAGCACAGGACAGGGGGAGAGTTTCTGCACATGCAGCACATCAAGGGCTGGCTCTGTAAGTGGGGTCTCTCTGTGCTGCTGGTGGGGTCCCCACTGGGGTCAGAGCTCCCCCATCACAGGAGGGACATGGGGACACAGGTGCCCAGCATAGCAAGGTCCCAGGCAGGGCTCAGGACCCTTCAGCAGGGGAATCCCAGCCACAGGCACTGCATGGGGAGTGGGGATGTGCCTGTGCCCCAGCCAGGGGGCTGCACGCAGCCAGAGCTAAACCCAGGAACAGGGGACAGAACTGGCTGCCAGGGCCAGCTGTGCAGGGACACCCCAGGGACAGCCTGGGACAAGTCACCAAGCTGCCAAACAAATCTTTGCTTTCATCCCAAGGATGCCCTAGCCCTGCTCCCTCCCTCCACCCTGCAACCAGCCCCACACAGCAGTGGGGGAGCAGCTTTCTAAGCTCACATCCCTCTTGCACATCCCCCAACGCAGCAAATCCCAAATGCCCCAGCTGCTTACCAAAGACAACCACCCCCCACCAGTGTGAGCACTCACGGTTCAGGACCCACCTTGTCCTCATCAGGGTGTCAAGCATGACAGACCCCATCAGCCCCAAAGCTCCACCCCAGGCTGCCAGGGGACAATCTCCCCCTCAAAGCCACGAGGGGAAAAAAACCAACCCTATCCCACCCCCTCTCCAGCTCCCTCCCCTTTAAAGGCTCCCCACCCCCAGCTGAAATTAAAGGGTCAGGGTGGGCTCACCTCCACCCCACGCTCGCTGAACCAAAGAATTGGGCTTCTTCCCACTTAAAATTGGCTCAGCAAAGAGAGGAAGAAAAGATGGGGTGTGGGGTAAGGGTGCCTCATCGGACACATTTCCACCCTCCCAGGTGAGGGACATCCTCCCTCCCAAACCCATCTCATCCTACTGGGAGGTGAGGAGCTGGCTGCAAACCCCAGCGCCAATCAGCACTGCAGTGCCCAAACCCCTACCGCAGGTCCCAAGCTGCTGGGGAGGAGACAACCCAAACAGCCCCAGGAGGATGGGTAATAACCGGCCTGAGATCTGATACCGAGGGGACCGGCCGCATCCAGTTCTGAGAACAACACGGGCTGGGTGTGAGCAAGGGAGCGCCGGGCTCGGAGGGGGCAGGAGGCAGCTGGCTGCTCTGCCGGCTTCTAACCCAGCGCTGCTGCCTGTGCACCGGGCCAGCCAGAGCTCCTCCATCAGCAGAGGGGTGGCAGCAGGGACAGGGAGGGGATTGTCCCTCTCTGCTCTGCCCTGTGAGGCCCCAGCTGGATCCTGTGTCCAGAGCTGGGGCCCAACACAAGAAAGATGTGGGGCTGTTGGAGAGGGGTCAGAGGAGCCACGGAGATGCTCAGAGGGCTGGAGCAGCTCCCCTCTGGAGAGAGGCTGAGGGAGCTGGGCTGGGTCAGCCTGGAGAAGAGAAGGCTGTGGGGGGACCTCATTGCAGCCTGCCAGTGCCTGAAGGGAGCAGAGGAACAGGAGGGGAATCAGCTTGTTCAAGGGCAGAGACTGGCAGGACAAGGGGGATGGAGTGAAGCTGGAGGAGGGAAGGGTTAGATTGGATATTAGGGGGAAGTTCTTTGCAGAGAGAGTGGTGAGGGGCTGGAACAGGCTGCCCAGAGAGGGGGTGGGTGCCCCGTGTCTGGGGGTGTTCAAGGCCACGTTGGATGGGGCCCTGGGCAACCTTGTGTAGCTCCAGGCCTGAGGTTGGTGTCCCTGCCTGTGGCAGGGGGGTTGGAGCTTTATGATCCTCAGGGTTCCTTCCAACCCTTGCCATTCTATGATTCTATGATTCTATGATATGTGCAGGAATAATGCTGGACCTGGACATCCTCATATCCCGGAGAGCAGCACCGCACCTCCTTGGGATGAGTCACACCGCTGTGCCAGGGCGGTTCATTAGGCAGCTTCCACCAGCACAGAGGAATTCATTGAACAAAGACCCAAAAATCCCCGGTTGTTGTAGAGGGAAGAGTTAGTCATGCCCGTGCTCCTCGCTGCTGAGTCACCCAGCAGCTACAGGGCCCTGGGATAAGGGACTGGAGAGGGTGGGAGCGACTGTTTACTGACTTTTACATGTAAATCAATCAGGAGGTTGTGACGATGCCATAAACCAGGACAGTCACAAGCTGAGAGGGGAGAGGAATAGTTGGGCAGTGCTTACAGCTTTTTAAAGGAAAGAGAAAAGGATCCATAGAGGTATTTTATTTGCAGGACTGGAGCTGGCTTTAAAAATTATAGGTAACGTTATATTGCATTTTATGTACCACCAACAGACCCAAAAGCTCTTTTACAAGCTGCAGCAGAGGCAGCTCCTTCCTGCCTCATTCACAGCAGCAGCTGGGCCATGGATTCTGAAGGCATCAGCATCTTGGTTGGGGCTGTGGAAAGGCAGCTGGAACTGGGCAGCTTGAAAAATCCATCCAGGTTGTCCCAGGAGAGATGCTAGTGCAGTGCAGTGCAGCTAAGGGACAGCCCACACCTCGTTGGGAGTTTTAAACTGGGATAGAGGGTGTTTGAGCTGGTAAACTGGAGTTTTCTTTATCGTGGATGCCAGCTTAGCATCTGGCATTTCATTTTAACACCAAAGGCCTGAGTGTGCAATGACTGACGTTTCCTTTGATGGAAATCATGGCTCTGCTGACCAAAATGCCCCCGTGCTGTCCAGAGGGAGGTGTGAGCAGCACACAGCTGCTTCCCAGCACCTGGTCCTGGCCCTTTGCATGATGTGCTCACTGGAAATGCTGAGTAGGATTTCTCTGTTGAGGTTGGGGCAAGCTCATCCTAGATGGGAACATCTCTGGGGCTCTGCTGGCAGTGTGCTGGGGTTTCCCCAGGTCTCTGCTGCTCTTCCTCATTGCACAGGGCTAAGGCATCACTCTGGGATGACTTTGGATGGGTGCAAATAGAAAATAGGTGTATCTGGAGCCTCCATCCATGAAGGGATTCTAATCATTCAACAAATGTAGAGCAGGAATTGTATCTGCTTGTAAAAGTTGCCCTCACTGTGTGTGGATGGGGCAGGATGACATGAGAATTTCCTACCCCCAGCTGCCTCAGCTTCTTGCCTCCGAAGCTTGAATCATTTCTCTCATTTGCTGCAGAAGTCAGAGGATTTCCTTGAAAATAGAGTCTTTGTTTGGCAAATATTTCCCCTGCCTGGCGTGGGGCTGTAAGTGCTCTCTGTTGATGAACCGCCAATCTCATTTGCAGCCAACATGATACCATCAGCAGAGGGAAAGGACTCCTGAGGCCCATCTGAACTGCCAGGGAAGGGTCTGTGTCTGTGCCTGCACACGACCTGTGCAGAGGAAGCTCTGTGTGTGTGTGTTAGAGAGCAGGCTTGTTTGGAAAAAATACCAGGCTACATCCTTAGCGGCTTTGAATTTGGGGCAGAGCTTGTCGAGATGCTCTGTGATTTGAGAGCACCTCAGCTAATGGGGTCTCAGGCTGGAGGCAATCTCTGAGAACCTCCCAGCCACCATCCTGGTACAAATGGGTTGTAATAAAAAATAAATTAGTGTGAGTCCACAGAAGCCAGCAGAGCTCTATCCCCTTCACAGGCTGAGGATCCAGATTAATATTTCATTTAAAACGTTCTATTATATGGGCTCACTTCACTGTAATAGCTGAGTGTCTCACATTTGTAAGGTAACTTTACTTCAGCTTGGAGAGACTTGGGACTCTCAGGGTGGAAATTATTTCAGGCACTGGCCACCTATTTTACTCTGGGTTGGTACCACATCTTGCACGTGGCAGTCCACAACTGGGGCTTCCTGGTGCTGCTGGAGGTGCAGAATAAGCAAAGCAAGACCCTGTGCGTGAGGAAAAGGCTTCACTGAAGCACAGGATGAAATTGGATGGATCCTCCCAGTGCCAGAGCTGTCCCACCAGCTCATCCATCCCCACAGCTGGAAGAGCCGTGGCAGTTACCTCACTCAGTCACCTTCTGTCAGTGGATGAGAAGACCAGGAGGCTTGCAGAGGTCTTTGGATCTGACAGGGTTTGGGAGCAGCCTCTTTTGCTCTAACACCCCATCAGTGTTTGTAAACAACCTTCTTAAAATACATTGAGCAGGATGTGGGACCATCACGTGAACGTGCAGCTTCTTGTCAAAGCAACGGGCCCCACTCTGCCCTCAAAGGGTAGAGCAGAATAACTCACCAAGCTCATTTCCACCAGCCTTCCCCAAACTTCTCCAAGGACAGCTCAGCCTCCAGTTCCCACCTCAGCAGTGGGAACAGCACAGGGACAAGGACTCCTCTGACCAGGGATGCACGGATGCTGTGGAAATGACTTGCTGTCTCTGCCAGACCTAATTTAGCCAGATGATACCAGCTGCTTCCCAAAAGAGGTGCACATAACCCTGAAAGAAGCTGCTGTGGAATGACTCAGGCAAAGCAAACCCTTCCTCCCAACACCTCCAGCCATGTGCCGGTGTTTGACATACGACCTGGCAGAGGCAGATTGCTAATAATACCTACATTTTATATAGCCCCTTTCTTTGGGAAATCTCAGATGGCTTTACACAGAAGTCAGGTCTATTTGGAGCTCAAGGTTTCTAAGGATGTGTCAAGGACAGGGAGTTTTGGTACCCAGGAAGGCAACATGGGAAGGGTCTATTGCCAGGATGGATCCACTAAACCAATATAGCAAGAAAGCAATGATGGCTGTGGTTAGTTTGCTATTAATAAGATCCAGAGTAAACAGCCCAGAGCTGATCAGGGAAGGGGTTTTCTCTCTCACAGCTGTGGTTTTGGGCTCACCAGCAGAGTTTAGATACTACAAGCCCATTTTATGATGTGCCCCAGAGACTGACAGGAGCACGAGATGGCTGTGAGAGCATCTCCTGCCAGGAGCCCTGTCCTATTGCAGGATGGCTTCAGCACCAGAGCTCAGCCCAAGCAGGGTCCCAATCCTCAGGCCAGCCTGGGAAGGGGTCCAGAGTGACCTCACATGCTGGGGACTGCTCAGAAATAGCCCCAAGCCTCACAGAGGAACGCCTGGGGAGAGCTGGTGTGCACACTGCAGGCTTTGTCTCGGGCAGGTCGGCTGGGTGTGTGCTTCCTGGCATACAATTCCCAGATTAGCAGGAGCAGGGCTGCCAGCAGCTCCTCCAGCTCAGCGCGAATGAGCTGCTCTGGGCTGGGAACCACTTGCAGAGGTCAGTGGTTCAAGTGCCCGGTGCTGGTGAGCAGCTCTGGGCTGAGGCATGGGATGAGGTGAGGATTCAGGGTGGGACATCTCCTCCCATGCACTATGGGGAAATACAGGGATAGGAGGGGCACTTCTCCACCCCATACCTCTATAAGATGTTGGGTTGGCCTTCTAGTCCCAGGGGATGGGGACCATCACTGGCCAAGGTGAGACCTCACTGCTCCTTTTGCAGGAGGTGGGGAAGAAAGGGAGAGACTTGTCTCTCCTCCTCACCCCAAAACTCATAAATAAAGCTCTTAAAAGCCACAGAGAATAGCTAATGTGGAGAACATGAGAATACTGGAGGGTGGAAGGGTTGGGGAAGGAGGAAAACTAATTCAACACGGAACTGTTTAATAAGGGAAAGTGAATAATCAGAGGGAGAAGTGAGAACAATTTATTCACACTAAATGCTTAATCTAGTAACAACCCAAAATTCAAACCAAAGCCAGGCTGTGCCAGCCAAGGGTGGGGGCAGGGGTAAGGCTCACAGGTCCTTCCCAAGGAATGGGAAAGGAGAAAGCAAAAAGGGAAACATGGTACTTTTCTTAGAGAGAAACAGAGGGGAAAGAGGAGGAAGAACCTGGAGCTGAGGATTTTTTGGGCACAAGCTGAAGCTCGGCTGATCCTGGTGTGGGGAGCAAAGAGGAAGCATCGCTCTCTCCTCTGCAAGGGCTGCTGACGTGGGGTGGTCTGTCAGGGGCTGCTCCCTGCCTCTCCTGAGACCTGGATCTAGGGAGGGAAAAGGATGCAGCTCCATGTCCAAAAAGGCTGATGCAGAGTGGCACTGCCTCCCACCAGCCCTCCTGCCCGCTCCCACTGCCTGAGGGGGGTCCCAGTGCTGCCCTGTGCCCCAAAACAAGCTCTTCCCTTCTGTTACCTGCAGCCCTGGGCACCTCCAGCATCTCTTGCTGCGAGAGCTGGGCACACACCAGTACCTTGAGACCTTTGGCATTTAGCAAGGCTGCTCCAACACCCCGCTGGAGCCCGGCTGCTTGCACCCCTCCAGTCCCAGTTACAGCCTCAGAGAAGCTGGTCACCAGTGATTCCCCTCCAACTGCGGCTCTGGGAGCCGTGCCAGGCATGTCCCTGCCTTTATTTGCCTGCAAAGACCATGCTCATGAATCAGCATCTGTTTGCAGACACCCCCTCAGAAGCTGAAAGGAGCTACTGTGCGGGCTGACGGGGTCAGACCCACACCCCAGATGGGTTCAGGCCCAGAAGCATCCCTGTTCTACTCTGGCTGCTTCCCTAAACGCTCAGTGCCTGTGCCTGCCCACACACGGCAGAGCGAAGTGGCTCTGGAGAGAGCTGAGCACAGAGGGGGGGAAAAAATATAACCAAGCAAACAACGTGCTGAAACTCCCAGCCTGAGACAAAGAAACGCCCCCAAGCTCCACTTCCCAAGGGTATTTGGGAGTTTCCCACCCCCTTGTTGCAGCTACTCAAGACAAGACAACACATCTGGTCTTTGCATGAGGGAGAAGATGGGATGCTGCAAAGTGACCCCCTCAGCAAACACGTGCTCAATGGGCAGGGAGGGTGGGCAGCCCCCTCAGCACCCTCCTTCCCACCTCCCAGACATGCTTTTCCTGCGTGTGGAGCTGAGGAAATCACTTCTTCCTCTCTCCCTGGTTGTCCCTGCCTTCGGGAGGGGTGTGCTGGCCTTCAGCTGCCCTCATCTCACACCAAGGAGAGGTGATAACCAGCGTGAGGATCTGTCTTCACAGAGCCAGGCTTGAAAACTCTGTGGGGACTCCATAGCCAGCTGTCCAGTGCTGCCCAGAGCCCTTGTCAGCCCAGATTTCAGAGTCATTTAGAATTATGGCACTGATCTATGAGGTGCTTTGAGGGGAGATGTTGGTATGCAAGCCCTTGTATGAAGGGGGAAACTGAGGCAGGGAGTGCAGAGCCAGTCTTCTCAAAGAGGACACTTAAAACTGGGCACATTTAACAGATGACCTCACTAGACCATGATGGTTTTCACTCTCTAGAGGCCACCAGCTTTTCTAAAAGGCTTTATGGACCTGACACAATTTTAAGCATATTGGCCCAAGTGCCTTGCCCACGGTTCCACAATGATGGAGGCAGAGATGCAGCTGTGGCCACAGAGCACCAGGGTGGCACATGGGACCAGGAGAGAAGCCCTGTGTCCCTGCACTGATGGCATTTCTCTCTTCTAGACTGACCTCAGCCTTTTCCAGGGGTTCCTCCTCCACTCGCTCCCAGCTGTTCCCAGCTTCTCCCAAAGCAGCCAGGGGTTTCTCCTGCTCTGTCTTCAGCACACCTCAGTTAGAGAAAGAAATACATGAGAGAGAGAGAGACCCCAAGCACTACAGCAAATCAGAATAGCACTCTGAACGTGCCCTCAGAGCCAGGAATTGTCCCCAGATGCTGACTGCTTGGCCACATCATCACAGACCTACGGGACCTCATAGAGTCATAGACTGGTCTGGGTTGGAAGGGACCCCAAGGGTCACAGAGCTCCAACCCCCTGCCACAGGCAGGGACACCAACCTCAGGCCTGGAGCTACACAAGGTTGCCCAGGGCCCCATCCAACCTGGCCTTGAACACCCCCAGACACGGGGCACCCACCCCCTCTCTGGGCAGCCTGTTCCAGCCCCTCACCACTCTCTCTGTAAAAAACTCCCCCCTAATATCCAATCTAACCCTTCCTTCCTTTAGCTTTAAACATCATCAGCAGAGTGTCCCAAGTATCTTCCCTGCAGAGAGGTCCCCTGCCACCTGTGAGGACTCTGCTGACATGCCAACCATCTGAGAGTCTTCCCAAGGTGCTTGCTGGAGAGCTCTGTGCTTCAGGACTCCCACAGAGGTCGTGATGGGATAAGCCCATACGATGATGCTCAGGCCCCCCAGACAGTTACCAGACACAGAGTCACAGAAACCTCCCTCCCCCCTCCCTGTATTTACACAACAGTTTATCAGGGGGTGTATTTGTAGATTATTTTGTCCTAAACAGATTGTAGCTTGACAGTTCTTCTGATGCCTGAAAAACACAAGCTGGCTGACGCTGGCTTCTCTGGACACAGCAAACAGACAGTTTGATTAACATCCAACACGCTCCAGTAGCTGTTAGGCCTGGATCAGTAGCTATTAGGCCTGGATCTGTTAGGGGGGTTTTAATCAATTTGATGAATCTGGTGCATGTGAGAAGCACGTTGCCTGAAGCCTCATACTCTCCCTTCATCCAGAGCCCAGATTCAGCACAGCCAGGATCACAGCATCACAGAGCTGTAGGGGTTGGAAGGGACCCCCAGAGCTCCTGGGGTCCAACCCCCCTGCCAAAGCAGCTCCCCAGCTCATACTGCACAGGTCGGTGTCCAGATGGGGCTGGAATCTCTCCAGAGAAGGAGACTCCACACCCCCTGGGCAGCCTGTCCCAGGGCTCCCTCACCCTCACTGGGGAAAAGTTCCTCCCCATGTTGCTGTGGAACTTCCTGTGCTCCAATTTGCAGCCATTGCCCCTTGTCCTGTCCCCACTGAATAGGCCACGTTCCTGGCAGGGTGGCTGTTCTCTGCAGGGAGCTGGGGTGTCACAGCTCCAACCTCGTTCCCTGGGTGCTTGGGCACTGCCACCATCTACATCCCCCCACCCTTCCCAACTGGGGAGGGTCCCTTGCTTCCCCCAGCAATGCCAGAGGGAACCAGGAGGAAACCGTGTGGATAAAACCTTTTGGCCATGGGGATTTGCTGTTCCTTTTCCCAGTTGCTCCCCATCCTGCAGCATCCCTGGAGAGCCCGTCCCACCCCGCTGAGCTGGGTGCAGCAGAGCCAGGCGAGCAGAGAGTGACTTTCCCTTAGTCACATCCTCCGGACAGTGAGGCAACGCTGCAGTGAGCCAGGCTGAGCTGTGGGTGACGTGCACAGGCTGCCAGCACCGCGGCTGGGATTCACAGCCGGGCTGCACAACCCACGGCCACAACCCTCCACAACCCACCTCCACAGCCCTCCAGCACCCCTGGGGCAGGGGACTGGGGTCCTGGCTTTACCAAGGGTTTGGAGGGGGGAGTGTTGGGAGGGAGCCTGTCCACTCCTGCAACACCCATGCTGCACGGGGGGGCCAAAATTTGGGGTTGATGACAAAACCCTACGACCCTCCCAGAGCCCCAGAACAGCTCACCCCATCCTCCGGTCCCCGCTGTCCCCTGGGCAGGTGGGGCAGGGAGCGGGGGTGGCCCCGCACCCCCCTCCCGGGTGTCGGTGTCCCCCAGCCCGCTCAGCCCGGCTGGCTCAGCCCGGTTGGAAGTCGGAGAGTGCCACCTGGTGCTGCGAGCACATCGGGCTCCCAGCAGGTCCCGCAGCTCTGCTGAAGGGCTGGGAGGAGAGCCGGGGGGGGGGGGCTATGCTCCCCTCCCCTCCTTGGCAGGGAGGGAGAGGAGGGGCTCACCTCAGGGCCTGGCCCAGGGCAGGGGGGGTCGTTGGCAGCACGGGGAGCACTGGCACTGCAGGTCTGCTGGGGGATGCTCTCAGGAGCGGTTCCTCTTCACTTTCTGGCTCCTCTTCACTTCCCAACTGCTCTTCACTTCCCAGAACTTCTGAACTTCTGTGGGTGTGAGGCTGCAGCAGAACAGAGGAAAAGCCAATGTCAGCGTTGACAAAATGTCTCTACAACAGCTTGATTCAGCAATTCCAGTAGATGATGTAGAATAAAAACCCCTCTCCTCTTCTCCCCTCTCCCCTCCCCACCCAGTTATCACCCAGAGATCTCAGAGGGTTTCATGCAGTTGACTAGACGCCTCAAGCACAGATGGGAAACTGAGGCAAACAGGGGAAGAGGTTGGCCCAGGGTCACGGAGGAGGCAAGTGACAAAACCCAGCAGACACCAGGCCTCCAGGGTCCCAGAATCACAGAATCACAGAGTTGTAGGGGTTGGAAGGGACCCCCAGAGCTCCTGGGGTCCAACCCCCTGCCAAAGCAGCTCCCCAGCTCATACTGCACAGGTCGGTGTCCAGATGGGGCTGGAATCTCTCCAGAGAAGGAGACTCCACACCCCCTGGGCAGCCTGTCCCAGGGCTCCCTCACCCTCACTGGGGAAAAGTTCCTCCCCAGGTTGCTGTGGAACTTCCTGTGCTCCAATTTGCAGCCATTGCCCCTTGTCCTGTCCCCACAGACACTGAAAAGGGGCTGGCCAATTCCCCCTGCACCCCATCCTTCAGATATTGATAACCATTGATTAGGTCCCCCCTCAGTCTGCTTCTCTCCAGGCTGAACAGCCCCAGCTCTCTCAGCCTTTCCTCACAGGATAGATGCTCCAGGCCCTTCAGCATCTTCCTAGCCCTTCTCTGGACTCTCTCCAGGAGATCCCTGTCCTTTTGATCCCAGGGAGCCCAGCACTGGACACAACACTCCAGGTGGGGCCTGAGCAGGGCAGAGCAGAGGGGGAGGATCCCCTCCTGTGACCTGCTGCCCACACTCCTCCTGATGCCCCCAGGATCCCATTGTCTCTCTCAGCCCCAGGGCACACTGCTGGCTCATGGCCACCCTGTCACCCACCAGCACCCCCAGGTCCTTCTCCACAGAGCTCCTCTCCAGCAGGTCACCCCCAGCCTGTCCTGATCCATGTGGTTGTTCCTCCCCAGGGGCCAGACTCTCCACTTGCTGTTGTTGAACCCCATCTGGTCTCTCCCTGCCCAGCTCTCCAGCCTCCCAGGGCTCTGGATGGCAGCACAGTGTCCCACACCCCAACCCTCAGCTGAGCTCCAGTCCCCTGTGTTTTGGCAGGCAGCAGCAGGACCTGGAGCATGCTTATGTTGTAGAGAAAGGAAATCTATTTAAAAAGCCCTAACTTTTAATGACTTCAGGCAGGTCCCCAAGACTGCTGTCAGAACACTGCCCTGCAGTCCCTCTTTGCTGTCTGGAACAAAACATTCACCGTTTTTCACAGAGCTGATTTAATGCACTCCACCAGCAGCAGAGAGGGGCCCTAATGTGCCTTATATCTACCTTCACACCTCTCACCCACGCTCCAGCACAGCAGCTTTATTAAACCACCACTGTGTCAGCCACCCCAGCTACTTCCTGCAGCTCTACCAGGTCCTGCATCTTTTCAGCGCCTGTGAGAGCCCCAACCAAGCAGCTGGAATCTCTGCACTGCTGCAGATTTGGTTCTCTGCTGAAAACCTGCCCTGCTTTATGTTGTCTGGATTGGAGATGCCCATCCTGCTCCCTCTGTCTTGCAGATACCTGTGGAAATCACCAGCATCCCTGACCTGACCTGATCTCAGACCTAGTCTGCAGGGGCATCTCTTGTTCTACTCTGGATCCATGTGTGAGGAGAGCCAGAGCTGTTACAATGGCATTGTCAAGGATGGCAGGATAATTTTGTGCACACACAACTTGTTTCAAGGCTGATGGGTAACCTGTTATCCCAATTAAACAACCATAGTCACAGCAAGGGTCTGTAAGAAGACCAGGAAGGGGAATCCCAAGCCCAGCTCTTGCCATGATCCCTATTTCACTCCCATCCATCCCATCTCTGCAAGCATCCCTATACCACCTGTTGCTCACCACTGACCAGAAGCATCCTGAGATCATTCCCTGCTCAGCTGGAAAGGACTATGGAGCTACAGAAGTTCTAGAAAGAACCCCCCTAAATGCCTCTGACACAGAACTGCTTTGGCAGTGGCAGGGACCAGTTTTCCCATCCCCCATGCTGATCCATCCCTTTGCCTTTCCTATGGCCTGAGGGCAGGTAGAGCTGCCTGCAGGTAGATCCTTCTCAGGACTGACCATCCCCTTAGTCCTTTCACCAACCTTATGTGAAGACTGTTGATGTCGGTTCGTGCTGAAGAGCCTGTTCCACTGGGCCAGCTCTGCTTTTGGGGATCCTGCACCCTCATCTGCTGTTTAAAACAAACCCAAAGGAAACTGTGACTCCCCAGAGCTGTCACCTCCCTTCCTGCACACAGTCCTCAACCCAGCAGTTAACCATGCCCACAGCAGAGTGCCCGAAGGAGGAAACCATGCCAAGTCTAGACCCTCTAGTACACCGAAGTCTTCTTGCCAGGCACACTGGGCACTGAGTTCAGTGGGCAGCTGGCTGGAGTGCCCCAGCCCCTCACATCCCCCCAGCGCAAATTTCAGTGCCCTCTCCTCAGCAGTTCTCCCACCAACCAGCCCTCAAGTCCTCAGGGATGAGGGAAGATCTCCTTTACCTCTGAGCTGCCTCTCACCTTTCAGGAGCTGTTCCTTGTCCCAGTCAGCATCAAAGTCCATAAAAAACAATGGCTCAGGGCAGGTAACATCTTCACCATCAGCACTCAGACCTTGAAGGAGCTTACCCCTGGAGGCAAAGCACAGTGAGGTGCGTTCAACTGAAGGCCAGCAGCACCAGCATTGCAATTCCTGACCCTCTGGATCTGGTTGTGTCACTTGTCAGCAGCCCAGAGAAGTAAAGGACTGAAAAGGGCTGTGACTGGGGTTTCTGGTGGGTGCCACAGCCCATACAGAGCTGCCTGTGGACCTTCAGGGAGGCAAGGTCAGCACAGGCAGTGGTGGGAGCAGAGCCTGCCTGCTGTGGATGCAGCATGCCCTGACGCTGTGTGGGTTCTGGAAGCCAACTGCAGCCTTACTGGAAACACTGGGCTCAGTTCAATGTTTTAAAGAATTAGGGGGAAAACTGGGGCTTATGAAATCCATATGAGCAGCTACTTATAAAGTCCAAACCAGCAGCCTTCTGCAAAACACCGTCTGCTCAGGACCTGACAAGCAGGTGGAGCCAAGCAGGCTCATCCCTATCCTGCTAGGGCATCCATCTAGGACCATCCATAGTGACATTGAAGCAAGCTGGGCTTTTGTCCCCATGACCCCCCCCCCCCCAGCCCAACACTTACATCTCCAAAGCGTTGTCACCTAAAGCAGGTTCTGTCCCAGCTGTCCCCTCCTCGCTCACCACCCCGCTGCCTGCACACTGCTGGGTCGGGCTGGCAGCAGGACTCTCCACCACCTCACCAGCCACCACCAGCTCTGCATCACTGGTGCTCAGGCAGCTTCTGCTGGTGCTGCTCCCCAGGGAGCCAGTGAGGCTGAGCTCCTCCAGCTCCCCCAGCAGCGGCTCTGTGCTCTGCCCCTCAGCACCCTCCCAGGTCTCCCAGCTTGAGTGCTGCGGGCCTGCCAGCTCCCCAGCAGCACCCAGCCTTTGCCCCTCTGCCCTGGGGTCCCATGTACCCCACAGGCTCCGTGGGAGCCTGAAGAGATTCCTGAAATGCTGGAGCAGGGAGGGCCGGCTGGGAGTGCAGGCGGCCGTTGGGGCCTCCATCTGTGCTGGTAGCTCAACGGCCCAGTGCTGTGTCTGAATCAAACGGCCCCAAACGGCTCCAAACGGCCCAGAACCTGGCACTGAGACAGTGGTGTGGCCTGAAACAAGGCTGGGGAGGAGGCAAGTTGTCACCCGGGGGGGCAAAGGATGCACAGCACAGAGTTGGGAGGGGAATACAGACCACCCACAGCCCAGGACTGGGGGAGAAGAGGGGCCTCAAAAAGCAAAGCCTCCCTGCTCCACACAGCAACTCACTCTTGCAGTTTGGCCTAGCCCTGAAATTCCACACCAGCCAGGGAGGGTGGGTGGAAGGGGGAAAGCTCCCTAAAACATGCAAGAACACCTCCAGCAGTGCAGTACCATGGCTAAAGAGAGAAAGACCAGAAAGTCCTACTTCTGCAGGCAGCTCTGGAGCCAAGGGATCCCAAAAGGAGTTGAGACATTCCTGCTGAGAACAGCAGGCACTGAAACAGCTGCAAACTCAAGGATGCCTTGACATACTCTGGTATGTCACTGATGGCTATTTCCCTGGGACCACAGTCTCAGGCAGGGACACAACTTACCCCACAATGTTCCTGCACTCCCAGAGCCTGGCATCAAGCTGCTCTCACTGATGTAACACATCCCTCACAGAGCACACTGGTTGGAGCTGAGGTTTGCTTCTACACCAGGAGTTTCTCCTGACTGGCTCTGACAGTGTCTGCTCACCCACAGCTCAGTGAGCCCCCTCCAGCTGCTAACTGCAAGAAAAGGTGTTTTTTTTTCCCCTCAAAAAACCAAACTCATCTAAAATTGCCATGTCACCGTGACTGGTTGAAATGGAGATTCTTCCACCCTCCAGCTGCATCCTCCTGTTTCCTTTCCCCTGCCTTTGCTGGGTGCAAGCAGCCAGCCCAGGGCATGGTTCCTGCAAAGCACAGACCACAGCCCCTCTCTCTGCATACAAAGAAGTGTGTTTTCATGATAAATCCTTGCTCTTGCTGGCCTGGGAGGGCTGAGAATGCACTGCTGAGAGCCGACCTCCTTCCAGCAGCAGCACAGATGAGATTACATCAACCAGTTGGTGAAACCACATCCTAAACCACCATGTGAATCCTGAAAGCAGCGGGTCCTTCTCTGCATCTGCCATGCATCCCTGATTTACACCAGTAAATACATCTCTTTATTTACACCAGCAAAAGGGGCTGCTGGAGGGAGCAGGGAATGTTTCACATCACCATCAGCAATTGCAAAGCCAGGGGAGCAGAAAGGGCTGGGAATTTCTTCCTTGTTGCCTCAACACCTGAAACCCACTGCAGAAGGAGCAGCAGAGCCACAGGCAGGATTTAGGCTGCTCATCAAATGATCTCCTAAATACTTGCTCACCACAGTCATTGCTCGATGCCCATATTGACCTCTCCCATAACCAAGCTGGTGCTTTCAAACCAGTCTCCCTTTATCCCTGACCTCTCTTTAACACCCTCCAGCAGCCCTTTGCAGACACTTTGTGGCTTGAGTCCCCACTGGTCACCCACAGCTCAATCCCCACAAGCTCCCTGGGGGCAAAGAGGAGTTGTCCAGTCCTCCTGCACAGCTTGTTTTCCACAGCCTTTGCTGCTCAGTGTGATTAGAAGCAGCTACAAAAATCGTACACCTGGTACTCACCCAGTTCTGCTTTCCTGGAGGATTTTCTACAGCAGTGCCACAGAGGTGTTACACAATGTATCAGAGGTGGAAGAGAAGCGGTTTGCTAACTGGAAGAAGGATTTTAGATGAGGTTTGCTTGTGCAAAAGTTCTCACCAAGGCCCCTGCCTAATGAGGTAATGGAAATGGTGGTGAGACTCAGGAACAGCCCAGATTGATGTAACGTGGCAGAGAGAAGCACAGGATTCATCGTGCAGCAGTCAGTGCATCCTGCTGTGCCACTATTTGGCTGAAAAGCTGGCCAGCCATCCCAGCAGCTGGGCACAAGATGAGCCACCACCTGCACAGACCAGCAGAGGTGCTGGGATAGCCCAGAGATAGGGACACTCAGACCCAAACAGGCACCATTGCTACGGTCACCACCAAGACTCAGCCCAAAAATCAGCACAGAATTAAAGTTGGTGATGGGACCTGGAGCTCTGCCCAGGACCACCAGCTTCTCTGTGAGCACAGACAGGGAGGAAGGCAGACCCCTTGGTGCCAGGCTGATGGGGACAGTATCCATTAGCTGATTCCTCACCTTCACAGAATCACAGAATGGCATGGGTTGGAATGGACCCCAAGGATCACAGAGCTCCAACCCCCTGCCACAGGCAGGGACACCAACCTCAGGCCTGGAGCTACACAAGGTTGCCCAGGGCCCCATCCAACCTGGCCTGGAACACCCCCAGGGACGGGGCACCCACCCCCTCTCTGGGCAGCCTGTTCCAGCCCCTCACCACTCTCTCTGTAAAAAACTCCCCCCTAATATCCAATCTAAACCTCGCCTCCTTTAGCTTTAAACATCATCAGCAGAGTGTCCCAAGTATCTTCCCTGCAGTGAGGTCCCCTGCCACTTGTGAGGACTCTTCCTTCCTCCAGCTTCACTCCATCCCCCTTGTCCTGCCAGTCTCTGCCCTTGAACAAGCTGATTCCCCTCCTGTTCCTCTGCTCCCTTCAGGCACTGGCAGGCTGCAATGAGGTCCCCCCGCAGCCTTCTCTTTTCCAGGCTGACCCAGCCCAGCTCCCTCAGCCTCTCCTTGTAGAGCAGGTGCTCTGTCCCTCTAATCATCCTTGTGGCTCCTCTGACCCCTCTCCAACAGTTCCACATCTTTCTTGTATTTGGGGCCCCAGTACAAGATCAAGGCAGTTTAACAAACTAAAAGCAAAGGTTGCTTGTAGAAGCAAAGGAAAACCCAAAGATGTATTCTCCCCTTCCCATCAGCAGGCGATGTCCAGCTGCTTCCTGGGGAGCAGGGCTTCAGTGCATGTGGCAGTTGCTCTGGAAGACAAAAGCCATACTAACAAACACCCCCAGTTTCCTCACCCTCTCTCAGCTTTTATTGCTGGGCAGAGGTCACACTGTATGACATTTCCTTTGGTCAGTTTGGGTCCCCTGCTCTGTGATTAGTTTACACCCCCTCAAAGCCATCTCTGGGGCTGCTGGTCCCCATCCCATGCAGTGATGCAAGCATCCTTTCCTTCTCCTTCCACAACCTGCTTGCCACTGGTGTCAAAGCAGCTACCACCCTCAGAAAGGTCTACCAAGGCCACATCTACAGCAGCCCTTACTTCCAAGGGATATATCCAAGGATATATCTGGAGCCAGAGTGGGACCCTTTGCACCTAGGGGTCCATTTTCCCCAGCAAAGCTCAGCCAAATAAGTCAAGATGTCAAAACTCTTTCTGTCTGGCTCTGGGGCCAGGGGCATCCCCCAGGCCATGCTGCCCCAGGGCATGAACCGTGCTCTACCGTTGAGCAGACAGTTAATTGGATAATTAGCAGCCAGGCATTTGTACTGCCCCCAACCCTCTGCTTATCTGGCTTTTTTTAGCCCAGTGAAGCCCCAGGCAGTCTTCCAAGGAGCCAGAGGGGGGAAAGCCACCGGGGGGGGGCAGCTCACTGAGCTGAAGAGACACCTCAAGCAAAGATGCTATCTCGCTGTCCAGGCTGAATCCCACCCCTTCCTCCAGCCACTGCGATTTTTCCTAATCTCAGAGGATTTCAGATTCCTAAATCACTCGGTGTGAAGCTCCTCTGCCACCACTGACTTCTTCTCTGGTGGGTCTGCGCAGGAGTTTCTTACTAGAAACCTGAAATGCTCTAATAATGACTTTAACAGGGCTCAGGGAACCTGCCCGAGGGCAACCTGATCCTCCTGAGGTGTCACAGCCTTAACCGAAAGGTCAGAAAAATCACTGGAGAGCCCGCGGAGAAGCTGAAGACCCCCGGGGGGAGTCGAGGTGAGAGGGGTGCTGGGATGCCCCATGCCGTGCCATCCCCACAGCGCTGGGCAGCAGCCCCTAACCCATCGGGCAGACGATGGCCCGGCCTCACCCAGACGCCCCCATCCCCCCCATCCCCCCGCAGCCCCCCGCCCGTCGCTGCACAGAGCAGCCGCTTTCCCACGCTCGGGCCGGGGAAGGTGCCTCTAGAGGGAGCTGAGCTCTGCCCGGCTGCGCCTCCGCATCTATGGTCCGGGGTTGGGTTTCGAGTCGTTTGGTTGGGTTGGTTTGGGTTTTTTCCCTCCTCCTCCCTTTCCCCCTCCCTCTTCCCTCCTCCTCCTCCTCCTCCCCGCGCCCTACTCGCTTCCTTTGCCCGCGCCGCTGCGCTCGGGGGAGGAGGCAGGAAGGGAGGCGGCGGGGATGGAGCAGCTCCCCGCCGGGATGCGTTAACTCCCCGGGACACCCGCCTGGTCCCCCCACCCCCAGCCGGGAGACGCGGTGAGTAGCAGGAAGGGGATTTCCCCCCCAGGGGATGGGTTCTCTTGATTTCTTGGGCCCGAGCGGGAGGTACCGGGGCTGCCCGAGAGCTGGGCGAGGGATGCGCCGGGCAGAGCTGCGGGGCCTCATCCCGCACCGCCGGCTGAGCAAGGGTAAAGTGCGCGGGGCAAGCTGCCCTCCAGTGTGCGCGGTGGTTGGGACAGTGCTGCGAGCTGATGGTGGCCCCAGAGAGGGAATGCTGCCTCTTTCAATACTGTAATTTCCTCCAACTGGGGTTTCCCCCCCTCCTCCTCCTCCTCCTCCCCTCCCTGCGAGGCCGAGGCGGTGACAGCCGCACCCCGGGGGCCTCAGCGCAGGGCTTGGGGTGGGCAGGATGGGGTGAGCTGTCGGTGGGATGAGCTGTGCTGTGCTGAGGAATGGGGTGACAGGCCTTTCACCCCACTCCAGGCTGCGTCTTTGGACATGGGTACAGCATGTGTGGCTTTGCAGGCTGGTCTGCACAGCTTCCCGCCCAGCAGGACCAGGAACTTCTGTAACGTAGGTGGATGGGGTTGTGGGGGGGACCGTGTCTGCATCTGGTGGGGCTCACGGGCCAGCAGGACCCTGGTGCCACCTTGAGTGGGTAAGAACTGAATGGGCAAACTCACCCATTTGCTCATCCAGGGCTGGTTCTGCCGGGATGGCAGCAGGGCACTGCAGGCCGGTGGGCTCTCTGCTGAAGAGGGTCAGCGGTCCCACACCCCACATGGTGGAATCACCCCTGTGTGTGGGCTCAAGAGCCTGTGAAACACTCATCCCAGAGGATGCTCCTCACATTTCTTGGAACAGGGTCTTCGTAACGTGTTGGGGGGCTGACTTCAGAGCCCCACAGCCAGGCTTGTTCACAGGGGCTGTGGCAGCTCCTCTCGCCTCCTGTGGTTTCCAGTTCTGCCTCCATCTCTGCGCCAGGCCTCCCAGTCTTCTCAGCACCCAGGCTCTTTCCTTTTTGAGAAAAATTGGGTGAGGTGGTGAGCATGCCCTGAGAGCAGAGAGCACACAGGAAATGCGTCAGAGACCTTTGGGGAAAGACGAAGGTGAACTGAGAAACAGTTGAGGCAAAGGTCTTCTTTTTTTTTATTAGTGAAGAATGGCAGGTTTCAGGAAGGCTGATTCTTTGTATGGCATGTGCTCTCTTACAACAATAAGCCTCCCATGCCATCTTGGAAGTCTTGCTGAGCCCACATCCTGGGTGCTGCCTGCTGCTTTTAACCCCTTTTGGCCTCCTACAAGAGCAAAAAGTCAGGGTGGGGCAGAGTATTTTAGCAGCTGCTGAGAATTAGACACTGCTCCCAGCAACCTGCAGCTGCCTTCAAACCCTTGCTTAAGTCCTGGGGAGCCTTGGTTTCCTGCAGCCGTGGGCTGTCTGTAAGGGTGTGGGTGTTATTTTCCCTCATGCTTCCCCCCCCTCCCTGCCCTTTTCCATGGGGAATGGAATCAAAGCAGCACTGGGCTGGGAAGCAGGAGGAATGGTGGCACCAGCACTCTTGATACTGGAGAGGTTGGGCTGAAGCATTTTGACCTCCAGAGGATGCTGGAAGTGAGCTATCTTGCGTATTTGCTCACTTTGCTGGGAGTGGGAGGTTAGGGTCCTCTCCAGGGAGCAGGTTGGGGACCAGCAGCACGCTGGCAGGGGTGGCACTGCTGGTCCCTGATGTGTGTGTGCGCGCGAAAGGGCTGCGGCGTCTGCGTTGCAAGAGAAGAAAGCGCTGCAAGAAACTATATTGAGAAGGAAACTGAAAATGAAAGTTCCTCTTCAATGATGGCCCCAGCCACAGCCTGTCGCTTCCCAAGGGTTTGGCTGACAGCAAGTGTGAAGAACAGCGAGTCAGCTCCTTCTTGGCCACTTGACTCCTGCACTGGGCAGCCATCCTTCGTCCTGAGCAGTCGGGTCTGTGTTGGAGATTCCCTGTTATTCGTGGCTGAGGTCTGGGTGAGGGGCAGTGGGCTGTTGTGAAACACAACTGGTTGCACCTATAGACCAAACTGTAAAAGCTCTGGAGGCAGCTGAACTCTGGTTCCATCGCCATCCTACCCAGGGCTCAGCACAGCTTTGGGTTGTAGCAGCGTGTAGTACAGTAGAATTTCGTGCTGCTTCGGTTACTCACAAACACCAGAGAGCTGCTGGGAGTCTGGTCTTGCTTCCCCTTCAAGGCACCACAGCTTTCTGATGCAGGCTGGGTTGTGGGCTCATGAAGCACCCAGAGAGGGGCTGTGGGTGTCTCTAGAGGAGGGTACGTGCATCTGCTCAAAGCACTCCCTGAGCTGTCCCCACTGCATCCCAGAGCAGAGAAGGGTGAGGAGAGGAGCCACGCTGGAGCCTGGATCTCTGCTGAGCTGGGCAAGCAGGAACCAGCTCTTCCCCCAGCTTCACCCTCCAGTCCCAACCGTCATCGCGTTTTCAGCTTTTCCTTGGATGGAGATGTTTGAGGCTGGGGAGGAAAAGGGAAATCCTGTCCTCGGAGGCATGTAGGAAAAAACAGCATCTCCATCTGTGTGTCACTGCACTCAGGCTCCCTGAGGGCAGCCATACAAATACACGATGGCTTTCTAGGCTGAGAAGCTTTGTGTTTCCAAGCCCTCATCCCCAATGTGCCTGCAGCCTGTACTTCATAGCACTACTTATGGTCTCAATTCTTTTTAAAACTCTGAATAATCCTCTGAGTGAGGTTCTAAGCTCGGCCCATGCGTTGCCCTTCTAACTTCAACACGGGTGGTTATTTATCTGCTTTTTAAAATGTCTCTGGGCTAACGATTTCAACTTGTGGGTGTTGATGAATTTAGACCCCGTGCAAATCAGAAACCCCATGAAGCCTGGCCTGGGGACGTGTACTGACATGCCAAAAGACAGGCTAGGAGCTGCAGTGATCTCTCCCTAACCCCAACAGTAACTGCGTGGCCACACTTCCTTCTCTGCAAACACCCAAGCGTGAGCTGAGGGCTCAAAGAGCTGCCACAGGCCCTGACCCGCGGCCTGGCTTTAGGATCCCTCTCCGTGCCTTTGGATCTCCTTTAATTTCCTTGGGAGCTCCCAAGACCTAAAGCACAGAGAGAATTAGAGCCTCTGGGTATGGGAAGAGGACCTCCTCTCTTGTGGAGGACAAGTTGGAGGTGCTGCAGCTCCGTGCAGGAGCCACGGCAGCTCGCTGTGGCCACGGGCTGGTTTGCGCTTTGCCGCACTTTGAACCTTGGTGGCTGCAGGTCTGGTAGCAGCGTTGGAGCCCCACAGGGCTCAGCTCCTGGGCCTGTTCTGGTGCAGCTGGGGAGTCGTAGAGCCCTTTGTGCTGTGATTTTTACTTTGGGCCCAGCGTGCAGCTGCTGCAGATGCTGGTGGTGCCTGCGCTGAGTAAGAGTCAGTGCAGCCGGTGGCGATGGCTGCGTGGGTTGGAGGATAGCTGGAAGGCTTCCAGCACCACTGGGAAGGTGAAAAAGGAGGTAGGGAAGTTGGGTGACTTTCCTCTTCTGGCAGATGACTGTCTGCAAACTCATTCCTGAGGAGGGCCAGGAAGAGAAGAGAAACCTAGCCGGGGTACTTGTCCAGGAATCAGGGAGCGAGCGTGCTGGCAAGGGAGGAGCCAGGTTGCTGGCAGAGATAAAAGCAGGCAGCTTTGCTCCTCAGAGCACTTGGGGCTTCCAGAGGCTGGCTGGGGAGGTGGTGTGCAAGGGGCTCTGCCCAAACCCTGGCTCACTGACTGTCTCTCCTTGCTCCAGGTAAAGTTGACACTCCCAAAGCATCACTCTGCAATGGCCTCAGGGAACCGTGGGGACCCGACGAGGGCCCAGGGACGCCGGGGAAGCAATGGGCGCAGACCATCACAAGAGCATAATTCAGGTAAAAAGGTTGCTGTGGTATTTGGGGAAGGAAGCATTTTTCAAGCCATTCTTTTCTTTCTTTCCTTGTTTTTTTTTCCCCTCCCCTGCTGTGTTTCTCTGTAAAAGATGCTTTTTTCATACTTCCAGGGCCTTTTGCAAAACTGGGATAACAAATCAGCTCTGTAAAGCTCGATTGAATTGGGAGAGTGCATGATGAATGCTTTTGGGAGATGCCTGGCACTGGATTAGTGCAGTGGGCAGTGAGGGGGGGAGGTGCTTGAAAGGCACAGAGAAAACAGGTTGGGGTGCAGGGCAGGTCACCCCGGCTGGCTGCAGGATGTACGGCTGGTACCTGGTGTCAGGTACTTTCCCTTTCCCTCAGCACAGGAGAGCAAAAGGCATTTGATGTTTAAAAGACACAGAGAAGCAGCACCTGGTCTCAGGCAGTTGGTTTCAGCCTTGCTGCATCGAGGGCTGGATGGAATCAGGTCTCTGATGTGCCTTGGTATAGCAGTGATGAAAAGTTGGGGCTCAGGAGTGGTTCAGTCCCTTTTTGGTGTGTGCAGAGCCCAGCAGACTGTGTAATTGCTAACGGGTGAAACTGGGAACGGGGCCGAAAGGAACCCAGGAAAACCCTTAGCTCCCATTTCATCCCAAAAGGATAAAATGCTGCTGCACAGAAAGCTGTTAACACAGGTGACTTCTTAACCTGTTTTGCAGGTGGACTTGTAAATAGGACTGAGTCACTGCAGCTCTGTCAATACTGGAGATTAGAGCTGTGCCTGATTCTGGGTCTGAGCTCAGCCCCAGCTCGTGGCTGTGCTATTGGACTGATCATGTTATTTCTGCTCTGGTATTGCCCAGATTCTGCTGCGTCTCACAGTGCTGTTTGTGCTAGATCCTGCCTGGATACACTGGAAGGAAAAATACCCCATCCCTCCCTTAGCAAAGCCTGCAAGGGATGGGAATATATAAATGAGAGCAGTTGCTTACGTACGCTGATTTCCTGTTGAGGCCAGTGAGATGCTGATGTGAAAACCAGCAAGAGGATTGGCCCCTGAGCTCTAACCACACTGTTATACAGTCACACTTCCTGTATGCTTGTGACACTTATTGGCAGTGCTGGCATCCCTCTGCTTCCCAAAACTCATGAGGGGGTGGTCCGTCTGGAATTGGGAGGTGGGATTTCTGCACTCCATCTCATGGATTGGGGGGAAGCAGAAATGTGCAGATTGGGGGGAAACAGAAATGTGCAGCTTCCACCAAGATGTGCTAGGGGATTATGGGATGGAGGGCAGGTATTAAGGCTGGGTTTGTATAGGGCTCCCTCACTCTGTTTATCTTTGGATGCAGTAGAGAGTGAAGGGTTTATTTGAGCATCATCCTGAGCCCTTGCTCTACCAGCCCTTGTTTAGGGCATGGATGAGATGCTGCTGCTTCCTTCTAGTTTACTCCCAAAGTACATACTGATAAAGAGGAGGAGCAGCTTAGCTCATGAATAGTCACACAGAGAAGGAGGGGTGGGAGGCCCAGCACCAACGGTGCTGAACTGAGCTCAGGAAACAGGGCTCATACTTCAGAACATTAATCCAGTTCCCATCTGTAACGTGGGAAGGGGTGGCAGCGCCTCCCAGTTCAGATGTGCTGGGATTATAATAATCATTTGGATAATTACATCAAGTCTCAGAGGTGTGGGACAAGCCATGGACGTGGCTGTCCTCATGCTTGCAGGTGAGCATGCCTGCTGCAGCACAGCCCTCCTACACTGCCCCATGCAATGTAAATATTCCTGTGGTCACATTTAGCTCCTGCATGGACCACGTTAGCTGGAACCCCAAAGCACTTCATTAAGAAAGGTGATATATTGCTACATCCCTTTCTTTTCTCTCCCTCAGGAAGTAGAGAGAACTTTGCTGCCAGTCTGCACAGGGATGTCAGGGCTGTGCCTGGAAAGCCCAGCCACCCTGACTCACAGTTTGCAGCATGAGGTTGGCAACTGCTCTCTTCCTCACATTACCTGGGCTTTCTCATCAGTCTGTGTGTGTTTAGTACTCACGTAGTGCCCCTAGAGAGGTGTGAGCTTTGGTCCTTGCTTGTTTGTCTTCGCTCTGGACTTGGCATTGCATGTGAAACAAGTCCTGAGGTGATAAATAGTTGCTTTGGGACGTTAGTCATGCGCCTGTGAGCATCTTCTTGTCTTCATTGCTGAAACCACCTGCAAAATGAGTAGGAAAAACGGGAGCTGCCTGTTTAAGTCTGGGTTCTCATACATTCTCTAGAGCAACCAAAACCATTTACACATATTTTCTCTAGTCTGGTGCCCATGCAGTTCCTCTCTCCAGCACAGAGACAGTGTACCAGACTTCCCATTGAACTGCACCCCCCATCAGTACGTGGTTTTAAAAGAAGAAAAAAAAATAAAAGCCATCCCTCTGCTGGGAAATAGCTCTGCTGTATTGCCTCGTGCCTCCTTTGTGCTGGCTTCCAAAGGGGGTTTTCTTTAATGAAATACATGATGGGGCAGAGGGAGATCTGTGGCTGGAGCTGAGATGCCCGGTTGTGTCGGGCATCCCACTGAGTGCTGGGTCCAGCCTCCCTGAGCCCTTCCATAGATGAGGAAATACGGGATAGGTCTCAGCTTGGGCAGCAAAGCACCAGAGTAAAACCTTGCTGAGAGCCTGTAATGCTGGGTATGTTGATGGGACACCATCAAAGATAAGAATGAAAGCAGGTTCCTGGAGTCCAGTGCAGAATCTGACCAGGGACTCACCCTTATTGCCGTTAGCTCTGTGGGGAGGCTGTCGCTCCTCTTTGGGGGTAGGAACAAACTTTTTCGAAGGAGCAGGAGAAGGGGAAGGGCTTTGTGCTGTGCAGGGGTCCCTGGTGAGGCAGATTTCCATTTGCCTGCCCAGAAGCTCTGCTCTGGGGTGTGAGCTGTGCAGGATTATGCCAGTGTGATGCAGTGTCCGGTTGATTTGCCTTTGGTCCTGGATGGATTCCTGTCCACAGGCGATAGGTTTCACAAGGCACTTGGGAAACCATGCTTGAATAGCAACTGCCATGAGGTGGAGTTGAGCTTCTCCTTGAGGCAGAAACATCCAGAGACTGCTCCTGGTTTCTTGGAGCTGTCTTCTCCCTTTGGAACCTGTTGCTGTTTCCAGGCTGGGTATCAGAGTGGTGAGGGGCTGGAACAGGCTGCCCAGAGAGGGGATGGGTGCCCCATTCCTGGGGGTGTTCAAGGCCAGGTTGGATGGGGCCCTGGGCAACCTTGTGTAGCTCCAGGCCTGGAGGTTGGTGTCCCTGCCTGTGAAAGGGGGTTGGAGCTCAGTGATCCTTGGGGTCCCTTCCAACCCAGACCAGTCTGGGATTCTATGATCTCCATCTGTGCAAACAGACGCAGCTCTTGGTGCAGTTATTACCCGGCCCCTGAGCTCCACAGCGATGCTGCCACAGCATCTTGCACAGAAATGCAGATGATGCGTGTTTGAGACTGGCTGGGGTCCAGTCTGTGGTGTCTGCAGCAGGGATCCAAGCAAGAGGCTGGTCTGGTGGAGATGCTGGGAGTGTGCTGGGACTAAGGATCACAGAGTTGCTGCTCAGTGAAGCAGAAGCAGAGCAGGTCCTCCCTTGTAGTGTGGGGGTTCACAGCAGCTCAGGAGCCTCCTGAAACAGCCCCAATGATCCAAGTGGAGCCCAAGGATCCCAGAGGAGCTCCAAACCATTTTCCCCATCTCTGCTGCTGGTACTGGGAGCCTAGAAGGCTTTTCCTTTGAGTGGGACAGATGGAGAGATGGTCCCAATGGGTGCTGTGGGTTAGCACCTGGGGGGAAAAAGATGCTTGTTCTCCTGTCCTTGTGTTACCAGAACCGGGATAATTAAACCCAGGGATTTTTTTGGTACACTTGTTTCCTCTTTTGTTCCTGCAGCCTGTTTACTCTGTCTCTCACTGAAACTGTGAGTCAGTCGGTTTCGTTTTCTGGCTCTCGGTGGAGCGGTCGCTGGCTCTGCTGGCTCCTCCAAGGTGGGATTTGTTTACTGCCAAATACACCCAGTCCTGCCAAACAAAAAACAATCCCCTGAAAACACAGCAACTAGGGCTTGTCATTTCCATTCAGCTTTATTTATTTACCCAAACCAAACTTGGTGTAACTGGAGCCGCTGCACGACAGATCCTCTCCCTTCCCCACACCCCATCTGGGGCCCATCTCCCCAGAGCTGCATGTTGGGCCATGTAGACGTGACCAGCCCCCAAAAAAACCTCTGCAGCAAGTGGCACGGTGTGTTTTGGAGACTTGGAGATGGGGTTTTAAGGGGCAGTGTTGCCAGGACAGCTGCATCTGCTGAGCCAGGTCCTCACATCCCAGCTCTGGGATATCGCTCAGGCAGGAGCATCTCATGCAATTTCCAGTATCTAGAGAACTGCATGGCCAGTCTGGTGGGTGAATCTACTGGGATGTTGGGAGAGGCTTTTAGCTGGCCTGGCTGCAGTGAGCTGCACTTTGCTGGACAGAGTGGATGGTACAGATGTGCTGACCTGCTGCGTGTCACCAGCAAGCCTTGCAGGACCAGCACGCAGAGCCACAGGTCTGCAGAGTCTTGTGCTTTGGGGTGAACCCCCTGATAGCTCATTTACCAGGGCTTTGCATCTCGTTTAATGTCTCTGAATCCCCTCCCTGAATGGTGATGCCCTGTCAAAGGAGCAGGGCTCTGACCCTTTCTTGTCCTCTGCAAATTTTGCATCTTAGAAGAGAAACTGGGAAGAACGGTGTTATGGGGACCATGGGGACAGCTCCCCCTGAGCTGGGGTGGCTTAGCTGAGCTGCTGGCTGCTTGGGAACCTGTGCTCAGCTCAAATGGCTTCTGGAGCCAGCCGAAACCGAGCTGTAATCAAGGCCATCCCGTGACAGAGCGGGTACTTTCCCCAGGAGCAGTGTAAGGCCTGCGATAAGGTATCGGGTCACCATGGTACCTGGGGGACTGAAACGCCTTGTCGGGGGCTCCCTGCTCGGGAGGGGGCAGGTCCTGGCCATGTGCAGACCCTGTCTGTGCCCTGAGCAGCTGGGATGGGGGACACACATGTGCAGGTCTCAAGCCATTTGCAGCCGCGCGCTTGGCGACGCGGGCTGTTCCTGACTCACTTCCTGCTCGCGCCGAGCCAGGTCGGTTTTCGCGCGCTGTCGGCGCTGGGTGACGTTGCTGCCTGGGTGCATTCCCCTGCTGAACCCTGAATGCCTGGCGTGCCGAGCCCTGCTTGTTTACCAGAGCAAGGGAAGGAAGCTCCAGCACCCAAACCCAACCTCAGCTCACCGCCACCACGGCCTCGGCTCATCCCCTGCCTGGCTGCAGCCTCCTGCTCGCTGTGTGGTGGGATTATTGCTTCCACATCTTTGTTATGAGCAGGAGATTGGGGGGGTCTGCTCTCACACAGGGCCATGCTGGAGCAGGCATTCAGCTCAAACTCTGCTGTTGATCCACTTTCACGTGGTGGGGGGGTTGTCACCGATCTAGGTTACAGTTTATGAGTTATTCAAAAGTTCTTCTCCTTTCTGTTCCTGTCAGCAGCCCATGCAGAAGTTGCAGACCCTGCCCTGCCACTGTGGGGTTGGAGGGTGGATGTGAGACTGGTGCTGTGGGATTCAGGCAGCATGACCAATTAAACAACCGATTTAACTTCATGTCACCCCATCATTGCTGAGGCCACAGAAGGGTGCGACCACTGGTGATGCTGAACACCAAAATTGCTCGCTGAGGGTCGATGGGCAGCTCTAGATGGGTCTTTGCCTCCAGTTTGGGGTTTGGATCTGAGATTCCTGAACGTGTTTGTGCTGAGCAGTGCCCTTAGCAAGAGGCAAGGGAGAGCTGCCAAGCGCAAGCACTCAGACATCTGGTTTGTATTGTGACAGTCCTGTACCTGTCTCGTGCCAAAAATGGGTCCAAAACGTGGGCCTGTGCCCCTAAGAACAAAGAGTGGCTTCAAAATTGCTTTGCTGAGAGCTAACTTAGGTTGGATTCTTTTTGTTTGACTGCCAAAGGCTGGTGTCAATACACACAGTGCAAGTTTAGGCTGAAAATGAGGGAATGGTCTCTCTCCTACTTGGGAACAGAGGGACACAAGCTTCTCCCTTGACATTTCTTCCTCTTGTCTCTCAAAGAAGGCCAGGTGGCAGAGGAGACTGAGGAGGTGTTTCGGAGCTATGCCTTCTACCGCTACCAGCAGGAGAGAGAGGAGAGAGGGGAAGAAGTGCCCATGGACCCAGAGCTTGCGCAGATCCCGCAGGATCTGGGCAGGTAAAACTCTGTTACCAACGTCCCTCAACCCCCTTCCTGGAGCCAGGCTCCATTACAGACCCATCCCACCTTCCCCATCCCCCTAGACCTGCTTACCGGTCTTGCTGGGAAGGCAGACCCAATCCATAATGCCATCTTCCCTGTGGGCAGCACCGGGAGCCTGGTGGGAAGGCGCCTGGCCATCATCGGCGATGACATTAATGAGCGGTACGACGCGGAGTTTCGCTACATGCTGACATCCTTGCAGCCCACCAAGGACAATGCCTATGAGTACTTCACCAGAATAGCCTCCAGGTAAGGCCACCAGCTTCTCAGCGTGGGCAGGATACCTTCTCCTGGAGGAGAACAGGGAAGGAAAGGTCAGACAGAGTGCAGCACAGTTGGTGAAGCCCGTTGCCCCCACCCTGGAGCAGCTGCCACCCCAGCTCTGCCCCAGCACACAGACCCTGTTCGTTCAGGCTTCACCCACTGTCTCTGGGTCGAGCTCCCAGCAAGCTCATCATGATGGTTCCTGTGTTTCCTGTCTGCTCTTGCTCCTGCACTCTGTCTCCACGTGACAAATCATCTTCAAGTCCTTGCACAAGCTGACAGGGGTCAGAAAGTTTGGGGGACATGCTTGGGAAGCATGGCCTGTCCATCAGTAGCCAAGTGAGCATCCCAGGTCCCATTCGGGGCTACAACCAGCCCTGGACTGCTGCTGGTCCTGCTGCTGCTTGCTTGGTAGCTGGGAAATCCCAATGGATCAGGCATTCCAGAGGCGCAGAGTAAATGCAGCAGCAGGCTGTGGGGATGGGCTGGGATTTAGGGTCCTTGGTGTGGTCCATGTGGAACAGGCTCAGGTTAACTTAGGATGTGGGATGCTGTGGAGCCCTGCAGCCATCTCATGCAGGCGATGGATGCCCAGCTCTCCCACTCAAACCACTGCAACAGGGTGAGGAGCAAAGGCAAACATCTGGATGACCTACTGCCCTGACTGCTGGAGGCACGGGCTTGGATCGAGGTGACCATCAAGGGGTTCAGTCCTCACCCCTCTCTGCCTGCAGTGAAACCAAGATGCTGTGTACATTAAATGGTTTGCCCAGGGTCCAGCAGAAGACCTCTGGCAGATCCAGGAGAAAAGCCAGAGTCTCTGGGTTCCCAGATCCCAGGCTCCTGTCACTCTTGCACCCATCCCCGTGCAGCCTCCGCTCGGTGTGTGTTGTCTAACCACCTCTCTTCTGTCCTTTTCCTGCTCCCCTGTCCTTGGGAAGCCGTGCCGCGCTGTCCTCACCGCTTTGCCAGCCTGAGGCGGTTAACGCGCCGCAAACAGGTAAATTAACCTCTGTCCCTCTCCTTGTGCTGCCTCTTTCACTCTTGTTCCTTCCCGGGCTCCAACTTCCCTCTCTGCCACCTGCGTGGGGGCAGCTCCGAGCCCAGACTCTGCAGAGAAGCCAGTTCCTGGAGAAGACAGTTCCCTTTGGTGGCACAGACAGGGACTGCCAGGAACAGGGCACAAGATTGACTCTTCTTCTTTTTTACCCCTTTTTTCCCCCCTTTCCTCCCACCCCTCCTTCTTGCTTGCCTTGCTGGAAACCAGGAAAAACACCTCTGAAAACTGGTCTAGATAAATCAGTGCCAAACTTGCCCACAGAGATGCAGTTTATGAAGGACCTGGGGGTCCTGGTAGATGACAGGGTGGCCATGAGCCCGCAGTGTGCCCTGGGGCTGAGAGAGACAATGGGATCCTGGGGGCATCAGGAGGAGTGTGGGCAGCAGGTCACAGGAGGGGATCCTCCCCTTCTACTCTGCCCTGGTCAGGCCCCAGCTGGAGTGTTGTGTCCAGTGCTGGGCTCCCTGGGATCAAAAGGACAGGGATCTCCTGGAGAGAGTCCAGAGAAGGGCTACAAAGATGATTAGGGGCCTGGAGCATCTCCCCTGTGAGGAAAGGCTGAGTAAGTTGGGACTCTTCAGCCTTGAGAAGAGAAGACTAAGGGGGGACCTAATTAAAGTTTATAATTATCTGAAGCAGGGGATGGAGGGGGAATTGGCCAGCCCCTTTTCAGTGTCTGTGGGGACAGGACAAGGGGCAATGGCTGCACATTGGAGCACAGGAAGTTCCACAGCAACATGTGGAAGAACGTTTCCCCAGTGAGGGTGAGGGAGCCCTGGGACAGGCTGCCCAGGGGGTGTGGAGTCTCCTTCTCTGGAGAGATTCCAGCCCCCCCGTCTGGATGCCTATCTGAGTGATATGTCCTGGGGAGCTGCTTTGCAGGGGGTTGGACCCCATGATCTCTCGAGGTCCCTTCCAACCCCTACAATTCTATGATTCTATGACTATGCCCACAGCAGCCAGAACCTGGATCAGGAGCAGTAGGGATTGACTAGGTACGCTTTGGAGCACCCCCCGCCCCCCAACCACCCCACCCAGCCCTTGGGACATCAGTCTAAGGCACAAGATCAGGTCAGGATTATGGGCTTGGCAGGTTTGTCTGTGCAGGAAAAGGGAAGGTCCTGTTCTAACATGCTTTGTCCTCAGATGTATTTAGGCACAAGTGAGGGATGCTTTGGGATGGGTGGGCAGCTGTTCCTGCTCCTGGTGCACCTGTGGCAGATACTGAGCTTGCTGCAGTTGACAGCCTGACAGCTTTAACCACCACCAGTTCCAGCTCACCTTGTTTCTTGACCTTGGCCATGAAAACACAGGACCTATAGGCAGCTGATGCACCCTGCATTTGGGTGGAGACCTGAGGGGAAAGCAGGATGGGCAGGAAGGTGGCAGGTCAAGAGCAGCCATCCCAAGGCTTTCCCTCCAGCATCTCAGAGCCTGTATTTGTATAGACAGGGCTTGGAAGCTCCTTTTCCCTAGGGCATCCCTAACCCAGCCGAGGGAAGAGGCAGTTGTGACCAAGACCCTGTTTGTTCTGCTCTGAAATTTTTGAGGTTTAATAAGGGCAAGTGTAGGGTCTGTTATCTGGGGAAGGACAACTCCAGGTACCAGCACAAGCTGGGGACTGGCCTGTTGGGGAGCAGTGAAGGGGAGAGGGACCTGGGGATCCTGGGGAACAGCAGGATGCCTCTGACCAGCACTGTGCCCTCGTGGCCAAAAAGGCCAATGGCATCCTGGGGGTATAAGAAGGGTGGTGGTTAATAGGGCAAGAGAGGTCCCCTCTGCTCTGACCTGGTGAGACCACACCTGGAATATTGTGTCCAGCTCTGGGCCCCTCAGCTCCAGAAGGACATGGAACTCCTTGGGAGAGCCCAGCGCAGGGCACCAAGGTGATGGAGGGAGTGGAACCCCTTCCTTGTGAGGAGAGGCTGAGGGAGCTGGGCCTCTTTAGCCTGGAGGAGACTGAGGGGTGACCTCGTTAATGTTTATCAAGATGCGAAGGATGAGAGTCAGGAGGCCAGGGCCAGGCTCTGCTCAGGGATGGCAGCGACAGGACAAGGGGCAGCGGGTGCAGCTGGAGCAGAGGAAGCTCCATGGGGATGTCAGGAGGAACTTTGTCACTGTGAGGGTGCCAGAGCCTTGGGACAGGCTGCCCAGAGAGGTTGGGGAGTCTCCTCTGGAGACGTTCAAACCCACCTGGATGTGTTCCTGTGGGATTTAGTCTGGGTGACCCTGCTCTGGCAAGGGAGTGGACTAGATGAGCTTTTGAGGTCCCTTCCAACTCCTAACACTCTGTGATTCCATGAAAGCACATGGCACATGGTCACGAACTCACTACGCTGTCTGTGTGGCCGGGATGCACCTCGAGGTGCAGCATCCCTATCCCTGCTCTGCAACCAGCACCGCTCAAGAGCCCGCGGCCTCGAGGGATGCAGAGAGTGGGGATGTCTGAGCCGTGGCAGTGATTTAACCAGCCCCTTTGGCTTCATTTCAGCCTGTTTGAGAGTGGCATCAACTGGGGCCGGGTGATCGCGCTGCTGGGCTTTGGGTACCACATGGCCATCTACGTGTACCAGCACGGCGTGCCGGGATTCCTCCGCCGCATCGCCCAGTTCGTTGCAGACTTCGTGCTCCGGAACCGTATCGCCCAGTGGATCGCCCAGCAGGGAGGATGGGTGAGTCTGCAGGAGCACAGGGCTGTCCCAGGGGGATTCAGGGGTGAGGGAAGGTGTGGGGCAGCTGGTGCAGCCTGGGGACTACAGTTGGTGGGTCGCCCGGGTGCAGGCAGAGCAGCAAGCTGGCCCAGGCAGATCTAACGTGCTCTGGTTATTCTCTGTTTCCTGTTAGGTGGCTGCACTCGATCTGGACAATGTTTACATGAAGTACATGCTGGTGGTGGTGGCCCTGGTCATGGTGGGGCATTTAGTGGTACGACGCTTCTTCGGGCCCTGACAGATGTGGGGGCAGAGACTGGGGGGGGGGTCTGGCCAAGCTCTCTCTCAAATCTCTGCTCTGCATTGACATCTCCCAAGAGAGGGGGCATTCAAGAGAGAGAGCAGCTTGGACCTGTGACCTTCCCACCACAGGGCCCAGGGTCTCTGCCATGGATGCAGACACCTCCAGGACCTATGGAGAGACCCGGTGGGAGGGTGTGGGGGGGGTAAGTTCAACTCCGTTGTGTGTTTCACACCTCACTGAGGCTGAGGACAGAGCATCCTGTGACTCTCCTGGCATGCAGCAGTGAGGCAGAACAGGCTCCTCCAGAGGAGAGAGCCTGGAGATAACAAATGTGGTGGTGTAATACAGCGAGTGTGTGTGTGTGTGTGTGTGTGTGTGTGTGTGTGAGGGCACAGGGGGCTCGTCTGCTCACAGAGCTCCCCATTCGCTGGTGGCTCTCACCCAGACCGTGCCTGCGTTTGGAGAGGGGCTGTAAGTCACTGGAGGGGCAAGCCGGTGCTAGCCTGCATGGGGCTTGCTTTCACCTTCCCCCTATTCCTGAGCCCGAGGATGGGAGCCTTCTCTTCCCTTTTAACAAGCATCCCTACCCCTTTTTAAAGAAACACACTGACTGCCTGACCTCTGCCGATGGATGGCATCACCTGCCAGCGCTGGCAGGAGGGATCTCACTGCTGCAATCTGACCATGGACACCTGCAGCTCTCCCATGGCTGATGCTGGAGCTGGGGTGCAGCCTCACACCCCTCCATGAGCCCAAAGGCTCTGTGCCAGCAGACCTGGGAAGCACCAGCAGGTTTCCAAACACTAAAAAGCTGTGGAGTGACTGATGGTTGGTGAAGGCAGCCTGCCCCCAGATCTGCTGGGGTTTCCGTTCAGTCAATCAGTCTGAACGTCACAACAAGCAGCCCAGTTGTGACCAGTTGGTCTCCCTTGCTCTCAGTGGGGGGTACTGGAGTTACATCCCATCCCTGCATCAGCTCTTTGCCTTCTGAGGCAGGATGGTGCAGGCATGCCCTGGTGAAACCCAGGGCTGCAGTGTTTAATAGCAGAGGCCAACCTCCTCTGGGCACAGCAGCTTTGGGAAGTGCCTTGACCATGTTCCGTTCATGACTAATGCTTAAGCATGATTCTGGGGGGGGGGGGGGGGAGGGGAAGTAGGCTCCACTCACATCCCAAATCTTTCAGTCTTGCAAAACATGGGGAGAGTCCTGCTGTGGACTGCATGGTTTAGCTGTGTTCTTTTTACTCCAGGTTACTGTAAGGCTTGAAACTGTGACTGGCCCTGTCTGAGCCAAACTCACTCTATTCCAGCATCACCCATCTCCTAGAGCAGGTCAGCCAGCTGGAGGAGGGAGCCAGAGGGACCCTGGAGGTAGGACATGAGCAGTGGTCCTTTGGCTGGGCTTCTCTCCTCATGCAGACAGATCCCTTCTGAGCTGGAGCTGGGGACAATGGGAATCACAGTCCCGTAGCCATAAACAGGCTGAGCCCTCCTGCCCTCTGGGGTCTTTCCACCATGGCTAGAGCAAGGAACTTGCCTGGTAAAAAGCAAAACGGGCCAGGTGACCACAACTGACAGTGCTGTGAGCCATCCCTGGGGCATGGGGATCACCAGACCAGGGCAGAGCCCTGCTTGCCTTCAGCCCTGCCTGGTTGGTGTTGCTTTCTGCAGCGACCACCACAACAGCCCTGGGAGAGGGGGGTCAGAGGGATCCTGAGAGCAGCTCGTCTGCACTACTGTAACAAAGGAACTCCTGCCAGACAGCTGCCTAATCTGCCTTTAAACCCCTCCAGCATCACCGATTCCTACCTTGATCTTCACCCTCTGAGGGGTTTTTCCCCTCCATACCTATCCCTTACTGCAGCTTAAACTTGTTACTCCATGTCCTGTCCGAGCACGGGGCCAGGACACCTTACATCCTTTCTCCTTGCAGCTGCAGAGGCTTAGCAGGACCAGCCATCATTTCATAACACTTATGTCCCTCACGTTCCTGCCTCTTTCCATAGGAAAACAGGCTGAGAAGTTTGCTGTTCTACTATCAGGGTCATCCTGTGCTTATCATTTTGACCCAGACCCTTGGTGCAGTATCCCTTTTCCTGGTGGAGTGCCCTGGACTGTGCTTAATAGGAATGCAGTAAAATATTTGCTATAATATTCCTCTTATATATATATATAGATATATATGTTTTGGTTGCTTTATTTGCTTTATCTCTGCTGAGCAGCACAGATCTCCAGGGGATCAGCCACGCTCAGGTTTTGCTCTCACTCAATCACCCCCCCCAAGCTTCTTTGTCCTCTCACAAGTGTATTTCTTTGCATCTTTATCCACTCACACACCTTCATTTACCACCCTGCCACCAGTCTTGAGCAGATCTCAAGATTCCCTCAAGATCTCAGGACTCTTCTCTGGTGCCAACCAGCCTAACCAAACATCTCATCCCCAGTTCCCCATCCCCACACCTTACCTTCTTTTCTGGGTGCAAACACCACCAGATGGAGCCTTTTTGCCACGATGGAAAACGAACCACTAATTGTTATTTCCCTTTTCTCTTAATCAGCCACGTTATTGACATGTCACTGTCCTCCTAGGCTAGTTGTCTGGTTTGGTCGTTGTCTCCAGCAGGACTTTTTCAGAGGACCTTGGAAAGGAAACAGTATGTCAGCTTTTAGTCACTACTTCACCCACACGCTCCCAAGAGCTCTAACAGCTTGGAGAGAACATTTGCTTGTTCAAGAAGCCATGCTGCTCATAATTTATTCTCATCTTCCAGAGAAGGTGTTTCGACTTGCAAAACAAATTCAGCTGTCAGAACAGCTGAAGAAGGTTGTTCAGCTTTATGGTAGATGGTGGAGCCTTGGTAAAGTCCAAGATACCAGGGCAGAGAAAGGAACTTTTCAAATTGGTGCTGTAGCAAAGGAAAGTTTCCGTTTTTAATCTGTTTTCTCAGGTGATTTGCAGGAGGGATTGTCTCAGGAGATCAGTGTACACAGTCTTCACCCTGCTTTTGTCTCTCCTAGCTTTCCTGATGCTAGTTACCAAGTGGAAAAAAGGTTTGAACTGGGGTTGTGAATGGGCAATTGGTGTGTAGTACTGTGTCCTGTCACTGGATGGCAACAGCACTGCAGGCACAACCGCCTGGGTGGTGGCTCCCAGGGCAATGAGGGGCTGAGCTCCCATGGAAAGGGAACACTCCCCCCTTCCAGGTCCCCCTCTTTGGCCTTGCTATCCATCAGCTGCAACCTGCATCATGCTTCCACCCGTAGCAAAGGCAGGATCACTGGTTAGTGTCAGACTGCTGCTGGGGAAAGTGAGGAGTGATTTAGGGGTGGATGGGAACAGGCTATGGCAGGGTTGGGTTTGCTGGGATCAGAACAGAGCAGGATGAGAAGGTTTTGCCCTCCCCAGAACCTGATGCTCTTTGTAGGGTTGGGGGGAGGGTGTCTCTCCTGAGAGCTGTAGCAGGTATCTACCTCGAAGCCCCACTTGGGAGACTTTGGGCAGGGGGCCTGGACAAGGTGCCACAGCCCACCATGACATGCAGAAGGCTTTTGCTCTGGGACTGGCAGTGCCAGAGCCATTTAAAAAAAAAAAAACAAAACAAACCCCTTACTCTGCTGTAGAAGCCAGAGTTCTAGATGAAACTACGTGCCTCCAATAGCCCAAACTACCCTTAGGAGGCTGGATCAGCAGGGACAAAGTCCTGATCAACTATGATGTTTTTAAACTTTGTTTAAGCACCAGCCCAGCCACCAATTTTACTTTGTACAAAGGAAAGCCCACTGGATGCACAGGACAGCAGGCTGGCCCTACCACCACCTTCCAGCCTGGGGATGGCTGCACCCAGGGCTTTGGCTTCTTGCCCTGGTAAGCAAGGGAGTAGAGGTGGGAAGCCCTCAACTGGATGCTAAAGGTAGAAGATGAGGAGAAGGCTCTGCTGCCACTGTTTACAAGGAGAGGATTGTTCATGGAATCCCTTGGGTTGGAAGGAAAGTCTTAGCAAGGCTCCCTAAATCAGTGCAGGGTTTGGTGGAGAGCTTGCTGCTCACCAGAGACTCCAGCTGGGGTTGCATCTGAGGAGGGATGGCTTGCTCTGATGCCTACAACATCCTTGCTCCCACTGGTACCAGGTCAGCTCACTCCTAGACTGGGTAGGAAGAGGGGCCAAAGGAAAGCTTGTGCCATTCCCCTTCTTCACCTGGCCCCCCAGGATCAGCAGATGTGATGGCTTCAGCATCATGGTGCCTGGTGAAGGCTGAGCTGCGCCCCAGAAGTAGCAAAGAGGGGTGCAGGCTTCCCAGGTAGCAGTGCCTCTCTCTGCTGGCTCCCGTACCAAGGGGTGTGGGAGGGGAAAGCTACATTTGGTGAGGATTTCTTTGGGCAGGAAGCTACCCCAGGAGAGGTATGAGGGGAAGAGGGAGTTGTCCAGACTGAAAACTCTTGGTTCAAGCAGAGGCATCTGTGTTCAGAAGGGTGAGCAGAGGTCTTTCATCCAGAAGGTTATAATGGGTGCACAGAGAAGTGGTGAGAGTCTGAAGGAAACATCTCATTCACTGAGCCTATCTGAGAGCACTTTTTACTCCCACCTTCTCCCAGCTCTTTCCTTCTGGATGGAGGAATCTGCCTGAGCTGTTCCCATGCCTGTCAGATTCCCCCTCTCCCTTGTGGCCTTTCCTTACTCTGCAAGCCAAACCCTGAGCCATCCCTGCCAGACACTGCATGCTGCAGGGTTCAGGCTGGCAGGAAACACCAGTCTCTTCATGGTCAGGACTGGTGGCAGCCTTCTGTGAAGCTCTGTGTGATGGGTTTTACAAGGATACTTGAAATCACACTATTGCTATTAATCCTGGGTCTTCCTTGCTGTTTCCCCAGTAGCAAAGCACACGGTGTTTCCCCCACCTCCTTTCCCCACCCCTCCAGGAAGCCCCAGGTCTCCCCCAGCATCACAGGAAGGGGATGGGGTATATGATGGAGCAATAAAACGTGCCTTGCACTGACTTCAGAGGGGAGGGACTGGTAAACACCTTTCTTTTCCAGGGAGAGGGGGAGAGGAAGACCACACATTGTCCCAGTAGCAGTGGGGAGATGGGGAATGAGCTCAGGCTTTTCCCCAGTGCAGGTCATCTTTAAGTGGGAGGTGATGGGGCTGTGTGAAACATGGATTGCTTTTATCTGAAAAAAAAAAAACAACCCAACCCCAACAAACCCCAAACAAACATTTATTTCACAAATACTCTGTTTTAAAATGATGTAATATATTATATACATGTGAAAATAAATATGGTACCTGCAGTGCAAACTTTTTCCCTGGCTGTGTTGAGGGTTTTTTTTCCAGCAGCTGTATTCCTTGGTTGTGGATAGCTCTTGGGTTTACTGTGGGGTCCTCTGCACAAGCTATTTAGTCTCAGTTGCCCCATTAGTTTAGAGATTTCAGGCCTTCTTACACTTCTTCTGGCACAAAGACCTAGGTAGGGAGAGAAATGTGCTGATGGAGCTTGTTTTGCCACCCCTGAAAAATAGTGCCTTTGCAGCAAACTCTGCACCAATCTGAGGAAGAACTTCCCAGTGAGGGTGAGGGAGCCCTGGGACAGGCTGCCCAGGGGGTGTGGAGTCTCCTTCTCTGGAGAGATTCCAGCCCCATCTGGACACCGACCTGTGTGCCCTGTCCTAGGGACCCTGCTTTGGCAGGGGGTTGGACCTGATGAGCTCTGGAAGTCCCTTCCAAGCCCTACAATCCTGTGATGCTGTGAAACCCTGCAGGGATGAGGAAGTAACAATCCTGTAACAATCTGCTGTCTGATCAGCTGCTCCACCAGCCCGGAGGTTTAGGATCTTATCTCTGATGAGTCCTCACCACCCGAACAGGGAACAATAAGGATAGGAAATTGCAAAGGAAAAAAATCCATTAGAGAGGAGCACAACAGCTGCCAGAAACCACTCCAGCAAGTGAAAGTGTGGTGGCATCAGAAAAGCCCCACATGTACAAGCTGGGGACATGCAGCCACTGCCCCACACGGGGATGATGGCAACACCTGCAGCCACCAGCTCCTGCCCCCTGCCCACACCCAGAGCTCCATGGCCAAGTGGAGCCAGGGTTGGCACAGAGAGGGGACCTCAGGCTGCCTTTCCCAAATACCAGCCTGGGTCTCCAGGGCTGTGCCACTTCAATCACTCGCTAGGATGGGCCAGGAGCCTGTACCAAGCTGGTCTCTGGGCCACTGGTTGTGGTGGGAGGCACAGAGCCCAGGGCACTGCAGTGGGGCAGGGGAGGTGGGAGGCACAGAGCCCAGGGCACTGTGGTGGGGCAGGGGAGGTGGGAGGCACAGAGCCCAGGGCACTGCGGTGGGGCAGGGGAGGTGGTGTCCCCACCAATCCTTTCAGCATCCTTCCAGCTTCCCTGTCCCCACCCTCGATATGGATCTGTTGGTTTGGGGGCTGGCAGTGCTGGGATGTACAGCTACGGCAGGACTCTGCGGTGTAACAGAGGTGGCTTTGCAACCTCTGCCCTGTCAGCAGGCAGAGCAGCAGAGCTGTCATCGTCCAACCAGCTCAGCAATGAATCTGAGCAGCTCCACAGCCCCCACCCCCTGCTCTGCCCCATCCTGTCATTGCAAACATGTCTGTCTGTCCAGGCGTCCCACGACAGCTCTGTGCTGTCTTCAGGCACCTGGATTCACAATTTCTCCCTCTGAACAGCAGTCAGGTAAAATGAGGGTGGAGAGGCAGAGGGCAGGGTGCCTGCCAGGAGGGTCTGGGATCAAGGGGAGGGTCTAGACCCAGACCATGCCCATTTTCTGCAGAATTAATCCCAGGAAATCCATGGGAGCGTGGTGAGGAGGAGGAGGGGAGATGAAGGCTTGGGTAATAAATCACTGGAGAGAGAATGGGGAAAGCTCAGGCTTTCCACACAACCAGCCAGCAGCAGATTAACCATCAGAATGGAAATAAATATTTACCCTCTGGTTCCTGGCCTCTAAAAATAGCTGAATGACAGAGCTGCCAGTTGGTACTTTGGGATGGCTGCAGTAGGGCTGGAGCAAGATGAGAGCATTCCCAGCCAGGCAATCCTGCACATATCTGGCTGAGCTGGGGCTCTGCACAGAAAAACACCCTGCTCAGGCTCTGTCCTTTGCTGTCCCTGCCTCTGCGCAGGTAAAGGTTAAACTTTAACAAATGATAAGTGGCCCTAATTAAAGAGCCAACTGCTCCTGTAATCCACTTTGTGTCCTGCCCCAAAACCAGATCAAGCTCCTAATTAAGTTACCAAAAAAGCCCCAAATTAAGGCCACAATATTATTGAAGTCTTTGCCTTTGGCCATTCAAATAGAACTGACCCTAAACCAGAAGCCATGATCTGGCAGCAATCTAGATCTGGTGTTTGAGATGAGTACCTTGCCCTTAAAACTGGGTCAAACTCCAAACCACCCTGAGTTTTGTGGAAATAAAGGGCTTTTTTTGCCTGCTTAATTACCAGGATATGAAATGAGAAGTGGGCAGGAGCTGGGAAACCCCACTTAGTTTTATCCTCTTCATTTTTTTTCAATAAAACCCCTTTGCTCCCAGGCAGGTTTCCTTCACTTGGCATGTGTTTGAAGATTCCCAACTCCTGGCTAAGATTCAGCATGCTGTCATTACAATGTCAGGGATATGCTTCCTCCCCAGGGCTTGTTCACATCCATTCATCTCACCCATCGTTTCTACCCCTGATATCTGGGATTCCACATGGGACCTGGCTGCATTGGCACAAACACATTGAAGGGAACAGCCTTTGATCTGCCAGCTGAAAGGGGAACACATGCAGCAGTAAAACCCAGTGATTGACATGAACTGGCACCAGCATCTCTGACAGCAGCAGTGCCTTTGCAGCAGCACTGGGAGAAGAGCTTGGGGCAAACAGTTTACTAAGCCAGTGTTGGGTTGGGTTGTTGGGTTGGGGTTTTTTTTCCATCCTGTGAATTTGCAACTGGAGATGTGGATTCTTCTCCAATTTATTCCTTATTCTCAGATCTCCCTGACTTTCCCTAAAGGATCTCCACAAATCATGGTGGTCTGGGCAAATTGAGGAGAAGACAGCCCTGGAGGTACATCCATGAGATGAGCTTGTTCCAGCAGACATGACCATTCTGACACGTATGAAGTTGGGCTCTGCTCTGCTTTCCTGGCAGCCATACAGCTTTCTGGATCAGAGCTGGAGTCTCTCCAGATATCAAGAGCTCTGGCAGAGCAATTTCATGCCTGCACTCAATATACCATTTAGACAGACCCTTATCATCAGATGGCCGTGGGGAATACTGCAGGAACTCAATGCCCTTGGATGGATCACTGTTGTAGAAGGAGAAACCTCTTCTATTACAGTTAGAAGACCTGATTCAGCACAAAGAAAGCAATAAATTCAGCTTCCTACTTATACCAGTCACTGAAGGACACCAAACTATAACACTGTCTTTGTACAAGCCACATTTCTAATTCAGAGCTCCTTCTCTCCAAAAATGCCTTCCCATTTGCTTGAACCATGCCTCTTCCCATCAGCTTGTTCACCAGCACAGTCCAGGGAAGCACCTTGACATTTACCATGTGCTGATTGTGCACAATCTGGGGGGATTTACACCTGGGATTTGGGTGGGGGTGTTCCACACTTGCTCTGCAGTACCTGGAGGAAAGGTCAGGAAGCTGAAACGGGATGAGGCTCAGATAACACCCCCTGAACTCTGTGGCAGCACATAAGCTGCACAGGATGTTTCACAACTCTTTTTCCTTGCCATCTTCTTGCAATAACCCGTGGCTAAACAATGTGACCATGACAATGACCATGGTGAAGCTGCATTTCCTTACCAACAAAGCAATCCCACCACCAAGGCACCAAGGCAGCAGGGCAGCTTTCTAAGAAACGAGACACTTTTAGCAGCTGGTACATGTGAGGAAGGGAAAGGCAGAGCCATGGAAAGAGTTCTGGCACTCTACAGCTTGTTCAGACTTCAAGCCTTTAAAGCAGTTTGCAGATGCTCATTTTGCTACCTGCAACATTACTCCTGCTGCAATCCCCACCTTTGTTACCCCCTGAGGATCCCAAGCATCTTCCCCAGCAGGAGCATCGAGTCTCCTGCTCTGGAGATATTCAAGTCCCATCTGGACACCTTATCTGTGCAGTATGAGCTGGGGAGCTGCTTTGGCAGGGGGTTGGACCCCAGGAGCTCTGGGGGTCCCTTCCAACCCCTACAGCTCTGTGATTCTGTGATCATGCTCCATCCCTTCCAGACGCTGCAGCTGCCAACTCCCCCCCCCCAATGCTGAGCGATGGAAGAAGCACACCACGCTCCAGCAGAAGCCTGTGCTGTGATAGCTTCATGTGGAACATCCTACCAAGGGCAGAGCCACCACCCCAACTGCTGAGGAACTGACCTTAAAAGAGAAGGACATTGGGAATGGATGTTGTCTTTCTCCTGTGGTTCACTTGCTCTCCCAGCCTGGAAGGTACCCAGATGTAAAGCATCTGATTGCAGTGCTTTGGAGAGGATGCTGCAAGAGGCCAGAGTCACCTTGCACACACATCTGGGGGAAAATAAAGAGAAAAAAGACAGGCTTGTAAAGAATCACTCCCAAAAAGACAAACAACATTCCTCAATAAGAGTAACACCAAAGTTAGAGCTGCTCATCCAAGCAAAGGATGCACATTTCAGAACAAGCAGATGAAAACAAACCCCCAACATTTGTCCTATCTCCCAAATATTGTGGCTTCTCTGCCTTTAATAAAATCCTGGTTTCTGCAGAATCTTTATATTCCCTGTGCTCAGAATCCCCTCCCATTCCCGTGTTCTTTTGCCTCTTCACTTCTTGCTGTGACTGAAGAAACCCAGAAGAAAAATGCAGTTCTTCTCCTCAGAGCATTGTTTTGATGCATTTTGAGAGATTCAAAAATGCTTTAAAAGCCACTGAATTTTTTCCTCTGGGTAAAAAGGGCCTTTCCATTGAAAGAACAACAAAAATACTCTGGTCTAAGTTCCTCAGCCAACCTAATCTCGGGCTGAACTGTGTAATAGATGTAGGTTTAGAGGTAACATAGTGGGAGGAGGGAAAGGTAAGTTATAAATCCCAGGGAGGAGGCTGAGTTAGCCAGGCTGTGTGCAGGAAAGGGTTACACTCTGGGAATAAGAGGCATCTGGTCTACTCAGGTTCACCCCTCCCTGCCTGTTGCTGGTGCTTGTCTTTCCCAGTTCACTGAACTGCCAGGCTGGGGAAATACCCAAGAGCTTTTCTTACAGTTGTAGAATACCCAGCTAAGGGGCCAGAGGTTATCTGCTCAGGTTCCTTCTGAAAGTGCCAGCAGGAAAACCCTCTCCCCACTTTCTTCCTAACTGGTGCACATCACACCCTTACCACAAAGCCTGGCTGGAAATCTGCACCAGGGTGATATAGAGCCCATCAGCTCATTAAAGTGAACTCAATTGAAGCGTGAGCACGCCTCAAACCAGCAATAACTTTTCTCAATTAACTGTGCATGTAGGAAAGACCTTGAAGCACATTTTAAACTGCTGTATTAAGGCATTTCAAATTCCTTTGTGAACACTATTATTCTGGCTCACTTTAAACCTGGTATCCTGATCTGATGTTAAGCCAAGGCTGGTGAACATGACTTAGCAAGACCTAACTAAGCAGCTGAGTTGAGGTAAGACTTAACTTGCTGCAGTACAGCACACTGAGGGCTCTGTAGCATTCCTGCAGCTTGCTATTTTTCATTTTTCTGGGGGAAAGGCACAGTCCTCTGAGACAAAAAGCCATCCCTCTGCACGTCCCTGAGCACTGTGCCAGCAGCACCGGGAGCTCAGCATCCCACCTTGCAGTGCAGGCAGATGGGATGCAGGGTTAGGGATGCTGTTACCATGGTCACCCTTCAACTGCTGTGGGTCAACATTAGTGCTACCAAACACAGGAGGGCACATACTGCTTGAGGAAGGTCATGATAGCGGAAGGCAAAACATTTTACATCACAGCTGGGCTGGGTCTGTGCAATGTGGTTAATTAACAAGGCTCAGCTAGAGAGTGGTAATTTGTTAAGCCACATAACTTAATTGCTTGCCATTCACTAAGCTCCTGGTAATGTGAAAGGCAGCGTTGAACTGTCTATTAACATTTAGTCTTTTGGCTACTGGGGTGCAACTTCTGTGGGCAGATAAGGCTGCACCATTCCCCTGAGGGTTATCACACGCCAGCAGCGCTGTGCAGGGCCCCAACAAACAAGCAATGCTAATGAGAGGCTCCAATATTTAAGAGTTACCTTCAAAACTCAGCCCAGCTTGTCAGCTCCCAGCTGGTCACAGAGAGATGCGGAGACCCCAGCCATGGGCAAGCCCCTCATGGGAGTTGGGGTGTGCCTGGTCCTGCCTGAGGGCAGAGAAATCACAAGCTGAGCCCCAAATAAACAAAAAAACCTTATTTTTTCATAACTTTTTTTGCTGTGGTTCTCACAACAGAGCTTGTGCCTGAGATTAGTTATAATCAGCCAGGATGGAGAAAAGATCTTGTGCCAGGTCTCTGGCGCATCAGATACAGCAGCATCCTTTAGAACACACAGAAAACTGGACTTTAATTCCCAAAAAAAAGATGTTTTAGACATTCCCTCTAGTGGAGAGAGGGCAGAAATTCAAGCTGCAACGTTCAGCTCACAGAGGAATTCACATCCATAACCACGAGCTCCTGTGATGGGCTGCCTAGGGCCACCTTGGTGCAAAAAGCCAAGTGACCAGCTGGGAATTCTTACATCATTTCATGTTATCCAGGAATTTCATTTGACAAGAAGAAAAATAAACTTTTAAAGACATGTTTGTATTCATGAGAAATAAAAGTAGGGATTTGTTTGGGGTTGTTTTTTTTGCTTGCTTATACTGAAAAAGGAAATGTTTGATTTTGCTCCATCAGGGCTGGCAGGTTTTGAGGTGCTTAGGAGATAGTGACTGCTGGGAAGGTGCCTCCCTGGCCACCACTGCGTCCTTTGTGGCAGCAGGGTGAGCTCACTCAGGCTCTCATCACCAGCAGACAAACCAGGATGACTTTATTGCTGACGTAAATCAGAGATGCTCTGCTGTTTTCCAAGGAGCATTGCAGATTTATGCCAGGAGCTGACCCGGCATCTCTATTTTCAAAACTAGGGCAGATTGAAATATGCTGTTTTTCAGTAATATATTCAGGTTAACAGGGCTTTTATATTTGGGCAATTAATCTTGCACAGGCTGAGAACCTCTTGGGACAACGTGCAAAGGTTGCTAAGAAGAAGAAAACAAACACAGTTGTGTAACTCAGCTCTCCCATGTCTTTTCCTTCATGAAAACACACCGCAGCGATACGGCAGCGGTCTGAGACCCAGCAGTAATGTCACTTTAATGATGAGAAGCATGCCAAGACCTTAGTAGAGAAATTATTTTACTAAGAGGTAGTATTACTTCATCATGTGTTACTGTAAAAATGATCCAAACCAGAACTATTGAGACGGAAATCTGTGGTAACAGAGGAAAACCAATGCTGTGCTAGAGAAAGACTTTCCGGTTTCTTGTGGGACCTTCTCTGCACTAAAGCTTAAGTAGTACTTACTGGTAACACAACTTTTAGCCCTGCAATTGCCTTTGCTCTTTTTTTTTTCCTCTTTGCATTTGCTTTTCCCCAGTCAGACAGTATCACAGCATCACAAGACTGTAGGGGTTGGAAGGGACCTCCAGAGCTCATGGGGTCCAACCCCCTGCCAAAGCAGGGTCCCTAGGACAGGGCACACAGGTCGGTGTCCAGATGGGGCTGGAATCTCTCCAGAGAAGGAGACTCCACAACCCCTGGGCAGCCTGTCCCAGGGCTCCCTCACCCTCACTGGGAAGAAGTTCTTCCCCATGTTGCTGTGGAACTCTCTGTGCTCCAACTTGAGGCCATCGCCCCTTGTCCTGTCCCCACAGACACTGAGGAGAGGCTGCTCATTCCCCCCTGTGTCCCACCCTTCAGTTATTGATAACCATTGATCAGATCCCCTCTCAGGCTTCTTCTCTCCAGGCTGAACAGCCCCAGGTCACTCAGCCTTTCCTCATAGGGGAGATAGTCCAGGCCTTTAATCATCTTAGCATCCCTCTGCAGCACTCTCTCCAGGAGATCCCTGGCTTTTTATATCAGGGAGCCCAGCACTGGACACAACACCCCATCTGCAGCTTACCAGGAGCCCTGTGATACGACCCTTAGTTTTTAATTCTGCCAGCACATTACACTCTGAACCAGCCCAGTAACACAACAGCTGCACACCACAGAAACCAACCTTCACAGCTTTGTGCTCGCTGGAACCCAGGAAAGGAAACACCACCAGCTAAAACCTGTCAGATCACTGGCTTTCTGGCCAAGCTGCCAAAGCCTGGTGATGGCAAATCCACCCAGCGATGTGGGGATGATTGCTTCAGCGGTGAAGCCACTGACTGCAATGGAATCCATTCTCTCCCATCCAGTAGCCCCATCATGGCACGACCAGTTTCCATTCATGGGTAGCAATGGACTCTGAAGGAACACATGGGTGGCTGCAGCTTGATTTATGTCTGCTGCATCTGCTACTTCAAAGTGGCAGTCACGCTGTACCAACACACCACTGCAACAGCAGCGCAGTGATTTATGCTGGCTGAAAATCTGGCCCTTTACACCAGGGTTTTGGGTTTTTTTTAAGTTTCTTTCTTTCTCCTCCCACAAAGAAAAAAAAAAAGAATTAAAAAAATTTAGAAGATTTCCTTCCAACCCAGTAAAACAGAAGATCTCATTGGTTCTGTGTTGTAATATCACATTCTGCTAGGAACCAGCAATTCTGACTCTAGCCATGAAATGCAGGTAATGACCCATAGCCAAAGTAAATTAGTGTTTAATTTCCCATCCCTTGCAGACAGCTTACAGACGGAAATTGATTTCTAGCTTTTTTTTCTTTTTCATTTAGCATGCTTGTGTAATGTCTTTATTTCAGATTCAAGTGGTTTCCAGGGGATTTTAGCCAAAACTCATGCACTGGTGACCACTGAAAGTATCTGATTAATCAAGGTGGTGTCAAACAGCACCAGGGGATGTGGTAGGGACATCCTTGTGTGTATGGTGGGCTCTGGTCCTGGAGTAAATCAGCAGAGCTCACATCCCCATAGCATGCAGAGATTCACAGAACCACAGAATTGTAGGGGTTGCAAAGAACCTCCAGAGATCATCAAGTTCAACCCCCCTGCCAAAGCAGGGTCCCTAGGACAGGGCACACAGGTCGGTGTCCAGATGGGGCTGGAATCTCTCCAGAGAAGGAGACTCCACACCCCCTGGGCAGCCTGTCCCAGGGCTCCCTCACCCTCACTGGGGAAAAGTTCCTCCCCATGTTGCTGTGGAACTTCCTGTGCTCCAATTTGCAGCCATTGCCCCTTGTCCTGTCCCCACAGACACTGAAAAGGGGCTGGCCAATTCCCCTGCACCCCATCCTTCAGATATTGATAACCATTGATTAGGTCCCCCCTCAGTCTTCTTCTCTCCAGGCTGAACAGCCCCAGCTCTCTCAGCCTTTCCTCACAGGAGAGATGCTCCAGGCCCTTCATCATCTTCATAGCCCTTCTCTGGACTCTCTCCAGGAGATCCCTGTCCTTTTGATCCCAGGGAGCCCAGCACTGGACACAACACTCCAGGTGGGGCCTCACCAGGGCAGAGTAGAGCAGGAGATGTCCCACTGCTCTGGACCTAATCCCTTATACACAAGCTCTCACACAATTCCCATGTTCATTTGCACATGACACACTATAATTTAATCTTTTGCATGCGCAGTGTGCTCCCAGGGAGACATGAGGGTGTTTCTCTGTCCTACACAGACTCTCTCTGCTCTACAGATGAGATATCCTTGTCCTCAAACCAAGCTGATAGCTTCTGATGTCACATCTCAGCGCTGACCAGAGCTAGGAGCCAGCCAGTCCTCCTCTCTGCTCAGTTGCTCAACCACCCCCAAATCTCCTGTAATTCTCCCCGAACGTGGGCTCTCTTGTGTAATCTGATACAGCCACCAGCACACGCACACCCACACCCACCCTTTTTTCTGCTATTTAGGTAAAACTCAGCCAACAATTTCTTCATTGTACAGCAGCACCAGCGTTCCAGACAGGAGCTGGCCTTGGATGTCCAACCCTTTTGCTTTGCAAGGGAGGGAAAGGCAGGAAGAGACGGTAAGGTGTTGCTTATTCTTACAGCAGGTTACAACAGCTATGAAATAAAATAAGGGTTTTATAAGCATGTTGTGTGCTATATCCAACCCTCAGTTACTCCTTCAGCCCATCAGGTTAGTCTGGCAACTGCAAAGGAGGTGAGAGGAGGGGAAAAAAGGAAGTACTTTTGCTGGTTTACTTTGCTGAAGTGCTGTGGAGGAACCAGAACTGGTGCATTTTAGACTTTAAAAGCAGGACTAAGAGCTATTCTTTTTCTCAGTGTTTGGTTGATTTTCTGGTTCCATAGACACTTTAATAGTGCTATAAATTGTCTGGTAAAGGAACTGTTAGTTAGAGATGGTGTCTGGGGTATTTGTTTCTTATTGATGTGTAAATTGGCTCGCACTGCCAGCGTGCCTTTCTAAGGAGCATCCCTTTGTAGCGTGATGATGATAATAATAGCAATTAGCTTAGGATATGGCAAAGCGTTAATTGTGAATTAAAATCCCAAACAGAGAGGGCTGTTTACACGAGTTCTTTCCTCATGCTCCCTGTTTCAGAGTGCCAGGGACATTTCTGTGGGCGAGGGAATTTTCTGTGCCTGCTTCTCTCTTCTTCATCACTAAACCCCAGCCTTTCCCTGGCATGTTTGTTCAGGTGCCTTTGGCACATCTGCTGATGGCAGAAAACTGCTGCTCTCCTGGTGAATGCTGTGTGTTATTCCCCAGGAATGCTAACTTGGGTCTAATTCCTTACTGGATCACAAGGGCAGGTGAATAGAGACCAAAGGAAGAAAGGCAGGAGACTAGTGAGGCAGACTAGAGAAAGGAAGGAGTTCAGAGCACTAGTGAGGACAGTGGTGAGGGAGATGCAGGGCAGGGTATGACATGCTGGATGTTATCCATGCAGCTGCCTTGTCTGGGAACATAATGTAATTATTAAAGTCAATGTTTCTTCCTTTTATGCAAGAGGAAGACTGTGAGCAAATTAAGAAACTACTCTTGTGCCTCAGCCTACAGCAGTGAGTAGCCACCTCTGCCTGCACAGACTGCAGGGAAGGTTAAACAACATTCATCAAGCTCCTAAAATTTGCCATAAGGATGTTGGTCTTGTTATAGACTTCATTTAAAATATAAATCCATAGGAAAAAATTAGATGAAGCCAGAATGGATGATGGTTTCTGGGCATGATCTGTCCAGGGATTCATATTCCAAATAGTGTGTGGAGGAGAGATAACAGCTCTGCTGTGATGTGGAGTCTCTGCAAACGGTCACTGAAGTCTGTACACTGTCTGACTTGGGCAGGGGAGGAGGGATAAAAGGAACTGGAGTCTTGTCTTCTAAGAATATAACCACCTTAGCTGAACCCTGACACAGGAATATTGTAAGAGGCCATGGAATAGCAGCAGGGAGCTGCTTTGCTGGGTAGATCGGGGAGGGAAATATAACCTTGACAGAATTAACCCTATTTCAGAGATCAGGAGATGGGCAGAGAGGTGTCAGCAGAGCTAAATATGGTACTAAACACTTACCTTCTGCCTTAGAGGCTGAAGTGGAATGTAGGCAATCAGAGAAAAAGCTTGAAAGAGCAAAGTAGGGGAAAATGTCCTTTTATGTGGATGATCGAATGTTGTTTTTAATTTACAGCAGGCAAAGGGCTACTTCAAGCCACTGAGGAAGGATGTGGGCTTATACTGTTGGATTTACTGTCCTGCCTCATGTTGGAGGTTTCCTTGGCTGGTTTATTAATCGAAAGGAAATACCTGTTTGGTATGAGAAGCTGAAAAAACCTTCATGGTGTCCACCCCGCAAAATATTCCCTCTTGCATGGACTGTCCTGTACACTGGCATGGGGTAAGTTCTGCCTCCTGCTCCCTCCCTCATCCTGCCTCCTGCTCCCTCCCTCATCCTGCTGTCTCTGATACAGAGAAGAACAGACATTTCAAACTCTTCCCTTTGCACCTGAAGTAGCAGGGCATGTCAGGGTGCTCACTGCCAGCAGATGAAGTACACCCTGAGCCAAATTCTGGGCTGAGCTCTTCAGATTGACCCTGCAGGCAATGCTTTTTGGCCAGGGACACACAGCCCACACTCAGTTCTGTAAACAGCCACTAAAACCAGCCTGCTGCCCTGGGGAAGCAGTATGAGGCCCGCAGGTACAACACAGGCGATGGGTTTGAGAGGAGCAAGGCACACAGATGCAGCTGTGGTGTGAACACGACTGTCTTGCAAATCCCTCACTGCCCAAAATATCTTACACAAAAAGACTTTGTGTTAGAGGTTTACTCACTGCCAAACACTGATGTGCATCCCTCTTCACAGCTACGCCTCCTACCTGATATGGAACGACCTGGGTGGCTGCAGCAGCAAAGCTGTCATCCCGCTCGGTCTCTATGGGGCTCAGCTGGCCTTGAACTGGGCTTGGCCTCCCTTCTTCTTTGGTGCACGGAACCTGAGGATGGTAATGTATCCAGTAACGTGTTCATCTGCTGGATGTGTGTTTGCTGGTCTCCCTGCCATGGGTTTTAGGGTTGTTTGGAGATATTTTTTCTAACTAGTGTTATGCAGTTGTAAAGAAAGGTGCAAGAGCAGCTTTTACTCAGCTATAGTTCACACTGCACCTGGTTCTAGACAATGGTATCAGTCCTTTGCACCCCTCTCCCTGCTCTTGCCTTGCAGATAGCCAGCCTGAGCTGAGCAGGGCGGGAGATCAGGGACTCTGATAGTCCACTGCTGTGTTTCTGAGTTAAGGATTCAGGGTTAGAGATAAGTCCTTCTGGAGTCACACCCTGCACAGCAAAGTTAGCATCCCTGGGGGTGGGGGCACATCAGCTGTGGGCAGCTTATCAAGCAAATACAATGCACTGTGCAGGATAGTGTTAGAGGACAGGGGAAGGTAAGGCACGGCAGGAGGGGTGTATTCAAAATGCACTCACCTGGGGTGCCAAGGCTGGAGGTGACAGGGTGTGGGGTGGGACTATTGTTTCCATCCAAATTTTGACACTGTGGATGAAAGGTAGGTTTAGAAAGTTCATGAAGTAGTAATAGCCATTGGCACTAAAGTAAACAAGCCTACGCAGACAGATCTGAAATGGAAGCAGCAGAAGGAGACACTGGTCATCATAAAGTGTTATTAACCCACAGAACTCAATAATGAACAATTAAACAAGACATTAGTCTTGGCTCCTGGTGGGATACCTTCATGTCTCACTGACTGGAGCTCAGAGCCAAGGTCACAGAATCACAGAGTTGTAGGGGTTGGAAGGGACCTCGAGAGCTCCTGGGGTCCAACCCCCCTGCCAAAGCAGCTCCCCAGCTCATACTGCACAGATAGGCATCCAGACAAGTCTTGAATAACTCCAGAGAAGGAGACTCCACCACCTCCCTGGGCAGCCTATTCCAGTGTGTTTAGGATCACTAACACAACCAGTGTTAAACCCTCCCCTGTTGCTATCCCATCTCACCTTTACCGGGATGGTTTAGAGTCGTGCCAGGGGAAGACTGCTGCCTGTTCTCATGAGCACCACGTCACCGCCTTCTCTCTGTCCCCCAGGCACTGATCGACATCCTGCTCTTGGACGGCCTGGCGATAGGCACGCTGTGCTCCTGGTACCGCATTAACAAGATAGCAGCCCTGCTGATGGTGCCATACCTGGGCTGGCTGGCCATGGCGACGTGCCTCACCATCCGCATCTGGAAGGACAACCCTGAGCAAAAAACAGGGAAGAGTGAATAAGAGTGGGACAAAAATGAAGGGATTGTGTGAAACTAAACTATGCTGATGTGAGCCAACACCTAATAGTTTGGGGGATTTGGTTTTTGGGATGGACAGGCATCAGAACATGTCGCCTCCTCCCTCCTTTGTCATGGTTGGTAAAAGAAAGGTTTGCCCCATGCACTCCTTTAAAGCATCCTTACCCCAGGAACTATTTATTCCAGCACTGTTGAGTTGGGGGCTGCAGCTCCACAGTGGGTGATCTTAATGCCATCAGGTCAAATTAGCTGAATTAGAATCTCATGATCCAGAATTGAGAGCAGCACCCCCTCCAAACTGCCACCATTCCCCTGGAGAGCAGAGCTTGGTCACACACGTGGTAAATCCCATCTCCTCTTCTGGGACCAAACAAAAATGCCCTTCACTTGTGCACACACTGATTTTTAAGAACATACTTCATTATTTTTTCTTTGCTACTTGGGCTGTTGCTTCATTTTCACATATCACCTGGTTTGGGCTTTCTACCATTAACATTTTTTTTTCTGTCAGCTACCAAGCAAGCAGTAATCTGTCTTGTTCTGCTACTGAAAGGAGACCAAGCACTTTGACTCCTATTTGTGGAGTATCACACTTCCTGAGTTTCATGCTCTAAGATAAAGCAGCAATGATTAGAATGCAAATGCTTCTCCCAAGAGGAAACGTCTCTCTTCCACTTCTGTGTGCTGTAACTCATCAGAAAAGAAAACCATGGCAGTGCCTTTGAATTTAATTTTGCTTTTAAAGTACAGAAACACAAGGGCCTTTGTAAAATTTAAAAACTTGCCAGCATGGGGCCAAGCCATGACAGAATCAGACACAAAAGGTGCATGGACTAATTCCTTGTCCATCCTTTCTCCTGGCCCTTGACTTTGATAAATCTTAACCTTAGGTGTTGCTGTCCTCAGAGAATATTTACTATTATTTTTTAATTGATAGAAGCAGTTTATGTGAAGAAAAGTGGTAGGAGGATCTTCTTCCTGGCAGCTGACTGTGTATTTGCAAAGGGTGGGAGTAGGGGGGCTTAGCTGGGGATGTAAAATAAATTGTATTTGCTTTTAATAAAAACAAGCCACTTTTCTTTGGAGAATAAAAAAAATAATCTTAATTATTCTTGTTTTACTGGTTTGACACTAGGTTTGCTAAAGCTCAGGGGATCCTGTCTGGAGTCTGTGGCTTGTGCTCTGGCCCCACAGGGAAGGGAATCAGCAGCCAGGCTCAGCAAGGCTCCCAGGCTCCTTCCTGGGTGGCATTGGAGTACAGGAGCTGTGTGGGTTCCGTGCTAAACATCCCAAAGGTCCCTTCAGCCCCTTCATGTCAGAGACACGATCCCTTGGGGGTACACCCCATGACAGGCTACTTTATTATACTTCACCCCCCAGCTTCAAGCTAAGGAAACTAATCTGGGGGTTTGGGGTCCTTCCTGAGTTGCACCAAGCATGATTTCAGAGACACTGAATGTTCTTGTGCCCAGCTCATGTAAACAGCAGAGCTGAGTGCTAAGTACAACTGAAAGCTGGAGCCAAGAGAAACAAATAACAGTAGCTGAGAGCAGGTGAAATCAGTCGTTTATCTGTGTCTATGTAGCATTGGTAGTCTATCTTCTGCTGTCATTTTGATCCCACCCATTATCTTTCCCCTGAAGTCTTGGTACCACTCAATACAGGTCTGCTGCCTGAACCTTCCCTCTGCAGCCCATTCCAAGCCCATTCCCAGCCCTGCCAGCACTGGGGCTCTGGGCTCTGGGCTCTCTTTCACAGCACACTGCTGTAATCTTCCGAGCAGAAGAACCAGCTGCTGAATAGATGTGGCTGTAACCAGGAGTAGGGATGTAAACCACAATCACTGCAGGCAGCACTAGAAAGATCATAAACTACATTAAATAAAAAATAATCCTAAATCCTATATATTCCAGGGCTTTATATAGCTGTATGTTACCACTGAGCTTATTTATAGTGTTGTTTCGCCTGTGTCTCCAGAAAGCCATGTGCCACAGTACAGGAAGACATAAATTAATTCTCCCTTAAAAGAAGCTAATATCTGGGCTGAAGATCCAGTTCAGTGGACTTAAGAAGGATTTAGGGTGGCTAAGCATCACTCTGCCTGTCATTTCCTAGTCAGCGTGGCTTGGAGCAGAGGTGAGCAGAGCCACCTAGTGAAGCCGGGGAGGGGGGGCACATAAAGCAAGTCAAGGGAGCGATCTCTGCTTTTAAAAAGGAGAAAAATATTACTTAAATCACGTTTAAGCTGGAGGCCCTGGGTCTGGTTCAAACCTGCAACGTTTTAATCCCATTTCCAAATATATAAATATATGATCGGCTTTATAAGTTAGTCAAAGAATCACAGAGCTGTAGGGGTTGGAAGGGACCTCAAGAGCTCCTGGGGTCCAACCCCCTGCCAAAGCAGCTCCCCAGCTCATACTGCACAGGTCGGTGTCCAGACGGGGCTGGAATCTCTCCAGAGAAGGAGACTCCACACCCCCTGGGCAGCCTGTCCCAGGGCTCCCTCACCCTCACTGGGGAAAAGTTCCTCCCCAGGTGGCTGTGGAACTTCCTGTGCTCCAACTTGCAGCCATTGCCCCTTGTCCTGTCCCCACAGACACTGAAAAGGGGCTGGCCAATTCCCCCTGCACCCCATCCTTAAGATATTGATAAACATTGATTAGGTCCCCCCTCAGTCTTCTTCTCTCCAGGCTGAACAGCCCCAGCTCTCTCAGCCTTTCCTCATAAATAATAACAATAATAAAATAAATAATAATAGCCCTCTTTCCCCTTCTTCCCATTTTTTTCTGCAGGTAAAGGAAAACCTGGAATTAAGAGTAATATGTATATTTTAAAATATTTTCATGTTCACCCTCCCCATTTTCCCCAATGTGTGTCACTAGCTTACTTGTTCTTGTCTTCCTTTCAGCTCCTCTTCCTTCCAGTCCAACTCTTAAGTGCACCACTAGCTTCTCTTTGGTACTATTATCTTGCAGGCAGCAAAAATAGCAAATGCTTCTATGGATAATACCCATAATAGTTTGAAATCAATTGACAGATTCAGCAAAACACCCTCTTGTATTAATACTTCAAGCATCAGTTGGGATATTTGCTGTTTAAGCAGATACACTAAAACCCTTTGCATAAAAATAGCTTTAATGACATTTCAAAGCCAGTGATGGAGAAAATGTCTCAGTTACACTGTGCAGTGCAGACCCCAATCAGCCCCTGCCCTCACGCATCCCTGGTTTCCCACTGATGCTGTGTAACAGGGTTCATGGTCCTGGTCATGAAGAAGCATGTGGATCCATCCCTGTGTTACAAATGACCAGAGGGAAGAGGAAAAAACTCAAACCAGTGGTGGCTAGAAGGCCAAAGCATGGTTAGGAGCCCAGCTTGTTAAAATCAAGGGAAGTTTACCTCTGAGGGGATTTCACTTTAGGTTTGCTGCATGCGAACTTGGGGCTCCCCCCATCAACACCAACGCTCTGGGCCTCTTTCTCCCAGGGCGTCCAGGAGGAGCACTGGCAAGTTTTTCTTATGCCAGCAAGAACCAGGCAGCAGGTCAGCTGAAGCACCTTAGTCTCCCCCCTAAATCAGCTTATGGAACGGATACCATGTCCCACCCAGCATCAGGAACATTCATAACCCACGATGGGACATGTCACGGTGTACAGGACTCAAGCAGTGACTCAGACAAAGGCTGTGCATTCGTGACCGCTTTCACGGGGTCGTGGCATTTAGAGAGGAGCCACCTCTCAGATCACAGTGCCTAATGATGATCCCTCCTCTTCAAACTACGACAAGTCTTTCCAGAAAGACATATTTGATATTAAACTGACTGTTGCACTTGATCTCAGCCCAAAGGGCACATCCCTGGCTGCTGGATACACAGCATGTGTGCATAAACAAAACCTTTCTGCCGTGCAGGCTGGCCTCTTTTCCTAAGCCTTGTCTCATTCAATAATTTACCAGCTGTTCCAGAAAACACTCTGGCTTCAGCAGTAAGGAACTTTAATTGATTGATACGTTAAAATACAGAGTCAAATGCTAGAGAGGATGTACTGCTGAGTGTGTGTAAACTTCAGAGGCGAGACTGAGGGCCAGCATCTCTTCCCCTCCCCAGCTTTGTTAGCACTGTGTGGTGCAGAATATAAATTCCTGTGGCTTTGAGCACTTGCAGCATGGTTGGGACTGACCTTCCCCTCAAACTGCACCCAGTAAAAAAGGCAGCAGAAGCCCAGCAGGAAGGAGGTGGTGCTGCTTGGAGCTGTCATTAACTTCCAGTTGTGCTTTGAATTAATTGGGCTGCCAGCAGCTCCTGCTAACAAAGCAGGCTCCTTCCCAGCTCTGCAGCAGCGTGGTAATGGGCATGTGAGGTTGGGGATCATGGGCCAGGAAGGTCCAGGCTTTAGCTGGGAATATAAGGCAGGAAGGAGAGATGATTGCTTCTCTCCACTTACACTGTGTCTCGCTTCAGCTCTGGTGTGGCTTCATGGGGAGGGACAGTTCTGCAGGGAGGGAGGTGTGCACCATCCAGGTCGAAGCAGTGGGATGCTGCAGTCCCTTGGTTTAAATCTGGGCATTGCGGCCCTGCAGTGGGAGGAGGGGGACAGGAGAGAGCCCACAAGGGCGGGGGGAAGGAAAGCTGCCTCTGCACATCACTGTCAGAGTGTTTATTTATTTATCACGTAACGGTAGTTACAGCTGGAAAAAGCAGGAGGGGGATTGCTGCCAGACAATGTATCTAGGGAGATGTTTTGTCAGTGCCACCAGCTGTCCCCTTGGAATAGAGTGCACGGCTGAGCCATGACTCACGCAGCCCGTGTCTTATTTCACCCTCACATCCATCCAAAAATGTTCCTCCAGCCTGAGAATGCAATAAAAGCTGCCTTTTCCTGGCAAGGGCTGTCACAGCCAGGTCTTTTCTACTACCCCTCGGTGAGCAGGAAAGGGAAACAGCCATTTTAACTTCAGGAAAGTAACTCCTGCTGCAATTAGAGGAACAGCAGACGACCTGCCTGGGAGACAGGCCAGGGGAATACAGTATTGTCTATGTGAGACACTTATTTAAGATAGGCAAAATGTCACCCGAGTTCAGAGATGCCTCTAAGTCAATAGAGAAACTCTTCTGGATGCAGGATCAGACCTTACCATCCAAAACTTCAGCAAAGCCAGAAAGCTTCTCCTAAAACAAGCTGCCATCTTAGCCATGCCTTGCTAGCAGTCACCTTTGCTGACAGTAGTCCCATGCAGACAGCTCTTCAAATCTCACTCCAGGTTGGTGTCTCCGAGGTCCACTCCTCCCCATTACTTTATCTAGATCTCCTCAGTCATCCTCAATGCCCTGACACAGCAAACCTTTTAAAATAGGAGACAGACTGCCAGATGTTGCAGGACACATCTGTCATGGGATGGAGAACGAGCTCTGGAAGGAAACCATAGCTTGGGTGTGTGCCACTGAGCCGAACTCTGCTCACTAGCCGATCCCGGGGCTGCAGCGCAGGGTTGTGCTGCACTGTCAGAGGTTTCCCCACACGTGAGGTGCAGCTGCTGAAGAGCAGGATTACCTCTGAGGGAAGAGTGTGGACCTACAGCTGCATCCAGCACGCTGGGCATAGGGAGAGGCCACTGGGCTGTGCTGGGAATGAGCATGGCTTAGCCCTTGCTGTTAGCGAGCAAACAGTCCCGATGTGCATGTGGGTCTCCTGTGCTGCTTCTGTGGCTGAATAGCCATTCTCCTGTGCAGGGCTCTCCAAACAGAATGCAGTTCATAGTCACCTAACTCATTAAATCAGTGAGGAGAAGGGCAAGGTGAGAGGGAAACGTTAATAAAAAATTCCTGTTTGGCAAGCACAGTGATTTTAGTCGACTGAAGCGCTGCTGGGAGGTCCTTACATGAGGCTAGCTGCACCCCTGGCACCTCAGCACCCACACCCCAGCCCCTTCTCTGAACTAGCTGATGGAAAGAAATTTTCCATCTGTGGCTTCAGTCATTAGGCCCACGTACACCCACGCTCTTACACCCACGTAAGCACTTTGGGAGAGCCAGGACTGCTTAAAAACAACCAAACAAAACTGATCAAAGCTTTCATTCCTGGGGCTCTAACACAAAATGTCACATCAGCGGTGTCCCTTTATATTTTTGGCACAGGCAAACGCTGCAGGGGCTGGATCAGGACTCTTTAGTGCACTGCCCTAGATGGAGCTTCGAAGCAGCTGGGGAAGGGCTGGATGGAGGTAGAGTCTCAGTGCCACATTCCCGAGATTAGATTAGAGCTCAGCCCTGAACCCTGCAGAGGGGCCAGGCCAGTGAAAGCTGAAGGAAAGATGGGATCTAAGACATCAAGAGCTTCCAAAAATAAAGAAAAGTGGGTCAGAGGGACCGAAGAGGGGCTGGAAGGCTTCTTTAAAGTCTTAAGGGTAAGAAGGAAACAAGCTGTCGCTCATTAAGAGAGGATTCCCATCCCCAAAAGCACAGCCTGAAATGTCAGAGGTGAGAGTAATTGGACAGGGGAACTGGAATTTGAGCATAGTTACCATGCAAGAGGAAAAACACTACACCTGCCCTCCAGGAAAGTATTTTAAGCTTAAAAATAAATAAAATTCTGTGCCTTGAAAATGAGAGATACATGTTCCACGGATAGGATGTCTTGGAACTTGTCAAATCCTTGATTGCGCTGTTGTCACAATACTCTCCATGTCAGCTGTGTCAGTCATCAAATAAACAACTCCTCATCACTAGCAAACAGTGTGGGAGTAAAGGGGGGTGCTCCATCCCCAGAGCGACTGCTTTTCAGTCACGTTACTAACACAAAGCTACAGAGGACACGGGGGTGCAGCAAAGCAGGCTGTCTTTATCAAGCAGGCTTGAAAGAGTAGCCAGAATAAACTACCCATAATATATTATTAATTATCTATAATAAATTATCTGCCCAATGACAGATTTATTTCATTTTGTGATGGCGCAGACCTCTCTAAAGATATAAAGAGCCAACTACAGTAACACAGAGCCTGAGTCTGGCCCCAAAGCAGGTATTCACACCTATTTGATTTCTATGAAATACAGTTTATCCTCCTCAGACTAAAAGCAGGTTTCCCACTAAGTCCAGACTGAATACTCAATCAAATATAGCTTAAGATTTCATATTTATCCAAATCTCTATGACAGTGGGGTTGGAACTAAATGCAGAGCCCAAGGTACTGGAGATTTGATTTCCAGGACATGTTGGTTAAAACATGAGTCCTGCCCAACTACACGTTTTCCATTTCCTTTCCCCCTTGTGGCACAGCAGGATTAGTCTCTGAGAAAAATCTGACTCAGGTTTTCATTAGGCTTGGCTCACGTGGGATTTATACACACTTAAAATGACTTAGAGTGAGAAACTGGGAGTGTTTTATATAATCCTGAAGAAAGGAAAAAAAAGAAAGAAAGAAAAAAAAAGAAAAAAAGAAAGAAAAAAAAGAAAGAAAAAAAAAAGAAAGAAAAAAAACCCCAAAGAGACAAGCCCCCAACCCAAATATAAGCCCCTCATTTTAGGGCTTGCAAGAGCTACGTTACCCCTGAGCATCCTTCTAAGTTACCACAGCCTCTTCAAGCAATCTGCTTCCTTCAGTGCTGAGCAAACCAAACATCCCAAACTCGTGTCAATAAAATCTTTACAGTCCTCCTTGCTTCTCTTTGTCTGAAAGGCAGATGTCCACACCCACACCAGTTCAGGCAAACCCCAGTACGTGCCTTACCAGAATGTCTCCAGTATCGTGTCCTCGACATGCTGGTGACACCAGTCCCAGTTATTACTGCATAATCACACACCCCTCGCTTCTCATCACGCATCTGCCCAATTCTTTGGCTCCAGTGCAATCCCTTGTTCAAGGTCTGCATCATCTGCAGCTGTAAAAATGAGACAAACAAAAAATTACTGCAAGAATCACTAAGCCTGGCAGCTTTCAAAGCCTTACTCTTACCTAGCTGCATTAGCTTAGTGCTTTTTAAACGTTCAGGTGACAGAAGAAATACAGAACAATGGGCAGATGCTCAGCACACACACTGGGAATTGCCCTGCACCACTGGGAATTATGAGGCTGGATTTAAAACATTTGGGAGAAGGTTCTGGCTTGCATTTACACCAGTACAATCTGATACCAACTACAACCAGCAAAATTTCACCCTGTTCAGCTCCCATTTTCAGTGCCTCTGCATGGACGAGCAGGGCAGAGGGCAGGTAAGGTCTCTGCTCAGGTTCTCTGAGCCCTCCTGCTGTGATGCTCCACATGGCCCAGGAGGCCAAATCTATCACCAATGGGGATTTTTTTCATCAAACCAAATCAGGATTGCCCCTTTCCCGCCTTGCCTGAGCCAAAAGAGTGGTCCTTCAAGGTCAGCAATATAATAAACTGGCAGAAGAAGGTTGATGGACAAGCTGCCAGCTCTGCGTCTCGCCAGCTATCTGTCACACCAACGGATAAATAGATCCTTATGCTCCCAGGATATTCCATCCATTGCTTAACCCGCCCACAGCAAAGTCGTCACTTAATTTTAAATTAAAAGGGGAGCAAGAGGGATTGTTAAAAAGACCTAGAGAAAGCAAGGGAAGGAGGTGACATCTGAGCACCCTAGGTCATCCTACCCCATCCAGCCTCTATCATTGCTGCTTTGTTCCATATTTAGCTCCCAACAACTGTGCCGAGTGCAGGAACTCCCAGCTCTGTTTTTCCCTCCTCCCTCTGCTGTCTCCACTCCTTTAGAGCTCTCAGAAATTGCTCTTTCTTTTTCCCCAGTGACTATAAGTTAACAGCTCTCTTCTCAAGAAGATGGCAGAAAAGCAGGAAGAGCCCAGCAACGCCCAGAACGGTGAGCCTGACAACGCAGAGGAGGGTGAGGGAAAAAAGAAGAAGAAGTTGAAGCGGGAAGACCTGCCACCTTTTGAAATTGTGACAGGGTAAGAGGCTTAGATATAAATATGGGGGTGCAAGAGAGGGATGTTCAGGGGTCTCTGCCTTGTATATTGGGTAATTAAAGATGGCATCTTCAGCCAGGGCATTTCTCAATACTCTTAAGTGGTCTAAGTGTGGCTTTTGCTGCTGTGGGGTTTTGTTAAGAGTTTGGCTGAGTTTTGCAGAGGACAGGTTTGCTCCAGGCAGGCAGGGAAAGCTGTTTGTTTTTCACAAGCAGGTTTGTTTCTATAGTGTTAACTGATTCCCTTCCAGCACAAGTAGTCCTACCGACCGCAATGGGATCACTTGCCTGATGGTATCAGGATGGAAAGAACTGGCCCTTGATGAGCACTGAACATTGATTTCTTGGTGTGATCAATGGCTCTCATCTGAAAGTTTCTCTGTCTGTGGATTAGGAAAGATACTCCTGCAATGGCTACTTTGCTTTATAGACCTGAGTGACAGATACTTTTCAAGAAAGCTAAAAATCCACATTTTCAAGGGTTCCACAGCTGGAACTAGACTTTCAAAAAGCCCAACTCACAGGAAGGCACCAAAACAATATGCAGTTTTTAAGACAGCAAAGCAGCAAGCAGCTCCTTTTTGCTCCAGTGAGCCTGGCCTTTGAAAAAGGCAGATACAACAGAGATCTACTAGGAAGCTGAACTCTGTCAGATATAATTGACAGCTGCAACTAGGAAAAAACTTCTGTAATCTGCTATCTCTGAGCATTTCAGAATGCTCATTGTAGTCGTACGATGCCTTATGTCATTCTTCCCTCTGGTCTCCTTTAGTCACTGAGGCAGTATCAACCAAACCTGTGATGTCCTCCAGCTACTTGAATGTAAAGCTCAGGCCAGATTCTTCAACTCCCACTCTGAATCCTTCTGCCTGGGACATGCTCACTGATCAAAAAGATTCTGCAAATAAATTTTAGCTGACATTTCTGAAAACAATGCACAAGGCAGGACAGCACCTATGTCTGATCTCACACAATCAAGGGTGGAAAAGTATTTTCTTTCTAAAGTATGTCTGCTCTGAACAATCTCTTCTGTGGATGGGGCTGTTCACAGGCTTTGGTCTCTGTTGTTCACAATCTGGAAAGACCACACATCTGCCTGAGCAGTGACTTCTAAGAAGAGCACATCCCTCTGCTAGGAACTTAAAAGCCATTGGACCAACAGCATGTATGGTGACAAGTTCTAGACTCTTAAGACACATCCTAAATTGAATCTCAAAGAGGAAATTAGATTTTTTTCACCCTCAGAGCACTCAAATTGCAATTAGAAAGGCTAAAGAATTGGACAGCATCTTCAAACTTCCTTGTTAACTCCAACAACCTGGATAGGAATTCATGCTCTCATTATGGAGGAAAAATACTTACTTGGTGCCATTCTGCAGTTCAATTATTTGTTGAAATGACAGGGCTTTCCACTCTGCAAAGGCAGCAAGAACGTGAGGCATGAAAGGTGCTTTCAGAAAGGGGCAACAATAGGAAAACTTAACCTGCTGAGGCTTAGGAGTGAGCTGTGCTGAACTGCACTGGGGCAGAGATACTAGAGCAAGAGCAGAATGATGCAAGGAAGCTTTGAGTAAGGCTTTTCTAAGGACAAGTTAAAGTCTGTACTACACATTAAGCTAGTACCAGCTGAACTTCATATTCTGTACCCTGATACGAGGCAAGACTGGAGTTTAAGGTTCTGAAATGAAAACACTCAAGTGTTTGGAGAGGGACTGTGGAGCTGTCAGTGTGCAGGTATTTCCAGTGTGCTCATCATGATGCTATTTGGAAAGTGCTTATAAATACCTGCTGAATTCCTGTAGGAATCACGACCAAGCATCTGAGTATTAGTTTATTATGAATACACTGGCTATTAAAGGTGAGAGTGAGGAAGTAACACAGAAATCCTACAGGACCCTGAAAGAGAAACAAAAAAAATCCAGCATTTTTTACCTTTAAGAAATACTCAGTGAGCATGGACAGTACAATCACTGTTTGGGTTTTTCTACTTATTTACAAATTTCCAGAGAGCAAAGCCAGAAATGTGAATTATGAGAACACACATAACCAACTGTGGAAGCACTTGAATTCAATTACATTGTGTTTCAGCTTTAGTTCATGGGTTAGGGGCATCTTATGACAAGCAGCCAAGTTTTCAAGCTGTTGCTTATAGCTCTAAGGAGTCTGGCTTACAGGAAAAAACACTGTGAATCTAATCACTCTGTTTAAGAATATTAACCCCTTTTTTGTCAACATTTGGCTCAACACAGACCTGGATAAATATAAGCCCCATCTGTGCATATTTCTTGACATTTAAGTAGACACATTTATTTATACTTTCCCCAGGGTGTAAATGAGGCTCTTTCTAGCAGTGATAAATCCTTGCTTCCTGTTACAGTTCATCCTTGGAGACTTTCTGTAATCAACAAGCCAGCATGAATGTGTTTATTTGTGAATAGCTCTCAAAGAAGCAGCAAAATGATACTGTTTTATCAGCTCAAGTGAGCTCAGACCATAGTATAAATAGTCATTGAAAAAACATCTAAATCCAAATAGTATGTCCTCCTAGTTTACAGCATCTTTTAGATAATGCCACATATTTATTGTCTCATTAGAAGTTCTAATTCTTATTGCTGGCACTGGGGTTGTGCTGCCTTCAGCCTACCTTAGCTCAGCAGACTTCAGAGCACATCATCTCTTCAGACCAGTGTCATTCTTACAGACTGGGGTTTCAGCCTCAATGGGTAAAAGCAGGGTAATATTCATCTTTGTCATTCAAAGATGGGAAAACAGGCTTGCCAAGAATTAGTCATATAGTCAGGAACAGCCAGAAAGCTATTCAAAGCTAGAACCCAAGTTTCCAAAGAAGTTGGCTTAGTTGTTTTGTAGTAGATGACACAGCTATTTCAGGTGCTGTATTTTGATACTTGGTTGTTTGGAAAGAGCTTGAATCTACCGTGATAAACAACACAATCACAGCACTTCACTCTGCAATAAGTTATGAGGCTCATGTGCCAAGCATGCTGTAGCTCAAAGGTGAGATTACACAGCATACAGCACTTCAGCACGTGTGCAGCCTTACGGTGCAGATGGGCTGTGCTTGCCTGTTCTTTCTCTGCTGAATCACCCGCTATGGGGCTTTCCAGTTCCTCACAGGACCCAAGACACCTTCCTCCTAGTCCTGTTGCTGGGAAGAGAACACAACAAGGAATCAGCTAAGTCAGGACAGAAGTGTACAATTCACACTTGCACTGAAACACCCTCCCTGCTCTGGTTTACATGGGATTAAGCAGATCCTTGCTACCTAACACACACAACTTGTTGGTTGCCTGTGTATTCATGATCCATGAATTTTCCGAGCTCTCAGCCAGCTACTTATAGACTTGGAAAACACCCTTAGCTTTGTTTATATCCTTTACTGGAAACTTATTAAGCTGATGCATATTCCATGTTGCTAGGAAGACAGAGTTAGGTGAACATCCCAGATAATCTTAGACAGACGCCGAGATGATTAGCAGTAAAATCCGTCTCGAAGGCCTGACTAAACACACCTCTGAGTCAACACATCCTGGAACAGATCTCCTCTTTAAACAGTTCATCAAGACACACAGACTCAATCTCAGCACTGATGTAACCACTCTGGCAGTCCAGAGAGTTAAACCAGGAATGAACTTCCACCCGACTCTGACACCTTTAAAAACACAATGTGATTTTAAAACAACTTATTGTAGCTTTACAAACTTAACTCTGAAACAAGGTAGTGGGTGGCTTATGTCAGACCCAACACTGCTGGTCTTCAAAGAGATAACTCATTAAAGAATCATTAAATCATTAACCAAAGCACCATTCATTATCAGGATATAAAGCAGGAAAGGTGTTATTCTCTGGAGGATGTGATTTTATTAATTTTTTTTGTCTCAAAGAACAAGAGAAAGGAGTTCAGGGAATAAGGGGCAATAGGCTAAATTAGAGTCTGGGAATGCTCCTTAATAAAAATCAGTGGAAGACTTGCAATTTAGATTGGATATTAGGGGGAAGTTCTTTGCAGAGAGAGTGGTGAGGGGCTGGAACAGGCTGCCCAGAGAGGGGGTGGGTGCCCCATTCCTGGGGGTGTTCCAGGCCAGGTTGGATGGGGCCCTGGGCAACCTTGTGTAGCTCCAGGCCTGAGGTTGGTGTCCCTGCCTGTGGCAGGGGGTTGGAGCTCTGTGATCCTTGGGGTCCCTTCCAACCCATGCCAGTCTATGATTCTATGAATTCATCTTAAGGAAAATGAGACTTGCTCTAACAGGTAACTAATTCATCTAACAGAAGGGAACAGAGGTCAAAATGCTACAAAAAGGAAATTAAAGTAGTCTTTCTGGGTAGTTTAAAACTCATGCAAGGCACTGCAAGTTTCCCTTAACTAGGCTTGTACAAATTCTCCATGCAAACCAGAGAACCACCGACCAAATCAGGCCACAACAGCATGATTTACTTGCTCATTAATCAAAACAAAAGTCTGTACCCACACGACTGCTCCCATCCCTCATTAATACACTGCCAATGAAAACAGCCATAGCACAGAAGGCTCCTGAACAGGCTTTTCTATTAAGTCCTGTCCTGTGCAGATCTCTTCTAAGCAGAATTAAACAGTTTGATTGCATCATTTAAGAATGAGCTGAAATCCTGCTTCTAGTAAAATTCCTAAAGGCAGACTTGGACTCTAAGCTTCACTGCCATGAGTAAACAATACCAAAGAACGACAGTGCCCCTTGACTGAGAGCAGCACGTGACAGTCCCAGCACAGATGAAATTCTATGAACAAAAATTGTTCTGATTTATACATTTTATTGCATTTGCAAGACTGCTAATCTCTGTCTCTGTGCAAAGTACAACTGTGCCAACCTAACCACACTGACTCACACCATTTGGTGGGTATAGGACACTGATACTCCAAGCCAAGCTGCTCATCCATACAATCATGCTGTTGGGAAACCCAGAGCTGGAGCAGGAACTGTAACTCCAGGCCTTTTGCTGAGAATCTGTGTAGCAGGCCCAAATGAACCCTAGCTACTACTGTAGGATCATGAAAAATTATACAGAGAGGGTGTTCTTCTGTGTTTTAACTTTCTCAGCTGCCCAAAAATGCCACAGGACTTTGGCAGCAAGAACATTCCTGGCTCTGGTAAGACAAGTATGGAATATATACACTAAAGAGAAACTTTGCAAGCAGAATGAAACATTTATGGAAAATTGTATTTAAACTTATAAAATAACACAGCCAAAGAAGGTTAATGATAGCTATAATTTATTCTGGGTTGTGTATTTAGATAGCATGCTGTTTCCAAGGCTTTTCTAACCAAAAAGCCATTTGCTTACAGTATGTATTGTAGTATTTGCAGCCAGGTATTCCATGCAGGATTCTAAGTGTTGTTCCCTGGTGTTTCTGCTCAGACATTCCCATGTCAATCCCCCTGATTTGCACAGACTATCATGCTATTTGGGGCTTTTCATGCAGTCCTAGCAAAAGCCTGATCCATTGCACTCTATAGGAAGACATCCAGTAACTTTAAAAGGCATCAGATCCAGCTCCTCACGAGCATGGTGATGATGATGGTTGCGAGTTCCTCCTGACTTGCAACCATCCCACATTTTCACTGTGGCCCATGCCTTGCACTTCCCACTAGACAATTAATACACCCACTCCTCACTCCCACATTAGTGAGTGATAGTAACACACCACTTTTTATTCTCTTCCCTCTTTTTCCACACCACTTGCTTCTCCTCTCTCCAGAGACACCTTGTGAAATGTTGCATCACAAATTTTCTTTCCTCTCAGCAGAACAACACTTTGCCTCTTATTCCTGCAGCCTCATTGCTCTCCCCAATTAAAATTTCCAATAGTCTGAGAATCTCTCCTGACCTTTGCTCAGTGTACCCCCTGGAGAGGCCTGACATTATATTCTGACTATCGATGAGACAGGGATGAATAAAACACTTACTGTTTTACAAAGATTCATTACTGCCTCACTGGGAACATCAAGGTTATAGGTCCACCTAAAGCTCAGATGAGAGGAGTACAACATGCCAGAAGATTACTTGTGTGTAATAACTGGAATGTTGTGTTACTACTTTTCATTACCTCACTTTGACTGCTCCATGCAGTCTTCATTGCTGTCCTTTATAGCACACCTTCAGTCAGCAATGCATAAAAGCTGTACACAGTATTTTAAGGGACTCATTTTAACTTCCCCAAATAACAGCAGACTACCTGTGAAAGACAACTGCAAACATGTTGCTCACTGTGATGATTCACTTTGGATTACACTCATTTAGGAACCCAGAAGAAAAGCAGGACTTTTTTATTTTTAAAAGTATCTGAAGTTTATTAGTAGCATCCAGAAGGCAGCTGAAATCAAATTTCAGTAGGAAACACACCTTTTCACAGCAAAGTTTGGTGTAATAAAGTATCTGAGATAAATTTTAAGTCACAACATAATCCTACTGACTATTGTATTCAGCTGATACTGGAAGATGTACTTACTAGAACATGTGAAAATTGCAACTAGTTGGTCAGGCTTGGCCTTACTCAAAGGAAGTCTGGACTGCAAAAGCATCAGGGGTAAAACATTAATTAGCAACACCAGAGTTATCACCCTAACAATTTATGACAAGATTCCCTGCAGATTAACATTGCAACACCACTGAAAGAACTGTATTAAGGCTTAAGAAATGGTAGAACAGTTCAGGCTACAGGTGCATTAAGACTGGGAAAATGCCAACTGGTGTCTCTCCTTAACAACAGTAAATATCAGAGTCTCAAGAAATACATTTCAGCAGCAAGTTCCTCTTCCAATACCTCAGTACAGATGCCAGAGATTCCTTGCACAAGCTTGTTAAAATTAAATGGAAAACACTAAGTAAGGAGAACGGGCCTGGAAGCCTCACTACACAGTAAAACTAGCTGAATATCTTATGGGCCTGGAAGCTTCACTACACAGTAAAACTAGCTGACTATCTTATTAAAAATGTATTTTTACCCTCTCATTAAAAGGCCTCTCCTTTGGATACACAGAGAAATACAGCCATCAGAAATGCAGTGACTTGTCCAGGACCACACAGGAATTAAACCAATGCTATAACCCTTTATTATCTGCCTCTGAGACACTTCTCTCCACTCTCTATAGGGAACGCCTCCCAGCCATATTTTTCAAATTCCAGTTCAGGAATGTGGAATACAGCTCAGGCAGGAACAAAACCTTCCTGTGTTATGTTTTGGAGACCCAAGGCAAAGAATCAGTGACTTCTCGGGGTTACCTGGAAGACGAGCACGCAGCTGCCCATGCAGAAATGGCTTTCTTCAACACCATCCTACCCAAGTGTGAGTCAAGCCTCCGCTACAACATCACCTGGTACGTGTCCTCCAGCCCCTGCGTGACCTGTGCCGAGCGGATAACCGAGACCCTAAAGAAGAACAAGAACCTGCGGCTGACAATCATGGTAGGGCGCCTGTTCATGTGGGAAGAGCCAGAAATGCAAGCTGCCCTGAAAAAAATGAAGTCAGCTGGCTGCAAGCTAAGGATTATGAAGCCTCAAGACTTTGAGTATGTCTGGCAGAACTTTGTGGAACCCGAGGAAGGAGAGGAAGCAAAGGCTTTCGTGCCATGGGAGGACATTCAAGAGAATTTCCAGTATTACGAGGAAAAGCTGGCTGAGATCTTGCACTGAAGCTCACGTGAGTGAGGATTTCCACTCTGTCAAATAGCTCCAGCTATTAGTATTACAAACTCTTCCAACCCTTCTTTTTTCCTTGAGGGTGTTCAAGGCAGACCCCCTGAGCTAATTTTAGTTACTCCCACATGTACCTGGCCAGCTTTGCCTGGACCTAAATACCGAAAACACCAGGCAGCACCTTACCCCCTTCAAGGGTAGTAACACCCCACCACAGCAGGCACGTAAGGGATTTAGAGCTGGGGGTTTTTTGTTCCTCCATAAACACCTCCAGGAATAAATAACAAAGCCTTAGGGTCAGTAGGCAGAAGAAGAAAGCCCCTTTGTTCCCCACATTCCCACAGGTGGAACTAGTGAGAGGAATGCAGAGAAAAAGAGGGTTTCCCCCCCCCCACCAAAGACTAGCTGTCTATGAAAAATAACCCAACCAAAAAACCCCAACCACTAAAGGAAGCCAGAGCTGTTATTGAAGAATTCCACACCACCACCCCCACACACACCTTGGGTTTAGTCACTTATTTCAGCCATAAAACATGCAAGCATTTAAAGCTTCTAACATGTCTCCCTTTTTCTTTCCCCAGGACCAACTCAGAAAAGAGAAATTCAACGGAGTTGGACAGTTGGGACACTCCCACTTTCCAAAGCTCTGATTCCAGCATGATGGAGTACCAACTTCTGGCAGACTAGGCCCTGATGGATTGCCAATACATACACAACACATCTTCTGGTGTTTGGGATTTTTTTTCATTTATTTTGTTCTTTCCCCCTACCCCTCCATTCCCCACCCCAAACCAACCCATCTGCTGATAGAAAGAAAAGAAGGCAAAATACTGCATGGTTAAAACCTTGAAAGAGATGAAGTGCAGTGGCTCTACAGGGAAGGCTTCACATACTGGGACTACTTTACAAGGAAACATCTTAGAAACAGAAGCTGCCAACTAGATAAATGCATTTAGAAAGTACATACTTCATAAATGTTAAAAGAATGGGATTTCAGATGAAAACTAGGTTTTCTTCCTCCATCCTCCTCAATAATCAGAGCTGTGATTTATATTTGGGCTAACTGGCCTATTCTAAATCATGATGGAGCCTTAAGTATCTTATTTCAAATACATCAAATTCCTTCTTCCCTTGTTCAGTGTTTGTGATATAAAACTGGGAAAAGCAAAGTGAAATAAAATTGGAAGTCGCTGCAAAAGCTATAGCACTGTTTATTCCTTCTTCTCTATTTGCAAGAGGTCTTAAATTCAATCTGACAAGTGAGACATCTTGGGACAACCACGTATGAAATATTTCACTGCTGAAATGCAGCATGATGAGAAGAGAGAATTATTATATGCCAAAAAAATTTCCAAAGGACATACAAGGGGGGAGATGGAGAATATGGGCCTATTGCTTTCCATCTAGAACAAGGCACAGAGCAAACAAGGGGCACGGGGATGCTCATCAGCTAAGACACTGAGTCAGATAGGGTTCCTTCTTCTCATCACTTCCTCATGTGGGTTTCTCCTGTGCTGATACAAGGTGGAAAGGTGGCAGACACACACAAGGCAAGCTCCTGGGTGGGGTGGCTGACAGGCAGGACACTGCGCTGCCATCCAGAGACCTGGCCAGGCTGGAGAGCTGGGCAGGGAGAGACCAGATGAAACTCAACAAAAGCAAGTGGAGAGTCTGGCACCTGGGGAGGAACAACCACATGAATCAGGACAGGCTGGGGGTGACCTGCTGGAGAGGAGCTCTGTGGAGAAGGACCTGGGGGTGCTGGTGGGTGACAGGGTGGCCATGAGCCAGCAGTGTGCCCTGGGGCTGAGACAATGGGATCCTGGGGGCATCAGGAGGAGTGTGGCCAGCAGGTCACAGGAGGGGATCCTCCCCCTCTGCTCTGCCCTGCTCAGGCCCCACCTGGAGTGTTGTGTCCAGTGCTGGGCTCCCTGGGATCAAAAGGACAGGGATCTCCTGGAGAGAGTCCAGAGAAGGGCTACGAAGATGATGAAGGGCCTGGAGCATCTCCCCTGTGAGGAAAGGCTGAGAGAGCTGGGGCTGTTCAGCCTAGAGAGAAGAAGACTGAGGGGGGACCTAATCAATGTTTATCAATATCTGAAGGATGGGGTGCAGGGGGAATTGGCCAGCCCCTTTTCAGTGTCTGTGGGGACAGGACAAGGGGCAATGGCTGCAAATTGGAGCACAGGAAGTTCCACAGCAACATGGGGAGGAACTTTTCCCCAGTGAGGGTGAGGGAGCCCTGGGACAGGCTGCCCAGGGGGTGTGGAGTCTCCTTCTCTGGAGAGATTCCAGCCCCATCTGGACACCAACCTGTGCAGTATGAGCTGGGGAGCTGCACCCCAGGAGCTCTCGAGGTCCCTTCCAACCCCTACAGCTCTGTGATTCCTGACCATACCCCTCTCCCACTCCACTCAGCTGCACTAAATTCTATCATCAATTGTCAAGACAGAAAAACCAAAAAGCAACAAGAACACCTTAGTGGAGCCACTGTGGATTTAATCTCTTTGCCACTACATTTAAACACGAAACATAAATGAGTGTAAAGACTAAATCAATGAGCAATCTCCACGTACACTTTTGATCAGCTCCACACTCCAAGTTCAAATTTGTCTTGCTGAGTTTATTTTTTTCCCCCAGTTGTGTATTTAGCTACAGCAATTATCCACCAAAACCAAGTTTACAAAGGATGGTCAGCAAACAGGGATTGGTAATACAAAGCTCTTTAAGACACAAACAGGATTTGCAGATCTGCATCAGCAAAGAAACCACACAACAGAGATTAACCCACAATGCTGGCAACAGAAAACGCTCCACCCACTGGAAAAAAAAAATAGGAACCCAATGTCATACTACAAATGTTTCAGCTGTTACACCCCAGCTTTTAGATTTATTCAATATATCTGGCATTTTTCTGGGCATTCAGTATGAGACAAGTTAAAAAGATTTGTTGTTATGGGTGGGGGGAGGAAATAACAAACATAAAGGACCTGAGGAGTGCACAGTCATTCTTCATCCTGGGAATAAACTTAAAAAAAAAATCAAGTGTTTACCAATAACCTGATAAACTGTGCTACTGGTTTGCTTTCAGTGACATCAAACACCAGCCTACATTTAACAGCTGAACTCCAAATGCAGGAACAAAGAAATACAAAGAACCCAAACCTTAGGTCGACACTGACTTCTTGCAGCACAGTCACACCTGTGGATCCTCAGAACACTGAGTTCTGCAGCCTACATTGATTCTACTGCATGAAACACACCCACAAGGTGTCCTTACACCTCTCTCACATTTCCTTTGGAAACCCAGCTTTCCTCCAGAACACAGCCAGAATGCATAGAGACATCGGTCTGCTCTTCAGCAGGACTGTGCTTTGATCTGACAGCAGACCACCCAAGAGCTAGTTAACCTGGAAGCACAATTCTTACAGTCTCCTAACAAAAAGGTATTTGTGGCCAGAAGGTAGAAATTAATATTTTTAATCCTGTAATGAGCAGAGGAAGCAAACTGTATGCCAGACATGAACAGTGCAAAACTCTTGAAATAAAAATAGTGACAGGGCTCCACAGCTCATCATTATCAACCGTTAGCTACACACCAACAAATACCCAAGCAACAGACAGCTCCAATTTCACTCTGCACAGGAACTGTCAGCTTTAAGTAGGTGCTCAAGCGCAGGCAGATGCTCTGTGGAGGACCAGTGACATCTGGTGGCTTGCTGGGACAGACCAGGAACGCCCCAAGGGTTCCCACCACACTTCTTCACATGCTCACTCAACACTACACCTCAAATTTAGCTGCTCTGGAGCTTTTTTTCTTGCTGCTGTTAAGAGCTGCTGCCACTGACAACAAAAGAGAGTGAGCTACGCTCAGAGGAACAGTGTGCTAGCATACAGTTTCCCCCCTCATCAGTTAACAGGTTTCCACTCCTGAAAGCACAGGGACTGGGGCTCTCAACCTCTCTGCTCACAGAGTGTACACTGTGATCTTTATATCTGTGTCTTCAAACACTTCCCCAAGTATTGCTGAAACTTTATTCCAATCCAGGCGGTCAAGTCCACATCCAATCCTGGAAAATAAGACATCAAAACAGGTGTAAGGGGCTCTCCTGGAACCAGCCTTTCAAGAAGGTTACAGCTTTGTGTGGCACTAACTCAGTTCACCACAGATCAACATAATGCAGGTAAAACAAGGAAACAACCACGTCTCTGTGTTTTGCTGTCGAGCACTGGGAAACACAAATTTCATTTACATAACTGAACAGAGCAGTGGTGGATACTGGAACTATTTCATGGCAGGAGTTCATCTCCCAAACATTCATCTACTCAAGAAATGCTGAGGTATTTACACTGCAGTAACTAATTTTCTTACCTAGGCATAGAAATGTCAGTAACTCCGTTGTTCAGACAATGAGCCTTCATGGCTTCTAAACTCTTTCGCATGTTCTCATACGTTGGCTTGTGAGAAACTTTCTTCTTCGTGATCTAGGTATGAATGTAACAGGTTAGTTGTGCCTACTTTGTTGTGGGCTTGTTTTTGTTTTTAAAAAAAGACAGAATCACAGAGTTGTAGGGGTTGGAAGGGACCCCCAGAGCTCCTGGGGTCCAACCCCCTGCCAAAGCAGCTCCCCAGCTCATACTGCACAGGTCGGTGTCCAGACGGGGCTGGAATCTCTCCAGAGAAGGAGACTCCACACCCCCTGGGCAGCCTGTCCCAGGGCTCCCTCACCCTCACTGGGGAAAAGTTCCTCCCCACGCTGGTGTGGAACTTCCTGGGCTCCAATTTGCAGCCATTGCCCCTTGTCCTGTCCCCACAGACACTGAAAAGGGGCTGGCCAATTCCCCCTGCACCCCATCCTTCAGATATTGATAGACATTGATTAGGTCCCCCCTCAGTCTTCTTCTCTCCAGGCTGAACAGCCCCAGCTCTCTCAGCCTTTCCTCACAGGAGAGATGCTCCAGGCCCTTCAGCATCTTCGTAGCCCTTCTCTGGACTCTCTCCAGGAGATCCCTGTCCTTTTGATCCCAGGGAGCCCAGAAAAGAACTGCAAGTGGCAGAGCAGACATTCCACTACACTCAAATTCCACACCCAGACATGCTACTGTGAAATGAAGACTCAGAACTATGTTTCACAGCTTAAAATAGTATAATTTATTAGCTAGCTGTGTCCATTCTGAGTTTAAATATTCATAGACACAACAGCTTGGCTTTTCCTCAACTAGCAATATTTGAGTAATGGATCTCACACCTCTTATTTAGAAGAGCATATTTAAAAAATCCACAACCATTAAGTCATCATCATTGTATCTAATATAGTGTAGTAATAGGGAAGTGCCTGAGTCATGTCCTGCTCTTACCAGGTAGTAAATGTATCTGTCTTCTCTCTGGAGGACTGCTACCTCCCCAGTCTTCTTTTCTAAAGTGAAAATATTAAAAAGATACTTTAAAAATAGTTCCATTCATACCATCATAGAATGTGTTATGTTGGAAGGGACCTTTGGAGGCCATCTAGGCTATCCTGCACCCAGGTGCAGGACACTGCACTTGGCTTTGTTGAACCTCATTAGGTTCACCTAGGCCCACTTCTCCAGCCTGCCCAGGTCCCTCTGGATGGTTTCCCATCCCTCCAGCACATGTATCACTCACGTTGATCCAACAGCTCTTGCACACCTCCAAACTTTTTCTTAAAAAGAACAGCTATGCCTGCACCCATGCGACAGTCCTCACTGATGCAATTAGCCAAGGAGTCTGTCTTGGGACATGAGAAAAGGTCCCCCTTAACACACTTGATCTGGAAAAGAGCAGAAACAGAAGGGTTAAGTAACAATAAGCTAAGAGTGCACTCTGATAGCCACTCATCAGAGCGTAAGGCTTTAAGATGCAGTGCACAAGTAAACCCGTTGGCTTGAATTACAAACCCAAATATACAGGAAACTATGTTTTTGACAAGATCAGCTACAAGTAGCACATGCTAGCTCAGCAGTTAATTTTAGAAGAATCAATGCTTAAAGAGGAAGAGTCAGTAGTAGAGAATACAACAGCACATCTTCAGTGTAGCACTAGCAGCCCTGGTAACCTTGGGGCTCAAGGCTTTCCTACCAGAGAACCACCTTAGCTGTGCCTTACGCCACTTTTGAGGCTCTACCAGTGTCCACCTTCAAACATAAATGCCCACAATAGCTCCCATGCAAAAGGTGCAAGGACTGAAAGATCCACTTGGCCTAAAACCTTCCCTGGCAGGAAGGCTGTCAGTGATGTATTTCCAAGGCACTTAGCTAAGCTCTGTGCTGTTCAATACCTGCATTCCCAACATAAGCATGAAAGACCACAACATTCAGCAGTATAAGCCACTTTCTGCCAAAAAAGCTGCACAAGACAGCCACCTGCCATCTTATTACAGAGGCAGGAAGATCCCTTTACAGAGGCACATCACAGCAAAAGTAACCCATTTGTTACGCACTCTCTCTTCCTGATCCTTAGATGACTCTGTGGCCATGGTAACATTGGCTATGGTGAAGACTCTTGTGGCTGGAAAGTTGACAAGAGAGAGAAAAAAAAGAGTTAATAGGAACCCTAAAACTAAGCAACAAACAGGTATATTGGAAGGCACAATACTCTAATTACTTTCTCTATGGGACAGCTGGGGCAAACAGCCCCTGGATATCAAAGGGAGCAGTGCCCCAGGCAGCACAGGGCAGGGTGAGTCTTCCCACAAGGCCGCCCCAGCCCCTGAGGCACAAGGCGGCCCCTGAGGCACAAGGCGGCCCCTGAGGCACAAGGCGGCCCCTGAGGCACAAGGCGGCCCCAGCCCAAGGTCACCACCCAACCGGCTCCCACAGGCCTTCCACCCTTCCCCAACCACCCCCTCGCCCCTTCAGGGAGCCCTTCAGCAGGCCACACCCGCGCAGACGGTGTGAAGCACGACCCGCCGTGCCGAGGCGTGAGGCACACAGCCCTTCCCCAGCACAGCCCACATCACCCCAACCCCACCGCGGGACCAAGATGGCCGCCAGCCTCTCTAGGCAGCCCAAAGGAACCCCCTCTCTATGATCCGCGCCCAGAACATTACGAGGCCCAACTTACCGTCGCCCCCGCGCATGCGCAAAGGCGCTCAGAGGCGGAGCCTCACCTAAGAAAGGAGCTCTGGGGCCGCAGCCCGCGCTTGCGCACTGCTGGCGGCGGCCGTCCAGAGAGGCGCGCGCACCGCCTGGCGCGCCGGCGCAGTGGCCACGGCCGGGCGGGTCGCAGGTGGGCGGTCCCCGGCGCTAAAGGGCCGCGATGAGGGAGGCGGGGCCATCCAGGGCGGGTGCCGCTGTGCGCCTGCGCCGCCCGTGCCCGCCCCCTCCTTTGCCTTTGTTCGGGGTTGGGCGCCATTTTGCGCGGCGGCTGAGTGGAGGCGCTGATTGGGTTTCGGGGGCCGGTAGCGGAGCCAATCAGCGCGGGACCCGAACCGGGGGAGCGAGGCACGGTGAGTGCGAGCAGCCAATATGGAGCCCCCGAGCGCCGGCCCCAGTGCCGGGATTGGCGGGGCCGAGTGACCAGTCAGGAGGCCGCTCGCAGGGCCGGGGCCGGCTGGCCGGGCACTGGGGCAGGCGATGGGACGGGGCCCGGCTGCTCCGGGGGTGGGGGGGCCGCGCACCGGGAGGACAGGGGCTGAGGGCGCCGGGTCCCAGGAGGCGGTGGGGGCGCGCGGAGCGTAGCGGGAGGTGCGGGCGCGGGGCCGAAGGCGGCAGCGGTGGCGGAGGAGACGAGGCTGCGGCCTGCGCGGCTGAGGGGAGGCGGGCGGTGGACCCGGCCTCCCTTGGCAGGAGCAGGCCTCGCCTGCGCGGGGCCGTTGGGACGGGAGCCGGCAGGGCCCCGCCCTCGACCGGCCGGGAGCGGGGGGGGGGGGGGAGGAACGGAGTGGGCGAGCCTCCCCTCCGGCCCCGCTGACAGATGGGCTGCGGGAAGCCCGCGCTGCCCCTCCTCCTCCTCCCTCCCCCGCTCCTCCTCCCCGCCTTGCCCGGGGTAGGTGGGGAGAAGCCACCGAGTATGCGCCGAGGGCAGGTTGCTGCCCCCCTTCCTCTTCCCCGGGGCTGGGGCCGGAGTCGTGGGTGTGGGCTTATTCCTCCTCCCCGCCCCCCCAGCTCAGCGCACCTGGACGCCACATGTCGCCAGCCACACGTGTGAGGGAAACCGCCCTGTCCGCGGGAGCCAGGGGCCCGCTGGTACCCCGCTTTCACCGCCGGGAGCGGCGGGGCACTGCGGCGAGCTCCGCCCGCCGAGGAAACCCCCCCCCCCTCCCCCCCAAGCTCCGAGCCTTCCCGCAGGAAAAATCACAGCGCCCCTGGGTGAACTCCCCGGCTTGCGTGTTTGCTGGGGAGGTCGGAACCGCAGTCTGGGTGCCACAGGGTGTACCCGGCCGAACAGCCGGCGATAAGACCCGCCCGCCTGTACCGTTGCTCAGTTAAACCCTGGCCTTGCGTGGGTGTCTGTCCTCCACCCGTGTCCTTAGAGCATGATGGTCATACCGTGTGCCCCGTTTAGTAGCGTTGCTTCAGGTTGCAAGGTATCTTCAGATGGTACTTTCAAGCTGCTTCCAGTGCTAGTGCAGCTTGGCACGCTAGCATGTTCTTAGGGCAGGTTATTTGCCAAGAGAACTATTGATGTAGCTTCTACAGCCTCATGATTGCATATATATATATCTATATGGGTATGTGCTGAGGGAACTAGATGGAGCACTAAGTGATTTTCGTTGCAGACAAGGGCCTGGTGAGGAGGAGCAGGCTGGGGAGCTCTGGTGTGGGAGGAACATGCCCTGAAGTAGATCATGTTCTTTAAAATTGTAACTTGGCTACAGTGCTGCTGGTGCTCTGTGTTTGACTGAAGGGAATGAAATAATCCCTTGGAGGACAGTGATCCAGTGCCTGTAAAATCTTTGGTTTGTAGCTTTGACTATCTTCAGCCAGATAGGATTATAGTGCTGCTAATAGTTTGAGTAAACACGGCAATGTCTTGGATATGGGGGTCTGTAAAGAAGCATTCCCAAGCCTGTGCTTGATTATTGCTCGTGGTGGTAAAGAAAGCAGGGAAATTTAGGTAAATATGTTTTACCAGTGTCCTGTGATTCCTATTGAAATATGACCTTAAAGAATGACATGTGGGAGCTGTTCTCTGACAGGCTTGCAGGCATTTAGGGCAGAAATTAAGTATACAGTGCAAAACTGAAATGAGAAACCTTGGTAGACAGCCTCAGCTTCAGAAAGAATATTCACCTCCTTTTATTCTGGCAGCCTGTGAAAAACTCTTACTAAATGGGCCAAGGGTAACGTTAAAATTGCAGTAAAATGTAGTACCTTTCAGTGCTGTGACTGAGATTATCTTTGTGATCTCCAGGGTTAGTCTCATCACATCCTTCTTCTGAAGAAAAGATCTGATAGGGATCAGAAGGGTCTTGCATTACTGTGGCTGAGTATTATGCTCCCTGTAACGAACATCCTTCTGGTCTGTCATGATATGTGCTGGTTAATGGTTTATTTTTGTAGGTAAGCCACATTTGGTGTTAAGGTGGAAGCAAAGGACAAAATGTCAAATACTTTGTGTTTTCTTAGGCTGTAGTGAGGAGTAAGTTGATGAAAAAATGAATCATAGAATCATAGAATGGCAAGGGTTAGAAGGGACCCCAAGGATCACAGAGCTCCAACCCCCTGCCACAGGCAGGGACACCAACCTCAGGCCTGGAGCTACACAAGGTTGCTCAGGGCCCCATCCAACCTGACCTTGAACACTTCCAGGGATGGGGCATCCACCACCTCTCTGGGCAGCCTGTTCCAGCCCCTCACCACTCTTTCCATAAAAAACTTTCCCCTAATATTCAATCTAAATCTTCCCTCCTTCAGCTTTAAACCATTCCCCCTTGTCCTTCCATTATCTGCCCTTTTAAAAAGTTGAATCCCCTCCTGTTCCTCTGCTCCCTTCAGGGACTGGCAGGCTGCAATGAGGTCCCCCCACAGCCTTCTCTTCTCCAGGCTGACCCAGCCCAGCTCCCTCAGCCTCTCTCCAGAGGGGAGCTGCTCCAGCCCTCTGAGCATCTCCCTGGCTCCTCTGACCCCTCTCCAACAGCCCCACATCTTTCTTGTGTTGGGCCCCAGCTCTGGACACAGGATCCAGCTGGGACCTCAGGAGGGCAGAGCAGAGAGGGACAATCCCTTCCCTGTCCCTGCTGCCACCCCTCTGCTGATGGAGCCCAGGATCCCATTGGCCTTGCGAGCTGCCAGAGCCACTGCTGCTCATGTTCAGTTTCTCATCCACTGTGACACCCAGGTCCTTCTCACAGGGCTGCTCCCCAGGAGCTCTTCTCCCAGGCTGGATCTATGGCTGGGATTCTTCTGGCCCAAGTGCAACCCCTGACCCTTGGCAGTGTTGAACCTCACTAGGTTCACCCAGGCCCATCTTCCCAGCCAAGTATTTTTAAGATAAGACATGAACACCTGAAGTGTTTTTAATATAAAGAGACTGAAGCACAAAGGATGTTTTAATGTTAAAGAGCAAGAAGTCTGAGAGGTGTCATTTCAGTAGTAACCACAGCAACAGTTACAGTTAAAGTTGTGAATAAATTTTGTGTGCCTTTCTTTGAAAACCAAAGGGGCCATGGGGGGGGGGGTGTGTGGGATGGTGGTTTGTTGCTTTAGACTTCAAAGAAATAAAGTTGAAGGCTGCTTTTTCACTACTAGAACAGGTACTTGTTCAGTCATAGCATAAATCAAATACCTCATTAAAAGTAATAGTAAGAATTCTTCCCTTGTTGGTCAACTGAGAAGAAATGTGAGGGAGAAGGAGGTAATGGAACCAAGTATTTTATTTCAACAGTGTGTTCTTCAGATGTGTAGGCAAGGGTCCAAGAAATAAGAGGCCGTAAATGGATGGAAGCAGTGAGAAATCTACTGACTGGACTCAAAATCTGTGCAAGTAGGAAGAGAAGGAGGAAATAGGAGGGTGTACTATGCAGTTAGGGAAGCAGCTTTGTTGAATTCTTGAAAAGTAGCTTGGTTTTACACCTAAGCTGTGTATTTTGGGAGGATTTTTTTAATGCTAACACCCCTCTCCTCCATGAATATGCAGTGTAGGCAACTGTCTACAGAATATGCAGACTTGAGGGGTAAAAAAGGGTTCATAGCTAGTGTTTGATTCACTGAAGGTAATGACAGAATTGAGACTGAGATACTTTTTGGTCAAGTTATGTGTTCTTAAAATAGTCTAGTTTTGTTACTCAGTGAAAGGAAGGTGACATTAGGAAAGAGATAGGTCCTTGATGAAACAGCAGCTCTCACTCTGTCATTCTGACTGCAGTGTCAGCAGATGGTTTGCTTTCCAGCTTTTGTAAGATAATTAATCTTCAAACTTTGGGACAATAACCATGTGCTTTTTTAACTTGCCTTGCCAGATACCCAGACTGAGGTGCACCTTTTACACCCTGAAGCACCATGGAGCAGTACACCACAAACAGTAACAGTTCCACGGAGCAGATCGTTGTGCAGGCTGGTCAGATTCAGCAGCAGGTATGGAAAGGGGTAACGGGTGAGCTGGTATGGCCAGCGCTGAGCTCCAAATCTGTATGTCTCAGAGCTTCACAGGAACAGCAAGATGCTTCCTCATACTGCTGGGATATGTGTTTACCTGATTTTTGTCCCCTGATTGGTGGTCAGTCATCTGACTTGACTTGAAGTTGGAGTACTATAAGTACTATAAAATAGAATAAATAAAATTGCAGCTGTATAAGTTACCAAATTTCAGCGTGGTTGGGAGTTTGGAAACTGGTAGTGACGTGAGGAAAATAACAAATCCTCTTGGAAAGTGGGGGAAATGGAATATGAAGGTAAACAGTCAGTCATCTGAAAGGAACAAGGTAGATTCCCCCTGAAATTGAAATAGGTTATTTCAAGCCCAGAGAGGCCTTCTCCAGCTCTCTCAAAAGAGTATTTATTGACATCCTTTGTTTTAGAACTGCAGGTGGAGCAAAACAAACACACAGTGCAGGAACATGTAGCTTTGGATGAATTCATTCATTCTAGAAAGAAGTTTCCAGTTCATGTTACAGTGTGCAGGGGAGTAGGGATGAGGGTTTTTTTAAGGGCTTGAAGCTTTTTGCTGTTAGGCTTCACCCATTCAGACCCAGTAATGTGTTCTCAGGTGAACTGTGCTGCTGTTGAATTCTTGTTGCATCTTGGATTCGTTCTAGTTGAAGGCAAGAGGATGTTGTCATGCACATGAGCCACTGGATTATGTTTTTAGTGAGATACACTCTGCTTCATCATCTGCCTGTTTGATAATGGGGACAAGCTTCTCCCAGTAAATTTAGTTGAAATTGACTTTGGTGGTAAAAGCAAGATTGTACTTGAGGTGAAAAAATCAAATATTAAAAATTATCTAAAATACCTGCTGGAAGCAGGTCACCAGAAATGTATTTGGTTTTATTGAAACTTTATAGGTACACAGGAGGTAAAGCTTGTATCATTTTTAGTACAAGCTCTTGAGGCCTGTGCTGTATTTGCCATGAAATATTTTTTCTAAACCAATTGTTAATAGGCCTGTTGTAGTACAGCTTTTAGTAGTGAGATGTCCTTCAGCTCTCCAAATGCTCACACAGTTAACGTGGATTATTTTGGGACTCTGACTAAAGAGGCTAAAGATAGAAAAGACTTTTAGATTTAACTGCTCTTGCAACCTCTGAAGATTGTCCTTCAAGGGCAGTGGTGGGAAGACAATGATGCAGGCATGACACAGATGAGGGCTTACACTGTAGTCACCTGTGCTGCTGTTGTGTGCAGAAAGGAATTTATGGCCTTTACTGTAACTAATATGTCTGTCAAAAACCTGGAACTCCTTCACAAGAAGAAACCTGGGCAGCAAAAGGAAACATTCAGCAGAAAGCTAGCAGTCTGAAACCATAAAGCTGAGACTTCAACTTCTGCAAAATACCTGGTGTTCTTCCTAAGTGATTTTTGCTTGGGATCCTGAAGCTGGTCAGTATCATACACAGGTTTCCATTCTTAGGTTTGCTAAGTGGATTCACATTCCTTGTGTTCCAAGAGCAGTGTGTATGAATTTTAAATTCACCCTCATCTGGGGAAAGTGTCGTTGTCTCTTGGCAGAGCTGTGCATTTCCATGTTTCAAGCTATTCCTGTTCCTATTCCCAGCAGCAGGGTGGTGTCACTGCTGTCCAGCTGCAGACTGAGGCCCAGGTGGCATCCGCCTCAGGCCAGCAAGTCCAGACCCTCCAGGTAGTGGTGATCTCTCTGATTGTGTTTGTGAGCACTGCATGACTCTCACCATTGCCACATATCTAATGCTGTGTTTTTTTCAGGGCTTGAAATAGGAACAGGAGAATTTGTTAGCGGTAGTAGCTGTGTCTTATGATAGTTACAGGGTTTTCCATGAAGAACGTGGGATGATAGCTTTTCATTGGCTCTCAGGTGCACCCCAGAACCCCTGGGGCATTCCTGAATTCCTGCTGTTATCATTCAGAAAGCAAGTAGTGGTTGAAGCAAGACTTGAAAGGCAAAAAAACCCAAGACAAGGAGGTCACAGTCATGATAGCAACTGAGGACTTCTGTGTCCTCACCACATGAAAGACAGAGGTGGTGGGTGACCCACCAGCTTGAAGAGTAAAACTGTCTTGCCTGTGATTAGAAAGGGCACCTGGGGTCAATACTGGCCTCTGAGGGATTGAGAGATCCAATTTCTTACTTGTTCACAACACAGGGAGGCCCAGGAGAAGTCTGTAGCCTAACAGGAGATACACCACAAATTGGAAAGAAATGCAAGGTTATTTCAAGCCCTGACATGATTCAATGCAGACTATTCTCTGTCTTGCAGACTTCATTTCATTAGCTCATGTGGGCTTTTAGAGGAGTTGATAAGCCACAGATAGCTGTTCAGGAGTGCATTATTCACTCAGTATTTTGGTTTCCCTTGTTTTTTCATTCACCAGAGGAAAGTTCCAAGAAGCTGGAACGGTCTTGCCAGGTGTAAAGTTGAACACAGCATTTTTTATGTTCAGACTTAAAATACAAAAAGCTGGCTGATTGGAATTGCTTTGGGTCACTGTGGCCTCTTGGTCATCATCATGTGTCCTCCTTTTTTGTTTGTTTTTTTTTCCTTTTTGGCTTGCCCTAATCCATTAACAAGAAACCTGGAATGTGTCGTTTTTCTTTCTGCTTGTTGGATCTCGTCCTGCTGACTGTGCTGCTTTGTGACTGACATGAGCATGCTTATCTCTCTTGTAATTCAAAACAAGTACTACTGACTCTTGATAGGGACTTGCACTCAGTAGTGACAAGGTTGAGGAACAGAGCTGTGTCGCGAGGGTATTAGGTCACAATATCCTATGTAGGGTGTTGATCACTGAGGTCCAACTGTGGTTGTTCCCATGGTTGCGTTAGCATATGATTAACTAAGGTATTTGAACTATGCAAAGCAAAGCTTTTTTTAGGTAGCTCAGTGTGTCCTGAAAATCTGCACTGGTGTTTTACTGGGGCTGAAGAGTGAAGGTTTGTTCCTGTGTATGACTGAGATGCACAGGAGGAAAACCCAAGAACTCAGTGACTTTTTATCATGTTGTGTTGCTCTTGTTCCTAAACAACTCGGAGCGTGGTGAAGTGATTACATGGTTCATCAGGCTCATTTCACATTTAAGCCATGGAGGTATGGTGTTTTCAAAGGTATATTTGAGGACTTTTGGTGCTTAGCAGGTAACAGGTTTTAAAAACCTGTAACAGGTTTTTAAACAGGTAACAGGTTTTAAAAGAGGTTTTCAGTTTCTTTTGCCTGGCGACCAGACACACACCTGGTCTGAGAGTCCAGAGACTCTTTTGCCAAATTCATAAATCCACTGCAAGTTTCGTTGGGCCAAGAAGCCTCTGCTGCTCCTTTGCTTTCACTCTTCCTTACTGAACTACATTCTGTGTTGTTACATTTACAGTTCCACTTAATAACCATGAGAAGATTCTCTGAGAACATCACATGCTATATATTGGTTAGGAAATGGAAATGTAAGCATGTAATTGGAGAGAGTTAAACTACCTCAGAATCTCTCTGTCAGAATAGCTTATTTAGAGCTTTTCCTCATTAGGAACCCCAATTAAAAATTAGTAATAGTGATGTGGATAATGAAGGGGCTTTTTATTACACTTTGCTCTCGGTCTGTGCATGAAGATAGTTATAGTGGATGGAAAATTTGGCTGTGCTTTTCATGCCTTACTGCAGTTAGACTGGGAAGTTTTGGTTAGACTGCAAGAGGAAAAAAATTACTAAATTCAGTAGCACATCATGGAAATCAAGTTTTAGAAACTAAAGGTATTTGATGTTGATAATGAACCTAGGTTAGTGACTGTTGCTCAGTTTCTCTGGTCACCATATTAAAATAGGTAAGCATTTAGCCTCCTGTGGGAGCCAGTTCAGTTCCTGCCTTTGTATCACCAGACCTTTTCATTGTTCTCTTTATGTTTTTCTCCTGTTCTCTAGGTTCAAGGTCAACCACTAATGGTACAAGTAAGCGGAGGTCAACTGATCACGTCAACCGGCCAGCCGATCATGGTGCAGGCTGTGCCTGGGGGTCAGGGCCAGACAATCATGCAAGTCCCAGTTTCTGGCACACAGGGACTGCAGCAGGTGAGATAACCCTAATTTTATTGAAGATAAATTGCAGAGAGTGAGCCATGATGTTCTCAACCTGTTGGATAGGACGTTTGCCTTGGCACTTCTAAAACAAACTGGGCAAAGAGTTCTCCAGCTGTGGATCTGTGAGTGAGCACAGGATGCAGTGAAAATTCTTTGTGTAGTTGATTTTTTTTTTGGTTGTATTTTATGCAAAAACCTTTTAAATGAAGTCCATTCAAATACAGCTGGAGTTGGTTTTGGGGTTTTTTTTTGGTTGGTAGGGAGTTTTTTAATTGATTTGGTTTTATTTTAATTGGCCCTCACAGTATAGTTAGTGATCTGGTGCCTACTTGATTTATGGCTCAAAGCTGATTGTTTTACTATCTATTTTTATTTAAGAAAGTTGCCTGAAAATAGCTCTTGTGCTTGAGTTCATTGTAATACAGGATAGCTGAAGGTGAATTTAAGTATTTCCATTGCACAGAAGCTAATTCGGTGGAAGGTGTGGAAGAGGGATTTTATTAGAAGCAATTACTGTGAAATATCTGTCTCAAAGACAGTTTTTAAATCTAAATAGGTGCTCACATTTGTTCTTCAAAAACAAAAAGGAAGATCTGTAACAGTGGCATCATGGAAATGCAATTTGAGTGGGATTTAGGAATCAAGTTCAGCACAGTCCAGGCAGGCACGCTATGTCTTGGTGTTTTGAGAGGTTTGTTTAGTGCTTATTTTAAATTTCTTTTGTTGAAAAACAATATATTTTGTGATAGGTTCTTTACAGTCTGGTTGTTGGAGGAGAACCCACAAGAGGGTTTTTTAAGCACAAGCTTTGAACCCTATTCCAGCTCCTCTTTTCATTTAAGAAATGTTCTGCATTGATTGGAAAGACTCTGCAAAGCTGAAGACAATTTTGATATATATCCAGGAGTACTACTGTATGCTGGATAATTAACACCCTGCAGATACTTAAATCTTAGTCCTGTTCTTTCACCTGAGTAGTATTATTCCTACTTTCATGTGAATAATTTATTTCTTATGACTGTTTTATTGTGTAAGCAGTGAAGAACTGCTAGGGCATAATGACACTAGCATGTTATGTTCCCTCTGTTCTGTATGGTTGTGACTGCTGTGTCCCAGGGAGGAATACATTACAACTCTTCATTTTAAAATGGAAAAAAAAAAAGAGAAGAATCAGTGCTTTCTTTTTCTGTGCAACAGTAAATCATCCTCAAGAGATGATTTGGTAATGCTGAGGCCAAGGAGGCAGAAATAAGAGGCATAGTTAATGTTCCTTTCTGACTCTTTCTTCCACAGATTCAGTTGGTCCAGCCAGGTCAGATTCAGATTCAAGGTGGGCAGGCTGTGCAGGTACAGGGGCAGCAGGGCCAGACCCAGCAGATCATTATACAGCAGCCACAGACTGCAGTTACTGCTGGCCAGACACAGGTAACTGCACCAGCATGAAAGGGTTTTCTTGAGAGAAATAGGAAGAGAAACTTGACAAATGAATTGAAGGTGTGGTTAAGTTAAAAAAATTTAAAAAAAAAAAGAGGCATTATTAATATTGAGGAGAACTTGAGAGTAAATTTCATATTTTTGTAGTGGTTTTGTATGTAACTCTGGGGCAGAATAAGTAGATTGCATGTTTTTATCCATTGTGTTTCTGTATTTTATTGGTTCATGGTTGGTTTTGTCTGTTGAAACTCAAAAACATGAAGTATTGCTAATTTCATACTTGGGCCATTTTGTGAAGTAGTTTAGTCATACCTGGGTTTTCTGCTGATGCTTTTGTTTAAGATCACAATTAAATTTCTGAGCAGAATAGTTCTTTCTTTAACCTATTCATAGTGAGACAGGAAACCTAGAACTTGTTTCCTTCAATAATAAATCCTACATTGTTAGAGAAATATACTTTAGGTATCTTACTTGCAGTTCAGTTGGTTTGTGCTCCATCCTATTTCTTGATGCTGGTAATAAAGCAAAAGAAATAGATGCCTGAAACACCTTAAGCACCATGTGTTAATTCAGGAATTGTAAAATTTGAAAATGAAGCCATTTGTAATGTTAATGAATCCTTTGTTTTGTTTAGACCCAGCAACAAATAGCAGTTCAAGGACAACAGGTAGCACAAGCAGCTGAAGGCCAGACCATAGTCTATCAGCCAGTTAATGCTGATGGAACCATTCTCCAACAAGGTATGAGCTTTGGTGTAAAAAAAGCCAGGTCTTCTCAATCTCCCTTTGATAGTTTTTTTTTAATTGCTTTGTAATTACTGTCAAAGAAAACAATGATTTGCAAGGTGTGGAGTGGTGTGAGTGCTGTGATACCAATTGTTGGCACAGGGAATGGAAGAAAAGATGTTTGTGGTGTTACACAGGAATTCAGTGTTTCCCTAGAAAAAGGAAAAATGGCTCTTTTCTTTGGCAAGTGCTATTAGAGTTAGAAACACTTAAGTTTCCTTTTACACCTTAGAGGAGAAGGTGATCTGTTATCTGACACTGGGATTACTGTGCAGATAGAAATGTGAAAACAGGAAGCACAGGGATGGGGTGATGGAATGTAGTTAATGACTTGCAATGATTTTCTCAAATCTTTTGGCATGTTATGGAAGGATGAATGTATAAAACCCAAAAACCAAACCAGAAGTGGGACTAATGGTGTTCCCTTCTTTTTGTGTGCATGTTTTTGGTTTGTTTTGTTTGTTTGTTTTGTTTTTTTCTTTTGCATTTTATTTTCTTAAAAGTTACAGTCCCTGTTACAGGCATGATCACCATTCCAGCAGCCAGTTTGGCTGGAGCACAAATTGTCCAAACAGGAGCTAACACCAATACAACCAGTAGTGGGCAAGGGACTGTCACGGTGACGCTGCCGGTTGCTGGGAATGTTGTCAATTCAGGTGGAATGGTTATGGTATGTATGTGACATCCCACTGATAGTTTTAAAGGTTGAGGTTTTAGATGTCTCTATGCAAACTGTCATCTGTTTCATGTTACCTTAATGTGGTCATCTCAGTAGCTACAACCAGTCTTAAAATTTAAACTATAGGTGTTTTCTGTTTTAATGGCCTGTGCCCTGTTGCAATCCATATATTCTGTACTCATGGGAGTACATGAGTACTCCTCCCAAAGCTGGGAGGGGTGGCTGACAGGCAGGACACTGTGCTGCCATCCAGAGCCCTGGCCAGGCTGGAGAGCTGGGCAGGGAGAGACCAGATGAGATTCAACCAAAGCAAGTGGAGAGTCTGGCACCTGGGGAGGAACAACCACATGTATCAGGACAGGGCTGGGGGTGACCTGCTGGAGAGGAGCTCTGTGGAGAAGGACCTGGGGGTGCTGGTGGGTGACAGGGTGGCCATGAGCCAGCAGTGTGCCCTGGGGCTGAGAGAGACAATGGGATCCTGGGGGCATCAGGAGGAGTGTGGGCAGCAGGTCACAGGAGGGGATCCTCCCCCTCTGCTCTGCCCTGCTCAGGCCCCACCTGGAGTGTTGTGTCCAGTGCTGGGCTCCCTGGGATCAAACAGCCAGGGATCTCCTGGAGAGAGTCCAGAGAAGGGCTACGAAGATGATGAAGGGCCTGGAGCATCTATCCTGTGAGGAAAGGCTGAGAGAGCTGGGGCTGTTCAGCCTGGAGAGAAGAAGACTGAGGGGGGACCTAATCAATGTCTATCAATATCTGAAGGATGGGGTGCAGGGGGAATTGGCCAGCCCCTTTTCAGTGTCTGTGGGGACAGGACAAGGGGCAATGGCTGCAAATTGGAGCACAGGGAGTTCCACTGCAACATGGGGAGGAACTTTTCCCCAGTGAGGGTGAGGGAGCCCTGGGACAGGCTGCCCAGGGGGTGTGGAGTCTCCTTCTCTGGAGATATTCAAGACCCATCTGGATGCCTATCTGAGTGATATGTCCTGGGGAGCTGCTTTGGCAGGGGGTTGGACCTGATGAGCTCTCGAGGTCCCTTACAACCCCTACAGTTCTATGTTTCTATGATTCTACTCCTTTTCCCACAGTAAAGGATTGGGTTCAGAAATCCAGAAACTGAAATTCAAAGTAAGCTTTAACTGAAAAGCAGAGGTTTAAAAGGATTGATTCAACTATGTCTTTTCTTGGGGTTTCCTTAGTATTTACTGCTTTGATTCTTAAGAGGTGTTTTTCAGCCAGTTCTTAGCTCATTGCAGTGTGATGCCTTTTAACTTGGATTTTATTGTTCATCCCCACTAGATGTCAGCAGCTCTACAAGTAATAACTTGCTTGAGAAGTGCTGTGAAATTATCATATAAATTAAGTGATAACCAGAAGGAAAGGGAAGCAATGGGCATGTCCTGTATGTTTAATTGTGCAACAAGGAGTGACATGGTCATAGAATTATATATTGTATTGAAATTTTAACCATAATCAGAAAAAACCCAAGCACAGCTGATACATAATTGATTTGTTTAAATTTGTTCTGCAGCTTGAGAACAACTTTATTATTCCTTTCAACTGAAGTAGGTGTGTTATCTGAACAAAACCCAAACACTTTCCTTTCTAAATCTATTTTGAAAATTACTGGTTTGCATTCAATTTGTGTTCTGAGCTGCAAGTACTAAGCCTGTATTCTTCTCTGTACAGATGGTACCTGGAGCTGGATCAGTACCAGCAATCCAGAGAATACCTTTACCTGGAGCAGAAATGCTGGAAGAGGAGCCCCTCTATGTAAATGCCAAGCAGTATCACCGGATCCTTAAGAGGAGGCAGGCACGTGCTAAGCTTGAAGCAGAGGGAAAAATTCCCAAAGAAAGAAGGGTAAGAACATAACTCAGATCAAATCCAGTTCTGGACTCCCTGGTATAAAAAAAGACAGGGATCTCCTGGAGAGAGTCCAGAGAAGGGCTACGAAGATGATGAAGGGCCTGGAGCATCTCTCCTATGAAGAAAGGCTGAGAGAGCTGGGGCTGTTCAGCCAGGAGAGAAGAAGACTGAGGGGGGACCTAATCAATGTTTATCAATATCTGAAGGATGGGGTACAAGGGGAATTGGCCAGCCCCTTTTCAGTGTCTGTGGGGACAGGACAAGGGGCAATGGCTGCAGATTGGAGCACAGGAAGTTCCACAGCACCATGGGGAGGAACTTTTCCCCAGTGAGGGTGAGGGAGCCCTGGGACAGGCGGCCCAGGGGGTGTGGAGTCTCCTTCTCTGGAGAGATTCCAGCCCCATCTGGACACATGGGGGTTGGACCCCATGAGCTCTGGGGGTCCCTTCCAACCCCTACAAGTCTGTGATTCTGTGAATCCAGGGTTTTTCTGAGGAAGGCACAGAAAACCACAGTGCTGGTAAGTGAGGACTGGAATGTTAGTGTTCTTCAGTTATTTATGGTTTCCTTTGTTGATAAGCTACATCAGAGTAAATTTTTGAAGTCCCTTGGTGGCAGTCCTGCTTCCTTAACGTGCATTCAGTTGTTGAATAGGTATGTAGCTGTGTTGCAAGTAGGTACTTACTGTAAACGCTTTATCTTTGAAGGATGGGGATTGAGTAAGCTTTTCTAGAGGTCAAGAATTTCCCTTACTGGAAGTACTCCTCTAAAAATAGTAGGCTGGTCTCTCATTGCCTCCTTCAAATTGTTGCAGAAATACTTGCATGAATCTCGGCACCGTCATGCCATGGCCAGGAAGCGGGGAGAAGGTGGACGTTTCTTCTCACCAAAGGAAAAAGACAGCCCTCATATGCAGGTAAGTAGAATTCAATCTGTTCTTTGGACAACTGAAGCTTTCAGGTCTTCAGAATGTATTTCAGAGTATTTATAGTGTTTTCTTTGTTCTTTTTTTGGGCCTGGCTGCTGATCTTCATCCCTCTCAGCCTTTGAATGTACGTTTCAGGCATTGTAAAGAATCCTTCTGCCCCACTTGTAGACAGAAAGTGTCTGTTTGCCTTGTATAATTAAATTATAGTAATGTTGACAGAAGTGTATTCACTTTGTTTTACAAACAGAATGCTTACATTTGTCCTGAGAAATGAGGCTTTGCAGCCTTGCTGGTTGCATGCCAAAAGTATTTGTTTAGGGCATGAATTAAAGGTAGGGGCACCTTACCTTTCATCTGATGGAGAATTAAAAAATGTCAATATCTGATTCTTAGCTGCATGTTGATTTGTATTCAAAGTCCAAGATGGCTTTTCAAAGGAATGCACACAATAGAGTAGAATTAACAAATTCTCTTGTTGATTTGCACTTTAAAGAAGTCCTGTGGCTTTCGCAAAGAGTATTTCTTACTCTGAAGTGGATTCTTTCTTACTAGACTACTTCTCTGTTATCAGAAACAATACATTACTAGGAACTTTTAAGATTTATATATCCCATTCTCTTAGGCTGACCTGCAAAACCTAGGAAAAAGCTAAAGATTGTGGGGGCAGGAGTATCTCCCCTCGATAGCTGTATGTGATTCTCTCTGCTGTTACAGAAACATGTTGATGGTATGATATGCTATGTATTTTGTATCTGTAGGATCCAACTCAGGCCAATGAAGAAGCAATGACACAGATGATCAGAGTCTCCTAACCACTGCTTAAAGGAAAAAAAATAACTGACTAGAACTCCCATCCCTTCTACAAGTCTGTCCTCCCTTCCCAGTGCATTGAGTGAGTCTTTCAGTGGGACAGTCACCATATCACAGCCTATCCTTTTCTACAGAATAAGCACCACGTTTTCAGTGTGTGGACTTTCTTGGTATACTCTTCTGATCCAGCACAGGGATTTCAGAGTCTGCTCATGCCTTTTTTGCTTCTTTTTCCTTTTTTTGTTTTTCCTCTCCTTCACCCTGTTTTTCTTTCAAACATCTCTTGCATTGGCCATGGGTGGTGAGTGTGCCACTGGCTCAGCGATCTGCAATAACTCCTGCATGCTAAAGAAGGGCCAGCAGAGACCTCCTGGAGTTATGGGCCTTCTGTAACAAAGACACAATCCAGTTTATGGCAACCAGCACTGATGTGGCTCCACCACAGAACTTTGCTTTCCCAGCAGAGACTTGTTACTTACATCCACTCCTTCCACCTTTGGGCTTTATTGGGAACTGAACAGAAACTGAAGGGGGTTCTTTGTAAAATACCTAACAGGAAGCTCTTCCCTGGGAAAAGTTCAGCCATCCTGTCACAATGCTAAAAGTATTTCAAGATGATTGCAGGACTTTATATGCTGTGTATCTGTTCTAAGAAGTAAGAGGGGAGAGGGTCAGGTGGAGATGAGGATTTAATTTGTAAAAGCAGACTCTTGGTGGTATTTGGTATGTTTATTGTCAGTAGTTGGCATGCTGGAAGAAAAGCAGATGCTAGTATAAAAAGGGTTAAAATTTCTAAGAGTCTCTTTCAAACAAGTATTTTTAAAAAGGTTTCTTCCAACCTGCCTGCATGGTTCCTCCAAAAGACCTAAAACATGCAATCTCAAGAGTGATAGCACTTGACCATCTCTGTGATGGTGTCTCTTGGTATTTGTTCTAAATCACTTGTGGAATTCTCTCATTCTGCAGAGTGAGGGATTGTTTTCTGATGGCAGAAACACAGGGCAACTCAACTCAGCTCATCCTGATGTAACTGAAGGACTGTTAGACAAACAAAGCCAGCAGGCTTTTTACAGACTGTCCTCTTTTAAAAACATCACATTTAAATTTAAGTGGCACTTAATGAAGGAGGAATACTTACATTTTTAAAATAGAATTTTTTCATGACTTGTACCTGGCTTCTGGCTGAGTATCTTGACAAAACATATCTCTCTGTTTAATTTCACAGCTCATTACAAAGTTTAAGCTTGTGCCCTTATTAATTTGAAATTTGGCAAGCTGTAGTTCATAAGGATTTTAATAGGCAATACTTGCATCTTCTTATGCCCATCTCCCAGGCCCTTGGTGTATCACCAGCATGCTATAGTTCCATCTCTACCAAGTTTTGTGTTCTGTAAAACATAAAACTGCATCTCAGCAGTTTAACAAGGGCTTGGAAATACAGCCAGGCATTGTTATTGTGGGAGGCAGTTATGACCCTGCATCGATCAAGTAGGAGAGGGTGAGGTGTTGTTTGAGGAAAGCATCCAAGGATGGGAGAGACTGATTTAAGTTCAGTGAACAATTTTCTCAAGTAACAAAAGTTAATGCAACTTGAAAAATACAACCTGTGTTATCTCCCTCCTGTGGGGTTTTGGTTTTTTACCTGATTTTGTGAAAGCTTGTGATTAAATGCAAAATGGATGATGAATTAGTAAGTTGTAGAAGACCAGGAGGATACAAAAAGAGCCTTGAACGTTTGAAATTACTTTGGATAAAAGAGAAAAATCTAGACCTTAGAGGATGACAAGATGAGAAGGAATGCAAGAAAGAGGGAGCAGAAATGTGGAGAAACATTGGATTCTATGTTGCCAGCAGGCAGAAGAGTATGCCTGTCTAGATACCAAGTATGGCAGTGTTTAGGTCTGCCATCTAGGAGGTACAGAGCCAGTGAAAGAACAAAGGAGAAATGCAGATTAGTATTTGTATTTAGGCACTGAATTTTCTAAAAGGAGTAGAGTTACTTTTCATTCTGAATTTTTAGCTCCATGTTTTTACCCTTACCAGAGCTGCCATGGTGAACTAAAGGTGAGAAAGAAACTGAGTGACACATAGTCACACCTGCAGCTAGGGGGGCAGATGGCCAAGTTCTTGGTGTAAAAATAAATAGACTTTTGTTTTTTGTCTTAAATGATGTTAATCTAATACTCTGTTCACAACTCTTACATTAGAATTACTTTTTTCCTAATGATTCAAAAGGCATTTATTTACCTCTGTTGTATTTATGGCATCTTTGGTGCCTTTGGTTGCTTCTGCCTTAAAAATACATGGCCATTAGAACTTGGTGCTTACTTCCTTCAGTTGGCAACTGAAATCCTCACCTAGCATTCCTTGTGAGGACACCCATTTCAGGAAATATGTAGCTCTCCTTTAGTGAAGGAATAATAATAAAAACCATCCTGCTTTCTTTGAAATTTGCAGCATTATTGTAAATATATATATTAATTTTTTTTAAGATTGTTTGTACGTTTTGTTAGTGGAGTATTTGTGTACTGGAGGAATATTTCTGTGCTGCTGTAAGACAGCCTCTCCATGTTTCTGCTCTTCAACTGCTGGCTGATCTCTGGAGAACCCCCTCTGAGAGTTGGAAGTTAGGGAAGCAAGATTATTGCTCTGACATAGGGATTATTATCTATTTTTTTTAATGAGTAATTACTACTTTTCTTAACGAACTTGTAAACTTCTTCAAAACAACTAGAATGTTTTTCCCAGTAAGCCTTTCATATATAGGTTCTCTGATCCTGTTGTAGAATGTGTATTAAGACCTTGGATTTGTGTTATGTAGGAAGTCTTATCATTAATACTTTAGTGATGTGAAAGCCTGAGTGCTACTGTCATATTTTTCATTTGCTTTGGGTTATGTGTATCACTTCTATAGGTAGTGTTTGCTTGGTGAGGTTGGGAGTTATTGGTCAACACCATGTTACCAAAAAAAGTCTGCTTTCTTTTCCTGAATAAATTGATTAAATTTGAGACGTCATCAAGTTCAAACCTCTCTAGTAATTAAATTAGAATCATTTTGTGGATTTGGCTACACTTGAGCAAAAAGCCTCCACTTTGGGAGTGTATAGAAGAGTGGATGAGGATAAAAGAGGCTTGGGGTGAAACATTTTGACCTAGAGAGCACTGGAGCAGCAAACCGATCAAAACCCAGTTTTTATATGAGTGTAAAGAATGGGATGTGGAAAATGGTCCTCAAGTGATGCTAAATGGCTTTCAGGCCTTGCATGTTAAAAAGAGGGGGGGGAGAAGAAAATCTTGGTGAGTGGGTGTGGGAGGGTACTGAGATCAACGGAAGCAAAGTTTGTATATAGTTAAAAGTTTATAATTTTTTTTATATGATGCATTTTTTCAAGTGTATTTTGGTCTTTAATAGATGCAATTGTAAGTACTGTGTACACTATCCAGCTAATAAAAGTTTATAAACGGAGAAGAAGCTTTTGTCTGTGTTTTCCAGACCCCCTGTTCTGTGGGAGCAGTTAGGGCAGGCAGCAGTTTGAGCAGTGCTGAGAAACACTTAGGTAGCTGGTGAGCTTTCCTGCTGCCTGTGAGGGCAGCTTGGCCTCCCCACCGTGAGGGGATGGCTGGGTCTGTGGGGCTGAGCCCCGACATCTTGGTGTCCATCTGCCCCCTCCATCGCCATCTTGCTGTCTGAGGGGACTGCACTACTTGCCCTGGGGGGGGGGGGGGGCGGGCCTAATGCTGGAAGCTGATTGGCTGAGGGAAGCTGGAGTGTCCCACCACAGGTGTTGATTGGACGGATGCTGTGCTGGAACACTTCTGATTGGTGAAGAAGGGTGTCTATCTTGCTCCCGCTGCTCTTCTTCCCTCACAGGTTGAGGTTGCACCCCAAGATGGCGGCTGTAGAGTAGACTGCACACAGGAGCTGGGCTGTGTGAGGCAGGGCTGCCACAGCGTGGAAGGAGGCCTCGCCTCTCAGCTCTAAGCCCAGGGAGCTGCCTGCAGTTGGGAAACGGCCTCACTGACCTGGGGCAGGAAGAGAAGGCTGCTTTGGGCTGGCCAGTGTTGCTCGTCTGCGTCCTTCGAGTGTGAGGAAGATGTTTGGTGAGTCCGGGCTGGGAGAAGAGAGGATGAAAAGATTCATTCTACTGGTGGAAGAAACACCCTGTCTGGCAGACACTACGTCCTGTCTGTAGCTAGCCAGCTCCTGGTTATCTGATGGTGTAACACTCAGCATGCCTTGGTGACGTTCTGGTCTCCATGCTTGCTGCAGGATTCATTGCACTGAGTAACTGTCCCTGAAAGGCCGCGTAGGAGAATGCAGGATTATACAGAAGCTGCCCTGGTGCATGGGGAGTGTCCTATAGCTGCTGGGATGGAATTTAATACAGGGTTGCACAAGTGTAAGAGATGACAATCCAACTTTGTTACCCAAATGCTCTTCTAAGACATTAATTCCTTTATATTCTTGGTTACCTTCCAGGAAGATGGTTTCTTCTTGTCCCCAAATTCCCAAGTATCACGTCGCTATCTTTTTTTGTCAAATATGACTGAACGGACACCCTTAGAAAGTGTTTAATTTTTTATATTTTGACACAAAAGGAAGTTTTAAGAGGATTGGGTGAGCTTTGAAAGGTTTAAGAGAGAGTCAGTCTCCATGTCTGCCTGCTAATCCCTCTCAGGCATGCTATTTCTTCCAGGCATGCTGCTCAGGATCTTTCAGCAGTATTGTAACTTAAAACATTCGTTAGGACAGCAGAAATACTTCAATCTAGGCTGAGGTCCTGCCCTGTTAGGCAATCTTTGTGTGGTATCAGGTAGTTGTATGTTACAGTGTTGCTGTAATAGTTCCTGTGAATGTTTACAGTTTGCAAAGCAGCCATACAAAAAAGCAAAACATTATGTTCTGCCTGTGTTTTTTTTTCCTGTGTTCCTGGGATAGACAGACTTTTAGAAGGGATATGCTGAACTTCACAGGCCTTTGTAGCTGTCTGCTGCGTTCCTCAAAGAACAGGAGTCACTACTGCAGTTCTGAAGGGCTGGTTTTGCCCTCACTAGTGCAAAAGCGTCTCTCTGCTAGGAGAGGCTGAAAGCACCTGTGAATGTTGCTATAGCTGGCAACACACAGGACAAAAAAAGGCAAGTTTTAGCTCAAGCAGTACTGGCTTCCTTTATCCTTATCATAGTAGTGCTCCCCACGTGAACCAACTGTGAGTGACATCTTTATACAAGCTGTGAAGTACTGTGAGAGTTTGTATTTAGCTACTCTGAAGTCCCAGAGCTGCAATAGAAAAGGAGTGTGTACTTCTAATGCCAGTTATAATGGGGCATAACAATGTTAAGTGTCTGAATGAGGAGGGTGGTGTCTCCATAGGTGGGAGAGAAGTTTCTCCAGCAGGCAGTTGAGAACTTCCAGTTAGGTCTTGTTGATTGGAAATCCCTTCTGGAGATCCCTTTTTCCCTTTGCCAAAAGGACAGGGTCTGTCCTCTGAACTCAGGCTGTTGTTAGGTGCTGCAGTGGGGCCTGAAGAAAGCCATTCTGCTTCTCTGTCCCAGCGTTGCTGGCAGCTCTGCAGTCATGATGAAATACAGACATGCTGAAAGTGTGATTGTTGGCAAATAGAGCAGAATAAATCCTCCAGGACCTCACAGCTGAAGATTCATGAACGCAGAAGAGCATGAAGGGCAGTGGCCCAAGGGAGTAGGCAGGCATTGTAGGCCTGAAGGGAATGCCCTCAGCACATAGTAGGTTACCTGATTACAAAGCAACTCAGATATTGATTTTTACAGCTTTTTGCTTTATTCTTAATTTGAAATTCTTTTCAATTCCCTGGCAGGAACAGGAGCAGGCTAATTTAAAGCAGTGCCTCACTTTGCAGAGAAGTTCTATGTAATCTTGGGCTAGTCATGGTTGCCAGGATCTTGTCCTTTAGTGCTTAGTTTTCCTCTGGTAATCAATGTTTTTGCAATTGCTGGGCATGGGAGGGAAGTAAGTTGAGAACAATTGAGCAGGTATTCTAAAGTCAATAGACCAAATAAGACTTAGCACTTCTAACATGAAGTGAATAGAGTTGGTAGGTTGGGTTTTCTGTCTCTTTTGGTTCTTCATACAACATTACTTTGCTGATTCTTTTGGAGGAGTTAGAGACAACCATTTGTTTCAAAACCTTCATGTTTCAGTGACTTCCAGGGGAAGAGGAAAGGTATGAATGAGTTGAATTCATGTTGTCTAGCAGGAGACTCCTTGGCCTCTGTAGTTTGTAGTATATCCAAAATTCAGTTCACTTCCCCATTTTGCTTTCTGTGGGTCAGAGCAGAACTGGGTGGTTTACACAGTGCCTAATAAAACATTATCCTTTTCATCTCTGCCTTCTGCTCCCATCTCCCTGGCTTCTTAGGCATGTGGCAAACTTTACCTAACTCACAAACCTGCTACAGGGAGGCACTTTGATGGCGTAGTACTATGATGACTTTAACAGAATCTCTAGAGTAGATTTTATTATGTGATTGTTACGTTCTCTCAGTGCACTCAGGGGAAGAGCCCTTTGCAGTGACTGGCAGCTAACAGCTGAAGGTGCCCAGCCATTAGTCACCAGTTAAAACTCCAAATCTTAGCACTTGGTCACTCCCTATTAGATATGAAAAAGGTCCTCCTACTGTTTACCACTTTTGAAGTGAGACAAAGATGAAACAAATAACTATTTTGGCACAGGCTGCAGAGGATGTTTAGATTGGGAGCGAGTTTTAACCAGATCTCCTGTAGAAGGACAGAGCAGATGTCTGGAGGCACTGGAATGGAATGTATTGTCTATCAGCCTGGGTCTTAGAAACAACTCCCATCCTCTTACATCCTGCCAGCTGTTCCCTGCCCATCTGCTGTGCCCAGTTCCTAAAATCTGGCAACTTTATTTCCTGTTAACATCAAATGAAAGAGAAGCTGGGAGGATGTGTGAAATATTAGCTAGATATACATCTATACCAGTGTTCAACAGCTGGTACTGAACTAAGGTCCTAACTGACTGGCTGTGTTGGGTTACCTGAAGACACAGCTTTGTAATGTCCCACATGCCCAGAGGCTGCTCATTTGTATGTCCAACCATTCCTGAGCGTGGTTCTACAGTGCAGTGTAACAGAAGGAGCTTGGATGGGCTGCTGATGCTTTCCAAACATCTAAGCTGGGATTGTGAATAATCCTTCACTGTAGGCAGTTCAGGTTACTAGCAAATCTCAATCATTTGCATGTAAGGAAAACACCTGTAAGATGTTCAAAATTTGGAAAGATTTGAGAATATTTGTTGTGTCTTTGTGCTAAAAGAGATGTTACATATTTACATTTTGTGACAGGACTGACATCATCCATAAACTGTCCCTAGAAACACCTGCAAATTCATCCCAGATCAGCTTTCTAGGCAGAAAGAAGTGTATAGCACCCACCCTCAGCAAGTGCTGATGATCCAGAGCTGGGAGGGGTGGGTGACAGGCAGGACACTGCGCTGCCATCCAGAGACCTGGCCAGGCTGGAGAGCTGGGCAGGGAGAGACCAGATGGGGTTCAACAACAGCAAGTGGAGAGTCTGGCACCTGGGGAGGAACAACCACATGGATCAGGACAGGCTGGGGGTGACTTGCTGGAGAAGAGCTCTGTGGAGAAGGACCTGGGGGTCCTCATAGATGACAGGGTGGCCATGAGCCAGCAGTGTGCCCTGGGGGCTGAGAGAGACAATGGGATCCTTCTCCGGAGAGATTCCAGCCCCATCTGGACACCGACCTGTGCAGTATGAGCTGGGGAGCTGCTTTGGCAGGGGGGTTGGACCCCAGGAGTTCTGGGGGTCCCTTCCAACCCCTACAACTCTGTGATTCTGTGATAGCAGTAAGCCTCTCTATTTTAACTTCTATTACTTTAAGATCTGAGGCTCCCAGAACCTTCACTGTGTATGCCACTGCACCCAGGTGAGGAATTTAGGCATACAAAGTTTTAGGAGCTTTCCAGGAGTCAAACAGGCTAACTAAAATGTTGAATTTGTCATTTGAAGTGTATTATATTAACTATTTATCTTTCCTATTGTGGATCATTTCAGACCTTAGTGTTACTGTCCTCACACCATCACTTTTGATGTCTCAGAACTACCCAAAGCACAAAGGTGTCAGCCTCCAGAGCTGGTCAGTGCAGTGATGGGGAGAAAAAATAAAAACATGAGAAGGGAAACAACACTATGCAAGAACAGAAAATGGGAAGTTGGAACAGGAAGTGAAGAATGCAATCTGTAAGCTTGGGGAGGAAGCTGGAAATCAATTTCTTTAGCTTTAATTATGGAGTTTTCTAGCTTTATTTTCAGAGAATTTGCACTAGAGGAAATAAAAAAAATAATCTCAGATATTATGGCAAGAAGCTGTATCAGACTAGTCAACAGAATCTCTCTGTTCTCAATCTCTCTTCCCCTGCCTTCCCAGCTCCAGCATAGTTTAATTTACTCCCATGCCACTCCATACCTAAGTTGGAGTCTTTTTGCAATCTTAATACCAAAAAATTAAAGCAATTTTTGTATCATATTCAGTGTCCTTGGGGACTCAGAGAATTAAGATTAAAATCTCAGTGAGATTAATTTGGGGACTTATCCATATCCTCTACCAGATGTTTGCACATGTCACCTTGATAGCAGGATTCAATATTTTGATGGAAAAGCATGTGATTTATAGTAAAGTCAAGCTAGGTTTATACTGTAGCATGGGTGTTACATTAATAAACAGCAGGTAACAACAGCAAGGAAATACAAAGTTAGTTATTTGGAAAAAAGAAGTAACTTTGGGTGTAAATTCTGCACCTGTGTGTTCAAGCTGAAGGTATTTTATACTGTACCATAGAATCATAGACTCATAGAATTGCAAGGGTTGGAAGGGACCCCGAGGATCATAAAGCTCCAACCCCCCTGCCACAGGCAGGGACACCAACCTCAGGCCTGGAGCTACACAAGGTTGCCCAGGGCCCCAGCCAACCTGGCCTTGAACGCTTCCAGGGATGGGGCACCCACCCCCTCTCTGGGCAGCCTGTTCCAGCCCCTCACCATTCTCTCTGTAAAAAACTTCCCCCTAATATCCAATCTAAACCTTCCCTCCTTCAGCTTTAAACCATTCCCCCTTGTCCTGCCATTATCTGCCCTTTTAAAAAGCTGATTCCCCTCCTGTTCCTCTGCTCCCTTCAGGCACTGGCAGGCTGCAATGAGGTCCCCCCACAGCCTTCTCTTCTCCAGGCTGACCCAGCCCAGCTCCCTCAGCCTCTCCTTGTAGGACAGCTGCTCCAGCCCTCTAATCATCCTTGTGGCTCCTCTGACCCCTCTCCAACAGTTCTACATCTTTCTTGTGTTGGGGGCCCCAGATCTGGACACAGGACTCCAGGTGGGGCCTCACGAGGGCAGAGTAGAGAGGGACAATCACCTCCCTGTCCCTGCTGGCCACCCCTCTGCTGATGGAAGTACTTTTCAACAAGACTCTTGCTTACTAAACCACTAGATTAGACATTAGGGGAAAAGTTCTTTAGCCATCAAGAAAATGTTCTTCACCAAAAGGGTCACCAGGCACTGGCACAGGCTGCCCAGGGAGGGGGTTGAGCCATTACCCCTGGGTGTGTTTAACAGATGAGGTGCTCAGGGATGTGGGTTAGTAGAGGATGGGGATGGTTGGACTCCATCTCAAAGATCTTTTCCAACCCAGTGATTCTGTGATTCAAGTGCATTACCTGTCTCTATCACATTCATGAAACAACTCATATGTTGAAAATAAAGCAGATTCTTCACTATTACCATTAGCAATAATTCACAGTTTATATATGAGCATTTAAGTGAGCTGTTGAAGAAAGTCTAAGAGGAAGCATGTTCCTGTATCTCACAGCCCTTTGTTCACTCTGGTGCTCTATCAGTTGCTACCAGATAGAACCAATTTCCTGTATTTGAGTTTATAGTTGCCTGACACTTAAAAATAAAGCTTTTTGGAAAAAGCAAATACACCATTAGCTTCCACTAGATGTGCTTACCAAGAGCTGAATTGTGCTGCTGTACTTTTAGAAAAATCTAGTTATTTTTTAAGGGAAGTCTGTGCATCCCTGTGCCTCATTCAGCTGCTTTCTGCCTTGCACCCAGTGTGCATCCAACTTCAGCACTGGTTACAAATGGATTGGTTCTAGTGTAGTTCATCACAATTCTGTGAATAAGCCCTTTGTGCTGCTTTATTTTGGAGGACTTGCTTTTTAATTTTCAGTTCCAGAATGTGGCTCTGAAGATAACACTAGCATATTCCAAAGGCCCTGAGAAAACTGAATTGTCTGGTGGTTCCTGAGTGTGGAATAAAACTTTTGGTGAAGGCTGGATAGTGATGTATGTCACAGAGTGATAGGACAGGGGAGATTTAGATGAGATATTAGGAAGAAATCCTTCCCTGTGAGGGTGAGACTATGGCATAGGGTGCCCAGAGAAGCCCTGGATCCCTGGGAGGGTTCAGGGCCAGGCTGGATGAGGTTTTGGGGTGTCCTTGCCCATGGTAGGGGTGGCACTGGGGGAGGCTTTGAGGGCCCTTCCCACCCACACTGTTCTATGATCTTCAGGCTTGGCTGAGGTTGGTGCCTTATGTCAGCGTATATATTGTACCATCATTCAGTTCCTTATCTGATGTTCTCCTTGCTTTGGTTCTTCCCTCCTTTTCAGAAACCACAAAGAATGAGAAGTTAAAGAGAAATTCAGCATTTTTTTGTTCCTGAATATTAGTCCTACTTCATCTACAATCACAAATATTTTCCCCTCCTATCATGAAACTGGGGAAGAGGGGTGGGGATGCATGGGCAAAGGAAATGTGTGCTCAGGAAATTTAGAAAACACAAAAATACTTCCTCAGATTTAAAGGACTGGGTAGAAAGGTGCAGCAACAGTTCCCACCTAAATATTTAAGGCAAAATAAGCTTTCCTTTGGGAATGTTTGGTGATGTTACTGAAGGCCAGTAAATTATCAAAATTACTTATTTGCTATTACATTTCTACTTATCCACCATGGGATGGATGGTTCTGTGTGCTTTATAAGCTACAAAGGGCTATGAAGATGATGAAGGGCCAGGAACATCTATCCTATGAGGAAAGGCTGAGAGAGCTGGGGCTGTTCAGCCTGGAGAGAAGAAGACTGAGGGGGGACCTAATCAATGTTTATCAATATCTGAAGGATGGGGTGCAGGGGGAATTGGCCAGCCCCTTTTCAGTGTCTGTGGGGACAGGACAAGGGGCAATGGCTGCAAATTGGAGCACAGGAAGTTCCACAGCAACTTGGGGAGGAACTTTTCCCCAGTGAGGGTGAGGGAGCCCTGGGACAGGCTGCCCAGGGGGTGTGGAGTCTCCTTCTCTGGAGAGATTCCAGCCCCATCTGGACACCGACCTGTGCAGTATGAGCTGGGGAGCTGCTTTGGCAGGGGGGTTGGACCCCAGGAGCTCTGGGAGTCCCTTCCAACCCCTACAACTCTGTGATTCTGTGATAGCAGTAAGCCTCTCTATTTTAACTTCTATTACTTTAAGATCTGAGGCTCCCAGAACCTTCACTGTGTATGCCACTGCACCCAGGTGAGGAATTTAGGCATACAAAGTTTTAGGAGCTTTCCAGGAGTCAAACAGGCTAACTAAAATGTTGAATTTGTCATTTGAAGTGTATTATATTAACTATTTGAGAATATTTGTTGTGTCTTTGTGCTAAAAGAGATGTTACATATTTACATTTTGTGACAGGACTGACATCATCCATAAACTGTCCCTAGAAACACCTGCAAATTCATCCCAGATCAGCTTTCTAGGCAGAAAGAAGTGTATAGCACCCACCCTCAGCAAGTGCTGATGATCCAGAGCTGGGAGGGGTGATTCTGTGATATAACTGGTGAACACAGAGCCAGTGTCTCTGTGTGACATAGAGCAAACAGAGCACCAAGAATGTGGGATTTTTCTGCTTGTCTGAAGGATCCCAAAGTCCATCCCTTTTCCTGCTCAGCTCGGTCTCATTGCCTCTCTGCCCAGTGATTGCTATGAACAGACCTTCCTTACAGTCAGGGGGCTTGTACCCTACAAGCTGTAGGGGCAGGAAAACTAGACAAGAAGATTAGGGAGCTTTACCTGCCCTTTTCCTTCTGACATAAGTAGTGAGGAGTTTAACAGTAGCAATCAGAGCAGTTGTAGACAGGGAGGAGTTCAGCCCCACAAGAGCATAAAGTGTTCTTCAGGGAAAAGCATGGTATCTCTATTACTATCTACAGTACCAGAGCTGCGTCATTACTTTGGGAGGGGATTTAGTGTCCCTAAACAAGCCTGGTTCCATGAGGTCAGTGCTGATCTAAGCCATGGAGGATCCATCCCAGCTGTATTTTTTTTTTGGCACGTGGGGAATACTCAGGAGTTTGAATCCTCTTCCTGCAGTCATTTGCAGTGCTATCAGAGTTCAAAGGCATCCCTTCTCAGGATGCAGTAGCCCTTCTCCTGGTCTACCTTTGATCAGGACCATTAACAGGGTCTTTATTAGAGGCCTCTCACCTAGTGCTCCTGAAACTGATAGGAGCTTGTACAGCTTTTCAAGGGACCAGGGGAGGTTGGACCAAACTCTCTAGGGCAGAAGAGGAAGGCCCTGTGTGTGTGTGTATATGTATGTATGTGTGTGTGTGTGTATATGTATGTATGTGTGTGCATACATGCACATGCTTCCTGTGTCTGTCACACTGCTCCTCCAGTCGTGCAGTGCATCCAGAATGCTACAGTCTGGCAGTGTTTGCTGGGTACCTCTGACCCTTACTGCTGTTGTGTTGGCAACATTCCCCATCTTTGTGGGAAATGAAATGGTGTCTAAATCTGCATCCCTGTTCAAATTTTCCTCTTCATAAAAACCCAAGTGCAGGTCATTTTCCCACCTCAATCCATCCCTGGTGACTTTTTCTCATGCTAAAAAATCCTGCTTTCCAGTTTGTGGAATGGTCCAGAGTTACAGGAAATTTCCTCCTGTGCTATTTACCAGTAAAAGGTGGTTAGTTACTGCAGCTGAATCACAGGAAAGGGACCAACCAGCTCCTCAGGTAAGAGCTGTGACTTTTGTGTGGGTTGTTGGATAGTACCTGCTATCAGTGTCTCTAGATGAAAATATCAGGTGTAGGCCCAAAGAGAGCTAGTAGGAAGTAGGACAAGAACAGACATGCTGTGATTCCAGGTTTTTTTCCCTTTGGGGGGGTGGTTGTCTTGTGTTTTTTTAATTCTTGCAAAATGTGTGATACTTGATTGCCTTGAAAACCTACTTACTCAGTGATTATATCATGTGCAGAAGGACAAATGAGGTTTGGTTTCTACTTTCCCTGGTTTGGGGTCCTCCAACTGATGAAAGGGAAAAGATAGCTCCTACAGAAAGCAGGTTTCATAGAAGGTAGAGACCAGCCATGAAAATTCAAACCATTTTAGAGAGCGATATGAAAACTGAGTTGCTTATTTTGGGCACTCAAATCTGATAGAAAGGAAGCATCTTAGAAACCAGATGTGTCCTGTGATTCCCCTCCACATGCAAATGCAGATGGTTATTAATGAGCAGTGGCAAAGAGATGAACTCAGGCAAAGATTCAGATTGCTTGGAGTCTCTTTCAGCTGCTGATGTATATGTAAAATTTCATTAGTCAATGAAGCTGAGCCCCCCACCAGTTGCCTGCAATTTATTTCTATCATTAGTATGTAGCAAAAATCAGTTTAAAAGAAAGAAATTCAGGATTTACCTGTGTCTCAGGAAATTTCCAGGCTCAGAAGAGAAGAGCTCTTTAACGTTGACCTGTAATCTTTCTTGTCAAGTGGTAAGAAATTGCTGACTTTCAGAAGATCATTAATTCTTTGATTAACTCACCCAAAACTTCCAGTGTGATCCTATTCTGTAGTTTGTTTCTCCCCTGGAAATGGCTCTCAGGATGATATTCTCCTGAGTCATTAAATTGGAGCTTGTTCAGCCACACTCTAATCATCTTCCATGAGAAGTCATTCATCATTTCAGTCCTTCCTACTTTAAGGATACTTTGATCAGAGTTACCTCTAGTAATAGGTTGACATCTAATTCAGGACACCATTTTGCACCAAATAAAACATTGAAGTTTCCTGATTTGGTTATCACAGAACAGGGGCAGTGGTGGTGGGGGGTGGGGTAGGGAGTTCCTTTTATTTTTGGAAATACAGACTTAAAGTTTCTAAAAAAGAGTGGTGATTCATTAAAGTGAGAAAGGACAGGAAAAAACAGTCCCTGTGGTGGTGTACATCTCACCCAAGAAAGGAGCAGAGCTAACATTAGCACAAAGAGAACTTAGAGAAGACAAGGAAAGAAGCAGAACTGTTGGAGAGGGTTCCGAGGAGCCACAAAGATGCTCAGAGGGCTGGAGCAGCTGCCCTCTGGAGAGAGGCTGAGGGAGCTGGGCTGGGTCAGCCTGGAGAAGAGAAGGCTGTGGGGGGACCTCATTGCAGCCTGCCAGTGCCTGAAGGGAGCAGAGGAACAGGAGGGGAATCAGCTTGTTCAAGGGCAGAGACTGGCAGGACAAGGGGGATGGAGTGAAGCTGGAGGAGGGAAGGGTTAGATTGGATATTAGGGGGACGTTTTTTACAGAAAGAGTGGCAAGGGGCTGGAACAGGCTGCCCAGAGAGGGGGTGGGTGCCCCGTGTCTGGGGGTGTTCAAGGCCAGGTTGGATGGGGCCCTGGGCAACCTTGTGTAGCTCCAGGCCTGAGGTTGGTGTCCCTGCCTGTGGCAGTGGGGTTGGAGCTCTGTGATCCTTGGGGTCCCTTCCAACCCATGCCATTCTGTGATTCTATGTTTCTATGATTCTAAGGCTACTGACCCCACGGTGGGTAGTTTTGTGGCTTACCTGGAGATGCTCTGCACAGCAGCACTAGGCTCCTCTGGCATTTGGGTCTCCAGGGCAGCTGAAGACAGAAGCAGAACAATTTAGTTCACAGATGTTTCTGGGTGATATTCCTTGGTATCACCAACACTAGTGCCCCAGCAAGGCATAGATAACCAGTGTGAGAATGGGCACTCGGCCATGTACTAGAGGATTAATTTCCTTAGCAAAAAGGGGATGATGTGTCAGATGTCCTGTAAAAGTGAGGTCATGTTCCTGTAAATCAGGAACTAGAGAGAGGCAATGAAGGACAGTACTTTCTTAGAATAAATCCAATTATAGATGTTTACTAAAGTGAGGCCTTGGCATCCACAGACATGTGAAATTTAAGTAGGAAATCACAAACTCCTGAAACGCAGAGCCCTGAGACATACCTGTCAGTACTTCCACTTGCACCCTTCTCAAGGTATTTGTTTCCCCCAGGAAGTCACTTTTGCACTGGTACAACCCAGCATCCTGCTTCTTGAGTCGCTTCATGGTCACTGTCAGGACCCCTTCCTGGACGTTGTCACTGATGGAGGTGGTGCCATTCCTGTTCTTTAGGAATGGCAGCCAGAAGCGTCGGGCGCTTACCACGTGTTGGCACTTGGTCTCATCGATCTCCCTGCACCAACTCTTTTCTCTCCACCGCTGCTGCCAGGGGTGTTGCCTGGGCAACATCATTCTCATCCTAAATCCCAGACATGGCACTATACTGTCTGCTAGAAAGAAAATTAACTCTATACCTGCCCAAACCAGGATGGATGACAAAGGGGAAATTTGGGTTACTGCTGCTGTATCAGGGTGTGCAGCTGCTATTGCTCTCAAAGTCCCCAGGTGCTGGGACATGGAGTCACCTCAGCATATTTCTAATACCTCACACGTGTGTTCAAGGTGGTGTTGCTCCATCTCACAAGTCTTCTATGTGACTTGCCAAAGCTCAGATCAGTGTGACAGGTTTCTGTGACTGTAAAATCCTTTTAACAGAATGGAAAATGTTGTGCAGAAGCAAGTCTGGGTGGGTTATTTTATTTTTTAATCAATTTCCTGAAATATTTCTGTCCCAAACCCATTGATTTTTAATTTATACAATCCTACAAAATTATATTCATAGTTGTCTGATGGTAATCCTTAAAATATTCTTTTTTTTTCCCCTTTGAAACAGTTTTATTTCATACAGCAGAAATAATTTCCTGACCACTTCTGCCTCTAGATACATCTAAGTACCTATTGTGCTTCTATATTGAGCTATATAATAGAGTTTTACCTTGTCCTTGATAACCTCTAGTGGGATCCCTGTGTCTGGATACACCGTTTTCTGCTGTGACACAAAATGGAAATGACACATCATTTTTTATTTATTTTGGCTGTCTCCCCCCCAAGTGCACTGTTGACCTCATAGCTCACTCTCAAGTGAAACCACCATCTGTATTCTTTCACAGAATCACAGAGCTGTAGGGGTTGGAAGGGACCTCAAGAGCTCCTGGGGTCCAACCCCCTGCCAAAGCAGCTCCCCAGCTCATACTGCACAGGTCGGTGTCCAGACGGGGCTGGAATCTCTCCAGAGAAGGAGACTCCACACCCCCTGGGCAGCCTGTCCCAGGGCTCCCTCACCCTCACTGGGGAAAAGTTCCTCCCCAGGTTGCTGTGGAACTTCCTGTGCTCCAATTTGCAGCCATTGCCCCTTGTCCTGTCTTCACTGACCAAAGAAAAGGGGCTGGCCAATTCCCCCTGCACCCCATCCTTCAGATATTGATAACCATTGATTAGGTCCCCCCTCAGTCTTCTTCTCTCCAGGCTGAACAGCCCCAGCTCTCTCAGCCTTTCCTCACAGGGGAGATGCTCCAGGCCCTTCATCATCTTCGTAGCCCTTCTCTGGACTCTCTCCAGGAGATCCCTGTCCTTTTGATCCCAGGGAGCCCAGCACTGGACACAACACTCCAGGTGGGGCCTGAGCAGGGCAGAGCAGAGGGGGAGGATCCCCTCCTGTGACCTGCTGCCCACACTCCTCCTGATGCCCCCTGGATCCCATTGTCTCTCTCAGCCCCAGGGCACACTGCTGGCTCATGGCCACCCTGTCACCCATCAGGACCCCCAGGTCCTTCTCCATAGTGCTCTTCTCCAGTAGAACATCCCCCAGCCTGTACTGAAACAAACAGCTGTTCCTCCCCAGGTGCCAGACTTTTTCTTTGCAGCAGAACATCCTACAGATCCCCACACTGATACGTCCCGAATTCAGTCTCTGAAGTGCTGATGTGATCACAGCAAACCAGCCTCATCCAAAGCGTATCCAGGTCGAGGCACAAGGTTTTTCTGACAGCTCCTTGCACCAAAATGTCTTCTCATGTAAATTCTTGTGCACATCATATGAGCAGCTTGCTCTGGAGGACTCTCCCCCTGTATGCAGAAACACTTGCATGATTCTTCCAAAGAAGAAAATGATGCTACAACTAGTCACAGCTTAGTATGCCATTGTTTCTTAGGTTATACCACAGGGACGCCCATGTTAGACCTCTGAGGTTTACCTAAACAAACATCTATGCTTAGCCTCAGTGCCACTACCCTTTTTCTTTTGTTTTCCTATTGTTTCTCTCTGTGGATTCAGTATTTATTTGCAATAAGAAAGCAAATAGCAGCTAGGTTGATCCATAATGTAGCAGGAGAGAGCAACAAACACAGATTTTCCTGCTTGTCTTCTAGGTGATTTCAGACTGAGAACTTCACAATAGCTGGAGACAAATTTACCACCATGAAGTTCAGTTTCTGGACAAAATACAGAACTACTATAAAAAAAAAAAAAAGAGAACCCAAAAGGCTGTATTATTTAAACAAGCAGATGCCAGGCTGAACATTTCCTCCCCTCATTCACTTCTGGGAAACTCATTCTGTGCCCAGCTATAAACAGCCTGAGTAAGAAGTGCTCTAGCAAATGACAGTGTGCAATGCATGCAATAGCACAGAGTGTCCTGTTTCTGGGGGAAATGAAGACACTCTGAGCCTAACCTGGTCGTGCCAGCAAGAGCAGCAGGGCTGGAAAATGCTCCACTCTGAAGTAGAACGTGGTTTAGGGCATTGAGGAAAAAATGTATCCCAGGGATTTTTATCACTGAGAAAGTCTCTGTTTCAGGGGAAGCTAACTTGCTCTGTCACTTGCTGTCACCCACTGCCTAGAGTGATGATCCCAGGTTGGGACTGCTGAGAATATCTTTAGCAATCCTAATACTACTTCTTGGGTAGGAAGGCTGCATGATGCTTACAGGCTGCTTTTTTTGCTTTAAATATATTGTTGTTGAGGTGATAGCTGTAGTTAGCAATAGGTGGATTTGGGCTCTAGTGCTACCTTGGTAATACCACAGAGCAGCTTTCAAGTCAGATGTGTTCATCCTTGCTGCTGCTTTGCACTTAAATACAAGTTTTATATCTCTTGTTCCCAAAATCCTTGTATATGGTGATGGAGAACCATCTCTGTGCCAACACAGAGGTGGTGGGTGGTCCTGCCTGAGGACTCTGAACAGGTTGAAGCTGGAACGAGGACCCAGATCTCCCAGTTAGAGCTGTGATTCCCTGGTTTTATAGCCCCATCCTGGGAATACTGAAGCTACGTTTGTGTTAGTACGGTTGCAGTGGTGTGTGACCTTGTATGGACTAAATTACCCTCTGGAAATAGAGGAAATTAATTTAGTCAGAGAAGAAACATGTGTAGTGTGATCCCAGTTGCTGTTTCTGCATGGTGCTAAATGGAGCTGGCTGGATGTGCCCAGCTGGCTCAGAGCATTTCTGTACATTATAAACACACCAGTGTATTCAAAGGGTTACCTCTTCTCCAGGTGATGTATCATGGTCTGGTGTTCTGCAGCTCTTTATCATGAATCCACACTAAATCAGATAATCAGTTTGGGTTTATTTAGCTTTGCAGGCAGTGCAGGGAAAAGAAATGGGAATGCCCTTGGGTGTGGGGCCCTCCTGAGAGAGCTAAATACAGTTTCACTTTGGGAAGTGATGAACAATGATAACATACTGGTAACATCCCCTTGAGATGGTAGAAAAAACACAGAGACATAGTTCATTCTTTGTTCATAAAGTCATTTGAGAAATGAGGAAGCAGCCTCAGAGCTGCATGTTGTCTTTACATCACTTTCTGGTATGTTCAGCAGTTCTTTATGCCTTTCCTCAGTGACTGTTCACCAGAGATCCACACTGTCCAAGGCAATTTTTGGGAACTAGTCTTCATCACCTTGGAAAGACAGAATCTCTCACCTGGCACTGCTCTGAGATGACATGAAATTGATGGTCTCAGTTCAGTCCAGACCCTTGTGGAATGATACTGAGGATGAGTATCTGGAACAGCTCTGCCTGATGGTGTGGTGGTAGTGACAGCAGAGCATTACATTGCCAAAAGTGTGTCAAAAATTCAGTCTTTAGAGAGTGGAATCTCAATTCAAAAGCTGATTTCTAGACAATAATATTAGCTTTCAACACACACCATCTCATTCTGCTTATATTTCATGCTTTTGGGAGAAGCATTTGGGTGTTTTGAGAAGATATGTAGGATGCCTTGAGAAAAAGACTGATCTTCAATGAATGAGAAGAGTCTTGGAGATTTAAGACAGAACCATGTCTGTCCATTTCTACATCATGTGGACGTGTGGGTGAATTGCTTAGCACATTGTTGTTGAGACGTGTTACCTGAAGTTCTGGTTATGTTCACTGGTGTATCTGTAGTTCATTTATAACAAAGCCTTTGCCAGTAGGGTATAGAGCAGCAAATTTCTGGCCTAGAAATGAGCTGGGGGAAAACTGAGCAGAGCTCTCTCACCTTTCCATGCCTGGGGAAGCATCACTGCACATAGGTAAGTCTGTGCTGGATCTTTTGGCTTCACATTCCTCCTTTCCCCCTGGCCCTCGATCCTTGTCCTCTTCCATTAGGTTCATGTGTTGCTGGCAGCATCTTTTCAGCTCAGTTGTGTTGGAAAAAGTTGGTCAGTGCCAATGAGAAGAGGTGGTAGATGGCGACTTTCCCTCTCTAGAGCGATAGGATCAGCGATACCTGTTTAATAGGCCATCCTTTTCTTGCTTTGCCTGCAAATGCCTGGTGTTCCTTTTCTGTGGATCCCCTTTGGTTTAGCTCTAAGCAGTGCTCTCCCAGGAAGGGCTGATTCCTTGACGTGCAAGATCACCAGTAAAAGGGAGGACCTGCTCCTCATTGAGGTTTGGGTAGTTCTGCTCTGTTTCTCTGTTCTTCCTGTTGCTGGCAATGATAAACATCAGCACAGCCACCATGAACTTAGTAACCAGGATTCCAGCAGCGATATAGAAGACAATGAAATCAGCTTCAGGAGGAATGCTATGGGGAACCATGAAGACAACAATGAAGGGGATAGTTCAACCTTTAAAGAAACTCTTATAACAACGTGAAGATGGTAACATCTCCTGCAACTGGCAGTCCCTACCTGTGCACAGCAGAGCCTGGAAGGTTAGAACAACTATAAGAAGTTATTTCAGATATGGATAAATGATGATCTGCAGAAGCTTGGCACTGAAGCACTGTTTTCTGGATTAGGATAAACCTGCTGTTTAGAAACCACACAGCAGCTCTGAGAATTGTCATACATTAGGAGGAGGTAGAAGATATGCCTGCGGTGGTATTCCTCTCAGCTTCAAATGGGGTTGCCAGTGATAACCTGCCTTGGTTCCAGGAAGGCTTCCATCAGAAGAGGGGTGGCCAGCAGGGACAGGGAGGTGATTGTCCCTCTCTACTCTGCCCTCGTGAGGCCCCACCTGGAGTCCTGTGTCCAGAGCTGGGCCCCCAATACAAGAAAGATGTAGAACTGTTGGAGAGGGGTCAGAGGAGCCACAAGGATGATTAGAGGGCTGGAGCAGCTGCCCTACAAGGAGAGGCTGAGGGAGCTGGGCTGGGTCAGCCTGGAGAAGAGAAGGCTGTGGGGGGACCTCATTGCAGCCTTCCAGTACCTGAAGGGACCATACAAACAGGAGGGGAATCAACTTTTTAAAAGGGCAGATAATGGCAGGACAAGGGGGAATGGTTTAAAGCTGAAGGAGGGAAGGTTTAGATTGGATATTAGGGGGAAGTTTTTTACAGAAAGAGTGGTGAGGGGCTGGAACAGGCTGCCCAGAGAGGGGGTGGGTGCCCCATCCCTGGAAGTGTTCAAGGCCAGGTTGGCTGGGGCCCTGGGCAACCTTGTGTAGCTCCAGGCCTGAGGTTGGTGTCCCTGCCTGTGGCAGTGGGGTTGGAGCTTTATGATCCTCGGGGTCCCTTCCAACCCTTGCCATTCTATGATTCTATGTTTCTATGATTCTAAGGCTACTGACCCCAGGGTGGGTAGTTTTGTGGCTTACCTGGAGATGCTCTGCACAGCAGCACTAGGCTCCTCTGGCATTTGGGTCTCCAGGGCAGCTGAAGACAGAAGCAGAACAATTTAGTTCACAGATGTTTCTGGGTGATATTCCTTGGTATCACCAACACTAGTGCCCCAGCAAGGCATAGATAACCAGTGTGAGAATGGGCACTCGGCCATGTACTAGAGGATTAATTTCCTTAGCAAAAAGGGGATGATGTGTCAGATGTCCTGTAAAAGTGAGGTCATGTTCCTGTAAATCAGGAACTAGAGAGAGGCAATGAAGGACAGTACTTTCTTAGAATAAATCCAATTATAGATGTTTACTAAAGTGAGGCCTTGGCATCCACAGACACGTGAAATTTAAGTAGGAAATCACAAACTCCTGAAACGCAGAGCCCTGAGACATACCTGTCAGTACTTCCAGTTGCACCCTTCTCAAGGTATTTGTTTCCCCCAGGAAGTCACTTTTGCACTGGTACAACCCAGCATCCTGCTTCTTGAGTCGCTTCATGGTCACTGTCAGGACCCCTTCCTGGACGTTGTCACTGATGGAGGTGGTGCCATTCCTGTTCTTTAGGAATGGCAGCCAGAAGCGTCGGGCGCTTACCACGTGTTGGCACTTGGTCTCATCGATCTCCCTGCACCAACTCTTTTCTCTCCACCGCTGCTGCCAGGGGTTATAGGTGCACTTGACAGAAATAGTGTCCCCTTCCATTCCATACACCATAGTGATGTTCTCTGCAGCATAGGATTCTAGGAGAAAAGGCAGAAGTGGTGAGACAAGTTTCTTTCCATTGAACCTTACCACTGTGTTCATTCTAAACACAATTTTCCTCTTTTTCAAGTCTGGTGACAGCTGCTGTCAACTGTAGGGCTGTTGCCTGTCTGTTTTCCCCATGAAAGATACAGTGTTCTGTGTCTGAACAAGATAGGTCAGGCTTTCTTGAACTGTGCCTGTAGTGCTTCCTCTGACTGGGCTGTTATTTGGCTCTAGCCAGATAGCTGTTCTTGTTTGGAGGGGACTGTGGGAAGGAGGAGAAGGAGGAGGAGGAGGTATCAGCTTCTCTAGCATTTGCAGATCTTCAGAAGCTCTGGAAACTTTGGTCCTCCCCTTCCCTTCTGGCCCTGAGGTTACTCTGCTGGATTGCGGTCTAGAGCTGAACCACATCATGTTTGTTGTAATCACTGGGCTCCTGGGCAGTAACAGGAAGCAGTTTGTTGGCATGGTTAGGGGATTAAATATAAACTTACATCTTCCTCTGGTCCCGAGGAGCATGAAGCTGGGCCTTCAGGTAGATTGAGTTTGCATCTAGCAAGCTGTCTTGCTTTTTAAAACAGCTCTTTTAACAAATAGCTCATAAAAACATAACTTGACCCAACAATGACAAATTGTTTCTCCATAACTCTCATTAGTCTTGCTGAAACACCCCTGCTTTGCAACACCTAACAGCATCTAGAGCTGCAGCAAGGCAGCTGTGGCTTCTGGCTTTGGTCTTGAGCTCGGCCTCTGACCTTTGTTCACAGATACAGATCTGGCCCTGGAGTACCCTCCACTGCAGAAAAGGTCCTTTGCAGTACATGCACATGAAGTTTACCCCCATTTTCACAGAATCACAGGAGGGTTTGGGTTGGAAGGAACCTTAAAGATCATCCAGTCCCACCTCCCTGCCATGAGCAGGGACACCTCTCACCAGCCCAGGCTGCTCAAGGCGCCATCCAACCCAGCCTTGAACACCTCCAGTGATGGGGCAGTCTCCACCTCCCTGGGCAGCCTGTGCCAGGGTCTCACCACCCTCAAGAGTGAAGATTTTTTTCCTAATATCCAATCTAAATCTACCCCCTAACAATTTAAACCCCTTCCCCCTTATCCTATCACTCCAGGCCCTTCTAAAAAGTCCCTCAAGATTTCTTGTAGGCCCCTTTAAGATACACCTTCAAACACCACAGCGTACTGCTAAACTGCACAAGACTCCCATCAAAACCTTATCAAAAGGGAAAAACCAGAGAATTTGATGCATGTCACTGGGCTCAATGTTACAGCCACAGTGTCACCATCCCCATCCCCCTCGGGGCTGCACAGGGGACATGGTGTGACACGCCAGTGCTGGAATGGCAACCAGCAGGTCCACGCTGGGGACTCGGTGGTGTGGAGGTCTGGCTCGGCTCACTGAGCTTATCAAACCACTCTCATCAGCCAATGCTGTTCTCAGTGAGGGCAAGTGTTTTAAGGCTCTTCATACAGCCAGAGAGAAGCTAGAATCAAAGTGACACCTACAAACCAGTGTCCAGCTAGCTTTTCTCTTGATTACTTCTTAATCCCACTCCTACTTTCTAATTCCAGGAGTTTAGAGATTTTTTTTTCACCCTATCTTTTAATATTCTACTAATTTTGACCATGTTGACAACTGATCTTTGGCTATTTGCTTCCCTCCCCCCTCAGTTCCTTATTTCTAATTTTTGTTCCTCTTTATGCTAGGCAAAGGCAGAAGGGAGAGTCTGAGCTATTAATACTTCCAGAGATACTGCAGTGTGGTATTTGTGGAAATCTGTATGTCTAGTGAAAAAAATCAGTAGCTAGTGCTTTCTGTGGAACCATAAGTAATGATAAGCCAGAAGTAAGTTTTTTAAAAGGCTGTTGTGAGGACTTTGTGCTGGCCAAGCCTTTTAGTAACTGTTCCTAAAAGAATTTCAATTGCTCTGAGTGAATTAGAAACTTAAAAAAACTCCAAAACAACAGAAGGTCTTTTAGGCTTTACTACAAGAAGTCATAAAAAAGGATCTGTGATCTCCAAATATCCAACACCTACAATCATTAGCTTGGTATGTTGCTCTTCTCAGCTGTTGCAGTCAACACTTACCTCACAGCATGTCCAGCTCAGCCCTCTGCAATCCCTCTAAAAATTTTAACTCCCTCTCCTGTTTCTCTTGGGGACCCCTCCTCACCCACAGTGCTGCTCCTTCAGTTCTTGGCTTGGCCACAGGACTTTATTTTTATTTTAGATAAAAAGAGCATTGCAGAAAATTCTCTTGATCAGAATCATGGCCTTTAGAGATTTGCTGATGCCCCTGTAGAAAACTTGGTGTCATTATATTTTCAAACAATTCTGCTGACAGATGATTTACTATTTATAGTCCTCTTCCTTGTTTTGTGCTACTCAAAAAAATAGAGTGGACTTTTTTCAAACCCATTTGGATTTTTGTGACAGGTTTCTGTGCTCCCAAAACCTGAATCTGTTGCCTTTCTGTGTGCTGCTGCAGGTATCAGGGATTTCCAAAGGGTGGCTGGAGACAGAAAGCTGTCAGCTGGGAATACCAGGTCCTGTGCCTTGTTTCTCATCATTTGTGCTCATCATTTCAGATGAACATTGCTTTCCAAGCTGAAAACAGTGCCCAAGATTTCAGAGCTATCCCCTTCATTGAGTTTGATTTCCCTCCTCTGGAACCCTAGGTGCTGCGATTTCCATTTGAAGCCCTACAAATTCAAACAGGATTTTGCAATGTCACATTTCATTCAGAGAAGGCACACAAGACTCTGTCAGCAATGCTTCCTCAGCTGTCTCAGAAGGATCCCTGTGGGAAAAGCTGAGCACCCCCATCACTGCTGGCCCTTTGTTAAATTAAGGGAAAAGAGCAAACTCCTGAGAAGGAGTCTGACATCCCTGGGGGGGAAGAATAGAGTGCAGAACACACTGCAGTGCTCCAGGTTCCCTCTGCTTGCATTGCATTGAACCTTGCAGTGTACAGGCAGGCACTGAGACTCTTTATCCATAGGTTAGTATCAACCAAAGAACAGCAGCCTGCAAGGAAGATGCTTTTCCATCTGGAAAAAGAGCTACTGTGCCTCAAAACCAGTGCAGCCTTTTCCCACAGCATTATCAGTCACCTCATATGAGGTTCATGGAGAGACCAAGCTTTGCTCCAATCCTTCACGCTATCTATTAACCCCAAGGCCATGTAGGCTTTCTTACCTGACAAGAAGACCAAGAAGGTGAGGTGCACAAGCTTCTCCATGTCAGCTGAGCAGAGAAGGGGACAAGAGAGGAGCCTGGAGAACACTGAAAAGGGTGCTTGCCCAAGAGCAGCTTGCTGTCCCCACTCCTTGCTCTGCGGAAGGAATGAGCACAGGAACTTGGCATCTTTTTTGTCCTGCATATTGAGCAACTCACCAGGGACAGGCACATCTCTTGTAGGCTGAAAATTCAGGCATCAGCATTGCCCACTCACAGCCACAATTTAGTCTAGACAGCCTGAAAGAGAGCATCATGTGATGGCCTAAAACCATGGTACTGGGAGTCCCCATGAGCTCTGCAAGGGTGTCTGTCCTCCAGAGCAGGCTAAGGGTGTCTGTCCTCCAGAGCGGGCTGTACAGGCAAGCTCTGCATGAGTGAGCTTCTGGAAAGCTCCAAGGGAAAGGGCAGAATCACAGAATCACAGAATCACAGAATCTTAGGGGTTGGAAGGGACCTCAAGAGATCATCGGGTCCAAGCCCCCTGCCAAAGCAGGCTCCCTATCTCATATTACATAGATAGGCGTCCATCAAAGCTGCAGGTAGCTCAGCCAGCTTCATCAGGGTGAAGGGAGGGCAAGGACATAAACTTGGGTGTTTTCTTCAGGGGAAAGGAGGTTTAGAAGAGTCTGTGCATGAAGTATTCCTCTTTAACATATAACCAAGGCCAGGAGGACAAGAACACTGTGCTACATGAGGCTGTGAAGTGCTTTCTGTGTGCAAACCAGACATTTTTACTGTGTACCTAGAAGAAAGGATGTAAGATCAAGGGATGGGAGCATTGATCCTGAGCCCAGCCCTGCCATACTGAAGCCATAGTCCAGGAGAGCAGTTAAAGGAGCCTTCTTCAGCTTTAGCAAACTGGTAGGCTGTGGATGGGTTATGGTTTTTTTTAATGTATTTATTTACTTGGAGATCTTCCATGCAAGTACCAACAGACCCTAGCTTCTTATCTTGTGTGCTTATCTGCTTCTTAACAGGCAGGTAAACCTACAAGTCTATCTATCTATTCATAAATGTGCATTCTTTCTCCTCTAATGAGTTTAAGAAAATGGTATTTTGCAGCATCCAGAAATTCTCTGCTTGTAGTTTTTGTTCATTCTTGCTCCAGTGAGCACAAATCTGTATTCTCTTTCAGCTGAGACTAAATTGTGGCTGTGAGTGGGCAGTGCTGATGCTTGAATTTTCAGCCTACAAGCAGCTGTCTCCCTGAAAATGTCTCTCTTGAACTAAATGTTTTCTACTATTACTCTTCCCCTGTTTGCTCCAGTGTAGCTGACTGCATGAATAGCAAATATTTAGAGGAATCTTGGCCTGAATGAACCATTTCCAGAACCATTTTCTTTTTCTTTCTTTCATTTCAAGTTAACCATGTCAACTCTGAAAAAGAATCTCAAAAACCAGATCAGCTTCTCTGCTGCAGAGAAGAAGCCAGAGAAGCCTGTTGGATGTGCCTGGTGTATGAACAGGGAGCACTTCAGGCCCCTTCTGTTTGCTGCCTGTCAGCAGAGCTTAGTGTAGCCAAATAAAGTGCCAGGGTTCCAGTCTTTTGGAGAAATTGAGCTGAGCCCCAGCAAACTCATTTCATATTGCTCACCACATAACAGCCAAATAAAAGCAGAAAATGTGTAATTTGGAGGATTTCCAGCAGAGAGAAAGTAATGCTGGCACTTTCCAAGGCCCTGGTGAGCTCTCCCATGAAACTCTACATGCATTTCTGCTCTCCTGGGACTTTAGAAGTGGCCACAAAAACTTGCTTTCCATGATGCAGCCACAAAAACAAGTGCTGGAAGTTGGCATGCTGGTTTGTATCGGTCTTCAAAAAGCTTCCAAAGAACCAGCTGCACTGGTGAACCAGCTGGGAGGAGCTGGTTAAAGCAAAAGAGCAGAGCTACATCTGAGACTGGCTGGGTAGTGATTCCTGAAGAGATTACAAAGATACCTCATAACAATGAAGGTGAGGGATCAAATGCATCAAGAAAACATGTTTGATAGTTTATGGTGTGATTGTATTAATGAGGGTAGGGTTTGATGAGATCCTGGACAGTCTGGTGTTTCTCTGCACCCTTACAGACTACAAACCTGCATCAGAGATCCATAGATACATTGTGTGTCCAACTCACTTGGGCTTTCACATCCATAAATAACCCACTCCTAATTACCACTGTGTCCCTTCTGTTGTATTAGCTGATGTTGAGACAGCCCTGTTATGCTCATCCTCCTTCCTCTGTTGTCTGCCACACTTCCTGCAACTTCTGACAGGCTGCTGGAGAAGAGCTCTGTGGAGAAGGACCTGGGGGTCCTGGTGGGTGTCAGGGTGGCCATGAGCCAGCAGTGTGCCCTGGGGGCTGAGAGAGACAATGGGATCCTGGAGGCATCAGGAGGAGTGTGGGCAGCAGGTCACAGGAGGGGATCCTCCCCCTCTGCTCTGCCCTGGTCAGGCCCCACCTGGAGTGTTGTGTCCAGTGCTGGGCTCCCTGGGATCAAAAGGACAGGGATCTCCTGGAGAGAGTCCAGAGGAGGGCGACGAAGATGATGAAGGGCCTGGAGCATCTATCCTGTGAGGAAAGGCTGAGAGAGCTGGGGCTGTTCAGCCTGGAGAGAAGAAGACTGAGGGGGGACCTAATCAATGTTTATCAATATCTGAAGGATGGGGTGCAGGGGGAATTGGCCAGCCCCTTTTCAGTGTCTGTGGGGACAGGACAAGGGGCAATGGCTGCAAATTCGAGCACAGGAAGTTCCACAGCAACATGGGGAGGAACTTTTCCCCAGTGAGGGTGAGGGAGCCCTGGGACAGGCTGCCCAGGGGGTGTGGAGTCTCCTTCTCTGGAGATTCTGTGATTCTTCATGGAGCCTACGAGTTTCTTGCACTGTGCTACTGTCTGTACAGACCTTCCTCATATCTGTCTGACTTGGGGCTCATCCCTGCAGTTAGCACAGCAAGGAAAATTCTGTTTAAAAATGTCCCAGTGTCTTGCCCACTCCTCTAGTGCAATGCCATGTATTGCTCCCTTCTCTCCCTTCTCCAGAAAGACTCAGTTTCGGTTCTCCCTGCTTGTCTTCATTCCACACTGCTTTGGTGTAAGCACCCAGTCTGTATGTTCCTGGGGAGCAGAGAGTTTAAGACAGCAGGCCAGGCAGAGCTTGCTGGACAAAGGACAGGGCATTCTGCACAAGCTACACGTGGGAATCCATGCCTGTAACTTCCGATTTCAGCTGCTGCTTCATTCTGTTCTCAATGTAGAGGCCTCAAAGACTGCATAAATGTGGCTGTGGATGACCCTGAGAGCAAACTAAGCCCTCAAAGTGTAAGCCCCAGCAGCTGCACTGAATCCACCCCACAACCCTTTGCTTTCCACAAAGTGGTATTTACACACACAACATCACCTTCATTTCCTCCTCCCTCCCTCCACATTCACACCACCAAGCTCCAGCATGCACACTCTACTTCTTATCTAAAGCTAAACATTTAGCTTTAGGTTGAAAGCCTCTTACCATCTTATAAAAAAAAAAAAACAAATTAAGGAAATTTAGGGGCTTTTAAAAATGTTTAGTTTGGGAAAAATTTCTTTACTGAAAGGGTTGTCAAGCATTGGCACAGGTTGCCCAGAGAAGGGGTAGAGTCACCATCCCTGGAGGTGTTATAAAACATGTAGACATGGCAATCTGGGACATGGTTTAGTAGATATGGTGGTCTTGGGTTCACAGTTGGACATGACAATGTTAGAGGTCTTTTCCAGCCCTAAAGATTCTCTGATTCTATTATGTTATTCTGTGATCTTGCTTCTTACCCAAGCACACTGATTAATTTAAGTTATAAGGAATTTTTCCTTGTCTCAAAAGAGTGTATTTATTAATTCTAGGCACCATTGGCATTTTGAGGCAACAAGACCTTCTGATGCTCGGGTTCATACAGCACAGTCCTGTCTGCAAAGTTTGCAGTGCAGCATGTCATCACATTGCAATACACCCTCAAACTATTTGCCTTCAGGCAGATGTTGGTTCTGTTTAATCCTATAATCCATATTGCCTGCACATGGCAAACAAACCCAGTCACAGCAAGGGTAGAGCTTTATCCCTACAGCCCTGGAATGAGTTTGCTTGGCCAGAGGGGCTGAACCCTTTGGAGCAGGATACAGTTTCTAGCAGAGAACATAATTGAAATACCAAACCTATCCATGTCCAGGTGAATATTGCTCTTTTTCAAAAGGTCAGTTCTTCATATATGCCCCTCCAAAGAGAAGATGGAAGAAAGCAGATGTGCAAGGAAGGGATTCTGAGAATTACCCAGCACCTCTCTCTGACCCAAGAGAATCTGCCCATTTTCAGCAAAATTCTCTACTGGCCTCTAAAATCCATAGGCAACATATGGCAGCAAAAACATAGAGCTTTCCCAGTGTCTGTCCACACACCTTCTACTCCCCATTCCCACTTTGTATTCCAATTATTTTCTCGCGTTTCTGGATTGTTTTGGGATTCTGTTCTTCATCCTTTATCATTCTCTGGTAACTGCTTGAGTGCAATGATGGCATATTCCACGTTTTCTTCTGTGACTTTCCTGTGAGCCTGACTTGTTTCAACGTTAGAGTAGAGAGGTTCCTCAGAGGCGAGACGGGATTTAAAGCTCAGGGTAGCATAGTTTAAGTCTTTGCTGTCATCCTTATGATTTTCTATTCTTTCAGTGCTGTCAAGCTACGGAAAAATAAAAGGAAAAGGAAATACAATTGTTAGCATGATTCAGTGCCAGGCCACAGCAGCAGCTAATAAAAAACCCCAAGATTTTCCCAGGAGGAAAGGAGAAGCCATGTAAAAATCTTACCTTCTTAATCTTAATAGGTGGAAGAACAGAAACATGTTCCTTCAACACCTCTCCTTGCTACAGGTTACAATCTCATTGTCTAACCTTGGTCTTTGATTAATTTATCAGAAATTACTACCATTTTCTCCATTGTGTGTTTTTTTTTCCAACTGGACTTTCCTTCTAATAATCACCCCTCTCTCTCTCCAGCTAAGAACATTCCTCTCTTTGGATACATTAAATTCTATTGCCCCTCCTGCTCACAACCAAAAATGAGCAGCAGGGTCCTCATCAGCTGGGTCAGCCAGCTCCTCACAGACTGTTGGTAAAGGATTCAGGTACCATAAGGGAAATCTGTCCTTTTCCTTACCTGTATGTCCTCTGGTTTCTCATAGATGTCCTCTTCTTGTTTGGTACCTTTGGAATGACCCAAGATGAGAGGTTTTAGAAGTAAAGTCCATGAAATGCCTAGGTATTGCCTAAGCTTTAGTTTTGGGGAAGGCTGTGGGATTGCCCAGTGATAGGAACAATGGGTGTGCCAGAGGGACCCATCTACCCTGAATCTGGTTGCTCCTACTGTCCACCTGCTGGGAGGTGTCCTGCAGGGAGACTGCAGGAACATGGGTTTGACTTATTGTGAGAGGAAATCGCAGCAAGGAACCTGCCTTGAGGCTTCCCGGGCTGCACCAGCCCTATCTTCTCCAGGGCACTGTGAGTTGGGAATAGGCTAACCTGGAGTGGAGAAGGCTCTGTTTAGGAAAGGCATCACCAGTCTCCACATACCTCTTCTCTTCAGCTGCTTGCGCTGTCTGATGCACACTGTTGCCAAGCTGATGAGTACCAGGACAAACACGATGCTCAGGACGCCGGAGATCAGGATGAAGATTTTAATCTTTGAGCTGAAGCCAGGAGAGCAAAGGAGTTACCAGTGTTAGATGGTAGCACAACCAGATGCTGGCACAGCCCATTACCAAACAGTTACCCCAAAAATGGGACAAGAATAGCTGGTATGCACTTGGAAGGAGGGTGTCATTCTCATGCAGTAATGCTATGATCCTGGCTATGCCTCCTGAGCTTTTCCTAAACTATTCTCCAGGCTTTTAAAACCAGTCACTGTTCAAAGTTCAGAGCACAGTGTGTTCCAAGCTCTCAGGGAGTCTTTTCCTCCTGTGTTTTCCTGCACTTGGTGCACTAGGTGCTGATGTATAATTGTACAGTGCTGCTGTAGCATTGATGACAGCAGATGTCCAAAGAGGAAGAAAATCCTTTACCTGTAATGGCCTCATAAATAGCAGGATAAAATAGCAGCCAAGGATTTCAGTTGGAATGGCAGCCAAGCCATTCTGTTAAATATCCATGGACAGGAGTGAGCAATTGGAGCACATTGGACAGAAAGGCTTAGAGGCAGAATCTGGGGTTTCTATTACTGCAAAGAGCACAGCTCAAAGAGATAAGGATAAAAAATTAGATAGGCAACTACATTCCAGAAGGTTGTGACTTGACTTTATCAATGTCCTTCTTCCTGGGCAGGAGCTGGAAGAGGAGAGGACATCTTCGGTAAGGACGCCTGCCATACCCAGTTCCTCAGTGAGGAGGAGTCTTCAGAAAGCCCAGAGACTGCTTTTCCCAGGAGGACAGACAGATTGTGGACAAGACATTAATAACCATTGTCTGTGTTCAAGCTCAGAGACTTTCTCTAGGCCTTACCTTGATGCTGTGGTGTCGACAGAAGGAATTTTTGCACGTGTGCCTGGGGTACCTATCAAAGTTGTTTCACCCAATACTGCAATCACAAAGATGAAGAGAAGAACAATCACTACTGAGCTGCTTTGCATTTACCAGCTAAACTCCCCTGCTATCAGTACACAGAGGTAACTCCATTCCTGCTATGACACACATCACAGACAAGCTGCCCAGGCTGTCACCTGTGTCATCCAGACTTGCTGGCAGTAGGCAAAGTAGGTCAAACCATGGGAGGGAAGGGCAAGGAGCTCAGCAGGAACCCCACTCTGTGTGTACCCACCCCAATGCATGGCAGAAGGAAGTGCAAGCAGATGGGCTCTATGGCAAAGACCTTTAGGTAACAATGAAGTATGTAATGACTCTACACTTAAGCAGACACAGAATTGCAAAAACTAAGTAAAGAACATTGTCTGTGAAAGACTCAGCTCTAAGAATTGCTTCCAGGACTGTTTCTGTGCCCAGGAAAGGTTGTGAGTGCAGTAGCCTGCTCACTTAGAGACTGCATTCAGTCCCATGCATTAGGATTTTCTCCTAGAGAATTATGCCATGTCTTCTCATCTTCTGGACTGCCATATGCTGCTCTGCCACATTCCAGACAGGCTGGGAAGGTGCTGATCTGCCATAATCAAGTGCCTAAGAGTTAAAACATCATGCTGAAAGAAAACCTAGTAGTCACAGATCTTTAAAATGTGGGTTTAAAGGATGTCCCCTTGGCGACTTCAAAAGCCAACAGATGAGTTGCTACAAATGGACAGAACTGATGTTGTGAGAATGAGGGACAGAAGCACCTCTGTGAAAATCACTGAAACAGCTATCATGTACCAAAGAAGCAACACAGCACATGCATGTGGTTTGGTTCTGGTCACTGGTACCATTGCGTGGTTGGTGTGAGACAGCACAATGATGTAGGGATGTGATGTGGGAGGAGATGTAAACTGGACAGTGCAGAGACTGGAGGACAGTGAGTAGGACAGTGAGTCTGGAATCTACAACCATGTTTCCCTACAGGTCAGTACTCACCCTCAGAACTATTGAGTGTAACCTCCACCATTCGGAAAAGCTGATTGTGTTCATAAAGTGCACACCAGTATATGCCAAAGTCCTGGGCCTGCAGGTTCTCCATGGTGATGGTGACAGTCCCATTCTGGGTGTCATCCTGGATCGTGACTCTGCTTTGCAGAGGTGTCCCAAGATTCCTTGAAGCATCCCAACTCGTGTTGGCCAGGATGATGCATGGTTTCCCATCTTCCTCTTTGCACCAGACTTTGCTCACAGACCCATAGTCTGGGGCACTGTATGTACACCTGACAGAGACACTGCCCGATTCCTTGGCTGTGTATTGTTGGGTCCCTGGAAAACATGTGGCGTGTTTGGTGAAATCCCCAAACAGGCACAGTGGCACCCCTATCCCATCACTGGAATACATGCTGTGGGCTGAATGGTTCCTGGATGGTTCCTTCTACCTCCAGACATGAGGAGCAGGGGGGACTACAACCATATTATTTGGGCAGAGGTGAGTCACAAATTGGGTGAGGTCCTGTCCCCTACTTTTGATTCCCCCAGGGTTGCATGCTCATAGATTCTCAGCCCGAAGGGTCTGCAAGGTGAGGATCAGGGAGGGCTGGAGTCTGTGGGGCAACAACAAGAGCAATGCCTGGCAGTGGGGGAGGCAGTGCCAAGTGTGAGCCACACAAGTGCTGATCTGGTCAATCTGCTCCTGGAACCCTTGGATTAACCCTGTGGGAAGCAGTGGTGAAGAGTAGCCCTGTTTGTCAGAGCTCATGGGAAACTCCACTGGGTCTCTGCTGGGAGCAGAGAGGGCTGAATTCTACCAACAGACACATTTAGTTAGCAAGCAGGTACTCACGCTTGGACACAGACAGCCTGACTTCCATTATCTGGAAGGTATTAGGGCCTCTGTAGAGCTCACACCAGTACACACTGCTGTCCTGGGCCTGCAGCTTCTTCATGGTAATGGTGAGAGACTTGTTTTCGGTGTCATCCTGGATCAATATCCTGCCTTCCAGAGGTCTGCTGTTGTGCCGTGGCAAAGGGTCGTCTGTGCTCGCCAGAGCTGTACACCCAGACTGATCTTTCCGACACCAGGATTTTCTCTTTTTGACGTTCCCCAGGGTGCTGTATGGGCACTGCACAGAGAGACTGTCCAACTCCCACTTGTGCAAGTCTGTGAAACAGCACATGTGGTGGGTACATGGGCATCTGCCCCCAGCCCGTGAGTCAGGGAAGGGGTGAGGTAGGGCAGGACAAGAGGCAGAGAGAGCCTGGAGGGCCAGCTGGCTCTGTGGGGCTTCTCCACACTGTGCCTGTTGGAGTAGGGAGGGTGGGGAGTGAGGCTGGGGTGCTGGAGGGGAGGTTAGGGACAGGCACTCAGCTGTGTGGGAGAGGGGAGGAGGAGCAGGGGAAGGAATGCTGTTGCTTTCTGACAAGCCTTGGGGTTGTATGGAGGAAAAGGTACTCACCCTTGAAAACATTCAGCGAGATCGTCTTTAGTACAACCTGGTCATATCTGGGACGGGAAACACAGGAGTATGTGCCTGAGTCCTCTGCCCGTAGGTTGGTCATGGTGATGACCATGGTCCTACACAAAGGCTTGTCTTCTATTGTAACATTTCCCTTTCTGTTGCGGGATGTATATGGGTAATGTGTTGGGGTGGTCATGTCTATCAAGACCTCACATTTGTTCTCTCTCCTACGGCACCAGCCTTTCTGATCCCAGCTGTAATCCTCTCTGTAAGGACACTGGATACACAGAGTGCTTCCTTCCGATCGGCTCTCCTTGGCACCAGGGCTTTGGCCTTGGAAACCTGTAAATATCAGATGTGGTGAGGGAGAGGGAGTTGATGCAGGGCTACTCACAGCCTCCTGATGGGCAAACTCTGTCTCCAACCATCCTCCATGGGCACTCATGGCTGGAGGAATTCCAAAACCTGAGATCTATTTCTCCTGCTAAATGCACCTGCTTGGAAATGGGAAAGTTGACTTTTGGTGGGAAAGGCTGAGATAGGAGCTGTGGCCACAGCTGTGATTTAAAACCCAGTATCTTTGTTGTAAACCCCAGATGTGTGGGTGCTAGATGTGTTGGACCTTCAAGCCTAAATGGAGCTGTGCATGGTGCAGCATTTGGAGCTGCCCCAGAAGCACAGCCCTGATCTGACTGTCCCTTGCAACTGGCAGAACAGAGACCAACCCCTCTGCACACAGGGGTGGCAGTGGTGGGGCTCAGCCGCCTCTCAGAAAGCAGCAGGCATCCCTGGGCACTGGGTGGCCATTTGCTCTGAAGAAGGCCCTGCTCCAAGGTTTTATGCACCAACATTGAGTGCTGAGCTGGGAGAAAGGCAGTAATTGCTTGGGTTGGGGGAGAGAAATGGACAAAGGGAGAGGGAAACAGGGTACTGAGTCCCACTGGGTTGCAGATCCCTCTAGAGCCAGCCAGACAACACAGATTGCTGTGCATGCTGTGGTGAAGGGTCATCTCTCCCTACCACAGCTTTGCTCTCAGTCTAAATTTCTCTTCAACACTGGCATTTTCTCCCTCTGGTGAACCCCAGGGTGCTGTATGGGCACTGCACAGAGAGAGACTTTCCAACTCCTGCTTGTGCAAGGCTGTGAAACAGCACATGTGGTCACTGACCCATGAGCAGTGGGCACACGGGCATCTGCCCTCCAGCCTGAGCGGGACACCAGGGCCAGACTCAGCTTGGGAGCAACTTGCTCAAGGATGGTCCATGAGTCAGGGAAGGGGTGAGGTAGGGCAGGACAAGAGGCAGTGAGAGCCTGGAGGGCCAGCTGGCTCTGTGGGGCTTCTCCACACTGTGCCTGTGGGAGCGGGGAGGGTGGGGAGTGAGGCTGGGAGCCTGGGTGGTCAGGGACAGGCACTCAGCTGTGTGGGAGAGGGGAGGAGGAGTTGGGGAAGGAATGCTGTTGCTTTCTGACAAGCCTTGGGGTTGTATGGAGGAAAAGGTACTCACCCTTGAAAACATTCAGCGAGATCGTCTTTAGTACAACCTGGTCATATCTGGGACGGGAAACACAGGAGTATGTGCCTGAGTCCTCTGCCCGTAGGTTGGTCATGGTGATGACTATGGTCCTATGACTGAGATTGTCCTCTATTGTAACATTTCCCTTTGTGTTGTGGGATGTATATGAGTAATGTGCTGGGGTGGTCACGTCTATCAAGACCTCACATTTGTTATCTCTCATACGGCACCAGCCTTTCTGATCCCAGTAGTACTTGTTTGCGTAAGGACACTGGATACACAGAGTGCTTCCTTCCGATCGGCTCTCGTTGGCATCTGGGCTTTGGCCTTGGAGACCTGTAAATATCAGATGTGGTGAGGGAGAGGGAGCTGATGCAGGGCTACCCACAGCCTCCTGATGGGCAAACTCTGTCTCCAACCTTCATCCATGGGCACTCATGGCTGGAGCAACTCTTAAAACCTGAGATCTATTTCTCCTGCTAAATGCACCTGCTTGGAAATGGGAAAGTTGACTTTTGGTGGGAAAGGCTGAGATAGGAGCTGTGGCCACAGCTGTGATTTAAAACCCAGTATCTTTGTTGTAAACCCCAGATGTGTGGGTGCTAGAGGTGTTGGACCTTCAAGCCTAAATGGAGCTGTGCATGGTGCAGCATTTGGAGCTGCCCCAGAAGCACAGCCCTGTTCTGACTGTCCCTTGCAACTGGCAGAACAGAGACCAACCCCTCTGCACACAGGGGTGGCAGTGGTGGGGCTCACCCACCTCTTGGGAGTTGGGTGGTTCTCTGTATGGGATTTGGGGCAGAGGGATTTGGGCAGAGGGAAGGACCCATGGCAGCATGTGCCCTGGGGATGAAATGCTCAACCCCTGGCTGAGCCTGAGCTTGCCCCCATCAGCCTGCAGCTCCTCTGTGCCACATCCTCCGGGGGATGGTGCAACTCAGAGGTGCGAGGCTGTGCTGGGTGCAGGGCTGCCTCGATTCCCCAATCTACCACATACTGAAAGCTTTCTGCTTCCTGCTGGGATAGCAGGGAAGGCAGGCAGGGCCTGGACAGCTCTGCCCTACCCTAGGGCTGCAGTTGGATGAGCCAGGCAGGGCCAGGCGGTGTCATGGGAAGCACAGGTGCTGGAGCTGCTGGGGAGGCTGCTGCTCCATGCTCCCAGGGTGCTATGGCCTGAGAGCCAGATGTGCAGTGGTGGGAATAGGGGCTGCCCCTTCCCTCCCCATCCCTGCGGCAAGCTGCTCAGCTCAGGGTCCCCTCGGTGTCAGGGTTTCCCCCACTGTGGAGCTCCACAGACAGCAGGAAGTGGGAATGGGAGTCCCACTCCTCCTGGATGCGTGGGAAGCCTGAGGCATGCCCAGCCCTTCTCTTACCTGGGAAGCAGAGTGGCAGCAGGAGGAGGGCTCTCAGCTCCATGGTCATCCTCAAGCCCAAGGAAGAGGCATTACTGGGGAATGCCCAACCTGTCCCGTTCAAAAGCTTCTGCCATCTGAGCCCTCCTGCATCACAGTGACACTGCTGGAGGAAGTGCTGAGGTCTTGCCTTCTCACGGAAATCCTTTACTGTGTTTTGCAACACGGCCGATATTAACATAATTTCAGGGTGCATTTGGGGAAGTGGCTGAGAGCAGCGCTGGGCTCATCCTGGTGACAAAGGCCCTTTGCTGCTCTCGACTGGCCGGTGTCATGCTCTGCTCTCACACAAGGGGTAGCGGGACACTCCTTTGGCTGTCCTGAGCCACAGAGGTGGAGCAGTTCCTTTGCCCTGGCCTAGCCCTTCTCTCTGCTTTCCCAACATACCCTCTCCCCGGGTTCTTGCTAGAAGGTCTCCTCAAAGTGTGTCTGGGGCTTTGTCCACATGGACCTTCCCATGGGGATCCCAATCTCTCCCTGCCCAGCCAGTCCCCTCATGCCCTGTGCTCTGCCATGCTCAGAACCCTCCTCCATAGTGCCCAGCTGGAGAAACCAAACCAGAACCATGTGTTCTACACATTACACAGTAATGTCTCCACAGGCAGGACTGAAGGGATTTTAAGTATAGGGGAAACAATGCAAATATTGAAATAATCCATTTAAAGCAGCTTCTGACATGGCTGACTCTTGTCTCACTGTGAAAATGGACAACTAAACAGAGCTTCCTTATGTCCTTTTCACACGCATTTTAGCTACAGGAGGGTCAAACTGAACTGGGATGCTGAATAAACCCCCAAATATTCTGTCTTTCTGAAGAAACTTTAGACTAATATCATCATGCCCTCAAACAAAGCAAAGCTCATTGTAACAGAAACATCAGGAGTCTTTGCTCTGAATTCATCAGTTTGGTGATCAGCCATGACAGAGAAAGATCTGAGGTGCTTCATGTACAAGAAATTACTGACGTGACCTTTTGCTTGGAAAGGTGTCCTGCTCTCAGCTGAGAGAGAGTTAATTTTCTTTCTATTAGCTGGTGTAATGCTGTGGTTTGGATTTAGTATGAGGAGAATGTTGATAACACGCTGATGGTTTTACTTGTTGCTGGGTTGTTGTAGTATCTACACTAAGTCAAGGGCTTCTCAGCTTCTCTGAGAAGTGCAAGGCCCGGATGGCTGACCCAGGCTGGCCAAAGGGATATTCCTCACCATGCAACACCAAGCTCTGGGCCCTGGTCAGGCCCCACCTGGAGTACTGTGTCCAGTTCTGGGCTCCCTGGTATAAAAAAAGACAGGGATCTCCTGGAGAGAGTCCAGAGAATGGCTACAAAGATGATGAAGGGCCTGGAACATCTATCCTATGAGGAAAGGCTGAGAGAGCTGGGGCTGTTCAGCCTGGAGAGAAGAAGACTGAGGGGGGACCTAATCAATGTTTATCAATATCTGAAGGATGGGGTGCAGGGGGAATTGGCCAGCCCCTTTTCAGTGTCTGTGGAGACAGGACAAGGGGCAATGGCTGCAAATTGGAGCACAGGAAGTTCCACAGCAACCTGGGGAGGAACTTTTCCCCAGTGAGGGTGAGGGAGCCCTGGGACAGGCTGCCCAGGGGGTGTGGAGTCTCCTTCTCTGGAGAGATTCCAGCCCCGTCTGGACACCGACCTGTGCAGTATGAGCTGGGGAGCTGCTTTGGCAGGGGGTTGGACCCCAGGAGCTCTGGGGTCCCTTCCAACCCCTACAGCTCTGTGATTCTGTGATATAACTGGGGAAGCTACCCAGGATTGCTGCTCAGAAACAGAGTGGGCATCAGGTTGTTGTTGGGTTTTTTTCCTTCTCTTGTGTTGAGCATTTGTACATCCCTCCACAAGATGGACATACCCCAAATAGACTTTGTGTCAGCACAATGAGTAGATGAAATAAAGAGGAAAAAAGAATTTAGCTACTGGTTTTACAATAGAAATATCCTCTCCAGAAAATCATTGGAAGCTGGAAGAGTATTCTGGAGAGCTGTTTCTCTGTGCTTCTCTAGTTTTAAACCCCTTCCTAATTTTTTGGCTCAGCCAGTGTTGGAGACCTCTGGTCTGACATACTATGGCTGTCCCTCAGTAACCTAGGAGAAGGGAATACAAAACACTGAAAAGGGAAGCAGATCAAGTGAGGCAGAAATCTACAGAAAGCCCCACATTTTCCTTACAAAAACCCAGAAATATCCATTCTTGGAAACAGACAGCTTCATCTCAATTATTTGGGAAAAATGTTCCCACCACTACCCTCCTGAGTTTCAGCTTGCAGCTTCCATGTATGACAGTGATTGTTCCCTTCTGGGTGCCATCAAGCACCAGGCTTCTCTCCAAATGAACCTTGTTTGGATATTCTAACGGGTGATAATCAGTGCTGACTACTTTTACCTTTATCTTTCCTTCAGCACCAGGCTTTAGTCATAACATTCTACTGGTGGAAATTATAGGAGTATCCAGCAGAGAGACTTTTCAGCTCCGTGGCATCAGAACACAAGAACCACACTATAAATCCCAGCTATAATAACACATCTTCCATGAATATTTAGCCACTTAACAGGTGAAGTGCAGATTCAGGGTTCAGCTGGGACCTCAGCTCTGTGTACTTCACTACTTGCAATCTCTACCTCCCCCTTAACAACTTATGCCACACCACAGCATCCAAATTCTGACAGGAAGAAGCTGCTGGATTTAAGTGTAGTGGCAATTTTAAGATATAAGCCCCCCATCTCCCCTTTCCTGTTACCACCAGCAGAGCTGAGAAACTCATTAGAGCTCACAGCTCAGCCTGTTAACAAATGAGTTAATATAAAACCTCTGGAAGAGGGAGCTATTCCCTTCCTCAGACTTTGGAGAGTAATTTAGTAAGCTAAAGTTGCTGAGCAAATTCTTAGCCTGCCTTATCTCAGGTTGTGGTTTTTTTGGGGGGAAAAGAAAATGGCCTTTTGCAAAAATATTTGAAAGAACATAAAGTTGAGGTAAGCCTTAAAATAGCTTGTCCTTTTTTTTCCCAGAACTGGGGGGAAAGGAGACTAATGGAACAAATTTTAATAGCATTTTATCTGAATTCTTGGTCTGAGGAGCAATAAGGTAACAAAAGGTTAGGGAGAAGGGAGTCTGGAGAACATTCAAATGTTTCCCTGTGGTTATTTGTCATATGCAGAGATTTTATAGCCATTATTTTTGTGCTGTCTGCCTGTTTATCAGTACAAGCCTTGCAGTGACTAAGACAGAACAAGGGCAGGGAAAAGGACTGTAGACTGGGCAGCAGAGCACTGGCAGAAGGCTCTGCAGTGTTCCTCATGGCACAGGTCCATCCATGCCCCATGCAGCATCACCAGTTGTGTGAGAGGATAAAGTGCCTGGCTGGCAGAGGGAATGCTCTTGTTTCAATCCCAGTTCATGAATGCTTCCCTGCTCAAGAGGCTGTGATGTGCCATATTGGGAGGTCAGACTCCTAGTCCTCCTTCCAAAATTGCCAGTATTTAGCTCTCTCTGCAGAAAGAGAAGGAATGTTGTATCTCAGCATGCCTCTGCACTGCTAATAGGAAAGTAGGGTCTTCTCCTTATTAATTTGGTGGGTTTTAAATTGCACTGAAAAGGATAACAAGAATTTAAGTTTTAAAAAATGATCTTTCACAGAAAGCAAATGTATTTTGGGGTTAAAAATCACAGCTTCACACCTAAGTGCAATTTTCATCAACCAGAGAATGCTGGCTGTAAAGATCTGGTGTAGAAACTGTTCTTTCTGTTGTAGTGTTGGGGGGTTTAGTTTGTCCTGCTTGACTACGAGAAACTGTCCCCTAAAAAACCAAATTGTGTTGTGTGGCTCAATGCCAGTTCCATACAACTTCTTGTGATGGCTGGTGGGTTTGGGAGGGATCAGGCAGGAACCTCTGGCTGTCAAAAGATGAGGAGATTCTCCAGCTTTGGTTACAGCTTAGTGCTGTGCTCAGGGACAGATCTTTTCATGCCTGTGCAAGCTTTGTGTCTAGAGATACAATGAGCACAAACATATATGGAATTATATTCCCTCTATGGCATAGTTAACAGGCCTGAGTGGGCTCTGCAGAGGCTTCAAAAGACCAAGGATATAAAAGGTTTGGTAGGGAACCAGCAGGCTGTGTCAGTTGTGTGTGATAGCAAATCTGGGCTAGTCATTCCTGGGGACTGCTGGAACAGCTTTACACTGCTGTCATTTGGCTGATCCCAGTTCCAAATTTATTAGCAACTCTTTCATGTACATTTGCTTCCTTGTTGCTTCCCAAAGATTCTCTGTTTCCCTGACATAGGCTTTCAGAGGGATCATTCCCCTCAGAGTTGCTTTTTGTGCTGGATCAAAGACACGGTGCTCTGTGCACTTCATCTGGTGTGCCTCAGTACCCAGGGTTCTGCATCTTCATAATCTGCTCCTAAAAGGCATTTAACAGCCATGAAACAAATGCTTTAAGGCCTTCCTATCTTCACATAGATTTAGCCTGTCCTTCAGGAGCTGTGATTGCTGTTAAATATGGCATGTGCAGGGAAGGAATCACTGCCAGGACTGATGTCCTTTGAGCCAGCGACCACATGGTCCCTTGGGGGGGAGGGTGGAACTGGACCAGGCAGTGCCAGAGGAGTTGTTGATTGCATGACACACTTGTACATGGTCTTGAACTGTGCTTAGAGCAACTTGGCTTATGGTCAGGCCCCAGCTGGACTGTTGTGTCCAGTTCTGGTCTCCCTGGGATCAAAAGGACAGGGATCTCCTGGAGAGAGTCCAGAGAAGGGCGACGAAGATGATGAAGGGCCTGGAGCATCTATCCTGTGAGGAAAGGCTGAGAGAGCTGGGGCTGTTCAGCCTGGAGAGAAGAAGACTGAGGAGGGACCTAATCAATGTCTATCAATATCTGAAGGATGGGGTGCAGGGGGAATTGGCCAGCCCCTTTTCAGTGTCTGTGGGGACAGGACAAGGGGCAATGGCTGCAAATTGGAGCACAGGAAGTTCCACAGCAACATGGGGAGGAACTTTTCCCCAGTGAGGGTGAGGGAGCCCTGGGACAGGCTGCCCAGGGGGTGTGGAGTCTCCTTCTCTGGAGAGATTCCAGCCCCATCTGGACACCGACCTGTGCAGTATGAGCTGGGGAGCTGCTTTGGCAGTGGGGTTGGACTCCAGGAGCTCTGGAGGTCCCTTCCAACCCCTACAGTTCTGTGATTCTGTCCTGGACAAGCCAGAATCTCCAGGTAACAGGAACCAGAGCTGGCCTGTCTCCTTTCCTAACAGTGCAGAGAGTTTTTCAATCCAAAAAGAAACTTGCTTTTGGGGTAGAAACTTTCAGAAAATTCCTTTCCTAATACCGGAATATCATGCATTGTACAGGACCTGAGACAAATGTGAGATGCTGTACCCAAGCTCCCATTGCCTCTTGTTCTGCCTCATCTCTTTATCTTACCTGAAAGCCAGAGGAACAGAAGCAAGGGGTATTGTGGCTCCATGTCTGTCTTGAAGCCAAGAGAACTGGCAACACTGAAGGCAGATCTTCACCCTATCCTCCTATCCCACACTGGTACTGTGGAGGAAGTGGCTGAGCTTTAGTGACTTACTAGTCAGCCAAGAAATCCTTCACTGTTTCACAACCGAATTCATACTTGGAATAATTTAATTGTCCACATCAACAGAAGTGGCCAGTTAAAAACCCCCACAGATGTGTTAGGCAGAGCTCAAGGAGAAGCTGTTTTTCTCCCCATTCTATCAACAGAAGCCACATTTCACTTCCCACATTTTCAATGTTGTCCCTGAAAGACCCCTGGGAAAGACCACCCAACCTTTCCACTAGCAACATCGTTAACATCAGACAGCCCTTGCCTCAGAAAAATGGAGACATGTGTCTGGTTTTAGAGGCCTATGAATCTCCCCATGGCTGCTCCTGAACCTGGGGACTTTGGCCACAACCACAGTAGGGGTGAGGGAAGGAGAAAGACATGGGGTGGTGCAATGATGCATCCCTGGATCTGTGCTCCTGTGGGGAGAGCTAACAGAGGGAATGGGGAATGGCTACTGGAGCTTTTCTCCTTTCTCTTGGCCTCCATGAGAAACTCTGCCTCCTGGAAACCAGGACAATGCTGGCTTTCCTGAAGGTAAGTGAATTCACCTGTGGAAACCTCCAGTTCAACCATCACAGCCACAACCAAAGTCTCCCTTTAGCAATGGTTGGTTGTCACTGCTCGTGGATCATCCAGAGCTGGCTCTACCTTGTGAAGCATGTGCAGTGGCAGGTCGTATTTGTCTTGACTCCATGCTTTCCTGGCCTTACTCTCAGTCTACCTGCCTCAAGGATACTACAGAAGGTCAATCCACCCTGTTCCCCAGCACCCCAGTGCTTGCCATACTGGGAAATGTGGCCCTAGTCAGTGGGGTTGGTTCCCTTCTGCCTCCCCTTGAAATCCCTGTGCCCTTCTCTGCCCTTCAAGGCAGTGACAGTAAAGAAGTATAATGACAGTATATTCCTCTGCCTCCCCACTGCCAGCAGATACACTCTCACTGGTCTCCCCTGAGCCAGTACCTACCTGCCTCGCTCCATCAGAGCAGCGCAGAAAGACTGTACTGACATCCTGGCTGCAAATAATTTCCAATTATATGAATAAGCAGCTTATTAACAATACATTCTGGCTAATCATTTTGTGCTTGGTATCTTTGCATTGTCTTGTCCCCAAATCCCTCTCTCATCAGGCACTTGATGCTCAATAACAAGAAGGGGGAATGCACTTGTTCTCTTACGAACAAATCCCAGGAGTCTGCAATTAGTTCAGTTTCTGCAACTGGTTGCCTACAAACTGAGCTGAGAACCATGCTGCATCACAATGCTTCATGCTTTCCCATAGCATCTCCATTTGTCAGCTCCCTTGGAGGTCCTGTCTTTGAGGAAAGAAACTTTTTGGGGCAGGACAGGTCACAGAGAGATGTCTGTCCAGGACCTAGCATGTTAGTCACTGCAGGGAAGAAATGAAGTTGGTCCTATTGCTGCATCTCTGACACAGGATCAATATTACTTTTAATTATAGTATCACAGAAAATAAGATTAATGTTATCTCAGGAGGTCACTTAATCTGCCCCAGTGACACACAGGTGGATCAGCTCTTTCGATGTAATTTCTAAAGATCTCTGGTTAAGTAGTTTAGGTTGCAGCATTCTTCCAGCAACCAATTCCAATGCTGCACCATTGAAAGCTTCTCCTATCACCTGACTCTCCCTGTTATTTAAATGCCTCGCTCCCTTTTCTATCTGCTGTGAACCCAGAGAACAGATTATTCCCATTCTCTTGCTTTGTAAGCAGTGATGCCTGCCATGCCCCCCCTCAGCCTTTCCACTCCAGACTAACCATCCCCAGGTCTTTTAATCTTCCCTCTTACATTGTGTTCCTGACAGCTTTTCCTTATCTGAACTCTCCCATCAATCCACCTATTTTCTGCCCACCTACCTGGAGTTCCCAAAGCCCCCTCAAGTTTCTTTATTCACCTTTCTATCCAGCTGAGGATGAAACCACACCTTTCTGTGTCATCCTGCTTCCCGTTGCTTTACTCTGGTTGCAATGAACCTCCCAAGAAACCTCTTTGGATTAGACACTTCCTAAACCGTCAGGAGCCTGACTGAGCCCTCCCTGCTTTAGGTCTCCCTGCCCCATCCCCTGGCCCTTGCTGAGATGGGGCAGAGGGGTGCCCGGCGCAGCAAGCGGGGGTGCTGCCAGGGAGCTGCCTGCCAAAGCCAGGGCTGGTTTTGGGGTGCGAGGCCACTAGAGGGCAGAGGAAGATCAGAAATGGGGGTTCTGACATGGGGATGGGGTCTGCGGGGGGGTGTGTGTGTGTGTGTGAGGGGGTGCTCTTCTGCAGCCAAATCCGTCTCAGCTGGACAGCTGCCCGGCGCTCGGCACCGAGGTGCGGGGCTGTACCCGCCGCCGGCCTTCGCACCGCCGTGTCCCGGGGTTTGGAATGGGAACGAGCTGCGCGGTGCCCGAAGCCCCGGGTGTCCCGCCGCTGGCATGGCAGTTTGTCTGTCACTCCTCTTTCCCCTGGCTCGGGGGGGCAGGTACCTGGGTAAGCACATCTGGTGCATGCTGCACAGAGACGCCGTGTATCTTTGCCTCACCCCACAGTGCGCCTTAAGAGAGATCCTGGGCAGACAGACAGAGACTCTTCTTTCCAAAATCGAAGCCTTAAGGTCAGATCAGATGATGGAGCCTGCAGGGCCCTACCTGGGGGCATCGCCACCAGTTGCTTCTTCAGCAGAGAAACACGAACCAGTCCTTCCCCCTCATCCAGCCCCAAGGCTCCTAAGGGAAACTGATGCTAAATAATCCTGATGCAGTGGGAAATTGATGCTAAATAATCCTGAGAAAAGGGGAGATGCTGGGATAAGGGAGAAAGTGAGGGGCTTGTCTTAGAACAAGGGTGGTAGAAGATGGCTCAAGGCAACGGTAGCTGCAGGAGCGTGGCTGGGGGAGGCAGGCAGAGTGGGGCCGGAGGAGCTGGACACGCGGGACAAGCACTCTGTAAGAAGGACGTGGGCTCGGCTCAGCTCTAAAGGAGAAGAGGCCCCACAGCAGCAGCTTAGCGAGAGGCCTGGTGTTTGGTCTGTTCCACATCAATGGGGCGTCCAGCTGTGGCTGAGGATGAAAGCAAGCAAGAGAGAGAGGATTAAAGGCTCCCAGGGTCTCCTCTAACCCGCCTAAGACTCGCCGAGAGGGCAGTGTGCGGCTTCAGGAAGGCTTCTTCATATGGAAAATATTATGTGAGGGAGAGAAAGAGAAGGGGGAAGGGAGAGAGGGAAACTTCTGTCCAGAGATTGCTGGGGGAAGACTGTTCACAAAATGGATTTTGGACCTTCAGACCCTGCTCAAGGAGAAGGTGCTGAGCTCTGCCATACCCAAGAGTGTGGTAGGGCACAGGTGTGATGAGTTTGGGAGGCCTGCAGACAGGGGAGAGAGCGCAGGGTCCAAATGTACTAAGAAGTGGGTGGCAGCAGAAAAAGAAAGGCACGAAAGAAAAGGGGAAGCAGAGAAGGGGAACGAGGAGGCTGGCAAAAGGGAGGAGAGAGGAGAGAAATGGAGGGGGAGGTGGTGAAAGGCAGAATGAGGGACATGGAGGAGAGCAAGAGGTGGTGAAAGGCTGGCTGGCTGCTCCATTGTGTTATTAACCAGGTCGCCAGGTGGAAGCGCCCAGCACGCAGCCCTCCTGGTCCATTTCCTACCCCCGCCAAACTTCTCCCAGGAATGCTTGTGATGGGGAACAAATTGCTAACAGAAGTGAGACATTTTGCACTGAATGCAAGCAAGTTTCCAGTGAAAGGTTTCCTGTCAGCGGGTTGGGACTGTAGGGTGTGGAGCCTTTCTGCCTGCTCTGGCAGAATAATCCTGTGAGTTAACACGAAGCATTGGTTACAGCGCAGGATAAAGGACCTGAGGCTGGGCTTTCCTGCCTTCTGTTTTGGCTGCCACCGTTTGGCTCCTTTCATTCACCCTCATTTTCTGCTTTGCCCGCGTGTGGCATTCTGTGTCTCATTAGCCCTTCCTCCGCTCCCCAACCACCCCCCACTGGTGAGATCTCCTGAGTATTCACAGGCTTCCACTCTCCTTTCCTCCTTGATTTATACTGTTGAACTGAATGACCTTCCTTGACCTCATTTTCATGACAGTGTGAGCACACACATCGGCACTCAGCAAATGGCAAAGAGAGTTCCTCCCTCTGAGCCATGAGGACTCTAAATCCCCAGTTTACACAGGGGCAGGTTGGGTGCGTGCTCACAGGCTGTGGATGGGTGCTCCATCACCTGGATCTGCAGAGCTCCCATGCACACCAGAGCCTGGAGACGTGGAAGGTGCTGGTTGAAAAATGCTGATCTGTGTATCTCTGCACATATGGACAGTGTTTAGCTGAGCTGGCGTGCACGCAGGCAGGAGCAGCATGCAGGAAAACACTCCTGTGTATTGCACTCTAGGTACAGACGTGCTGAACTCCTCTCCATCACCCACACATCAAGGGAGCCCACAGGTATCTATGGTCCATCCCCAAGATGTGCACACCAATACTGCCTCTCCTTTCTGTTTAGGTGGCTCTGTTCTTGGCCACTGCTGCACTAGCTCAATGGGCCAGACAAGCCAAATCACAGAGCTAGGAGATGTGCATTGACTCGCTGGTATGGACACACACACAAGGTGAGGGAATTACCACAAATATCCTGGTGCTCTGTGACACCTGATGGGATGAGTGGATTTTTACAGGAGAGGTCACTTCTCCCTCCCTCCCAGAAAACACATAGCTGAGTCTCTGCTCCTGGCTCTGAGGAATTTTGTCTGAAGTTCTTAAATGTAAGAGGAGCAGTCAACCCAAAGATGCTGCTGAGTTTTGGAACAGCAAGACAGCTCTCCTGTTTGCCATGCTCCAGCTGCACCCCACCCAGGCTCCACTCCAACATCCCAAAGCTTAAATGTCTTCCACCCCTTTTCTAAATAGTTGGCAAAGCAGCTCTGCCCCCTTCCCTAGCTCAGCGGCACATAAATCCTTTTGTCCCCTAGTCTGGAAATCTGCCTTCCTGTCCCTCCCTTCCCTGCCTTCCTGGGAAGTCAATGTGGATATGGTGCTGCTGGCTTGCCTGTCTGAGCTGCTTAGTTAAGAATAATAAACAAACTCCTAAATGGAAGGATATTCTTTAAACCTGCCTTGTGCTGCCTGCCAGGGAATGCAGGCAGCAAAGCCCACCTCCTGTCCCCCTCCAGCCCTAGCTCTAGGCTCTCCTGAAACCTGATCTCCTGTGCTGCAGAGCTGCACCATGGCCTCTGTGTGCACCTTCCCCCCTGACCCTGTCTGGATTCTCCTGTCCTTTTCCTGACACACACCCAACAAGCACATGCTGGTGGCTCAGGCACACACATACCACAGTGGGGCATATCTGCCTCATCTGGCCTCAGGGAAGCAGAGGTGGGCATGGCAGTGCCACATCTGGACTTGGGGAGCTATGCCCACCACACAGAGGGGCACGTAGTGAACTTACACACAGGCCCATACCCTCTCCTTCATGCAGGGGTATGCAAACATGGTATGAAAAGTGATGCAGACACCCAGATGTTGTGGATGCCAACAAGAAGGGGCTGCTCACCCCTTTGGGAAACCCAGCTACGCAGCTGTAGGAGAACTGGAGGCAGAAACACTCCAGGAGATGCACAGCCACACAGAAGCAGAGTCCACACAGCCCCAGACGTGAAAAGCAGCATGGCACTAGGTGTGCAGAGTAGCAAACTCATATGACAGCACAGCCCAACAGCAGGCTCATGGATAAACCCAGCCAGCATGTGCTGATTCCTTTCTCCCTCACTCCTTTTCCTGAGGTGCCCATCCATCTTTCTCATGACTCTCACTTTCATCTATGTGTACTCTTCACTCCCACACATCCCAGCTTTCCCAGCTGTACCTGCTGGCCCATTCTCCCATTCCTTGGAAGTTTATTTCTCATACGAGGCTGTTACACACCCTGCCATGTATCTCCTTGAAATGCAGAGCTTCCTGTACACATCAGTTCTGCTTTCCTACCCTCTTGGCTCTTCCCAGCACAGGTATGTGTTTCCCTGTGTCTTCACGTTGCTTGTGCACCTTTTATTTAGGCACTTGGGCATCTCCTACCTTCCTCTGCTCGTTCTCCCCCTTCCAGCTCTCACAGCTTCCCAGTTTCCTTTCTCCGTGGCCCACTTTCCTCATGCCAGCATTCACAGCTAGCAGGAAGAGGATGTCAGTTAGAGACTGAGCAGTCCCTGGGACCCTCCGGCCCTGCCACACTTTTCAACCCACTTCTCATTTTTCTTCTCTTTTTGTAATTTATTGTTTTCAGCTTTCCTTCTCCTCAGTGCCTGCTAAAGGGAACTGGGCTCCTTGCCTCTTCTCTGTTTTCATCTTAAAAGGAAAGGGAAAAACCCATTTTGCTCTTTCCCCAGCTCCAATTCCCCTTCCACCCCCACACCCTCCCACCCCCCTTCCCAGCCCTGAAACCTTTTCCTGATAGTGTTGCTGTAACTGTTCAATTAAACGAGCAATTACAAAATCAATCAAACCGAAACGTGTGCTGTGCGCTGAGGGGGGACCGACTGCGGAGCGGGGATGTCGCCCGAGCCCGTCCCAGCCTGAAGGCAGCTCAGCTCACAGCTCAGCTGCAAATCGTCTCCTTCCATGGCGAGACATTGCTCTAAGGACAGGGACTTTGCTTCTGCCATCTAAAGGCAGCGTCACCACCTTCACACCAACTGCAGATCATAGAATCATAGAATCATAGAATGGCAAGGGTTGGAAGGGACCCCAAGGATCACAGCGCACCAACCCCCCTGCCACAGGCAGGGACACCAACCTCAGGCCTGGAGCTACACAAGGTTGCCCAGGGCCCCACCCTTCCAGGGACACCCTTCCAGGAACACTTCCAGGGATGGGGCATCCACCACCTCTCTGGGCAGCCTGTTCCAGCCCCTCACCACTCTTTCTGTAAAAAACTTCCCCCTAATATCCAATCTAAACCTTCCCTCCTCCAGCTTCACTCCATCCCCCTTGTCCTGCCAGTCTCTGCCCTTTAACAAGCTGATTCCCCTCCTGTTCCTCTGCTCCCTTCAGGGACTGGCAGGCTGCAGTGAGGTCCCCCCACAGCCTTCTCTTTTCCAGGCTGACCCAGCCCAGCTCCCTCAGCCTCTCCTTGTAGGGGAGCTGCTCCAGCCCTCTGAGCATCTTTGTGGCTCCTCTGACCCCTCTCCAACAGTTCTACATCCTTCTTGTATTGGGGGCCCCAGATCTGGACACAGGATCCAGCTGGGGCCTCACAAGGGCAGAGTAGAGAGGGACAATCACCTCCCTGTCCCTGCTGCCACCCCTCTTCTGATGGAGCTCAGGTCTCCCCTCTCTGAGAAGATCCTGGCAAAGCTGGTAGTATTAACCATGGGTTTGAGTGGGCTGGGAAGAGGGGTTCCCATTGGAAAAGGGCAGTGAGGGTGTGCAGGTGGAAGGAGAGGGATAAAGTGGAAACGGTGATCATAAGCGTGGCTCACGGTGTTTCATTTCATGGGGCTACACCTGCTGACTCCCTCGCTCCTCCTGTCATAGAATCATAGAATCATAGAATCATAGAATCATAGAATCATAGAATCATAGAATCATAGAATCATAGAATCATAGAATCATAGAATCATAGAATCATAGAATCATAGAATCATAGAATCATAGAATCATAGAATCATAGGGGTTGGAAGGGACCTCAAGAGATCATCGGGTCCAACCCCCCTGCCAAAGCAGCTCCCCAGATCATACTGCACAGATAGGCGTCCAGACAGGTCTTGAATCTCTCCAGAGATGGAGACTCCACCTCCTCCCTGGGCAGCCTGTCCCAGGGCTCTGTCACCCTCACTGTGTAAAAGTTCTTCCCCATGTTAGTGCGTCGCTGTGTTTCTGCTCCTGCTATGCACTTAACACATCGAATCAGTGTGTGCCATGGCTCTTTGCCACTCTCTTCTCACCAGATGACACATGTGCTGGCTTACACCCCACTACCCATGTCTCCTCAGAACTACAGGCATGATTTTCACCGCAGGAATTCCCCTTTGACTTCCTCTTGGTGCTGTCATAAGCAAACAGGCACAAATTCATCCAGGTGATCACGCTGGAGAACAGGTTGGATTAAGGGGGGGAATGTGCAAAGCAGATGAGTTTGGTTCATTATGGGCAGAATCATGGCAGCTTTCCAGTGGCATGAGGAAGGCAGCTTTATCATACAGTGTTTACCAAGGACACCCAGATCCTGCTCTCAGTTACGCCAGGGAAACCCCATCACCACCGCATCCCTGAGGCAAGCCAAAGAAAATTTGGGACCAGAGGACTTACTGGATAGGACAGGGAAGACTTTCTTGTCTTATGAGCACATACATCAAAAGGAACACCTTCTAAAAAGCCCCTTGACCTGCTAGAATCCATCTGGCTTGTCAGGAACACACCTTCATCTTCCTGGTGGGTTCTGGTCCTGCTCTTCAAGGAAGACTTCTCTCCGGATTAAAGGGAAGTGGGATTGGAGCTATTGAATGAAGAGCTCTTATCCCAGACTTGACCCTGATTTTGCACAGTCAGAAAAGCAGCATCCCAAAGGCTTATCATTCCTTTAAGAGCAGAAATCTGGCGACATTCCTAGGGCAGGAGTCCAGTTTGGCTTGAATTTTCAGTGAGTAACACTTAAAGTCTGGTGACCCCACAGGGCTGTGCTGACACACTTCTAATGCAGCAGGAGCTATGCAAATCAATTCATAAGGAGGCTTTAATGAGGTCCCCCACCCCACCCCCTCTTCTTTTTCAGTTTGGTGACCCCCTGATTTACTAGTTTTGTGGATATTTAAATGTTGAAGATAAGCACCAACACACAACTCCTCCTCCATCCCTGTTCCACATGTGTCCGATGGTGACACTCAGTGCTGTTGCAAAGCTCATCTACACCTGGAAATAAGAGCAGAGAGGGGTGGAACAGGAGGAAATTTGGCATGGGGAGCAGTGGGGGTAATTTGATTTTTGTGCTGCTTGTCTTGCTGGTGCCATGTTATCTTGGACTGTGCTGAAACCATTATGGGTGTTTACTGGGTATGCCAAGGATGCCTGGAGCCTCTGGTCGTGCTGTTTGTATTAATCTAAATAAAGAAGTGTATGTTCCAAAGTGCTTTGAGATCTGTCACATCAACCCAGGTGCACAGCCCTTGTGTAGGTGATGCAAGTGTCTGCAAGTGCTGCTTTCATCTCCTCCTATGACTTGGGGATGTTAAAGAGAAGACAGGCTGGTACCCTGCCCGCCTCTGGTTACAAGGGCCAACTGCAGAGCCCAAAGGAAATTCCCATTTTTCTTGGGGGAAGAGCACTCATTTATGAGAAAGAGCCAAAAAGGGACAGGGAGGGACATTATTTCCTAACCCCTTTGTCCAAAAGCTACAAATCTCTCACCCATGGCCCTGCCTCTCCAATCACATGTGTGAAATAGCATGGCCCATGCCCTGCCAGACAAACAGCAGGACCATAAGTCAAGCCACATATGGGAAGGAGCAGGTTACAATTTGCTGATTAGGAGGGAGGAAAACCCAACTGGCTCCTTGGAGGACGGGTCACCCCCAGCTACAAAGGGGCTGATGGTGTGAGAGTCCTCTTGAATGCTCCAATTTTTTTATAGTGTTTGCTGGAGCTTCGTGGAGGTGGCTGAACAGACCTGAACACACTCCTGCTTGGTGTCTCTGAGGAATTGATTCCTGCTGTATGAAGGACTTGCTCCTGACTTCCAGCAGGATGAAGAATAGGGAAATTCAGTCCCTGCTTAGGGGAATGCACTGCATGCTCTGGGACAAACAGCTTACAGACCCCAGGCTGGTGTCTCTGCAGCCCCCAGGCTCCCCCCTGCCTTTGCTAACACCCTCCAGAGCCCGATCCTGTCAAGGGAGACCTGGGCAAGGGAAGTGGTGTGACTCTGTTGTGATATGTGGCCGATGATACAAAGTTGGGAGGGGTGGCTGACAGGCAGGACACTGCGCTGCCATCCAGAGCCCTGGCCAGGCTGGAGAGCTGGGCAGGGAGAGACCAGATGAGATTCAACAACAGCAAGTGGAGAGTCTGGCACCTGGGGAGGAACAACCACATGGATCAGGACAGGCTGGGGGTGACCTGCTGGAGAGGAGCTCTGTGGAGAAGGACCTGGGAGTCCTGGTAGATGACAGGGTGGCCATGAGCCAGCAGTGTGCCCTGGGGCTGAGACAATGGGATCCTGGGGGCATCAGGAGGAGTGTGGGCAGCAGGTCACAGGAGGGGATCCTCCCCCTCTGCTCTGCCCTGCTCAGGCCCCACCTGGAGTGTTGTGTCCAGTGCTGGGCTCCCTGGGATCAAAAGGACAGGGATCTCCTGGAGAGAGGCAAGAGAAGGGCTATGGAGATGATTAGGGGCCTGGAGCATCTATCCTGTGAGGAAAGGCTGAGTAAGTTGGGACTGTTCAGGCTTGAGAAGAGAAGACTAAGGGGGGACCTAATTAAAGTCTATAATTATCTTAAGCAGGGGATGCAGGGGGAATTGGCCAGCCCCTTTTCAGTGTCTGTGGGGACAGGACAAGGGGCAATGGCTGCAAGTTGGAGCACAGGAAGTTCCACACCAACGTGGGGAGGAACTTTTCCCCAGTGAGGGTGAGGGAGCCCTGGGACAGGCTGCCCAGGGGGTGTGGAGTCTCCTTCTCTGGAGAGATTCCAGCCCCGTCTGGACACCGACCTGTGCAGTATGAGCTGGGGAGCTGCTTTGGCAGGGGGTTGGACCCCAGGAGCTCTCCAGGTCCCTTCCAACCCCTATGATTCTACGACTCTCTGATTCTATGATATGATAGATGGGATCTGGTTCAGTGCCGCTCCACGTGCTCATGGGGCAGCAAAATGCCAAGCGGGTGGCCCTCTGTGTGAAGCCTTTGGTCACATCCAGCTGTCTGTTTGCCATCTATATTTAGTAAAAACATAAATTCTTTGGGATTGTTTGTTTGGGGCTCCTTGGAAACCCCCTTTAAGAAATGACTTCTTTTGTTTAGTTACTTGGGAAAAAATATTTCCCCCTCCTCCTTTCAGTATTTTGAAACATTTTAAAAAGCACAGCTTTAAAGAGCCCAGGAACATCCAGGATGGACTGTCAACAGCAGCCTCTCTATCTTTCTTTCCTTATGGCTCAATGCTTGCTTTGGTCTTCATCTCTTCCAGACACTCTGCTCCACCTTCTTGTAAATTCTGACAATGAAAACACTATTTAAATGTCCTCAAAGTTTCTCTTTCCATTGAAAAAGGGGATTTATTCTCCTTTTACAAAAAAAAAAAAAAAATCAGAATTAATGTGATTCTAATGTGTTCCTTTTGATCTTCAGGGGATTTTTTTACACTGATGATCCCTAATTTTGAATTTTTTTTTTTAATTGTTTTAAAAAGCTTTAGTGAAGGGGGAAAAAAGAAGGAAAAAAAAATCCATCCTACTTCTTTGGCACATCTTTAACCTTTAACTACCTCTGGAAAAAAAATATTTAAAATATATTATACATTTTTAAACAGGGTGCTTTTGACAGGTCAGTTTCAAACCTCTCTCTCTTTTCTTGTGCTGTGTTGGAATAAGACAATTTTGCAGCTTGGATTTTTTTGACAGTTAAATTGCAATGTAGGCAGAGGGTGGAATAGGGATCCTGTCTCTTTAACTCTCTAACTAGACAAAGACTTTTCCCCTTTGAGAGCTGAGCCCGGGATCAGAACTGTCAGATGATCTCGTAGCACTTGGGAGAGTTTGCAAAGTCATAATTATATCTTTTAACCTGTCTTGCTCTTTGCAAAAGAAAGGTCCTATTATATTGAAATGAGATTATTAGCCATCAAATACTTTCTTTCTTGGGATTCTTCTTTAAAAAAAAAAATTCAAATACCTTAACTACTTTGCAATTGAATTTTTATAAGATTTACTTTTCACTAAATAAATGTTCTGTAGCAGCTATTTTTTAAAGTATTTTTAAAAGGGTGTTTTCTATATGCAGATGCCAAAAAAAAAATCAGACTAAATGTCTGAAATGTCACCTGTATAATTAAAGGAAGGTAAAGTTTCAGAGCTCAGCTCAGGTTTTTTTCCCCTGGCTTAGTTGGTGAGCTTCCCTATTCAAACCCCTTGCTTCTTTTCCTGATTTCATTGCCAAAAATATTTTTTCCCCCAACCAAATCATTTCCAACCTTTCATTTTCCCTCTTTTGTGTCTGTATGTGTCTTTTCTTCTTCCCCAAATGTGAAAAAAAAAAATAATATATATATATATATGAAAATGAAACCCCAAATAACCAGAGAGGCAGGGTTTTTTCTTTTTCCTTTTTCAAATCCACACAATTAAAATCACTGCGCTGCAGTGTCAGTGTGTGCTTTAACAAAAGGTGATGACAGCATGAAAGCTATCAGGGTTAACACCAAAAAGCTGAGTAAAATACAGTCTCAAATTCAAGTAAGAGCCTCTTTAAACTACCTCATCCCAGAACCAGTTGGCAAAATAGTTACACCCAGGCCTAATTTCAAACTTGAGATTAGTCCCAGGTTACACAAACAATAAATATTTAGCCTGTGATTAAATAGCTAGCTGAATAAGGCCTGAAATTAATAGGAAATAGGTGAAATCCATGAATGATCCAGGCCTGAGCCAAAGACCTCCACAGTCAAAGGAGGATCCTTCCACCTGCTACAATAGCTGTGGCTCAAGTGCCTCATTGTTAGAAGCGATCGGTCACTTTAATCAAATGATTAAAGTGCTGTCATTTATAGCTCTATAATTCAGATTGTGTCAGCCTTTCCATTACAAACTCTCTTTCTTTTCAAGGGTGGGTTATGTCTTGGCCATAAAAATTCATTTTGAGATTAAATTCAGCATGTTCTGATCTAACAAAGGAATCATTCCTTGCGCAGACAAAACTCCACGTGAAACTCAGAGGATGCCAGGAGGTCACAACTGGCTTACATTTATTTTTTTAAAGTGCTTTCATACATTTACATTTTTTAAAAACGCTCTGTAGAGTGCACAGGGCCCGATCCTGCAGCACCCACAATTATAGGACTCATGTTAACTGTGTATCACAGGGACTATTGCCATGCTAACACCACTGACTGGTATTTGTTTGGTGCACACCATCAGGAAGCTCCTCAGTTGCATACTAACACACTTGGCTTTTCTGCTGACTATAGACTTCTTTTTTTTTTTAATTCCAAAGATTACAGCCATTATTTAATGCCCATTTCCTTAACCTTCTCAAAAAGATGTCTCAGCCATAACAAAAACCAGGAGACTGGCAGATCAAAAGAACCTCCCTGATGTTAAATAAAGCCCCGATTCTGAATGAGACCCACCTGGGGCAACGTTGTTCATGAAGAACCTCAGGCCAGCAGTTAGGAAATTCATTGAGCTGCATTATATATAAACCTAAGCACCTGCTGAATGTTAAGCACATGTTTTCTATCTCTCTAGAACTCTCCTATGGTTTTGTTGCTTTGATATTGAAACATCTCCTTGTCTTACCTGTTTTTAATACTCACAACTCTATTACAAACTAAAGGTGTTTTGTTCTTTCTCCCTTGTTTTGTAGGACAGACCCAGTGCCTCCAAGGGAACTACCTGATGCTGTATCAGCAAGTGCTCTTTGTCCATCCAGCATTCAGTTCTTCATGCTAAAACTGCAACACCAGGTACCTCTGAAGTCCAAGGTAGGAGTAAATGTCTGGTTTTACTCCTGCATTTGCACCCTCATACTTCTTTTCCAACTGGATAACTCTAGAGGACGGTAGTAGATAGTCATATAGTACCTGTGTGAGCTATATGAATATCTATAATTAAAGGTACCTATAGTACCTTTAATCGTCCATGCATGCTAGAGAGTCAGGCAGGTAAAACTAGTGAGCTGGTTCAGCCTGTGTAAATTGGCAGTGTCCTCTTGACTCACTGGAGTAGCTCCAGTTTGCACCACTGAGGATCTGACTGGGAATTTCAAGGCTTTTCAGTCACCATCATAAATATCTTGTCTTTTTCTTGGCAATGAAATAATCTATAGAGTAGTTCCAAAAAATTAAAGAAGCTGTTGGCAGATGTGTCTATTAGTTTGAGCTGGAGAATTTTTGGGGTATTTTTTGTGATCTGAGCACAGACACAGGGGGTAGTGTGGAGGCTTCTTAATGTCCACAGTAGTTTTCCCTTTGGCTGTGCAGTAAGCTGAGCTGTCCCTGGGGGAAGGTCCTCTGTTTCCCTGGGTAGACTGGAGAGGTGCAGGAGGAGCTTAAATGAGAGACCCTGGAAATACATAGTAAGAGGAATTCAAAAGCTTCCCCTTGACAAGCAACCCTGGTGAGTTCATAAGAAGTCTGCTGAAGTCAATAGCTTTGTTCCAGCTTTTGATGGTGTGTGGCTTGTGGAACGTAAGCAGTAGATGATGTCTCACTTTGCCTCTTTGAAACATGGAAAAATATCACCTTTCTCAGCTGCAGATTCCCATGGAAAACGTTCTCAGCCTTCTGGGAGTAAAATTCCTCTGCAGGGCAGGAGGTGTTGTGCCTCTGGAAGCCCTGCGAACTCAGGCCTGTCATTGCAATGGAAGGAGATTGGGGTTGGCGCCTCTGTGGGTGTGAGTGTAAACATCTCTCTGGGTGTGCCAACACGAACGTGCCCTGGCTTTGTTATTACTAAGGCCCTGCTCCACTTAAACTTTCTCCTGAGTGATTATCGACGTGCTTGCAGTTCCGGGGGACGTGGAAATTGGCTTGTTTACTGTAATTTGGCAACAGCCCACAGCCCTTTGAGGCACTGGAGTACTTCCTTGAAGTAGAGAATTGCTGTTCAGCAACTTTGCAGAGCAGGTCTGAGAAGAAACTGGGGTTATATTTTGGACAGAAAAATGAGGTCTGGATTGGTATAGCTCAACCATACCCTATGCATTCCTTCCTGTTGATCCTCCCATTGCCATCGCAGGTCTGTGCTCAAACTCACTAACACCAGCACAAATCAAGGTGAAAGGTTGTATAAATTCCCCATCAGAGCTTAAATTGCCTAGATTTTTTAATTTAGTCCTGGGACTCATTCAGGAAAAACGTCAAAGCCTTCTGCTCTGTTATTTGTGCTGAACTAAAAATAACTTTGGGGGCCCCACCTTAACTGAACACACTCCCTTGAAAACAGAGCAGTATACAAATTCCCATTTGCTGGCTCTCTTAGATTTCAGGCAGCCAGAAACCCAAATCATTAGAAGCTAGAAAACTGTTCTCTTGGTGGTGTCAGCCTTCCTGATAGAGATCAGTGGGTCTGTTGGAACACAGCAAGTAGCAGCTCCAACATGTGAAGGATTTGCTGTTTCCTGCTGGGTATCTCCAAGCCTTCAGTCAGAGCCACAAATGCAGATAACTAACAATGTCCATGTCTTAACACCAGTGCAAAGAAAAAGCACTCCCAGTAAGGGACCTGCTCTCTCTATTGTCTTTCTCTTGTAATAAGAATGCAAAATCTGAAGTAGGAGTCTGGGCAGCACCTTGAAAGCTCACCTGTCTGCTCTCCACACAGTCTTCCATAGGGGTTGTCCACTCAAAGCATCCATGGGTCAGTGTTCCTCATTGAACTGATGTTATCAGAGCAGATGTCAGTTTTGCCCTTCTATGTGGGCAGACACATCCTTGGGAATTACAGTGTGATGTGGTCCTGAAAATACATTTGCAATTGGTTCTCCTCATTAGATCCCTGTGATGACCTGGAGGAGGTTCTCAGTGGGCTGTCCAGCAACCCAACCAGATTCATGTTCACTTGTAAACACCCCTGTCCTTATTTCACCACCACAGCAGGAATCAGGCTGAAATTACATGGTCTATGTACCAGAGACCAGTGCAACTTGGAGCACTTCTCCTAAAGTAGCTCCACCTCTCCTTTCTGGCAAGACAAACCTAGCACCCTCAGGTACTCAGCATTTCACATGTTGGCTTGATGGGCAGCTGTTCTGTTGAATTTGTCCAGTCTGGGTCTTCTGCCCACCCCACCCCCCCAGCCTTTGCCAAACCCCCCAGAGATTTGAGCAAAACCAAAAAGAATAAGAAAACAAATTCTATCAACTTCTGTCAAGGGCAGAGAAATAATCTCCCAGCCTGCTCTACTCCTTCACGGCCCCAGAAAGGTTTTACAAGCTGAAGGAGGCATTCTCTCAGGAGGTAGGAGGTGCATGAGAGGAAAAGAGAGGCTACAAAACCCAGACTGTGTTTCATCTGGTGTATAATAGCAATGTGGAAGCTGAGGGTTTCCCCCAGCTGTGGACTGGGCTGGCTGACCCCAGGCTGTGGGGAGCTGACACCTGGCTCCTCTCTGTAGTGACCGTTCCCGAAGACATCTTGATTCCCTATTTTGATTTTACAATAATCACCTCTTAATTCACCCTCCCACCCTCCCCTCTCTCCTCTGTCTCTGCTGAGGAACAGCAGATGGGAGATTTCATGTGCCATAAATATTTAGATTGTGCCTGTGTGTTTATAACACTTGCTGAGAGTGTAACTGGAGCAGCTCACACTCAGCAGCAACACCTGATGCTAGGGAAAGTTTTCCATCACCTCATATGGACCAAACAGCCGTGCCTGCAAGCCAACCATGCACCAGGGACCAGTAGCCATGTTGTCCCAGCCCCTTTCTCCCCTGGCCACACTGGTGAAAACAACAACAACAATAATACTGATGTGCTTTCACGTCCTGTAGGAGCTGCAGCTCTAAAGGACCTCTGGAAAAAGCTGTGGCTGAGATTGAATGGAAACTTTTTGCAGTGTTACTGGGAGTGTATGGCATGGGGGAAGCATGTCCACTGTGTGACCTGCAGGTTCTAGGCCATATGCTAGGAGATGCACGGTGCTCTTATGTGTCGTGGCCTCTCTTGTGTAGAACCTGATAAGTACAGAACAGTTGCCTTTCCAAAGGTAGAATAATATCTAATGCAGGAAAATCTAAGAGTAGGTTAGACTTCAGGAAAGGACCCAAGTAGGTCCTTACTTGGGAACACAGGAATCAGTCCAGCTGAGGTTCCAGACACCCTTCCACAGCTGCCTGGGTCAGGCCAAGCTGGGCTGTACTGGTTGTAAGTGGGGTGAGTGAACTGGCAAACCAGGCTCCTCCCTGGCTCTTCATGGCTGGAGCAGCAAGCCTGCATGGCCACATCTCCTCAGCCTCACTGGCTTGCACACAGTGGTCAGCCCTGCACTTTCCAGAGCATCAGGTCTCTTAAGTGTTATGGAATTTTTTTTGTGCCTTAATAAATGTGTTTTTACTAATGTTTCTTTAGGGGAAAATATTCCTCTTTTGTTTCTCTGTGTAGCCTCTTTAGGACTTTCTGGGGAAGCAAAGCCAATAGTACTAGCTTTGGCTCTTGTTCCCCCTGTCCTGTGCTCTCCCCCCCCTTCTTTTTTTGGAGAGGAAATAAATCTCTGGTTTTAGTCCCTTCCCTTGCTCCTATTCCACTTACCTGCTGGGTTCCCAGTTCTGTGGCTTTAGAAACAGGAGTAATGACTCACTGGCAAACTTAGGAAGGATTTTCCTCCCTGGGTAGGAAATGTGATACTTGTCTGCTATGGGCATTGCTCAAACCTTTTTCCAGGAGCTTTAATACTTGTCATGGTCAGAGGTAAGTCATTACAAGAGATGGATTGTAAGTGATGTCCAGTTGGGTAATTGCTGGGTCCTTTAAAGGTTGGTCTTTACCACTGATAGCAAATTTTGACTTTGATGTAGGAGAACCAGACCAGCACTAGAACTAAGAAGGTAAAAAAGAGAGAGAACCCTTCCTCATCTTGTTTTAGAATCAGTGGATGGAGAGGAAACATAAACTGGATTTTATGTGGATTATAAGGCACCTATAAAGAGAGTCATATGAACTGAGACACTTGGCTCTGTTACCCTAATGATACCTATGGAACAATATGTGAAACCTATTACACTATTCTGGATATATGTGTGTATATATATATTTATATATATGTACAGAGAATGAGAGAGAGGAGGAGGAAATATGGGGCCTTTATTTTTATTGGCTTCTGCAAAGAATAAATTACACAGCAAGGGCAAGGTTAAATTATTGTAAACGTCTGTATGAAAGGCATCACTTAATTATTAACAGTCCACTACAAATAAAAGGTACATATGCTAAAATGGCCTGACCTGCTGGATTGGGGGGTTTTGTTTAAAATTGTTGGTGAGGCCCACAGCTGACTTGTTCTCTGTCAGACAGGCTGGAAAAAGAGGCAGGGTAAGATTTCATTGCAGAGTGGCTTATATCCCTCTCTACCAGATGTCAAGTGAATGCCTAGAAAATGGGTAAGGGGCTTGCTGAAAGCAGGGGCAGATCACTGTGAGGAACAGAGGATGTGTAAAACCACCTGGAAGCCTGGGGAAAGGCAGAAAGTCCAAGAAGTTACTGGTTACAGTCTGTCTTTGGACTTACCCTCAAAGGGTAACTCCAGAAAGGATAGGGGTTTTTTCCAGTTGAGCTCTTCACCCCATCCCAGTTAGGAAAAGATTGGAACCCCTTTAAAGAGCTGGTTAGACCCATGTCCTGTGGACCTGCTCTGCATGTTGCCAGGACTGGGAGGTGAGGGCTAAATCAGGGTCCTTCATACTTCTGTTTGTGGAAAGAGGAGACAAGATGTTGGCTCAAGTTCCCTCAGCTCTTCGTTCTGTTGCTGCAGGCTCAGAAGTTGGCTGCCAGTGATAGATATTGCTTTAGTTAATGTAACCTAACAAGAAAGCTGAGGCTGATGCTGCCACATCAAGGGGCACTTGCTATAGCTGGTCTGAACATCGTGCCTCTGGAGAAAGATTCTGTGCGCGCTGGTCCCAGGTCCCCTACTCCAGCAACTGCTGTGTAAGGAGTGCTGGGAGTAGGAACATGAGGCTTTCCAGGACCCTTGTGGACTACTTTAATGTTTTCAACAATCTTTGGATACATATGGCACTGCTTTACTCCTAGTTTTTATTTCAGCAACGTCTCTGTGAACAAGTAGCACCATAGGGCACAGCCATCTGCTCTGAGAGACTTTCCCTCCTGTCCACAGTTAAGGCTGACTCCTGCCCAAGAGATTCCTGTCCAAGGCAGCTCAAACAGGGCAGCTTCCTATCTGCAACCACTTAAATTCACAGAGTATTTCAGTGCTGGCCCTTGGAGGCCTTTAGGTTACACCTGAGAAGTCTGCAAAAGGTACCTCAAAGAGAAAACCATCCCAGGGTGGAATTTCCAGAGGGAAACTTGGAGGCTTTAACAGGTTGGGGGGAAAAAAAGGGGCTAAAAATCCACCAGCCTATATGAATGAAAGAACTCAGTGGAAAGCTTTCCCTTCCACTCCTTTACAAAATTAAAACTGCTTTTGGCAAGGCAGGGGATGTCTCTGTGATTTCGTGTTCAGCTGCAAGGCCAGACAGAGTCCCTCAGAGTGGCTGGGCCAACCTCCTGCTTCTGGCCAGCCAGGGATTTCCACCCTCCTGCGTGCTCCAGGCAGTCCCTGTGGAGCTGGGATGTTGTCTCTTAGGCAGAGAATTTTAGTGTTGTGTTAAAGATCCCAGACAAAATGAGATTTGCTGCCTCTTCCCCACCTTGGTAAGTTCTTCCACAGGCTAGCTGTGCCAACACCACCCTTGCTCATGTGGAAAAACAGGATGACTGAGAAAGTACTTGGTGAGCTTGGTCCTGATGGCTTTGGGACCTGAGGGGAAGGGACAAAGAGGAGGACCCCAAATCACTATTCAGTGGTTCCTATACACAATTTAAGTGCACTGCAAAGCATCCCTACCCTTTTTGACACATGGATTTAGTAAAGACATATGATGTGATTGTACTGTGCTTTTACAATGGCCTTTTCATCTGCTGTCTTCTGTCAGGCATGTTCACAAAACATCCAAGTCTTCTTCCATACCTCCAAAATTCCCATCAGTGCTGCATCTCTGCTTCCTGCTTTCTCTTCATCCACTTGACTTTGGCTGCTCTCTGCCATCACATGCACGAAGGCAGCTCAGTACGGGCTGGGTGGCTTTGCTCTTGTTCCAAGGCTCAGGTTTATGTAGAAGTTACTAAAGAAATTGCTCCAGAAAAATTGAATTTTGGTGCCCTTTCTCATCACATCAGGTTTCTCTTCTGCATGAAGGTTTTGAAAATGCAAGTTTTGAGCAGCTAGGGGAATTTCAAGTCTAGGTGCAGACGAGTTGGATGGATTAGTAACAGGTAAATTCTCCCTTCTACACAATTTCTTAGGTCCTCTTTCTGTATTTTACCTCTCTGTGAGAGTCTGATCTTTTCCCATAAAGCCCTTGATGACAGTGGGAGCAAGAAAATACTTAACCCACTGCTTCTTTTTGTTTTGGTCACACGAAAGATGAGCAGAGCACTTTCCCTCTGCTTGCAGACAGGAACAGAATCGCTGTCTGAGAAAACCTGACTCCACAGGAGGTATGTCTTAGAACAAGGGGGAAAGCGTGTCGTGACCATGCAAGCCAACAGTAGCACAGCCTGCTACAGACCCCATGGGCTGCTGAGAATCTCTATCATTCACATCTTTGGAATGGGTTTGGCGCATCTCCAAAGGCTGTTGGCAGCTGTTCAAGGCCTTGCAAGGTGCTGAACATGCTGAAGTTCCTATTGTCTCCAACCAGAGCATGTGTGTGGGGATGGATTACCCGAGCTTGCCTGTGGGAGTGGGACTGGGATTTTGCTGGGCTAGTACATATCAATGGTTAGGCTAGAACTGCAGGTGAAGGTTTTGGAAGGTGGCTTTTCACCTCCTGTGTGAGCTGCAACCGTATCCCCAGCTGCAATGTCTTCTTGTTAATCACAGCTGCTTCTTGTAGCTGGGGTGTTAGATGGTGGTGAGTGAGGCTGTGGTGCCAGCATCAGGAGGGCCAGTTTGATTAGTTTATATGGCAGCAGGGTTGGAGATGTGTTGTTGAAAGCCCCTTGTGTTGGTGTGACAATGGAGAGGTAAGACAACTGGTGAGTTCTCACTCAGTGGTATCTACTGGTTTGGACTGTAGCTGCCAGGGGTGGATGGATGGCTCTTGGTTTGAACCCTCTGTGCTCTTGTAAGATTTTATGGGTTTTTCTTTTGGGGGAGCGTGTAACTGGGTGGGAAGAAGGGCTGATGGCTGATTAAGAGCAGAAGAATGGAGGGAGCTGGTAGATGCATCCACCACGAGCTGGGGGCAGGCTGTGAAGGAACCCTGGTAGGAGCAGAAGGCCTTTTTCCAGAGGGGGCACAGTGTGTGGGAGAGCGCTAGTCCACAGGCGTGCTCTTAGCACGTGTGTTCACGCACGCCGTTCTCAACAGCTCCTGAAAGGAGCCGAGTCTGGGGATAAAATGTCCTGGTAGCAGCCAGTGGCTATAAAACCCGGGGTCTAAACCAAAGGGAAAAAGTGACAAGGGGAAAAGCAAGGTCGGCCCCACCTTGCAGGGGCTGCTCTGGAATGTGTTTGCACTCCAGGGTGTGCAGTGCCTGAGCAGCAGTGTTGAGTTAGTAATCCGAACCCTACACAAATACCTCCGGGGCAGACAGGTCCATTTCAGACTGTGTTTATTTAATAAAGAGCCAGTGAAGTAACTGCAATTTCATTGTCAATTTACTAATGCGTTACAGTTATGTTTCTTAACCTCATTGTTTGGGCTCAGGAGCTTGCAGTGCCTGGCCAAAAGTTTGCCTTTTTTTTTTTTTCCCCTCCCCTTATTGCCCCCCTCAAGTGTAAAACACGTTTTATTATGACTAGAATGTCTTCTATTTATCAAAAACCAGGATTAAAACCCTCAACTCCCCCCTTCCATGCACATATCCAACTTGGCAACAGGTCGGTTTATTAACCTCCTAAAAGCCTCACTTGCCTCTTTTTTTTTTCCCCTCTATTCTTTCTTATTTTTTTTCTTTTTAAGAGAAGAAAAAGGCATGCACGTTTGGGCACACACTGACACACACATTCATACACACACACACGTTTTAAAAGTTCAGCTGGGAAGGATACAATGGAAACTCTGGCTGGAAGGAGATTGAGCTGTGTGTCTCTGTGGTCTGGGAAGTCTGACTACGGCCTCCTACTCTTTTGGATGGAAAGCTGGGCTTGAAACACACTTGCACGTTCTCAATAAAATAATTATTTAAAAAAAAAAAACAAACAGCCCTTTCCCAATGCTGAATTGAACAGAGAAATGAGCTTTTGGATAAGGATGGAAAGAGGGTGTCAGAGTTGTTTCAGGCCTGAGTCTCAGCCGGTCCTTCCTGCAGTGAGGAGACATGTGGGGGGGCTGCTTTCAGCTGAGGTTTGCTGGATTCCCTGGTCATACACAGATTTACTTTCCCAAAGAGTCCCTGCAAGAGAAGACTTTCCACCTCTCAAAGCTGTAAGAAGAGCCTTGGGTCCATCAAGTCTGACTTAAGGCAAAAGGAACTAACCCCATCTGGTTCTCTCTCTGTAACAGCTCCTCTGGCAGCTGGGTTCCTGGCCTGGCTGCAGATAGTAGGCTTTCAGTGGGTGCAAATCAGTCTGGCCCCACTGAAGGCTCCTTTGTGCAACCAGGTGATCGGGCTAGATAACCACCCTTTAGCATGCAGGCAGGAGGCTTACATTGCATTCAGTTGGTTTGCCCACAGCAGATGTAGGTAGGCTGGGAGGGAGCAGAGGGTCAGACCCTGCAGAAATGGTTGGGGAGCTGGGATGAGCTGTGAGAGGCTCCCTTGATTTGCTCCCTTTACCATCTGGTAATTCCTTAGGGACATGGGTGCCTTTGGGTGGTTCTTTGCCTCAGTCAGCATGTCCTGGCCCTACTCCAGGATTTGTCCATCTCTCTGAGACTTCTGGGCAGTTCTGGCTTTTCAACAGATGATACAGTGAAGATGGGACATGGAATCAGGGTGGGAAGCTTGGCTCTACACAGGAACCTTCTAGAGTTCCAACCCAAGCAATGGTTTTGCTCCGCAATAACACCTTCCCTACCCCACCACTGGCAGGGACTGGGTTGTTTGGGGAGCAGCTGTGTCTGTGGGTACACCTTGTGTCTGTATACATGTGTGCTTATGGCTGTCTGCAGGACAGATGATGTTCAGTAGGCAAAGCTCAGCCTGTCTGATTATTTGTCTGCACTTTATATAGCCTCAAAGCAGGAGCTCAACATTGGGAGTTTAACATCCTACCCAGAACATTCTAGAATGTCCTCATTTGGACAAAAAGCTCCTGACACCATGCATTTCAGGCCACGTATCCATGTCTTAACTTCTCAGCTGCTGGCTTTGCCAGGAGGTTTGTCTCTCCAAGGCAAGGTTTTAGCATGGGGCTTTCCCTACATCTTGCTTTGAACATCTCCAAAGGCCAAATCCGCTGCCGGCAGCCGTAGCGCCCTGCCCTGCCCTAACCTCTGCCGTGACCTAGAAGAACCACACTGTCTGCTCCGTGAAAGGATTTGATTCAGCCCTTCATGCCAGATCAGCAGTCAGGCCCCTCCACAACACAACCTACCGGTCGTGACAAATTACATGGGTTGGCTTCAGAAGGGAAGCTGAGAACCGACCCCGCTCGCCTCACCCGGAGGCTTTGAAGCAGCCCTTGAACCGCACCTCTGGCTGGAGGGGAAGCTCTTTGTCTGCTCAGCCCAACGTGGTGAATTCGGAGCCGAGAGATCGCTGGGCTTGTTCTCTAATTAGAAAGAAGATTTTTGCTAATCTCCTTCCAAGTGAAGGTCTAATTCCTAGAGCAGAAACTTGTCAGCTGCTTGTTAACAGCCTCTCGGACCCAGCTCACGTGGACTTCATTATTTTTAGGAGCCTTTTCAGTTGGGCCTTTCTGCTTTGGAACAGAAGCGTAAACTTTGCTTAAATGTAGGCTCGTGTCTGTTCACACTGGCCCTGTTAATAACACACTGCTGAAATCAGATGGTTGGAGAAAGAAATACAGCAGCAGTGGTAGTGGGGGACATTTAATATTGAATTTGCCTTTTTTCCCTTCTTTTTTTTTTTTTTTTTTTTAAAATGTGGAAACTTTTAGACACAATCCCAGCCCTGTGTTTAAGTCATTAAAACATCTTTAAGCATTTTCTGGTTTTAGTTTTCTTAGCAGCAGTCCTTTTCCTGGAATGTATTTTATTTTTCTTTTAAGTTAGGGAAAAAAAAAAAAACCCAAGCAAAAAAACCCCCAAAAAAAACCCTAAACCCCAACCCCAAAACCCACCCCTTGCATTTGCAGGCGATTTTTAAAGGGGAGTGTAGAGGGGAGGGCTGGAGGAGGCAGAGGACGTTGGGAGATGAGGAAAGTGAGAGAACAGGGCCCTTTCTGTGTTTTATTTCTAATCCACAGGAATCCATTTTAGCCTTTTATGGCTGTTGCACTTGCTGACAGGATTTACATTCTCCGTATGTTATCTGAAACATCACAATCTGTGGCTCTGGGATTGTTTCATGCCTGGGTTAAAAACACGCCAGTGCTTCTGGGAGGCTACAGGGAGGTAGGCAGGGAGTGGGGTAAGAGTGGGGAGGAAAAGAGAAAGAGAAAGCTTTTTTAAAAAAGGTTTTAAAAATAAAGAGCTGGGTGGAGGATGTTGGGGGGAGGGTAGAAAGAGCTAAGCACTTTGCAGGAGCTGCTGTTGGCAGAGTTCATGCCCCAGACAAACTGATGTTTAAGTGAACCAGGGAGGGTATTACAATCCCTTTGATTCCAGCAGCGTTGGAGCACAGTTCTGGTCTAGAAAAGCAACTGAGAGGGAAAAAAACCCACCCTCTTCTGACTCTCTGAAGCATCTCTGTGCTGGGGGTCTTTGGAACCACGTCGTTTGCTTGTCCTGATGCAGAGGGGAAGCTCTGCAACCCTCAGAGCTCGGTGTGAGCAACCTGCAGTCCGTACAGGACCATACAGGCTCCATGCCCCTAGCTCTCTTGGGAGGGAGAGGCTCAGCGCTCCGATGCTGTGGTGATGGCATGGGTAGATGGATGATAGGATACATGGAATTTTTTCTGGCCTGTGTATCAAGAACTCTTTGAAAATAAATCTTGATTTTTAAGAGCCTCTTTGGAAAAAAACAAAGACGCTGCCATCAAAATTCTGACTTTGCCAGCTGTTTGTCAAGAAAGGAGTAAACAGTGAGAACGTGCTGGTTTCCAACAGATGTGGTTGTGCCAACTCAGGACCCTGCGTTCCAGAGAGTGCTGAGCCTCTGTCATCTCAAACACACATCCCTCAATCTGCCTTAGCCTGGATATCCCAAAAAAGAATCATTTATCTCTTCTTAGTGCCTTGGCTGTTGTCCCTTTGGCTGTGCTGGTGCTACAGTTCACTCTCATATTCCCCACTAAGTTAGTAGATGTGTCTCTGAATACACATGAAGGTGCCATTCTACATAGTTGGTTTTCTGATCATGACCAAACACTAAGCTCTTAAGGTAGGGACTTCAGGTTTTTAATAACTCACGGGAGAACCCAGGGAAAATGTAAGTTTTATGGAGTCTAGAGAATATTTTTAAAGGATTTAGATGTCTGGAAAAAGTGTCTTAGGAGGTTTAACTGCTTTTCAGTGGAAAAAGAATATTAGCAAATATTCTTATTTCTTTGTTAGTCTCTTCCGGAGCAGAACAGCAGCCACGTGTTCCGGGAAGGTCTGTGATCCAGAGGCTGAGGGCCAAATCCCAAAGCAGTGCAAGGCTGCACAGCCCCACATAGGGTGGGCAGGAGCTTGGTCCCATGTGTTTGACAGGGTGAAAGCGCTGTGATCACTAGAGCTTGGAGGGATTCTTATTTTTGGGGTGGTGTAAAACTCCCTGGGCTGTAAAGAGGTTTGTGTTTGGGAATCAGCAATGTTATCTTGGATCCTCAACTAAACCAAGGGGATTTTCATGCCCCATCCCTGGAAGTGTTCAAGGCCAGGTTGGATGGGGCCCTGGGCAACCTTGTGTAGATCCAGGCCTGGACATTGGTGGCTCTGCCTGTGGCAGGGGGTTGGAGCTCTATGATCCTTGGGGTCCCTTCCAACCCATGCCATTCTATGATTCTATGATTTTAGGCTTGATAGTCTCTTGATAGTCTCTTGCTTGTGGCCCCTCTGTGCTCCATGCTGTCTTATCCATGCAGTCAGGATGAGGTCCTGCTCTCCAGGAGACACTGGAGATGAATCATTGCTGGGCATCAGCTGGAGCTTTCTGCCTAAGCAGGAGGTGATTTCAGGTTGGCCTGTGGTATCTGAACTCTGAAAAATCAGGTCTTTCCAGTGTGGGTCATTGCACAGCACACTCCAAGCACGTTGCTGAGCATGTTTGGTGCATGCTCCATCCAAGAAACACCGTGTGCCTGTTTGCATGTGTCTGCAGGGCCACGTGCTCCTTCTGCCCCACGTGGGAGGTGTGCTCGGGCCACAGTAGACATGCTGGGCCGTGTGTGTGTGTCGCCAGTGTCATACTACACAGATCCCTTCCCCATCACAACTTTGATCTGGAATTCAGCTCCTACCTCCCAAATAGCCAGCACCCCCAGCTCTTACAAACCCAGCCCTCCCCAGCGTGGAGGGGTTAGCGTGGTGGTTATGGAGCCCTCGGGGAAGCCCCTTGCTCACAGTCCATCGTGCTGGGCAGTAAATCAGCCGTCCAGCAGCACGACCCACAGCACCCTCTGCACACATCCCAGACCTTGGCAGAGCCTCTGCCCCCCATTACCCCCCGGTCTCCCCTTCGCCAGAGGGAGTCAGGTTACTCTCCCCATCCCTGTGAGTGAAAGAACCCACCTGTGTCTGCGGGGTCTGTTTTGGATTCCTGGGAAACTTTAACCTCTATTAATACCACTAAATTATTTCTTCATATGGCAAAGTACTTATGTAAACCGATCTCCTCCCGCCTTCCCCTCCTGACTTGGAGGAGGCAGGCACTCTCACTCAAATGGATCTACCTGCTCTCGGGGGGCTTTCAAACCCTCCACATTCCTCTGCGGCACTGCTTTTTGTTGCAGAAGGACGTGCGTGTGCTGGAAGCGAGCACGTGATGGGAAAAAGGGGAGAGAGAGAGAGAAGAAGGAAGGGAGGAGTGAGATCACCAAAATAATTGGCTTGGAGACCTCTGGAGCAGCAGCAGGTTGTGGTGTACATTTGTCTGTCTCTCCGTCAAGTTTTACTGAGCTGATGTCTGACTCAGACCTCCCCAGAGCTGGAGTAAATTAGGAGTAGGCTTGATGGGGTCAAGCGGGCTTAGTTGTCATTTACACTGACACCTCTTTTTATATCGCACCAACTTCCAACCCTGCCAGACTGGTGTGGAGGGACCTTCATGTAAATGAGAACCAGGCCCATGAGGTTATTTTTACCAATGGCAGCACCAGACCTTCCCAGCCGTAAGCATTCAGAACTGGTGAAATCATGGGACTACCCTCAAATTCCTCAGATTTGATCATTTCTCTTTCATTCATTTTTTTTGGGTTTACAGCTTCTCTCTTTGGCTGCAGAAGCTAAAAGTGTGCTTTTTAAATATGAACAAGCAAGTGAAAGATAAAAACATGTCATGAAATCACGGGACTCCAGCAGATGGGGCTCAAAGAAAAGAATGCCAAAATAGCTGCGACCTGACAGTGCTGCTTGGTGTCATTTTGGGCAGAATCAAACCTCTCTCAGGTGACAGGACAACTCGCTGGGAGATTTGCCCCTCCTCCTGGATGATACTTTGGGGTTTTTTTCAGACTTCTACAACTATGTTGAAGCTCTCAGCACTTTCTTTGCTAGAGTGAGTAGTCCTGAGACCCAGAAATAGGTCCCAGCTACAAGGCATCTAAAGTTGTCTCTTAACCTGATGGAAAGCCCACGGTCACAAATAATAACTTGCAGAAGACATTGGCTTTTCGAAGCCAACAGCAGAACCAAGTTGAAAAAAGAAGAGTGAGAAATTCTGCAGTGTTTTATTTACCCCTGTGTTCCCCCCCCCCCCCAGATGTTTTTGCTGGGTTAGGTTTTGGGTTTACTTTTTGCAGACAGAGCCGAGATTTGAAATTCCACCCAGGTTTGGAAATGCAAAATCCATTTTCCACTTCTGCAGTCACCCTTTCTGCACAGCCAGGGAACATGGAGATGGGAAACTTCTTGCTTTAGATTAGCACTGGGTTAGAAGTGAGCCTTTGGTCAGTCCATCTGAGAAGGGGTAAAGCCCTGTACCCCGTTACTTGGCTGTGGTGGATTTTCTGCTTGTACTCCCATTGAATTAACCTCATGCAGGGCAATGAACACAGTATGTGTTAAAGCAGTGTTAGAAAATGAAGCTTCTCTCCCTCCACAACATGCAGTAAAGCTCAATTAGTGCAAAAATTGGGGATTTTAAGCAGGAAAGTCGGCTGTGTTGCCTGGATGTGACCTGTTGGTACAGGTGTCCACAGGCATTAGGTCTGTGGGTACATCAGAGCTCTACACCATGCTGTAGTAATGTGAAAAGCTGGATGGATGCTCTTACTTAGTTTGCACACCCATTTACACTGAATGAAAAAAGCCACTCAAACCAGAGCCACTCTGACTCTGCATTATTATTATTTTTCCAAATCTAAATAACTACGTCTTTTACTTCCCCCACATTGTAATATCTCCTGCCAACCAACTCTTTGGTCACTGGAAAGATAATGAAAAAGATCCATTCATTGTCAAGTTACCAAGCTCTTAACCAGTGCTCCTCAGCCAGCCTGACCTGGCAAAGAAAGGGGAGTACATTTTTGAGAGTGGGCTGGAGAAAAGTGAGCAAGCACCATCACTGCATATGGGAACCCAAGACCAACATGTCTGTCCGCAAGTGACCAAGTCATCCTAAGTTTGATACAAACTCACATCAAAACCACTGGAATTTGAGAGCCTCTAACCTCAGCGCAGGGATAACATCGGTCTCTGGGAGCACCGGCTTTATCAAACAGGGCTTCTTCTATGCCAGCCTTGCCCAGTCTCCTCTCTCTCTCTCAACCACCAAGCACAGCCAGTACCAAATTTCAGCTGCCACTGTGAGATGTCACCATGAAGGCTGGATCCAAGTGTCCATGCTGTCCCTCCAGCCCAGAAGCTGTTCAGGTCTCTTCCTGTGGCTGCTTCAGGTGAAGGACAATTGTTCACTGGAACCAGGTACCCTGGGAGCTGGTGACTGATGTGTCTCTGAGCATCTCTGGATCTAGACTGCCTTTCTGAAAGGTCTATTTTAGTCAAGGCAAGGTGTTGGGTTAAGTCTGGACAAATCAAGCCACAGGAATTACTGAGTAAAATGTCCTGGCCTGTCTTCTACAGGAGGTCACCTAGATGATCTTTTTGTCCCTTCTGGCCTTTAAATCTACTAATCTATTTTGTCTTCCAGGAAATATAACTTTATTCTGAGAAGAACATCCCCTTAGGAAAAGAAAAAGAGAAAAGAAAGAAAAAAGAAAGTAAGCATGCCTTTGAAAAACAACAGCAAAGCAAAAAACCCTTCAACTATAAAATAAACTAAGGTACAAGGTGCAATTAACAATGCACAAACAGCAGAGCCTGGAATGTAAATTGTATTTAAATAGGGCTGTGAAGAATGTTTCAGTCCCCTAAATGGCTTCTCTCTCCTGCTGCCTTGAACCTCCAATCAAGCCCTGCCTGGGAGTAATTTGGTGCTGGAAATTGTTGCCACACGAACAGCTGAAGGCTGGCAGGGTCACCGGCCCCCCGTGTCACACCCTGTCATTTTAGATTAAGATATGCAAAGGCGACACGGCTGCGAACTTTCCCTTTGCTGCTGTGGCTGTGTCCATCCCCTCGGCTGTAATGAGAGGAAGGCGTAATTGGAGTCAACTGCTTGATTATGATAATTGCTACTGTCTGGGGGAAGAAACAGTTGAGTCCTGGAGCTTGATCCATGCTGCACCTTTTGGGTGATTGCTGTCTGTTTGCCAGCAGATGGGCCTGGCAGAAAGCATCCTTTCTGGCCTCTTGACCTCTGCTTGACCACTTGTTGACTCCGTGATTTCAGGCAGGGTCATGGGGTTTTCTAGTTGTTCTCTGCTTCCCACCAGAGGATTGGTCCTGAAGGATTTATCCCCTAAGAGGGAAAAGGCCTTTTTAAAATTTATCCCCAGCTCTTCACAGCGACACAAGTGGGAGATGAGGTGCCATATATTTCCCAGTGGGATATTTATCGCTTTCATTGTATCTCTCAGCAACAATCTGTGGGAAATACCTCCAGGAAGCTTGGCTGGTCAATCTGTCATACCCTGCCTATTTTCATTTGCAGAGAGAGCAAAGATGGTCCTGGAGGTCAAGGCACTAGGTTGGGAACAAGGAGATGGGCACTCAAATTTCAGAGCATCCAGCAAACCTTAATGCAGTCTTGTCCAAGTTGCTTCATCTGTCTCTTTGCCTTGGTGATGGCCCCTTCTCCACATTAGGTTGTTTATTAATGCTTTGAAACGGTCTCAAGATCCTGAGATACCAAAGGGAGGATCTTGCAGTTAGGGTGTGAACCTCAGGGAAACACTGTTGTACTCCCAAATCCACCACAAGCTTGGGCAAGTCTTTTAGCCTGGGAGCCTTGGAGTAATTAGCAGTTTCAGTGGGAGTTGAACTCTTAAATATCCCTGGGAATAAGCTCAGCTCTATAAGCTCCATGTGCCTCCATACAAGGGTGGTGGTAACTCTGCCCAGCAGTGATGTGAGCACAGACGCCCTTAAAAGCCCCAGAATGGAGAGCACATACATAATTAGGTGGCAAGAGGAGTATTATTAATTCTGGGCTATTATTTATTATTATCAACCTTAAGTGCAATGCTCAGCTCTAGCTGGGAAGCAATAGGCACAGCCAGAGCAACAAGAGTAAATAACCAACAAAATAATTGGAGAATTGTTTTCTTGGTGTCTTAAAAGTTTAAGAAGATGTTTTTTTAAAATCATTCATGTTCCAAAGTCAGGAGGGGAAGGCCCTGCTTGCACAAAGGGAAAGATTTAAAAAGCCTTCGAGAATGGAAAGGAGCAGAGCTGCAGGTGATGCTGCAGGTGATGCTGTGGGGTTTCAGTTCTCCTCCTGAGCAAGGAGTTCCTCCTGCTGAGAGCCAGCTGTGAGGCTTTAGGAGCTGGGCTCACATGATCCCACGCTGGCACTATAAAGGGAAGCAGTTTGCAGCCTTTCCTCTTTCTGAGGGATGCTGGGTAGAGGGAGGTGTGGGCAGCTGGCTCCTTCTCATTCTGGCAAGTTTTGAACATGAGCTTGTTTGGATGAGTATGAATTTTTCTTCTTTATTAATGAGGTGTCTCCCGGCAGGGTCCCCGCGGGCTCCGTGTTAGCGAGCAGCTCTCTCTGAGCATATCAGCCTGTTTGTTCTGAGTGTGGTGCACAGCCTGTTTGTTTTAGGGTCAGGCAGAGGAGGATCCTTTTGCAGTTTGATTAGAGAGGAGGAAGTTTAATCTGGTTTCCAGGGTAGATTAAGAATCTCTGTAGGCTGTAGCTATGCAACACCGTGAGCCTGAGAGTGCAGAGATCTCAGAGCGAAGGTGTAGCAGTTACAATAAAACAGCTACCTGGATTTCCTTCACAAAATACTCTGCTAAAACATCATTCAGCAATTGGGTGCTCTGAATAACTCTTCAAGGCAGCTAGCTTTGCTTAGGCTGCACATCAGGAAGAGACTAAAGCCTGGCCTCCCGCATACCTAAAGCCAGAGACTAAAATCCAAAAAGTTCTCCCACTGGACTGGACTGTGAGGCCCCAAGAACAATGCCCACATGAAGAACTAGGACCTGTAGCTCAGACTACCTTTCTGCACAGCAATTATTTCCACCAAAAAAATAATGAAGCCGCCTTGCAAGCAAGCGTGTGAAGTTAAATCCACAGGAGAGCACTTGCTCTGCACTCCAGCTAATCTTCAGCAGAGGCAGTAACTCCTTCTGGCCTGAGTGAACACTGGTGATTGCTTCTAGTGTGTCTGAAGGCTTGTGCACATCCTAGGACATTTCTTGCCAAGTCTAACATACAAGATCAAAGTCAAGTCAGGCTTGAGTTAGAGCTAGCGCCTTTCCACCAGAAAAGGTTCATGTGTTTTCACTCATCTGCTGGGATGGCCTTTTTTTGGCAACACTTTGAAATGTGGGAATGGTCAGTTCAAATCTGGGCCCCGTCTGCCTGAGGTGTAATCTCCAGCAGTGCCCAGTCCCGGCTGCTTCTGAGGAGGGTGTTCATGCACTCACAGCACTTAGTGCAATGATTCGGGACCCTGGGACTGAGGTCTGTGACACTATTGATTGTATTAATTTATGGGATAGCCAGTCCTTTGGGAGAGTTTCTTCCTAATCTCTGTTACTTAGAGATTGCTTTATTCTTTGCAGCAAGGAATTTTGCATCCCTCTCCTCCATCAGCTTGCTTTTCTTACACTTTATCCTTGTGATTCTGGGTTTATTTCAATTTCTGTCGGGTTTTTTCTTTATGTTTTTTCCAACTCTGCTGAACCCCAGTTTCAGGAGTATCATGGGGCATAAGCAGAATAAGGTCTGGGGGTGAAATCCACCTCTGTATATAGATATAGATCCTTTTGGCAGCTTTGTTTTACTTCACTAGAAATTACCAAACTCAGAGCCGGTTCTCTCACTCAATTTCCATTTTAAATAGGAAATGCCAGAAGCAGCTGACAAAAACCTCTTCTCATAGACTTCCAATTTTATTTTACCAAATTCTGAGTCATCACTTGCTGCCAGAAATCCCACCTCTTTTACCCAGGAGCTGGTGACACTGCTGTTGGTGCTTTGATGGAGTTGTGGGTATAGGGTTAGGAGCAGGACATGGAAATGAAGGCTCCAAGGCTGAGCATCCTTCCAGATCACAAGTTGAGGCTGTAAAACCCTGGCTGTATTTTGCAGGGAGCACCTGAGAAGTTACTCTCTGGGAGCTGGTTTGTCACAAAAGCAGTGTTTGCAGACCTTGCTACTAGAGATCCCCCAGCACCAGGATGTCTGAGGGAGAAACCCTTCCATAGGATGAGCGGGATATCACACGGCTGAGCTGCTCTTGCTGTGCTGGTCAGAATACGGGGACCACCAGCACCCTCTGAGCTGAGGACTGACCTCTGGGACCCCTTGCGTGTGCCGGGACGGCTGTGTCCCCAGCGCTGTACATCATGCAAATAAAGCTATGACCTCAAGTGAGAGGCAGGTCACCTCACTGGGCGCTCGGGAGTGTGGTGGCCGTAGTGGGATGGATGCAGAAATCGGGCATTTCTCATGGTCGTTACAGGGAACGTGGGTCTGGAGGCTGTTACCTTCCAGTTAGTAAAAGCTTTGCCTTTTCTGGAACTTTCTTTACATGTGCTAAAGCAAACCTTGGGCTTGGGGATGTTACTTTTCTTCTGTTTTTTGATTAGAAGTCAAATGTAATGAAAAATTTATGCAAACCTTTACCACTCAAAACCCACTGCCTCACTGGTGCTGCTGAAGGAGTAAGAACCCCCCCTGCCTCCCTGACCCCCTTTCCCATCCCCACTCAGCTCCAGGGCTGAGACTCTCCAAGGGAGAGAAACAGCATCTTGTTTGACACCCACAGTGGGCTGATTTGGGAAATGTGGACTGGCAGCTCTGCCCTCACTTGCAGGGAGGTTCTGAGGCAGAGGAGCCTGCAGCACCCCTTCCCCTTCAGTGATGGAGGTGAAGATGGCAAGCTCCTCTGTGAAATGCTTGGAGCTCTCACCATAAAAATGCTGCCTGAGAGCAGGTTATTGCTACTGCCCTGGGGCAAACAGGGTGCTGTCTCCCCATCCCATTTCTTTCTCTGCACCTACTGCTACATCTAATGGGTTGAGGGGGATGTGGTGTACTCCATTAATTAAAATCCTAGCTCAGGAGGATATTTAAGCTCACTGTTATCTTAGTATTTAGTGGTTAAGTGTTGGAAGTGCCCGTGTGGTGCCGGCAGCGGTTTTGGCCGTGGTTGCCTTGTGGCTGGGAAAGCCGGGGCTGTGGTGGTGCAGGGCCGGGTGCCTGGAGAAGTGCTGCTTTAATGCAGGCAGGTGCTAAGCCGAGGTGGTTTAAAGAAGCTTTGCCTAAATCCTAGTCAGAGATGGACACCTAACTTCCCCAGTCGGCTTTGATGTGTTCGGGGAGGCCTCTTGCTTGAGCTGTGGTGCTTGCTGCTCTGTGATGTTTATCCAGAGCTGCTTCCTGCATCTGCATCGGGAAGGGAAAGGAGACACTGAATGGGGAAGCATGGATGGAGTCCAGCCCTCCTGACTGGGTTTAATCCACAGCCCACCATGCCATCCAGTGAGGCTCTGCTCCTGAAGCCCAAGGCAGGAGGAGCATCACCTCCATCACCTGCGCTGGCACAGTGCGTGCCTGGTGTGAGGGGAGAACGTTGTGCTGAGGTGGCTGAGGTCAGATGTCTTCTGAGCATCAGATCAAAAAAGATGGGGAGGAGGATGCATTTTCTTCCAAAAAAAAAAAAAAAAAAGGCAAAAAAGCAACAGTAAACGCATCAAATAATAATAAAAACCCACCCTTTTCTTTGAGCCTGAATGTATGCTGGTGCAGTGCTTAGGGGATTAATCTCTTAAAAAATAAGTGCCATGTGAGTAGACAGGCAGTGATTAAGGTTTTAACTGATCAGTCTGCATCTGACAGTGAACCAGCTATTATCTTAACGGAATCAAACGAACATTCAGAGCCTCCGCTCAGCCCCAAACATGAAAGGAGATGTCATCTGCTGGCAGTTGGCAAGCCGCAGGGGAAGGGGGAGAGAGAGAGAGAGAGAAAGAAGGAGGGAAGGAAAGCAAAACAAGGGTGAGAAAAAGGGGGAAAGGGAGGCACAGCCAGGGAAAGGAGGGGAGGGGAAAGGGGGAGAAGGAGTGAGAAAGGATGGAGGTGTAAATAAAAGGAAGCAACAGAGAGAAAAGGAGCAGAGTGAGGGAGAAGACTAGATGCTTGAAAGAGTGCTGTGCTCTTACATTTCCTTCCTACTTTCCTAAATGGTTTGGAAACCGTTCCCTGAGCCTTTGGCTGCCTTTGGCAGCCCTCTCCAACCCCTGCCCTGCCTTTTCCCACACTGGCTGTCCTGCTCGCAGCCAAGGTCTCCTCTAAACCAGGGAGGTCTAGCACTCTTGAACCAGAGGTCAAAAACAAGAGGGAGGAAAAGAATGGCCTTCAGGCCAGAGGAAGAAACCAGGGCAACCAGGCTCTTAACGTGATAAAAGGGCTTTATCTCAAAGCACTTAAACAAAACACACAAGCCTGAGAGAAGAGGCTCTGTCAAGTATAGCCAGGGCCATGGGGGAGATTGCAAATCCCTGCGGGACAGAGGGGCTCTTTCTTTACACTGTGCAGACCCTGGAGCTGGGGCCGGTTCAGGTGATGGGCGGTGGGAAGGGAGGGCAGGAGGGATTTACCTTGGCCGGAGGCTGGCAGCCAGCGTGGAGACAACAGTAATTCATGGGAGCTGCTTAACCACAGATCAGAGGGGAGCAGCCTGGAAGTGTGTGGCTATTAAAGAAAAGATCAAGGGCAGAAGGAGCAGGAAATGGGTCTGGAGAGGGGCAGGAGAGAAAGGGAGACAAGGAGACATCCAGGAGCTGGTGGATATGGTCCTGTTACCTTCCTTTGGGGGTTTAGAGTAAATCAGTGTCATCCCTCTGCAGTCAGGGGATTGATGCAGTTTGCAGGAGCAGCTGTCTGCAAAATCAGGAGCCAAACTGTCCTCAGGGACAGAGCACTTCCCCCTGAGATGTGTTGGGAGACTTAAATGGAGCAGTTGCTGTTTCCAGAGCAGGGGAAGGTGGGCTGGAGGAGGGAGAGACTGTGGGACAGAGAAGTGGGAGCTGCCTGGTCACCTTTGCATGGTCACTTCACAGTCAGGGGTTCAAAAGCAAGGTTTATGGTCACAGGGGCAAACAAGAAGCTTGGGCTGAAGGAGGACTGGAGATCCTGGGGGCTGCAGTTGGCGTAGGAGATGGGAGATGACTGAGACCAGTCAAGGGTGTAAGCTAAGAAGGAGTTTGAGAGGACATAAGGGGTTAAAGGCTCAGAGGCAATGCTCTGCCTTGTCCTCCCACCACTGATCTGCTTTTTCTGGAGGAGCTGGGACACCTTAGCTCCTTCTGGTACCCTGCTCCAAAAAGGCTGTTTCCTTGGGCTGATATTCTCCCTTACCCCTTTGGGTCTCAGCCCCATCCCTCCCCATTTCTCACTGAAATGATGATGTGACCTGTGATGCTTTGTGCCAGAAGGTGTCCTGCTGTGGCCTGGGATGTAGTGCTGGTTGTTCCTCCTTGTTCAGCAGGCTTTGGCATGGAGCACATCTTCAACCCCACCAGTGGAGCCCAGCACACCTGCTGAGGCCCCATATAGCTCCCTTTTGGGACAGGGGACCCCAGGTATCCTTGCTCCATAGGTCCCTCTTGTCCCATGCCTGTCCCACCCACAGCCCAACGGGGATCTGCCGTGACTCAGTGGATCTCAGCACACCATGAACCATGAGGAGCCGCTCGGCTATGAATTTCCCTCAGTGCAGACACCAGTGCCAGGCTGTTATTCCTCCGTGCTCTCCCTCCTGACTCCATCTGTCTACATGGTGCTACTGCTCCATGCCAAGAGGGCTACAGGACCGCCGGGGTCACGACTGCCCCATTACAGGGCGAGATTTATCATTGGCAGGTGTGCTGCGGGATGGTATATTATCCAGGATTATGAACTGTAACAGGATAATCTCTCTAATGTAATTCAAGCTCTCGACATGGCTTATGGCTCCTTAATGTACCTCAGACTGAAGAATTCCAAGAACATTTTCCCCCCCTCCCTACCTTGTCAGCTCCTAAATGATTTAGGCAATCGCCTGAAGCCAGATCTTGGCCTCCAGTCATAACTCAGAGCAGTTCAGTAAATATGATGGGGAAGGAGTTTTCCTGGCTTTGCTCTTTCTTCCTTCCACTGCGCTCAGCCCTCGCTTAGCCAGGGAATGAGCGGGGAGAGCTGGGGCATGTGGCCTTGCCCTCTCCTCCCTGCTGTCCGTCTGCCAGCTTCCTCTGCTCCCTGCTCTTAGCTTTCAGGATGAATTGCTGCCATGCAGAGCCTTGAGAGCAGGGCATGGAACACTCTGGGAGACACGGGACCTTCAGGAGATGCTCTTTTGGGAGGACTGTGCTATGGGTAACCCTGGGGTTGTCCCTCTATGAGCATCACCTCTCCCCAGTGCAGCAGCAGTGTCCCAGGCAGGAAAGGTTCCCTCTCCTGTGCTTGGGACTCAGTGCTAAGCCACCTTTAGCAGCAAAGGGCACCTTCCCATCTCTGCAACATCTCTGAGAGATGAGACCCTCCTCTGTGCAGACTGGCAGGAAAAGATCTCTGCTATCACCAGCAAGACAGATCTTCAGCCACCTGAAGGAGGGCTTTTTTCATTTTTTTTCCCTCCTTCCTGGAAGCTTCTCCAAGACAGAGCCTCATAAATCTCACCTCCAAACCCCTCAGGCAGCTCGTTGTCTCCATCCTCTCCATCTTCATTTCTTTTCCCCACTGTGATGCACTGGGGGTCAGACACATAATGCCAAGAGCCCAAGGTGGGAGGTGGGTGACCCCAGCCTTGCCACACACTTGCTGTGACCTTGGTGGCACCTGGCAGTGCCTCTGCCTGATGTTGTGGGCTCTCCCATTGGAGACAGCACAGCTTAAAGGGGCTGTCTTCATCTTCTTGGGTCTACTGCAATACAGGTGATTCACAGCACAGCCCCACTCCAGCACTGGGAACCAGTGCAGCTGCTCACTGGATTCCTATTTGGGTAATGCAGCAATTAGCGGTTGGGTATAAAATCACCCAGTGGAGACAGTTATTTGTGTGAATGTCCAGGCTTGCTCCATGCCCTCCTGCTAAGCCAAGAGGAAGTTTTCCCATCTTTTATATAATTGGGTTTTAATTCTACCTCTCTATTCATTGCTTTGACTTAATGGTGGGGTTTGTGGTGCTGATTTTAAGTGGAATCGAGTTCATTCCCATGGATGAGGCTCAAGGTGTAAAGCATGGGAAAGATGAGCAGCACTGTGAAGGGCTCCATCTCAGAAATACTCTGGGGTTGCACCAAGGAGGTGGGAAGCAGTAGGACCCCAGCCCAGTGCTACCTGAGATCAGCCAGGAACTCTCCTCTGAAGCCCTGTCCTCTGGTCATGCCTTCTCTTGCTTCTTGGGGCTCCCTGAGATCCCCACTAGCAGCAGAGTGGTCTCGGTCCCACCACACCTCCTCCTGCAGCTGCCTTCATGACCCCAATGACAAATTAAAGTTTGTAAGTGGGGCAAGGGCAGGGGGGAGGGAGGAAAGAAAGCAAAAATGCACAGATTAAGAACAGGAACTGCAGGGATAGAGCTTCCATCAGGCAACTGACTTAAAATAAACATCAGATATGCAGAGCGGGGCTGGGAACCCACCACCTCTTGGAAAAAAAGGAACACTGGAAAAAAAAATATATATCCTTTAGTAATACTGGGTTTTGGCCAGACATGGCCTGGTTACCTGTTGCTAATGTGAGTGTGGCAGCTGTGTGAAGTGCCAATGATGGCTGGGGGGAGAAGGAAAAAGGGGAATGTGAGGAGAGGAGGAAGGGGAAGACAGCAATACTGCACAGAGAGTGGGTAGAGGTGCAGCATCAAGCTGGTGAGCAAAGAAATAGCTGAGTTGCTTCTCAGTGCAGAGGATGGTGATTTCACTGTAAGCACATCCCTTCCTGGGCTTTCCTGGAGCCTCACCAATGTCAAGAGGGTCTGCCAAGGCCCACCTCTGTGCAGGGGATGTGTGACAGACATGTGCATCCTGCTGCTGTAGGGACCACGGCACCCAGGGACTGCCCTGAGGGCTGGCCAGTGCTCCTGTGGGGCTGCGTGCCCATGCAAGTGGACATCCCCCTGGGCACTGCTAGAGTTGCTCGAGCTTAGGCTCACACAGGCTCAGGAGGGGAAAATCACCCTGGGGAGATGGAAGCAAAGGGATGAAATGGTGAGAGATGAAGTGCTCCACAGGGAATCACAGAGCTGTAGGGGTTGGAAGGGGACTCCAGAGCTCATTGAATCCAACCCCCCTGCCAAAGCAGGTTCCCTAGGACAGGGCACACAGGTCGGTGTCCAGATGGGGCTGGAATCTCTCCAGAGAAGGAGACTCCACATCCCCTGGGCAGCCTGTCCCAGGGCTCCCTCACCCTCACTGGGAAGAAGTTCTTCCACATACTGGTGCGGAACGTCCTGTGCTCCAACTTGAAGCCATTAAACCAGCCTGTTGGTCACACTTGCTGGAGCTGGGGACGCAAGGCTGGTTCTGTGCCTCCTCCAAAGGACAAGTCTGGGTGCCTGAGCAGAGAGACCAGAGCAGAGGCAACAAGAAAGCCAGAGTCCTCTAGAAATCTGGAGGCAGTGTGTGTGTGTGTCGTGGTGAAGCGTGACGCCCTTCCTGCTCCCCAGCCCCCGGGCAGGGCACCAGCCGGGGAGCTCCAGGCAGCTGTATTTACTGTTGCTATTTGTTGTCACCCCGGCAGCCTCCGCAATGTGAATTTTCTGTGTCACTGGCTGAGAGGATTCCAGGCAGGTTTTTGATAATGTGGGGTTTTTTTGTAAACCGGGAAGGGAGAAGGGGGGAAAGAAGCCACAGGCTAGAAAACTGCTCGGCCCAGAGCTTTTAACTCCTTCATCACCAAATGCGCTTGGCTGGAGTTTGTGGTTAAAGCGTCACAGAGTTTTGTTGGAGATCTGGATACAGCTGCCTGTTTAAGGAAAGAAGGGTTCAGGGCTTTCCCCATGGCCACCACAAGACCTCAGGGAGAAGGATTTGGTGTGCCAAACTGGTACAGGTTGGGGGAAGCTTTGGATCAGCACCAGCAAATGTGGCATTTCCACCACACTGCTTTTCAACTCAGCCCTTAATTCCCAGCAATGAGAAATCAACCCCCAGGCATCCTGCAGCAGGTCCCCACAGCCCTGCCTGCTCACCCTGCTTCCTTCCTGCTACCCTCACATATCTCTTCCCCACTCACTGCTTGGCATGCACGCACCGAATCACCCCGTGCCTCAGTTTCCCCTCCAGTTAGAGGGGGGGAAAGCTGAGAAAACGCTGGCAGATGGCAGCACTCAGCTCAAGACATCAGTCCTCAGCAGGCAGGCAGAGTCAGGGCCACCGTTGTCCAGGCAGGTACCCACCTGGCACGTGTGCTCCCCGCCTGGCCCGAAGCGAGGAAGCTGCATCCCCACAGTCCAGAGCCCGAGGCTCTTGCCACTTGAAAGCCAGACAAGAGATTGCAGCGGGTTTGATCTCACCATAAACAAACTCGAAATCCCAGTGTAATCTTCTCCTCCTTTGTTTTCGGGCAAACAGAGCAGCAGCATCTGTCCCCTCCCTGCACGGCTGCCAGATCTCAACACGCAGGGAAAGGCAGCACCAGAGCCCGTTCCTTCTTCCTTTCTTTTTTTCTTTCCTTTTTGTCTGGTTTATGCTGGGGATAATTAGTGTATCACGGAGAGATGGTGCTGGGGGACAGGAAGGAAAAGCTGTTTATACAGCGAAGCAATTGGCAAAGCATCTTCAGACCTGTCTCTGCTTCCCAGGTGGCACCTCCAGTTTAACCACTTCCTTGCTGTGGCAAAGAAGGGGGATCTCTGCCAACCCTTGCCTTCTCCTCCTAAAAAACCTCTGAAGATTACTCACTCACTCTCCCAGAGGAGAAAGGAGGAAGTTTCCTTCTCACCTGGCACCTAATTTCTAAGTAGATGTTGCAGGAGACAGGGGCAGTGACCCCAGGACCTTGCATGGAACAAAGAATGAAACCTTAAATCCATGTGGTCAGGCAAACATCAGGCTTTCAGCCCTGGGTTTCTAGATTTTTGCAGTCAGCAGTGCTCCCCTGGGGTCCCTCTGGTCAGCTTTGGGGAAGGGGAAACTGAGGCACCAAATTGTCTAGGATCATACAGCAAAGCAGTGCTAGAAACCAGCTCCAGCACAGCTTCCTTCTAAAAACTCGTCAGCTTTAATGCCTTCCTCCAACCACATCAGAAGCTGCCGGTCACCTTTGCTTTCCCAGCCAGCAGTCCCTCAGATTTAACACTTTTCCTACCCGGTCAGGAGCTGCTGTGTGAGCCGACCTGATTGACACATGATTGACAGAGCCAATTAGCCAAACTAAGCCAGCTGCATTCAACTCGGTCCTCCAGAAAGCTGGGGGAGGAGGGGAGAAGCAGAGGGGAGGCCAGAATCCAATTCCTCTCCCATCAGGCGTGATTGCTGTTTTTGTTTTATTCTCAGCCTTTTTTTAGATGTCTTGGAGACGCAGCATCTCGTTTCCTGGATGCCATTCAAATAGTGCTCACCAGCTTCCCATTCGCTTGTCAGAGAGTGTGAGGGGGTTGTCATCACCTGGGCACGTTTTTCCCAGCTCTGGGATTTCCCCAGGTAAAACAGGGAACTCCTCGTGCCATAACATGTTCCAGATGAAAGTACGATCCAGGGAAGAGACGTAGCCTCCTCCTTGCACCCAGGCACAGAGGATGGTTGCAAAGGGATGTGAGAGGCAGGCAGAGCCCTGGTGCCTTGGTCACAGAGGTGGGCAGGGAGCCTGCTGGGCTTTCTTTTCTCTTCTGCTTGTCTCTTCGGCGTGGGGAATTGGTGCCATTTTGAAAAGAAGCAGGTCAAGGAGGCTTGGTTGGGAGAAGGAAAGCCAGGAACGCACAGTCACAGTAAGGACAGGCTGTGCATGGAGTTTGTCTCTCCGGAGATCTGGGTTTCTTCTTTCTCAATGTTTTTTGACTCATTTCCTCAGCTCGCAGTCAGATATTTACTTAACCTTGCAACTGCGCTGCGCAGGGAATGCCAAGTTTGGGGGCTGCAAGCGCTCTCCCTGCTGCCGTGTTTATACATGGAGCCTCACATGCTCTGCACACACACACGTGCAGGCACAAGCAGCCCTTGGGCACGCACATGCTTGTGCATGGGGAACACATGCTTGTCAGTGTGTGTGTGTGCAGAGAACCTCACTCCCTGTTCTCTCCTCCTGCCTCATCCCTGGAAGTGTTCAAGGTCAGGTTGGATGGGGCCCTGGGCAACCTTGTGTAGATCCAGGCCTGAGGTTGGTGGCCCTGCCTGTGGCAGGGGGTTGGAGCTCTATGATCCATGGGGTCCCTTCCAACCCTTGCCATTCTATGATTCTATGTTCACAGCAGGGCTCCAGCAAGCAGCGAGGCACAGGCACCCTCCAACACTGCAGTATCCATCACACTTGGTCCTGGCCCTGGCACCACAGTGACAGATCCATCACACGTGCCACAGACAGATTTGCCTGTGCCAAGCCCACATGATGCAGGAGATAAATCTCACTATGTATTTTCTGTTCTGGTCCCAAGTATTTGCATACCCATCAGGTGTACTGGTGCATAAGTGATCGTGGACTCCACTACGCATGTTTTCAGCCAAACATAGGGCACCCAACCCATGGATTTGAGTCACCTCCATGGTGCTATGGACAAGTCCAACAAGGCTGAGACACTGCAAAGCAAAGGAGCCCGCTCTGGGGGGGTCACGCTTTTACCAAGGCCTTTGGTGGGGTGGGCAAGGCATGTCTGTGACCTGTTGTTCAGTCTTCTTCCTTCCCAGCTGTTTTTCCCAGCCCAGCTCGGATGTTGCCATACTCCCTCAAAGACTGCCTTGTGTGGGACTTCTGGGACCCAAAGCCTCTTTTATGGGTGTAGAGCCAGCCCCTGCTGACCACCGCCAAGGTCTGGACAGATCCCAAAGCCTTTACAGATTGTGACCACTGTTGAAAGGGTTCATTTCTTCCCCATAATGAGATGCAGCCCTCGCTGGGGGCACTGCAGCATCTGTTTAGCAGCTCATAGCAACCAGGCATAACAATCTGGTCGAGGGATAGAGAGGAACGCAGTTCCAGCCAGGCCAGGGGGTTCATGCAGCTCTTCCTGCAATGCTTCTGTAGCTTCTGCAACAGCTGTAGCCAGCCAAGAGATCTCATCCAAGTAGCCTTCAGGAACAGCGACACTTGGATGGGGTGGAAAAAGCCGCAGCGAACACAGGGCTTGCATGGTCCCCATGGCCCGGCCAGAGTGCACTGGGGACAGCCCTGACTCAGAGGAGAGCAGCCAGCTTAGTCACCCAGACCGCTTCCTGCAGAGCCCAGAGCAGCTTTCACCTGCTCCAGCAGAAAACAAACAGCTGAAATCTACTGGACCAAGGCCACAAGTGCATTGGGCAGCCTCCCTGGTGTGCCAGAGAGCCTCCTCTTCCTCCCTGCAGCAGGGAGTGACCGTGGCTGTCTGATGGCAGAAGCTTCCCACAGGCAGGGAGCAGTCAGGAGCCACGAGCACCCAAGGAGTGCCCATGTGCCAGGCAAGAGACACTCGTGTGTGTCTTCAGCTGGGGAAAGCAAACCCAACAGTTCCACTGACACACAGAAACTCATAGGGAGCTTTTCTTTCCCAAATCGATTTTTGCCCCAGCAAAGTGCACATGAAAAAGTCATTCAAGAAGCCACTTGAAAATAGTCCCTCACTCTTACATGTACGTACACACTCAGGGTGTCAAATGATTTCAATTCAGCCAAGAAAGGTCTGATCAGCATTAGATGAATGGAAAGAATCTGACTGACTTAGTGAGCTTTGGATCCAGCCCTGAGTTATTAGGAAGTAGCTATCAAACCTTTAAGCAGGCAGCTGAGAGGAGTGAAACTCTACCCAGGTGTTAGATATCCTTAAACGGGGAAGGAATTTTTCTTCCCCTTGGCCCTGGAACAACAACAATAGCACTTCTTTTTTTCTTAAAGCCTATTTCTGAACAAAGCAGGCAGGCAATTATCATCATCCTCATCCTCAGCATTGTTATCTGAAGCTCTTTGAAGTCAGAAGCGGTCACTTTGCCAAGGGATCACACCCTCCAGCCTCTGCCAGCAGCTCTTACACATACAGCCCAGTGGTTGTGGGGCTCTGGTCCTCCGGGCAGTTTCACAATGGAGTTGCAGAAAGCAGCGATGCTGAATGCACCGTAGAGCCGAGTGTTTGCCAAGGGGACCCATGGGGTGAGATTTTTAAAGGGAGCATGGCAGAGAAGGAGGAAACTGGCAATAGTCCTGGAAATTTAAAGCCCTTTCACTGCCCAGCGCTTTAAAATAAAAAGTATTTGTGATAAATTAATGAATTAATATTGTTCTGCCTCCCTAAGTCATCTCACTTGCTCTCCCTCTCTGGGGATAGAAACCATATAAGTACCTCAATGGATAAACACAACTCTCAGCCTTGCTGATACTGCCTTGCTGCTTGTCCTCGCCCCAGCTGCCTAACAGCAAGGGGAGTGTAATTCCCCTAATTCCCTTGATCCCAGTAACACGTCCCGGGAGGGTCTGTGGCTGCCAGGGAGGTTCCTGCACCACGTTACGGCTTCGCTGGCTTGTGCAGGTCCTTCCCGGAACCCGCCTTCCCCGAGCTCGAGCGTTTCTGGGAATGAGGTCCCAGTGCTGTTGGTTTGGGGAGCCTGCCAGGATGGTGGGGATTTGGGGGAAATGCATGGGGCCCCTGCTTTAATTAACCCCTTCCCCACCAGCAACGGGTTCGGAAGCTGCCACAGGGATGGGCCCCAGTTCTCCAGGGTGGCTCTGGTGTCTGTTGAGGAGCAGTGGATGATCCCTCTCTCTGCACCACCGGCCCCAGGAATGAGTGTCTCAGCCTCGTGCATCCCCCCACTCTCTCCGTGTCTACGGAGAGATGATGTTTCCCTGGGTTTCTGGTGGAAAATCCAAGGGAAGGAAGAAATTTTCAGCCAGCACAAGGCAGCAAGAGCCAAATCTGAGCCTCACAAATCTCCGGCCCATACCTCATGGGTTAAGCAAGCCGAGAGGGCTGTGTGTGCTAAGGTCAACACAGGCTGCACCTGCCCACAGGCTCCTGTGCGCGGCAGCACAATTGATGGCTTGTTCCTTTCATAAGTGCCGTTGGAGCGCGGTGCCCAGGCCCTGAGCCAGCCTGCTGATCACATAAAATATTATTTGTGTTTAAACATTCCAGTAATTGACTATGCACCGGTTTTTTCCAAGCCTTCTGCCAAGGGCAGTAAAATCAAAATCCGTCCCAGGTTATTTTCATCATGCAAATTCCCATTTCTGTAAACAGGAGTAAAGCAGCAAAGACCCATTGCTCGCAGCCGCTACGCTGGGCTGGCAGCCAGCGTGTGGCTGGGAGCGTGCCGGGGCCCGGCGAGAAGCTGGACAGAGCAGGGGGAGCCAGCCTTGGAGCGGGCAGTGGTGCAAGGTGCAGCAGTTGAGAGCTGCCCTGACTGGAGCCTTCCTTACCCCAGAGGAATGGAGAAGAAGGGATGTGGGCCTTGGCTGTCCCCTTGTCCCCTCCCGGGACAGCCAACGTTTTCTGCTCTGTTGTCCCGACTCCTCCCTTGGTGTGATCCTTCTCCTGGGCTGAGCCCAGCTCTCCTCCTTGTTCTGCTGCTGACTCCTGGCTCACAGCAGCTCCTCAGCCCTGGGGCTTGGGATACTCTAATCTTACACAGGAATCTGCCCAGGTCTCTCCTCTCCTATATCAACCCAGCCTGGGAGAAGGGAGTGTCCCTTATTTGGGAACTCGGCATTTCCTGGTGGAAACCCCCTTTGCAGGCTGTGTGGAAACAGAGGTATCCATAGAGGGTGTGCGGTATCCATAGACAGTTTTGGCTGGGTTTCTCAGAAAGGCTGTCCCACGGGGTGTATGTACCCCATGCTGATCCCAGGGCACACGGTCTGAGCCGTGATGGTGGGGGAAAAGTGCTGCTGAGGCCAGTGGGATGAAGCTGGATCCCCTCCAGCTTCCTCCCACCCCAGTTCCAGCACCGGTTTCTCACACAGCTGAAATGAGGCACAGAAACCCAAGAACACCCATGGACCCCAGTTCCAGGGGGCTTTGGTCATCCTTTGGGGATGGTTTGCAGCCATCCCTGGACACTGCAAGAACCACCGTGTAAGGAGAGATATCCCAAACCAGGACAGAAGCCCTGAACCCTCAGGGGAAGCCCCTTTAGCTTAATGAGTGTTTCAGGGTAAAACCAGCAGAATGATGCTCTCCCAACCCTGGAAACTGAGGGGTAGATCTGTTGGAGATCCTGGTTATTAGACTGCAGTGTCTCAAGCTGTGCAGACTCTGAGGTATCAATGCTAGGAAGATGTCTAGAAAGCAGCAGAAAGCATTACCAACCCCCCAAAAACTTCTGAAGTTGCGTTAGAGAGAATAACGAGCTGTAACTCTATGTCTTGGGGCATGCACGAGTATGGACAGACTGAGGATAGGGCAATCAGCTAGATGAATTATCCCATTCTTGCTCATTATGAGACCTCTTTGTACCCATTTTGGAAACATGTGGGAACAGCTGAGGTTCGGGGTAGGACACTGGCCCACATAAGCCCCTGACCTGCTTGGAAATGGCTCTTTTGTGTTCCTGTGGGCCTTTTGGGTTTGCACACTAAGGTGAGGGATGATGGCAGACCTCACAAAGAATTCACATCTGTTTTGGACACAAGTCAACGTAGGAAAACTACCCACATGGAGAAGTAATGTGGTTTTGATTGTATTGCACTCTATAGAAAGTAGCACACACATATTAAACTATATTAGACAGTATAATAATAGCTTACAGTTAGTCTGCCTTTCATCTGGACATGCTTCACAAACGTCACGTAGATGCAGAAGCCTCTTTCCCTGCTGCAGAGATGCAACCACCTCTCTCTTGCACCTCTGCAAATTTAGATCAGGGCAGCAGCATCAGCCAGCAACCACCCAGCATCCTTGTCAGTGTGCAGGGAAGATGGACTTGGGGATCTGAAAGCTTCTTATCCCCCCGCACGCCCTAAGGATAACACCCAGGGAACAGGCAAATCTAACACCGAATGGCTGAATAAGGACTACAGGGAGGCAACTGCATTATGTTTTATTTTAAGGTGATCCCTGCAGTCTAAATCTTGGCTAATTACTTTGGCTCCATCTTAAATGTTGCATGATTAATAGATATGGATGTGTGTTTAACTAAAACCTATCACGTTTGAAGGGAATAATAACAATAATAAGTTTTTCCATCCATTGAGATCCAGACCACTTATGATAATTAAAATTGCATGACACTGCCAGTGAGGGTCTTGAGCTAGTTTCCAGTTACCCAGGTAATCCTGTTCTGCCTCCCTTTATTGCTCCAGGGATCTCAAGTGGATACTGGCATTTTATTTTATTTTTCCCTCGTCCTCCTGGACTGCTACATTATTCTGTAACACAGCCCAGGGCTTCTGTCCTGCAGCATGGGCTGGAGAAACACTTTTTGGATGTATTTTGGTGCAAATAGAGCAGTCACAGAGGAGCAGGACCCCCACCAAAGGCCAAGTGCTTCTGGGACAGTGCGGGCTGCATGTGCTCTGAATCCATCTGGGAGCAGAGGCAGCAGAGGGGGTGAAAATGCTTCTCCAGGAGCACATCCAGCTCTGCTTTGAGTTTTGCCCGCTGGGCCCTTCTTTGGTCAGGGTCCCACTCATCACTTACGTGACTCGTTTCATGGCAGAGGAGATGATTGCTCTGCCTGTGTTGTTTATATGACGGCGGTGACTAACAGGCTCAGCTCTGCAATTGCAGGAGGCTTTGTACAAACAAGGAGATGAGAGGCAGAGGGGAGGGATCGGGGTTTGAAATACCGGCTGTAAACACAACACGTTTCAAGTAAAGACAACTTGTAGCAGGGTGATCCAAACTAACAAATGTTGCAAGAACCCATCAACAGGGAGGGCGACGCCGCGCGCCCGTGTGCCGGCACGGAGCTGAGCTTTCACAATAAATGATTAAAGCATGGTTCAGATCCCGTCAAATGGAACGGTGCTAATCTAATCACAATCCATCTGGCACTGCCACATCTGTCCCAACACCTCCACCTCTTCATTTTCAATCAGCCTTAAATAGTACATAATTATTAATGTCTACCCGCCTGTCAGACGGCGCGGGGGATTCACTTATCTCTCAAGATCGGCTAAGGCAAGACACGGATATCGATGGATCTAGCGCTGGGCTCAGAGGCCAATAAGCCTTTTGCCCTTGGTATCAGTCCTCCCTTGGGCACTGTGGCTGTGGGGATGGAGTACGTTGGTGCACAGACTCCTGAAGCTGGTACCAGCTGGGCAGCAGGCAGTGGATGGTGACACGCTCATTCTCATCACATCTCGCTCACAGCAGCAGGTCACGGTGGGTGTCTTGGGCTGGGGAAAGGCAAGGAGATGTGCCAGAGCTTGAGTGTATCCCACTAAGGTAAAGCTAAGGTACACAGAGCCTGATCGCCTGGGCAAGGCTGTCCTGACGTGCTGAGGACCTGCTTTGTGTGTACTCTGTGCTGCATCCAACATGACTTTTTGGTGCAACATCAGTGAGCTGGGAGGACAAAACCTCACAGAGAGTAAGACAATTTGCCTACACCTCAGTGGATTGCTTTCCTCAAATCTAGAGCTCACTGGTGTCACAGAGGCTGTTGCAATTGGGGTTTTTTTGGCTCTTTCAAGAAACAAGCCAAAACCCCACGTGCAAACAGGTCCTGTGCCCTGTACCCAGGCTCAGACCTTTCCTTGTGGGCTCTTCACAGCTCTGGGCCACACTGACCACCCAGACGAAGTAGCCCCAACATCTTACCAATCCCTAGGATTTTTATTGTGAGTCTCTCCAAATCTGGAGATTTTTTCAAGCCTCGGGAATCATGTGGTTATGTGATAATCTTGCCTCTTTCCTTTTTTATAAAAAAAATATTTTCTTGTCCTTGTGGCTGAGATAAAGCTCAAAAATATGAACTGCAGCAATGTGAAACCCAGAAAGTAAACAGCATTTTTTTCTTGATGATTTTTAAGCTTGCTACCTCAGGTGGGGGAGACATGAACTGTGATTTCATAATGGTCAGGATTAAAGTCCTACTTCCTCCCAGATCAAGCAGTTGGGAACAACCCTCCGTCCCAACCCAAATATCTGCTCTGCTGCAGTCGCTAAGCTCAGCTAAGCCAAAGGCAGGGGGAATCATAGAATGATAGAATGGTCTGGGTTGGAAGGGACCCCAAGGATCACAGAGCTCCAACCCCCCTGCCACAGGCAGGGACAGCAACCTCCAGGCCTGGATCTACACAAGGTTGCCCAGGGCCCCATCCAACCTGGCCTTGAACACCTCCAGCACCTCACCACTCTCTCTGTAAAAAACTTCCCCCTAATATCCAATCTAACCCTTCCTTCCTTCAGCTTTAATCCATTGCCCCTTTTCTTGCCATTTGTCTACCCTTTTAAAAAGTTGATTCCCCTCCTGTTTGGGGGGAAGAAGAGAAGAGACGAGCTGGATGGCAAAGCTCAAAAAAACAGCCTTAAGAAAGTAGAGCTGAGAGCAAATACCTTGTGAAAGTTGAGTGAGCCACCCTTGGATGTTTACAGAATAAGTTACCCAATAACCAGTGTCTTGGGGATATCTGGTGAGCCCTTGAAACAAATATTCAGGGTTTTGATCAGCACGATCGATCTGCGGCTGGCGCGCGGTGCTTAGGTGGATTTGGAGCTTGAAAGACACTCCCGTCGCAGTTCACAGTTTGTTCACAGACAAATCCTGCTGGTTTGTTTGTTTGGGGGCCTTTCTTCTTGGAAAGAGCCTGCTCAGCACATCCAGGTGAGAAAGCTGCTTTCACACCACTCCGGGCATTTAAAGCAGGGGAGTTAAAGGCAGATCTGATGGAGGGGGGAGCTGAGCTGTAACAAGAAGTCCTCCTCTCCTCCCTGTTCATTATAGGAGAGGCTGTTTCCATAGGGCTTGTAAGAGAAGGTTTCCAATGTGCTCCTCAGTGCAGTGATGAAGGAGCCCAACCTGAGCTGCGATGAGGTGGAGGAGCCCAACACAAGCTGATGTGAGGTGGAGAAGCTAAGTAAAAGACCCATCTATTCCCCAGGTCTTCTCCAACTCTGCCAGCTTCCACAGAGCTCCATCCCATGACCTGGGTTGAACAAGGGGCCAGGGTCTTGGGTTTGGAGATTGGGTGTTGAAGGGGGTGACAGGAGTTTGCTCTGCTCTGCGTCTGTTCCGGCTTTCCAGCAAATGTTGGCCCATGGGCCGATTTGCTTCAAAACTAAGAATAAATCAGTGGCTTCTTTTGGCTTGGATGCAAAAGCTTGGGAAATGGCCATGATTTATAGGCCTCTGTTTGTTTGGAGTTTCAGGCTTGCTTGAAGTCTGGGGGGAAAAAAATGTGGAGGATGCAACGAAGGAAGGAAAAAAACCAACCCCCAGCTAATTGAAACCAATGGTGATGAAACTCAGGCATGGCCATGTGCTCCATTTGTGGATCCTGCCAGGGTCTCTGGGTGCTGAGGCTGACTTTTGGGGTGCTTTTCCTCCCCATCCTAAATAGCTCTTTGTGAAGGGAGAAAGACCGTTGCTCTGTTTTGCTCCCCACCCTGGAAGCTTCATGGGCTTTTGGGTACAACAAGGCTCCTCACCCACCCTGTGCACAAAGTCAGCCTTGCTGGGCTTGGAATGCTGCCCCTCACCCCCTTCCCACTGCGCTCACTGCCCAGGGCTGGCACCAGCGGGGAGAGGCCGGGGCTGCAGCCTCTCCACTCCCTTACCCCCCTGTATCTCGTACCGGGGGTCGCACACAACCAGCAGACACGGCCCCTGCCAGTCAGTCACCTCCCAGGAGGAGCAACACCGGCCGGGACAAGGAAACCCCTCGTTGCTCAGGTGCCCCCGGCCATCCCGCAGGCGGTTCCGTGGGATCTGCCGTGTCCCACCGGAGCAGAGCGACCGGATGGGCCGTGGAGTGCCGAGGACTCGCCGAGCTGCCGGCGGCGGGGCCGGATCCGGGCCGGTCCCGGCGGGGCCGCAGCCAGCAGAGGGCACGGTGCGGCCTCGGCTGCGGCTCCCGGCTGCCGGCTCCCCGCTCCCGGCTCAGCCTGCCCGGCTCAGCCCGTTCTTCCTCACCCCTTTCTCTTTCTTTCTTCGGTTTTATTGTCTCCATCATCTCCGGACACTGGTTTCACTTTGATCTTTGGAAACTTTGGCACGGCTCCTAACAAATACATGTATGTATTAGGGGGGAAAAAAAGAAAAAAAGGGGAAAAAAGAGAAGAGAAAAGCCGAGCCTTTGTTCCCCACAGCTGTTGTCATGCTGTAGCAAATCTCCACACAGGTATTAAACGCTTACCATTGATCAAACAGCCGGTGGTCTGGCGTTACCGGCACGGACCTGCTGAAGCCAGGTTATTTACACTAGGAATAATTCGGTTCCTGAGGTCTTGCTTGAGTTAAAGAGGAGGGGGAAAAAAAAGTAAAAGCACAGAGAGGCAGGGAGGAGAGATGGCAGAGCTGCCATCCCCCCCCCCCCCCCCCCCAGATAGCATGGAGGGTCCCAGGTCAGACACTTTGGGGATGCTGCAGGCCAGGATAGAGTCTCTGCCCAGGCAGGTGTGAGCAGGGCTGCAGCACCATGAGGTGCCACAGAGCTCTGGGATGTGGCTGCCCTGATTCCTGCCCGTGGGTACCCCAAAAACATCCAGTCCTCTAAGTTTCCCTGCCATCCCCAGCCTTGCAGCTCCTGCAGTCCCGTTGCCCTGGGGCTGGGACATCAGAACACTGTGCCAAGGGACCTCTCTGCCCTGGGACATCCCACTGAGGACACAGAGAGAGACCCACTGCTAGCCAAGGAGGTGAAAGCATCCTTCCCTTCCGCTGGGCAATGGGCAAGGAGCAGATGTTGGGGGAGCCAGGGGCAGTGGGAGAAGGACCAGGGAGGCACAGGGCAGAGCCCTGCCTGCTGCTCCAGCCAGCTGTGCCCGTGGGACCATCCCTCGCTCCTGGCCACAGGCACCGTCCCAGGGATGCCCCTCGCTGTGGCGATGAAAGGAAGCACGGCAGGTACAGGAGCAAAGCTGGTGGGGGGAGAGGCTGGGGCATCGTCTGGCTCCCACATGTGCCGAGGTTGTTAGGAAGATTTATAGGGGAAAATGTGAGGCTTTTTCTTTTGGGCTTTATAATAATACATTAGGCTTTTAACCTCTGACCGGGAGCTCTGCAAAGGGGATGATCCAGGCAACATTGGGCAGCTCCCAGCCCTGTGGGGAAGGGGAGTGGGTGGGGAAGGGTCCCCCCAGTTGGGACCTCGGCACAGCCGCCTCCACAGAGGCCGGGCCGCGGTGCCGGAGGGGTTAACGCAGCGCGGAGGAATGTGAGAGTTTAGCGAGAGGCGTCGGCTGTCTTGAGGTCACCTGTGAGGGATTAGCCGGGCAGGCAGACAGTTGTTGTTTGAGGACTGTCTGAGGCCGGGAAAGGGGTGGCAGTGGGCCGGGGATGGAGAGGGGGGTGGCTTGGGGGGCTGCAGGGAGTGCCGTGGCCCCGCGGGTGGGATCTTCCTGTCCTACTGCGCCGCTATCAGATGCATTTGTGAAAGCCCAACTGTAAACTGGCTGTCTGTTCTGCTGAGGAAATAAATCCATCACCATTGAGAAGGGGAGGAATGGGAATTGGGGGCGGGGAGGGGGGGAAGGTAGGATATCTCCCCAAAGCCTGGCTGCAGCACACCAAACCCTGCCAGACCCCGGGTGGGCAGCAGAGATGCTGAGGAGGAATTGAAATGTTGCAGGCACAGCCAAGACCCATCAGGGCTGTCCACATGTGGGCTCCTTCCACGACAAGGACCACCAGAGAGCTCATTCCTGTGCAGTCTGTGAGATCAGCTGGTCCTTGCTGGTGGGACCCCTTGGCTCTGTTGAACTCCCCAGCAAAATCCACTGTGCTGGGCTGAGCTTTCACACCTCACGTGTGTATGTGTGTCTGAGCTGGCACCCATAAACAGAACTGAACAGAAACCCACAAACACAGAATTGAGAGTGATGAACACCAGTGAGATGTCCATGTGGACTTGCAGCCTGGACCAACAGGTTCAGATGGTTTAGTGACAACTGACACATCCATCTAAGGCTGCACCACAGCACCTCACGCCTCCCAAGCATTTCAGACCCAAACCAACAGTAATTTCTCCTGTAGCTCCAAGCCTGGAGAAGAAAATCCACCAAGACTGGGTTGGCTGACTGGCATGTTCATGTTCCTGGGGGCTGTGAGGATGCACCAGGCATGTGTGGGTGTGTGATCCAGCCAGGCAGAGATGAGTGTACGAGGGAAGCATGGAGGAATCACTTCATTTAGCTCTGAGCATGATCAAGCTGAGGTTTTACACACCTTCACAACATCAAAACTGATTCAAAGGCTTGCTTGGGACTCTGGGACCCGCCTGTCTTTATACTGACTCCCTGTAAAACTTAGCTCCCTCCACCACTTTGTCCTCTGCCCCTGCCTTTTCCCTCTCTGAAGCAGGAGCAGGACATCCCTGCTCCTTCCTGATAGCTTGTGATTCAAAGCTGCACATGAATTTTTCCTGTACCTATTGCTGTAATATCTGGTGTGCCCCTGCAGATGAAAGGTATTATATGAGGATAAATTCTTAATCATCACAATAATCAATCATTCTTTACCTATAATTTAGTTGAAATTAATCCAGTAGACGAGCAGAGGGCCAAATGCTAATCTGTGTCCTGGGTGTCTTTATTGACTTGGAAAGAGAGCATCTTCCATTAGAATAAAGAGGAAAGCCTGCAGAAGGGCACCCAGAAGTTTTCCATTTTGAAAAGGAAAAAATAAATTTAAAATAAAATAAAATAAAATAAAGCCCACAGAATAAATACCTTATACTTTAAAAAACCCTCATGATTTTTAAAGTCAGTCTGGGTTTGGGCTAGACCTGACTCATGGTTTTAAATTGAAAGGGAGGGTATGGAGCTGTAATAACTGGGGAACACCCAGTGCTTACCTGCAGGAGGTTTATCCTTGTGGTTTATTTAAATAAAGGAGCCCAAGTTGTATTTCAGGGCTTGGAGTTGCCCTTACGTGTTGGGTTTACATCAAGGAGACCTCTCTTTTGTGGAGCACTAAGTAGCTTTGGTGATAAACCAGGAGGCCGTGTGGTTGTCCTGCCCAAACTCTGATTGAGAAACCTTCTAATGCAAAGAGAGGCTCCCTGGGGCTAATGGATGCTTTTATTGCACCAGCACTGTAATAAAACACAAAATAAAACAATTTTATTGAAATTAAAATGTAAATAGAAGATTTGTCTAACACCCCATCCCCACCCCCCAGCTGGATCTGTGTCTGGAGGCAGGTAGAAATCCCAGCTCCGTCCGTGCTTTGACGGGCTCCAGACCTGGCTCTGGGAATTGGGCTCAATCTGCCTCTTCTTCTACTGCATGTTGCAAACACTTCCCTGTGCTGCCCCAGCTGGTCCCAGCCCGCTGCAGAGCCGGGTGCTGTGTAGGAGAGGAGAGGCTCTGCATCCCAGAATTTGTGACCTGGGCTAGGAAAGGGTGAGGGGAGGGAAAGGGCTCCTGCTTCCCAGGGAGCTGAGCCATGCAGGGAAGGAATAAATTGCTCAGAGTTTCCTGCTGGGGGATATTCCTTGCACTCTAATCTGCTTATGCTCCTCCTGTAGTCAATGAATAGGGGGAAATTTTTTTCCAAAGGCAATGCAGAGCACCCAAGGGACTGGGAGAGGGGTGACATGGTGGGTCTAGGGGATGGAGACATCCCAGATGTGCCAGTGGCTGGATGCTGGAGCAACTGGAGCAAATCTGCTTCTGGCTCATCCTTCCCAGCTCTGCCCTGCAGCACGACTCCTTTTCCAGCCCTTTTTAGCCATGCAAAGCAGCTGACAGGACAAATACCCAAGAGTGTGTGGCACCATCCTGCTTGTGGTCTGTGGTAGCCAGCACAGGTCCCCAGGGCAGAGGGTGTCTCACCAAGAGATGCTCTCATCTCAGGCTTCAGGGGAAACTCCTGGTGCTTCTGGGGTCAGAGCCATCCCCATGCACCTCTGGGGAGGAATCTGCTTTGCCCAGGTCTGTCTCAGGACTGGTGGCAGCAGTAATCACCCATCCCTGCACCTCAGAGAGCACCCTCCCCACCGGCAGTGGTGGCAGGGCTCTCCCTGGCCAAATGCATCCCAGCTGCTGGCTGAAGGAAACGCTCCCCGAGCCGGTGGAGGGTTTCTGGTAGCAGCTGAGGGACAGGATAATAAAACAGGAAAAAATTAACATGTAAGAAAACATAGCTGCACCTGAAGCAACAGAGGCAAAGGAGTCAATGCAATTCCCCTCCATGCCAGAAAGGAACTGTAAGTCAGGGGAACAGGCTGGTGCCCCCTCCCTCCCTCCCGCTCTCCCTAACTCCTATTTCAAAGGCAGACAAACAACACACTGTACTGTGTGGCATCTCCACTCTTAAATCTTCCTGTCTTCGGGTTCATGTAACGTGAGCCGGCAGGGCAGGATCTGACCCTCTCGCCAAGCCGTCCGGGGCACAGCCTCAGCTCTGGAGAGAAATCCCCCCCTTGAATCCCCCAAAGCCCCCTGAACAAGCCGAAACGTGTCCTTAGGGAAGAGGCAGCTGGCCCAAAGCACTGCTGCAGCCTCTGATCTTTGGGGCTTTGGGAGCAAACCTCATGGGCAGCTCCCGACACCTGTGAGGTGAAGGGTGATGCCAGCACAGCAGCAGCGCTGTGGGGGTGCAGGTGAAAGCTGCCCCATCCCACACCCAGACTGCACGGGGCCAGGGACTGCACCCACCCACCTCCCTGGAAGGATGCTCTCTGTGACCCCCCAGACATGTAGCTTGGCTGCACCGGGGTTATTTGCTCTCTGCTCAGAGGTAGCAGCCCCAAAGCATGTGTCTCCCTGGTCATTTGTCTCCCTGTGTCAGATTTGAGAATGACAAAGGGCAAAGTAGAACCTGAGCATGCAGAGTGGGGGATCAATCACAGCTCTGTGGTGCCCTGTGGGTCGGGCAGGTCCAAGGCTGGAGGGACTGGTGAGGAGCAGTCCCAGTACACATCAATTTTACTTCCTTGCTTACGAAACTGGGGATGGGAAGGGGTCAATGGGCACCCACGTGGTCTGACACCTCCAGACTCCCAAGAGGCAGCATGGCACAGCCAGGTTGCCACTAGAACTGGCTAGCTGGGGACTATTCTTTCCATCGCCCTCTGCGTCGCAGTGGCCTGGCAAAGGGAGATGAAGCCGTTGGCTGGAGAAGAGCTGAGACTCCATGGATCAATGTCTTGGGAGTCAATGCCTGCCATGGACCCAGTGCTGCATGGGCACTGTTTGTGTTGATTATTCTACTTTTCTTTCTTCTTTTTCTTTCTTTTTTCCCTTTTTCTTCCTTCTTTCTCTCTCTCTCTCTCTTTCTTTCTTTCACAAAACGACATAATCTCTCTCTCCCACTCTCGCTTGCTCTCACTCTATGAGAGCTGATGCAGTTAATTGGAGCTTCTTGTAAGTGAACATTAACACAGGCAGAGCCAAGAAGACGTCTTGGCAGCAAAATATCATTATCAGTTCTTGAGCTCCAGCCAAAATCCCCTTGCGGTCAAAACACAATTCTTTAAACTAAACAATTAAAGATTTGTGCAAGTGTTGCTGCCATGAGTTATCAGGGATGGGGAGGGGCTGCTCCAGGCCCGTGTCAGCAGAAGTTAACAGCCCTGCTCCCTGGCAGGGAAGCAGGTGACAGGCTGAAACCTCCGTCAGTGCAGAGGAATGGGGAAGGGGCCCTGGGAAAAAAACCTCTGCCCTGGTCACATCACGTGTGGGATAATGGTCCTGTGGCAGCCATTAGCCACGGGGCTCATCCAAACTGCATCACCAGGCATCCAGCTCTTCCCTGTGGGGTGGTTTTGTTCTTCTTTCTTCTACTCTAGGTGGAAAGTGACTTTTAGGTTTAGTGGGAAGGCACATAAACCCCAGCTCCTTTCCTAAAGGAGCATTTCACTGCAGACAGTGAAGTGCAAGCAGCTGATGAGTGGTGTGATGGGGAGGAGGATAATTCAATGTTCTGAGATGGTGCCAGGTGGGAGAAGGACCATCCCAGGCAAGCTGCAAAGAGTTAATGGATGAACTGCTGGTAATTGTCACAAGGGTGGGGAAGGGTGTGTGCATGGGCAGAGTGGGGTGGTGGTGGTATTTTCAGACATGCAGAAAATATCCTCTTTTCAAAGTTAATGTTCCAGGCCTTGGGTTAAATGGGATTCCTGGGGTGGGCAAAGAGGGCTTGATTCCACTTCACACCAGGAGGACAGGGTGCTCAGTGCCGTGGGAGTCCCCAACAGCCAGAGTTCAGGAATCAATCAAGGCAGAAAGTCCTGAGAGTTCAGATGTCTTGAAGGAGAGGGGATTAGCATCTTTCCAGCCTCTTGACTAATTTCCACCACACTGGGCATTCTTGTTATCCACATAAACATCCAAACTAGGTTTTAATCCTGACGAGCTCTTGAGACCTTGTGGCAAAGAGCTCCAAAGGCTGGAAAAAAAAATTCCTTGGGTCAGGTTTATTTGCTCCCAAGGCTTCTCCTTGTCCTCCAAGTTCCCCATCCATCAGCTGCTCAAGTTCAGCATCTTTTGCTGAGTTGTACCGATATCTTCCATATGTCTTTCTCTATCTTCAGTCTCTCTTCCTATCCCTTCCCACTGCTCACTTCAGGAATTATTCCCCTCAATTCCTTCTTCTAGCTGGTCCAGACAGGACAATTATACCAGCTCAGAGAACCAACCCAATAGCAATACCTGCTTCTTTCTCTTCTGTCCCAATTCCTTTCCCCAGTGTCTTGCCCACCCCCTCATGACTCTTCCACCATCCCTCTTTGCCTCCACCCCCTCATGACTCTTCCACCATCCCTCTTTGCCTCTAACTTGCAGAAACAAGCATTGGATTGGTGTTACAATGTCATTCCTATGTACAGTAGCTGATAGAGGAAATAATAGATAAAATATCGACTGTTTTAGAGCCAGAAGGTGTGGAAACCCAGCTCGCCCTATCTCTTATCACAACAGCAATAAAAGGCAGTATTTTGTTACACCAGTGCATGCTTGGGAGTTTCTGAGGACCAGTATTCAGCAAGAGTGAAACCAAAGGAACAAATGGATACCCAAACCTGCCAGCCTTTGTAATAACAGAACACCATCAGGCATCCTAAATCTCTCTGTCAGGGTTTAGGTACACCTGTAATTGTTGTAGATGGAGTTTCTGTGATGAAATTAGCCAGCACGTTGCTGCTAAGTGATTTTTAGTTCTGTCTCGTGCTGAGTCAGGACTCAGGGCTTGCTGGTGTGGCATGATGCTCCTGCCAGCCTCCGCTCATCCGTGCTGGGCAAGCTCCTTGGAGGAGGATGGATGTGTCTGGGTTGTTAGCAGCAGGGCTAATTTGGTAACAGAGCCTGCAGAACTCCAGATCAGCTTTCCCCAAGCTGTCAGCCAGCTGAGCCCTTAGGATTCGTGTGCCAGTACCTGGTCTCAGCACCTCCCTCCCTATAAAAACTCAGCCTTCGGTTAGCAGCGAAGCGTGAGGCCTCCTGCCCGCCCCACCAAAGTCCAAACACTGCCTGGCCAAACCTGCTACGTTCATGCAACATGAAACCACCCGCCCCTGAACTCTCCCAACCCAATGTTCCTGCTCACGGGACTGCACAAATCCCAGAGAGCCAGGTCACGCGCTGGGTGCCCTGCCAAGGCGGTGGGGACCCCGCACGCACTGCAGCCTGGGGTGCAGAGGGGTGGGAGAGGAAAGCCGTGCTTGTGAGCTTCTTGTCCTTGTTTTCCAGGGGAGGGTGTGGCTGCAGCGTCTTTGGGAGCAGAGCAAGGACCATCGCTTCCCACCTGTGCAGAGTCCCAGCTTGGAGAATGTTGGCCATGGGATGGGGAGCAAGCTCTGCCTCTGGGAACCAAAACCCCAGCAGGAAGCCCAGGGACGCCTCTTTCCTCTCCCTTCAGGCTGAAGTAAATAGGATCAGTTCATAGGGATCCATCCTTTTTCATAGGAAAGCCCCTCAGAGAAGAGCTCGTTGTGCTCGTACCCCGTTAGAGAGGAAAAACGTGCAAAAGGGGAGAATCCCCTCAACGTGGCGATGCACAAGGCTGCGTCTGAGCAGTCCTTCCTCTTTCTGGGTACAGTTCCTCTGAGCCTTCAGTTGTCCCCAGCAATATTCAGCCCATGCACCTGACTTGGCTGAACCCTCTGAGCTTTATCCCTGTGCCTGGCTGCACCCAGAGCCATGTCAAAAGTTATACCTTCTCCTTTGCACTAAATATCTGGCCATGGCAGGCTGTAGAGGCCCCTCTCAGTGCTTCCTGGGGACAGTCCCGTTGCCACCTGTTCCTATGGAGAAGGCCTTTTATCACAAACACTTGGTAAACAGCTGCTGCCAGAGCCCCTTTCTGCCTGCCCTGCGTTTATTCGGGGAAAGTCAATAAGGAAAAACAAACATTCCTCGTCCTTGTGCACACACATCCCGGGGCCGCCGCAGTGCTGGCCTGCTGTGCGTGGCAGACCAGGGGCTCCCAGATGGTGCCCGAAGCCAGGGCTGGTGGGCACGGCCCCGAGCCTTGTTTTAGGGCAGTGGGAGACCAAAGGACACCACGGCACCTTTGCAAAGGGATTTTCTCTTTTCCCTTCCCTTGCACAGAGACACATCCTCCCTAGTGAGTCCAGCAGAGCCAGACATGAAACTCAAACCTCGTGGGCTTCACCATCCCAAAGGGGTCTCTTTGCAGCAAGCTCCAGAGGTTTCAAAGTCGAGCTTTGGATCTCCCCAAGCCCTCGCTCCCTTCCCACTCCCACATGCACTTCCCCGAGGCAGGGGGAGAGGACGAGGGCAGACAGGATCCCCCATTGCGACAAGCACTCGCAGAGCCAGAGCTGGGAATTAACATGCTCAGGCTGTAATTAGGGCTTCAGCACCGTGACACCTTTACAAGTGTCTTTATTTAAAAGCAGGTAAATTGGAGGCTTCCAGGTTGGGTACGTTAGCGGGGGGAGGTGGTGATGATGGTGGTGGGGAAGGGATGAGACAGGAGCGAATTATTTTTAGTGGCATCCTTAATGCTGTGACAGGTTGCCCATGGCCTGGGTGATGGGTGGGAGATGCAGAAACTTAAAGGAAGTTGGTTGGACTCAGTGGGAAGTGGGAATACTTGTGTAGGTGCTATGTCTACCTGCCTGTGGACATGGGTGCATGGGAGAGCAGGGAAAGGGGGTGAAGCTGTGTGGGTTTGAACCCCCCATTGAGTATCAAGGTGTGCTCATGGCCTGCCCCAGTCAATCCAGCTGCTTCTACCAGCATGGATTAGACTCTGCCTTCTTCACTGGCAAACGACTAACATCGAAGCAGGCTGGGAAGCAGCCCCACGGGGTGTGTGTGTGGGGGGGCTAGAGCTAGAATAGGGCAGGGACTAAACCTCCTGCCACAGCATCGCTGCCCACAAGCTGCGGGCATCCCTCCTGCTTGCTCCTGCCACCCAAAACCTTCCAGCCCAGCTCTTCAGGGAGACACCTTCAACATTTGGATGGAGCTGATAACACTGGCAGCCTGAAAGTTCAGGGATATTCAGATCTAGACCAATCTCTAGGCTTTTTTTTCTTTTTTTTCTTTTTTTTTTTTTTGACAGCTGCTGCCTCTACTTTAGGCAAGGACATTAGCGCCGAGAGGAAAAAAAATTTGATTTTAATGCAAGCCCCAGTAATCAGCTATTTGTGATGGAATTTTATCTGTCCTGGTCTCTAAGGGATGAGAAGCAAGCAGAGAGGAAAGAAGGGTCAGAAATTAGTATGCAGAAATATCTGATCAGCCAAAGTAATTTTCTTTAATAATCGTATTCATACTGGCTGCTCTCCGCTCACTAGAAGAATTAAGTATTTAATAGTAATATATTTCATCTGGCAGCAGTTCCGTTTCGTTAGGAGCTGTGATGCCTCACTGGGGTGGGGGTGGGCAAGGGGGAGGCAGCAGTAGGAGGGTCCCTGCGCAGGGCCAGAGGAACAAAGCTGCCTCCAGCTCCAGCTGGATCCTAAGGGACCATCGGTCACTGCCAGCCCTTCCCGCTGCCCAGCACCCATCAGGGAGAGCCGGCCGGTGTGCCATGGCACAGGGTGAGCTCGTTATGGAGCTGTAATTAGAGATGAAGGTGCTTTTCTTGCAAGGGGAGGTGAGGTGTTGGGACTGGCCGGCGTTGGATGAGGGAGGAAGGGCTGTTGATGTGTTTCATAACGGGGTCTGTGTAGGAAATCCTGTGCTGCATCCTCTGGGCTGTGCAACACCAGAGGTCACATCAGAGGGATAGCAGGTTTCTCCGTGGCCTTAAAACCTATGGGTCTGTAATTGCCAGGAGATGCACTAATTATTATTATTGGCATCCATTCTGGAAAGTGTTTAAGTACCTGCTTAACTGAAGCATGTCCGTACGTCCCATTGACTCCAGTGGGACTAACTACCTGCTTGAATGCTGCCCTGAACATCGATGTTTTCCCAGATCAGGGATTATTCACAGCAATTCTGCAATAAACACAGGAGCCCCCCAGAAGTCATGCAGCTCAAATCTGTCCCCACAGGGTGTCTGCCATGTCCTCTGTGGCAGCCACCTCTCATTTGAGAGATCAGCGGCATCTCCCTACAATTTCCAACCTCGCAGCATCTCCAGCACCTGGGTGGGAGGAGAGGGACCCCGTGACACCAGAACATCTGCACCTCTGTGAGGGCAGGATTGTCCTCCCAAAGGCCAGACAGGCTGAAGACACAAGGGGATGTGTCCCTCCTTGTCACCCTCAGCCCCATGTCTCCATCAGGGCTCTCACAGGACATCCAAAGCACGGCAGTGGGGTCAGCTGCTTTGTGCCAGCCCTGGCTCCAACTCCAACCATGCAGGGTGGGGGGGAGGTGAGAAATACCAAGGACAAATTCATCCATATGTGCTCAAAAAATAGTCAGAGAGAGAGAGAAAAATTCAAATCTGAGTTCAAATCCTCTCCGTTCTTTTAACAGCACATGATATAAACAGATGGAAAGTGATGCTGGCAATTCAGATCACTCAATAGCCTGGGATTAAATACCTATGTGTTACATTGACATTTCTCCAGTTCTCCAGGAAGGAGCCAGCCAGGGATTTCAGGGTGCCTTGGCACAGCTGTGACTGGGGGATAAACTCCCTTGGGAAGGTGGGAAATGCGCTTATACGGGCCAGACTCTTCCAAAAATACCAACAGCAAAATAGTATCACAAACCCCTGCATTGTTGCTGCTTCCTGGACTAATTACAAGCAAAACAGAGATAGTAAAGAGCACACGTATCGAATGATTCCAGCTGGTGCACAGGAGAACAGACCTGTTCCCTTTCTTCCCTTCTCCCCAAAAGTTTTGTACTTTGTTTCCCCAAATTTGCTAAGCTGAAGGAAGCAGCACCCCTTCCCCTTTGGTCTCTCTGGCTCTCTTTTGTCCATCCCAGCTCCTGTGTTTGCTCTGGGGAAGTTAGACCTACAGCAGGACACACACAAGAAATGAACGGCTCAATCGATGCCAGAAAATATTGTTCAGTTGGGAAAAGATCCAGTGAACTGGGACTTGACTCCTGCAACGGATACACCAGAGTGCAGGAATAGTGAGTAAAGAGATAGTATAATGGGGGATTAGACTTCTCTTGTGGCAAAAATAGTGGATGTTAGGGGTGTCACAACTCTGCAGTGATGGAAAAGCCCCGGTGTGAATGGTGATGGGCTCCAGGTAATGTGCAGGATGGGTCATGTAGCCTGTGGGGCTTGTGTGATTGTGCATGTTGGGTTTCACACAGCAGAACAGGTTTGCCCAGGATACAAGCACCCTCCTCTGAGGGACATGGGCTTTTAGGTATTCCTCGATGCTCGTTTGCAGCCGGCCAAGCCTTTTTCTCTTCTCCTTTGCCTCTGGAATGACTGTTCAGACTCTGTGGGTGGGTAAGGGAGCAGGGGGTTCTGTCTGCACACCCTGTCCTCTGCTCCACACAGCATCTAGTCTCCAAGTCACCCTGCTGACAGTGACATGCCATGTCCCTGAGAACAGTCACAGCTCAGTGCATACAGCCAGGGATGCACTGAGTGGAGGGAGGGGTGGGGAGGGGTCACCTTGCCAGGTCCCACCAAAACCCTGTATTTACCCATCATCCCACAGCACCCAGTGGGCAGCGGGTGCTGGCTCCTGCCTGCCCAATGGCTTCTTTCCCAGCACCATGGCCTCCTACATCCCGGTGCCTCCTCCTCTCCTCAGCACTCCAGCACCTTCGGGATGCTGGCGGTGCAGCAGAAGCGAGCTCTAGACACCGCTGCCTTTCCAAAGGCCAGGTCCAGCGGTCCAGCTCCCAGCAAACACCCTCATCCCTCTCTCTCCTGAGCCAATGACCCCAGACATCCATCCCATGCGCGTCTCCCCTCCTTCCTCCCCTCCTTCCCCGTCCTCCTCCTCCTCCTCCTCCCCAAAGCGCGGTCTGCAGAGCGCGTGTTTGTGAGCTCACAGGGAACGGCGGGACACGGGCCTTTCTCTCGGCTCTAATGAAACCCTTTAATCATATTCAAATAGGTTACTGTTCAGGGGGAAAATAGAAATATGGATTTGATAGCAATAAATTTCCCTGGCTGGCTAAGCCCAGTTCTTAATTGTCCTGTCCCAGGGCTCGCACATTTCATTGTTCGTTAGGTGCTTAAGTCCCTGCTCTCATTTTGTGGCGGTGACATTACCGCTGATGGCTCTAATACTCTCATAATTTGAAAGGGGATTTGCATGATAGAACGCAGAGTATTAAAAGAAAAAGAAAAAAGGAGAGTTAAAAAAAAAAAAAAAGGAGGGAGGGGGCGAAGAAGGAGTGTGGGGGGGCAGGGGAGAGGATTCGGCTTTCACTTAAAAAAAAAAAGTCACTTTCTTCAAAGTCAAATCATTGTTTTCATTAAAGTGTAAAAAAAAAAAGTGTCTCTTCTGCACAGTCAGGCCAGCCTGGCACTGGTATTATCCTTATTGTTGCTAATGGTTATTAATTATTATTATCCTGCTACACAGAGCACTGCGGACGTGATGTCCCCAATGTCCTTGGGACGAAGAGGGAAAAAAAAAACCTGAGGCAGGGTGTCCGAGCTGGGGCAGGCTCCTGGCAGCCAGTGGTGTGAAGCCAGAGGGGTTTTACCATCGTCTTCGGTGTGAAAGTGTTTTGGCAGGAGACTTGGGAGGCATCTGCTGCCAGCCGGGATCTCCAGCATCTCAGCATCCTGCTGTTGGCCCGGTGCGCCCCGGCGCGCTGCCCCGCTGACAGCCCATGTTATTCAGGTGGAAAACACAAACCCAAACTCGGGTCACCCTGCTCCCTGCCTTTATCCCCAAACTTTGGTTAATGTTAAATATAAATCATCATTCCTTGATGTCCAGAGGGACTCAGACCTGCCTGTGGGTCCCACAGCTCCTAGCGGAGCCGCGTAGGGCTCTGCACCGCTCCCTCCAATGGGCTGGGAACCAGACCCACTTCAGAACTGCATTTTCCTACTCGCTGGCTTTTAAACCTGGGAAGAACCATTATGATCATCTGAGCTGCAAGTACCAGACCCCCCTCAGCACCTGGGCTGTCAGAAATCCTTATGCGGATTTTATAGTGGCAAACCCATCTCAGCATGAAAAGAGGGACACGAGTCTCCAGACTGTCGTTTTGTAACATAAAGATTGGGGGGGGAGCAGCGATTTCTGCCTCTGTAGCTGGCACAGAAAGCCCCCAGGCCAATGTAGCCCCTCTACACTGTTACTACTATCATTATTAACGTGCATAGTAAGTGCCCTGTTGCAGTTGGATCTCCCTTCTGTTTGGCCATGAAGAAATTTTTCCCAACTCTTGACAGCAACTCAGTTGTTTATTTCCTGATAAAAATCTGCAGCCTCAAATCTCTTTGGAGGGACTTTGCTTTTCCTCTTGCTGGCTGGTTAAGGGGGAAAAGAAACTCACCTACATCAGAGACCAAAACCAAGCCAGAAATCGCCTTCCCTGAGCCCGGAGCTGCCTCCACCTGTATTTATGGAGCGAGTGCTCGCCAAGCTAAATCACAGCCACGTCACCCAGCTCAGGTCCAGCTTTGGACCAGCACCAGCCCTCAGGCCACCAACTCACTGGCCATGTCCATGACTGCAGCACAGCTTGAAAGAGGATTTGTGCTTGCTGCCCTGTCTCCAGCTGCCCCTTCCCTCCCCATGATGGGAGAGAAATGCATAGCAAGAATCTGCAAGCAAATATTAGCCCTGGGGTAAAAGAAAATGCCTATTTTCACCTCTTTATCTGAAGACCAAGTGATATTCCAGAGTTGGTCTGAAATGTGAGGCTGGAGCAGAGACACACACTGCAAGTTTCCTGTCCTTCAGCTCAGAGTCTCTGGGAAGGCTTTGCCCCACTGGCTGTTTATTTTCTGAATAATTAAGAGGTAGTCAGAAATGTTTTAATTATTGTTGCTGTGTCTGAGGCTTGCAGAGGGATAATTTTTTGGCTGCTGTTCTCCTACCAAGCTCTTTAGCATCATTCCAAATGAGAAGGGCCCAGTGAGTGACACTCAGCCCAGGTCTATCAATCCCAGCAGAACCCTGCATTTACCTGGCTTGGGATGCTGCTTTCACACTTGCCATCCCTTCTTTTCCCTGTAACTCTGCCATCCATCCATCCCTGGCTGTGCAGAGGTGTTGGCAAAGCCCCAGGCAGTGCAACCAGAGACTTTCCCTGATTTCTCCATTTGCACACAGGCTTGTTTCAGTGGAAAGGGTCCTCCAGCCATTCACAGAGCTAATTTTAGCCTCAGAGCCTCACATTAAACATGGGGTTTTTACCAGCTGAATTCACCGTTGGGGAGGCACCGAGGTCCCCTTGCTCTGCTCATCCCACCTCACCAAGGGCTTCCACAGGACAGGACTGCTGTCCCAGAGAGGAATATTGCTTTGTCTGCTCATTCCCTGACTATATACCACCCATCTCTTATAATGTCACCATCCCCAACACCCACGGGAAGGACCCCACAGGCTCACAGAGAGCAGAGACTTCTAGTTGTGTGTCCACAACCCGCAGACACTCAGATGGGCTCCACACTCTGCGCTCACAAGGAGCGTACGATCACATCCCCAAACTGGGATGGATTTTGCCAGCCCCATCCTGAGCTGTTCTCCCTGCCCTTTCAACCATCAAACCCTCTGGCAAAAAAGCATGCCTGGCTTTCCTTGCCTCGCTCAGCCCAGGCCTGGAGTGAGATGACAGGCAGGGATTAGCCGCAAAGAGCCCAAAACCTGGTGGAGAGCTGCGGTGAGCTGGCTGGACTGCCAGCACCCTGCGCTTTGCGGGGAGAGGGATTTGAATCCAGCACGTGTGGGGGGATGTCTATACCCAGAGAGACCCTCGAGGGCATGAAGGAGCCAGTTAGCATGGTCGGAAGGATCCTGGTCAAAATAGGATCATCTTGTCTCTCTTCTAGTCTATTTTCATCACGGTGGTATTGGACCACTTCCCACTAACATATTTACCCAGCGAGGTGACTACCATCTGTCTCCTCTTTATTAAAATACTCCAGGATTTTCCCCCATGAGTCGTCGTCCTTGGGAATAGGAAGAAAGGATGTCAGCAAGCTGGAGAGAGGACTGGGAAGTGGGTCATACCCTTCAGGAGTGCTCTCAGCCCCTCCAAACTGGGGCACGCTGTGAGTCCAGGGACATGATGCTGTTTGGACTCAGCTGCTTGATGGATCCTGGGGTGGAGGGTGGTTTTTTTTTTTGCCTAAAGCAGCCATTTCAAACGGTGCTGTGAGCTCTGCCAGCCCCCACCGTGCAGCGACTTGTTCCCCAATTACGTCACCCCGCATAAAAGGGAATTATTCAGACCTTCGTTTCAGCTGAAACAATACTGCAAATTAGCTAAACGTGTGCTCTGCTCCCCACCCACCCCCCCCCCCCCACTCCAGCCCATCTTCCAAGGAGTGAGACCTGCCTGGTGCAGGTTGAAATAAGACCTGCTCTGAGGTTCAGGGGAGGGGGATTAAGTCACCGAAGCTGATTTTGTGGAGTTTAGAAAAATGCTTGTTTTCTTGGGGAAAAAGAGGAAATAAAAAGGGGCCTTGAAACAGGTCCCACTGCTGGTGGTGGCTGCAGCGGTGGCCATGCACCAGGGACACTCTCCTGCGGTGCTGGGTTCTTCTCCCAGCACTGTTCCCACCCTGGCCAGGCTCTGCAGCTTCTCTGCATCATCTTCCCTCTGCCCCACAGCTCAACCCCTCCATGTTTTGATAGCCAGTCCATCCAGCTGTTGCCCCCACCAACTCCTCAGCAGCCTTCACCTCTAAGGAGGTGGCCATGCCCTCATGGTGCAGCTCTCAAAGGTGTGCCCACCCACCCCACTACCCCCCCAAACTGTGCCCTGTGCGTTGGAGCAGCATCCCCACCCTGAGCCTGTTCTCAAGTCGATGGTGGGACATGGAACATCTCCCAGCACGGCTTCCACTACCAGCATCCCAAACCCCACTCACCCCAAGAAAGCACCGGAGCCAAAGTAGAGCTTAAATATTTTTGTTCTCTCATTCACTTAGGGATGGGGAGAGGAATGAAGGGGGAGAAGGGAGAAGAAGGGGAGGGGGACAAAGGGGGTTTAATAGGCTCCAGTGACAGCACAATGTCCACATTGGGAAAAGATTAATGACGAAAATTAATCGCATGACCTTTCTTTCGAGGAGCTGGAGGTGAGGCGAGCCATTAAAGCCTCTTATGTTGTAATTAACGTTTGAGGGGAGAAAAGACTGGCTTTAGAATGGATGTGATCATTTAATTAGGGTTATGCGTCAGTGCCACAACAGGTTCAGAGAAGTCATAATTTAACTATAGCTTTAAATTACACAGTCAGAACGCGGCTGGCAGGGTTTAATGGCAGGGAAGCACTGCCACCAAGGAGCAGGGAAAACAATTAAATAAACACCTCCAATGGGAGAAGGGAAAGTAGAGATGGCCGCAGGGGTGAGGAGGGCATCCTGGGCAGGGAACCCACAGCTCAGGTTTGTTTGAAAGGGAATCCTGTTAAATCAGAGCAGGACAGACCTCAGGCCACCCCTGTCCAGCTGTCTGCCTCGTGTGTCCTCGCTGCTCAAGCTTCCCAGGGCAGGGGGGTGTCTTCCTCAGCCCTGTATTAATCCATCAACCCCAGTTTCCCCTTCCTTCAACCCACAGGACATGGGTTGTAACTTGATTCATGTCAGGGCAGCGTGGCCCAAGATGCTGCCTTGGCAGCAGCTTCTCTCTGATGCTTCATTTTGAGGCACAAGGCACTTGGAAATCAGCACCAATGAGCAAACCCAATGTATCTTTACAAACCTGAGATGTTTAGAAGACAGGTTGGGAGTTCTTTTTTCCTTCTTTCAGAAGAGGAATTCACAATAAAATCCAGAGAAATTCCAAGTTTTCCCATCCCCTACATATAAACATCCATGTCCTGAGAGGACTGGCTGCTTTAGGGCTGTGGCACTGGGAATGATGCAGCATCAGCACTGCATCCTGCTAGGCTTCTTTTTGGGGAAGGAAGGTTTGATTCCAAAGGGAAAAGTTGGATTGCATTTGACTTTGGTGCAGGGAACAGGGTTTACCAGCTGCTGGGTGCCGCACAGGCGGGTGTGTATGTTGGAGAGGAGGTGAAGGTGGATGCGGAGAGTCTTGGAAAATTATATGTGAGAAATGAGTGTCATGATCAAGTGCTGCATATTGGATGGATTATTAAGGTTCAAAATTAAAACATATACAATATTGCCGATGCCAAGAGCTCTCTAATCATAAATCAGTTCCCCTGACCCCTTCATAATCATGAGATTGCCCTAAAGAGCATGAGATTTTACATAATAATAAATGTGAAAGGGTTGGGGGTTTTTTTGGTTTTTTTTTTAATTGGCCTTCTGGTTTTTTGAGCCTGCAGTGGTCACAGCTCCAAACTCTGCATGGCCATCAGAAGGCTGGTTTGTTTGGGTTTTTTAGTGAAGGTGGAGGTTTTTCTGGAGTGCTGTGTCTTTATGAAATGCCTGAGGATAAACCCCCACTTTTCTCATGAGCCCTTCTTTGGCAACACAGCAAAGAGAAGTGAGGAAACTGAACCTCTGAGATCCCACTGAAACCCCAGCACGGTGCTGCCTGGGGGAGCAACCCAGGAAACTGTGGGTTAAATACTGCGAATCAGAGCTCCTTAACTTGGGGTAAATCACAAACAACTCCCCTGCCTTCAGCAGAGGCAGAAATCCTGAGCAAGCAGCTCTCTGAATCTCACCAGCTGCTTAAAACCAGAACGATACTCCTGTAAATGGTGGGAAATTTGTACATTCTCCTTTCCTTTCATCATTTGCTTTGGTTTTCCTCTTGCTTTTGCTCACCTAGGGACTGTTATTACTGATGTGAGCCTTTCACTTTCTATCTGCTTTACCTTTCAGTGAAGATCTTCCTCTTTTCCCACCATGCCATCAGGTTTGGGCTGCCAAACCTTGCTGTCTTTGGGCAGATGCCCCGAAATTCTCACAGCAAAGGAAACTTCCAAACACAACCATGTTATTAACCATAAGCTCTCTGAAAACCCCTTTCTCTCCTGCAAAGGCAGCATCACATCTTCAGGTTTGAATCCTGGTGATGTTTTACTCTCAAATGAAGATGAGCAGAAGTGAAAGGGGAAGGACAATGTATAACACACCCCACACCCCCGTATTTTACCCACCTGCTCTCAGAAGAGGGGACCCCAGTCTGCACTGCACACAGTCATTGCACCTGTTTTGATGCAAAATGCTGTATTTTCCACTCTCTCTGCATTGTATGATAGAATCACAGAATGTGTTAGGTGGGAAGGGAACTTTAGAGGCCATCTAGTCTCACCCTGCAGTGAGCAGGGACATCTTCACTAGATCAGGTCACTCAGAGCCCCATCAAGCCTGATCTTGAGTATTTCCAGGGATGGGGTCTCCATCACATCTCTGGGCAACCTGTGCCAGTGTCTCACCACACTCATAGTGAAGAGCCTTCTCCTAATATCTATCTTAAATCTCCCCTTTTCGAGTTGAAAACCATCACCCCTCTTTTCACAAGACCTGCCCCAGACAGGGACCACCACTGCATTCTCACCATGAGAAGCACAGCCACACTGCTGCTCACCACGCTGGGAGCCAGCGGATGTTTCCAGCTTGCCTGGATGGCAGCTGGTGTCCCAGGGCTGGCCAGAGGACATCATCCTGCCTTCAGGAACACTCAGCAGTGGGTGGCTGTGTTTGCTCTGCAGCTGCTGTGGTTTCTGTGCCTCTGATCCAGCAAAGTGCTTAATTCGGAGAGCGGGGTGATGTCCATCCCTGCTTAGTGCCTTGCTAAATCTATGCCAAAGGCCGTTCTGGGCTGCACAGACAGAGCTAATCCACTTCCCAGTGAGGCTCTGCACATCCCAGAGGACCTGCTTGTGAGTGGCCCTGTGAACCAAGCTGCTGTCCTGCTTACCTCTGCGCCTCATTGCTGGGCAGTAAAACGATTTGGGCCAAGCAACCCTGAATCTTAAGCCAGCAGCAGTCGACCTGACCACATCCAAAACTCCTTAGAGCTTTGGATTTTAGAGAATGAATGCTCAGATCACTTCTGGACTGAGTTTTGGGGGGAAAAAAACCTAAACCAAACCTAAGCAGTTTCCTAGCACTGCCTGTCTCTGCAATTGATGTATGTGCACCAAGCCTTCCCCAGGACAAGGTCACCTTGCCCAGACTGTTTGTGTGCCCAGGGCATTATTTCTGCACTCACATGGGGTCAGGACCAGCACAGGAGAGGTGGGCTCTTCTCCTATAGGATAGAAGTGAAAATATTGACCACTTTCCTGCTGGAGAGATACAGAATAAATAACAAGCTCCTGCTCTGGAGTGAAGGGTGCTGCATTCATCCTGATGCTTTGCACCTAGCTGGGATATTTGCTTGCTGAGGTGTGCAAAGGGATAGCAGTGCACAGGAGGATCTCAATCCCCATCACCTGTTTTAATCCCACACTGTTGGATGTCAAAATACATCAAATTTTCTCCTAAACACCTGTCTGTAGGAAAAAAAAAAAGAATGGATTTGGGAAGAACCAAGTTTAAAAAAAATCATCCATCACTCCAAACCCACTTTATGCCAAGATTCATCCTTAGGGACACAACAGGACCCCCACCACTGCCACCCTGGGCCCTGCCCTCCCCAGGGAACGTGGTGGTCCACGTGCTGTGGTGCAGAAGCCTCGTGAATCCTGGTTGCTGACTACCCCATAAACCCCAGTGCCCTCAGAAGAAAGGAAAAAATGGAAACGACTTCTCTCCTTCACGGAGGTCTCGTGGCCTTAAAACTTAATAGTCTCTCAAACGCTGTAATGCAAGAGGGGACTTTTATGGACTCGACAAGGGATAATATTATTAAGGTGTGTTATTATATTCATTCTAATATTTCATGAGATGGGGGTGGGGGGGGAGAGGGTGAGGGATAAAACCTTTCGCTGGGGAGTTCTGCGTTGTCTTATCCCTCCCCAGGGATGCGCAGAGGGGTCAATAGCAGCTGCTGGGGCTGCTCAGGTGGCAATGCCACTGTCACCAAGCAGACCTTCTCCTCCTCCTCCTCTCCCTTTCCCTTGTCCCAAGGCAGGTGTCCTGGTGGGAGGTACAGCCCTGCGGCGGCTCTTTGCTTTGGAAGCATGAGAGGTTTGGAGGGGATGGCTGAGTAAAGCTGTCTAATGACTTGAAAGCCTTGGCCACAGTCAATGGGGAGCAAATGGAGAGGACTTGGGAAGGAGCAACTTTTGCCATACTGAGAGGAGCCGTGCCTGGATCCAGTGAAGTCCTGGGGAGGGCAAAGCTTGCGCTTGGTTTTCTTGTCAGTGCTCAGCTCTGGCTGCCCCTCACCTAAGGTCTGAGAGAGGGGCTGTTGGCTCTGCTGGCAGTGCTTGCACGGTGTTGGGCTCCCCAGATCCCCGCTCACAGGCTGGGCGGAGGAGATGCTGAGGAGACACCCTGTGCCCAGGAACCAGGGCTGGCTCATCTTGGAAAGGATGGAGAGTGCTTTATTTTTGGCACTGCAATCCCTTGGGAAAGGCCTCACCAGCTGCAAAGGTTTACCAGAGGCAGTGAGCAAACAACCCCAGGATGTCCCCATCCAGCCATCTCCACCACGAGCAGAGGCAAAGGTGGTCCCAGCCATCTTCCACCACCCCATCCACTAAATGCCCTCACTATCCAAACAAGCACCACTTGATTGTCTCCTTTTCTACCCCTATCTCCTCCTCCTTTCTCCATTTCCCCCTTCCCTTCTTTCTCCCTCTTCCTACTCCTCCTTACCTCTCCAAGCCAAAGCGCCTGCCGGGATTTTGGAGTCCGGCCACTGCCCAGCTCTCGCCGTGTGTGGGCAACACCAAACAAACAGACTGTAAATAGAATACCCTCTCTCACACACACACATATTTTCTCCATTACCTCCGCTAATACTGTCTTTCTTCCATCTTGAGTTCAATGTTGGTTTTTGTCTCTCCCAAACCCCTCCTCCTCCTCCTCCCTGCAATTTATTCCAGCTGTGAAAACCTTCCTGCCATCCCCTCTGCCACACGGGCAGATAGGTGAGTGGCAGTGAGAGAAGCCCCTCTAAGCCACTGTGGATAATCTATCCCACATGTCTGACTTGGCTGCCGTCCCGCGCCGGAGCCCGGCCGGACTGTGCGGCTCCTGCCGAAATCAGCCGGGCCCTTTACGGGGCCAGACGCTTCCCTCCCCATGCTGGCAGAGAGCAGGACCAGGGATGAAACCAGCCATCGGAAGCTTTCTTTTCCCTGTATCCTTGTGTACTTAGTGTGACCTGAGCCAAAGCAGCGAGGTGAAGCCTGCAGGGAGGGAGGGACACCATGAGGAGGACCAGAGAGGACAAGCTACGAGCACATCTAAATATCTTCAGTCCCTGTGCTGAGCTAAGGATGTTGTGAAGCCAATCTTTGCTCATCTCAATACTTTTAAGTAACCATTTCCACTTCAGTATCAACCTGTTGGGAAAGAGGTCCCATCCTCCCCATCAATTGCTGGAGAGACAGCACAAATTGGGGTGCCTCACCCCAGATCCCCGAACCCCTCACAGGGCTGAGGAAAGAGCTTGGCTCTTAGGTGCCCTATAACCACAAACAAATAGTTACACACAACCCTCCACAAGCTGGGAAAGGGACTCAAGAGCTTTGCCATCCCAGCTGGATGCACTAAACTGTTTGGCTCTAACATGTTTAGATCCCTCTGTGGCTGATGGAGACAAAACCGAAGTAAACCCCGCGCATTATCACAGTCCCACGGCGCTGTATCAGTCAATAACGCATCCCAGTTCATAAGCACGTGCATAAAAAGCTCAGCTCACCAAATCCTCCCGTCTCTCTGCTGTGTGGGCTTTGGGGGTTGTTGGGTTTTGGGGTTTTGGGTTTTGTTTTTTTTTTTAAATAAATACATATCAAGGCTTTTGCAGAACAGAAATGAGAAGCATGTTTGGCAGCTGGCAGAACTTTTGTGCCAGAGCCAAAGCGCCGTCCTGCCTGCCAGATCTATTTGTCTATCACTCAGAGCTGCCAGTCAAGGCAACGCCGCCGGCACCCAGGGGACGGCTGCCAGCAGGACCCCTGGAGACTCGGTGGGGGAAGAGCCTCCCTAAACCTTTAAAGACCACTTGATTGAACAGATAGCTCTAGTTAAGCAGTGGCTCCTGCTGGGCTATTTTCCCCTGGCTTCCCTGTGGTCCCAACACCAAGCAAATAGACAGGAATTTCCTATTGAAGCCCAAGAGTGTGGAGAGAAGTGAGGTGTAATCCTGGAGGAGAGGTGTAATCCTCACTTTCAAGCAGATTTGAGGCAGAAGTGGTCCATGTCCAGCATCCCGTGGTGCTAATCGATGTGGCCTCAAGGCTCTCTGGAAGTTGTGTCTGTCTGACCATGTGGCTTGCCCTGATTTTAGGCTAATGAGGATCTTTACATGTCCCTTTGTCCCACTATTCTCCATCCCAGGTGGCTTTTCTTTGTCAGCTCAGCCTGGAGACCTGGAGAAGACCTGGAGAAGAAGCATGGCTGAAAGCACCTCTCCAAAACAAAGTGCCAGCCAGCTCTTCACTAAGCTTCCATGACCACCCACACTCCGAGACTGCAGCATCTGCAGGGCATGCCACTTTGCTGTCCTCAGAGGACAGGTTAACTTTGATCACCCAAAAAGAAAACAGGGCAGATCAATCCATCCATCCACCCGTCAACTATGTTCTTCTCACCTGCCTTTCACCTTCCTATCACGGCTGCAGACCCCCAAAAGAGCCAGAGCCTGGTGGGGTGAGCTCCATCCCACCACGATGAGCAGGTTAGCTCATTTTTAAAAGGCAGGAACATGTAAAACCAATCAATGGAAGCTCTTCTTTGTGAGCCTGTGTCCGTGGCAGAGCAGAGGACTCATGGGCTAAAGGAAGCAGTGTTTCATACGTGAAGTGCAGGCTCAGGCACCCCAGTGAGGTCCTAACTCCTCCAAAGTGCACATCTGCTCACTGAACGTTGTCTCCCACCTGATGGAAGAAGTTGAGTCAATGTGTGGATTCGTTCCAGATGGGGACTGTAGGTGCCATCATCTGAATTCAAATCAAAAATCTCCGTGCTGAGCAGGAGGCAAAGCCAAAAATGAGAGCAAGTACAACCCCACAGCCTCTGCTCCCTCTACCTTTTCCCCACTCTCCTTCTCCCCCATCCCCATCTTCCTTTGCACCACCAAATCAGGGCGGTGAGGTCCTTCCTCCACGCTTGGCTCTTTGTGGGAAGCACCCTCATCATTTCCAAGAGAAAAAAACCAGATTGCTAGATGGAAATCCCACTGCCCAGAGGAAAATAACGTGGGCAGTGAATAGGTAAAGCCCTGTTAGCATTTGTGTGAGGTTTGGGCCTGAGGTGATGGGGGAAGGACCCGGAGAAGGGATAACAGCAGAGGAGCGGAGAGGGTGCAGTAAGCCCAGGAGGGGAGTGGACCTCTCCTGCACAACTCCTGGGATATTGACTGCTGGGACACAAAAGTGGGGAGAAGAAAGGAGAGTAATGGCCCTGGATTTCCCCCAGATGTGTGGCGGGCCCACATGATTGATGGCATCTGTCTTCTGCTTTATTAAACTTGTGCAGCCATGTTCAGCCGGGGATTTGCAAGCGGCTTAATGAGCATTAGGGAGGAATCTCCTGGCAGGACGGGGAGATTTCAGGGGTTTGCTGAGCCACTGGCAGGAAATGTCCTGCACAACGCAGCGTGGCTTGCAGGACAGGGGCTGGGACGCCGGGAGCCAAGGGAAGGGCGGAGGGGTGATGACTGTGGGGATGCATCGCTGCCACCTCACCCAATGGGATGTGGGTGCTACTGGTCCGAAGGTGGGTGATAGCTGGGAGGAGGTCTGGTGCTGGCTTAGGAAAACACACCTTTGTGCATGAACGGGCCAGGACATGTGCAGGAATTGGTGACAGCAGCCTTGGTTTGCTGTCTAGGTCCTGAATCCACACTCAGAGCTCAGATGGGAACATCCTGAGTGACAGTTCACTGGTGTGTTCAGGGATGAGTTAGCATGAGGGTCCTTTTTCTGTGTGGGGCTCAAAGGGCATTTTGAGAGAAGGGTTACCACAGAACCTGAGGTCTGGCTTGGTCTCTGCTTGGTCTCTTCAGCCTTTGCCTCCTCTCTTCCCCTTTGACGGGGGATTGCAGAGTGCCAAGGCCAACCTCATGTCACATGCCTGCTTCTCCCAGGAGATGCCTGTGTACCTGTGCACACAAGTGTGCACAAATGTGGACAGCATTTGCATGGCCCTACGTGCAGAGTGAGGATGACTGACACAGAGCTCTTCACCTGCAAACAGCTGTAAATCTAAAGCCTGATTTTAAAAGTTTCTCAGCTGTGGAGGAACACGGGACCTTCCCCATGCCCCTCTGACCCAGAAAATCCCTCCAGGGTATTTCCAAGCAGCTTCTACACCCCTATTACACGAACCACTCTGTGAGGCCCCACATGTGCGGGGCACTGTGGCCATGCTAGTGCAAGGCCACTGAAAAAAATGCCCTTGTCTCTGCCCTGACCACTGAAGACACACAGTGCCTTGATTTTCTGCCAGGCCCCCCATCCTTCCAAACCCTGTGGGCTACGTTCCCTCCTTTCAGTTAACACGACCCTTTTCTGCATTGCTTTAAGGTGCTTCTGTGATGGAAGACACCCCTGGATGAGATACCACAGGATGAAGTAGTTTGCTTTTCCCTCTGCCAGTCTCTCTCCTTTAATCCTTTACCTACGTCACTCTGGGCTCCATCCACACCCTCTCTGCCCTGGGCACGTCAGGATCACAAGTCTCTGCACAGACTCGGGCCTCCTGACACACAGACAGTGTTTTGAAATGGAATCACTTTGGTTTCTCTCCATTCCAAACCTGATTTTTCACTTTTTACATTGGATTTTTGTTGCTGTTGCTGTTTAAACCTTCAACATGGGCTGCAGCAGCTGGAGACTTCATCTGGCATTTGAAAAGCAAACTGGGAATCATCCCCAGTACCGAATCATCCCCAGTACTCAATCTCTCCAGTACCAAATCATCCCCAGTACTCAATCTCTCCAGTACCAAATCATCCTCAGTACCGAATCACCCCCAGTACTGAATCTCTCCAGTACCAAATCATCCCCAGTATTGAATCTCTCCAGTACCAAATCAACCTCAGTACCGAATCACCCCCACTACTCAATCTCTCCAGTACCAAATCATCCCCAGTATCGAATCATCCCCAGTACTGAATCTCTCCAGTACTGAATCTCTCGAGGACCCCTTCCACAGCATTGGCTTTAAAGGGTTTCCAAAGAAGTTCTTAAAACTTAAAGAAAAGGGGAATTTTTGGGAGCAAGTCAACCCAGAGCAGTGAGTTCCAGGTGGTGGCCATTGCCCCCACATCAGGGCTGGCCGGGGAGTCACCAGAGGTGATTCCCCCCTCCACAGCCAGACCCAAGGAAGCAAACTCAGCTCAGCCCCACTGGGAAACATGCCCTCCAATCCCCCCATCCCTCCTGCCTCCTGAGCCCCTGCGCTCCCTCCTTCCCCCAGAGCCTCCTCCTCCTCTCCAGCTTGGTTGTTTTTCTTATTTTAATTTTTTTTTTTTCGGGGGATTTTATTATTTTTTTTTTTGTGCCTCTCTTTGTCAGAATTAGTCAGGGCTGAACTGCCTCCACTCCCCAAGGAGACCCTATTTCACCCTGCCTAAAGTTCACCGCCTTGTCAAACCGAGCTAATCTCCTGCCGGGGAAGGAAAAAGGCTCATTTCAAACTGCTGCACATTCGGGGAGCGGCTGGGGGGAGGAGGAGGTCTTCCTGGCTCCAGCCTGAAAAGACCCCGGACAATAATACCCCTTTTGTTCTAGGACAGTGGGAGGGGGCTCGGCGGTAGGAATGAAAGATGGGGGATATTAAAGGAGCAGGTGAAAGACATGCGTCTTCAGCAGTCACAGATAAGAGCCGACCCCCTTCTAATCTGACTGAAGCTTATTATCTTACTGCCACAGTCATTACTATTAATATTAAATACCAAAAAAAAACCACCCCTGCATGAGACAACAACCTTAAAGAGGCTGCTCTAAAGCATCGGAAGATGTGGAGGTAAAGCTGGTGGCTTGGGCCAGATTTGCAGCCAGGATTCTCTGGGATGCTTGGCCAGTGTTTGGTGGTGGAGGAGCTGCTCGGGCTGGAAGTTGGTGCATTCAAAGCAGCAGAACTCTCAGGCCAGCAACTCTTAGTCCTCTTAGCAGAAAGCAGCAAAACTGGGGGTTCTTGGAGTACCTGGGGTATACGTGAGGTAGCAGAGGAGCAGGAGCTGGGAGCAGGAGAAGGAAAGTCCTGCTGCTTGGGCTTTTCGGGGGGGCTTGGCTGGATGGGGCCACAGGGCTCATGGCTGGGTTTAGAGGCGCCTCTAAGATGAGATGTTTTATAAGGAAAGGAGGGAGAGACTCAGCACAGCCTGGGGAAGGGGGAATCCAGGAGAAACAGGGCACGTGGAGAGACTCACTCCCTGTTTTCCCCCTTCTCTGCTCACCGAGCATCTTGCCAGCCTTCCTCAGTCTCATCAGCTGCTGATGCCCCGCTGCTGGGGTAGGGGGGGGAAGTAGCTCTCAGCCCGCCCTGACTCAGTCTCCAAGTGTCCCCCAGCTTCATCCCTGCCACAGGTGGCCTTGGGAAAAGCACTTGGTGGTTCTTTGTCCCCTTTCCCCCCTCTACCAAGGTTTCCTTTGTTCCAGTTAGTCCATAGGCTCTCCAGGGCGGGGGATCCTCCCGGAGCCTGTTTGCACAGCGTTCGCCCCAGCAGCCCCGCGCTGCCTCTGTAAATACCAGCCCTGCAGCACAGACAGCAGCCCAGCAGCTCCGGAGGTCCCTCTCCCACCAGGAGCCCTGGCTGGGCAGGAGGGGAAGCAATTCTCCTCCCAGCATGTAAGAGGGGAGCTTCCCAGCCGAGAAGAGGGATTATTTTGGCTGTAATTTGACAGACCCTGTTTCTGGGGTGCTGATGGGTTTTGTGTGTGGAGAGGAATGGGTGGATTTGGGAACTGGGCTGGTTATTCTCCATGTCAAGAGGTTACTAAATGGCAACTGAGCATCCCTTTTGCCCCAGCCCATGGAGCAATGGCCCCAGCCTTGCTCAGGGACTGAGCTGTTCTCCCAGGTAGGACCAAATTCACTCCCTGACGGGCACAAGCCCCCCCTTGCCATAACCCCGCTGAGCCAAGGACCGGCCAAAGCAGGTCAGAGCGGGCTCTTTGTGCAGCAGCTGGAGCACAAGCAGGCGGCTGCGCTGGCACAGTTGGGATGTTTGCTCTCCCTGCTGACCTCTCCCGTCCACCTCCTGCCCTCCCTCCGCAGCTCCTCCACGGCACGGCGGGGGGGGCAGTGGGGACGCGCAGCAGCTCCTGCCAGATGTGTGTGGGTTTGCTTGACAGAAAGCTGAGGGGGTCTTTGCTGCCCTGGGGAAGGGATGCTGACATCCAAGCAGCAGTGCCACAGCTCACAGCACTTGCTGGACTATCATTTATTAACCAGTCTGGGGCAGGAGGTACCAATGGGGAAGAAAGCCCCCAGGACTGGATTTGCCTGCTAGTTTGGGTAAGGAGCTGGGGGCCATTACTCCCTGCCTTGCACTGGTGTGGCAGCAGACCCTGAGCATGAGGATGCAGAAGGTTCAGGGCCAAGCTCCAGGCATGGCTATGTCTCCAGAAAATCACAGTCCGCTCCATCACAGGAAGAGGCCTGTGTGGTCAGACCCTTCATCCAAAGGCTCACAGCTCTGATCCTGAACCCCACCAACCTCACTGCAACAAAAGAGCCTCTGAAAGACCAGCCAGGACCCTTTCCTTGTTGGCTGCACCTGCACGAGGCGGGCAGAGCTGGGCACCACGTCCGGCAGCCTTTCCCAGGGCACCGGGGCTGCCCGACGCGGTGGGAGAGCTCTCGCCCGGGTGAGGCACCGAGGAGGAATGTTTGCAGCAGCCTCCTTCCCCTACAGTAAACATGAACGGATGACCCCAGAGCGACATGCTAGGGTTGAAATAGTCTGTCTGTGCACTGGAGAGCCGTGGGAATGCAGCGACGGTTACGTCACGCCGGGGAGATGGTTCAGCCTCGGGGACCGTGGGCGCAGCCGTGGCCTCTGTGAGTTGGGGCTGGGTGGGGGGGGGGGTTGGGGGTCTCTGGTTTGGCTGTGCCCTGGGCAGGAAATGCATGCAAACCGCCTGAGGAAAGGATAATGCAAGGAGGAAAGGATAATGTGGATATTTATTATCATCTCCTGGCTAGGATGTGTTGAGTTGGCAATGGCTGTGCTTGTGGTGGGATGCTAAGATGCACTGGCTAGTTTATATCAAAATATAACTCATCCCTCTGCAGCTGGTGGAACTGGGTGGGATATCACAGAATCATGGAATCACCAGGTTGGAAAAGACCTTTGAGATCATCGAGTCCAACCATACCCATCCTCTACTAACCTGTATCTCTAAGTACCTCATCTACCCATCTGTTAAACACACCCAGGGTGGGTGACTCAACCCCCAGGCTGGGCAGCCTGTTCCACATCCCCACAACTCTTTCAGGGAAGACTTTTTCCCTAACATCTGATCAGAGTGTTAAGGGAAGAACTTCTGCTCATCTATGTGGCTTCTTGTTTCCACCAGAGAAGGGCTTCCAGAAAGAGATGGGAAAAACCCCAGCAGGGAAACAGCTCAAAGCCTTGCACAAGTTTGCTTGGATGGAGCAAAATGGGAAATGCCCGTGCTTCAAGCTGATGGGGGATGGGGGGCAGAGGCCACAAATCCAGCTCATTACATTATACTCGTTCTGTGTTTTGTGGGTTCCAGGAGCCCAGAGGCCTCTGAGCAGGTTTTTTTACCCTTTTACACCCAAAGCAGATGGATGTAGCTGTGCTCCAAAGCACCAGGAGCCTGGAGGGTGGTGTGCAGGGGGGTGACATGACCACCGTGTTGGTGGCATGACCACCAAGGGAAGCCAAGGCACACGGAGCGACACCAGCAGATTTACCTCCAGTTTGGGCCCAGAACAAGAAGTCAGGATGGAGCTCTGCAGTGTGGGATGGAGCCTGGAGTTTGCCACCTTCTGAACGGAGATTGACACCTCCAGAAAGAAAAGGCCTGGCCATTAGCACGTGTGACACCCCTTTCCAGCAGCTTAACACAGTTATACACTTCACCCTCCAACAGACAGAGAAAATTCATCCTATTAATCACAGGATCACAGAATCACAGAGTTGTAGGGGTTGGAAGGGACCTCGAGAGCTCCTGGGGTCCAACCCCCCTGCCAAAGCAGCTCCCCAGCTCATACTGCACAGGGCGGTGTCCAGATGGGGCTGGAGTCTCTCCAGAGAAGGAGACTCCACACCCCCTGGGCAGCCTGTCCCAGGGCTCCCTCACCCTCACTGGGGAAAAGTTCTTCCCCATGTTGGTGTGGAACTTCCTGTGCTCCAATTTGCAGCCATTGCCCCTTGTCCTGTCCCCACAGACACTGAAAAGGGGCTGGCCAATTCCCCCTGCATCCCATCCTTCAGATATTGATAACCATTGATTAGGTCCCCCCTCAGTCTGCTTCTCTCCAGGCTGAACAGCCCCAGCTCTCTCAGCCTTTCCTCACAGGATAGATGCTCCAGGCCCTTCAGCATCTTCCTAGCCCTTCTCTGGACTCTCTCCAGGAGATCCCTGTCCTTTTGATCCCAGGGAGCCCAGCACTGGACACAACACTCCAGGTGGGGCCTGAGCAGGGCAGAGCAGAGGGGGAGGATCCCCTCCGGTGACCTGCTGCCCACACTCCTCCTGATGCCCCCAGGATCCCATTGTCTCTCTTAAATAATAACACGGGCCCCACACTGGTACGGATTAATACTCAATATCCATGAACACCGACTCTGCATAGGGCACGTCTGCCCTGAAAGGGCATGGGGGATGCCATGGCTCTTACGAAATCAGGCAGGGAAGGGTGACTTGTTGCTTAGCTTCACACCGATACCTGTTTTCATAAGACCAGCCCACCGAAGCACGGATGGAGGCTGTGGCAGTATCATGCATGCCAGCAATTTTCCACTCCTGTTTTTCAAAGCTAGGTACATATTTATTTTTTTAATTTTTTTTGCTCTAGACAGCCTGAATGTGCTGTTCCTTATCTAATCTGCTATTGATGTGTCTGTTAGACAAGGTATGCAGCATGTGTCACTTCTGAATACCAGCATTCAGGACCAGCAAGCTGCTCTGGATAAGCTATTAATATTTCTTTGCCTTTCGCAGCACACGAGGCTTTCTCTTTACAGATCTTAAAGCACCCAGTTCATTAGTTCATTATCCTTCCAGTTTATAAACCAGGAATAAGCAGTGTCTGTAGAGACAAACCAGCCTTTGACACACGCATGAAACCGCATCAAGTCAAGGGAAACAACAGCAATGCCATGCATGTAACTATAGCAGAGAACCAGACAGCCCCAAAAATAAACCCAATTCCCCATGCTGCGTTAAGTGTTGCCTGATAACACTCAGTTTGAAACAGGCAGGATGCCCTGCCATTCCTGAGATGTAGGCTATTTTGGTCTTAGCAAATATTAATTAAGCCTCCAAGGATGGATATTTGTAGTATCTTTTGCTCTTGACACAACAAAAATAATCTGAAGAAGCTACAAGAGTAGGCAAATAACTCTGTTTACTAAATAAGTGCAAATATCCTGATCCAGCTGGATACACCAGGATGTTTTGTCCTCCCCTCCTGCATAGGCTGTGCCCACATAACACTGTCCCAGTGATGGAAAAGACGAATTTCCAACAGAAACTGGGTTTTGCTCCATAACTTTAATTAAACGTTGGGGTGAGGTAAACCAACCTCCTTGCTGGGAGCCCCAGACCTTTGGGCAACACAGCTCCAGCCACCAACTTCTTTCCAACTCCAAAGCCTGAATTTGGGCTCATAAATCCCTATTTAAACAGCTGAACAAGAATCCTCTGGAGTTGATAACTCCAGGGTGGGGGTGGGGGGATGATATAGAGATGTGCTGTGGTTAATGCTGTGGTTGTTGATATCATCACCAACCCCAAAATGGGGTGTCGGGTGCTTTATAGCTAATCGGAAGGAAGAGTCTCTTCTCCAAGGACAGCAAAATCCGCCTCTAATTAATTGTAGGAGCCGTGGGTGGAAGAGAGCAGCCAGACATATGTACATACTCACAGTTGCTCTGCAGTGGGTCAGGAAACGGGGGGGGTTCTCCACTGAAAACGTGAGGATGAGGGTGTTTTCATGGGAGAAGCTGAACTAGTGTCAGAGCCTGAAACACGGCAGTGGGGGGGATGCGACTGACCCCTGATCTCTGGATAGCCCAGGATGGGGAAGGCAGGTCCACAGCCCTGGTGTGATTAGGTTTTCAATGTAAAATTAAACAATTCTGGAGGGATAAAGCACATTTCACAGGTGGAAGCCCTTGCTACCCATATTGGCATGAGAGAGGAAACCAATTTCCCATGGAAACCCCTTTCTGAGGTGAGTTGGGAGCAGGTTTACACACACCTCTCAGGCCAGGTAAACTCCATGGCTTAAACCTGGGGGCCTGGCTCTGGGCACACACCCCTGGCTTTGGGCAGATAAACCAGGACCTGGATTTTTGGAAGAACAGCAAATCCCTCCAGTACCAGACCCTGTTTCTGGGCAGGATGGTACCAACCCTTGTGGGATTTGTGTTTATCTGGGTGGAAACAGGGGCAGGATTCAGTGGGTTTGTCCCTCTGGGCTGATCCTAGTAAAATAAGTAAAAAAAATAAAAATAAAGAGGAAAATTGGGGGGAAAAAAAAAGCAGGAGGTGGCAGGGAAGGTGGAATTAATAAAAGGCAGGGATTAAAAAAAGAAAGGAGAAGAAAGTTTTATGAAAGAAAAAAAAAAGAAGAAGAAGAGAAAGAGGAGAAGTAACTTCACAAAGTGTCGCTTAATTCAAAGCTTTTACTTTGGCTTTTCCACCTCGGAAGCATGAAAGCAGCTAAATTAGCAAAACAGAAGTAAACTGTTGACTGCTTCATTGCAGGATTAAGTGTGATAAATGGAGGTTTTGTTCAGCCTCTGTCCAGATGTTGTGTCTACGCTGGGTGTTTTTTTTCCTTCTTTTTTTTTCTTCTTCTTTTTTTTTTTTTAACATTCTTGGCCTCAGGCCCATATATATTTTGGATACTGCAGGGAGTATATAATATCATTGGAAAATGATGTGGTCTGGTAACCTTTTAAATAACATTTCCTCCCTCCTTCTCTTTTCTAATAGTTTGTTTTTCTTTCCATGTTTTCCTTTTATTGGGGGAAAATTTTTTTGGGGGGGAAATTAATGAGGCCAAAGTTTTAAAACAAACAAAACAAACACACACACACACCCCCCCCAAACTAACCAAAACAAAAAATAACCCCAACCCTGCTCTATTCCCCTCCCCATTTAGTGGGAGGGGGGGTGAAAAAAAGAGTTAAGGGACTTGTAAGGGCGCAGGCTTAGGATGTGTTTGGGACTTCTTTTTTTTTTTTTTCCTGTCTAGAAAACCTTCCTGATGATTTTTTAACATTCCCAGTGCACTTGGCCCAGAAGCCAGGCTGGGTTTGGGACAACAATTCCAGTTCCTTGCTCTGTTTGCGTTGTGGGAGCCCCTCCTCAACCCCAAAAGTGCTTTTTTCTTTCATTTTTGCCTTGCATGTCATGAATCGGAAGTACCTGTCGCTCCTGGAAGCGCTGGATGGAGGAGGATGACCAGCCTTTCCTGAATCTCAAAGGACAGCATCCAGCAGGAATTCAGACCTCCCAATTTTAAGCAAAACAAGGCAGGGAAGGTGGTGAGGGCAGTGCCTGCAGAGCTGTGCAGCCGTCCCAGTGGCATCGCTGAAGGGGATGAGGATGCTGGCCCCTTCCCCATGGCTGGGACATGTTCCCCTGGGATCTTAGCATCCCATATCCCAACACCCCCCCCCCAAAACAAAATAGCAAAGTCTTATTTTTGCATCTCTGTCATGATGTGTGTTGTGCCAGTGGCCAGGAGCTGCTTTACCCCACTGCTACAGCTTCTTCCTTGGGGAGACACTCTGGCACCCTGATACTCCACGCTCCCCTCTCACCTCCCATGCTCCCCGTGGGGCTCCCAGGTTGGGTTATTTTTTCAGAGTCCACCTTAAAATCCCATCTGGGCAGGGCTGTGCCTCCCTTGGCTCTGCTCTGCTTTGGGAGAGGAGCCCGGCCCAAGCTAAAATTGTGCTGTTGACTCACTGGCAGGGCTGGGGGCCGGCACGCCACTTCAAGGCAGCTCAAAGAGCATCTGGGGTCTCACCCCAGAGGGGAAAGACCACGCTGCTTTAACCCTATGAGGGCAGCACCCCGCTGCCCTTTTTTGGGGGGAAGCCCTGCCCTCTGGAGTGCTACGGGTGGAGGGATAAACGGGGGAGCAGCGTCAATGGTAATGGGGAGGGGGTACCAAAGTGGAGTGGTTTAACCCATCAGTGCCAGTCAGCCTGGGGAGTTAGGGCAGGACAAAACGAGGGTGTTCACCACCCAAGTGTGGGGTTTTACCCCTTGCAGCAGGGTTTGGATGTCCACAGCCACATCATGCAGAACTAGATGTACAGTTCAACAGCCCTTAGTGCTTCCTGCTCTGCCCACGTGCGGTGAAGGGCAAACGCAGTGATCCATCCAGGTCAGTGCCAGGGCTCTTGTGACTGCAGCCATCTGGGAATGGATGGAGAAGCATCCCCAGGACAGTGCCATGAGGATGGCCAGCACGGAAACCCGCCGTGACTCTCAGGTGCTGCCCCTGGCCGAGACACAGAGCTCAGGTACTCTCTTCCCAGGGTGGCCGGGCTGTCCTGGCATAGTTTATGGCTGTGTCGCCGGGAAGCAGAGCTACACTGAGACAAGTCCCCATTCCCCATCATGGCCCCATGTCCTGTGCATTTTGTTTTCTCCAAGGTGACGTTAAACACACTGAAACCCCCTCCCCCCCTCCCCAAAAAAAAGGTGAGAATTTCGGCAGATAAAAAAGCAAAGCAGCAGCCGTTCGCAGCAGTAAACACCTCAGAAAGTCACTCTCAATTTTTCTCCCCACCACCACCTCCCTGCCTCCCCTCCTCTCCCTCTCCTTCCCTCTCCTCTCTCTCTCTCTCTTAAGGTAGCAGCGTGGGAGCTTTGCCAAAATCACTGCGGTCCCGTGGGGAAGCTTTCCTCTCACTGAAAGAGCCCTTGCGCCTGCCAGCCCAATTAAAACAACGTGAAAGGAAAGCAGCATCTGGAATTGCGCTGCCTCTCACAGCCAAGTCACAATTGTTTAGTCTGAAAGTCGTTTCAGGGAGAGCGGGGCTGGCTGGCTGAGCAGTGGCCCCCACATCTGGATTTGCGGCTAGACAGCCTCTTTGGCTGCAGTCCTGTGTGCATGTGCATTTTTAACTTTAGGATATGCTGACAAGTTAAGAAGTCAGAAAGTCAGTCACAGTAACAGCCTCCGCGGCCCCTTCCTCCCTCCGCCCCTTTCTAACACACACACGCAGTTGACTAAATACAATTTTCTGACATCCTTTCATCTGGAGAGAGTTTCTTCCCTTTCCAGCCTGCAGCTCAGGTCCCCGATGAGTTATTTGAGCTGAGCCAACACATGTGAACAAAAAGTCTTCTCTTCGCTTTATGCTCAAGGGCCCGTCTGTGCTACCCCACGTTTCACCGGCAGCGGGGCTCCGTCCTGCTCCTACTGCAGCTGCCTGGCTGTGGGGACCCTCACAGCCACCTTGCCACTGCCCTCGTGGGGTTTTGCTCATGGTGATGATAGGGGCTGGGATGTTTTTGGGGTTGAGCTGCCCATCGGGGTGTGCAGCCTGGTGGCTCAGAGGGCCGGGGTGTGCTAAAAACCAGGCTACCAATCCCCAGCAGTGCCGTGGGAGTGATTCCAAGCCAGACTCACCGTGTTTTAGCCAAAGGGGGTTTTTTTGCCTGAGTTTATTTTTGTATCCTCTGGAGCCCTGGCTGTGGCTGAGATGTCGGGGTGTTGTTCATACTTATGGCATGCAGGATCCCCAAAAATGAGATGGGGAGGGTGAATCCAAACGTTTATAGACACAGCTCAGAAAAGGCCACTGGCCATGCTGCCATCACCAGCTTGCATTCAGTACCCAGAATCGTCCCAAGCCTCCACCAGTGTGGTTTCGCCTTCCCAGGAGCCAGGACAAGCAGCAAGGAGAGCGGGGCTGGCCCAGGAGCCTGGCATGGTCCAGCTGCAAACACTTTGGGAATGGCTTCACATCCCACCCTCCTACAGACCAAACCAGCAGTGAGATGCTCCAGAGAAAAACCCCTTTTCATAACCAACAACTTCCCTCCAAGCCACCACCACAAACAGCACGACGGAGCTAACAGCATCTTGCCTGGCTCCTGCTACGTCCCTCCCTTTGCCCAGCTGTGCTTTGCTGGATTCTTCTGCGTCAAAGCCGTAAAACAGCGATAAAACAGGGGAAAGTTTCCATTTGGAGGGAGGTGGCTGTTACGGGCTGGGGCCCCACTGGCACCTGGACCCGTTCTGGGCTCTGCTCTCAGCCCTGAGCCAGCTGCACAAGGGCTGCTCCACGTTATGGCCACAGGTTTACCAAAGTGGCTCCTGATTCGGGGGCTGAGCGCAGCAAGGGTTGGGTGCAGGGATCTCAAGCTCCACAGGCTTGTGGATTCCCATGGAGACCCACCCCAATAAAGCAAATGCCATACATCCAAGGGTTGCAAAGCCCAGGGCAATGCTCTGAGGTTTCCCCTCCAGGAAAGCAGCTTTTTTGCTTCTTTTTCCCCCTTTGTTCCACCCAGAGCTAAGTTTATCCTGCCCCTCACCCCAGCATCAGGCCATGCCACTTGGCCTTTGTACAGCCCAGGTTAACCAGCACCCAAAAACTGGGTTCCATCCTTTACTAGGAATAAGAGGACAGGGGTGGTGAGGAGATCCCAGGGACTGTCTGTCTCTGAGCTCCCCTGGATTTAGGGTGAGTTATCACGCTCTGGAGAACGGCTGCTTTTCCAGCTGCCCTTTGCACACTCCCTGGGTGTCGCGGGTGCTGCCTGCACCTCTGTCCCTGTATGTGCAGGAGCGTCGCTACCCAACAGGTTTAGCAGCTCTGAAGGGCGAGTTCTGCCGTTTCGAAAGGCTCCCGAATACATGTTGTTCACAAAGCTCTCCTGGATAAATAAATACCAGCATTTCTCCCCTGACCTTTGCTCTTTTGCCGGGTTTCTCCTAAATGCAGAGCATACAAAAGCACCTTTTATCTCCTGAGAAGCCCTCGTGTCTCTGTGTCCCTCCGCACGCAGCAGTGCAGAGGGACACCTGGGAACCGTCATCTTCATCTTCCTCCCACCCGGCAGCCTCAGATCGTGGGCTCACAGCAGACCCAGAGTTTCTCCTGCCTTTTGCTGAGGGGCAGGAGGAGGGATGGAAAAGCAGTACCAGCAGTACCAGCCTCCACAAATCCCACGGGAAGCCTCCAGTTTATTCTGAGACGGGCTGAAAACCCTGTGCCACCCCGCTGCCATGCCTGCCCCAAATAAATTTGTTGGGGTTTTCTTTATTTGCCTTCCTCTTCCCAAGCCTGCTGGGGTAGGGAGGTCATATCTCCAAGTGTGACTGGCTGGCCAGAGCTTTTGCAGTTTTATCAGGAGTCTCGTGGTAGCTGCGTGTTTACTCTGAAACCTGTCGTGTGGCTTTGTTCGCTCCAGCTTGCTAAAACCCTGGGAGATCCAGGGAGCTAGAGAGCCACATGGGAGGCAAAAATCTAGGAATAAAAGAAAATGAAAACTTTTAGGAATCTAGACCTTCTCCCTTATAACCTTCTCCCTGCAGGGCCTGCATCATAGATCTTTGGTGGTGCAAGAGCAGCCACTCGTCCTCTGGCTGTGCAGCGACCCCAAGCATATTGGATGATGGAGCATCCCCTGTGCTGGCTCCAAGCTTTCACCCACCCTGAGGTTGCTCTTGCTGTTGGGAAGCAGCTCTTGCTATCGATAACTCCCTGAGTGATGGCTGGGTAAACTCGCCTTGTTTACCAACGTGGGTGTCATACTGACAACAAACAGGTCCCTACCTGAGTGTGTCATAAGCGAGGGAGGATGGTAAATAAGAAATGACACGTAATGCTGCTGCAAAGCCCTGGGCTGCTGGAAACAAGGGAACAGATTCCTCCCCTGCATGGCACGCTGCAAATCGAAGGCTCGGTCAGCTCCTTGGAAGACATTGGAGGAAATGATGCAGACTGCTTGAAGAAAAGGAGATAGAATGTTTTGCAGGTTCTTAGGGGCAAGGATTGTCTTTATTCAGAGTTTGCCCAGCACCCAGGGGCATTGTGGCAGGGTTGCGGGACAGCTCTGCTGGGCACAATGCCTGGGGATGGAAGCACCTTGTGCAGTGCCTGTAGCTGCTGGCACACAGACAGTGACATGGGACACTGAAGCTGGCTCCCAAGGAGCCCCCTGCACCCAGGGCCGTGGCCACAGCCCGGATCTTGCTTTGCTGTATCTTCTTCTGTGCTACATCCGAGGAGTGGTAATTACAGCCGTGCTAGAATCTCCTAATTACCTTGGTGTGGGCGTCAGACAAACCCACAGGCTTTGGGGAAATTAGCCTGGGTTTCACCAGAAAGCCCATCAAAGCCTGACGCAGCAGCCCTGGGTATACCCAGGCACGAGCAAAGCCAGAAAACACCCCTTGTCATGCCAGCTGCCCTGGCCGTGGGGCTGGGAGCATCCCCCCATCCCCAGGTCTGCTTCACCCCTTCCCCAACCATGTCCAAGCACATCCTGCTGCATCCAGCCTTTTGGCTCTGGTGGATCCAGCCCTCCCCACTGGCAGAACCCCCAGACACAGCCCCATGTCCCCCACATGCTGCTTTTCTTCACACACAATGTGGGCTGTTGGGGTGCTTGCAGAGGGGGTGGGAAGGCTTGAGTCTCCCAGGCATGAAACCATCCTTGGGGTTGGTCCTGGTTGGTGCTGCCAAGTCCCAGGAGGCCTCAGCAGCTTGACAAATCCTCCCAGCTTAGGTGAGAACCTCTGGATTTGGTGGGAGCCTGGAGCAATCACTGCAGGGTGAGATGCAAAAGGCCCCAGTTAAAATCAAGGTGGGATTTTGAAGCACTATGGGCAAATGCTCTTCCCAATAAATGGCTCAGCTCCTCCAAAAGCACTTTCAATCTGTCTCTTCCCATTTCTTCTTCTTATGGTGGAGTCAGAACTAGCCTTGCTTGAAGCAGGACCATCTAATATTTAAACTCTGGTTTAAATTTGAACTCCCCTCACTCCCCGAGCATCTTTGAGAACATCCTTTCCCCCTGCCTCACCTTCCCCACCTGTGAAATGGGGCTGAAAACACACTGAGAAGATAGAAAGTGCCTCAGGCTGAACAGAGTCCTGGCTGCTCTGGCAGCAACTCCGATGCCTCTTGGTTTTTACCAGTGGTTTAATGAACCCTGCTCTGCGAACCAGTCCAGTGTGACAGCAGCATGCCCCGTGGAGGTGCTGAGCCATCAGTCGTGAGGTGATGCTGGGACCTGCTCTAAATTTATCATCTTGGGGAGCCCCACTCTGATCACAGGGGTGAAAAATATCACAGGTATCACATTTGCCATGGGAGGTTGGTCCCACAGGCCGGGGATGCTGAGTGTGACACGAACAAGGACACAACTTTTCATTCACTCCCGCGTGCTCAGCCCTCTCCACCCGTGTCTCACACACACACACACACACACACACACACACACATGCACAAGGGGGTTTCTGGGTTTATTTTATATTTTCCATCGTAAAGATTTGTGTCCGTGCTGCTCTCCTATCAAAGCCAGCACTGGCCCCTAGGATAAACATGCGGTCAGAAGACAGAAAACTCCAGGCTAAAACACTATTCGTTTCACCCGTAGCAGCATAAACTGAGAGGCTTTTAAGAAGGGCGAATGGTTTTCAGTAAATCTCTCATATCAGCAGAAACCTTTGAAAGAGTTTGTTTAAAGGCTGTGGAGATAAACAGCCCAGCCAAGTGTTTGTTTAAGATGTATGTACTCTGTGTCGACTGGTAGGCTGGTATTTATATCAAGGGGTTGGGGGGGAGTGGGGAAGGAGGGCTGGGATCTTTTTGACCCTTTGCTGGCTACGGCTGCAGGAATTGGGGTGTTTTGGGAGCTGGATGGGCTGGGCTGGGTGTCATGCAGGACCTTGGGCTGCAGCTGGGGACAAAGCCAGGCGGGTATGTGAGGGCGTGTGAGGGTTTTGGGTGAGCATCAGTGTTTCTGTGAGGCATGCAGAGGTCCTGGCTGAGATGGCCGTGCCAGGCACTGGGTAGATAAATGTCTGGTGAGGGATTCCCCACCTTGGACAACCAGCAAACAAAATAAGCTCCATTTAAGGGCTCCCATAAGGGGAGGAAGGGAGAATGCACAACCCAGGGAGCACTGGCTCAGCCCGGATTGCCCTTGACCACGCAGCAGCCCGGGGCTGATGTAGAAGCTCAAAGCCATTGCCTGAGCCCCACTCTGCTCCTCCAGCTGCAGCTGGAAAGGGTCTTTCAGCAGTTGAATAGAGGTGTGTTGTGTTGGAAGTGACTGTAGGGCCACAGAGCTGGAGGTGTTTAGCAGGATGCTGGCACATCCCTGCCACTGTGATCACTGAGACGGGATCAGCGGTCAGCATCTTGCACTGCCTGAGGCGAGCAGCCATACCTGGAGGTGCCTTCCTCACCTCCTGCTGTCCATCACTGCTCACCCCGTTAGGTCCCAGCACCAGCTTTGCCTCCCATCAGTCCTAGCCACGTATGCACCTGAGCTCAGCATCTGTGGGGTGCCAGGGCCCCTCTGCACAGGAGAGATTTGGAGGGGAGGGGTGGGTCAATCTGCCCTCCCTGCCAGGCCAGGAGAGCACTCCAGCAAAGAGGGGAGTGGAGACTTTCCTGGCGACAAGCCGGTTCTGTCACCTTCCCTTTCAGAGCTGCTCCTGTAGATCATCCCAATGCCTTTTCCCCCCTAAACCAAACAAACGTGGGTGCTCAGCAGCCCATCTCTGGGAAGGAGGCGCAGTCAGGAGGGACCTGCTCTACATTTACCCTCCTGTAACAAGAAGCAGAATTTGGCCTGTTTCCTGGACTGTGAGGGTATGCAATATCCATCAGCTGAGCTGGGCACGTGAATAACACTTATAGCATCTTCCCTCATCCTGAGGGATCCTAGCAGCACACACAGATCTTCCAGGTACACTCGCTGCTCCTGCCGCTTCTAGGACAGATCCTGGGGGTAGGACCATATCTGCTGGTCTTGGGAAGTGAAGGGGAAACGCTGCAAGCAGCTGACTCTGTCAGGTGGAAATTAAATGCTGAGAGCTAATCCCTCAGCTTGTTTAAATCAGCATCTTAACACCGGGGTGGGTGGAATAGCACCAATTTACACCGGCTGATTTGGCCCAGAGTGTTTTGAAGCTCAGCCAACAGTTTGCAGCTTCCACCCCAGGGCACCTGGATAAAAGGGACTCAGTCCTGGTGCTGCTTTCCCCCAGGAAGATGAGGTCTCACTTCTGCTAGTGGTGTTTATGCCTTCTGGGGCAGCAGGTTGGTGCTGGGGCTCCTAATGCCTCGTGTGAGGTTTTTGTGTGTCTCACAATGTGACCCCTGGAGCATTGGGTTTGGAAGGTAAGTCTTGACTTTGGTAGGAAGTCCCTGTAGCTGTGGGTAGGGCTGAAAATTGGTCTGATGACTCTATGTGGTGTTTTGTAGCCAGAAAAATATGTGGGCTGCTCTCCTGACCTGCAGTGGTTTGAGTATGCAAGCTGTTGGAGTCCCTGGCTCTTGTAGGCATCATAAAGACTTCTAATCAGTGTATGTCCCACAGTGCAAAAAGCAAATTCTATCCACAAAGAGAATAGAAACTTCTTTTTTAATTAGTGTGAACTGGTGTTTTGAAGAAAAAACCCTTCAGCTGCCAGAGAGCTTTGTTTCCAGCAGATTGGATGGTTCTGCTTTCAGTTTTTAAAACTGTTGTTGTGTTTTAAGTGTTAGAGGCACTAGCTGTTCTCCAAACAAACCCCTTTAAAACTTCAACACACCTCCCTCTCACTGTTTCTGAACTGCACAAATGAGATGCTCTCAACCTGCTCCTTATTTCTACTCTGAAAGGCTGCTGAAATGTTTCCATTTGGCCAAAACTAGTGATTTTTACTTTATTTACCCCTGTTACTCACTGAACTTCCTCTCCAGATCGCCTTGAAGCTTGTTATGGAACTCCTTGGTTTAGTCCTACCACAAACATTACCCTTCAAGAGAAGTCTGGGGTGAGCACCTAACGCTGCTCTGCCTGAGTCAGCATCCCCAGATTCCCCTGGGGTCAGGGCAGTGCTGCCTGGCCAACGATGCTCTGAGGTTCAGGAGTCTTCCAGGTGGCATCTTAAGTCTCTTTTTCTGGAGAAGGCTGTGGCCTTCCTTGGTTACTGATTGTGGAAGCTTTGTACAAAGTTTTCCTGACCCTAAAGCTGCAAGCAGAGCCCCTTTCTGCTCCTGCTGTGCCAGGAAAACAGGGCTCAGAAGATCCCAGTTCTCCTTGTAGCAACCTTTTATACTGCCAGGCAGCTCTAATCTGCCCTCCTTGGCCACCTCAGGCTAGACTAAACAGACACAGCTCTTCCAATCTCTCCTTCTGGGTCATGTTTTCCAAACCTCTTATCATTGCTTCTCTCGCTTGTCTTCGAACTCCCTCTGGTTTGCCAATCTCCCTCCCGACGGAGAGTGCTGGGTCCCTGCTCCAGTGAAGCCCCCTCAGCATCCCCCCTGCAGCTCTTCTCACCCCCTCAGTGCCAGGTGATTTGTTGGTTTGTACCCAGCTTGTGATTGAGTATAAACCTTGCTCTTGGTCACACTGTTGGCTTGCCAAGTCATAGCTCAGCTCCCTATGCCTTCAGCCTGACTGCAGCTTGTTAGGTTGTCTGGTCACTTATCAAGGTGTGTGTCCCCCATCATCCCCCCAACAGCAGCCCCTCTCAGGATGCTCTCGCAGACATTGCACATGTGCTCCTTGCACTCAGCCTGACTTCCCACCAAAAACATCAACCAGGCTGGGATGGGGACATCCCCTCCTGCCCCAGCTCTGAAAAAGCCCTTTTGGGTTGATAACATGCTGCTGATAACTCCTCATGTGGTTTCCCACCCAATGGCATGCTGGCAGGGTGATGATTTCATCTCCAGACCATGTTACCTTTATTTGCTTATGAGAATAGTGGGGGCAGCACCAAAGCCTTCCAGAGCTGACATTGCATCTGCTGCTCTCCTGTTTTGGCTGGGCCAGCTGCCTCTGTGCAGAAAGGAACTCCTTGCTGCAGCGTTCTCACCAGACCCATCTCCACACCGTTATCTTTTAGCTCCTTACAAATTGATTGCTTAATAATCTATTTGTGTGTTTTCTGAGTATCAATTTATTCTGACTAATGTCCCATCCCCCCCAATCATAGATGTTATGATTGTCTATTCCAGTCCTCTGGGAATTCACCTCCTGAGCTCCTGTCTATGCAAACCAGTGAATTGGAGAGGGCTCTTGTCCTTCCTTGGGTGTGAGAGGGAACCCCAGAGGTTTCTCCAAGCTCATCCCTACTTGGAATGGTGTCAGATCTGAGGGGATGGGGAGTGTGGACCTCCTTCCAGCCTTGGGGCTCTGTCTGGAGAGCCACTGGCTTGGATGGTGGGGTGGTGGCAGCTGGGGAGGTGCAGGGTTTGGCTTTGGTGCAGGAATGATGGAGAAGCAGCAGCCTTGCTCGCAGCAGACCTCTTTGTGATACTTCTCTCTTCTGCTCTCCTCTGTGCCCATCGTCTCACTGTGTATCATGAAAGCACATTGTGAAAATCCACTTTCTTTGCTCGGTGGGAATTTGGAGCTTCTTGGTTCTTTTTCCAGCCCATAAAACGCCCATTCCCCTCCCTGGCTTGGGTCTCCTCCACCCCCTTCTAATTTCTGTGCAAAGGAAAGCCCTGTGTGAGATACTGATTTAAAACCCCGAAGCCAATACTTTTCTCTTCAAACCTCGGCATTTCATCCTTCCTCTAAGAAGGAAGGAAGCCCTTTTTGTTGAGTACACAGCCTGTAATTTCCCTGTCAGATCCTAGCAGCAGGTCAGTGTTGTGACTGACTGAGTGAGGATCGCTCCCTTAAGGGTAATTACACTAAATTTCCTTTTGAAGGACAGCTTTCTCTGGATATGATACAAGGAACCTGCTTTTTTCCATTCACTTAAATTCATGAATTCAGGGGCTGTCACCAAGCATGAGGCAGTCAGGGACTTACACCCCTTCCAGCTCCAAGGCGAGGATGTGGTGATGGGGATGCACAGCGGAGTAGAGCCAGGATGGACCACGCTGGGGATAAGTGCTCATTGTGGATCCAGAGAGGATTGCACACCCATCTGGGATTTCTCTTCCCACCTCCACACATCACTCTGCTCTTCCTCCCTTCCTTCCACCTGGGTGGCATCGCAAGGCTTCATCCATTACTTTCTGGCATCTCGATTGCTCCTGTGGGCTCACCCACCATGTGTCCAGGAGTCACTCATCAACAACAAACAGTTAAAAGGAAGAAAATAGGCTGGAAATATCAATGCACTTTGGTAACAATAAACCCTGCTTTTAATTTATGCTAATATGTAGGGTTGTGGTGACAGTAAGAACAAAATTACAGAGTGGCTTTCTAGCTGGTAATTATCCCTCCATTTTCGTTGCTCGGGAAGATGGACACACAATTATGCTCTCTTGCTGTATATTAATACGGATTCTTGACATCTTCAGCAGACCTGGAGCTGTCATCGGGCTTTTTGTCTACTTTAATTGAAAATTAATGGTTACTGTGTTACCACGGAAACCGTGGCAATGGACGCCAATAGCGCTCACATATCAAACAGGCACTGGTGGCATTGTCTGTCCGTGTTGACCTTGAAAGTTAAAAGAAAAACTTAAATAAAAAAAAAAAAAAGAGGGGAAGAGGGGTAGGGAAGAAGGAAAAAAAAAATCCCCTGACCCTCGGAAATGGAGGGTTTGGGTACTGTGTGTCTCTGGGAGGAGGAGGAAGAGGGATGTGAAGGAAGAACTTGGTGCCTTTTTGTACCTCGATGGGGGAAAGAGGATGGCTTGAAATGGGAGAGTTGGGGTGGCACAAGTGGAGAAGGGTGGGGAGCTGATGAACCCTATGGGTGTCTTGTGAGCGGCTCTGGGGCTCAGCATCCTCAGGTCAAGGGGAGCATATGGGGCCGTTGGTGCAAAGCATGAAAGAAGGGTGTGAAGGAGCCCAGAGAGGGTGGGCAGCACTGGGTGGGGAAGTTACTGGGCTGTGTGGAGACAGGAGCAGCGGGGTGAAGGCAAGGAAGAGGGAGAGAAATGGGCTGAATGGAAGAGATCCAGATCTGCTTTGGAGGCAAACGCTGCCTGGGGATTACAGCCGCCCCCGCCGCTGCTCTGGAGAGTGTTTGGGGCCTGCTGCCGACTGCGCAGCACGGAGGGACCCCGCAGCCCCTGCCCTCCCCCAGAGATAAGAGCGGGAGGAGAGGACTGGGAGCACACAGGGGGACCCAGCTCTGGTGCCTGGGATAACTCAGCTATGGGGGGGAGCTGAGCCTAGCTTGGGACCCCCAGCTCTGTCTGGGTCAGAAGTGGGTGGGACTTTTCCTTCTTGGAAACACAATTTTAGGTAGGTTTTGCTTTTCTTAGCACTAAACTTTTGCTGTCTCCTCTCTTCCTCAGTTCACTCCAAGGAAGCTGAGCAGGGCCAGGGCTTTGGGGGCTGCTCTGTCCGCTTAGGCAGGGCTGCAGCTGGGGGAGGAGGACCCCAGAGCAGCCTTGGGAAGGGTGACCTCCAGCTCTGCTTTGCCAGGGTGCTGACATGGCAGACCCTTTCTCTGGGGAAATGACAGGGGAAGTTGTGGTGGTAGATGCCAAGTGGCTGAGTCTCTTCCTGGTGGAAAGCAAGCAGAGGACAGGCAGCAGCTGTGGGGAGTGGGGTGCTGCTGCACACAGCCAGTCCCAGTTTTCTGCACCTAAATGAGCTGCATAATAGTCCTGGCTTTTCTTCTTCCTTTCTTGCTCTCTTTGAGGTTCTCATGGCCCTGCCTTTATCAGGGGCTGGAGCATGAGGAGAGGCAGCTGCTTTGCTCTCCCATGCACCATAAAATGTCACCTTAGAGCCAGGGGCTTTGCAGCAGGTAAGAATGTTGTGCCCAGCCTGGGAGACGGCAGAGATGTCCCTGGCTCAGAAGCACTGAATAGAATGGAAGCAGGGATAGTTTTGTCAGGAAGTGAGTGTGTGATGTTTCAGGAAGCCCTGTGCAAAGGCAGATATTCCTCAGCACCCACAGCTGCTTGGTGCTGCTTAATGCATCCTCCGGTGGGGCAGTGTGTGGTCTGCATGGCCTTTCCCTGCTCCCACCAGTCCAGCTGCACCAGGGACAGCAGAATGTGCCCATTCCATCCTCACTCCCCTCACAAACATCTCCGGATGCAGTGCAGAGGTGCCTTCAGGAAGGCAATCAGGGGCCTTTTAAAGGCAGGAGCCCGTCCTCCTCCAGAGCAAACAAGAAGACAAACACGGCGGAGGCACGCCTGAAAGCCAGAGCCTTTTTTCATTTTCCCTGCATCCCTGATCCCAACCTTAATCCCCGCTCTGAATCCTGTCAGCCGGGCTGTTCTAGCACTGACATTGCTGCAGGCATCTTCTCTGCTGCCTTCCCTCAGATCTGCCTTCTCCTGGGATGTCTAAAGAGGACTCTGAGATTTCTGTGTTACTGGATGATTCACTCCGTGCCCTCCAGCAAAGCGCTGGGGCTCCCCGGGGGAGGCAGCAGGCAGAGGGGAGGGGGGGGGACACAGGATGGGGGTTGTGATGCTGTGCTGGCGGATGCTCCAGCACAACAGCCAAGGCTTGAGGCTGGTGTGTGGTGGCTGTGGGCTCTGGCTATCTCACTGGGAGTTGGCCAAGAGCAAAGGGTGGGCAGGGGAAGGGTGCTGGTGCCCACTGGGGGGTGAAGCTGGCACCCCAGGATGCTGCTACTGGTTTTTGCTGTTGGGTTGTTACAATTGTGATGTGCCGGAGTATTTTGCCCACCATGCCATTGAATGGAGGCTGTAAATGCTCAGTGATAGCTGCATCAGCTGGTCAGGGGCTGCTGCAGGAGAGTGGCTCTGGAGGAGCCTTCATGCCTCTCCTCTTGCCCACCCACACAGACAGCTGTGGTGGGAGCAAACCCACAGTCTGACTGGGGTGGGGATGAGCTACTGTAGGGTGAAGGTTTCTTGGGGCAGGTGTCCCAACCCAGAGTTCAGAGAGGCAGGTGCCACCAGCCCTTGTCCTTATTTGTGTGGGTGCATCTGCCCCTAGTGAGATGCAAACACCTGGGCTAAGCCCATCTTGCTGTAACCCCCAGAGGGAGGGAAGGAAGAAAGCCCATGGGCTGAAATCCTGCTTAGAGACATCCTCATCTCTGAAGGGGTAGAGAGTTCTCACCCCTGCCCTCAGGCTCTGCAGCCCCTTCCCCACTCCTCATCAGCTCCCAGAAGGGAAGTGCTGGAGCAGGACTGAGACTGGCAGCCCCTGTGACCCCAGACATTGTAAGCCCCCAGGATACCCCAAACACAAGCCCACTGTGTATTGTGGTAAGGAAAAGAGCAAGAGCAGTGTCCTGAAGACCTTCAAGCTGGAAAAAAGCCAGAGTTCAGGTCATGGGTAGAGTTCGCCTGGAGCAGCCTATGAGAAGGGGTTGTGCCCCTGCTAAAACCCCTTGGGGCAGCTGGAACACCCCAGGCACTGGCTCTCCATACTTCAGTCATCATCGCACACATCTGAGTGGGGGTCAGTGCTGCAGGACAAAGCTTCGCTGTGTTCCACGTGGATGCTTGGAACACGGGCTGTGGGTGTGAGGTTTGGGTGAGGTTTGTTTTATTCTGGGTGTGGGGGCTTTAATAGTACATGTTTGGGGTTTGTGACAGGAAAGGTGGGCATTTCTGCTCAAGACACAGGAGCAAGAGTGGGAAGATGTTTTCAGTGGCCCTTTAATAAATAGCAAAGAGCCCATCCATTTAGACCTTGTAAGCAATAAAAGCTATGTCCATATTGTTGAACTCACACAGCTCCTGTGAAGTTAAAATACATTATTAACCTGAACAGCTAACTGTGCCTGCTATCCAGACAAGGATATTTTTGCTTTCTTGGTTGCTGATACACGATGTGGGAGGCTCTAAGATCTTCTGCATCCCCTGGGCAGGGCAGACCAGCACCAGGGTCTGCTGAACGGAGGCACTGGAGGGGCTGCCTATGGCCACTGTGCTCTTTGGAGCAACCCAGCTGCAGTGGAGAGGTTCATGTTTGAGCACCACTGCGCTGTATGGCAAATCCTGGGATGTCAAGAGGAAATAATTGTCTATCCAGGACCCTACAGGTATTTTCTCCTTTGGGAAATTCCCCTGGCTGCCTTACTTGAGCTTTGCCCTCTGCTCTTCCCTTCTCCCTGCAGGCAAGGAGCTGGGTGAGGGCAGAGCATCCTGGCTGGTTCGGGACCATGCGGGCTGGGGCTGGTCCCCACAGTGCCCTGGGATGCTCCTGGTCCCCACAGTGCCCTGGGATGCTCCGTGAAGTGCCTGGCTGATGCCAAGGCATCTGCATCACCCAACAAGCCCCACACGCTGGCTTTTGGCTTAACTTCTTCTGTTTCTTCAACACCCACAGATGAACATACAGTGGGCTACAAAGCCAGCCGAATCCTGCAGTAACCCAACACGGGGCAGGGGGGGAGGGCTGGATTCCTGCAAGAGCCTGAAAATATCTTTCTTTTCTGAAGTGTTTGTATAGCATGACTTGGCCGATTTACCTCATAATATCTCACGTTGGCCTAAAGCCGAGGGCATTAGTGAAACTGTGAGCCAGATAAATGATTCTAGCGCTTTTTCTTCTCCCTATCTGCTGTTACAATAAAAAAAAAAGGGGGGGCCTTTTCCATCCAAGTGCCTCCCATTAACCCAGGCAGTGCTGGGCTGGGCAGCAAGGCTGTGAGCGGTGGGGAGGCGAAGGGTGTTGGGGAGGTGGAGGGTGTTGGGGAGGCGACTGCAGCCAGCAGAAGCAGGGGCTGTGTGTTTGCACAGCCAGGAGTAGGAAAAGCCATGGAGGCCTTTATGCTTCCTGCCACGACTGCTGTCCAGCATAGCTGTGGAGGTGGGAGCTGGAAGCCCAGAGAGGTGAGATCTGTGGGTAGAAACGTTACCCAGAGGGACCTGGTTTGATACAGTGTTAGCTCTGGCTTCTGGAGGGACCTGGTTTGATATTGATAGGCCCACAGAGATGATCAGCGGGCTGGGGCACCTCTCCTTGGAAGACAGGCTGGAGAGTTGAGCTGGTTCAGCCTGGAGAAGAGAAGGCTCTAGGGTGACCTAATTATGGGCTACCAAGACTTACGGGGGTCCCACAGGAAAGTGGGAGAGAGGCTGGTCACCAGGGAGTGCAGGGACAGGACATGGGGTGATGGCTTCAAGCTGAATGAGAGCAGGGTTAGGTTAGATGTTGGGAAGGAATTCTTTACTCTGAGGGTGGGGAGCCCTGGCACAGGGTGCCCAGAGAGGGTGTGGGTGTCCCATCCCTGGAGGTGTTCAAGGCTGGGTTGGATGGGGCTTTGGGCAGCCTGGGCTAGTGAGGGTGTCCCTGCCCATGGCAGGGGGTTGGAGCTAGATAATCTTTGAGGTCCCTTCCAACCCAAAGCATTCTTTGATTCTATATTGTATTAGATCCAGCTCCTGGCTGACGGGCATCATCTTCAAAGACTGCAGACTCCTTCCCCAGGATGGCATTTGCACTGGTGATCAACATTGGGCAAGAGGACTTGGGGTTCATCACCTGGCTGATGTGACCCACAGCAGGAGGTGACACAGGTACTGAGGTGGCATGTCCCACGGTGGCCAGGAGAGTGGCCTGGGGCTACAGGAGATGATGGGGACATATCTGCATCTCCTTTGCTTAGCACAACCCCCTCTGTGCCGAGCAGTGTAATAAGGCAAGTCGAAGCCATCGGTGATGCTGAGCAGCGGAGGTTTGCTTTACAGAGGCAAAGGGGCTTTAATATGAAATAACCCCAATTAACCTGCAACAAATTCCCAGCTCTTATTTTTTGATGCTTGCGGGGAGAGGAGCAGGACCTGGAGAACTGAGGAGGAGCAGGTTTGGGCTGTTTGTAGAAGGCTGGAAAAATTACTGGTGCAGGAGGAGGGAGGTCAGAAGAACCAGTGGGATCTATCTACCCCCAATCTCCAGCTCAAGCCCTGCGATGAGGGCTCACTGTGACCTGAAGCAAGAACAGACCGATTTTTATGCAGTTAAATTGCTTTAAAAAAGGACAATTCCATCCATGCTGAAAGTGTTCAGACACTCAGCAGATGGTTTCGAGTGCAGAGCTGGGGTGCCTTTCATGGTGATGTCTCTGCTCCAGTCTGGGTAACAGCCTTTTGGGTGAATTCAAGCACATTTTTGCCAATGGTTTCATGATGTGACCTCACTTCCAGGAACAGGAGGATGCTGGTGTGGTTGTTACTGATGCCAGGCTCACCCCAGTTGCTGCTGGGTATCAGTAGGGCAGATGTAGGGACCAGCAAAGTGCTGTGGAAACACCTGTGTGATGTGTGTGCAGGGCTTGAGGGGGAGGGGGGCAGAGGATGATCATCTTCCTTTTGGGCACGCTGAGATTATTCTGCACAAAACCTCCAGATAACTGTTTTCCATAGGCTTTTAAAAAGTGATCAGTCTATGAGGTATGCTTCCTAAATTTAATTGGGGTAATTCAAACACAGTGAAGGCTTTGGGATTCTGGTGGCAGAGACTAGCTGTCAGAGCTGACATCATGGACACGCCGTGATTGCATGTGAAGATCATGAAGTATTGTTGAAGGGAGGTGGAGAGATGGGTCAGTGGGCTCATTCAGGAGGTTTGTGTGAGGGGGGACACAATATTTGGTGCTATTTCAGGACAAAGGGGCATGTTCAGCCCCAGTGCAGCTCTCCCAAAGCCCAAGACAGTGTGTAATTGGCACCAGTTGGGCTCTTACACCCATCCAACCGCTGCCGCATCCATGCTCCGGTACCCGACTTGGCCTCTGGGAATTGTGCCACAATTAATTGCCGGTTTCCTCAGCGATGGGATCGGGAGCTGGAGTTGAGCCCAAATGCTGGGCCAGGATGAGCCGAACTCGCTGACACACCCCATTTGGACCAGGCTAGGTGCACGCCTCCCCGAACGTTGGTGACCTCATGCCGCAGACATGGATGAGGTCACTGGGATAATTGCTCTCCCCAAACGATGTATCTTGCGGGAAGAGGATGTTATGAAGCCTGGAGAACTTGCTAGGGCAAAAAAAACACATCGCACGCCCCTGGCCCAGAGCGCTCGGAGGGGAAACTCATCTGCAGAGCCTGCCAAGACCTCTGAACAATAGGCTGCAGGCTCCAGGGGCATGGCAGGAGAAGAGACAGCGGCAGAGAGATGTGAGATGTGGTGCTGGGGGGGAGCCGGGGGGGTAATTTCAGGAGGAAGGTGTGCAGTACCTGGCGGGAAGGGAGAGGGGCCTTGCAAGGACCTGCCCTCCCCAGGGCTCAGGGGCAGAGCCAGGTATGCACAGTGAGTTCTCCCGATGCCAAGCCCAGCTCGCAGTGCCCTGTGAAGGCTTTTCCTTGGGGAAGGAGCTGAGCTCATCCCAGAGCTGCTCCTTTGCCTGCTGGGATGCTGCCTCCCTCCCCAACCAGCTCCTTCTCCCAAGGTTAAAACTCTTCTGCCACTCCAGGACAGATCAGCACAGATGCTGGGGTGGGGGGGGGGTGCTGGGCTGTGCCGCTGCACATTCACTACCCAGATGAAACCCCTGCAGCATGCTGTGCCTCAGTTTCCCTACCTGCAAAATGGCAGAAGCGATGCCGTATTACCCTGGCAAAGCACTTGGAGAGCCCTGCTTGCAGAAAAGCATCCCAGTTATCACTCATCCAACCCTCCCTTCCCTTGCCAGGGAAATATCCAGTGTGTTTTATCCTCTGGTATAAAGTTGCTGCAGTTTAAAAGAGACGTGGGCTCCGCTCTTCTTGCAGCCCAGGGTGGTGTTCCTTCACCAGCCTGTTTTCAGCTGTTTCTTCTCCTCCCACAGCTCGGCTGACAGGTATTTGAAAAGAAGCTGAGAATAATCCTATCAAACCTTCGGAGTTATTGGGACAAGCCAGACTTTAAGGAGACTGAATCCAAGCGAGTTCCACGGGAAAACAAACAGAAATACTTCTGTCTCTGCACCAGAGAGAGGAGGAGAAAAAGGGAAGCAAAAAAAAAAAAAAAAGAGGAAGAAAAAAAAGTTGGGGAAAAAATAGCCACTCTATGGAAAAAATCAACTCTTTCCTGAATAAAGCAGAAAAAATGCTGCTGTATTGAGCTGTGACATATGGTTACACAAATAGAAACCACAGAGGGGAAAATCATGTTTTCTCTTTCATTATTTATCACTCTCTAACTGTCTCCAGCTGGGTGAGTAAACAGCCTCATTGGGCTGTAATGAGAACAGCCTGCTGCCACTGTGCTCCGGGCTGCCGGAGCCCGATGGTGCGTGGTGTGTGTGTGTGTGTGTGAACCGGCCTGGGCCATGCCAGCCGCTGCTTGGTGATGGGGACAGACCCCTTGGCACACCCTGCTGACCCCTTCCGTCTTTGTGGGGGTCTCCAGGGGGATACGGACACGGGGGGGGGGGGGGTGTCCTGGGTATCCCGCAGCATCCTCCCCCTTGGTGAGTGCTAACTAGGTGCAGGCTGGGAGTTAAATTAAGCGGGGCTGCGGGTTATTGTTCAGGGGAATTATGTGCCCAATTTCCCCCCTGAGCCGCGTTGCAAATTGACTCCTAAGTGTCCCGTGAAATGGCTGCATAATTTGCACATTTGCGGAGCTGTGGAAGCAGGAAGGCAGCCCAGGGCTGGGTGCTTTGCTTTGCCTCCTCCTCCTCTTCCTCCTTGCTTGGTTTCTAGCTGGTTTTATTGCTGAGCTTCACCCACCCTGCGGCTCTCGTAGGGTTTAACGTGGGGTCTGTGGGCTCTGCTGCTCTAAATGCATCTTCCTTCCCATCTTGAACAGCTCCTGAAAGGGAAGTTTTGATGCTCTCACCTCTCCTGGGCTCAGAGCCAAAGCCACGGTCCCTTCCCACACCCTGAGCCCTGGTCCAGCCCCAGGAACCCCAAGGAGGAGCCCTTGTGGATGCACAGCAGCTCACCCTCAGTTCCCAAATCACACTGCATCTTCCCATTCACTTTACTGTGGGGGGGATCAGACTTCAGAATTCAGATGCCCCTGATTAGGGCAGGCTTTGGATTACTCTCTCCATTAGGTCAGGGTATGGGATGTTTCATCCTCCCAGTTGCTTTCCTGTTTCCCTCCTGCATCTTTCTTGGGACACAGATGAACTTGAGCATCCCTGGCTATCCCTGCTCATTCTGGGCACTTTGTAACACCAAGGCCCCACATCCATCTGAGCCTCTCAGGGGAGGAAGGCTTTAGCTAAGGGCCAGAAAGTCCTTGAACATCAGCAGCAGTGAGGAGTGATTTCCTGGGAAGATTAACCCATTTCTCCAGTCAGGAGCAGGAGCCATCCTCTCTGGGCCGAGCAGCATTTTGAGCAGACTCCTTCCACCAAATGAAAAACTATTAGTAAATGGAAGTGTTATTTTAATGAAAACTGACCCAATTTTGAATGCCACTTCTCCTCCCACCTCAGGAATAGTCTGTGCCAGAGTTTGAGTGAAATTAGGTCATTGTTGAACAAAGGTCATCATGAAAGAACATGAAAAGCTTTTCAATGGGAAACCCCAAGTTTTATGGCTTTTTGTGGAAAACCCCTCCCCAAATAAACTTAGAAATAGAGTGACAAAAAAGTGCATGGAGCAAATAATCCTTCTGTTTACCCATTGCACCCAGCCAGGCATGGTTATAAACCCCAGCTTGCACCAGCTCCAGATTCCCCCCCTTCTGAGCTCACAGTTTGGGGGAGAAAAAGTCAAGATCCTGGTGAGAACCTGACTTTTTTTTCCCCCTTTACTAAATCTTCTCATCTTTCAAACGTGGACGTTGCTGCCCAAGATGGGAATTGGGATGTATGTCCCAAGAGACCTGGGTGCTTGAGGCCACAGGGACAGGGAGGGTTTGGCTGTGCCTGGGACTCAGAACAGTGCAGGAGCACATACTCCCATCCCATTGACTTAACACTTAAACACTCACCGTGCTGAATCAAAGCCCTCTTACAGTAAATACTCACTTAGCTTTCACAATCGCCATCGGATGATCTAATCCCTGCCAGTTTCCCTGGGAAGGGATTGCAAAGGCAGCTCTTTTTCTGCAGAAAACCAGCACGGATCAGTGCCAGGTTTGGGATCATTGGGAAACATTTACAAGTAAGTAAATAAAAGGGAAAGTTTGGGGTTAGGCTCACCCAGGAAAGTTTTTTCCAAAGAGGAGATGAGAGTTGAGGGGGTCATCCTGTAGGTTTAGGGCCCCCCCAGTGCCTACTTAGTTGCATCAACAAGTATGTGCAAATGGAGCAGCAGCCTGAGAAACTTCTGCCCTTGGTTTTTGGGGATGAGCTGGAGGACAAAGAGCCCTGACCCTGCTGTAGAGGCGGCTCTGATCCACTGTTTGACCTGATCTTCCAAAGCGCCTGTGCCTGTGCACACACACACAGACACACAGACATATCTGGAAATGGAAAACTCAGTGTGGATTTTCCCCTCACTCTGTAACAGCAGTTTGGTCTCGATCGCATCTGGTTCTGCTCAAGATGCTGGTGGTGATTCCCCTGTCAGGACTTGCAGGACCAGGTCATTCCTGCTGCTGCACATCCTTGGTCCCACATGTGCCAAACTCAGAGCCCTGCTGCCCTCCTGTCCCCATCTGAAGCACCTCTGCAGGGGCTGGAGAACTGGCCCAAGGGGCCTTGGGGGATGTGTCCCTATTGTCCCCAAGCTCACAGGAGCTGCTTTGTGGGCCAGGTTGGAATCACAAGCTGGCATCAGACACAGGGACACTGCAGCATCCTTAAACCAGAGGGAGGCACAGGGGGAGCCCTCAGTGGGGGAAGCAGCACGAGAAGCTGAATTCCAGCCCCAAACAAAGCACTTTTGTGCTCCTGACAGAGAGTGAGTAGGGATGGCTTCCTGACGCCCTGCTTTTGGGGGCTGCTTCCCTCTTCTTCCATGTCCTGTCCTGCTACTGGAGCACTGAACAGGCCAGATCCTGACCTCCAGAGCCTGCCTCCAAACCCACGGTTCCATCTGAGCACATCACAACCTCAGCATCTGCTGCTTCGGAGTCTTTCCCTCTCCTCCTCCTCCTCCTCCTCCTCCTCCTGGCCATGCATCCTCCCCGTGTAAATTTTAATGAATTGTCATCAGACCAAAGTAATCACCCGTCAGCAAAACTTAATTTTACGAAAAGACAAAAAAGAACCTTCGCTCTAATTGATGGAAAATTGGTCGTTTCTTGTCAGGTTATTGTTCATTTCCCACCCGCTAACGACTCGGCTCCCGCCAGCCAGCCGTGCCCAGGAGCCCAGGGATGAGCATCACAGCTGCCCTGTGGTACAGCCCCGGCAGCTCTTGCCCTGTGTGGAGCTGTTACAAAACCCGAGGTGAAGAGGAATGTTTCCCTTAATGAACTTGCAGAAGGCAATGCAAAGGGAGCTTGAAAAAGGAGTGAGGAAGATGAGACCACGTCCTGCCCGGCCTCTGTCCTGGGAAGCGCTCAGCTGTTTTCCTCGGAGCACACAAGCAGGCAAACAGTGTTGATAAGAGAGAGCTGATTACATTTTTGGATGCCTTTCTGGTTTAATCACCCAAGATGAGAGTTGGGTAAATGAGGCTGGTGCAAATACAGCAGAGCTCTGCTGAATCCACAGACCTGGGCATTAGAATCGGCTTTTTCCATTACCAGATCATAGAATCATAGAATCACAGGCTAGAATGGGTTGGAAGGGACCCCAAGGATCAGAGAGTTCCAACCCCCTGCCACAGGCAGGGACACCAACCTCCAGGCCTGGAGCTACACACAGTTGCCCAGGGCCCCATCCAACCTGGCCTTGAACACCCCCAGGGACGGGGCACCCACCCCCTCTCTGGGCAGCCTGTTCCAGCCCCTCACCACTCTTTCTGTAAGAAACTTCCCCCTAATATCCAATCTAACCCTTCCCTCCTCCAGCTTCACTCCAGCCCCCTTGTCCTGCCAGTCTCTGCCCTTGAACAAGCTGATTCCCCTCCTGTTCCTCTGCTCCCTTCAGGCACTGGCAGGCTGCAATGAGGTCCCCCCACAGCCTTCTCTTCTCCAGGCTGACCCAGCCCAGCTCCCTCAGCCTCTCTCCAGAGGGGAGCTGCTCCAGCCCTCTGAGCATCTCCGTGGCTCCTCTGACCCCTCTCCAACAGCCCCACATCTTCCTTGTATTGGGGCTCCCAGCTCTGGACACAGAACTCCAGCTGAGGTCTCACAAGGACAGAGGAGAGAGGGACAATCCCCTCCCTGTCCCTTCACCATGACACTCTTAGGATGGGGGAGGAAAAAAATTAAAAGGATGGATAATTTTCTTCCCTTTCAAACATTGGCAGCCCAAAGGCAAACAGACCCACCTCACACTATCCCAACCACCGCTCTGCATGGATCATGTTGCAGTAGAGCCCAGGGACCCTGGGCTGATCCAATCTTGTTCGGCATCATCTAAACACACTCGTGGAGTATGTGGAGTCATGTCCCTGGTGCCAGGCAGCCCCCCAGCCTCCCTGCTCCACGGGCTTGGTCTACACAGGCTATTACGGTAATTTGATAAGCTGGTTCTTCGTGATATGAATCTTCTCCTTCGTTAAAGGGAGGAACCCCCCCCCCCCCCCCATTGCATTTTGATGGCTCACAGGGACAGTTCATTAAGCAATCAACTCTTTTAATGAAATATTTCTTTGTTAAAATATTCATTGATCCTCCGTGGCTTCACGTGGAGGAAGGGAAGGACCGTGTCCCAAATGCTTTTCTGCTGAGTCCTCCCAACAGCAGGTTGTGCCCTGGCATCCCAAACATGGTGATTCACACATCAGCGCTTGGCAGGGACCCTTCAGGGAGTCAGAAGACCCCCTAAACAAGGGTCTAGGGCTTTCTAGAGACTTTTCCCCCCCACCTTTACCACCTTCTGACACCCAATGATGGCTGTGGTTTTACACACCAGGTTTGGGGTTCCTCTGGAGGAAGCCATGGGGGATGGCGGGGGTGGCTCTGGGCCAGTTTGTGCCATGGTGGCCAGGGGACATGTGGGAATGTGATGGCAGGGACAGGGGTGGCCATGTGTGGGAACGTGGTGGCAGGGACAGGCAGGAAGGTTGGGCTAAGAGTGAGCAGAAATGGGTGGTGGTGGGATGCATGGGAAGCAGTGGGGTGGTGGTGAGATGAAGCGGGGGGGTGGCGTCCCAAAGGAAGGGACTGGTTCTCCCAGTGTGGGGTGAGGGGACGTGGGGCAGCACAGCAAAAGGTTGTTTTACACCCCACAGGGATTTGGCCAGATGCTCTGTCCCTGGTGTAAGAGTGAGGAGGGAGCTGAGAGAGCCAGGATGGAGAGTGCTGGCAGAAGAAGAAAGAGAAAGGGGGGGGGGGGGGGAGAGAAGGGGAGGGGGAAAGCAAAACATATCAAAGAGTAAGAAATGAACAACTGCAGACAAAGCACCAAATCTGGCCTCCCCCCTCCTTTCTCAAACCTTACACCGTGAGTAATCCCTGCCGCTCGGCACCGTGACGACTCAGACAAGTAGTCACCGTGTGCGGGTAAGCATCTCCCCGAAGGAAACAAGGCAGACAAACACGGTGAGTGGTGGAGGCAGACGTCCTGCTCCGGATGAGTAACGTCAGTTGAAAAGCAGATAAATGAAAAAGAAAAAAAAAATAGGGGAAAAGGGAAAAAAAACCCCCTGCAAACCAACCCAAACCACAGCACATGCTGGTGGGGAGAGAGAAGCCAGGTGTCTTCTGTCGCCGTGTGCTGGTGGCACTGCACGGCACGGCATGGCATGGCACGTGGGATTCAGAGTGGGGGTATGGCTCCTTTGGGAATGCCATGGTGCCCTTTGGGCAGGGTAATCTGCAGCCCCTGCACTCGTAGATTTCTTCCTCCAGTGTGCTGAAGCTTTGCAGGCACAGAGGAAAATTGGTCACTGTCTGGAGACCCCCCCACGCCACATCCTTTTCTCTGTGTGTGGAAGCAGCTCACCCAAGCACTGGTGGTTTTGCCTCTCTACTGTCTGGAGAGGCAACCTTCAGCTCACTAGAGCCCAGGTCTGTCTGTGCAAGTGGGGGGAAACTGAGGCACGCCACAGCTACAAGCCAGAGGGGCTGCAGAAACCCCTGCTTGGGCTCTGAGGCTGTGTTTGGGTTGCTGCACCCCCAGATTACTTTCCCCCCAGGCTCCCTTTTGTGTGCACCTCCCAGTCGGAGCCACCAGCCTCCACAGAGTTCATGGTCCCCTGTCCCTTGGGGGGCTACTCACCTGGGGAAACACTGCAGGTTTCCTGGCTGCAGTCAGTGGGGTGACGCCAGCCAGGGCAGGGGGGAGGAGTGATGCTGGACCCCAGGCAGACAGCAGCCTGTCGCTTTAAAAGGGAGCCAGGAGCCTCTCATCACTTACAGTAACTCGGTGCATCATTTCTTCGCCTTACGCAAGAGGCGAGCGGGGTCCAAGAGCTCAGCGTGGCCACAGCCCTGCCAGCACGTCTGGGCAAGGCCGGGTTCCTCCCGGCCCTGGGCGGCCTGTGAGCATGGGATGAACAGGGTGTGCAGCCATGCCAGTGTCCTCCCTTGGGAGTCCTGGGGGTCTCCTTGGGACCCCTGGCTTCTCCAGCCTGGTGCTGGCTGTGGATGCAGCTCCCCAGAGCTTCCCCAGGGAGGGTCTATCCTGCATCCTTCGCCACTTGCCCGCTGGTCACTGCATCCTGTGGTGATGCCCAGGTCAGCAGCGGGGTGCAGAGATGAACCCCGGGGTGGTTCAGCCCAGCACCCCAGGAGAGGTGAGGGCTGGGCTCTGGGCACTGCCAGGTGCTGCGCTGAGCAGGGTGCTGCAAGAATGGCATGGAAATGGCTGGTGTGTTTTGGGTGGAAAACCAGCTTTTCTGCTAATCTGTGGAAATTTCTGCCTCAGGAGGGATGGGAATTTGGGGCTGAGCTGTGGCAGTGCACAGCTCCCTCCTCAAAACACTTCCCTGGAAGGAAAAAAATGGCTTTCTCCCCTCATTCTCCCTATTCCCCCATTCCCATTTTTATTTCCCTATTCCCAATTTTCTTCTTTTGCCTCTTTGCATCCAGTTCTTTTTTTCCCCTTGATTTCTACCTTGACAGGAGGAGGAAGAATCTGAAGCAAGGCAGGGAGCAAAGGAGTTCAGGGGGTCTTGTTCACACCATCAAACACAGGTTTTTTCAGATGAGCATCTCCAGAGAAGTCAGGTTTCCTTATCAAAGTTATTTATCTCATGGAAGGAAAACAGAAACCAAGTGAGCTTCAGCTCTTAGGATCTCCACCACCCCTGTGCCAGAAATAGCCAAGCCATAACCTGTGGCAAATGGGCTTTGGATCCGGCTCGGAGAGGATTTTCCTGGAAGGATGAGGATGCTGCCCAGTTCAGAGCTGTTTTGCCTTGAGTGGGATTTAGGACAAACTCAAACTGACTTTTTCCATGGTGGATTTCAGCTTTCTGACAACCTTACAGCAAAGGGAGCATCCTGCTGTTCCAGGGAACCATGGGACTGGAAAACTTTGGTTGAAAATTTTGGCATTTAAAGGTTTTCAGTATCCTGGTTAAAGAGCAGAGATGCTTTCTGGAGGAGGAAAAAAGAAGACCCAACGTGGCCAGGAGAAATAATGTCCCACAAATAAGAGTTTGGGGATCAGTCACAGAGGTGTAAGAGTGAGGATGAGCTTGGAAGAGCTGGAAGGTCTAATTTCCCTAGAAGAGATGAACACCACATTCAGGACCTGTCACCTACCCCACAGTAACCCCTGGTCCTCCAGCAGCATATCTTGGTGCTTTATAATCAGACATTCCCTGAAATGTTTCATCCAAGAGCTGTAAATCCTGCTGCCTGTGTTACACCCTTTTGGAGCTGGTACATGCCTGCAGCTTTGCCTCTTGTAGGATAAAGGAATTTTCCTCCTTTTCCCCCCTCTCTTTAGGGAGTTTAGTGCTGTAACACAAGCACCCATGGGGGTCTTCTCACTGTTGCCCTCCTGGCAATCTCCTGGCGTCCCCTGCAGCATCCCTGATGTCCCTGTGGCCATCAGCTTCCCATCTGTCCCAAGAGGGAGGTGGTTCCTCAGAGCAAGCACCAAAGGTGCAAGGTGCTGTATTGAACCCCCAACTGAAGCCCAGACAAGCCAGGTCTCCTCACCCAGATTCCTGCTCATTCCCATCATTTCATTTTCTCTTCCTGGCTGACAGAGATGAACAAAGAGGGGATCTTCAGGCCACGCTCAATTCACAAACTCCCCTTGGTGGAAGGCTGCCCATGCCTTTTTAAGCAAACCCTTCCTGCCTGGCTGCTATTTGATGTCTTCAAAGGGGTTATTCTTATGTTGAGAAAAGAGGGCAAGTGCAGGTTGGACGAGGCTCATCACTCAAAGACAGATTTCACTCAGAAAAGTACCAGTTTGGGATTAAAAAGAAATATATACATATATATATATATATTCTGTTTCTTCATAGGCTGGGATATGAGTGAATCACTTGCAAAGTCAGAACACTGGGTGTTAGGGGACACATTTGGGGAGGCACCTGGGAAAACATCTTTTAAGTATCTGGGAGGGAACTAAAAAACTCCTTGAACCCACATAAATGCCTTCAGAGGATTGTCTTAGCAGAGCCAGGGGCAGGCAGAGACTTGCCATCCTTCTGTTTGGCTTCTACAGGTCAAGGCAGCGACGGTGGGGCAAGGGAAGGCAGCTAAACTCTGGGTTGGGGTGGGGGGCTGCCCCTCTGTTTGTGGGGAGCAGACTCATCATACTCATCTCAGAGTGATGAAGTGAGTCTCCATGGGTTTGCAACGTGCCAGGAGGGGTCTGGTCTGAGCTGGGGGGAGGGAACTGAAGGTGCTCCTCTTCCTGAGTGGTACCCAACCCTTAAATGGGTTGGGGGAGTCCCATATACCCCAATCCTGAGCACAGGATTGAGTAAAGGATTGAGCGCTCCCCCCCCCCCCCCTTTCAGAGGCCTTCTTCAAAAGCTTTTGGAATAAATAAACAACAAAAAACCCCAAGGAAAATAAAATGCTTTCACAACAGTAGCTGCAGGGTCCCAGGAGGTGACAGGCCAGCCCCCCAGGGAAGTCCCATGGGTGATGCTGCAGGATGCAGAGCCAGCCCAGCTCGGCCATCCCAGCTGCAGATCCGAGGGGTTCCCCGGTCCCCTTCCCACAACACATCCTCCTTGGCTGCCAGGGGAGTCTAGAGGATGGTGGGGAGGGCTTGTGCCAGGCCGGTGTTTGCAGGGTGCAGAGCATCGTGCTGCCCACCAGCCCAGGGGCTGCCTGCACCGGGTCTGACCCTTGCAGGAAATCCCCTGCCTACCATGGAGAAAACACCCCCAGAGCCAGGGAGCAGGGAGAGGGCCGGCTAGAGGGATTTTTCATCTTGTTTTTCATTGCAAGGGAGAGAGGAAAGCTGTCCTACCCTAAGGAAGGTGTGCCAGCAGGAAGCAGAGCACTCCCCAAGCTTGCAGCCCTGGGCCCAGGGCACCTCACTGCTGAGAAATGGGTCCTGGGGAACCTCTTCCAAGAAAGTCATCTCCTGCCACCAGGACCTGATTCTGCAGAAGTGGGTGTAGAGCAAACACTCATCCCATGGGAGCCTCAGAGCTGCCGGAAAACAGAGCCCTCTGGAAAACCCCATCCCTCCAAAAGGGTTGGATTAAGTCCTGGGTTTAAGGCTAGGCACAGTTTAGGAGCCAGTCCAGTGCTCGCAGCCGCCCCCCCCCCTCACCCTTGTGCTGTTTGTGCCCTTGAGGGAAGATTTTTTTGAGGTGGGGGGACACTGATGGGTTTGCTGGGATCTCCGCTGGGATCTTTGCTGGGGCCACCAGAGCTCGAAGCTGGGAGGAACCAGCTTTTCCACAACAATTCCCAGGTACAGTTTTCATTCAAAAGTCAGTAAATGTTTTAAAAAGAGTTTTCCTGTTAAAAAAAATAAATTATAGGGGAAAAAAAAGAAAAACCACCCCAAGAATCCAGGTGAGTTGAAACACTTTTCCTTTGAATTTCACCTTTTAAACCAATTTTATCTTTCCATAAAGTGGAAATGTCAAAAAAAGCTGATTTGGAAGGAAAAGCAGGGGAATGTTGAGTGGTGAAACTTTGGTGCCACTGAAACATCTCGGTTTCAACACTGTGAAAAACTTTATTTCACTCCTTCCACGTGAGATTTGGGCTCTCTGTGCCCAAACCAGGCAGGTAGGAATGTCACCTCCCAAGCTGCTGCTCTGAGCCACCACAGCCAGAGCATCGATCCCTCCTCGGCAGCTGGCTGAGTCTCCCCATCCTGCTCAGAGCTGGTCCCAGCGCCTGGGTGATGCGTTGGGTCCTGCGTCTGGGTGAGGATTCAGGTCCAGCACCTGCAGGGAGGTTTGGGCCCTCTATCCTGATGTTTGGGTCTAGCATGGGCTCTGGTCCCCCCAAGGGTTCTGAGGACCCTTGGCCGGCCGGTGGGACAGCGAGTTGGGGTGTAGCAGAGCAGGGCTGGGGGATGCTGGGGTCTCCAGCCTGGCATCGCGCTGTTGCCGTCTGTGTGACATGGGGCAGTGACTTCATCCTGGCTCTGCGGGTGGAGGTGCATGTCCCGTCCCACCCCCCAGCACTCGACCGCCGCCAGCTCCCCGTGCCTCAGTTTCCCCTCCCCGCAGCCCCAGGCCATCACTTTGCCCCAGGGACCAAACGCAGCGGAAACCAATTAGCGCAGGCGTTAATGAGCAAAACGCGGAGGAGGAGGAGGGTGATGTGTGTGTGTGTGTGTCTGTAGGGGGATAGACTGGGGCACGCCGCGCTGGGGCGAGGGGGTGCAGGAGACGAAGCCACCTCCTCCCCACACCCACCCCCCCCCCCAAAAAAAAGACAGGCGGGGCTGTGCGCCCCCCCTCCCGCTCCCCGCCGGAGGGGGAAGAGGAAAGGAAGGAGAGGGGGGGGCCGGGCGGGGGAAAGCGGCTGCACCTGCTTTAGAGGAACTATGGTAGGGCGGCCGGCGCCCGCCCCGCGCTGCCGCGCCCGCGCCGCCGCCGCGCCGAGCCGGACCTGAGCGCGGCGCGCACGGCCCCGGCCCGGCCCCGGGCTGCCCGCGCTCCGCACGGCCCCGGCGCCGCCCAGCAGCCGCAGCAGGGCGCCAGGGGCGGCGGTGCCGCCGGTGCCCGGGAGCCCCCAGCCATGCCGAGCCGTTCCTAAGCTCTCAGCCCCGACGCGGCCGCCCCGTCGAAGTTTTGGGGGGTGGGGGGGGGGATAGGTTTGGGGGGGAGGGAGGGGGGGGGGGAAAGAGGCGGCGCGGCCGCATGCCTGCCGTGGATCCCGGCGCTCGGCGCGACCAGGTGGGTGAAAGCGGAGCGGGGCCGAGCGGGAGGGTCCGTGCGTGTCCCCGCCGCGGGTGTCCCCAGGGGGGTGCGCGCTGCCCCCGCCCCGCCGGCGGAGGGGGGGGGCGTGGGGGTGGTGTTGGGGGGGGTGTATGTGACCACCCGCCCCGTTCCCGTTCTCACCGGCAGGTGTGGGGCGAAGGGGGGTGGGGGGGCACCGGCCGTGTGTGTCTGTCTGTCCGTCCGTCCGTTCCCCCGCCTGGGCAGCGCGGCGGGTCCGTCGCCCCGCACTCGGCCCCGGCGCGCTCGGAAGTTTGTTGCGGCGTCCGGACAAAGGGAGCGGGGCCGGGGGCTCGGTGAGCCGGGGTTAGGGGGGTGCTGCGGGGTCCCCGGGGGTTGGGGGTTAGAGGGGTGTGGGGGGTGGGGAACCGGGGCTCGATGCGCGCCTGGGTGGGGGGGTGGGGAGGAAGGAGGCGGGTCCCGGCGCGTCGCGGGGTCCCCGCTGCGCCCCCGGCTCGGTGCTCCCGGGGCAGCCCCGGCGGCGGGTGGGCGCGGGGGTCTCCGCCGCCTCTATACCCCCCCCAACCCCAACCGTCCCGTCCTTTCCCTCCCCCCCTCCCCTCCTCCCCGCGCCGAGGCGTTTCCCCGGCCGGCGGAGGGGACACACACACGACAGCGGCTCCCTCGGGAAAGGGGGGTTCAGGCACCGGGAAACTTGCGCTGCCGGCGGGAGAGCCGCGCTGCCGGTGCCGGATCCAGACCTGCCTCTGCCCCGGCGCTTTGGGGTCCCGCACCCCAGGAGAAGGGCTTCGCTCCGGCCGCCTTTAGCCGGGGGGTGGGGGGGGAGAGCACATCAACTCCTGCCCCGCCAGCCGCTCTGGGGCTCCTTTTGTTGGTGCTTCCCATTTCCCTCCCCCCATCTTTCTGTTCTCCCAGCAGTTTTATTTTAATTCCGGCTTCTTGGGGGGCTTGGGTGGGGGATGTTTTTTCTCCCCTTCCCCCCCTCCTTCCCCGTTGCGTTTTAACTCAGCCCCTCCGCTCCGAGGAGTGGCCCAGCGGGTGCGATCGCCTCCTTTGAGATAAATAAGTTAAGAATAAGTTAAGTTCAGCCCCAAGTTTTTGAATATTGTTGGGAGAAGCCGCAGCAGCAGCAACAACCGACTCCGTTCCCCCCATCAACCTGCAGCCAGGACCCGGCCATCGCTCCGGCAGCGCCTTGGGAAATCCTCCGCGGTGTCTTTAAAATCATAACCCAAACTGCAAGGTGAGGGGAGAGAAGGACAAACACACGGCTTCGGATGGAGCTGGAGGATATTCCCAAGAAATTCCCACAGGTTTGGATGCTGGAGAGAGGGAAGGAGGGGGGGGGGGGGTTGGTTTGCGGCAGCCCTCTCCGTGATGTAGCCCCTTGCCCAGCGTTTCACCCCCGTCGTAAAGTTTTGAGAGGGTTTGGTGTGGCTTTGTTTGGGAGGGGAGTGAGGTTGGGGTGTGGGGGAGACTTTTTCCAAGGGTTTTGGAGGTGGGGGGTGGTGGTGGTGGGGGTGTCAGGTCTTTATAACCTCAACACGATGCCTGCTGCCTGTGGGAGGTCTCGGCGGGCTGGCTGGGACCCTGCCGGCAGCGGCTACTAATAATATCAGCGATAATAATGTGTTTGGAAAGAGGGTTTTCTTATGGAGCTGTTGTCTTCTGGGAGTTCAGAAATTCCTGGGCAAATATGGTTTGGCAAAGCTGGCGGTGGGGCACTGGGAGCCCCGGATCAGCCTCTTCCATCCCGTTTCCACCCCAATATCCACCTTCATTGCGAGATGCTCTCCAAACCAAACCCCCGGCGCTTGCAAAGTTCAGCTATTTCTATTCTTCCCTGATCCCGATTCTCCCCGCTCCGAGTGATAAACAAACGCGGCTCTGTCTCTTCTCCCTTCTCCCCCCTCCCTGCTAAAAAAAGGCACTTCAGAAAGTGCTGCCCGAGCAGGAGACTGCTCCCAGTATTTCTTTTGGTGGTAGGAAATCTGTTTTGAGTTGGCAGGCGCGTCGCAAAGGTGTGTATAGGAGAGAACAAGTGGAGTGGAATTGGTTTTTCTTTTTCCATTTGGGAGTGATTCCTTATATATTTTATTTTTTTTTCCTTTCCCTTTTTAAGAAAAAAAAAAATCCAAGGGCTGTCTGTCTCTCTCCCTCTCCCCCCTTCCCCTCCTGTGTGCTTTTAATTCCAAATAAAAACGTGTGTAAGGGAAAGCAGGAATAATTCGCAGGAATAATTCACAGGCATCTGCAAACTCCGCCGTGCTCCGAGCGGTGGTCGGGAAGCACCCGCTTGGAGAACTTGCGCTGGGTTTGGTGCTTGGCTTTGGTTGTGGTGGGGGGGTTGGTTGGTGTGTTTGGGGTTGGTTTGGGGTGGGTTTTTTTTTTTTTTGTTGCTTTTAATATAGTCCTAAAAGAATTTGTGTCCGAATTCCTCTCTGGGATCGCTCGTTGGCTTCGGGGGCGGCTCTTCCATCCCCATCGGTCTTTGCCGGGGAGAGCGCGATACCCAGGGATTTGCCTTTGCTCAGCCCCCGGTTCAGCATCAGATTAAGGAGCTGGCTTTTCCACGAGCGTTGTAAAGCTGTGGGGCACACAATAAAAATGGTTATTAGTTTCTATATTAAAAGATCGGGGGCGGTTTTTAACCCAAACCAGAAGTAGGATTTACTTTAACAAATTTCTTCTTGCGTGTTAAAAAATTTACACATGGGAGGAAAAAAAAAAACACCAACCCTGCGTTGTGCCAGGGAACAGGCATCTGATGCTGAGTTAAATCAACCCAACATGTGTCTTGCCCAGGCACTGTGACTTTGGTCCTGGGGTGTTTGCGTGGATGTGTTCCTTTTCACACCTTCCCCCTTATTCTCGATTCAATACAGTGAAAGTCTCAGGCTCTTGTGAAATCTAACTCTTAATTTCTTTTATTTTATTTATTATTGGTTAGTTATTTGTTTCTCTTAATTCCCATCCAACTGTAAAGTCGATTAAAAAAAAAAAATCCAACGAGCCACCCAGGGATGGGTAGATGGAGAAAATAATCAGAATTGGTAAATCTACCCCATTTCCCCCCCTTTTTTTTCTTCTTCTGGGTTTTTTTTTTTTTTGAGGGGTTTTGTGGTTTGTTTTTGTTGTTTTTTTTTTTTCTTCCCCCCCTCCAGGTCGCTTAAATCAAACTGGGAAGGAGGAGTTGGGCAGGGGGGAAAAGAAGGGAACAAAATTTCCTGTGCTGAGCTGGGAGCTTTTGTCCGGGTTGGGAAGCCCTGGGTGGCTCCTGCCTTTCTTCTGCCCTTTGTGGTGCTGGGGCGAGGCGGGGAAGCGCTTTCCCCAGCCCTCCCGCTCCCTCTGCTTCCCAATAATGGGCAGGACCTCCTGGGTTGGGTTGGTTGGTTTAATTTTATTTTTCATTTCTTAGTTGCCTGGGTTTTGTTGGGGGGTGATGCTCCCCCCCCCCCCCCCAGCATCTTTTTCTCCCCCCTTGCTCCATCCCAAGTTCCTTTCACTGGGGTGTTTGGTATGGGGATGGGGGTGACTGTGCTCCGAGCCCGGGTCGAGCATCGCTGCTGTGATAAAAGCCAAAGCGCTCTCAGAAACCAGCCCGCTCACACAGCGCAAAGTTGGACTCAATTGGGGGGAGTGGAGAGGTGAAGTAGAACAGGATTGTCATGGAAAATCTCCCCCCTTTTCCTGTAACCTCTGCCCTGTGGGGTTGGAGGGAATGGTGGGTACCCCTTTCCCTGCACGGGGAAGGGGTAAGGGATGGAGGATGCAATGGAGAGTTCCCTGAGCAAAGGGAGGGCTGGGATTTTGTGTGCCGAGGAGGGGGTTAGAAGGCTGAGCAAACATAGGGAAATTAAATAAAATGGATTAAAATTCCTGCTGGGGAGATGGGGGGAGGCAAAAACGGGACTGATACTCAGCTCCCCCTCAAAAAAAGAAGACAAAAAGCATCTTAAAAATATCAGTAAACACCGTGTCCAGCCTCGGTCACCTCCCTGCCCTGCGGGAAAGCCCAGCAGTGGCTTCGGGATGGGAAGAGCAGGGTGCACTTCGGAGAAAATAATAAATAAATCCCTGCAGTGTATAAAATCAAGTGACACTGAAATATCCACGGCGGGCCCTCGCCCTTTTCTCTCCTAATAACCCGCCAGGAATGCGAGTGCACTCAGTTGTGAAGTTCCTGCCCAGAGAGCCCGGGAGCTTTTCTTTTCTGCGGCTGGAGAGGGGGATGCTTTGAGGCTGCTGATGTTTGTGTCGTGCTGGGGGAGCAGGGGGAGGTGGCAGGGCTCTGGCTTTCAGGGGTTTTCTCTTTTATTATTATTTCTTCTTTTTTTACACCCCCCCCCTCCTCCTTTCTCCTCTTTTCTCGTTGGTTGGGTGGAAAACGGGGGGGGGGGGGGGGAAGCGAGGCTGGAGGAGAAAAGGTGCTGCGGTGCAGGGTTTGCCTTTGTAGGAGCAAGGTGGGGGGCGAGCCGTGCCCCGAGACGGGATGGGGCTCATTCTTCCAGCTGGAGAAAGGCGGGAGAGCCTGGGGGTCCCTGGCTTTTCTTTTTGCTGTTTAAAAGTAATACACATTTATGGCTCTTTGCGCTGGGTTTCCCACTGTGGAGCGGTGTTCGGTAGCCTCAAGTATCCAGGGAAATTCTCTTCTTGATGGAAGGGAGAGCTGGGGTGGGTTTTCTCCTTCATCCCCCTCCCTGCAGTAGTTTTTTCTCTTTCATCCCCCTCCCCACTGTGGTTTCAAAGCACGGGGGAGCCCCGGGTTGTAGCTGGCAGATGGTTTGGGGAGGTCCCGTGGGGATGCTCCCTACTGTTTGCACCCCGGCATTTCCCTGGGTGTGCAGTGGGGGTCCCACCTCCTCACTGGGGGTAATCCCAGGTTTATTCTCCACACTGCACTGGGACTCCCGACACGATCCCGCCACTGCCTCCGCATCACCTGCTGCTTTTAGAAGTGGAAACTGGAAATTTCCTGTCCAGTTCCTCCAGCACGGCTGTGGGGGTTACACAGAGAGGAGGGAGGGGTCACACACAAACCCAGCTCAGGGGAGAACGACAAATGCTCCAGGAGGGATGCGCTGTGGGCATCTTCCCCTCGGAAGGATGAGCTCCGTGTTACCAAGAGAGGGAGGGAATAAATCTGCGAACACACTTGTAAAAACCCATGGTTGTAGGATGTAAAAATCCTCTGTGTGCCAGTTCTGGAGCCCCGATGTGCCTTGGAGGAAGGCAGGGGTAGCTCCTTGCTTGAAAATAAAACTAGGGGCTGTGCCATTAGGTTTGGGGCGAGTTGCCATCCGGCTCGTGACCCCTCTGGGGCTGTGGCCAGTAAAGCTCGCTGCTCTGCCAAGTGATGGGGAAGAACTCTGCACCCATTTTATTGTGGTGCATATCCTTCCCCCTCCCCCTGCTTGCTGTGCTGCACCTTTTAAAGTCAAATATAACTTTGCAGAACCAGGAGGGAGCTGGGTACAGTTTGAAAAACTTCCTAATTCCCTCTCCGCACACGTGTTGTATAAAATACAGTGAAGATGCTGCTTGAGGGGTTTTTTAAACTTTTCCTAATTTAAACCCCTTTTGGCAGTCGTATAGGCAAGTCTCTGTGCTAAAACATGTTGCTGGTAACCGGGCTGCCTGTGACAAAAATGCGTTTGCGAATGGAACGGCATCAGGGAAAGGGGAGAATTCCGGGGCCGCGGAGAAGGAGAGCAGCTCCTTTCAGAGGTCGACAGCGTGATGCTGTGGAGGAAAACCATCCGTCTGCCACCTTTGGGGTTTTTTTTTTGGGGTGTTTTTTTATTGCAAAGATCCTGCTGGAGGAGAGATTGGATCGGGGGATGGAGGTGGAGGGAAGTCATTAAGGGATTATGATGCCTTGCGCCAGCAGCGCGGATGGTGGGCACAGGGCTGGCTGTAACAGTACCTGGGTACCCAAGCAAAGGAGCTCTGTGTGTGCAAAGCATAGGGAATCCACTCTGCTTTTTAAATAAAGAATAATAATTAAAAGGGGGGAAAAAAGCCACCAACAACTTGTGTTTGCACTCTGCATGGGTGAAGCGAGCTGGTGTTGGTGTTCGCCAGCCCCGGCGACACTTCCCGCCTGGCTCTGCCGCCCCGGCGAGATGGAGAAAGGGTTTTGGCAGAAACTATCCTCCTGTGCTGCTGGTACTGGGTCCTATGAGGATGAAAATCATGCTTGTTTTTTAGCAAAATGGGAGAGCAGGGGGTAGCTGTGGGGGGGAAATTTCTCCTGGCCCCCATGGCTTGGCTTTGCTGCGGGTTCCCGGGTGTTTGTCAGATGTGGAAGGTGCTGCAGTGAAACTTTACTTTTATTTGAGGGTTGCTTTCAAAACCATGGGAAAGGAGCAAAAAAACGAATTCGTTTTTAAGGTAGTAGAGGATGAAAAAAATCTGTTCGGGGTCCTGGTTCAGAGGGGGTTTTGAAGCTGTTTATTCTGCTGCATTGGCAAACCTCGTCTGTGGGGAGCTGGTATCCGCAGGCTGGGAAACCACCCTGGGGCTGTGGAGCATCGGGCCGGTCCTGGCTGGGCCACGGGGCTGGTGGGAAGCTACATCTCCTCCTCCTCAGAGGAGGAAGACCCCTGTGTGATGGGTCCATGCTCCGTGGGTTGTTTTGGCAGCTCCCATGGCTCAGGGAGATGCCGTCCCCGGAGGTTTTGGCTTGGGCATCGATGCTCCCCTTTGAGCACACGCAGGGCTGCGGCTGCACACGGGATCGGCTGGGATGAGCAGCTCAGCCCGGGCGGCAGCGTTGGAGCAGCTTATTTCACCGCAGCGCTCCTGGGTTGCCTGCAGAGCTGGGCTTAGAGCAGGGTTTAACTCTGCTGAGGCTAATGAAGGCGTAAGGGGCAGCGAGCGTTTCTTGTGCGCGTCCTTGGGGTGAGCCGAGCATCCTGCTGCAGGGTCGTGTCAGGGGCCAGCAGCTGTCGGAGCCCTGATCCCCGAACTTTCTGGCTGTTTGGTTGCTTCCTCCAAGTCTTGGTTTATTCTGCAGATAGTAGATTTTTAGGTTGAGGGGCTTGCTTTCTGCCTGCTTGTTATGAACCTGCAGGCTGGGGACTGTCGTTTATCTGCTTGCCTGTAGTGAGATGTGGATGGTGACCCACCTAGGAGAAGCTGTCATGGGCTTGGTAGGAGATGTCTTCAGCTTTAGATGAGAGCCACAGCAGAGGAAGGCTCCAGATGGGTCACTTGATGTGAAATACGTGGCTTCTGGTGACCCTTCGGCTTGGGTTTTCTGCCTGTGAATTGCCTGCTGCTGCCTGTTAGTGGGAATGTGTTTGCCTGGTGAGTTTCTGCCAGTGATTCTTGGCCTGGGGAGGTGGGGGGCAGCTCTGTTGGGTGCCATGCATCCCATGCCAGGATCACAATGCGTCTTTTTGGATGGCTGATGTGGGATGGAGTTTGTGGCATGGGCAATCCTGCTTTGGCTGTGAGGTCCTGGGTGCTGCTTGAAGGATACTCCTGGCTGCAGGACTGTCCCCAAACCCTGAGGGGATGTGAGGCTTTGGGGACATCTTGGTTCCTGGTTTGCTTGATGGCATCACCCCCAGGCTCCCAGGGATGGAAGTGCCCGGCTGGGACAGTGAATGATGTCTGGCTGCTTCCCAGGGTGGGGGAATGTGCTCCCCCTAAAGCACTGGCAAAAGGCTTTGAGGATGTTTGAGACTGAGGGTGGTCACAAGGGTGTTGGCAGGAAATACCTGGCAGAGGTGGAGAAGCTTCTTGCTGAGTGTTGGGAGGTTTTGGCTGAACTGGCCTGGGGTTTTGGCAGGGGTGATGGGCAGAGGTCTTCTACTGGGGAGGGAAAAGCCCTCTCCCATGGTCTGGGGTTTCCCGTGTGGTGGTGTGTCCCCTCTGGGTGCCACTTGTGAGGCTGTGTCCTGGCAAGTGCCATGGCAAGGTGCTGCCTGGTACCAGGCTGCTCCAGATGGAGAAGTGCACCCCAAAACTCATCGCTCCTGAGCGCAGTGTGGAGGCAGCACGGGATCTCAGTACCCTGAACAAACCCAAATCGCCCTTTAACAACTGACAGTGCTTTTTCCTGGACATTTTCCCTTTCTCCCAAGGGACCTCCATGCACCCAGCATTCCCGAGCATCCTGTGGCCCCGCATCCCTGTCCCAGCTCCCAGGGGCAGGAGGAGGTGGTGAGATGCTTCATGCCACCGAAAGGGTTTCAGGAGGGGGGTGGCTGTCACCCAGCAGGCTGGTTCCTTCCTCCAGAGTCCAAAGTCCCCTGGTCAATCCCTGAATGTGATCAGACCTGCCTGTGGGTAGGAAATTCCCCAGAGTGGGGTGTCTGGGATCTGGAATACAAACCCAGTATCATTTACCCTATTAAAAAAGAAAAGGAGGAGAGAAAATAAAAGTGGGGCTAAAGTGTCCTGTAACTTCTGTGGCAGGAAATGTGGATTAAAAAATGTGCTGTGCCAGGTTGAACTGCAACACCCCCCCCCCTTATGTTACCGAGGTGGATTTGGGCGGGGGTGAAGCTGTGCTTTTATAACGTGCTGCCTCCAGCTTTACCCTTCTCCAGGGTTGTTTCCAAAGTATTTATACCCTCCCTCCCCACTCCCCAACGGCGCTGCTTTGATTCTGCCTCTCTGCAGCAGGATCGTGGCGGGATGTGGTTTGTTTTGTGGGCAGGGGAGGGTCTCTCCCCTCCCCATCTCCTACCACCGTGCTGAGCTCTGGCTGTGCTGGGAATGGGGTTTGGGAAGCCAGGCTGTGACCGCTCCGCCTGGCGCACCCCTTCACTGGTAATAAATTAAAACCTCAAAATTGATGTGATTTCTTATTGGAAAACAAAAGGGGTGTTTGTCCCCTGGGCTGTGGGTAAATCTGGGGCTGGGGGAGGAGGAGGAGGGTGCTGCTGTGCATCCCATCACTCCTGATTTGTCTCACCCATGGGACAGGGTTCCTTGTTCCTGCTCTCTTTCCAGTGGGTCCTATTCCTCTGACACCCCTCCAGCACTGGGGCTTGTGGGTTTGTAGGATGCTGCTTGTGGGGGGTCTACGGTCGGCTCCTCCACATAGGTACGAGGTAAGAAGTAGGGAAGGGAGAGGAGCAAGCAGGCTGGGATGCACGGAGCCGCATCCTGCTCCTGTGCAAGGCTGGCTGGAGTCAGAGCTGTGCTGGTTTCTGCAGCAGACCCCGATAAACGGGGTAACGTCACCGAAAGCACTCGCTGAGCACAGTGCTCTGGGAAAGGGGGGGATATGGTGGGGGTTTGGGTGCAGGGTCCCGTCTGTCTTGGAGCTGGGCACAGTCATTTCCTGTGAAGGGGTCAGGATCAGGTGCTCGCTTCTCCAGTGCCTGCAGAAATCCTGTGTGACCTCAAAGGGGGGTTTTGGGGTGATGGTTTTGTGCGTCACACCCAGGTGATGGGGCCCCTGGGATTGCTCAGAAGTGGCGGGGGGGGGGGGGGGGAGAAGGTGGAGCTGGTAAGGGGGAGAGAAAAGGTCCCCGATGTTCACCAGCTGCAGGGGGGCTTGGATGTGGTTCTCCTCACGTTCTGTCCCCTCTTCACAGGGTTCCTGGCCAGGGCAGGGGTATGGGGGCTGCAAACTGTGGGACATTGCTGCTGCATACTGGGTGGGTGAGCAAGTGCCAGCCCCCAGATGCCCTTACCTCAAAGAGCTGGAGGTATCTAGTTTGAGGGAAGATCTCCCCAGATTTGGGGTTGGTTCTGTGTTCTTGGGAGAGGAGATGCCTGGTCAATGTGCTCCCAAGAAAAAACAGCTAAAAATCTGCCCTGGGGAGGGGGGAGCATGCTGGAGAAACCTCCAGTGTGGGATTTCTGCCCGAGTTCTGCTCCTGAGGTGTGGGACAAGGTTCATTTCATTCCTCACTTGCTGTAGGGACAGGCGGAAGGTTTGTGCTGAAGTTGGGGTGGGAGTTTCCTTGGGTCCCTCCCATTGCCCTGGTAGTGGCAGTGGGTGCTGTAGGGACCAGCCCAGTTCCTTTTCACAGCACATATCCCAGGGCTGGGCTTTGCCTGCCCTGAGGGATGCTCAGGACCCTGCGGATGTGGCGGGCAGGTCGGCATCTGCACGGCTCTATTTGGGTTATTCACACTTCTCCTTTTAAACCGGGTTTTTATTTATACCTAGCGAGAGGCTGCTTTTAGGGCAGGGATTTCAGAATCCCTTGAACTCTTTCCCTTGATGCTGGTGGGCTCAGGCCCTGAACAAATGTCGTTTTCCCTGGGAAGTGGAGCTGTGGCTCCAAATCTGGGTCAGACTTTGGGACTGTCGGAGCAGCCCTGTCCGTGCATCAAAAGCCACCTTTGTTCCTGCACCACACGGGTACCACACCAGTGCCGACACTGGCATCACCTGGGCAAAAGCTGAGCAGCTTTAGTGCCAGAGCAATTTCCCCCTGGGTTGTAAAGCTGGTGGTTTTAAAATACTCCCTGGTGAAAAGGCTGGTCTGTTTAGACATGCAAGGAGGTGAAGTTTTGTGGGTGAGGGGCTTGTTTGGGGCTTGATGCTGGCTTTGGGGAGGGTCGGTGCCATCAGCAGAATGGTGGATGCTGGCACTGGGCAGCATCGACCCCACTGAATTTCCAGCTGTAAATCTGGGCTGCTGCAAGGAGAGATGGTGGCTGTGCCTGTCTCTCTGAGAGAGAGACAGACCCCTGCCCTTGGAGGGGATGGACATCTTTCCTTGCAGGATTGGTCCTTTCTGTCCACAGCGGAGACGTTTGCTGGTCCTCGCTGGTGTGGATACAAATGCTTCAGGGATTGCCCTGGGGCTGGGGATACATGGGGAGATGCTGGGGTTTATCTGGAGGCATAAAATAATAACCAGTGTCTTAAAATTCCTGGCAGCAGGCAGAAGCTGTGTCTGCGTCCAGGCTGGCTGGGGATGTGGGACTGGGACTGCTGGCACGGGCAGGTACCTGGGGGCTTCTTGGCTGGGCAGTGAGGTGGGACATGTGCCCAGGGGAGTTGGTGACCTGACTACATCTGCTTCACGTCTTGGCTAGTGCCACATCCTGGTGTGCTGCCTTCCTTCGCCCCGAGGGGATGATTTCTGGTCCAGGTAGGAAGGACGATGTCTTCTCTTTGTGCCCTGCCTGGGGCAGCTGGTGACGGATAGCACAGTGTCCTACAGCTTCCCTGGGGATGTGCTTTGAGGGGGGGATGGAGAGGGCTGTCTGTGACCCTGCCTCAGCAGGAGATGTGGGAAGATGATGTGACCTGATTGCGGAGGAGCGATGCCGGTGGGGAGCCTGAGCCGTAGTGTGGCTGCAGTGGGGAAGCTTCCACTGCATGCACCCAGCCTGAGGTGGGCACCCTTCGCCTCTGACCCCCTGAAATAGCCCGTGTGCGCCCTGCACTGGGGGGTTCTGTGTTTTCCACTAAAGAAAGCATCTTGTGATGCCTGAGCTGCTGCTGAGGGTGCCATGTGGGTCCTATCAGGAGATCCTCCCTAGGCAGGAGGGCACGGCAGGAGCTGGTCAGGTACTGGGAGCCCCTTTCTGCCCAGCACCCATGGCTGCTCACTGGGACTGTGGGCTTGGGTGAGGTGTAGGGTGTTGCAGCTTGCAACGGGTGAATCACAAACTGGTGTTTTGAAGAAGGAGCATTAAGAGGGCTGGAGGGGAGAGAAAACCCCACAGTTTTTCAGGAGTGCTTTGCAATGAGGATGTATCTAACAGGAACCCCCCAATTTGCAGGGCGCTGTCTGTCCCAGGCCAGCAGGAAGGAGCCAGTGGCTTCTTTGGCCACTGCAGAACCGTCACCGATAGCCTGGAGCGTCTCTCAGTCATCTTTGCACCCTGAAGCTGGGCTCATTCAGGGATCTGTCTGGGATGAGCAGGGATTCCAGAGGTGCAGATCCCTTCTGCCCTGTTTCACTTCATCCTCCCATAGCTCGGTCCCAATCTATAAAGCAAGGGTGTGCTCCCACGTTCAGGAAGGTGCTGTGTTCTGACATGTGGCCTGGTAAGGGCTGAGCTTTTTGGGGTGGACATGGCTCAGGGGTTGCGTGGGTCGGCATAATGCGGGAATGCCGTGGGTGACACCAAAGCGATGCTGTGGGACCACATCACCTTCCCATGTTGCCAGCCTGGCAGCAGTGTGGAGGGATGCTCGGATCGGTGATGTGCTGCCATCCTGCTGGGAATGGGGGGAAAGAAGGTCTTGCTGCCTCTGCAGCGTGGCTGTGCTGGGCAGAGGCTTGCCCTGGATGCCCAGCAAAGGGTGCTGCGGAGGGATGCTGTCCCTGGGAAGAGGATGTGATGGCTGCACGTGGCTCATGCAGGTGACATGCGGAAGGAGCACGGGAAACCCTGGCAACCTCTTGCCTCTGTGGGGGGAAATGCTTCCCCCGTCTGGAGGGATGCTCTGTGCCTCTCTACTGAACCGTGCCTTCCTCCTGAGCACCCAAAATGTTAAACACACCCTTCCCAATCCCCTGCATGGGTGGTGCGGCCTCACAGCTGCCCACCACCGTGCCCGGTGCAAGACTGTGGCACATCCAGGCCCCTTTGCTGAGCTGCTTCCCAGCTTTTAAGAAACCAGGAGAGAAATTGTTGGTGCTCTTCCAGTCGCTGCTCTGAGCAGAGGTGTCGGGGCTGTCGGGTGCCGTGTTCATCTTTGGGGCTCTGTGAATGTGCCGAGGCTGCCGGTGGAGGTGCCGAACACATGGGCAGACAGGGAGATGTTGGGTCTGTGTGAGGTGGAGCTGAGTGGGGCAGAAATAAAATTGGGAGGGTGGTTTGAAACCACCCTGGTGCTGGCTTGATTGGTGGGATGCATCCCGGCCTCGGGTCGTGCTTGCCTCTGATTTGGATGCGAGAAAACGGACTTCAGACCAGGAGTTTGAAAATGCCCAAGGATAGTTCTCCCCCCCCACTGCCTTTTTTCTTCTCTTTCCTCGTGAGCAGCATAATTTCTGGATGGAAACCGGGCCTCTTCCTGCATAGAAATGGGATTTGCAGTGGAAAGCATCAATGTGCAGCAGGGAGTGCGTTAAATAGAGTGTTTTCTGGATTAATTCTTGCACAAACACGATGGAGCCTAGGAAAACTTGTAGCATCTGAGTTCTTCCCTCCTGTTCAGTAGGCGCCGTGACTTTTTTCCCCCCACCTCTGGATTATTTGAAGGCCAGAAAAGAATTTTAGCAGTATCCAGTCTGACTTGACACAAACTCAGCTGGAAAATTCCGCTCAGGGTCTAACACGGGGGCTTGTGTCCCAGCACTGGGTCCCTCACCAATGGCCCTGCCATTGCTCCTCGTCTGGTTTGTCCCTCATCTGCTCGGGGGTATTTTCTTCCTCCCTGGCTTTGCCTTTGCCCTGAAGGGTCAAGGCAGGGAGGGGGTTCCTGCAGCTTGATTTTTATTTAAGAACTTCCCACAAACACCCCCTCGCTGGAAGCCTTCCTCCGCTCTGCTGCTTCCTTTCCCACTCCTGGAGCTGCTGGCGCCATGGGGCAGCAACCGCCTTTCTCCTGGGCAAGTCCTCCTCATAGCCTTCCTCTTCCTCAGCTCATGTGGGGCAGTGCCCTTTGTGGCTCTATCCAAGAGCCCTCCTCTTCCTCAGGTGCCCCAAGCTCCATCAGGCAGGTGCTTGGATGGGGACCCCCCCCAGAGCGTGGGACTGTATTCAAGCTGTCTGCGTGGCGAAGGGATGGAGGTGATTCCGCGTGTGTTGTATGTGCAAGGCGTGTGCGGCGCGCGTTGCGTGTGCCCCGGGTGGGCTCGGGGCTCTGCCGCTGGTGGGGTGCCGCAGCGAGAAGTCTGGGCGAGCCGTGGGTGAGTATCCCTCCCATATGTGATGCTGGTGGGGGAGAAATATAACTGTGTGAGCTGGGCACATAAGAGATTTAAACCAGGGTTGGGATTTAGAGGGAGATACTGAAGGAGCACCAGTAGAACGCTGGTGCGAGGTCGGATGCATCCAGGTAGCTGGTGGGGACCGATCTGGTGCTCGGCTGCAGAGCGATGCCCAGAGCCTTGCTGGAGCTGTGAGCTGGGCAGTGGGGTGTGTGTGAAATGTGTGTGCACAAGCGTGTGCATATACGTGTGCCACAGCCCGTGTTGCTGTGCTGGTCTCTGCCTTTGGGCTCGGCTTCGGCTGCGGCTACATCCTGGGTCACACCAGCGACGGGAGGTGCCTTTAATAATTTTAATAGGATTTTAAGAGGATTTTGGGGAGGGGGGTGTCCATGCTGACCCCTTGTATCCTAAAAACCTCATCCCATGTGGAAATGCAGTGAGTTGTGTTGGGAAATCGGCTCTGTCTTCCTCCTCCTGGGTTTTTTTTTCTTTCCTGGGAGTTCAGAGTATTTGTTCCCTGTGAATTTTTTTTTTTTTCCCCACCCTATTCATTATCATTTTTTGTTAATTAGATTGTGATGGGGAACGGTCTCTATTCAAAAGGAAAACCTCTGAGATATGTTTTTACAAGTGCGTGTGCGTTTCGGGGCCGGGGGGTGGAGGGGGGGGGGGAAGGCGATGGGGAGAGAGCAAAGATGCTTGAAAGAAATCATTTTTTAAAAAAATAAAATAATTTCTTCATAAAGCTCTTTTAAAAAAGAAAAAACCCCAGGTCCCCTTCCCCCACCTCGGGGCCCCCCCCCCCCCTAATTAAACGATTTGAATTTTCACGTTAACCGCTTGGTGCTTCCTCGGCGCCTCAGATGATTAGAAAGGGATATTCATTTATGCCTTTTAAACGCCGCCCCGATTAAAATCAGAGAGATTTTTTCCTTCATCAAAATCTAACATCCTTGAAAAATTAATTTGATGCCTCTTGTTATCAATTAATTGAATCTCGTTGGGAGAGAGGCTTGTACGGCGGGTGGTTGGAGCTGGCCCTTCTGTTCTTAGTTGCTTCCCACCCCCCCTCCTCATCTCCCTTCTGCTGCTTCCAAACACTGTGACATTATAAAACTCTGCCTTTTTTTTTAATATATATATATATTATTTTTACTCATTTCATAAATGAATAAAACTTAGTCTCTCTTCCCACCCTCCTCCCTCATTCCCTTGAGTTCCTCTTGTATAAAAGACCTTTCCCCCCCTCCTTTTCCTTTCTCCCATCCCTCTTTCCTATAACTTCCGAGACAGGAGGAAAAGAAAGAGAAGAAAAGTTGGGGCTTTAGCAATTTCTTGGCGTAGCAAAGCGGCCAGGGTCCGTCTTTCTTCCTTTCTTTAACAGGGGATATTGGATATTTCATTTGAATCTCCCTCTTTTCAATTAAAAGCGCCCAGCTCGTTCTCTTAAAGCTGTTTTATTCTCCTCCTCTGTCTCGGCAGCCGGAGAAGTGATTTGCTTTTCTTTAATATTTCAACTCTTTCCCCCCTCCTGAGACGAGCTGCCTGCCTTGGTTATTTTTTTTTTTTTTAATAGACTTTTTCTCCCTCTATTAAACTTTTCCAATCTTCATCCCTTTTTTTTTTTTTCATTCCCACCTCTTTAAACAAAAAAAATAAAAAAAAACAAAAGAAAGAGGAAAAGTTATAAAATATGAAGAACTGGGTCATTCAGGAAGTTATTGAAATAACTTTTAAAAATAGGTGTTAGCTTCTCTCTGTGGAGTGAATCTACCTGGTGACTTTTAGATCCAGCCACTTCCCCAGTGCCTTGTTTATTTATGTCTCCTGCGAATTTTGGGGCTGGAGGTTTTGGGGGTAATAACTCAAGTGAGTGGGGCTGGGGGGGGGTGCTTTGGGATTCTCTACAGAACAGATCCACACCGTGGATGCCCACAGGGTGCTGGGATGGGGGATGTAGGTGGGGGTGTCTTATCAGCTGGCTCCTCAAGGCTGGTGGAGGACAGATGCCCTAGGTCAGGTTCCTAGGCAAGGGCTGGTTTGGTGCCAGAGCCTTGGGAATAGGTGTCTGTGTGTCTGTCCGTCCATGTGCCACATGCGGTCCCATCCATCCCATCACAGCGTGGGGTTTGTGTTCCAAGCTGGATTTGGGGTCCAGCAATTGAGCGATGCTGTTCCATGTTCCCGCCCCTGCTTAGGTGTCTCCTCTGCTCCCATGGGGGTTACCCAGAATTTTGGCGGCGCTCTGCGGGAGGCTGGGGGTTGGTGCAGGTGGCTGCCAGGCTGTGCCTGCACTTCAGGGTGGTTTTCCTTGAAATTCCCATTGGAGCACGTTGGGTGGAAGAAGTTTTGGGGGGGAGGGATGAGAAATTGGGGTCAGCTTTAACCTCCCTCCTTGCTGGATTCTATGGCAGCCAGAGCTCCAGGGAGGCTTCCATGAGTGCAGACTTTGCCCCCTACACTTGCTCGCTGCAGCTGGGGCACGGATGCCAGACCCACACCCCAAACCTGCAGGGATGCTCCAACACAGCATCAGTGGCCTATGCCGGGTGCAGACCCCTTGCCCCCATCCAGCCGGCACCCACCGAGGGTGCTGCCCCACTCGGGGTCCCCCCTGGGCCCGCACATGCGGCCGCAGTGAGGCGGGAGCCTCCCGTGCGCCACGTCACTATTTAATTAGACGTCCCTGATTAACAAAACTTGGCGTTCGGCTTCCTCCTGCCCTCATCTTTCCTGGCTCCGAATCAATGGCTTTGATATGCTAATTAGGGAGTAATTTAATTTCAAAAGGCCGCAATTAACAAGGGTGTTGTGGACATGCTGTAGTTAAGCGGCGTAATCTAATTTGCATTAGTAACAAGCAGGGACTAATTAGAAGCTTAATTAGACACTTAGACGGCTCTTGTGTTTACTTTCTTAATGAGATGGAGTGGGGCTCTTTTTTTTTCCTCCCCTCTTTTTTTTTTCTTTTTCTTTTCCCTTTTTTTTATTAATCTTTTCAAGAGCACGGTGAGGGAAGGATGCTGGGGAAGGATGCTGAAGGATGCTTGAGAAGGATGCTTGCAGGATGGAGCAGCAGCCCCAGCACCCGCCATGGGCCCAGCACCGGCCTCGGCAGCCGTCCGGCATCAGCCCATCCTGCATCCGGCCAGCCCTGTGTCCATGCTGGAAGGGATTTTGTTTTCCTGGAAGCTCAGCAGGGAATGGGAGATGTGCCAGCCAGCCGTCAGTGTCTCCAGGGATGCCCCATGCGAGATGGCTTGCCAGGGTTGGGCACCATGTGGAGGATCTCTGGTGGAGCTGGGGTGTCCGTCGGGGTGTCCTCGCTGCTGCGTGCGAGCTCCGAGCGAAGGATGGTCTGAGGGAGATGTGTTTGGGAGAGGCAGGTGCGCTTGGTGGGACTCAAGCAGGAGTAATGCTGCATCCTGCTGCCTGACACGGTCCCACAGCCCCAGCCTGTGCTCCTGGCTCTTCAAGTGAGATGGACCTGTTGTTTTGTGGGAGAAACCCCTCCCTCTGGCTGTTCTTGCTTGATTTCTGCGTAGCAGTGAATGCTCCGGTCGCTGATGGTCACCAGTGCCTGTGAGCGTGGCCAGGGTGCTTGAAGGCTTCGTGGCTGGCACAGGGCTGGGGTGGGTGGATGAGGAGAGCCACAGGGGGTAAAGGTCTGCCCGCCGGCGAGGGCAAGTGCCCGGAGGTTGGTTCTTTCCTGAGAAGTTGCTGGGAGCAAGATGAAAGTGGGAGATGAAAGTGCCCAGAGGTGAGATCCCATTAAAGCGGTGCCCGGGCTTAGCCAGTCCTTGGTTCCTTAAATCTCTTCTAATTTACAGTAATGCTCTAGATTCGTTTCAGCTCCCTCAGACTTTTATTTTAATCCCCTTTCCACATTTCCATGTGTTTATGTGTTAATTAAAGGGTAAAAAGCCACTCTCCGAGCAATCCTGGCTGCTGCTTCTCTTCAAGCCAAAGCCTTTTAAGATTAGCGAGCCGCTTCCTAAAGCCTCGCAGCGCCGGATCCGGACACGCAGGTTGCTCAACTTTCCGTAGCTCAGAGCAGATCCAGTGCCTGGGATCCAGCTTCCTGCAGTTTCCTTCTCCCAACGATGCAGAGGACTTCTGACATCTTTTTTGGGAGGGAATTGCTTGGTCTGTGCTCCTCCATCGTCTGCTGGTACCTGCAGAAGAGGCTGGCTATATGGGAGAGGCCGTGTGGTGGGGCAGCCCCCTGGTCCCCTCCAGGTCTTGGCAAGGCTGGACCTGAGTGGGGGGAGGTCTGGAAAACTGCTTCGGGGTTGGGATGCAGTGGGAAGAGTGGAAAAAGCCTCCGGAGCATCGTGGTAGCATGCTGCATGGCGTCACCCACCTCTTCTGCACCATCCCTTGCAAAAGGCAGGTTGCCTCCTTCCTCGTCTCACAGAGATGTGGGGATAGCGTTTTCCCACTGGTGTCCCCCCCTGTTCATCCTCATCTCTCCCGGGTGGTTGTTTCAAACTGGGGGTGCTCTTTGGTTTTATGTCAGGGGAACTAAGAGGAAGGGGGACCCACTGCCATCGGTGTGAGGATGGGGGCAGGCAGTGGAGGCAGCCACGATGCTGGGTCCATACATGGCTCCGGTCCTGCCGGCAGCACAAAGTTAGGCAGCCCCTGAGGACTCGTGATACTGAGGGTATTTAAAAACAGGAGAAACAGCTGAAATAGGTGTTGGGGCAGTCGTCTCTCAGGAGTGCCCAGTCTTGGCTGTGCCTGTTCCTGCGGTTCCCGGGGGTTGAGAAGCACTGTTTAGTTTTGATGTCTGTGGAGATCAAGCAAGTGGAGAATCGATACTGCCTCAGTTAGGTTTAGATACCCCAAAATTTATCTGGAGCTTTTGGGGAGAAACAGCTCTGTGAATGCTCTTTCTCCTGTTCTTGCTCCCAATGATCATGGGGTGAAATCCGTGCTTCGAGTCGAACGGCTCACTCACCTCCATGTACATCCTGCCTCCCCTTTCTTCTGGAACTCAGAACAGCTCCGTGGCGATGCTGGGCTCCGTGGCGATGCCGGGTTCCGTGGTACATGTGTGGTCCTTCCCGCAGGACCCCAGGGACCCCAGGGACTGTGGCACATGCGTGTGTAGGACACACACATGTGCAGCCAGAGCTGTGTCCAACAGCCCTGCCAGCTAATCCGAACCCTCCCTTGCAGGGAAGCTCTGGGCATCCATCAGTCTGTTAATTGCGCTAATTAGAGAGTGTGGAGGTGTTAATTGGAAAACCCTGGTATCGTGCCTGTTTGGGGAGGGGGGGGGATGTCAATAAAAATGAATTGATGACTTGGCATGGCGCGTGCACTTTACAGGTTAGTGGCAAGTCAGGGGATGTCAAGGAAATGTTACTGCTCAGATGAAGCAATTGTTAATTAAAAAGCAACGGTAATTAATACATGCTTATTGCCATATGGTACTGCGAAAGGCAGGGGGATTCTTTACTGTGTTTCCTTCTCTTTGTCCTGTGGAAGGTATGTGTGTTTGGGGGGGGGTTAAGTAAAAGGGGAAAAAAAAAAGGCAGAGTGCTTATTCAGTGAAGTGATTTGGAGTCTGAAATGGTAATTAGCAATCCATTTGCGCAGCTTCTGTTGCTCGTTGCCATTAGAGGGGTCTCCTCCCCTCCCCTTTTAAGTAAAACCATCCTTTTCTACTTTATCTGGGTGTTGTATCTTCTGGGGATGACAGTCTGGACAGGATCCCTGCCTTTATGCCTGCGGGAAGGTCTGATCCCTATTAGATCCTCTGGATACCAGCGTATGGAGAATCCCTAAAATATTGGATGCGTTTGAACTAAAATAGATGAAAAGCCGGAGCTGGGATGCTGCAGAGCCCTCCCGGCCGTGCACAGGGATGCACATGTGCTGCCGTGCTCACAGCCAGGCGTGCAGCTGGGTCTTGCTCTTCCCGATGCGGCTTCAGCCTCCCTGCATCAGCCCTGGCTGGAGAGGCACTCATTCCTAATTTAAATCGACTTTATAATGTTGCAGACGCTGGCTTGGGCTTGGGAGTTTTGGGGTTTTTTTCTCTCTCTTTCTTTCTCCTTTCTTAAAGGTTTTGTAAAACTTTATATGAATGGAAATATTTTCAGTATTATTATTACTTTCTTTTATGACTTCCCTTGCAGCGTTGGGAACACCAGACACACCAGCATCCCAGTAGGGTTTGTGAACGGGAAGTTTGAGTTTTACTAGACTTGGAGAGAGAACCCAACTGGCCTGGTGTCCTGGGGCTGCGGGAATCACCCGGCTGGACCCCAGCACTGGTTCATCTGCTCCAGCATCCTGCCTCTGGCAGGGGCGGGGGGCCGGCAGAGCAAGCCCACAGTTACATTACAGCTCCTCCACGAGCAGAGATTTCCTCCTAATTCCCAATAGTTAAGCTTCAATTTATGCCCCAAAGCCAGGAAAGTTTTATATCCTTTCCAAAAACTTTTCTTTTCTTTTTTTTTCCCTTTTTTTAATACTTCCTGTTGTAACTCTGGATATTCTTGTTCTCTGTATAAAAATCAAATCCCTTTTTGAATCCTGACTGCAGTGATGCCTTGTGATTGCCGGGACGCAGGCAGAGCCTGGCTTTCCCCGCAGAGCTGCTCTCCTGGTCAAAACCTGGAGCAGGCATTGGATTTCAGAGGGGAAAAATGAAAAAAGGATCAGTAATAACTTCATATTTCTGCAGGTTCTTGTTAGACTTTGGGAGGGAAGAGGAGCAGACGTGGTTTGTGATGGCGAAAGGCATTTTCTTTCATCCAGCTTGCTTTGCTCCTACCGCAGCATCCATAGGCGATCCTTTCCCCATCCCTTCTTGGGAAGCTGCTCCAACCATGCCGTGCTCTCGCTCCGGCACCCCCACTTCCAACAAAACCAGTAATCCCGTTAACCTTGAAGTCTCCAGCAGCCACCGGTGTGTCACCCTGCGCGGGTTCGGTAGCACCGGGACGGCGGGATGGAGCCAGCAGCTCCACATGGGAATTAATGTCAGTCATATACCCTGCGGAAATGACTTTTGAAATGCATATAATCTCAAACATGCAAATGAGAAGCTTGCTTCACCCTGTTTAATATGAATGATCAGCTTCTGAATAGCTATTATTACACGCCACATTTCAGCAATTATGTTGTTCGCGGTTTGTCTTTCTGTCTTTTGGGGCGGAGGGGGGTGTGTGGATGGAGGGGGGGAAAAAGGAGAAGAAAAAGGAAGAAATGGTGTTTCTTTCCCCTGTCCCTCTTTCTTTATTCCCCTCCGGTTTCAAACTTGCTTGGCCGGTGGTGAGTGAGGGAACAGTTTGGACGGAGCTGACGTGGAGGAGATAGAACTGTCCCCTCCGCTTTTCTGTGGAGCAAAGCGTGTGTTGGGAAGGTGGGAGAGACACTGGGCATCCCGTGCCCTGATGGGCTCTGTGCAGGGCTGGATGCGGCCCTGGCGTGGCTGCTGGCTGGAGCTGATGCTGGATGCGGTGGTTACTTCTCCTCTGAGATTCCCCTAGAAAGGGAATCCTCAAGTTCACAGCTAATCCGACCCAACTGAGCAAAGACTCTTTGTCTCTTTGAAGCCAAGCCCTGTATCTCCTCGGAACTCCCTCCCTGAACTCATCTGCCTTCACTTAAATAGCATTTAAGATGGGGGGGTGTAGGGATGCACTAAGCACCCAGCTCTTCAGTGTGCAAGCAGCCCTCCTGATGCCTTCTGATTTCCCCCAGCTCTCCGTGGTGGCTCAGGACCGAACAGAGCTTAGGATGGCTGCCCTGATGCTGCCAGCATCCCACAGCAACGTTCCTGGGATTGCTGCAGCATGCATAGGCTGTGACCTTCAGACAGTTCTGCCTTCCTGCCCCGGGGTAACGGGGTGATGGGCTGGGAGAGTTGACAGGGATAAAACCCACCCGTGGAGGCAATGTGTTTCATCGTTGCCTTGCAAGGGGGGGAAGCCTGTAACTGCATGGGATGAAGTACAAGAGCTGCGAAACGTGGTTGCCAGGGCCTTGTGCAGGGCTGGACCCAGCTTGAGAAGGACCCAGCTTGGTCCTTTAAGGGCATCCGAGGGTATAGTGGGAGGAGAGGCTTCACGGAGGCATCTGGGAAACAGGATTTTCCAACTGATGTTTTCCAGAGTGCCGCTGCGTTCTTGGTTTCACTGCGTCCCGGCTCCGTGGTACCTTCAGGTTTCCTTGACTTGGTGGAAAACTCTCTGCTGGGTGGGTTCATCCTGCTGGGCAGTGCTGGTTTACTGGGAGCTGAAGTGCTTTGTGAAAACACGTTAGCTTTCAGACTGTCATAGTGAAACGTGCAGCTCAGGCTCCATGTGCTCCGTATCCCCCGCTCTGAAACTTCAACTGTGTCGTCCCCGGTGTCCCAAAGTGAACTATTTTGGGGTTCTGTGAAAAATTCCCTGATTTCCTGGGGGTTTATGTCTTCATCAGGCTGGGAAAAAGCCGAAAATGGGGTGTTTTCTGAAGGGATGGTTTGGGTGCACTTTGCCCCAGCGCCGTGCAGGGCCTGGAGCGCGTTCGTGGCAGCTCGCGGCATCGTATGTTTATTTCTTTGGAGTAAATTGAACGCAGCTAAAACCAGCCGGTGTTTGACATCCCATCCCTCCATCTCCTTACCAGACTTTGTGGGGGTCAGCACTGGGGGGGCAGGTGGTAGGGGATGCCGACCAGAGCTTTCAACCTCTCTTCTCAAGCTCCGCTCTCTCTTCTTCCTCCTTCAGGTCCTGCTAGCAAGTCATGATGGTTGAATCTGCCTCAGAGACGATACGGTCCACTCCCTCCAGCCAAAACGGGGTCAGCAGTCTCAGCAATCAGCCTGATGGCGGCGGGGGCGGCGGCGGAGCGGGAGGAGGAGGAGGGGGCGGCGGGCGCGAAGGAGCTGCAAGCGGGGAGACCAACGGCGAGATGAGCCCCGTGGAGCTCCTGCACTTCCAGCAGCAGCAGGTAGGAGGGATGCCCTGCTTCCTGCTCTTACCTGCCACGTGGAATAGGGTCCTTTGAGGATTTTGGGGACCGGGGCTGGCTGGGGAGGTGGGTTGCATGAGACTTGGTCATCCCTCTAGAAGATAAGATGCGAGCGCTGTCCCAGTAAAAGCAGGTACCCATCCTTCTGGGTGCACATCCCTGAGAGATGGAGCCCATCCATCCCCTGTGCAGCTTTGGGATCCGTGCCTGCTGCCCCAGGGATGGCTGAATTCTGGGTCAGGGGAGCAGGGGCAGGTCCTGTCTAGGCTGGTGAGGGATTTGGCTGCTCTGTTCTCCATTGGCTAGGGGGAAAAGCGGTGCAGGGAAAGGAGGAGGGCTGCAAGAGCAGGCTCAAGCCCAGCTGACTGTAAAATCCAGAGCAGGTTCCCTCTGAGTCTGTATTTGGTCGCCCGGGTGGGTGACCGGATGGGGTCCCCCCATTCTCTGAGCAAGATTTAACCTCAGACATGTGGCATCAAACACACGTGTGCCTGCGACAGCTCCATCCTTGAGCACACGTGTGCACAGCTCGGAGAGCGTGTGGGAACCGCGTGGCACACATCTCCCCTTGCACCCTGCGTGGTTCCTGGGAGGCAGAGAGGGGAGACGGACAGACAGACAGACGTGTGTGCGTGCCTGCAGGTTACCTTTCAAAACAAACTTGGGAGAAAACATAAATTTTCCTCCTCGGATACTAAATAAGGCAATGATCCCTGCCTCGTATAGAGATCGCCTCCCTGAGCCATAAATTCCAGCGTGAAAGCTGTAAAAAATTGCTGTGTCTGATACTTTAGTAGTGAGTGCTGTAAATCCATTACCTGAATAACAGCCGTTTCGCACGCAGTTAAGCCCCTGTTCCCCTGATCTGAAGGGTAATCATGCGTGTAATGCTGCTGCGAGTCACCCCTGCTGAAGGAAGCTGCCGCTCGCTCCCCTCCCCGGCCCCGAATTTCGCTGTGCGGCAGCTGGAGCTGGGGATGAACAGGAGATGCTTGTCCCTGTGCAGCCAAAATGATTTGGATGGGAGGGTGGGCAGCGTGGGTGTGAAACAGGGTTATCTCTTCTGGAAAATTAGAAAGGGCAGGGGGGGGTGATGGAAAAAGGGCTTTTGGGATGCTGCTCCCTGAGCTTGCCCAGAATCAAACCTGCCCGAGGTTTGATTTCCTCCTTTTGCATTTCTTCTTTTGGATTCCCTGTGTAATTACCCTGGGAAACTCGCCGGCGTGTGGAATTATTAAGGCAGGGAGGGAGTTTGGTAAACTTCCAAAAACAAATGACATCTGCAACGACAGCACCTTGGGGGGAGGGGAAAAAAATACCCCACCACCCCCAACCCGCCATCCCAAGGGCTATCAATCTTCATGCTTCAGGGAACAGGCTGAGCACCAGCTGGGGTCAGGAATAAATGTCCCCATATATAGAGTTTTGCACAATTAGGTGCTTTATGAAGGCTTTACACCATCCTTGGGAGCATCCAGCCTTCGCCCCTTCTCGCAGGCGGCTCCCGGACCACTGCGCTGTTCCCGTCTGACAGCTCCTCCGTCCTGGCTCTGCCGCAGCTCCCGAATGCCTGTCCTCAATCCTTATTCTTACTTAACTATGTGAAATCTCCAAGAAACATTCGGAAGCCTGGAGAGGTGGGAGCTCACCACTCAGCCACCCCACCCGTGCCTTAAAACTCCACGGCCGTAGGGGTTTGCTTGGGCGATGCAGCTCCCTGGGATCAAAACCCCCTTGATTTTTGGCTGGTTAAGTGTCTTCCTTTTGTGAGACGAGCTGAATTTTGACCTCCTGTAGCACCCACAGTCTCTCTGCTTTCACCCTTCTGGAAGGGTGACCCTAGACAGCCCCAGGGTTTGTTTGGGTTGTTGGGACTTCTCTGGTTTGAACTCCTTCCTGAGGATGCTGCCTGGGGGGGACCTTGCAGGGAGGTGTGTGTATTGCAGGGTGCTTAGGGACTACCCGCCCCAAAAAAGCTGTTTTGCGGCCTCTGGGGAGTCCCTGGAGCAAGAGGATGGGGTTATCCAGCAGCACCAGGACAGCAGTTTGTTTCCAGCCACGGCAAGCTCTGCTCCATGACAAAACACAGCTTTCTGTCACCATCCTCAGCTGCGCCTGGTCTGTCTGTCCGCCCTGATCTGTGCAACTTCAGAGTCTGGAGAGGTTGGAGGGAGAGTGAGAGCTTGGTAGGATGGGATGGGGAAAGGCCATCCCACTCCCCTCACTTCCCCCCGCTCCCTCCCCAGCCCAGGGTATGGTCGTTCGGGTTAAATCCCTGGATTTCAATGGTGGGATTCAGCTGAAAAGCTTGAATAGCGCGCGTCCGCATTGTGCCGGGGTTGGCGGAGGGGAGAGGTCGGCCGGGGGCATGGGAGGGCTGCCCGCCGGCCGGGGTCTCTCACCACCGTTGCTGTGGGAACGTGGCGAGACCTCCAGTGAGCTGACATCCTCCAACCCGCTCCAAAGGGCCCCGCCGCCTTTGCACATTAATGAGTTTTTAACGTGGGGGCCAGCCCCTCGCCCCCCTACCCCAGCGTGCCTTTACCACCTCCCCTCAGCCCGTAATCCTTGATGGAGGAAGGCCGGGCAGGAAGCAGGACAGCAGGATGATGGGGATGTTGCATCCCTGTGACGGGGGGGAAAGATGGGGAGATGCTCTGGCTTGGATATTGGGGTGCAGCACCACACCCCATGGAAGGAGGGGGGCAGATCCACAAGCAGGCATCATGTGGGACTGATCCCCGATGATTTGGGTCTCTCCAGGCTCTCCTGGAATTCCCTACAAAGGGTCTCCAAGTCTTCTCCCTGGAGCTGGGGTTTGAAGCCATGGGGTGCAGAGCAGTTGTGATTGGGGGTGCAGTGGGGTGAGAGTGAGGAGGATGCTCAGAGCAGGGATGTTTTGGGGGAGTGGTGGGAAAAGTCCCTGAGCTCAGCAGCCGCACAGTAGCTCTCTGCAAGTTGCAGTCCCATGGAAAAGGAGCCATCTGGAAAGTCCAGCCGCTCCAGCGTTATTTGGTGGGGTTTTATTACGTGAAAAAAAAAGAAAATATAATATTGCAGTTTATTGTAGACACATGTTAAAGAAATGTTGAGCTATTAAATGAAAATAAGGCTTTTTTTTTTTTTAAAAAAAAAAAACAACCAACAAAACCAGAAGCAAATTGGACTTTTTTGGTAGTTAAAGAAGGGTGGGGATGGGGGGAGGAGAGGCACTTCTGCTGCAGGAAAGATACCGTTCCATAAAACATGTGATCACATCTCAAATATATTGTGTAATCTGCTATTATTAGGGTATTTAAGATAAAAACGAGGCTGGAGCACTTAAGTGAAACTCATCTCTCTATTAGGTTCCTTGATTTATATTTCATATTTTACTGAGCACAAATGCAGGAGGGGCTTGGGGGGGTCCTTTTTTTTCCTCCCTTTTTTTTCCCCCCTTCTCCCCCTGTCCTTTTTTTCCCCCCTTCTCCCCCTGTCCTTTTTTCCCCCCTTCTCCCCCTGTCCTTTTTTCCCCCCTTCTCCTCCTGTCTTTTTTCCCCCCTTCTCCCCCTGTCTTTTTTCCCCCCTTCTCCCCCTGTCTTTTTTTCCCCCCTTCTCCCCCTGTCTTTTTCCCCCCCTTCTCCCCCTGTCCTTTTTTTCCCCCCTTCTCCCCCTGTCTTTTTCCCCCCCTTCTCCCCCTGTCCTTTTTTTCCCCCCTTCTCCCCCTGTCCTTTTTTTCCCCCCTTCTCCCCCTGTCTTTTTCCCCCCCTTCTCCCCCTGTCCTTTTTTTCCCCCCTTCTCCTCCTGTCTTTTTTTCCCCCCTTCTCCTCCTGTCTTTTTTTTCCCCCCTTCTCCCCCTGTCCTTTTTTTCCCCTCTTCTCCCCCTGTCCTTTTTTTCCCCCCTTCTCCCCCTGTCCTTTTTTTCCCCCCTTCTCCCCCTGTCCTTTTTTTCCCCCCTTCTCCCCCTGTCCTTTTTTCCCCCCCTTCTCCCCCTGTCCTTTTTTTCCCCCCTTCTCCCCCTGTCCTTTTTTTCCCCCCTTCTCCCCCTTTTTTTATTTTTAAATTTCACAAGTTGGGATTGTTGGGAGCTTGTTCCTTGTGTTCTTCATTAGTGAAAATGGATTTAACCCCTCGCCCGCAGGGATCAAAGAGTCAAGAGTGAAGGAAGAAAGTCCAGGAGCGTTACTGTGTGTGAGCAAAAGGGGGAACAGCTGGGGCCAAGAAAGGCCAAAAAAAAAAGACTTTTTTTTTCCTTCCCTGTGAAGAATTGTGTCATTTTTGTTAATTTTTGATCTATTTGAGCCATTTGGTTCTGGTTAAGCAAGGCCAGGGCTGGGCTGGGTGGAAGTGCTTCTCAATATGGCATCATTTACCGTTAATATCCATCTAAAAATACCCGTGTGTGTGTGTGTGTTGTTTTAATAGCTCTAATTCTGGAATGTGACGATGTCATTTTTATGAGGTTAGTGTAAAAAATCTCTTTTTTAAATATTTCTTTCTTCCCTTTTCAACCTCTTTCTATCCTCTGAGAGGGAAGAGGGAAGACACGGACTCTTTATAGCTCCTCTTTTTGCCCCTTTCCTTGCAGAATTCTTGGTTTAATATAATCTTTAGGGTGGTTTATTGACTCTTTGGAGGTTCAAACCCCATGCAAAGCTTTGATCCCATTCAGGTGGAAAATCCCTCAGCTATTTTTGGGCAGCGGTTCCCATTGCGGGCTGGGTGAACCCGCTCCCACTGTGCAGGCAGCTGGCACGTGGCTTTTGGCTCTGGCAGCTGGAGCATCTGGGCAGCGTTGGGCATCATGAAAGAGTACACCCTCATAAAATGCAGTACCTGTTGGAATGAGGTGGTTTTAAAAATCCCTTGGACAAGACTTTCCATTGTGTCATTTGATGTTTTGGGAGGCTGGGGCTTGTCTGTGGGCATCTTCATCCCAGCAAACTCTTTTGAACCTCTTGACCTGTTTATTCCCATTTGACCAGGCAATGGGCAGCCTCAGAGAGACTTGGCTAGGGCAGGTTTGGGGAAGGGGATAAAAAAAAGGCAGCCAGGCAGGGATAAAGGCTTCATGTAGGGGCTGAGTTGCAAGTCAGTCATCCTCAGTGGGATGGAAGCTGCTGGCTACTCTCACTGGGCTCCTCCATTGCCAGGGTTGGATGGGACCTGGTGTTACCCATGGACAAAAGGGATGTTTGCTGTGGGGAAGCAGCCAAAAGCTGCCCCTCCTGCCATCCTGGGATGCCTCCATCACTTAGGGGGATGATGTGTGGAGTCCTCTAGCTGGAGCACGAGCTGCTGGGGGATGAATTAATGATACTCCAGAGGTGTGCTGGGTGGAAGCTGGGACAACTCGTTGTTCACTGCCAGAGGATGAGATAGTTTTGTCTGGAGTTGGGAGAAAGATCCAGCCTCCCAGCATGCTGGAGGGATTCGGTGTCCCTGGGGAGAGGGGAGCACCCCTGGGGGTTGGGTACCCTGTGAGCTCCCTTCTGTGACACCTCCGCTGCTGCGGGAGCAGCTCAGAGCAGGTCATTTCTTGACCCTGTCCCACCACACACCTTCCAGCAGCTCTCATCCCTCCCACCAGTAACCTGGTGCAGTACGAGCACCCTGTGCAGCCTGAAGCAGTTGTGAGCCACCCCTACAAACCCCCCAGGTCACCATCCTTTTCCTCAGCCCTGAACAACCTTGCTGCTGCTGCTCTTGAGGGGGCAAAGCCGAACAGCATCAGCTCCTGACATAAGTGTCTGAGACACTACAAACTTTTTTATGGGATAATTTGCTGATCAAAGGGAGCCATCCAGGAGCATGATGAATTTGACACAACCCATTCGTTCCTAATTATGGGTAACATGCTAATGACTCTTGAATAACACCATGCAGCAGGATACAGGGGGATTTTATTTTTTTTTAATCATTTTTTTTCTTTGGTTCACAGAGCTGAGAGGTGAAAGCCCATTCGTTCCTGTGGGGGAGATGTTCTTCCTTCTGCTTTAATGTCTCCTGAGCCCTTAGGAGAGGTTGTGGGCAACACCTTCCTTGCTCATCCCTCCAGAAAGGCTTTATCCTCCCAGAACCTGGGCTGGTCCTCCAGCCCTTGGGGGTGAGGGTAACAGATGCAGCTAATGTGCAGCTCTGCCTCCCCAAAATCTCAGAGATCTGCTTGCCTTGTAGAGTTGTGCAACAGGTTTGCAGAGCCGGGTGCTGCCAGCTAGAGCATCCTTCATTTACAGGGTGAGCTGAACTTGGGCTTAAGTGGAAATCAGTGGTGGAGAAGGAGAGAGGGGGAAGCTCTGGGGTGCTGGTGGAGAGGTGCCTGTGTGCCATTGTAAGGCCATGTCATTTTTTATTTTATTTTTTTTTTCCCCCTGTAAATCTTGTAATTTCGTGCTTCAGAGCACAACAAAGTGAGAGAGCCAGCGGGGAGTGAATTAAATTCCCCCCTGAGAGGTGGCGTGGGGTGGGCAGCCGGTGGTGGGGCTGAGCCAGCCAGGTGCTGGGGACTCTGTGGCACCCACAGGTCAGCCACTATTTGGGTTTAGAAAGAGAGATTCTGGTTGAAGCCCAGCTTAGCACTTTGCCTGGGTGCTGGCATTGCATCTCTCTCATTTTTTCCCCTCTTTGCTGTATTTTCCATCCTTCCTGCACTGATTTTTGTTGGCCTACCTCACCACATCACCCCTGCAAGGTGGTCCTTAGGACCACTGATGGTTTGATGCGGTGCAGGTAAGGAAAGCAAATCCCCATGATCACACAGATACCTGGCAAAACAGATACAGGTTGGGCACCTGGTGTGTTACATACACAGGATGCAGGCAGCAGCCTGGCACCCATCCTTGTGTGGGTGCCACGAACATGCCTGGCTCCATGTTACACTGGTACTGAGCAGCCGTCGATCGAATTCCTCCACCCTTTTGGCTTTTAACTGGAATTACTGTTTTCATTTCAAAAAGTAATTAAAATATCAGACCTTGAGCTGTCATAACTGTCACAGGGTTTTTGTGTTCGCATTACCAGCGCACATCTATTACTGTTAATAACAGGGAAATAACATGCCCGCAGAGAAGTGGTGCCTTGTGTTGGGGCTGCGGTGGCGCTGGGGTTTGGACTGGTGGGTTCCTACCAGCAGCAGATCACCATCTTTGTCCTCAGGGATTTTTGGGGAAGGGAGTGGGGGAAGGTGTTTTGGACTTGTTTGCTTGGGCAAAGTGATTTTGCAAGCTAGCAGTTTATGAGAATCCCCAGCAGCCGGATGGGGATGCTTGGGAAGAGGTGGAGGGCATGGGGCAGCTCTGGGGGTGTTGGATGCAGCTCTGGGGGTGTTGGATACACCCTGGGTGCAGCCCTGGCGATTCACTGTCGGGGGGGGGGAACATTGGGTTCCTGAGGTTTTTGACACTCCTGGGCTTCAGAGTTTCTCAGGGCACACACATAGTGACAAGCAAGGTCGGGGGTGAGACGTGTCTGGGTGTTGGGCTTGGGTCTTTGGCTAGGAAATGGTATTTTTATCAATCAAATAGGCAGAGCTTAGTTTGCTAACCCCCCTGTGTGCCGCTTCTGGCTTCGGTAAACCTAAAATGACTGATTCAAATCTAAAATGACCTCTCACTTTGCAAATGCACTTCTTAATGCCTGTGCAAGGAGAGGGTTGGGAGGCTTTTATCCACAGAGAAAAACCAGTAGTGGCACAGCTTGGACATCCTGGCTATAAATCTGCCCCGTGCTCTCTTCCCAAGCAAACCCTGGAATGTAAAAGGAGACCTTTTGATTAAAACATGGGTCAGGAGTTTTCACGGATGCTCTGCTCAAGGGGGCCGTGGGTGCACCTTGGTCCACAGAGGTTAAATAAATAGGTGAGCAGAGGAAATTGTGCGTCCAGGTGTATCCACGCTGTGTGTTTGCAAGGGGATTTGGCAGGGAGGGATGGAAAGGCAGCGTGCGGGCTTGGAGCTCTCTTCTTTATAGCTAGAAACAGGGAGAATTAACAAGTGGCCCTGTTAGCGGCTCACACATAGACCAGTGCTTGCCCTCAGCCATGCTTGCCCTCCCTCCTTTCCCCTCCTCCCCATCTCTCCACAGGGTTTTCCTTGTTTTCACCAACTTCCTTCAGCTGCTGACGGTGCCACGCACGGCTCCCTCGCGGTTCCTCGAGCTCACGTGTGTTTCCACCCATGTCTTGTTATCAGTTGATGTTGGTTTCCCTCTCCTTTGCCTGTTGTGCGACTCTCCAGCCAGACACCTTCATCTCTGCAAACAGGCCAAGGAAAATCCCAGCTTTTTCTAGCAAACACTCACAAAAATAACCAGGTTTTGTCTTGGTCACTTGTGATGTAGGAGGAGTTTAGGAGTTCCAAAACTCCTCCTGCATCACCCTAAACTCTGTGCAGACACATTCGTGGGCTCTATGTTCAGGGTCTAATCCTGCACCCGGCCTGACCATCATCTGGGCAGTGACCAGGACTTTTTGGTCTTCTGGGGTGAGAGCCATATGTCAAGTTAAATGGGATAGCTTTTGACACAAGGGATATCACTGGCAGCTGTGCACAAAGGGGATAAATCAGTAGGATGTTGGTTGTGCCTGTGCTGGGGCTTTGCTGGGGCTGAGGCCAACCCTCATGAAAACTCGCCAGAGGCACAAAGGTGCTGGGCTTGCTGAAATGGGGTAGGGGGGTGAAAGAAGATAGGACCCCCCACACATCTCCAGGTCCCTGTAGTCCTCCGAAGGGGTAGGGAGAGTGGTTTGTAATGGGATGTACTGGTCAGATTGGTGCGGCACGTCTGGGTGCTGCTCTGGGAAGCTGGAGGAGGTGGGGAGCATGCCCAGAGGAGGAAGAGGGGGTCACCCTTCCTCCTGCCCACCCCTGTGTCTCTTCTTTGCAGGCTCTCCAGGTGGCACGCCAGTTCCTGCTGCAGCAGGCCACGGGGCTGAGCTCCCCCAGCAGCAACGAGGGCAAGCAGCCGGCGGTGCAGGTGAGCCCCATGACGTGTGTGTCCCCATTGCCCACCCCCCTCTTTGGGAGGGATCTGGCTGCACATCGCCTCCGAGTTCGGGATGGGTAGAGCACCCCAGGAGCCTGCAAAGGGTCAAATCCCCTGGGAACCTCGGAAATTTCTTGGCATTTTGGGAAAGGGTGATGTGAGAGAAGGGATGGGAGAGAGGAGGTCACCGTGTGCCGCTGTGCCTTGGGGTGGCATTTTGGATGGGGAGGAACAGAGTTCCCCAGTGTCTGAACACCCCAAGGGTGATGTGAGGTGCTGGATAAGGGCAGGTTCCTCGAGAATGGGACAGTCACTGAGATGGGACAGAGGCTTATCTGGGGTGGGGGAGGTCGTGGCACAGGCAGGAAAATGGGTGGGCACAGCAGCCTTGGATGGCATCCCGTTTCCATAGTAGGGGGGGGAACCTCACCTTTCCTGCCCCCGGGAAAGGGGCAGAAGAGGGGTGTGAACCTGGGGAGAGGGGCAGGCAGAAAGAGGCAAAGCCCAAGCGATGGCAAGTGACAATTTAAATAGCTGTGTGGAGGGGCTCTCCCTTCAGGCTAATTAAATTTATCGGAGAACAGCAGGTTACCTTATTAGAGCCACGTGGGTTTAATTAACAAAGGAAAGTAATTAGCACAAGCGCTCTCAGAGCTGGAGGTCCTCCTGGTGCCAGGCTGAGCCGGCACAGCAGCGGGAGGGCGACCAGAGCCGAGCTTGGGATGGGCAATCACTGGCTCTTCTCCTGGCTCACCCAGATGTGGCTCAACCTCAGCTGGTGGCAAGTGCTATCCAGGTGCTGCCGGTACCGGGATGGGCTTGAGGATGGGGGTCCAGAGCTGCCCCACACACACACACCATCCCCAGCCGCTTCACTGGGTTGGGATGCAGCAACTGGGTACGAGTAAGTGGGAATTAGTCAGGGCTTCTGCAGCACAAACAGGCAGCTTTTTCCAGCGGTGCTCTCAGGAAGGAAATGCAGTCACTGCATGGAAAATGTCTGCGAAGGACAAAGGCAGTGAGGGTGAAGTCAGATTCCGGTAATCGGCGCCTCACTCCCCTCTGTGGGTGTGTGTCCTTGCCCACGCTTCTCCTGCCTGTGCTTCTTCCCCTGCCCATCCCTCACTGCTCCCTCCGGAGCTTTCCCTGGCTTCGATGCGCTGGCGCTTGGCTCCCTTGCCATCCCATTCCCCCTTCTCCAGTGCTTTCTCTCGCCTCCCTTCCCTCCCCATCTGGCCGACGTCTTTGCTGGAGTGAGCTGGATCTGCCTTCCCTTCCCCTCCTCCCTTTTTTTCTTTTTTTTTTGCATTGCAAAAGGACTTGTGAAAGTTGTAGACGTGAGTCAGAAATAGCTCATAACTCAGCAGCAACTGGCCTCTTCCTCTCCCCCCTCCCCTTCCCTGCCCCGCCAGCAGCAGCTGGAGCAGGATCTGACCGAGGGGAGATAGAGGATTAAGCAGACTCCTTTGAAAGGAAGTTTATCTAACGCAGAGTGGTGTGGATGAGACTGGCCAGAACGGCTGGAAGAGGAGGAGGAGGAGGGCTGGGTCCCGGCACAGCAGCCCTTAGCAGGACCAGGGGAGTCCGTCATGATATTTGGGTACCTGGGTGTACTCAGCCTGTTAGCCTAGACCCCCATGGGCTTTGCCAAGAGGGATGCTGCTAGGGCTGGATTTCCACGTGGTTTTGGGGTATTTTGGGGAGAAGCTGCTCCAGCAGCCTCCCCTCAGCTCTCTGCTGGCTGACTCCTACCTCCAGTCCCATGGGGAGCAAGCAGGAGCGTCACAGTGTCAGCAGGGAGGGCAGGAGTTCAGCACCCAGCACCCAGGGGTCTACAGATCCCCCATTCCTGCAGACACCCAGCACTTTCCATTGCAGTGAGCAGCTCCCTGCCACCTCGCCGGTGGGAATGGGCCATGTATGGGGCACCAAGCCAGTGGGAATATTAATGACAGCCAGCAGCAGTGTGCTCCAACAAACAAACAAGGAGCTGCTGGGCTCAATGGGGATCCTGGGGATTATTATTTTTTAAAATGTGAACCTCCTTTACTTCAGGATGCTGGAGGTGTGCATGCATGGGGAGCCTTGGAGCTTGCCCTCAAATTAAAGCTGCATCTTAAATAAATAAGGCAAAAAACCCACCCCTACCCCAAAACTTTTGAACCTGGGTTTATTTCTTTGCAACTTTAAAACTCTTGGAAACTTGGTGGATGAAATGTTGTGTTTGAGGACTTTGGCTGTTTTGCTGGGTGCTCCTCTCCTGCATGAGGCTGGTTGAGATGGGAAGATCCCCTCCCTCCCACCCACCCTAGGATTCTGCCACTGGCATTCAGTAAAACCCACAGCATGAGGCATTGGAATGTGTTTGGAAAGGCAGCACCCCATGTTCTCAGTGCCGGGGCATTTTTGGCTTGGAGGGCAACTCTGAATCATGGGGGTGCCCTTCTGTTTAGGGGTCCCTGCCCTAGCTCAGCCCCCCTGGAGTCAGGGGGTCTCCTAGGAGCAACTTACTGAGGTTAAAAAGCCTCTGAAATGGGAGAGGGGCTTGCAGGGCGCTGAGGGAAGGGGAGAGGAGTTTGGAGCAAACTGCGGGAAATTGCTTTTCTTTTGTCTGCTGCGGCGGGAGGGCAGCGGAGCGGAAAAGTGTATTTTGTTGATTTGAAACTTGAGTGAAATGGGTAATGAAGACAGATCAATACCAGCCCTTCTGCGTTCCCTCTCCAGGAAAAAGAACTCCAGCAGCCCGTCCGTCTCGGCTTGCGCCGTGCTAGGTTTTTTTTTTTCCATTTGAACTCGCAGCACCGCCGTCCATCCCTGCTTCTCCCCCCTCCCCACTGTTCCCCCTCCTCCTTCCCAGAGCACCCCCTGCCCCAGCTCTGCCAACCCGTAGCCCCCCATCACTGCTGCCATCCCTGCCACCGCAATGGCAGTAACGGTGCTTCGAAGCTGCTTCGATCCCTGCAGGTTTCATTGGTGTGATGAGCTGTGCCGGCATGCCGTGCCCTCAGAGCGGATGTGGTCCCCTGGGGATCCCACCCGGGTGATGCTCAGCAGGGCAGCAGCTCACCCCAAACCACGGTGGGACCGTGTCAAGGAAGGAGATGCTGGGCAGTGAGTGCTCCAGTTCACCATTGCCTCCACTCCCAGGGTCCCCCAGCCAGCTCCTTTCAACTTTTAGCGACTCGCAGCCCAATTATGCGTGATTAGTGCCTCCCCGGCGGGGCGGCTGCGCTAACGAGGATGCACTGTTGGGTAGAACACGCAGGGGATTGATTCCTCTTTCTCTTTGCATGCAGCTGAACATGAGAGGCTGGTTGTGCTCCATACAGCACCCACCAGAGCTGCCACCCTCCTCCTGCCCTCCCTCGCCCCCCAGGGCAATTACTCTTTTGGCTGTTCCAAGTATTGGTAAAATAACCCCACAGCCTCCAAACCAGCCTGGCACATGGAGCTGGAGCTCTCTTGCAGATCCACGTTTGGCTTCCCAAACCTGGGGAAGGGTTTTGGTCTCAGTCCAATCTCGGTTCAGCGTTTGGGTGGCTCTGTGCCACCATCTATATATATATATATATATATATATATCTGTCTGTGACTGGGTTATAGTGGTGTGAGTAGCATCACTGAATGGCCCTGAGCATCCAAGACAGACGGTCTGAGGCAGCCGAATCTCCGAGCTCGCTTGGGGATGCTGAGTGCAGGAGGGGACACGGGGATGTGCCTGTGCGTTTTGGCTGGGTTCAAAGGGCAAGGCTTGCTCTCTGCCAGCTGCAGCAGTGAGAAGCAGGTGCTCAGAAGGGGGCATTGCTCATCCCCTGTCCCTAAAAATCAGCAGACCTGAAGCTGCTCTTAGTGATGATTGCTGCTGTCCCCAGCTCCCAGGCTCCCTGGCCAACCTCTCCTCCATTTTTTTTCTTGTTGGTTTTGGAATTGAAAAGGGTATTTAGAAAGGAAAAAGCAGCACAAACATGTTTGCTGGTTGGTTTTTTTTTAATTGGGAGTTAAAACCTGAAGACAAGGATGTGCAGCGCCTCAGGCTCTGTCAGAAGCAGGGAACACCCCAGGGAGCTGTTGCGTACCCGGCACAGGGAGCACTTGGCTCATCTCCAGGGTCCCCCCCCCCAGGTCAGTGGGGACCAGGGTGGACAAGGACTAGGCTGCACCTGCCCTGGCGTGGCAGCTCGGATGTGTGGTTTTAGGTGTGGACCTGGAGATGCTCCTTTCCATGGTAGTGGCAATGTGTTCCACTCACAGCTCCCTGGGGACGGGACGTGGTGGCTCCTGTGGCAACCTCCCAGCATGGTGTGACTGCACTCCTGGGAGGTGAAGGTTAGTGCAGGGATGCTTTGAGGCTGAGCAATCCACAGGCTTTCTCACACCCCCTGGGCTGATGGGGGATGTCCCAACTCCCATGCTGTGCCAAGCTGGCTGTCCCAGGGGTCACAAGGGTGTCCGTCCATCCATCCCTCTTGTGGCAGGCCCGCCGCACCAGGAGCCAAGACCAGCTGTCGGGTTGTTGCTTTCCCTGCTCTGCCTTGTGGCTGGGAGTTGCAATCTGCTTCCTGTAAAAAACAAGGAGGGGGGAAAAAAAAAACCCAACCCAAAAAACCTGAAGAAAAATTTAAATGAAAGCATCGCTCCCCCATCCCGCTGCGTTCCACCCAGCCAAATCCTGTTGCGCTCAGCCAGCCTTGGCAGAGTCGCTCTGTGCTTAGGCCAAGTGCAGAGTTTCCCCTGTAGTACCCGTCTCATTTTCCACCCGCTGCCTTGACGCTCTGCGTCCTACCCCATCCTCTTGGCACGGAGGGATTACAACTGGGACCACCTGGATAAATCACCCTTGGGAGATCCCCTTCTTCGCCGGTCAGAGCCGAAGCGCTGGGGCTTTCTGGGAGGCAGCCGGAGCTGTTAGTAAGCAGTTTTGCGGAGTGGCAGCTGGCCAAGGCGTGAGTCAAACCCTTCCTGAGTCGGTGTCTGGCAGATGCCAGCTCGTGACGCACCGGCTGGGGACCAGCCGCTGCTGCTGCTGCTGGGGCTGACTGCTGGGACCTGCTTCCCGAGGGATTCACTGGGTGTGGGAGCGCCTTCCGTATGCAAGGATGATCCCAGGCTGCTCTGGGTCCCAGGGAGGGATTTTGCTGCTGGGTAGATGGATGGAGAGGATGTGGCTGGGTGCAGCAAGCTAACCCCCTCGTCCCTCCGCTGTGCTGCTTTCTCTTTGGTTATTGACCACCTCCACCCCGGTTTTTGAGGTGCCTGTTGCCCAGAGCCCACCATGGCATGCAGGGTGCCAGGCTGGCCTCATCCCCTCACACACCAGCGATCACTGAGTGCCATGGATGCAGGTGAAGGGGCTGAACTGTGCTCCTCGGTGTCCCCTTCCCCATCAGCAGGGCTTTTAGCTGAGCTGGGGGCGGCCGTTGCCACCTCTCATCTCATTTTGCTGGGGCAGCAGCTGTCTCTGTCCCCACCGAGGCAGCTGGGGCTGTCACTGAAGCCCGGGGGTGCTGCAGTTTGCTGCCCCATGCCGGGATCGCACCAGCCGCTGGCAGCAGTGCTACAGCCTCACCGGCCTGCATGATGAATGGCAGCAGCAGGAGCAAAACTTGCTGCATGTGGGAATTTCCCCTTTTACTAAAGAAAGTTCCTGGCCTCCCTGGAAACCTTAGAGCCAGAAGGCAGAGGGTTTTTTCCACTCTGGGTGGAAATTCTTTGGGCAGCTTTGACCTCTATTGGGGAGGGTAGGTGACAGAGCCCAGATATCCCTCTCAAAGAGCCCAGCACCCTGTTCACCCCATTCACACCTCACCCCTTGGTGAAGCTGCCACCATTTCCCCCCCGTGTCAGCTCCGCATCTGAGCACGGAAGGGGAAGGGGAAAGAGAAGGAAAAAAAAAAAAAAAAAAAGCCCATTTAATGCAGACAAAGGTTGTATGAAAATATAATTCTGCTTTTGTTAGCAGCCATCAAACTCTAAAAAGCGTCGCTTTTGTTTTCTTGTAACATTGTGAAAACCTCGTGTCGGATCGAGAGCTGGGGCCCTCTCGACTAATCGCCTCTCCTTTGTGTTTTTAGATTATAGGGGCAATTAGTGTTGTCAAAACCTCTGGCAATTCTCTTTGCTCTTGACAGGGTGTCAGTCCGCTGGGCGAGAAATGGAAGGTGTTATAACTCTCCGGTAATTAGGATGCCTCCGATTTGAAAATGCCAGCAAACGTGTACGGAGAGGCCACAGCGGCAGAGGAAGGAGGAGGGGGGGGTGCAGGGAGGCTGGCCTGCATGGGGGGGATGTGGATGAGCAATTAATTAGGGGCTCTCATTCCGAGCACGTTGCCAGCTGATGAATTGGCAAAGGGAAATTAGCAGGATGCTTAGCTCCCAGCCAAGCGGGTGCGCACCCCGCTCGCTTTCGCCTTGCCATCCTCCCCAGCTTCCCTCCTTCCCAGATGTTCACTGAGGGCTTTGCACAGCTGTCTGTGAGCACCTGACTGCTGAAACGGCATCTCTTTACCAGTGCCAGTGCTGTGGGGGGGTACTTTGGGCTCTCCATCGGGCATTCAGTGGGTACCAGAGCTCTCACGGGGCTTCGCAGCTCTTTACTGGGGATGCTCCTGCATCCCCCAGAGCCTTCTGTCACCAGCCAGGCCTGGGCAGTTGAAGGCACCCCAGCAGCAGCCCTGGGGTGTGAACATGCAGTAATTAATCGATAATTCTGATACAAAGGTGGCTGAGGAGGGGGGAATTGGGGATTGTGGGCGACAAACAGAGCTCAGCCCCTCTTCCAATGCCTCCCTCCAGCAAAATGCCTGTGTAAACAGATAAGCCTTTGCAATCTCCCTTGAAGGTCAGCATGCTCCAGCCCGGCTGGACACCTAACATGGGTGGGAAGGACTGCACAGAGCTGCTGGGGTTCCTTCCCTGCTCCTTGCTTTGCTGGGATGGGTGAAGTCAGGAGGCTGGGCAGCAGGTCTGGACCTGGAGCCTGGGTATCACTCAGAGCCTGGGCAGGAGGGGCTGATGCACATCAGGCCCTTGTCTGGACTTTGCTGGGTGATGTGAAGCCAGTGGCTTTGTGTCTCTGTACCTTGGTCTCCAAGGTCCCAAGACCCTTGAGTGAGGGTTGACAAATCGTCTGCTTGGGATCAAACTTCACAGGGAGACTGGCTTGGGCTCCACCACGTCCTGTGTCCCAAGGGGTTGTGCCTTCCCAGGGTCTGGAGGCTGTGGGCAGGGACAGGTAGGAGGCTGCTGCTGTTGGCTCACCGTCTCTCCTGCTCCCAACCAGCAGTGGTCATCTGCTTTCCTGGGTAAAGGGAGCATCTGGGAAAGGTTATTAAATCACAGCAGAGCCATAACCCTGCCTTGCAAAGGGCTTTGGGCCACTGGGATCCATGGAGAGCTGGGATAAGACAGCTCTCAATGTCCATGGTTGGGAAGGCAGCGTTGCCCCACTTGAGCAGGACTGGTGGGGCTGGGATCCATCACCAACACCTTCCCCAGCTCTCCAGTGCTTTACCGTGGGGGTGTGGACCCGTGTTATGATAACCAAAGGCAGGGGTTGGCAGGTTTTCTTAGCCCTCCCTCCCCTTGGCATCGTAATTACTTGAGTTACTGGTGTCAACTGGAGGTAAAGCTTTGATGTGTCTGTGGAAAACCGGGTAACCTCTTCCTCCGTGCTCTGCTTTGCAAAGTTATCTGGGTGATCAGTATCTTCCCCCGCTTCCCTTGGTGTTTCCCTCTTCCCTGAGTCCTCCGGGACCCCGAGGGAAGGAGCGGTGCCCGGCACCTTTCCTGTGCTCGCAGGAGGGGAAGGAGCTGTGGTTTGGAGCTGGCTCCCCGTTTGCCACTGGCCTCCCTCGATGCCTAGTTACCAATTCTCCCAGCCAAATTGCACCTAAAGGTGACCCTGTGGGCAGAGAACATCCTTCCCTCGGGATGAGGGGAGCTCATGGTTTAGGAAGCTCCACCCTGGTGCCAGTTGTACCACCGGGCAACTCAGTGCCATCACCCCATCCCCAGCAGTGGCCATGGCATCACTGGAGGTGATACAGGAACGAGGGACATGGAGGATGCTCTGGGGGAGCCTAGGGGTGGGAGGCTCTCACTGGCTGTTGGCATGTGGGGAGGGTTGGGGTGGGTTTTTTTGGTACTGGGAGTGGTGACGTGCCCTTCCTCTCTGCAGGTCCCCGTGTCCGTGGCCATGATGTCCCCGCAGATGATCACGCCGCAGCAGATGCAGCAGATCCTCTCTCCGCCCCAGCTCCAGGCCCTCCTGCAGCAGCAGCAGGCAATAATGCTGCAACAGGTAATGCCCAGGTCCTGGGCTGGCTGTGTGTGGGCTGGATGCGACCCAGTGATTGCCCCCTGGTGCTCCTGAATGCTGGGACAGGGAGATGGGTCCTTTCCCCTCCCTGCTCCTGCCTTCCCCTGCATTTCCTTGGGCATTCCCAGCATGTCCAGCACCAGGGGATGAAAAGAGCTTCAGGTGCAAACGGTGCCAGCATAACTGGATGTGCTGCCCTGAGTGAGGGTCCCAAAGCCCTGGAATCTCCCACTGGCTGGCTCATGGGGAGAGATGGGTGTCTGGGTGGATGCTCTTTGCTCCGTGGAACCCAAACAGAGCCCTCAAGGCCACTGCCTGGGCTTTGGGGCAGGTGCCTGGGGCTGGCTCCAGACCCTGAGTGTGTGGATTTGTTTCTCACGGCCCCGCTTAGCTTTTCCGGAGTGTTCTGTCAAATGTGAAAGGAACAGGGAAGGAATGAAAAAGGGAGAAGAGAGGGGAAAAAAACCCAACCCCCCAACCCCAAACCTCAACTCCGAAACAGAACAGGTCTGCTTGGATAAACACCTCCCGCCAGCGGGAGGGAAAGAAGGAGAAATCCCACAAGCATCCCCCACACCCTTCCTCCTGCCTCCAGTACCTGTTTACTCCAAACAGGCTGATAAGGATTCAAGGTTGGCCCCGGGGAAAGAACAAAGGGTAAACACAACCCTGGGTGGGTCCTTCTCCAAGCCTCTTTGGAGCCGGATAAAGAAACACGTTTGACTGCAAATTAAACAACCCAGGCCGGAATAGCTCGCATTCTCCACCAGAAGAAAACCAAACATCACACCTCTCACCCCTGACCCAATGTTCCCGCAGCCGCGCTCGACCATGTTGCAGAGACCTGGCTTTGATTGGCTTTCGGGTAAACACCCAGGCTCTCCAAACCTGTTCCCCCTCGACAGAAAAAGCCGACTTGCTGCTGTCAGCGCTGTCAGCCCCGAGCTGATAAAGGCTTCCCAGCATCCCAAGGGGCATTCCTGAGCCGCCACCGTCGCCCCTGTGCAAGGGGTACTGGCAGGGTGGGAGGAGGCCGCCGGGTCTCACTGACCTCCCTGTGCCTCTGGCCCCTCCTGCACGCAGCAAATCCATCACCAACAGTTTATTTAGGGGCTGGGGTGAGAGCTGGAGTCAGTGCTTGCAGGACCTGGTGCTGCCTCCTGCAGACTGGGACCCTCCTTGGTGGCTCTTCAGGGGATGAGGTGTTTTTCTGGTTTACTGGCCCAGTAAAACCCTCTGTTTTCACCACTTGCTGGTGCTTTCTGGTGGTGTCCGTGAAGGGGGTGCAGGTCTGACCACCCCAGAGCTCATGGCTTTGCACTGCCCATGCCAGAAGCCATGGCTACTCCCAGCCCCTTCCCAACCATGAGCCCCTGCAGCCCTTGTGATGCTTGCCAAGGGTGTTATGGGGTCCCACCATTAAAAAATTGGGCTTTCTCTGCTGCTGAGAAGCTGGGTTACATGCCCAAGTGCCTGGGCACCCTTCTCTCAAGGGGGTCACCCACTTCCTGGTATTTCATATCCCCCTGTTGAATGACCCCCGCAGGACAGCTGCAGGATCTTGGGGCCATGCAGGAATTACTGAGTCAGGGAGGGGTTGTGACCCTCCTCCCTGGGGCCCAGCAAGGCAGAGGCTCCTGGACTGGCTGCCAACAGAAAGCCAGGGAAACTGGTCGGCATCAGCTGGGGGCTGGGGATAAGAGGAGGTTTGGCATCGGTGGTGGTTGGGGATTTGCCATGCTGTGGGGATCCAGGGCCCCTGGGAACATGTGCCAAGGTTTCCTCTGCAGCTCTGACTCCTTTAGCCAATACTTTTCCTTTGTAACCCGCAGCCAGGAGCCTGCCCTGATGCTGTGTGGCCGGGGCAGTGTGGCTGTGGCAGAGCAGGGTGCTGGGCATGGGGTGATGCTGGGCAGGGAAATGTGAGCAGGGTGTTTCCTGTTGCTAATCCTGGCTGCTCTCTCCCTTTCTGCCCCTGCCTCCTTCCCTCCCAGTTGCAGGAATACTACAAGAAGCAACAGGAGCAGCTTCACCTGCAGCTATTGACGCAGCAGCAGGCCGGAAAGCAGCAACCCAAAGAGGTGAGCTCACCGTGCATGGCTTCTGAGCCATCAGATCTAGCAGCAAATAATAGGGTGACCAGCACAAAACAAGGTGTGTGTGAGTCCCAGCACCCAGGGCATCCAGCTGGGAGCTGGTAGGGACAGGACAATGGGGGCATCCTGCTCTTGAGGGGTGCTGGGGCTGGCTGCTGGTCTGGGTGCTGGGGAGTTGTTGTTCCTACTTCCTATCTGTGATCTGGCACATGCACTGAGCTGCGTCGTTCTCAGCGCCGCGTCCTTGTCAGAGCATCTAGAAACTATGGGGTGGGTGCAGGGAGCGGTGAAGTCAGCGGGTGAGGGCAGGCAGTTCTGGCAGAGCTGCCAGACCCTCCCTGGCAGGAGGGGCACAGCAGTGCCCCCCCGCCCCTCCGGCACAGGGTGAGGCGTCCACAGATGCTTCTCTCATGGTGGGGGGCAGGGGAAGCTGGGCTCAGCCCTTGCCAATGAACTGGTCCTGCCCTGGGTGAGCTCTTGGCATGGCTCAGCACGGCTCAAGGAGCCCAGTCCCCACTGAGCTGGCACAGCAGCTCCCTGGCAAGCGGGCAGGCAGGGCTGGCCAGGAGGGAACCCACACCAAGGCTTCTCCTGCCAGCAGCAGTGGCTCTGCAGAACCCAGGCGCTGTGTGAAACAGCAGCGATGCCAGCAAAGGCTTTTTCCAGTAGAAACACTTGGGAATGGGATGCCAACAGCCCCCCCATGACCTGCTGAGCAGTGTTGGGCGCTCTGCTGGGGTGGTGGTTGCCTTTATTTGGGTGCAATTGCATCAATCTTGTGTAACTCCCTTTCCATAACAGGTTTTACTGCACTTTCTGAGGTGTTGGGGCTGTACCAGCAGTCCTCGGTTTTGAGGATGTGCCGGTCGCATGGATCCTGGGGGGGGGATTGCCCCACCAGCAGCAGACAGACAGCACCTCTCCCTTCCTTTCCCTTACGTATTTTTGGTCCTCTGTCTCTTCCCAGACTGATGTGCATGGTCCTGCATTGAGGGTATTTGCTGCTGTGTGCCTGGCATCCCTTCCCTCTCTGTTGAGCATCCTTCCTTAGGCTCCGGGTGCAGAGGGATGTGGAGCTGAGCTGCTCGGTCCCTGTCCCCAGCCAAGCATCAGCAGGGAAAAAATGGGGTGCTGAGGCAGTTTGCTGCAGTCACTCCTCCTGAAATCCAACACCCTGATGTACACACAGTTCTCCAGCGCTTAAAAATTCCCGTTTTCTTTGGAGGAACAAAGCGTTTTAGCCCAGGCTCTGTGTTGGGGTGGCTGCAGCAGGGGCTTGACGGGGGGTGGGGGGGTAATAGGGTGGCTCGAGCGGCTCAGGGTCAAGCCAGCACCCACTCCAGCTTTCAGTAGACTTTGACCCCAGGCTTTCATTGCGGGATGTCAGCGTATTTACGCAGTGTCTGCGGAGTCAGGCTTTTATCAGAGCCATCTCTGGGAGCTGGAGTAGCTGCTTGTGCTCTAGGAACTGGGGGGAGGCATAAATCTCAGCTTCCTCAAGGACTTTCCTCTTGGCCGCGGTAATGTTATATTGCAGCAACAAACGGGGATATAATTAAGCTCTAACAAAGGGTTTGCTTAGCGGGCTCCTGGTTTAAAAAGCACATGTTAACTTTTAATTAAATGGTACAGAGGAGATGAGAAATTTATCCACGAAGAAAAGTCTGAGTTGCCAGCAGGGGAAGAGGGACCTCAGAAGCTGCTCGAAGGGGGTGTATGTCCAATTCCTAGCAGCATCCCCACCCCGTGGCCCCAAAAAGCAGAAAGATGGTCCCTCAGCAGTGGTTCCCTGGGGTGTTTTCCCCTCCCCAAAACCCCAGCTGAGCTTTTTTGGGGTCGGCTTCGCCCCGTGAATTTGGGCAGCTGCTATTAATAAAAGCCTGCTTTTGGGTAGCGGCACGTGCCTGCCAGGACCCGACAGCACGGGGAATAACTGGCGTGTCTGGGATGCCGCCGAAGAGCCGCTCTTGGCCGGCGGCGGCTCCTTCATGGCAATCCACGGCGGTGTTTAATTACGGCCCCGCCACAAGGTTTGTAAACCCAGCGCCTTCTGCTTTCCCTCTGCTTGATTTCAAGGACTTCACTCGGTGTAATTGTAAGTCAGCGGCTCGCCTGAGAGCTCGGAGGGGAATCAGCAGGTGGGAACGGCTTCGTGCTGCCTCAGCCTCCGTGCCGGGAGTAGGGAGCAGCCTACGGAGCAGGTAGCAGCATCGCACCGAGGAGCGGCTCAGATCTCAGCTCAGATCTCCCCGGGAGGAGCAGCACGGCTGAAGGTCCCCCAGCGGGTGTAGGGAAGGGGAGAGCAGGAAAAAGAGGGAGCGTAGAGGATGGAAACGTGTCGGAAGTGCCTGTCGTGCAGCATCCTGTCCCAGAGGATGCGGGATGCTTTGTGTCCCTGGTCTGTGAGGAGCTGCACCGTGGCAGGGAGGGGGGCATGAGGAGGGGGCTGAGACAGCTGATCCACGCGTCTCTGCATCCTGCTAGGATGGGGCTGAGCTGCAGCACATCCTAGCCCCTCCCAGAGTATTTTCCTGCCATAGGGTGTAAGAGCAAATCCCCCCTGGCCCCAAGAGCATCCTCAGCATGGGGGGAACTGGGGGGAGAGTGAAGAGCTGCGGTGCAGGGCTGGAACGGCTCTGGGCAGCCCCTCACCCTCATGGCATGAGGCAGTGGAGCCGATGTCTGCTATCCCACTTTATCCCTAACAGCTTTGCCTCTCCAAACCCAGCTGCTGCAAGCGGCACCCGGGCGAGGAGACCCCAATCTCCCCTGGGGGTGAGGCTGGAGGGTCTCTGTGTGCCCCCGAAGCCGATGGCGGGGGCTGTCCCTCTCCCTAGGCTGGCGGGGCAGGGGAGGGGGTGGTGCGGGGGGCTGCCTGCTGCCTAACCTCGGTGTCAGCTTAATGAACTGCTCCTGTCAGTCCCGCGTGTCACGCCAAAACTCCTCCTGATGTGCTCATAAATCAAAGTGACGGCAGCTCTTACCCCGGTAGCTGCACCCAGTCATCTGCGTCTAATGTACGCCGAGTGCCGGCGAAGCTCCGGACCCCGAGCCCCCGCGCTGGCACTGGGATTGGGGGGGGGTGCAGTGGGGAAGGGTGTGGGGACCAAACACGTTATCCAGCCCTAGCACACAGAGCAAACTCCTCCAGTGGGTACTGGGGTTTCCCTCTGGGATGGACTCAGCCAGGTTGGGGTTTGCAGAGAGAGAGGAACCGATCCAAGCTCGTGTGGTGATGGCTGGGGCTGAAATTCAGGCTCTCAGCACCCCGCCTTGTCTGGGGCAGACACAAGTGGCTCCAAGCCCCCAGGCTGGTGGGTGGTTCTGCATGTGGGTGTACCTCTTCACCCCTATCACTCTTAGTGGTTTTGAGCCCATGGAGTTTGTTGGCTCTGCAGTGTGGTGGGTGCTCTCTAGGGACTGGCAAATTGGTTCCTTCCCTAGGGAGGAGCAGTCCTTATTTTGGCTTAGCTTGGGTGTTCGTGCAGCCGCTGGGCACCGGGACTTGTATTCCCAAGGTCGGTCCCTGTGATCGTGCTCTGGTGAAGCTGGAAGGATGCATACATGGATTTGAAGCACACAAAGGTTCTGGTTTAACACAGGCAGCATCACCCCCACCAGAACCACCCGTGGGGTCAGGGCTGCCCCAGCGCTCAGGGGGGTCTGACTCCACTGGCCGCAGCTCCAGGGAGGCCGGGTTGGGAGAGCCCAGCCGGGATACAGGACTCAGGCAGTGTGCCCTCGGGATCCTCATGACTTCATCCGCTCCCAATTTCCTCCTGCGCCGCAGCCTGGAAGTGCAGTGAATGAGGCTGTGTTTGAGCAGAGCCCGGGCTTGCCCCGGGGAGGGCTGCAGTGGGGCCGGGGAGAGGAGCAGGAGCCGGTCCCTTTCCATCCCAGTTACAGGTCCTAACCCAGACAGATACAGGCACACAACCTGGTCCTGCCATCGTGTCCTGCAGCACCACTGGCTGCTCTGGTCCTGGGGCCCCATGTCCTCCGGACACGAGCATGGGCATTTCTCTTAGCTAAGCAGAAATAGCTTTGATTTATGCCTTGATCTTCAAGTGTCAGAGGTGCAGGGCTGAGGCAAAATCAAAGCAGACCCAGACCTGACTGGGGGCACAATTCTTCCTTGGCTGAGAGGTGACAGGACAGGGAGGAATCTGCACATTCCTCTGAGGCTGAGAAACCAGATGTAAATTTTCCCTGTGCCCTGGTCAGTACTCGCAGTCATGCCCTTACACTGGAGACCGCTGTGATTTTGCTGGGTGGTGCCTGGAGCACCCTTGTTCTCTGTTTTGCAAAGCCAGAGCCTCACAGCCTCAGCATCTGCAGGGGACAGCCTGTATCCCGCAGGGCTCTGGGTACCGCTTCGTGTACAGCAGCACACGCCGATTCCAAGCCTAGCTGTGAAAGGGGTTTGCCACGGAGAGTCTGTCTGCTGTTCCCTGATGAGCAGAGAGTCGAGATGCAGCTTCGGGGATCACCCAGAGAGCAAGGATGGGGCTGTGCCAGGTCCCTGTGATCCCCAGCGCACCAGGGGCCTGGATCCCCACGATGCCCAGAGCCAGCTGGAAGATGAACCCAAGAAAGGGCGTTTCATAATGCAAAGCTCTTGTGCTCATCAGTAGGTAACGTGGGCATGAAAATTATGCTTCTTTTGAGGCCAGGCAACAGGGGGTGCTAAGTGCCCTCCAGCTCATGAGTGTGAGGGGGTCAGGGGAAGCGCCTTAGCGTGGGCCTAGCCGGTTGGTGCGACGTAACTGGCTCACGCCGCCTGCCAGCCCAGCTCCTTGCAACCTGCAAACAACGTCTGTGCAAACAGAGGGGTTCAAGGGGTTACAGAGATGCCTGCCCCGCTAATGAGGCCGGGCAGGCCGAGGGCAGCTCCCCTCTCATGGCTGGCTCGGATTAGCAGCTGCCCATCCCCATCCCTAATTGAATTCTCTCCCCTTCAGTTAATTCTCATGGATTTCTTGGTGCCTCCCTGGGGACCTGTCCTGCCTAACTAGTTTAGGGCCGGCTGTGCTGGTCAGAGTGTGGCTGGCTCCTGGGGATGGGTGGGAGAGTTGCCTACCTGGGGGATGCTTATGGCTGGGGTGAAGGCACTGGTGCTGGTATCCAGGGGCTGGGAGTGCTGGGCATCCTCTCTTCTGTGGGCAGCTGTTTTCTGCCCACCCCCAGGAAGAGTCTGGTAATGGTAGTTTTTGGCAAATAGGGACTCTTTTCCTGCTTAAAGGAAGGAGTGTGTGTGTCTGGGCAACCTTAGGATGTCTTTTGGGTACTGGGATCCGTCCCCTTTTCCTTCAGTGGTACTCCATGCCCATAGGAGCTCACCCTGTGGCTGAGCCTCCCAACCCAGAACCCCGCAGCTGGGGTTTGCAGGGTTTGCCCTTCTCGCAGGAGAGCCGAACCTCCGCTCCTTGCAAGCCCCCAGCTCTGCTCGCTCCCTCTCTCTTTTCAGTGTTTTATTTCTCCCATCCGCTTTCCTTCCCTTCCCCTCCTCTCCTGACAGATCAAAGCCTCCGTCCAGCTCAGCCGCAGGCACAGCAGCCTGGCAGCAGGATGGAGGCATCCATGGCTGCAGTATCTCTGCCGCGGGCATCCCTGAAGCCGGCCAGGCTCCTGCCTTCCCTGCAAGGTTCCTGCTGCAAGGCTGGAAGTAACACGCTTTGATTCCTCCCTTTTTGTCTTCTGCAGCCGTTAGGGAACAAGCAGCTGGCCTTCCAGCAGCAGCTCCTGCAGATGCAGCAGCTCCAGCAGCAGCACCTGTTAAACCTGCAGCGCCAGGGGTTGGTGAGCCTCCCGCCCGGACAGGGCACCGTACCCCTGCAGACCCTGCCCCAAGGTAAGGAGCCCTCCCCTGGGCAGGGGGAGCATTGAGGGGGGGGGGCCTGCAGAAGCAGCTTCTCCCCATTCTGGGCAAGGGAGGGCTGGGGAGGGAGCTGGGATGTTGCTTTACCTAATGCACCCCTCTAAGTTTGGGGGCTGATTGCATTAATGGCCAGAGAGGCTTGGGGGAGTTTGAGCTGGGAAGTGTGCAGGATTGGGCCCCCAGCTTCCTCTTGCAGAGGGCTGTGGGGAGTCGGGGTCACCCCTCCTTTAGTGGCAGCTCTGTGGGTTCTGCGGGCAGCTTGTTTTGGGCATCGCCATGGGGCCACACAGCCTCTCCTCCCTGGCTGTCCGCACAGGGGGCTGTGCCCAGTTTCAGGTGATAATTTCCCAGTTCACGGTCCGTGCTGGAGCTTCAGGGAGCCAAGCGCTACCAGCCAGGCAGGGATGGAGCCCATGGGGTCCAGAGCCCCCTGGAGCTGGGGTGCCAATGGGTGCTGCTCCTTCTCCCCGCTGACAGCAGGCTCTTTCTCCCTATAGCTGTGTGCCCCTCGGACCTCCAACAGCTCTGGAAGGAGGTCACAGCTGCCCAGCCTGTTGAGGACAGCATTAAGCAAGAAGGTCTCGACCTCACCACCAACACCTCCAACTCTACCTCGTTTTCGGCCGCCAAGGTCTCGCCTCCCATTTCCCATCACCCTCTGCCCAATGGACAGAGCACCATGCACACGCCGAGAAGGGACAGGTAGAGCCGGGTCGGACCCTGGCACTTTGTGTTTTTTCCCCCCAGAGAGGTGGAAGGGGCCAGGATCTGTCGCCTGTGGGGCTGGCAGCAGGGTTGGGAGGGCTGGGGTGTTTTGCCCACCCCAAAAAACCAAGTCCTATCACTTCTCTGCTGTGCCTGCGGAGGGCAAGAGCCGTTGTTACGGAGACTCCCGTGGGTCCCCGAGGGCTGGCCCCATGCATGGGAGCACTGGAGCATCACAGCTGCCCCATCTCATGGTCCCTTTCCATCTTCTGCAGCTCTTCTCATGAAGAGACCCCCAGCTCCCACCCGCTCTACGGCCACGGAGAGTGCAAGTGGCCTGGCTGCGAAACCCTCTGTGAGGACTTGGGACAGTTTGTCAAGTAAGTGCTCCCCTTTTTGGGGGAGGTTTTCCCAAAGGAGGGGGACAACCTGTGCTCTCAAGCTGGGCCAGCATGGGACTGACAGAGGAGGAGACCCTGGGAGTCTCTCCGGAGGAGAAGAGACCTGGTGCAGCAAGTAGGAGCAGGCAGGAGGGGAGGGGAGTTGCGTCTCCCATCCTGGGGGGCGAGAGATGGGGAGGAAGCAGATGGCGTCGCGGCAGCCCGCTGACACTGCTTGTGGGCTCCGGCGCTGACTGATTAACTCCGCTGTCGAAGAGCCCTCTGCTAGCGTCAGGGTCAAACAAATTGTTTTCACGCTTCGTCAGAGGTTTACTTAATTAGTTCATTTGCAATTAGATCTCTTTGTAGCCAGGATTTTTAGCAAAGACATCAGAAGGAACTGACGGGCTTGCTTGCTCCTTCCCCCACCCACCCCCCCTTTCCCCGTCGCCTCTCCGGCTGTCTGCTGAGCGCAGAGACACCAGCGTCTCTCCATCAGTGAGGCTTTGGGGTTCTACAGACCCATCGTGTCCGCTGCGGTGTGCTCAGGGCTGGCTCTGGTGGGAGCATCCCTTGGACCGCACCAGCAGAGCAGAGGCCTTGCAGAGGAGGAGGTGCAAAGGGGGTGTTGCCTGGCAGAGATGGGGTGAGCAGAGTCTGGCTCCTTCATCCTCTTTCCTCCGCCTCACAGGGCAAACCCAGATAAGGCATCTCTTCCCACCGCTCCCGAGCGTGTTTACATGGCACAGGGCGGATGAGCAAGCTCCGCTGTGGAAGGTGGAGCTGGGGTTGGCAGAGGATAGCTGGGGCTGGGTCGGGGTGCTGGGAGAGCCCGGCTATGCCAACCAGGGCTTGGAGGGTCCCTGCATCCACCTGCCTGCCCCACAAGCACACCTGGTGGTGACTAGAACAAGCTGTGTTGGGCTGTGGGACAGACAAACAGCAAATGTCCAGCTCCCAGAGGCTGAGCCCAGCTGCAGCACCGACCTTGCTTTGAGCCAGGACTCTGAGCATCTCCTTCACAGGGCAGCTATGACCACCGCTGCACCGGGGTGCAAAGGGGCAGCACATCCTGTGGTTTATAAAAGCCTGTGAGGGTCGGTGGGAGATGTCTCCATTCCCACCCAGTACAGCCTAGACTCCTGATAGTTTTTTCCAGGAGAAACAGCCGTGCCCTTGGTCTGCCGTGTGGGGAAAGGAGTGGGTGGCTCAGTCCAGGCACAGCCCTGCAGAGAGGGGCTGAGCCACTGGCGGGGTTTGCTCACATTCAGGCTTGGCAGCTGGTCCCAGTTACCTAACTTGTTTGTGCAAGTTGGGGCTGGAAACCTCTCGCACGCAGCTGGGTGAGAATCTCACCATCTTCCGCATCCGGGGTGAGGGTAGATACTCCTGAGGCACCTTCCCTTGGGATGTCTCAGCAAGAACACCTTCATTTTGGACTTTATTCCCATTGGCCTGTGTCTGTAGGATGCCTTTGTGTTTCCCAGCCTTCCCACCTTTTGGGGTGGCCCTGGGGTGGTTTGCCCTGCCACTTGGCATCCCCCTTCTGAACTGTCTCACTCTTCCAGTGAGGACCCCCTCCCAAGTTTCCACTCACCCCAGCAAGGCTCTGACCATGGGTGCATCCTACTGGGTTTGGGGGCAAGCACCCCCCCAGCCAGCAATGCCGGGGTATCCCTGGCTCTGCAACAAGTGTGGGCAGCTGCCTGCCTCTGCCAGGAGCCCATCCCCTCCCTGAGAAGGAGGGGGAGCAGTGAGGACCAAAGGTCCTTGTGCTTTATAAACATAAAGCGCCGTATAAACATGAGGCACGAAAGCGTAGGCTGAGGAACACCCTGGAAATGTCACCTTCTGCCTTCGGGGCTTTCCTTAGAGGGTGTAAGAAAGTCTCCACAATGCCGCCTTTGTCCTGGAAACCTGCTCCTCAGGTCCTCCTGGGTGCCTCCTGCCAGCAGCCTTCTCAAGGACTTTGCATCAACCCCCGTGGCTGCTCCTCAGCACCATGGGGCTGCCCAGGGCTGCTGTGGGCAGGGCTGGGGGTCTGCGGCTTCGCTTCAGCCAGGGTCTGGGGAAAGAGGCACAGCCCAGTTTGCTTGGCCACCTTCATGCCTCAGTTTCCCTTCTTGTCACACTTTGGGTACCAGTGCCAGAGCGTCCCTGCGGAAGAGGCAGTTTGCAGGGCTGAGCCCAGGCATGGCCTGGGCAGAGGGGCCACGTTTTGGGCACGGCCAGGTGTAACCACCTCACATTCTCCTCCCCCAGACACCTCAATACAGAACATGCACTTGATGACCGAAGCACGGCGCAGTGTCGAGTCCAGATGCAAGTGGTACAGCAGCTGGAGATACAGGTGGGTGCTGCCCCAGCCTCGAAGGACACAGGTTTAAAAAGCCATCTCCTTTCCAGCTCTGTGTGCTGGGCCTTGGCTGCTGTCCCCAGGAGGGGAGCACCACCCCAGGGCTCCCTTGCATCCTTTCCAAATAGGAGTGCATCCTGGGCTGCATCCTGGTGGAGAGCAAGACCTGGGGGACCCTCAAACTGGTTTCTCCCTCCCAGTACCAGCATCCCCACATGATTAGGATGGGGCTGGAGGAAGGGAGAAGCTATCCCTCCTGCTCAAAGCATCCCTGTGGGTACCCAGAGGTGTTTGGGGGGGTGTACGTGTCCACAGGTGGGACATGAGCTGTGCCCCAGCCCTCATGCCCCAGCCGTGCCAGCACAGCAAGAGCCGTGGGGCTGCTGGACTCCTTGGGAACCAGGCCACTTATTTTGGTGGCTGAGGGGGGTCTTTGGAGCCTGACTTTGGGGTGCTATTTTTAGCAAATCACTTCTTTAAATAGCACCCTTCCCAGTACCTCTATCTCCCCATGTGCCCAGTGTAACTTGGTCAGCAGAGGGGGGGAAATGGAGGGGTTTCATCTTGTGATATGAAAGACATTAAGGGGGAAGGAAGGACAGATGGACGGATGGACAGGGGTCTCTGTCAGAGGGTCACTCACCAAGCCCCCAGTTGCGTGATGGCGCCTGGGCCTGTTCAGCCAAGGGCTGTCAGGAGCCTGTTTGTACCCGTGGCAACGCAGCCAGTGATGGGTACCATCCTGGGGATGCCAGCCCCAGGGGCAGCAGTCTGCACTGTGTGACAGAGCATCCCCCCCCGAATTACAATAACAGGGGCTGTGAGCTGAGGGGAGGGGATGTCTCCAAACCTCCCCGCGTGGGGAGGCTGCAAAGCTGCCTGGGCAAAGCCCTGTGATCCCATCCTGCTCCCCAGCCCCTCGCTAAAGCCAGAGGTTGAAAGCAATTACTGGGGCTTAAAGAGGGGAGGGAAAGGAAAGGCGAGGGGGGGGGACGGATACGACTAAGAAGCTGAAGGGCGAGCAGAAAGCTGCGTGTGCAGAGAGGAGAACCTGCCACCGGAGCTACCAATTATAAAGTTTTCAGCGTGGAGCTCCCGCTGTGCCGGCGGAGAGCGTCTGCATCACGAGGGGAGACCTGTCAGCTCTAATGAGCACCACGACAGCGCGAAAGCATCCGAGCTGCTCCAAACTTGCAGCAAACTCTGCTCCGGCTTCCTGCCTTTAACTCCTTCCTCACCCAATTCCCAGCTCCCCTGCCTGCCCAAGGAAGGGGGCTTGGTTTGGGGGGCAGCTGGGAGCAGGAGGGGATGTGGGCAAGGCCTGAGCTTGAGGGGTTGGGGTGGAAAGGAAAGGTGACGGGACGAGAGCGGGTGTCAGATCCCATCACCTCCGCCCGGCTCAAAATCTCTCCTGGTGCCACAGTGAATATTTCACCCTTCTCCGCACTCCGGGGAGTAAACAGGCAGGAGAGCACAATTAAAGCGATGTTGCACAGCCAGGGGGATGGATGGACAGAGGGATGGGATGGGTGGCTGGACAGGGAGCTGCTGGTGAGCAGAAGGCAGTAGAGGCTGGAGGGAGGGCGAAGGGGACCGGGATGGCTCGCACTGGGGCATGGGGACTGGAGCTCCGCCTGGGAAGGGGAGTGAGGGCTGTGGTGGGTGGCCAGGCCGTGTGAAATGGCCACATTTCGCTGTAGATTTTTTTCAGCTGGCAGCACATGTGGAGCCAGAGCAGCCCCTGTCGTCCCCCTCATGATGGATGCCACGGTCCCTGTAGAGTCCTGCTGGGGCTCCTGGCTGGGCTCGGCTTTGGGCAGGAGATGGCTCCTGTGGGGAGGTTGGAGGGTGCTGCCTGCAGGCAGGGCATGGGGCCATGGGCACTGCTTGACCATCTCTTTCTGCTTTCTGCCTCCTGCAGCTGGCAAAGGAGAGTGAGCGTCTCCAAGCAATGATGGCCCATCTTCACATGAGACCTTCGGAGCCAAAGCCTTTCAGCCAACCTGTAAGCGTGCGTCCCTCCCCTGCCCCTGTGTGTCCCTGCAGCCCTCCCCTCTCTTCCCATTTCCCCTCCACGCTGGCTGCCATCCCCTCCCTGCCCCGTGTGTGGTCCCCATGGCCCAGCTCTGTTGGACAGGCATGTCCTCACCACGCTCTGGTGCACATGGCCTGGTCCCTTGTGCTGGTGTGAGGCGCCAAGCAGGAGTGAAACACAGCCCATGTCAATGCGTTGTGCTGCTCCACCAGCTTGGACAGGGAGTTGGATGCATCCCCATCCTGCGGTTGCATCCCCATCCTGTGGTTGCATCCCCGTCCTGCGGTTGCATCCTCATCCCGCGGCTGCATTCCCATCCTGCAGTTGCATCCCACGGGTGTATCCCATCCCTGCCCAGCCCAGCAGGTCTCCCCCACCAGCCCTTCACTGCTGGCTTTGCAGCATGACCCAGCACATCCTTGCTAAGCTGCCAGTGTGCCAAGGGGAGCTCTCCCAGCACCCTCCTTCCCCCCAACCAGTGCCCAACCACCCGCCCTCCCCCCACCCACCTGTCCATGCAGCTGAACCTGGTCTCCAGTGCCACCCTCTCCAAGAGCACTTCCGACACGTTCCCCGACGGCTTACCTCATCCCCCCACCTCCGCCACGGCGCCCATCACCCCCCTGCGGCAGGGCCCCTCCGTCATCAGCTCTTCCACTTTACACAACGTGGGGCCCATCCGCAGGAGGAACTCGGAGAAGTTCTGCACCCCGATATCTTCAGGTGAGCTCTGGGATGGGGGCTCAGCACCCTCCCATCACGCAGCCGCCGGGTCCCATGGTGCAGATCCCTTCACCCCCCCCTCTATTTTTTTTCCCCCCCCCCTCTCCAGAACTTGCACAGAATCATGAATTCTACAAAAACGCGGATGTCCGGCCACCCTTCACGTACGCCTCACTCATCAGGCAGGTGAGTGGCTCCCTGCACCGTGGGGTTCAGCCCTGCACCCCACAACCTAATCATAGGGCACCCTGGGGCAAAGCTGTATTCTCCTCTGCTTTATCAATCCTGGGGGAGACCCATACCTACTGAACCCCACCCCCGGTTTCTGCCTCAGTCAGCACGCCGGGGGCGTTGTGAGTGATGCTCTTGTCCCTGTTGTGGTTCCCCCAGGCCATCCTGGAGACCCCCGACAGGCAGCTAACGTTGAACGAAATCTATAACTGGTTCACACGGATGTTTGCCTACTTCCGGAGGAACACGGCCACCTGGAAGGTGAGAGCCAGCCCTGCTTGGTGCCGTGGGGCTCACCCCATCCCACCCCACCTGGGGCTCACCCCATCCCACCCGGGGCTGCTTCAGTTTATATGGGTGCTTGTGATGGAGGAGCGGTTTGTTGCACAGCTCTGAAATGGTTTTGTGGATAAATCCCATGTTTTTTCCCCCTAAAAATGCAGTAGGGGACAGGAAAGGGCTGTACTGTAGAAAACCCTGGGTGTTTCTGTGGAGTTGGGGCTGGAGTGGAGCTGCTGGCTGTGGAGAAGGGTAGAGAGAGGAGCGAGATGCTCAAAATGGCAAATAAGGTTAATGATAACCCAGGGGTGGGTGGCATGCTGTGAGCACCCAGGGATGCAGGTGCTGGTCCATGGGATGGAGGGAGAGCGGTGGTAGCTGGGATGCTCAGTCAGGAGCACCCAAAGTTCCATTGCAAGACCCTGAGTGGGTGCCAGCTCCCCCTACCCAGTATACAGTGCTGCACAGGCAGGTCTTGAAAGGTTTTTACCACCAAGGAGCTGTTTGTCACTGGGCTGGGCAGATGGGTGTGAATTTTGGGGCAGCACCTTGGGGTGGCACATGGGAATGGGGGCTGCTCTCCCCTAAATCCAAGAGAACTGAGAAAACATGTCTCTGAGCAGCAGAACAGAGAGGGAGCTGATGTTGCCCCAACTGGGATGGGTTTATTTATTGCTTCCTGCTGGATGTGACGGTTTCCTTCTGCTCAGGGTGAAGTGATGGAGGGAGAGCGGAGAAAAGGGAGCTGTGGGTGAGATGCTGAGCATCTCAAAGGGTTAAGGAGGACTCGCTTATGCTGGAGCCCAAGGCCCCTGTGTGTTCATCAGGGCTGACCACAGCAGGGATTTGCTTCTCTGCAGCAAACTTGGGGTGAATTAGGGATGTTTTGGCACACCGGGGTGGCCCCTGGGTTCTACACATCCTGAACATCCCCCTCTGCCAAGTTGGGGAGGAGAGAGGTGGGAAGGAGCCGGGAAAGAGCAGTTGGAGGTTCCTGGGCCGTTTTTGGTGCTGGCCGTGGCCCTGCGTCGGTCTGGAGTCCCCCTCATGGCACGCATGTAGCACTGCAAGCGGCAGCGCAGGGAGCAGCATCGCTGGGAGAGGCGCAGGCTGCCACTGCTGCCCCAGCCAGGCCCCTGGGGACACCCCCCAAGGTTTGGGGAGGGGGTGGGAAGTGATGGGGGGGCCATTCTGTCAGAGAGCTCATCGTGGTCATCGCTGCTCCCAGGATGGTGGAGGGCAGAGCAGGGACTGTCCAGGGGCAGCACTCTACCTGCTCCATGCCTCAGTTTCCCCTTTTATGGAATGAGGTAATGGCAGGTGAAAAACGCCTTTTCCCTGCCTTTTTTACTAGCCAAAAGGAAGAAATGTTCTGGCTTATTTTTTATTTTCATTGCAACTCCTGCAACTCAGAGAGGGGCATCCCCCAGTCCTTCTGGTTCCCTTGTTGCTGCTCTTTTATTTTTTCCTGTTCCACCACCAAAGGCAATGGCAGTGGATTAAAAAGAGCTGTGAGGGATGATTCCCTTTACAACTCTGGGTGTCCAAGGCCAGGCTTCTTTTGAAGGAGGGGGATACACAGGAAAAAATAACCTGTTTCCGCTCATCACAAAACCATCAGATTCTACTGCAGCTTCTCCCTCATCTCCTGCCTCAGCTGCCTCTCAGGATGGGGCAGGGATGTTGGGGGGGGGAACCAAGGGGGTACCCCAACCCCACAGCCGGGCAGAGCTGTGGTACAGCATAAGGACCCATGGGGAGACCCCTCCTATCCCAGCACAGCGTGGGGAGCAGTGCTGGGGGGGGGGCATAAAGCAAACATCATTAGAAAAGACAAAGATGGGAAGCAAACAGAGCAGCCAGGTCTGGCACTGAACAAATACTCTGTCGAAATACAAAAGCCACGTTAGGATGAGGCAGGGACACCTCCCTGCACTGGGTTGGGAGGATTCCTGTGTTGGGGGGATCTTCCCTGGCATCTCCTCCCTGTCCTGCAGCATCCTGCCCAACACCTTGCACCAGGGATGGGGCATCCCAGGCTCCAGTGATGCTGAATCACATCCTGCCTGGTGCCAGGATTGGTTTTGCCTTCGCAGACGGGTACCCTGGTAGCCTGGAAGCAGGGGGGGTGTCACAGCAGAGGGACATGGGTGCTGTGTCTCTGTCTGTGGGAAGGGTTTCGGCTTTGCCACGCTTCTTGCCTTTAATCAGGGCTTTGTTTAGATGAGGAGTCCCCTGCGTGCACAGGAAGGAGGAAGGGGAGCATGGGGCAGGATCCAGCCCTGGCACGGGAGGAAGTCCTGTGTTTGCTCACCAGGGAACAGGGGTTCAAGGGCAGCAGCATGATCCGGCCCTGGCAGGGCTTCAGGACCCCCACCCCCAGCACGGGGTATTTGCAGAGACTGGGGGCTCATCCTGCTCCGTTGCTGGCCAGGGAGTGCAGCAGGGTTCAAGGTCTCCCCTGGATTTCCTGCTTCCCAGGATATCTGGGCGTGCGAGTGTGGCCAGACCCTCCTCTCTGGGTGATGCCAGTGTGGGATCTGAGGTCAGGGGATGCTCCCCCTGGGCAGGGCATGTCCCCAGCTCCCCTTGGGTGTGAGCGGCGATGGCACCAGGGCTGACAGCTGGGGACCTGGCTCTGCACCACACCAAGCATCACCTGAGGAGTGGGGCTGGCAGCTGGCCAGAGGGTTCCTGCTGTGACCCTGGGGTTCCTGGGACCCTCCCCAAAAATCACATCAAAACAGCCTCGACTGTGCCTGAATCTGCTCCCCAAGGAGCTGGCTCTGGGGAGCCAAGTTTCCCCTTTGGGCTGGCTCTGGAGCAGGAGCAGGAGCCTGCCTGTCCCCACTACCTGCCACTGAGCTGCCCGGCTCTGGGCAGGGCTGTCACTGGGGTGGACACAGGGATGGATGGGTGGATGGACGGACGGATGGATGGACGGATGGATGGATGGATGGACGGACGGACGGATGGATGGACAGATGGACAGAGGCGGTGGGTGGATGGATGGATGGACAGAGGGATGGATGGACGGAGGGATGGATGGATGGACAGTGGGATGGAGGGAGGGATGGATGGATGGATGGATGGATGGATGGATGGATGGATGGATGGATGGATGGATGGATGGATGGATGGATGGTTGATGGACAGAGGGAGGGATGGATGAATGGATGGATGGAGGAGGTGGGTGGATGGATGGACGGACAGAGGGAAGGATGGATGGATGGAGGGATGGACAGAGGGACGGATGGACGGATGGACGGATGGATGGACGGATGGACGGACAGATGGATGGATGGATGGATGGACGGACGGACGGATGGATGGACGGACGGATGGATGGATGGATGGATGGATGATGAAGGAAGGAGCCCAACTTTGTTCAATTTTGTCCTTAAATTTACAAATCCCCCTCCGACAGTGGGATGTGATGAGTTTCTGGGAACTCTTCACACTTCCCAGCTCCGTGTGTGTGTGTGTGTGTGTGAGGGGGTTCAGTCCTTGTGTCTCCTTTTGCCTTGTTGTGTTGGCCAGCTCCTTTGTTTATACAGCCCCCGTTCGACCTTTTAAATTGCTGTTAATGTTTTAGCGTAACGAATTAGTCTCTCATCACGAATCAGGACTCGAAATAAAAAAAAAAATAAAATAAAAAAAAAAAACCCTCCGAGGCCAACTTCCTGAAATTGGGGTCATTCTCATTTGCAAGGCAGAGAATCTGAGAACCTTAATGCAAGGAAATTTATTCAAAGGCAGAGCCCCGGCGTGATTAGGCCCTTTGTAATTATAGCTCGGAGAGATTCCACTCCAGCCTCCTGCCTCCCTCATGGATTAGCAAGTGAGTCGGAAAAATACACAGGATTTAATTAGAGGCAAATTAAAATTGGTAATGAAATAGGGGCAGTAGCAAATGGCAGGGAGTTGGAAGGGGAAAAGGGAGCTGGTATCTCTCGGGGCTGCGCTGTCTGCCTACGTGTGCGTCTCTTTATTTTACATTTAGAAATGTAAAGATGGGCGATGTAAAGAAGAAAGGGAGGGAAAGGACCAAAAAAAAAAAAGGGTGGGGAGGGTGTGGGGGGAAAGAAAAAAGAAAGGCAAAGATTAGCTGGCTTTGCCGAGCATCACTGAGCAAGCTGCGGTGCTGAGGATGGCTCTGCTCCGGGGACCTTGGTGGTGTGAGTTGTCCCTTGTCCTGTGCTGTCCTCATCTTTCTCAGCGTCTGGCCAAAGCTGGTGAAACTAGATTGTCCCCAGTGTGTGGCTCAGGAACCCGACTCCTAAACCCTCTGGGTGCTGGTGGGGTGAGCATCCCCATTTGGCTGAGGACAAGCTGACCATGGCTGGTGCTGCCCAGAGCTGTGGGGACCTGTAGTGGCTGGGTGAGGGGGAGGATGGGGAGGGAGATGAGGGGTCCGTGTGGTGGGGTGAGGGCTGTGTCGCTCAGCTCTCCTGCCTGCTCTGCCCACAGAACGCTGTCCGCCACAACCTGAGCCTGCACAAGTGCTTCGTGCGCGTGGAGAACGTCAAGGGAGCCGTCTGGACCGTCGATGAGCACGAGTACCAAAAGCGAAGGCCACCAAAGATGACAGGGTGGGTCCTCCTCTCCTGTGGGACACAGCCCAGGAGCCGCGCTCGTGCCCACCTCTGGTGCTAACCCCCCCAGTCCCTGGGCTGGGAGCGCTCAGCCATGCATCGTTCTACTGTCTCTCTTTCTGCAGGAGTCCAACTTTAGTCAAAAACATGATTTCAGGACTTGGTTACGGAGCACTTAATGCCAGTTACCAGGTAAGGACCCACTCTGGTGGGGGGGTGAGGGGGCACGAACCCCATTTTCCATGTTTCCCTGCTCCCACGGCTCCCAGTCTCGCCTCCTTGATCCACAAGCTCTTTCTGTCACAGGCTGCGCTGGCGGAGAGCAGCTTCCCTCTGCTGAACAGCCCCACCATGATCAACACTAGCTCTGCCAGTGCCATGCTGCACGTGGGCCACGACGATGTGAGCAGCACCGTGGAGCAGGTCAACAGCAATGGTAGCAACAGCCCACGCCTGTCCCCGCAGCAGTACAGGTCAGCCTGGTCAGGGGTGAGGGATGAACGGTGCTGGTGGGTGTTCCCAGACTGGGTTTGGAGATGATGGGTGTTACTGGGAGCTGCTTGATGCTGCTGTGATTCGTGTCCCCCAGGAGAGGGGCAGCGTGGGGATGGGAGGGGGTTTAGAGGGAGAGTTTTGGGGGTATTACGGCCAGTGGGACCAGCAGTCTGAGGCTGAAGGCTTCCTTCCTCGCAGCCATCCAGTGCACGTGAAGGAGGAACCAGCTGAGGCAGAGGACGATAGCAGACCTGTCTCGCTGATGGCCGCCACCAACCAGAATGTGACGATTCCCGACGACAGGGACCTGGAGGAGGAGCTGCCAGTGGAAGACTTGTCCTAAGGACCCCTTCCTCCTCCTCCTCACTGAGGGGCAGACCCTTCCCACCCTCCCAGCCAGAGACCAAGCGATGGCTCCCACCTTCCCAAGGTGACCTTCGGCGTTAAACCCGTTTCTTAAAGGCACTTCCACAAAGCAAAAATGTTTCCTTGGTGCAACAACCTGTTGCTGACGGGGTGTCCTTCCTGCTCCACGCTGCCCCACGCTGCGGCCCCAGTGACTGACCAGCCCCTGCCGTGGGGTACATCCTGCGACACGAGAAGCAAAAAACCCAAGAGCTGGACTTTTCCTTCCCTCCTCCCTTGGTTAGTGACTGGTGAACGAGGATGGTAGGTTGTTTCCTGTCCGAAATGGTCCCTCCTTCCTTCCCTGTGCACAGTGGGCATGGGGGAGGCACTTCCATCCCCTCGTCCCCTGCGGTGCTCTGCCTCCCGGTGATGCTCGAGCCTCCACCAGTGACCTCCCTGGGGAGGGAAGGTGATGGCAGGAACCCACCGTTATCTCCTTCCCTCAGTGGGTTTTGCACTAGGAGGGGCTGTGGACCCTGCCCATGGCGTTGCTGCCACCCAGCTTTGGGGGAAGAAACAGCAGAAACAGGCACAAGTCCTTTGCCATGGTCTCGGACGTCAGGCTTGTATTGCTGTCTCATGGGCTGGGGAAGGATGTGGACCAACGCATCGGTGGGACTGCATCACCTTTGCCTTGTCACTGCCCAGCGAGCAGAACAGCCCACCCCAGGTTGGCTGCCCTCCCCAAGCTCTGCCCCCCCCAGTCCTCACCAGTGGGAGGGAGGGCTGGTGGCATCTAGCAGTGAATGACCATTGCCAGCCAACCACCAGCGCCAGGCAGGGAGGACACATCTTCCTCCTGCAGCGGGTGACACCTGTGCCACCCTGCACAGGAACACCCAGTGCCCTGGATCCCACCCCCAGAGAAAGGCTTCTGGTCCCCTGTGTGCCCGGTTCCTCCTCTGCACCCGGGGCAGGGTCTCCAAAGATGGACAATGGTGTGGGGAGGCAGCATCCACCTCCACTGATCCCCCTTCCCGGGAGTGGGGGGCACCAGCAGAGGAGCTGGCAGAGCCTGGTGTGACCCACTGCTCTGTCACCCCGCCAGTAGCAAAGCCAACCCCGGTGCAAGCCGGTGGCAGCCGAAGCTGCTGTGGCTGGTGAGCCAAGCCTGCTGGTGCTGGGGCTCCTGCTCTCATCTTTTCTTTTCATTACCCTTTTGTGTGTGTGTGTGTGCATCCAGATGGGAAGATACCAAAAGATTTCTGGAGACAGAAGGTCCGTAGTTCAGGTGAACAGATGGTATTCATGCCAAAAAAAAAAAAAAAAGACAAAATAATATTAATAATAATGAGAACAAGACAACCAAACACCCCTCTTCTCCCTGCTCTTTCTTTCTGGGGTGGTGATGGGGGTACCCAGCGCCAGGCTCGTCCTGGCCAGCAGCTGCAGCATCCCCTGTGCCCAGCACAGCTGGGCTGGCACTGGCTGTTCTGGCCTGCAGCAGGGTCCTGGGGGGGCTTGCTGGGATGGACGTGGAGCTGTGCTCGGTTCTGATCCCAGCTCCAGGCTCTCCTGAAATGCCCCTGAACCTGCTCCATCCCTCCCTGTCCTGGTACCCCAGGGTGAGATGAGGGGGGGTGTGTGTGCTGTGTGACTGCCCCAGCCCCCTGCTGGGGTCCTGGCACCACCACCCCAGGCAGTGCGGGGGTGTGGGGTGGGGGGTGTTTGTCTGTCCCTGTGCATCACCTCTGTGATATCCTTGGGGGTCCTTGGCTCTGGGGCATGTGTTCCAGGGCAATCCCCTACCTCAGCTCCCCCCACCTCCTTGGTGCATCCTCTGTACCCAGGTGCTTGCAGAGACAGGTGGGTCCCTGGCTCCCCCCATGCAGACACCAGTGAGGCTGAGCAAACCCCCCCCCCCTCCAACCTCATTCCCCTGTGGCCACCCCAGCACCATCCGGGGGATGCTGAGACCCTTGGGGACCAACAGCTTCCCTGGCGGGGGGGGGGGGGCAGGAGGAGGCACAATCAGGTGGGGGCTATTCCCAGGGTTCACCAGCATCCCCTCACCAGCTGGTGCTGCAGAGGGACCCATTCCCCTCCCTAAAAGCCCGGCAAACCTTGCACGCCCTGCAGTGCCCAGCCCCACGCGTGGGTGGCTGTCGCGGGCTGTGGGTGCTCGCCGTGCCGTGCTGGCCTTCGCTAGGTGTCTCCACTCGACCCCTGTTTCTCCCCGCGCCGCCGCCTCCCTCGCAGCTGCCAAAACAGCGGGACGAGGAGGAGGTTTTGCCAGGCCCCTTCCTTCCCTGCGCCCTCCAGCCTCCTGGCTCCCACCGGGCTCTGCCAGACACCAAAGACCCTGCCCGGGCAGGGGGGGGCAGAAACTGAACCCCATCTCTTACAGTGGGGGCACCCTTGTGTCCCCCCTATACCTCCAAAGCAGCCACGAGGCTGGAGGCACCGTGTGTTTCCCCACTTTGCTTGTTGGGGTTGATTTTGTCTTCTGTATTCCTTTATTCTTTCTTTTTCTGCTTTCTTTCCAGTCTTTTAAGTTATTGTTTCAAACAAGTTTACAGCTCCTGTGGGTGGGTGTAACTGGGCAGGGGGGGAGGGGCTGACAGCTCTCACTGCTTCACTTGTACAGAGGAGCAGGGAGGGAGGGAGGGAGGGATGGATGGATGGATGGATGGATGGATGGATGGATGGATGGATGGAGTGGATGGAAAGAAGAAAGGATGGATGGATGGATGGATGGATGGATGGATGGATGGATGGATGGATGGATGGATGGATGGATGGGTGGATGGAAGGAAGGATGGATGGATGGAGTGGATGGAAGGAAGAAAGGATAGATAGATGGATGGATGGATGGTGGATGGATGGAGTGGATATTGGGGTGCTTCCCTCCCCCCCCACCCTCAGCAGGGACCCACCTGCCTCCATCCAGGCTTTCAGGTTCTCGGTTTGCATCTCCCAGCATGAGGGCAATTGCGGCTCTTTATGGCACCCAGTGTCCCCCCCTCATGATGTTCCCCATCCTGGGGGGACTGACCTGGCTGTGGACTGATGTAGTTCACCATTTCCATGGAGGGAGGGCTTGCATGGACCTTGCTGCACTGGTGGGCAGTGGGGGCTGCTGGACCCAGCTCCCACCCACCACCCGGGGGTGTTCTGCTGGTCCTTCCCCCCATCCACAGGGCTGTGAGCTCTGGGGGGGGGTTCAGACCCCCTCGCTGTTTTGGAGGGGAGAGGATTCAATAGCCACTCCCCTTCCTGGGTCCTTTCCCTTCGCCTTCCTTGGGCTTTCCCAGTCTCATTTCTCAGCAGCTCTGCAGCCCTTCGCTTTCTGCCTCTGGGTCAGCAAAACCCAAGGTGGTGCAGGCATGGAGTGAGCCCTCTGGTGCCCATCACCATTCCTCCTCAGGCTGCCATCTATTATTATTTTTAAAAGCTTTTCAGAGGTACAGACCCCCCAAAAAACACCTCCCTGGGCCAGGGCGAGCCATGTGCCTCCACTTCCCCCCTTGGATTCAGCCAAAATCCCTGTACACCATCACCCCCAGACACTGCAAGGACAACCTGACACCTCCCCCTCCTCCACGCCGTGTATTCCCTTAGGTCTTTAGCTGCCACCCTGGCTCCAAAGAGCACTATCTATATATATTATATATATAAAAAATAAAGATATAAATATAAAGGAGGGGTTTGGTTTTTTCCCTTTAAACTCCTGTGGCCCCAGGTGATGCCTTTTCTCCAGCCACCACTGGAACAGGAATCACAATGGGTGATTTCACAGGAAACATACCCAGTTTGATACTCAGGGGTAAATTTAATTCATTCTCTTACCCCCCCACCCCATCCACCCCATCCCACCCCACCCAACCTGGCCACCTCGGTCCTTATTGTTACACCCCCATCTGTGGGGACTCCCATCCAAACCCAGGTACCATGTCCCCTCCCAGCTTTGCCCACCCCCCCCTCTGACCCCTTGGGTTTCTTTTTTTACTGGTTTGAATTTTACAAAATCCTGCGTGTCTTACCTCAAACACACAGTGGAGCTGGGGGGGGAGAGGGGGGGAAGAAGTGGGGGGAGCAGGGAGAGGGGAGGGAGGAAGGGTAAAGGACCAAACTCAATGTGTGGCAGAACTGTATGTCTGTATATGTGGAGATATATATATACTGGGTTTAAACCTACCAACAGGAATTGTTCTTTTTGGGTTTTTTTTCTGGATTTTGGGGGGGTTATTTCCTGCTTCTTCCCTCCCCTCACCCCCCTACCCTGGGCAATGCTGTGAGGGGAAGGTATGGGCACCTCCTTGTATTTAAAGGCATTTTTTTGGTATCTCCCACTGAAGGAATTCATTTTCCATGGGTTTTGGGTTTTTTTCCCCCTTCTTTTTTCCCCAAATTTAATTTTTTCTCAAATAACTAGAAGTGGTAGAGCTGAGGGAGTGGGGGAGGATGGAAACCAGTGCTCAAAGGGGAAGGGGTGCTGGTAGCACTGGGTAGGGGGGCTGCTGGGGAGGCGAAGGGAAAGTGGCAGCTGAACCTGCATTAAACCAAAGGGTTTCTTTGCTTTGTTTACAAGCCTGCCCAGCCTCGCTGCCTGAGAGGAGCTCCCTGCATCCAGGTTTTTGTCCTGGAAGGTGGGAACAGGCTGGAGCCAGGGATAGGGATAGGGGGAGCTTGGGGAACCCTCCACTCCCAGCACCAGAGCTGCTGGGAGAGCCCAGGTGGGTGCTAGAGTTAGGGGCATCCCCATCCCTTGGCTGCTCTGGGTTGGTGGGCTGGGAAGTGCCAACCTTGCCACAACCTTTTCCTTTTTAATTCCCACCCCATTCTTACTATTTTTATTGGGGTTGGGTTTTTTTTTTCCATCCTCTTTGGCGCTGGCTTGGGAAGGTGACGCTGGGGGAGGTGGGACAAGGTCCGAGGGGGGATGAGGAGGAGGGGGGGGAGGCTGAAGGCTGGAGGGGAGGGAGGATGTGTATAGTGACCCTTTCTCTCCCGCTGCTGCCTTCGCTGCCGCATCCCTCGTGCTGTATAAAGGAAATAGCATTGCTGTGTATTTGTACTCTGAACTTCCGTGTGTCTGCTTTGGCAGACGGTAAACCCTTGTACAGTAGATCTAGCTGCATGTAATCTGTATGGACAATGGCATTATAAAATGCAATAAAATAAATTACCTATCAGGCTGCTGTGCTGGCTGCTCTGTTAGCATTCCTGAGTTTTCCTTAAAAAAAGGAAGAATGTGAAAATTGCATGGGGTTGGGTTGGGTTTTTTTTTAGGCCTCATAGGCCCTGCTGCAGCGTGGGAGGGATGGGTGGATGGGGAGAGAAGTGGCTTGCGCTGCTGTCTGTGGTGGGGTAGCTCAGTGGAAGGGGGGATACAGCTGCCCAGGGGGGTTGTGGGGTCTCCTTCTCTGGAGATATTCAAGCTGGATGGGGGGCACTAAAAGGAGTGTGGGCAGCAGGTCACAGGAGGGGATCCTCCCCCTCTGCTCTGCCCTGCTCAGGCCCCACCTGGAGTGTTGTGTCCAGTGCTGGGCTCCCTGGGATCAAACAGCCAGGGATCTCCTGGAGAGAGTCCAGCAGAGGGATACAAAGATGATGAAAGGCCTGGAGCATTAAAGGGTCTCTTCCAGTCCAGGTGATTCTGTGATTCTCTGATTCTGTGATCCCCACTACGAGGAAAGGCTGAGTGAGCTGGGGCTGTTCAGCATTGAGAGAAGCCTGAGAGGGGATCTGATCAATGGTTATCAATATCTGAAGGGTGGGACACAGGGGGAAATGGGCAGCCTCTTCTCAGTGTCTGTGGGGACAGGCCATGGCCTCAAGTTGGAGCACAGGGAGTTCCACACCAATCTGGGGAAGAACTTCTTCCCGGTCTTGGGACCAGTGCTCTTTAACACCTTTATCAATGACATTGATGATGGAATTGAGTACACCCTCTACAAGATTGCTGATGACACACAGCTGAGTTGTGTTGTTTACACAACAGAAGGAAACGAACCCATCCAGAGGGATCTTGACAGGCTGGAAAGGTGGGTCTGAGTGAACCTAATGAGGTTGAACACTGCCAAGGGTCAGGGGTTGCACTTGGGCCAGAAGAATCCCAGCCATAGATCCAGCCTGGGAGAAGAGCTCCTGGAGAGCAGCCCTGTGAGAAGGACCTGGGGATTCTGGTGGGGGAGACACTGAACATGAGCAGCAGTGGCTCTGGCAGCTGGGAAGGGAGATGGGATCCTGGGCTCCATCAGCAGAGGGGTGGCAGCAGGGACAGGGAGGGGATTGTCCCTCTCTGCTCTGCCCTGTGAGGCCCCAGCTGGATCCTGTGTCCAGAGCTGGGGCCCAACACAAGAAAGATGTGGGGCTGTTGGAGAGGGGTCAGAGGAGCCAGGGAGATGCTCAGAGGGCTGGAGCAGCTCCCCTCTGGAGAGAGGCTGAGGGAGCTGGGCTGGGTCAGCCTGGAGAAGAGAAGGCTGTGGGGGGACCTCATTGCAGCCTGCCAGTGCCTGAAGGGAGCAGAGGAACAGGAGGGGAATCAGCTTGTTCAAGGGCAGAGACTGGCAGGACAAGGGGGCTGGAGTGAAGCTGGAGGAGGGAAGGGTTAGAGGAGAGATTGGGGGGAAGTTCTTTGCAGAGGGAGTGGTGAGGGGCTGGAACAGGCTGCCCAGAGAGGGGGTGGGTGCCTGGAGGTTGGTGGCCCTGCAAGTGGCAGGGGGTTAGAACGCTCTGATCTTTGGGGTCCCTTCCATCCCAGACCAGTCTGGGATTCTATGATTGCAGGGCAGAGTCCTGCCAGCCCTCCACAGCAGGCAGGCACTGATGGGATGGGGTGACACTGGCCCCTGGAAAAGGACAACAGCTGCTCCCTCCTCTTCCTCAGCAAACAGCCCCTGCTCTGCCCTGCTGGGATGGAAGGGCTTTTCCCAAAGGTGAAGGTGAGTTCCTGGATGTTCCCTGGGGTAGATCTGCCTGTACAGAAGAAAATGGTGACGATTAAGAAGTTAATAATTACTTGATGAGAGGAGCTTTTGCCATGGCCCTGCAGGAGCTTCCCTCCTCCCCAAAGCATGACCAGATTGGCAGCCAACCATGTGCACCCCTAGAAGATTTTGGCCCCTCCCTTGGGGGAATCAATCTCCCAGGCCATTGGGGCTTTGCTCTCAGGGTCTTTTGCCCATCTTTTTGCCCAGTGTGTCCTCGCTCCCAGCCAGAGCTGCAGCAGCAAAGGGGATGAGGACAGGGGCAGAGAGCAGATTTTGGCCAGCACCACAGCCCCCAGCCACCTCACATCCCCACGGTTCACAGCCCAGAGCAATGGCTGGCTCCCAGCTGTGTCTAGACCCTGCCAGTATTAATAGGCTGCTATATCCCCTTTCCCTCTGCTGCTCCAGCTCAGCCAAACTTCCTTAATCTTTTTTCCAGCAGCCCTTTTCCAGGGCTCTCTGAACCACAGCCAGCTCGCCAGTGGCTTCTTCTTGGGGTGTACTGAACGTGCCTCTGCTCACGTTCAGGGGGCTGAGCCAGCACCCATGGGTGCACAAGCCACACAGAGACCAGTCCCCATCCTCTGCCAGCTCCCACAGGGAGGGTGCAGGGGGTGTGTGCTTGTGCAGGCTGTTGATTGCTTGGAGCAGCATGTGGCTTTGATTGATTTAACACTTGGAGAAAAAGCTTTTTAACCCTTAAACTAGGAACTTTTTAATCTGCTTTTTTTGTTGTTGTTGCTATGGACATGAAAACTTTTGTGGTTTGGTTGTTAAACCAGTATATGAATGGGGGTAGAGACTGGGACCAGTCCACTCGCCACCCCTCCACTCCTGGATGCAGAGCAACTCCATGCACCCAGAAAATGGATTCTGGGAAGCACCCATCCCTCTCCTCCTGTTCCCTCCTGGGTGCTCCAGAGGTATCCATGAGGATACTGCCCTCCATTCTGGCTAGCTTGGTGGGGCACCCCAAATCCACAGGGCTTTCACATACCCCTGAAGCACAATGGGGTGGGGGATTGCTGCTGGGAGCAGAGCCTCTGCCTCGGGTGCCTGCAGCCAGCACAGCTTCCAAATAGTTAAAAGGGACAAGAAAAGAGCAAAAACCAGGACAAACCCAGGCAGCAGTGCTTTCAGTTGCTCTGTTTTGTTGGGATTTTTTTCAATGAGCATTAAGGAATTGCAACAACTGGGGCCAGGAAGGGATGTGGCCAATGGGTTCTTGCTCGGAGATCTGTTCACCTCCCTGAGCAGCAGAAGCCTTGGAGGGGTCTGTGGTCTGTGTGGCTGTACCCCTGCCCAGAGCAGGGCTGGGAAGGGTCCCCTGAGTGGTGTGGTGGATGGAGGGTGTACACACAGCCCTCAACTCCCATCCATGGGCACGCTGTGTGTTTGCTCCACGCTTTACTCTTCCCCCTTTTTGCTCCCATGCTGCTGCTCTGGTTTGATGGTGGGGTTGGAGGTTGCTGGGGGGGGTGGGGATGTGTGTCCCGCCCACCCTCTGCCTGGGGGTTGCTGGGTGGGTACCCACCTCCATGGATATCCCAGCAAAGCCCCCAATTTTTGCCTGCATGCAGCTGATTTGGTTTTCTCTTGCCACTCAGACAATGATGTTTTCCCTGTGGAGAGACCATGCCTGGAGCAAGGCACAAGCTGGGATGTGCTGCTGCTCCAGACTGAGAGACCCCTGGTCTGGGGGTCGCACAAAGTTGGGGGGGGGAAAGAATAATTGTAGCATTAGGAGGGAAAAGACCAGAAATAAAGGGAGTGGGTGCTGGCAGAGTGTAAGCCCCTGTTTTTGGCACCCAACCTCTCGGGTGATCACCATCTCAATATCCCAGACCTGTAGGTCCCCCCTGCTGCAGGATGAGGGGGGACACAAAAGGGACTTTGTTGGCACCCCACGTGGGTTCTCACAGCAGGATTTGGCCAGGTCAGCTGAACCAGGCAGTTGTCCCCCACCCCAAAGCCAGCTCTGCTTTGCTGACCCTGCCCAGCACTGCAGCAGGGAGAAACACCAGCAGGCACAGCTCTGCTGTCACCATCCCCGGGAGCACCCGTATCCCCAGCAAGGCACTTAGTGCCTCAGTTTCCCTCCTTCCAATAGACTGTGGTGATGCTGAGTCCCCTGCTTGGCTGGGACACAGCCCACTCACCTCTCCCAGTACCTGGGGGGGCGGTGAGCCCCCCAAGCTGTGGTCCCTAGGGGTTGACTGCAGAGGGGGCTGCTCCGATGTGCCTGACACAAAGCTCCCTGGGCTGCTCATGTGCCTCTGCCTGCCCTTCAACAACACCACTTGCACACAACAACCCCCCCGGGGATGGAGTGCAGCGTGGAGGGGAGAAGAGGGAGGTGGGGGGACGTCTTTAATTTTTCCATCTTCAAAAGATTAATGTTCACGGGGGCCCTTTTTTTTTCTTTTTTTTTCCTCCTTTTTCTCTTTTTTTCTTTTCCTCTTTTTTCTTTTTTTTCCTTTTTTTCTTTTTCTTCCTTTTTTCTTTTTTCTTTTTTCTTTTTCTTCCTTTTTTCCCCTTTTTTCCTTTTATCTTTTTTCCTCTTTCTTTTTCTTCTTTTTTCTTTTCTTTTTTTCCCTTTTTTCTCTTTTCCTTGTTTCTTTTTGTTTCTTTTTGTTTCTTTTTGTTTCTTTTTGTTTCTTTTTGTTTCTTTTTGTTTCTTTTTGTTTCTTTTTTGTTTCTTTTTTGTTTCTTTTTTGTTTCTTTTTGTTTCTTTTTGTTTCTTTTTGTTTCTTTTTGTTTCTTTTTGTTTCTTTTTGTTTCTTTTTGTTTCTTTTTGTTTCTTTTTGTTTCTTTTTTGTTTCTTTTTTGTTTCTTTTTTGTTTCTTTTTTGTTTCTTTTTTGTTTCTTTTTTGTTTCTTTTTTGTTTCTTTTTTGTTTCTTTTTTGTTTCTTTTTTGTTTCTTTTTGTTTCTTTTTGTTTCTTTTTGTTTCTTTTTGTTTCTTTTTGTTTCTTTTTGTTTCTTTTTGTTTCTTTTTGTTTCTTTTTGTTTCTTTTTGTTTCTTTTTGTTTCTTTTTGTTTCTTTTTGTTTCTTTTTGTTTCTTTTTGTTTCTTTTTGTTTCTTTTTGTTTCTTTTTGTTTCTTTTTGTTTCTTTTTGTTTCTTTTTGTTTCTTTTTGTTTCTTTTTGTTTCTTTTTGTTTCTTTTTGTTTCTTTTTGTTTCTTTTTGTTTCTTTTTGTTTCTTTTTGTTTCTTTTTGTTTCTTTTTGTTTCTTTTTGTTTCTTTTTGTTTCTTTTTGTTTCTTTTTGTTTCTTTTTGTTTCTTTTTGTTTCTTTTTGTTTCTTTTTGTTTCTTTTTGTTTCTTTTTGTTTCTTTTTGTTTCTTTTTGTTTCTTTCTGTTTCTTTCTGTTTCTTTCTGTTTCTTTCTTTTTTTAAATGTCCAGTTCCTCCTTCTTTTTTTTTTCTTCTCCTCTTCTTCTTCTTCTTTTTTTTTTTAATATTATTTACAGAAATAGCTCGTGACTCATCAAAATCTTTTAGCAGAAAATCTAAAACAGTGGGGTCATTCACTGCAAACCCAAAGAGCCACCACCTCCCCCCCCCTTCCCTTTCCCCTCCCTCCTGTCCCCCCACCCCCCCTTAAGCACAGAAGGGTTTGAGAAGGTTATTTTGTTTAGAGATTTTTGTGTGCTCCCAGCGCTGGGTAATTATGCTCCACGGATGATGGGGAGGGGGGGGTGGGGGTGATGGCTTGAACCCTAAGCAAACACAGCTCAGTCTGCACAGCCGGGCTCTGTGCTGAGACCCAGCTGAAATCTACAGCCCCATTCATGGCAGGTTAACCGCAACGCTGGGGTCTGAGGGGGAGGCAGGGGGGGTGGGGGGTGGTTTTTTGTGGGGGAGGGGGGGTGGTTTTTTGAGTTTTGTTTTCACGGCTCGCACGCATTTGCCCGTATTTATTTATTTTCTCTTTCTTCACCGCCGCCGGGGGACAGACGGACAGACAGACGGATGCCGGGAATGTTGCAAAACTCCCTTTGAACTGCAAAGTCCAGGCTTAGCCCAGAAAGCCTCGCCGGAGTCGGGAAGGTCGGGGAGGTTTAAATCTCTGTACACGCTCCTTCTTCCATAACACCCATCACCCCCCAGCCCAGCCCGGGTGATGGGGAGCTGTGGTGTAACAGGGGGAAGCAGCATCCCCAGGGGAGATGGGGGGTGCAGACCCTCACTCACCCTGAGAAGCCCGAGCCCCAAGCAGGAGCTGGGAGGAGTGGATGGATTTATTTTGGCTGCAGAGGAGCTGGGAGCAGGGGCTGGTGCCAGGGTTTGTGAATGTGGGTCAGTGCAGTCACACACCTACAGAAATGGCCTTGTTTTCCAAAATACAGGCGGCTCCCAGAGTGTTCCTCAGGGTGCAGCAGTGCTGGGAAGGGAGGGGGGGAGATGGATTGCAGGATTTAATCCGGGTGTAATCACTGCAGGATTAATCTGTGGTGCCCCCAGCCCTTCTCCTGTCCACCCCAGCCCCCAGCTGCTCAGGGGAAGTTTTCTTTAGAAGAGAAAACGCTTTTTTTGGAGGAAAAAAAAAAATCAATTTAATTTTTGTGGAAAACAGTCTCACCCATGTGCTGGGTGCTCAGCATCGCTGGGCAACTTGTAACCCCCATCACAGAGCTCACTGAGCTCGTTCACACCTTCCTGCATCCCTCCATCCTTGGAGCTTTCTAATATAGGGATAAGGCTGGAGCATCCATGGGACCGTGGTACCCAGGGCCCAGCAGCCCTTCAGTGAGGGGAGGCAAAGGATGCAGTAGGGCAGCAGTGATGTAAAACAGCAGGATGGGTTGAGTTTTTCCAGGGCCTTTCATGGGAGAGTGAGGATGGGGCTGACAGAGCTGCTTGCCCTGTTGGATGCTGCTGGCCATGATGAACTGCTGCTGGTGACGTGCTGGGACTGTCCCTGTGACTGTCCCTGCGACACAGTGTGCTAAGGAGAGGTCGGGGAAGGCTGGGCCCTGGCTGCCCTCTGTTTGTGCTTGCCAAATTGCATCTCCTGCTTCTGAATGGACGTGGGATGAGGCAGGAGAGGAAACCCCAGTGGGATGAGGCAGTAAGGAGGTGGCGGGGGGGGGGGGGGGGATGGTGGAGAAGGGCTGAGGTCGGGGTTAAGGCAGCACAGAGAGCAGGCACGCTCTCAGCAGTTTTTGTGCTGTGCTGAGATGGGATGTATCCTGCCCAGGCTGGAAGGGGCTGGGACAGAGCCCCGGGGCACCGGGAGCAGGTACAGGGAGGGGGGTGGCAGCATTTTGCCTTAAAGCAGAGGGACCTGTTGCTGGAAGAAGGAAGGGTGCAGGCTTGTTTTGCAAGGTCGCATCCTGCCTTTGGCTTTGGTGTGATCCCTTCATTTGGAGGGGAAGCGGTGCTGTGCCTCTGTGGACAGGGGGGTGGGACACCCCACAGGACAGATAACAGCATCACTGTGAGTAAAGCCCTGCTGTTCTTTGGCCCCAAAACCCCTGCAAAGCACCTTCCTGCACAGCACAGCTCTCACCATGCCCAGGTGTTGCCAGCTCTGGGCATCCCCTTTCCCCTTCCAAAGCCAGGGAGAGATCCTGGGCCACCAAGTTGTGGCTCGACTTCCCAAGTACTCTTCAGTTATAAATTTTTTGGGCTGTGTTGTCAGACCAAGCTGTCAGCACACAGGAAACATGCTACTAATCCCTACCCCACTCTGCAGCCTCATGGCCTGAGCCCAGCACATGGCACCCAGATTCCCAACTCCATCCTCCCTGAAGCAGAGCATCACCTGCTTGGAGCAGCCACCTTCCTCCTTTCCCAGGTTCAAGGCAATCCCAGGGCTGATGGCTCCTTCTTGCATCAAACACCTTTGTCCAGCGTGCCTACATCCCCTGGAGCTTGCCCAGGAGGAGCGAGGGTGCGTCTGCCCCATCTGAGCAGGTAAACAGGGAGGAATGTGCGGCGGCAGCGCGTGGGGCTGGCGTGTTCCCGGCGTGACTCACAGACGCTGCATCAGAGGCCGGCGATGCCGGCACACCCCACAGCCCTGCTCACCCTCACCAACACAGTTGGCTCCACACTTGGACTCTGCTTTAATGAATCCTTGTGGAAAGCTGGCCGGGACCTGTTGGGGCTGCGGCCAGCCGAGCAGTGTCAGGTGAAGGAAGTGATGCAGCCGTGGTTGCTGGTGGGGTGACCTGTGCCAGCGTGGTCGTCCCCCCCCTTCCCAAACAACAGGGTTGTCGTGGTGTGAATCGATGCTTCGCCCTCTATGATGATGTACGGAGAAAGGGTCTCTGTGGCAGGAGCTCTGCAGCTAGGAAGGGGGGTGCATGGTTGCACCCCACCCTCTGCTGCTCCCCACACTGCCTGGGCATGGAGATCTTGGGGCTCTTTGTGTGTCAGGGTCCCTGTTTTCCCAGCTTGCCAAGCAGGGAGGGTGATGCATGGCATTGGGTGGGCTGGATGGTGCCAGCCAGCTCTCAGGAGAGCTAAGCAGCTCCAGCAGCAGGATTTTAGGGTTGTTACAGGGTGTGGGTGGGGATGCTCCTCCTAGCAGGGTGATTTAAAAGGCACAAGCTGTAGTGACAAAGTTGGCTTTAAACCAGACTGGTTCTTGAGTTCTTGCACTGCATTCTCTGGCCTCTCCCTGCCTTCAGCTTGGAGCTTTCAAAGGTCCCCCAGACTTGGGTCCCTCCAATCCCACTCTGCACCTCAGGCTGCCTCATCTCCCCCAGCCCATTTCCTTTACGTGTGGCCCCAGCTGTGATGTCTCCATGCTGTCCCCTTACCTCTCTCCACACTAAGTGCCACACATGGAGGGGACAGCCCCGATGGCAGCAGGGTTATGGCATCACTGGGCAGGAAAGAAGTGGGATGTGGGGAGTCACTCAGGCTTGTCCCGTGGGTTCAGCCCTACTCTGGGAACCCAGAGCTGTAGCTCTAGGTTGCAAAAACTGAGCTGTTGCCCAGCCCCCCAGCATGCCCGGGAAGTGGTGACTCAGGGTGACCCCCAGCCCTGCGCTGCAGGGGAGGGCGAAGGAGGGCAGCCCCCTCCCCATGCTGCCAACTCATTCAGCTCATCCATGCTGGCAGCAGCGTGGCTCCCAGTGAGCTCCAGAGCAATTGTGGCCTCTTCCTGTATGCTTTGCAATGCTGAGGTGTGTGTGTGTGTGTGTGTGTCTTTCAAAGTAGGAAAACACAGCAGTGCTATAGAAAAAAAAAAGCCCAAAAAACAACTTTGAAAATGCCCTGGTGGGTCCTGCGTGAAGCTCTGCACGAGGGTGAGTCCTCGTGGGGACCCTGTGGGGACACAGTGCTGGGGCAAATGCACAGAACCCCAGTTTGGCCCATTTGGGATCCGCTGATAGGGCTGAAACCTTGGTTTCCCACCGTTGCTCTCAGAGCTGATGACAGAGTGATGCTGCCACCTCCAATCCCAGCACATTCAGGCATCAGACCCGAGGAGCAGAACCTCATTTACCAGTTGGGGAAACTGAGGCAGGGCAGGAAGGAAAGCAGAAGCTTTCCCAAGGACGCGCCCACAGACTCAGGAACAAAAGCACCCTCTTTCCTTCCTCCCCCAGGTGCAGAGTGGGCAGGCTGGAGCACCCACCTGTGGGTCCTGAGCAGGGCTTCGCTGCAGGAGTTTTCCACGCCCACTAATCCCCACGGCTCCCACACCCCTCCGCAGCTTTTAGTGGGTGAGGGGGAACCCAGCAGCGAGCCAAAAGCGCAGCAAAGCTGAGAAAGCCCGATTTTGAGGCTGGCCCTGGAGCCAGGCACCCTGTGCCTCTCCCCTCCTCGGCTCTGCTCCATCCCCCAACAGAAAACTTTCCTCCCATCCCCGCGGGTGGTTGGTTGGTTGTTCTCGAAGGGGGGGTTTTTTTGGGTGGTTTTTGGGGTTTTTAAATTTTTTTCTAAGGAACTGAGGGGAAAAAAAAACCCCTCTCCAAACCCAACCAACACCCCCCCCCTTCTCCCCTCCCCCAAACCCAACCCCGCGCCCCCAGACCGGCTCATTATAGGTCGCCGGAGCGGCTAGGGCTGGGAGGCGGCGGGGCGGGGAGGGGAGCGCTGCCGGCGCTGTGCTGGCGGCGGGGCCGGGGGATGCGCGGCGGGGCCGGGGGCGGGCGCGGGGCTGAGCCGAGGCGCGGCGGCCCGCGGGGCCCCAGGTGAGCGCGGCGCCCGGGGCGGCGGGGCCGGGGCCGGCCCGCAGTGAGCCCTCTCTCCCCGCCGCAGCCGCCGCCCCCCCTCCCCGCCTCCCCTCTCCGATGTCCCAGGCCAGCAACCACCGGCCCAGCCGACCGGAGCCCCGCCGAGCCGAGCCGGCCCCGCCGCCAGGTACGGGGCGGGAGGGGTGTCTTGTTTTTGGGGGGTACGCGGCTGCGGGGGGGGGGGTGGGGAGGGGAGGGAGTAGGTGCGACTGGAGGGGGGTGTTGGGGAGGGGGCGGTGTGGGGCTGCGAGGGGGTGTTGGGGAGGGGGGTGAGTGGGTCTGCGGGGGGGGATGTTGGGGTGGTGCGGTTTTGGGGGGGTGTGTACCTCTCTGGGGGGGGTGTGTGGCTATCTAGGGGTGTCTGGGGGGGTGTGTGCCTCTCTAGGGGTGTCTGGGGGGGGGTGTGCCTCTCTAGGGGTGTCTGGGGGGGGTGTGTGCCTCTCTAGGGGTGTCTGGGGGGTGTGTGTGCCTCTCTAGGGGTGCCTGGGGGGATGTGCGGCTCTCTAGGGGTGTCTGAGGGGTGTGTGTGCCTCTCTAGGGGTGTCTGGGGGGTGTGTGTGCCTCTCTAGGGGTGTCTGGGGGGTGTGTGTGCCTCTCTAGGGGTGTCTGGGGGGTGTGTGTGCCTCTCTAGGGGTGTCTGGGGGGTGTGTGTGCCTCTCTAGGGGTGTCTGGGGGGTGTGTGTGCCTCTCTAGGGGTGTCTGGGGGGTGTGTGTGCCTCTCTAGGGGTGTCTGGGGGGTGTGTGTGCCTCTCTAGGGGTGTCTGGGGGGTGTGTGTGCCTCTCTAGGGGTGTCTGGGGGGTGTGTGTGCCTCTCTAGGGGTGTCTGGGGGGTGTGTGTGCCTCTCTAGGGGTGTCGGGGGGTGTGTGTGCCTCTCTAGGGGTGTCTGGGGGGGGTGTGGCTCTCTAGGGGCTGTGTTCGTCGTTCTGGGGGTGTCGGCAGGGGGTGTGTGCGCGGCTCTGGGGGTATCGGGGCGCTGTGCCTGTCTGGGGGGTACGTGCCTCTCTGGGGTTCATGCACCCCTGAGCCGAGGGTTGGAGGACTGGGTGATGTCTACACATGGATGTGTGCATGGCTGGGGGGTGTCCGGCTCGTGGGGGGACCCCACACGGTGTGGGGCAGGAGATGGTGCATGGGAGGGGGGTGGTGGTGTGTGGAATGTATGGATGGGGCTAGGGGGACAACAGGGGCTGTGTAGTTGGGGGGGGGTGTGTAAGAGGGGCTGGGGGTGGTGTGTGTGTGGCTGTGTGTGTGCTCGGTGGGGGTGCATGCCCAGGAAAGTGTGTGGGGGGGGTTGGGGTGGGGGTGCATGGTTGTGTCTAGCTGAGCATGTGTGTGCCCCCCCATCAGTGCATGCGTGTGCACTCGTGTGCCTGGCATGGGGGGCGGGGGGGGAAGCACAGCTGATGTTGGGGAGCCCGGGGAGACTTTGCAGCGCAAACTTTACAGCAGTTTCTGTAACTCAGCCAAAGGCAGCTGGGGCTGGGGGCCAGCACAAGCTGAGGGGGTTAAACCCCCTCCCCACCCCCACCGAGAGATGGGTGTAAGGAGCTGTGGGCTGTTCTGAAGCTGTGGGGCCTGGGCTGGGGGTGCTGGGGCCCCTTGCTCACCCTGCAACGACTCCCTGGGTTTTTCAGGCAGGATCAAGCCAGAGAGAAATGCCTGGAAAAATTTTGGGGGATCCTGTTTTGGTTTTTTTTTCACCGTGGGGCTAAACAAATCATCTGGGCGTTGTGGTGGTGGCTCTGCCTTGGTCGTGAGAACCAGCTCCTGCATCCCGTGGTGGTCGATCCCCGCCAAGGTTCACGTGTGGAAACTGCATTAAAAGTCCCAATGTGAGAGAGAGAGAGAGAGAAAAAAATGCCGGAGCAGGAAGCTGACAGCCAGAGGTGAAACACCCAGCTGCACATGCTGCCAGCCCAGGCACAAAAGGGGCCAAATCCACACCCCCCCCCCCACCCCAGTACCAGCTCTGAAAGCAGCCGCCGGAGCTGAGCAAGGCAGGAGCTGTGTAGTGGGAGCACCGGGCAGAGTGATGCTCAGAAACCCCAGTTTAGCACAGCTGGATCTCTCCCCTTGTTGGCTTTGGCCCGGAGCATGGTTGGGCCCAAGTTTCAGAGAATACATCCTCTTGTTCTCTTCCCCCCTGCTTTTCCAGCTGGATGCTGTAGGCTCCGCTTCCCCGCTGAACTCTGCACACTGCTTTGTGCTGCAGCAGCAGCAGCAGCGGCCCCGGGGTTGAGGCAGCTGCAAGGGGCTGTGTGGAGCTTATTTGGAGCTTATTTCTCTCTGGATTTCTTGCCATTCCCTTTCCAGGTAGGAAAGGGTGATGGAGCAATGCATGGACCTCATGCAAAAAAAAAAAACCAACCCAACCTTTGCATGGGAGCTTGCAGCCAGCCTGTGCAGTAGCTGCTGGGAAATCAGGTGTGGGTTACCTTAAAAAGTCATTTAAAAACCAGTTAAATGCATGGAAAACAAAATGGTCTCGTGGCTTTTCCTTGTTCCCAGCCACTGGCCACGCAGGAGCAGTGGGTAGGTAGAGCATGGTGCAGCCTCCTGGTTATACTGGTGTCCCGAGCAGGAGTGGTGGGACCCAGTGTGCAGTTTAGGGGAGCACAGGGATGTCTGTGGATGTCCAATGTGGTGTCCCTGTGCTGGAAGGGTGTCACCTCCATCCCCAACCAGCCTTTAACCCACTCTCCTCTTCCCCAGCTTCTCCTGGAGGGACCTAAAGAAGGTGAACCTGAGCAGAGCTGGGCCAAATTTGCCTCCTTTAGACACCCTGTTTTTTGCAGCCTGCAAAGTGGGGGACAGCTAAGTGGGGGGAGTCTCCAGGATCCCTTCAATTTCCACCCAGGCACCTGATTTCATGCCAAGACACTCTCCCTGTCCCATCTCAGAGGGCAGCTTTCCCATTGTGTGCATTGAGCTTTGAATTCTCACTCACATCCCTTCACTCTCCCTTTCTTTCCATGTTTTTGGGGAGCAGTGAATGGATGGGGGTTGGTTGGTCCTTCAGGTTCCTGATGTTTTGGTGCAGTCGTTATCACTTGGGCAGCATCCAGGGGCTCCATCACACACCACAGACCCTGGGAACTTAGGAATCAGACTGGCTAATTTGGGAACACCCCAAAAAAATTGGGGGGAAACTGAGGTGCTGGAGTGGTTTGGCCCAAGTTAGCGTGTGGTGGGCAGGGTCAGGTTGGCATCACTGTGCTTTGTCCCATTTCCCAGCCTGAGATGAAGCCAGTTTCCTGGAGTTTGTGTCTTGGCATTGCTAGAGATGGGCCTGGTGCCATCACAGCCACCTCCTGCGCTGAGGGGGACGGGCCTGTGTCAAACCAAACCCTGGAAATAGCCACAGGTAGTTTGCAGAGGAGCCTTGGTGTGAAGAGGTGATTGTCTGCCTGCCTGTGGTGTGGGGGGTGTAATTATTTTTGGGGGGAAGAATTAACAGAAAACAGAAAGCCCTTTGGCTGGTGAGGTTATTTTTGTGCTTCCTTCCCTTGGCAGGGAGGAAGAGGAGGGAGAACAGGGGGGAGAGCAGGAGAGGGGCTTCCCTAATGGCAATGTGAAGATGCTTGGAGACAAATCCATCTCCAGAGGAAAACCTGTGCTCTTGGGTGTGACTCTGCTTACTCCCACCTCCTTTCTTTCCCTTCCCAGCTGTGTGGGGACACCACCATGTCCCCCCTCCATATCCCCCCACTCCATGTCTGGGTCCTGGCTCAGCCACAGGCGCCGGCAGCTCTTTGCTTGGAGCTGAGCAGGGGCAGGGACACTCAGCACACACGTCCTTTTTCCTCTAATTCTTTCTGCCTGTTCCCAGTAAATTTGCCCTGAGGAGTAAGAAGAGGCGGAAAACTGTTGTTAAGTTGCAGCCCCAACAACGGAGCCTTTGGAGCTGTGAGCAGCTCTGCCCAGCTCACCCAAAATACCAGAGTCCATCTGCCTGCATAAGGGTGCTGGCATCCTGCTCAGGGTGCTGAGCACCCACAGATGCTCCAGGCAGGGGAGACTGGGTGGGATTTGATGCCACCATCGCTCGGGTACCTGTTACTGGGGTGCTGTGCTGCCCTGGGAGGAGGGCTGGAACAAAGGCAAGAGCAAAGTAAAAGGCACTGCTGAAGGTTTAAATGTAGCTGGTTGCAGATTTGCACTCAGGCATCCTATAAGTGCAAAGGAACCCCCCCAAAAAAGCCCTAAAAGGTACAATTTATTTCTTTTTTTCCCCCCAGATAAAGACTTTTGCACTGCAAGATTCATTTCTCTTTTCTTCCTCTTCCTCATCTGCTCATGAAAACATTTGGGTTTGGTTGGTTTTTTGTTATTGTTTCCTTTGAACAGCAGCAAAACTGAAAAAAACCCACCCAAACCCAAAAGACCCAACCAAAAATAATTTAAAAAAAGAGTAGAGTTCTGTCTTTTTTCCAAATGTTTCTGGGTTTGAGCAAAACAAAGCAGGCCCTTCGGGGCTGTGCCACTTGCCACCCCAGCATCCCAGTCCTGCTCCTAATTGAATTTCCCTGGAAAGTGCCTGCTGGATTCTATTAGTTGCAGAATCCCCAGTTGTCCTCTGGATATTTTCTGTTGTTTTTCTGATTGTTTTGGGGTTGGTTTTTTTTTCCCCTTCCCAGAGCTCTTTGCCTTGCCTGGACCATGCCCTGTCTCCCTTCCTGCAGGATGGGCACTGGCAGCATCCCCAGGGCTGCAGGGTTTGGTACAGGATGGAGCCGTGTGGGTCCTTCCCAGTGCTGGTGGCCTCTTCCTGCATCCTGCTGGGTGCTGCACTGGGGTTGTACTGGTGGAAATGAGCTCTTATGTAGTAGCCAGGGTGGGGTAGTTGGGTTTTTCTTGCCCTAAATCCAAATCTTTGGGCTTTGCTTCACTGGTTTTCACTCAATCTTCAGGTGGGCTTTGGCAGCCCAGTTGAGTTGAGTTGGGGGTGGGACGTGGGAGTTGAGTTGGGGGTGGGACGTGGGAGTTGAGTTGGGGGTGGGACGTGGGAGTTGAGTTGGGGGTGGGACGTGGGAGTTGAGTTGGGGGTGGGACGTGGGAGTTGAGTTGGGGGTGGGACGTGGGAGTTGAGTTGGGGGTGGGACGTGGGAGTTGAGTTGGGGGTGGGACGTGGGAGTTGAGTTGGGGGTGGGACGTGGGAGTTGAGTTGGGGGTGGGACGTGGGAGTTGAGTTGGGGGTGGGACGTGGGAGTTGAGTTGGGTGGGAAGGTCCCAGCCTCAATCCATGCTGCCCCACTGTTTCTCCACCCATACATCCCCAGCTCTGCGATGGGGCGGACCAGGGAGCAGAGCAGTAGCTTTGGGAAGTGCTTTCACCCGGGTCCCATCCTCTTTTACAGCACTCCCCATATCAGCTGCTTCCCCCAGTGCCAACAGCTGTGCCCAGGGCTGGGCTGTGCTTGCCTGGTTCAGCTTCTTGTGGTGCCAGGGCTGGGCTGTCAGCGCAGTGTGTTCCCCATGAGAAGCCGGGTCGGCTCGCTGACTCCAGGAGCAATTACTCGCTCCACCCGAATGGCTTCATCGTTGGCCAGCCTCACAGCCTTCCTTCAGGGAGCAGGCATGCTGCTGCCCTGCAAGCCGTGCCCTGACCTTTGCAGAAGAGCTTGTTTTCTCCTTGCCCCAGCCCCATCCAGGCCACGCTGCAGCTCCTCCAAAGCCTCTTTGGGGTCTGTGTGTAGAGGAAACATGCAACACCAGTGGGAAGTTGAGTACCAGAACCTCAAAGCCTTGAGTTCCATCACTACAGGATGTTGGTTTGGGTTTCCTGCCCCTCTACTCTGCCCTGGCCAGGCCCCAACTGGAGTATTGTGTCCAGTTTTGGGCTCCTTGGTTTAAAAAGGACAGGGATCTCCTGGAGAGAGTCCAGAGAAGGGCTACGAAGATGATTAAGGGCCTGGAGCATCTCCCCTATGAGGAAAGGCTGAGTAAGTTGGGACTCTTCAGCCTTGAGAAGACTAAGGGGGGGACCTTATTAATGTCTATAATTATCTGAAGCTGCGGATGGAGGGGGAATCAGCCAGCCCCTTTTCAGTGTCTGTGGGGACAGGACAAGGGGCAATGGCTGCAAATTGGAGCACAGGAAGTTCCACACCAACATGGGGAGGAACTTTTCCCCAGTGAGGGTGAGGGAGCCCTGGGACAGGCTGCCCAGGGGGTGTGGAGTCTCCTTCTCTGGAGAGATTCCAGCCCCATCTGGATGCCTATCTGAGTGATATGTCCTGGGGAGCTGCTTTGGCAGGGGGGTTGGACCCCATGATCTCTCGATCCAACCCCTACAATTCTATGATCTCTATGAAATCCCTTTTAACATGCCTCAGTTTCCCCACTAAGCTGAGCAGCAGTACAGTTCTGTTTCACAGCTGCTTGGAGCTGTGGCCATGCTGGTGTAAAGGACACGGAGATGGGGTGATGTATGATGGGTGCTGGCTTGAAAGTGTGAGCTGGGTAGATCTCAGGATGAAAGGTGCTACATAAGTGCAAATTATTTTTCTTGTTAATAACGATGTCCACCAGCTCACATTTATCTGCTCTTCAATTAACTTTTTTTAAGGACTCTTAGCAGGTTAGAAAGACACAAATTTTCCCTGGCAGAGCCTGTGCTGGTTTGACCCCATAAGGTTACACAATTACTGTACTGGCATGGTCCTTAATTAGACTCTCCATAATTTTCCCCAGCACAGCAGTATGGCTCCTTGCTCTGTAATTCCCAGAATCTCCTTGGATCTGATTGACATCATGTTAGCTGCTTTCCAGACTTCAAGGGTAATTGCTTGTCCTTAAGGACACATGGGATGTCTCAGGGTCTCCTCCTCCATCCTTCTTTTCTGTCCATCTGACCAGCACATGGGGGGTTTAGCTGGTACTGGGGAGCGCTGAGCCCACAGGATGCTCCTCAAACTCAACACAAGTTGACTCAATCCCAGAATGAGCCTTTGGTTTTCCCCATCATTTTCTTCACTCCTTGGTGTGTTTGGGATGTTCTCCATCGTTCTTTGGTTTAGGCAGAGCCCAGGCCTGATGCTGGGAGATGGGCTGGAGGCAGAAACCTGGTCCTGCTGGGTCTAGTTTGTGTCCTGGGGCAAGTTGTGTAGTCATTTGTCTCCAGTTTAGGCTCAGAGATTGCTTCTTTCCCTTCTGAATGCTGTCTTTTTATTTTTATATATATATATGTATATATATTATGTATTTAACATATATATATATGTTAAATACATGTAAGGAGTAGTTCCTCAGCATTGTTGCAGCGACAGAGGTGCATGCCTCTAGCAGTGATTTTATCTCTTCCCTTCCCTGAAGACCCTTCTCAAGGCTCATCCCCATCCCCCCTGGTGTCCTTGCCTTGGGTAGGTGTGATTTTGCCATGAGGCTTGCTTTGTGCCTCCTTTGCAGGAGCTGGTTGGTTCAACGAGGTGATGGGATTAGTAGGACCACCTTGTCGGGGGGTCTGCACCCCAAACCTGAACTCAGGGTTTTGTTGCCAGAGGAGTTTTCAGCTGAGGTCAAATGCTGAATGCAGCAGGACTGGATAGACCTTGGTCCTGGCCCAAATTCCTTTCTTCCTACCCACCCAATGCCTATAAATAACAAATAAAAACAACTCCCAGGCTGGCAAGCTCTTTGGGGTTTTGTGGCTTTTTCTGCTTTGTTTTGTCTCTTTTTTTTTTTTTCTTTTTATTTAGGAAGTAACTTTTCATAGAAACCAATATTTTCTTGACCAGATTCTTCATTGTCCCAGAACTAAAACTGTTTATCCAGAGCAATGCCCAAGGTGAGCAGAGCGATGGATGTGCTGGATCTGTCCAGGATATGCTCAGCAGCTCTGAGCATTTCTCCTCCTTCTCCTCCCACCTTCCTTTTCCTTTCCCTGAATATCCCTGAATCTGAAAACACTTCAGTGCATTAATTTCAGACTGAGTGTAAATAAGCTATTTGGCTTTTTCCCACACACACAGTTGAGCAAACTTTCAAACCAGAATTTCAGCTTTCCTCTCCTCCAGCCTGGCTCCTGGGATTGGAAGGATTTGCATCAGTGCTGTCTCCTCTGCTCTTGAAACTGCTTAATCAAGCTCTAAAATATCCCTTGAATAGGTCAGACAAGCACCTGATTGGGCCAGGCAGCGAGTATGGGAAAACCAAGAGAGATTACACCCTCCTTTTATCTGCATAAAGCAGATTAGAAAGCCCCCAAACTAAATACTGCTGCAAGGTAGTGTGTTGTTAATGGCAAATGCCTTGCTGGACTGTCTCTGTTTGTGTCTCCATCCAACATTGTCTCGTCCCTGACCAGCCATTCCTGAGGGATTAAGAGGGGAAAGAAGAAGGGGAACGAGACATTCCTGAGCATCCCCACTTTGGCAGGAGATGTGACCCACAGCGTTGGGTTTAGGGTGCTCTTCAGTTCCAGAAGAGCTCAGATGTGGGTGCAGGCATGGTGAGACCCTTCTCCCTCTTGTTTGCACCAGGTTGATGCCACCTAATCCAAACACAGCTGCTCAAGAGGCAGGATTGCCTTCCGAGCGTGCTGCTCCAAGCCTGTCTACAGCTGCCCTGTGTTGGAGGGGTCTGTGCTGCCCAGCACTGGTGTGGAGAAGCTAGATGGATCAATTGGAGATCCTGAGCAGCCAGGCAGATCAGGAAAGTGAGCAGGAGCCATGGGACAACCTGGATGGGTTTGGCCCAAAAGCATGACTCCAGGTTTACATCCTCCGTGCCTTCCCAGCTGGAGCTCTGGGTACCATGGAGAAGGAAACCCACCATGGGGTCCCTGTGAGCTGTAAGATGCTGTGGCCGTGCTCAGCAGAAGCTGTCCCAGCTCAGTATGGCCAAGTGCTCTGACTGGCTGCTGTCTGTTTGTCCAGCACTACAGGGATGGGTTAGGTCAGTCCTGCAAGCCTCTCACCCAAAGCTGGAATACTTTTTCCCCCTGATGGGAACAACCAGTGGTTATAACCCCAGAAGCTCCTGCAGACACTGGTCATGCAGAGTGGGTCCTTCTCATAGCCAGAGGGTCTCCTGGTGTGTGTGACTCTGCAGGAGTATCACAAGATACCTGGTTAAAGCCAGTGAATCTTCACAGGTGCTTGACATTTTCCCTCTTCTCCCTCCTTTTTCCTCCACTCTTGTGATGCTTGGGGGACTTTGGAGCTCAGTGATGTCTTGGGGCTTTTACAACACTTGGATTTGGACTTTGAAACTGGGGAGAAGAGTCAGAAAACCTGCCCTGTGTGCAGCTCCTGGGCTTGGCAACCAGAGGAGGCAGAGAAAGTAGTTCCACATCTATCAGCTTTCCTAATCTTTTGTACCTTAGGGCAGTGCTGTGACTTGCTGAAGCCTGGCTTATTATTTTTAAATGCTTTATTATCTCCATTCTCATTAACAAAACTCCCTGTGCCACGTTACCTTCAGTTCTCCCTTGTGTTTCCCAGAGGGTGGTACAGGATGAGGGAGCTGAGACTTGGAGCCTGGTCCCAGGGTGTTTCTCTGCCACATGATGTGCATTTGGTCCCATTTGGGAAGGTGCTGGGGGTGCAGGTGCTACAGGGATTTGGGTGAGGAGGGGGATGGATGTCCTGTCCTGACTGCCAGCTCTTTGTAAGGCTTCATCTGTGTTTTGCCTGGGCTTGTGGTTGCTTTTAAATCCAGCACATTTAGATCAAGCCTGGTCTTGTTTTGGTAGCAACAGGGTGTTAGAAGGGGAGGGAAGGAGCTGGTCCCTACCCTGGTGGCACTGGGGCCAGGGTCCCTAGGGGGAGGACACCCTTATATGGCTGGGGGTCCCCCTGCCAGACCCCAGCACCAGATGCTGGGTGATGGAGGGATGGAGCTGCTCTTCCTCTCTGCTCAGCTAACTGTGGTTTGGGAAGCAGGACCACCTCTCTCAGGGGCTTTGTGTCCCAAAGTGAGCTTTTAGAGGACCACATCTCCATCTCCTGGGGGACACCATGTACGTGGGGGTCAGCACTGTCTGTACCCCCCACCCCCAGGTGGAAGCAGGGCTGTGTAAGGCTGCTGGTCCCTCTCCTGCTGCAGCACCTGGTTTTTCCAGCTCATTGTCCCTCGCTGTGGATGGGAATGCTGACCTCAGGGGTGAGAGTAGGGCAACGGTGGGGCTGCTGTGTTGGTTTTTAAGCCCTGAACACACTTAGGAATCTCATAGGAGAAACCAGAGCGTTGCCCTTGCTGTGCCAATGCCCAAAGACTTGGCATCTCCTCCCAGGGACCATGTGGGAGCTGCACTCTGTATGCTCTGCACTGGGTGCCTCTGACTCAGGGCTTCACCCAGAGCTCCCCAACCATCAGCATTGGCTTTAACAGGCTGTAGATCAGGTGCTGACTTAAACCACCATGGGGCTGACTCAAGCCAGCCCAGGTTGGGACATGACAGGACGTGGATGCAGCATCATGTGGTTATTATTCACCTCTACACCACGCCTATGTGCAGACACCCGTAGGTAGATGACAGCCTGCTCTCTTCTCACTGGACTTTCCAAAGGGATGGGAATGAGTTTTCTCCTTTCTGGGGCTCATGTACTTCCAGCCTGTTTAGGATTTGGAGCTAGTGTTGCTGTGCAAAGTTCATCTGGAGCTGCTGAGTTTCCCTTGGTTGAGCCCCAAAATTGCCTTGCCTGTGAGAGCTGCAATCAGGGCTCTGCATCAGGATGAGCTCTCCTTCCCAGCAAACCCCCTATTGCAGAAGCTGTGCTGCCCCAGGCTGGATCAGCCTCCTGCTTGAGAGCAGAGGATGGTCTGATGGGGAAACTGAGGCAGAAGGATGAGCGTGTGGGGTGTCATGGAGCTGGAAGCCGAGTGAGCATTGCTCCAGGCTGATCACAGTCCCTCTGCAGCGTGCCCAGGCTCCTGCAACCCCCTGGGGAGTGGATGGGGTTCTCTGTCTCCCTTGTAGAGCCTCTTGTTATAACCCCTGTAATTACACTCATGAGGTCTGCCTGCCTTCCTCCCTGGCTCCTGCTTGTAGGACCTCTTGTTATATTGAGTATAATGAAGTGTCCGAGGTCTCTCTTCCCACCCCCCACCCCTGCCTGCCTGCCTGCATGTAGGACCTCTTGTTATAGCCAGGGCAATTATGGGTTGTTGGTCTCCTTCCCTCCACACAAGCTATAATTTAGGTTTATATAAAGTGTGGTCCAGCCCCTGTTGTGCAAGTGGTTGCTATTCTGGGTGCTGGGGAAGAGGGCTGGGGTGGTGAGGAGGGGTCTTATAGTGGATGGTGGAGCTTAGCATCGTAGAGAGCTGTGTGCAGCCTACCTGCATGCCCTGCAGCCCCATGGGGGGAAGCAAGCCCCCAGCTTGTGGTCCTAGCTCTGCAGGAGGTGGTTATTATGCCTTCTCCTTGCTGGGTTTCTGCAAGGGGATGTGCAGCAGTGGGGGGGGGGGGGGGGGGGTTTATCTCCATGGGGAGTACCCAAGGCTCTAGTTTTGGGTTTTGCTTGCCCCTTTTAGAGGGTCCCACAGGGGTTGCTTCTGTCCCAGAGCAAGTGGGAATGCGAAGGGAGGTGGTAGGCGGCTTCCACAGGGAGGACAGTGGCCCTTTCATGGGAAGGGGGGGATGAAAAATCCAGCTTGAACCGCTGAGTGTAACCAGATCTCCCAGCTTTTGAGAGAAGGAATGTGGGAGCTGGGGAAGGGTTTCGGGAGGGTGCTGCTGAACTGCTGGCGTTGCAGCGGGGTGAGCGGCCGCAGAGTGATACAGCCCTAATGCCAATCCCCAGCAGCCCAAAACATCCCTAATGATGCTCCAGCTCTGGGCACTCTGGGCTGCAAAAGCAGCAGGAGCAGCTGGATTTGGCTCATGCCTGAAATCAGAGTCCCAAAGCACCGACTGGTGCCATTTGGAGTGGCGGGGGGTGTGCTGTGGGTTGCTTTGGGTGACTCTGGAGGGGGCGTCTCTACCCCCAGCATGATGCTCCCTGGGGTGCTCAGCTCCAACCCCATTTCTCTTGCAGAGGCGGGCGAGACATCGCACCCTCCACCGAGGCAGCCGCCAGCGGCACCGTCGGCAGAGTCCCGGCCACCCGCCCGGCTCCCTGTCAGCCCTGCAGTGCTGAAGAAGGAGAAACCCCTGGAAGATGATGAGTCCCAAAAAGTCCTAACGAAGGGCCCCCGGGCCGAGCTCGCAGGCTCTCCTGAAGCTGTGACATGTGAGTGTCCCTCTGCAGCGGCACGTGCAGCTCCAGAAACCTCTGGGTGCCCGTGCTTTGGGCTGCTGCTGTCTAATGGGGAACAGGACTGGTTAAAAAGGCAGGCAGCCGTGGTGGGAAGCTGTCTCCTCCTTGCCCTGCTCTTCCCCACATCAAAGGAAAAAGGCTTTAACTGAGTGTGAGTCACTGGGAGCTGGGGAAAGTGAAGGGCGGCATCCCGCAGCGCAGTGATGCTCTCACCCTTGGATGCATCTTGAGGTGTAGGGGGGGAGGTGGGTGGGCAGCTGGAGGACCTGTGGGTTGTGGCGGGGGTCCTGCTGGGGTGCTACAGTGAGAAGAGGGACTGGCCTTTGGGAAAGGAGTTGGCTGCTGTGTGGAGCGTCCCCCAAAGCTGCAGAGGGGTGCAGAGAGGCCCTGGTACAATGGGCTCTGTGATCACAGCCTCAGGACTGGAGTGCAGCAGGCGGTTGTTGGAGCAAAGGGAGATGCCTCCCGTTGGGACAGCTTTTGCCTTGGCGTATCCAGGGCAGGGGTGAGGCTGGTGCAGAGCCTGAATGAGCAGGGAACGGGACTGGCTGCCTGCTCTGAGGATCTGGTTTTGCTGGAGGCAGCTGTGAAACCAAGCTGCACCTCCCCATTTCTGGTGCTGCAGACCTGCCCGTCCCCCGGCCTGAGGAATACTGGGGTGGGGTAGGAGCAGAGGTGGGGGCTGGGGTACCCTTGCTCCATTTCCCATTGTGAGGGTGGGAGAGCAGAGCTGGCAGATGCTGGGAGACCAGGGGCCAGGTTCTCCTGGAGTCATGCCATCCCTCTTTTCCCTGGCCCCCAGCCTGGATCCGAGGGTTTCACTCCCAGGCTGCCCCTTAACGCACACAGCCGTTCCCCTGTAGTTGGATGGGAACGCACAGCTTTCCAGTCCAAGGGGTGTAAAGTGGATGGATGCTTCCCAACGGGGAGAAGGAGGGTGAGAACAAAGTCCCAAATTTTGAAGAGTGGGCAGGCAGGGTGGGGAGGAGAGGGGAGGAGGGGAAGGCTCCTGATCGGTGTACGTGGAGCGAGGAAAGCGCACGTTTCCTCAACCAGAACTCAAGCCCTTGCAAAGCATCTGGGAGCTGGGCTGGCTGCCCACAGACATTCTGCACCTCTGAGTCACGCTGCAGCCTGCTGCACCCTGCATGGCGCAGCCCCCTCCCCAGCCCACCCTCCCACCCCCCACCCAGGGGGGAGCTTCCCCACGGGCCCTGAGGCCTGGAAGAACGTGACTGCCCACATCTGGGTGCTGGGTGCAGGGAAACCCCCCTCCTTCCCCTCTTCTCCCCTGGGAAACAAGGTTCAGCGTTGCCTCCAGCATCCCTTCCCTTGCAGCCCGCTCCTCACACTGCACTGCTGCTGCTGTTACGGGGTGTGGGGGGTCACCATCAATTGTGGGGGGCAAGTTCCCTCCTTTGGTAGTACCAGGGGAGCACAGTTAAACTCTCCCATGGGAAGGTAAAAGGGGGGTGGTGGCATTTTTATGCCAATGTGGCACATGGAAAGTCAGGAGGGACCAGACAGCGAGAAGCTGTGGGGTGCAGGGTCAAGTCCTTTGTGGGAGGTGCCAGGACCAGCTCCCCTGTGGCTCAGTGCTGTTGGCTGTACCCTGCCAGGGTTCTTAACTAAGTCAGTTTTCTGGCAGCTCAGGAGCAACAGAAGTGGGATTGTGGGTCTGGGGCTCTGGGTGTTGAGTTTCAGGCAAGAGCAGCCGACTCCGCTCAGGCGGCCACGATTGCCAGCTCATCCAAGCGCCTGGGAAGCTTTGGCAGAGCCAGAGGGATCACAGCAGGGCAAGTACTGCTGTGGTGTGGGCATCTGTGCACCGACCCCCCCCTCTCCCTGTGCTGCTGCCATGGGGGAACCTGAGCTGAGCCAGCACCACAGCTGTTTGCTCAACTCAAACTCCCTGGAGCATCATGTTGGGGATGAAACACAAGGTGAATGTCCAGTTGTGGAAGAGTCAAAGGCAGGTACTCTATTCCCCAAAGCTGTGGCTTCCCTCCTTGGTGGCCGTGGGCAAATGTTTGGTGGGGGGGAGGCTGTGGGGTGCCCTGGTTCCCCCTGTCCTGCCCTGACATCCTATTGTAGCGTTACACACTGCTCCACCTAAGCCTTGGGTTGAAGATGTGTCTTTTAGAAGAGCTTTGGGTTCCTGTGAGTTGAAGGCTTTCCTAAAAAAATGGAAGCTATTTTTCCTAACTTGGGAGGGGAGTGTAGGGGGGGGATTACTGGCTGCTTTTCCCTGCGGAGCCAGAACGTGATTTTGATTTACAAACAGTTTAATCTGAGGAATGTGGTGGGATGGAGAACACCAAAGCGAGTGCCTTGCGTGCTGCTGCAGACCCCTGGAGAAAGAAACCCAAAGCTGTGGAGCATTTGCAGCTGGCAGACATGGTTGGGCTGCTGCAGGCCCAGGTCCCTGCCAGCTCATCCCCTGCCCTCCAGCAGCTCCACCACCAGCACCCTCTGGCTCAGTGTGTGTGTCTAAACACAGGATGTCACGGGCGCTGGAGAAGGCTGCACGGCAAAGCCAACTTCCCCCAGGAGTTTTTAGTTTATTTGGGACACATCCCTTTTTGTCTAAGACCTGTTTTCCATTTCTCCTTTCTATCCTTCTCCCCCTCCTGCTCCCAGCCCTCTCTTCCCGCTCAGGACCGGCTATTTTAAGTTCCCTTCCCAGCACAAGTCCAAGACGCAGCGTGTCACCCGAGCACCCGGTTAAACCTCCCCCGTGGGCTGAGCCTGTCTGGCAGAGACGGGTGCTGGCTCTGGGTGCTTGTGTTTTTATAACTTCCATCTATTGGGTTTTCTTCTCTTTGCTGGCCAGGGCAGGTGCAGGACGGAGACTGTCTGTGCCCCCTCCACCCAGTTGGTCTCCCTGTTCTCTTGCAGCCATCCAACACAGAAGCAGCTCCTGTTCTGCAGCAGCCAGAGGTGCCTTTGCCCTCCAACCTCTTGCCTGAATCATCCCTTGTTTACTGCCACCAGAGAGGGAAATGAAAGTTTGGCCAAAGCACCGTCAGGCAGGATTTTATTTGTGGCTTTGATTGGTTTGGCTGTGGAGGGGGATGGATGCTCGAACCCCCCCTCCCTTGTTTTGGGTTCCCAGCCCTCTCCTCCACCACAGTCTGCGTGGGGATGCGGCACAAGCAGGAATTGAAGGGCTGAGCTGTCCTGCTGGCTCCAGCAGCATCCCAGCGGGGCACGGAGCCGCCGGCCTCTCTTACGGCTGCACTGTGTGAGAGCTGGAGGGAGATGGAGCAGATATTTATTTTCCTCCTCCTGCAGAAAAGTTCAGCCAGAGGCTGGGGAGCCCTTTAATTAAGCAGCCAATTCACACAGTCCTGGGGAGATGAGCAGCCTGGCTCTCTGGCCATGCTTCATCTTCTCTGGCTTTGCAGAGGGCAATGGGGATGGCTGGGAGCTCTGTCTGTCAACATTGTCCCCTGGGCTTCTGGGATGGTGGCTCATGGAACTTCCAGCTCTAGGCTGGAAGCAGCCCCAGGATCTTCTCCTCCCTACTCAGCGTGAAGCAAGTGGGCCTCACTGTGTCTCTGCACCCACTCCAACCAGCTGTGGTGGCTTCATCCCTCCTGCTTGTGCCAGCAGCGCTGGGACCCCAGGGGACTTGCTCCTCCAGATCCTCTGCTGAATTTTGGCAGTAGCACTACATCTTTCATGACAAGTCTTTGTATCTTGCTATTTTTCATCCCTTCCTGTCTTTGAATCCTGTCTTCTTCGCTCCAGCTCTCTCTTCTGCACCTCCTTTGCCATCTCCATCATCTCCAACCATGCATCAGCCAGCATCACTGCATCCTACCAACGAGCCCACCTTGTGTCCAGCTGGGAACCAGATGCCTGTGTGGTGGCAGGGGACGGGCCATGGGTTTCTCCCTCTGTTCCCCACTCCCTGGGGGGCTCAGGAACAGGCAGGGTAACATGCTGTTCTCCCCCTTCCAGGCCAGCCCCAGGCGCGAGCAGCCCCGCAGCCCCCAGGCCCTGGCACCCACCTGCTGCAGAACGGCGCCGGGCGGGGGCCAGATCCAGGTGGTGCCAACGGGGAGGCAGGGAACGGGGTCTTCCGCCCCCTCCCCAGCACCCAGAAGCCTCACCGAAAGCTGCAGTCTCACCACTCCATCAACAGCCAGAGCAGCAAGAAGAGCAAGGGCAGCTCCAAGTCGGCTTCTTCCCACATCCCTATTGAGGCACAAGAAGGTATTGGCTGTCCCCAGAGGGTCCCTTCCCAGCTGTTTTTCCCCCCAGCCCCTCTTTCTTTGGGGTGTCCTTTGTAGAATCCTTCTATCCCACCATGACCCCACACCCAGGTGCCAGCATGGCAGCCTTCTGCAGGGCGGGTGCTGAGCAAGGTCACCTCATGTCCTCCAAAACTGGTCTCTCTTGGGGTCTGGACATGTCCCTGGGTGTTGAGGGAGGAGGCCCCTGAACACTCAGCCCCTCTTTCTATCCCTTGCTTTAATCCCCAAGGGAGGCTTCCCACCCTTATAGGGCTGAGCATCCATCAGCCAGCAAGTCACATCCCTTGTGCTCACTCACCCTCTGGCCGTTCCTCCTCAGACTGCTGCGTCCACTGCATCCTCTCCTGCCTCTTCTGTGAGTTCCTGACCCTCTGCAACATCGTGCTGGACTGTGCCACCTGCGGCTCCTGCACCTCTGAGGACTCCTGCATCTGCTGCTGCTGCTGCAACTCGGGCGAGTGCGCAGACTGCGACCTGCCCTGCGACATGGACTGCGGCATCATCGACGCCTGCTGCGAGTCAGCCGACTGCCTGGAGATCTGTATGGAGTGCTGTGGGCTCTGCTTCTCCTCCTGAGGGGCTGCACTTGGGCTGGGGGCAGGGGGACACACACCAGGGAGTGGGTACCCCCTCCAATCCCCTCCTGCGGCAGCTGAGGGTCTGGCTGGTCCCTGAGCTGGTGGTGGGGACCCCCCCAGGTGTGACACATCAAAAGACACAGCCCAGCCAAGGCAAGCAATATCCCCTCGTTGCAAACCTCATCCTCTGAGCCAGCGAGCCAGGTCGGATCCTGCCTGGGGAAGGGTGAAGCTGTAGGGCTGTGGGGCTCTGGGGGCAGCCAGCATCCCGTCACGCTCTACCTCTTCCCCATGCTGAGCCTGTGCGCTGAGGATCCCAGGAGCCTCCTGCCACCTGAGCCGAGAGCAGGAGGGCCTGGACCGTGTCCTGCAGAGCCCACTGGTGCCACCCCAAGGTCCTGGCGTTGGGGACAGCCTGTCCCGCTGCCTGGGGCTGCCTGAGGACAGTGCTCTGGTTTACACAGGGGTGGCACAGACCATCCTCACCCACACCCTAAGGACACCTCCAAGCCTTCAACTGGGCTGTGGGGTCCCGTGTGGTGGGACGCATCCTGCCAGCCCCTGCACTTCCTCGGTGCTGAGATCGGCAGCCAAGTGCAATACACACAGCCTGCTCCCTGTTTCTCTGGCCAGGAAGAAGCTGTTCCTTTGCCTGTCCCTGCAGCGGGGTTACAGCCACGGGCCAGGGCAGCCGTCCTGGCTGGGGAGAGCCCCAAGCTGTGCTGAGCTCTTACCACATCCCCCCCCCCATGCATCCCAGGGGTGGGTGATGGACCAGGGTGGCTTAGTTGGTGCCAGATGATCCCCTGCAGTTATTGTCCCTGTCCCTTCACCCCACGAACGGAGCTGGTGGCTGGGAGGGGGTGGGAACACCCCTTTGAGGGGCTGGGGAGGGGAGCAGGGAAGCGCCAAAGGTATTTTATTTTTGTGTCCCTTTCGTTTTTACTGTAAATAAAGGTCTGTCTTCATTTCTGAGCGGTGGCTCCGCAGAGCACTCCCAGCCAGGTTGTGTCCCTGTACCCCTGCCTGCTCTCCATCCTGCTCCCAAGGCAGGGGAATGGGCACAGAGGCTGCGGGGTTGCCATGGTCACGGTGGTGTGGGGCAGCCCCAGGGTGCTCTTGCACCCATCCTTGTGCCAGAAGGACTCATGAAGACTCATGTCCTTCACTCTGGGCAACGCATTGAGGTCCTGTGTCCCACAGGCTGGCACTGGCTCCCCATCCTGCTCCTGCACCCATGGGACAAACCCTGGTCCTGTGGCTGCACCATCCTCTGCTCCTCCTGGGGTTCTGCCCTGCGACTCAGGAGCTGCTCCAGCTGCCCCAGGGAGACGACATTGCTGAAGGAGAAAATAAGCGATGCAGATTCCTGACTGTGGGGCTGGGGTGGGCATAGGCTGCCCCGGGGTCAGTGCCAGGCTCTGGGAGCTGGCAGCCCTCTTGAGTCTGGGTGGCCTGGGCATTCCTGCTGCCATGCTGTGCAGGTAAGAGACTGTGACCCCTGCCCAGCAGACTTGGCCATGGTGGTGAGGCTGCTGCCTGGGCTGAAGTTGAGTGAGAAGGGAAAAATACTTAAAAATCAAGGCCAAATGGGTCAGTTGGTCACAGTGACACGGGCTGGTTTGGGATCTGGGCTGCCTGCCCTCCAGCACTGCCGCTCAGCCATGCAAACCTATTTTTAGTGGTGAGCTAAAGGCTCTCGGTCAGAGCCTGGCACAGGCTCGCACAATGTGCACTTGCAGCATTGTGGGGGGGGAAGAGGATGGTGCAGGCAGCCTTCCTCCACCCCCCAAGTAGGGGGGTGTGTGTGGGTGAATTGGAGCTTTTATCCCTCTCCAGCACAGCCACTCAGGCTGAGGCCCAGAGCAGGGGGCTGAGGGGGGGGATGCACATTGGTGCCCACCCTGGGATGGGTGGGACCATCCTGCACTTGCAAGGGGTGGTGGGAGCTTTTCCACAGGCTCTGGCTGAGGCTTTGCTCCAAACCTTTTGCATCCTTGGCAAGGAGGGACTGAGGCACTGGCCTTCCCCAGCCTGGCCTCACTTGTGGTGCTAATTAGGGAGGTTGGAGCTGGCAGCACTGCTCTCCCCACCAGCCACAGTAATGAGCGCTGCCGGAGTCGCTTAATGGGGAACAGATTCCACCAGTGCAGGAGGGCCCTGTGGGCTGGCTGTGCTGTGCAGGGTTGTGTCCCGGAGTGGGGAGGGGGTGGCATGCACCCTATGCACTCCCTCTCTCCCCTCTCAGATGCTCCCAAGGGATCCAGCCCCCACACAGCAGCTCCATCCACCCTCCATGGCTTGAAACTCCTGGGCAAGGCAGCGCAGGGATGTGGGGAGCAGAGCTGGGCTCTTCGTGAAGCGTGATGTACTGCTGGATGTATGTGATGTTCACGCCTACAGATGTACTTCAGTGAGGCTGCCTGCAAAAAATGCAAATAAAACAGCAGTTGGTGGTGCAGGGCAACTCAGAAGTGCAGCTCAGCCCTGCAGAGCATTGCTCTGCAAACCCACCCATGGAGAGGTCCCACCTTCTCCACTGGTTCTACAGGGCTGGAGTATGGAAGGGGCAAAGATAGTTTTCTTTTCAGCCCTTACCCAAAGCCTGAGGCACATTCAACTTCCCTGAGCAGTGCTGGCTGCTCTGCTCATGTCCCCGGTGCTCCTGAAAAACCAGGTGGATAATTCTGGGATGGAGGAGTGACAGACCAGAGCAGGGAATGATGGACCAAAGCAAGACAAGTCCCTGGAAAGGGCTTGAAGCCTTCCTCTGGATGCAAGCTAATGCTCACCATCCACTTTGCAAACCACTGGGGAAGGCAAGAGTTAAACCCTCCTGCCTGGGAATCAATTAACAACAGATGTACTCAGTTTTAACTAATTACTCTCCTGCCAGCACTTGGTTTTTTACAGTTTTTGAGAGATGGGAGCTGTAGCACTGTGCTTGGATGGATGCTGGCTCTGCAGACTGGGCTTTACTGGGTGTCCTGGGTTTGCCTGTGCTCTTGGCCCCTTGGTCGCTGTCTTAAGTGGAAGTATTCAGTGAAATGGGCTAAAATTCCTTAAAAAGCCCAGTCACCTGAACGAGCATTGCTCTGCTGCTGCTGGCTTTAAAAGCAGCTTTGTGGCAGGGTTCCCCCCAGGAGTGACGTGCATCCAGATGGGCATCCCCTGATTCCAGCTGTGCATCAGTGCGGCTTGTCTGATACTCTGCTGGCAATTTATCATGGGTGCCACGTGAGATATATTAATGATGGGAGCTTGTAATCTAATTGCCAAGAGACTGCCAGAGCCATGTGTCTCCAGGGCTGCGCCTGTGCTGCTGGGCTCCCATGGCGAGCATGTCTAGAGGTGGTGTCCCCATCAAGTTGTACAATGCAAGGTTTGGGAGCTAGGCAGGAGCTGTGGTAGGCAGGTGAGAAACCCTTTGGCTTCAGGACTGGCTCACACCATCACTGTGAGGGTTCTGGGCACCCTCTGGCTGCAGGCAGATGCTCTATGGGGTGAGCCCCCGTATTTAAGCAGCTCGGATTCTCCTCTGCTCCTTGAGCAAGGACTACTTTCAGCAGCCTGAGCTATTTCTGTCCACAATCACAATCAATAAAGCAAGCGAGAGGGGGTTTATTTTCCACTCCAAATACTTTCTTCATCCTGTTTCCTCCCAGTTCACACGGCAGACTGGGGAGCACTCCAGCAAGGAGGCCCACAAAACCATCTCCTCCTCCTCCTCCTCCTCCTCCTCCCCCTCACTGCTGGTGCAGTCCATGGCTCCTGCTCCTGCTCTTGCCCTACACTCCCAGCCCCAGCCTGATGCAACCCCAACCGTCCCTTCTAATTCACTGCTATGGAAGGGGCAGGTTTGGCTGGGGGGGGAGGTGGAAGGAAAAGCATCGCACATGTGCGTGCAAATACACAGTCTCACACACATACAAGAAAACACAGCCAAAGCCAAAGGGAAAAAAACTCAAAACTAGGTCTTTGGAAGACACAGCAGCTCATGTAATCCCAGGTTCTGCTGGGCTGCCTCCGCACAGCACGGCGATGAGGGGGAACAGGCCGAGGGGAGACGACTGCAGTCTATTAAACTTCCTTTGAGAACCTGCCAGACTGACAACAGATGGAAGGAATTAACATTTCAGGTCCACCAGCTCCTCTCTCCTCGCTTTCACCCTTCCCCAAAAAAGCAGCTCGAGGCCACAGGCCCAGCAGCATCACTTTTTCCCACTCCTTGGCCTCTGATAGTATCTGGTCCGGGCTGATTTTGTCTTTGATCCTGAACCTGCCAGAAGTGTGAGCATCTGCTGAAGGAAAATAAAAAGCCTGGTGCCTGTGGCTGCCCAATCACCTGGTTTGGGTCCCTTGTGTCCTTAGAGGGTTGGGACCAAGGTAGGGTGTCAGAATGTTGTTGCAAGGTGGCTTTGAGCCATCTCTCACCTCTCCTGCCCAAGAGACAACACTGGCAATGAAGGACAAAAAAATACCCAGGCTGCAAATCGGTACCACCCAGGGCAGCACGGATGCTCCTCAAGTGTGCAGGATGCAGGAAGGGTTTTTTGGCTGGAGAAACCATCTGCAGAAGCCTGTGCTTGCTGTCACTTTTGGGAGTCCTTGTGCTGTGCACACACCCATGCTGAGACAGACCTCAGAGCTGCCTGTCTCCTGCTCATGGTGACCCAGGTCCTGGCAAAGGGATGCTGCTGGCCTGGCCCCCATCCCTTTCACTCCATGTGCCTGGAGTTTGGCAGGAGGCGGGTGGGGGAGAGTGGGGTGGGACAGCTCTGTGCTGCTGTCGCCAGCAGAGATTACAGCAAAAGTTGCCGTGTCTCAAGGGAAGGGGGTTGCAGAAGCTGTCTGAGCTCAGCTATCGCTGAAGCAGTGCAGAATTGGCAAACGCCGGAGGGTTTCGCTGCCAAACGGCAATCTGCCTGCAAGCGCCGGCTCCTCCAGCCAGTCTTGGAGGCTGGGACCCAAACGGAGACCATATATCCCCACGTTCTGCCTTGCTACCAAGTTGGAGAAGGAAAAGGCAGAAATGTTCATGTTAACCCTCTCCTGGGTGCCTGGGGAGGAGCAGAGCGAAGCCAAGCAGCCCGGTGAGCCCCACACTGTAATGCACAGAGAAACAGGCAAAGAGGGTCGGCGAGGGCTCTGCCCCAGGGAAGCACCATGATCCCAGGGGACACAGACAGGGACAAAGCCAGGATGCATAGCACAGCTGGGCCCATGGGTGCCGTGTTTCATACACACGTGTGAATAGTCCCAGGCACTTAAATCCAAGGATTGCTGCTCGGTTCAACACAAATCCCTCAGCCTCCTGTCCAAAAACCAGAGGAACACAGTTGAAGCCCAGCTGTAGGAGAGCTGGGTGGACACACGGACCCTGCCTTGCCACAATGGATGTTTTCCTTCACCTGAGTGCATCCTGGAGCTCAGCATCACCACGGGCTCCTGGTGACAGGGACTCCTGGTGCTCTGCCTCAGGGCAGAGCCAGCAGCTGGATGGGTTGACTGGGTCATGCAGGGAGCAGATGACTTTCCCAGCATAGGCAAGGTCAGGAAAACAAGAGGGAGAAACAACCATTTCGGGGTGGGGGAGACGGGACATGATGTGGACTCGGTGTGTGGTCTGGCTGCCCAGGGAAGCCATGGCAGCCCCAGGCTTGGGCATGCCTGAACTGGAGTATGGGAAGACCAGATCCTGGCCCAGCAGCACTGAGCTTTCATGCATCACCTCTACCAGGGCTAATTACACCCCCTGGGCTCCGGCTTAGGAGCCCCACTCTGGGTGCTGGGTCCCTTGCGCATGCAGAGCAGGGGCCTGAGCCAGGACATGATGCTAACAGACTCGAGTGGCTTTATTTTTGTTTCAGTAACATTTCTTACGCCTTCAACACCTCAAGGCACACGCTACTGCATCTACAGAGCTGACACAATCCACATCAGCTCAAGGATCTCCTGTTTCCTTCTAGCAAAAGCTGCAGCCTTCGCATGAATGGCTTTTGAGTGTCACCTCATCCCTCTGGGCCATGAGATGCCAAGGGCTGGTGAGTGATGCCAAGGGTTGCTGCATGATGCTGAGGGCTGGTACATGATGCTAAGGGCTGGTGTGTGATGCCAAGGGCTGATGCACCTTGCCAAGGTTTGATGCATGATGCCGAGGGCTGATGCATGATGTTGAGGGCTGTTGAATGATGCCAAGGGCTGACGCATGATGCAGAGGACTAGTGTATGATGCCGAGGGCCAGTGGATGATGCCAAGAGCTAGTGTGTGCTGCTGAGGGTTGGTGCACGATGCAGAGGCCCCAAGCCACCCCACCAGCACAGGGATACCTGCTTTGCAGAGCAAGCAGATACTTTTCCGCACGGCTCGTCAGGAAGAGGTGCCTCATAAACCCAAATAGTGATTTCCTGCTGCAGTCGGTGGGAGTTGTTTTCTTTAAAAACTCAGCTGAAACCGGAGAGGAGATGGAGTTAGCTTAAATATCTGGGAGCTGGGGAGTTTGCTGTGTGTGAGACAGCGCCAGCAGCCAACACACACATACACACACACACACGCGTGCGCATGCACCCGCCAGGGATGCCAACATTTGAAAGCCATTAACAGGAATATTTTGGGAGGAAAAATTCGGCCCTACCTTTAACCCCACACAGAAACGTGCTGAATGGCCCCGGTGAGTTATAGAGTGAAAAATGTGGCACCATTTTTCTTTTAAGACCAAAGCGCTCGTCCTCGCTAAGCAGGGAAAGTTGGCACACGTCGCACACACGTGCGTGACAGGGCAAACAGCCACTCACCTCCCACGCATTCATTCACTCCTATATACATGCTGGGGCTCCTGTGGGCTCTGCGGACACCCACCCTGCACCTCCCTCTGCATTCACAGATGTGGTGGTGGCATGTGGTGGTGGCATGTAGAGGTGACCTGAGCACGCCTATTTCCTCTGTATATGTGTGTGGGTGTGAGACGCACCCTATTGTGTGCTATATAGTCTGTATACACACACACACACATATACATGTATATCTAAAAAAAAGACGACAAGGATCTCCTGGAGAGAGTCCAGAGAAGGGCTACGAAGATGCTGAAGGGCCTGGAGCATCTCCCCTGTGAGGAAAGGCTGAGAGAGCTGGGGTTGTTCAGCCTGGAGAGAAGAAGACTGAGGGAGGGACCTGATCAATGTTTATCAATATCTTAAGGATGGAGTGCAGGGGGAATTGGCCAGCCCCTTTTCAGTGTCTGTGGGGACAGGACAAGGGGCAATGGCTGCAAATTGAAGCATAGGAAGTTCCACACCAACATGGGGAGGAACTTTTCCCCAGTGAGGGTGACAGAGCACTGGAATAGACTGCCCAGGGAGGAGGTGGAGTCTCCTTCTCTGGAGAGATTCCAGCCCCATCTGGACACCGACCTGTGCAGTATGAGCTGGGGAGCTGCTTTGGCAGGGGGTTGGACCCCAGGAGCTCTCAAGGTCCCTTCCAACCACTACAACTCTGTGATTCTGTGATACTGACACACATACCTACATATACACACACACACACACACACACGCACACATTTTCTGCATTTGTTTATATATATAAGGTTTTTTTCTACATCCATCCCCACCTGCCCTATCTTGTCGTTGCAGGCCCCGTCCCAGGCGCAGGCCCCTATCCCGAGAGCAGGCCCTGGGTTTCGTTTCCCTGTGGGTGGTTTCCCCTCGGTGCCGGGATGCTCTGTGCTGGGGCTGGGTTTCCTCCCGTGGAAAGCTGAACCTCCTGCCCGATTGCCAGGGCTCAGCAAAACCCCCCCTCCATCCCCTCTGCTGCCATTTGGTGTTAATTATTTGCTGGCATTGCTGGCGGGTCCCAGTAGGTCCAAGCTCCATTTCCACCCAAGCCAAATTGATTTCCAAGCTCGTTAGTGCCTGAGCCTGTTCCTGGTGATGGGCAAGGATGGATTTGTAAACGTTAGGCTCCAAGATCTCACATGCTGAGTCCTCAGCATTGCTGGGTGCCTGTTCCACAGTGTCTCTGCCTGCCTGAGCAGCCCTGCTGCAAAGGTGAGATACACATCTAATGGGCCTGGTGCCATTATTTTGCTCCAGATTTCAGCATTTACTCTGGATTTTGGGACTTTCTCATGACACACACTGTGCTGAGTGCACAGTCCTCAGCTGTGGGACACAGAGGCTCAGCTGTGCTGGGCTTACCCACATGTGCTGCCTTCCAGCCACCTTATATCTCCTTGGCAATAAGGCAAATCCTGGGGACTATTCACAGCATTGCCTTTCTTGTTGGGCTCAGCCTCCTCCTGGGCCTCCTGGCCAAGCCAGGGAGACGTTCTCCCCTTGCCTCACGTCAGCCAGGCAGCGAAGCTGCTTAGAAATGGTTTCCAGATGTTGCACACAACCAGCTCCCTCCTGCAGACAGGAGGAGCTTTGGTGGGGAGCGAGCCCTGGGCCATGTTTCCCCACGTCCCTCCTGAGCCCAACAAGCAGAGGCTGCCCTTTGCATCCAGCTCTGGCACCCTTGGAAATGGAAATGTGGCTTTTTGGGCAGCTGCCAGAGTACCTCATATGTCCCAGCACTTTTCGACACCAGATTGTCCAAGGTGTGAAGTTCTTGGGATGCTCCCACCTGGCGAATCCAAAATCACAGAGATTTTTAAAGGCAATTTTATTGGCATGATGCTGCCCTCTAGTGAAGGGATGACCGGCTATCCCAGTCTCCGGCTAGCCCAGTTGCCCGACAGCAGTCAGTCTTGGAGCCTCTGGTTTGTTCCTCGAGTGGAGAAATCAAGACACACGTATTGGATTTTTTATTGCAGAAGGGCTCAGCACCTGCACCTCTTGGAGACCCCTGTCAGGACATCAGCAAAGGCTTTACAGAGCTTGTCCTGAAGCAGTTCCTGACATAAAATCATCTTAAGAGTGATTAAAAGTGATGTTGGAGGCTGCACTGACAGCAAAAGCACTGGCCAGCTCTGACCAAGCCATGGAGATCTGCCCTGTCCCAGCAGTGACAGTGACACCCCACCAAACAGGAGTCAGGGTCTTCTAGGCTGCTTTGCTCTGAGGTGGGTTTTGCTGCAGGGCTTGGGGCCAGGGACCAGCCAGGTGCTTCATATTGTCAGCAGGTGATGGAAGTAGAAGAAGAAATCTCCCAGCAGCAAATTGCCTGGTGGGGGCAGTGATGGGGAGCCACCTGTACAGGGGCTGGGGTATAAAAGGCTTTTGGGAAGGCAGGGTTCTCTTTGCTGGGCTCAGCGGGACAGGCTCTGTGGGGAGCAGCCTGAGGTAAGCATGTGCTTTGTTTCTCATGGGAAAAAGCAGGGGAAGGTGGCTGGGGTAACCTGTGCTCATGATGGGAAGGGTGGGGGAAGCGATTTCCTCATGGACCAGATCACTTCCCTCTTGTGTGGAGTTCTGTGGGCTGTGCTGAAGAGGCAGTTGGCTGCTGTGATTTCAGGGCTAAATCCTGTAGCTCTCTGCCCTGATGTTCTGAGGGCTTCCCTGTAGTATTTGAGATAAAAACTGCTTTCTGGAGGTTGTGCTGGGGCTTGGTGGTTGTTTTCTCTGCTCATCCCTGAAAACTTGTAGCCTGTAGAACAGCCAGAGGGTCCCTGAGTGCTTCTCACTGCCCAGATAGCTTCACCCCAGGGTTGCTTCCAATAGCAGAGGTTTCTGGGGCTCCACTCACCAGGCTGGTATGAAGGATCACCCTGGGTCCCCACAGACCCCCAGCTTAGCATTCTCCATCCCCTTGTCTCATACTGAAGGGCCCAGCAGTCCCACAGTGACCATGCTGATGCTGCTGCCTGTAGCAGTGGCTGTATTTGAGAGGAGCCATTCCTCTATGGCATTTCAGAGTCCTTCAGTGAGCATATCCCAGTGCCCACTGCAGCCCTGTTAGCCCATTTACTGGAGGCAGCACCTAAGAGTAGCTCAGAGGGCTCACTTCATATTGACAGGTGTCAAAGAGGAATAAAACCCCTCCTCCTCATCTTCAGCTTGTTTGGATTGCTAATAGTGCTGGCATGCTGGCCCTGCAGAGCATCTCTCTGATACCCCAGTGGCCAGGCTCCTGGCTCTGCAGGGATAGCACCAGGGTTGGGAGGAGACCTACCCCCTACATTTCCATCCTGTAGTCAGTCTGTAGGACCAGCCTTTGCTTCCTCACTGCAGCCCCTGCTGCTGCCCCATTGGGATCACACACTTGCCTGTGGGAGAGGAAGCAAACAAGAGAGGTGAGCATTCAGATCTCCAGCAGTATTTCTTGGTTGGGAAGGGGAGATATTGTGGCCACAGCTCTTCAGTAACCCCTGGATGATTTTTCTGCTCAAAATTTGAAGCAGTTTCTCTACTGGCCACAAGCCCCCCTGGACTCATCCCCCCAGGATGAGCATTGATGCTTTTCCCTAACAAAGAGGACCACATCCACCCCTCTATCATCATGATTCCTCCTTAATACAACCTCTCCAATCCCAGCTTATACCCTGCAGAAATACCTGTGACCTTAGTAGGGACTTTCTGGGCAAGAAGCAGAGTGTGGTCCAAGCTGCACCCATCCCTTCTTGGTGCCCCTTCCTCCCTTTGGGTCCCTCTGCTCCATATTGGGAGCCAGCCATGCAGTGATGTCCCATAAAGTTTGCACTGCTCCAGGTTGTGGTTTATGTCCCCCTCAGTTTTATGTTTACACTGAGTTATTTTCAATAAAGGTTGTTTTTATTGCCTGAACTATTTCATGTTCAATAAAGGTTGTTATTGATGATGGTTCAATATAGCATCATAAAAATTGCACGTGGCAGGAACGTAATGAAATGCCCTTTCACAGGCTTGTTGCACCAAGTTAGACCCCCCCCCCCAACCCTCTGCTAAATTCTCACTTAATAAAACCTCTTGTACAGATGGGGAAAACTCCCACAGAACACATAATATTTCACTGCTTTTTTTCCTAGGAGCTGGGTATCGTGTGGCAGCTGGCACAGCATCCTCAGGGCTCTCCTCTCAGTTGGGCAGACAAGCCAGATTTGGAGATTTAATGGGGGTGGGGTGTCTGGGGGTTGCTCCATGTAGACAGCTTTGCTGAGACACACACCAGGTTTTTGATCTCTCCTTGGGCATGGCTTTCAGGCCTCCTCTGACAACCACTGCTACCCCACACAGGATGGGAAAGCCAACCCCATAGTGTGCTGTGGAAGTGCCAAAGCCCCTCCCTGAGCCTTCACCCTCCCCTTTCCCAAGGAATATTCCAAAGCACTCACTGTGTGCAGTCCTTGGGATGCCCAGCAGCAGTTTCATCCCCTGTATTCCACTCAGAGCTAATGATGAGGCTGCAGGAAGGAAAAGGCCACCTGCAGCTTCCTGGGGCTGATGAGGATGCAAGGTGGATAGCTGGATGCTGGAGGTAAAGGCAGGTTCCCTGGGGTCCCTGCTTGCTGCTGGGCTCTGGGTGGAGCAGACTGGGATGCTCCCAGTAGCATAGAGAGGAGAGGCTTGGCCTCTGAAAGTGGAAAAGAAGCAGAAACCTGTCGTGGGGGGTGAGCTGTGCTTGTTCAGCTGGGGGCACAGAGGATAAAGGCTTGGCAGCAGCAGTGAGAGCATCTCAAAGGAGGGTGGGAACTGCCAGGCCTGGTTACACCTCCTGGTTCCTCATCCCCTCTTAAATGCTTTGGAGGCAGAAACCATGGCAAAGGCACCTGAGCTCATCTGCTCCCCTGAACTGCCAGCCTGACCCTAAACAGACCTGTGCAGCCCAATGCACAGAGTTACTCATCCTTCCCAACCTCTCTCTTTTCCCTACCAGATCTAGGGGTGTTCCCATTTCCACCTCAAAAAACATGATGATGGAACATAAACCTCTGCACCCCTGGAGTGGAGAGAGGGACTCTCACAATGCAGCTGCTCTGTAGCTGTCCCATCTGGAGATGGTTTTTAAAGTTACCTGGATATCTGGTGCAGCCTTACTGGGGGATACAATGGAGGATGGGGGTGGCTGAGCTTGTGGTGACATGTCCCACCACCCCAAGCTCTTCAGAGATCCCAAGAAGGAATTTCTAAGCCATGACAGGGAAACAAGCCATCATAAAATGGCATGGGTTGGAAGGGACCCCAAGGGTCACAGAGCTCCAACCTCCTGCCACGGGCAGGGACACCAACCTCAGGCCTGGAGCTACACAAGGTTCCCCAGGGCCCCATCCAACCTGGCCTTGAACACCCCCAGACATGGGGCACCCACCCCCTCTCTGGGCAGCCTGTTCCAGCCCCTCACCACTCCCTCTGCAAAGAACTTCCCCCCAATCTCTCCTCTAACACTTCCCTCCTCCAGCTTCACTCCATCCCCCTTGTCCTGCCAGTCTCTGCCCTTGAACAAGCTGATTCCCCTCCTGTTCCTCTGCTCCCTTCAGGCACTGGCAGGCTGCAATGAGGTCCCCCCACAGCCTTCTCTTCTCCAGGCTGACCCAGCCCAGCTCCCTCAGCCTCTCTCCAGAGGGGAGCTGCTCCAGCCCTCTGAGCATCTCCGTGGCTCCTCTGACCCCTCTCCAACAGCCCCACATCTTCCTTGTGTTGGGCCCCAGCTCTGGACACAGGATCCAGCTGGGACCTCCCCAGGGCAGAGCAGAGAGGGACAATCCCCTCCCTGTCCCTGCTGCCACCCCTCTGCTGATGGAGCCCAGGATCCCATCTCCCTTCCCAGCTGCCAGAGCCACTGCTGCTCATGTTCAGTGTCTCCCCCACCAGAATCCCCAGGTCCTTCTCACAGGGCTGCTCCCCAGGAGCTCTTCTCCCAGGCTGGATCTGTGTCTGGGATTCTTCTGGCCCAAGTGCCACCCCTGACACTTGCTCTGCTCTTTGGTGAATCCTTTCTGCTTTCAGCCTAGATGAGCCAAGAGATGCTTGGGCCAACATGGGGTGGTGGGTTTGCAGAACTGAGCTAACACCTTCTGTCTGCACACAGCCAACCCAAGGATCTAGCAAAAGGGGAAGAATAAATAAAACTTGGCTGATAGCTGGTACCAGCCTTGAGGTCTTCTCCTCCCTGCAGAAGAGCATGGCTGTGTACCTGTGCGATTTAGTCTGGGTGATCCTGCTGTGGCGGGGGGGTTAGACTAGATGATCTTTCGAGGTCCCTTCCAACTCCTAATGTGCTGTGATTCTGTGAAGTGTGGAGTAATGAATAAAGGTAGTAAGATGGAGAAAAAAAAAAAAAGAAATAATAATGATCTCTGACAGGGTTCTTTGCCGATGATCCAGAGCTGGGAGGGGTGGCTGACAGGCAGGACACTGTGCTGCCATCCAGAGCCCTGGCCAGGCTGGAGAGCTGGGCAGGGAGAGACCAGATGAGATTCAACAAAAGCAAGTGGAGAGTCTGGCACCTGGGGAGGAACAACCACATGTATCAGGACAGGCTGGGGGTGACCTGCTGGAGAAGAGCTCTGTGGAGAAGGACCTGGGGGTGCTGGTGGGTGACAGGGTGGCCATGAGCCAGCAGTGTGCCCTGGGGCTGAGAGAGACAATGGGATCCTGGGGGCATCAGGAGGAGTGTGGGCAGCAGGTCACAGGAGGGGATCCTCCCCCTCTGCTCTGCCCTGCTCAGGCCCCACCTGGAGTGTTGTGTCCAGTGCTGGGCTCCCTGGGATCAAAAGGACAGGGATCTCCTGGAGAGAGTCCAGAGAAGGGCTACGAAGATGATTAGGGGCCTGGAGCATCTCCCCTGTGAGGAAAGGCTGAGAGAGCTGGGGCTGTTCAGCCTGGAGAGAAGAAGACTGAGGGGGGACCTAATTAATGTCTATAATTATCTGAAGCTGGGGATGGAGGGGGAATCAGCCAGCCCCTTTTCAGTGTCTGTGGGGACAGGACAAGGGGCAATGGCTGCAAATTGGAGCACAGGAAGTTCCACAGCAACATGGGGAGGAACTTTTCCCCAGTGAGGGTGAGGGAGCCCTGGGACAGGCTGCCCAGGGGGTGTGGAGTCTCCTTCTCTGGAGAGATTCCAGCCCCATCTGGACACCGACCTGTGCAGTATGAGCTGGGGAGCTGCTTTGGCAGGGGGGTTGGACCCCAGGAGCTCTCGAGGTCCCTTCCAACCCCTACAATTCTATGATTCTATGATTCCTTCACCAGTATTCCCACATATAAAAGAAAACCCCCCTGTCCCTTTGTCCCCTCACTTGCCCTCTACAGATGCACACGCAAAATCTAATTAAAATTTAGCAGAGAAGGAGAAAAAAAATAAATGACACAGGGTTTTTAGCTTTAAAAAAAAAAGAGAGAGAGAAAGAAAGAAGCTCCTTAACAAAGGCCATAATATTAACAGGGCTGATTCGTCAGCCGCTACCTGATAATATAGAGTTGAGCGAGCTTTATTAACGTTGGAAGCCTTGGCTCTTTGTTAATTACGGGCTTTGCTAATGATTTGGAATATTGGCCAGTTCTGGGGGATGTTGATGAATAGAGACCTCGCCAAGATTTATTCCTAATTATCTCATTTGTCTCCCTCCATTACTTTTTATGGCTGAAATTTATGGAGCTATTACCAGGGACCTCGCTACGGCTCCGAGATGATTTGGGAGAAGAGAGATGTTTAATAATAATAACAATAATAATAATAATAAAAAGCTAGATTAATAGGAAACTGATTACGTGGTGGGGGCTGGTCCTGGATGACCCCCCGAGTTTTGGAGGTGCCTGGTCCTGATGCTCCCCTCAAGCCTCCCCATGCCTGGGAGGGAGTGATGTCCTTGCTCAGCAACTGAGGGACATCTGAAGATGCTGAAAGAGCCTTTGGGAAATTCCTCCTAGCACCTGTAAGAGCTGGGAAACTCCTTTTGGTTGAGCTGGTAGAAATCCAGCAGGGTTATTTTGTGTGGCTTTTCCACACAGCTGCCCCATCCAGGTCTCCATCAGCCCCTCTGGGTCTCCTCTGTGTCTCCTCCATCCCTTCTTGATGATGATCCTGAGCTACTGTGACTGCGCTGTGTGTCTCCTGATGACACCCCAAGAGCTGAAGTAGAGTGACGCTGCCACAACCTCACAAGCACCCAGGGACATTCATCCAACCCCCCCTCCGAGCACCCAGGGGCGTTCATCCAACCCCCCCCAATCACCATGGGGCATTCATCCAACCCCCCCCCAATCACCATGTGGATTCATCCAACACCCCCCCAAGCACCCAGGGGCGTTCATCAAACCCCCCTCCCCCCAAGCACCCAGGGGCGTTCATCCAACCCCCCCAATCACCCAGGGGCGTTCATCCAACCCCCCCTGCCCCCAAGCACCCAGGGATGTTCATCCAACACCCCCCCAACCCAGTCACCCAGGGGCGTACATCCAACCCCCCCCAAGCACCCACGGACATTCATCCAACCCCCCCAATCACCCAGGGGCATTCATCTAACCCCCCTCCCCCCAAGCACCCACGGACGTTCATCCAACTCCCCCAGCACCCAGGGACATTCATCCAACCCCTCCCCATTTCCATTTCCCTGCTCACCCTGACAAATCAACTCCATTCTTTAATATCCCATACCTTGGGTATGGTAAGGGGGTCTTCCCATGTCCCCATGATGGGGGGAAGGGAGGGTGACCATGCCACAATCACATCTGCCACCCCACCACGGGCCAAGCTGAGGGGGCTTCCCAGCAAACCAACACTTCCCTCCCACCTCATCCCACCCCATCCCACCACCCTTTAATTATCATGCAAAGCAATTATGTTTTTTTCCTCTCAGCTGCACTGGGAGAACTAATTCTCTCCCAAAGTCTCCCAGTAAACATTTTCCCAGTACTATCAAATTTGCCACACAAAGCAGAGCTGGGGCTGCAGCTTATCTCTGCCAGAGTATTATTCCCCTATCTTCCAGCATGTAAACCTACTCTAGTCCTGATAAGAGGCCTCACACAAAAGATCAAAGGCAGCAAGACTTACAGAGAGGAGGGGTTTCTTCTTCTTGTTCTTCTTCCTTTTTTCCCCTCCCTTTCTCCTTTTTTTTAGTGTTGTTAGAAATGTGCAGATCCAGAGGAAGCTTCATTCCCACCCAGTAATGCTGATTAAAGTAATTACCTGCAGATGGTTTCATTGACCAAGAGGAAGAAAATAAATAAGTATATTAGCTCTAGAGATCCAGGGAACCCCAAATTACAGCATCCTTTGCAGGGACTTTGCTGCATGGATGTGTCCTGCAATGGGAATGGGGACAGGAGTGTTCCCAACAGCCTGTCCCAGGCATGGGATAAGTGTGAGTGCAGCCACCACACACCTGGATTTGGGGAGAAAAATGGGATTTTCCTAGTGAGAAATTGTGACTGAGTGGGATTTGCTGGATTTATTGAGGGTTTGGGGTTGTTTTTGCAGTCCCTGGGGGCTCCAGGGAAAAAAAAACCACTGTGATGGTTGAAAACAAATACCTCAGTGCTTTTTGTCTCCCTTTTTTGTCCGTGTTTTTTAACTAATAACACAGTTTTCCTCCATGCCCTGAAAGGGGAAGGGGCTGCAAAGCTCCCTTTATGTCAATAACCATCACAAACTGGGACAAAAATGCTTTGGCAGGAGTTAATGGAAGTGTTCTGGTGGACCCACAGCACCCTCCCCAAAGTGCCATGTTTTGTTTGCTCCCTCCCACTTTATTTTGGCTGCCAACCCAGAAAAGGATGTGGCAGCACATGGTCACCTCTGCCCCCTGGGACTCCCTGGGTGTCCCCCACAACTCTTGGATGCTCTGATCCCCTTTACTTTCTCTGTGTACCAGACTTTATACCTATTTCCCTCCTCCCACCCCTCTTTTGCACACAGATGAAGGTCAGTGCAAATGAAAACCAGGGCTCCCTGGAAGCTATAGCTCTTTCCTCTTCCAGGTCAGGGAGGAAGATGGAGAATGACTATTTCTGATTTAAAACACAGGAGTGATGCTCAGAGAGGACAGTGGTGGCCACGAATGGGGCAAAGATGGACCTCAGGGCATCCAGCTCTCCTTTCCCAGCACAACCCTGGGATTCTTCACTTAAACCTGCACCCCCAACAAGCCCCCAGGAACCAAGAAACTTCTCAGACCCCTCTGCCACCTTTTTGGCCTCCAGAGCTGGGTGATGCTGCCTGGTACCAGCTGAGGATCCAGCTCCAAGCGCGGGAGCAGGAGCATCCCTTCCCACCCGAGCTGCAGCCCGTCAACACAGATGGCAAAATCTAAATGTTATGATAAGGTATTTCTCCCAAATTTCCATCTTAATAGAATTACAAGCCTGTAATTACCCTACAAGCCTGAAAACCTGCCGGAATCCCAATTAGGAATCTGAGGACATAATTGGCCCCTAATTAGAAAGATTTGTCAAATGCGAACAATTTTCTCACCTCTTCTTTCCCCCCCCCCCTCTCTTTTCTTTTCCTCCTCTTTTCCCCCTGGTGAAAATACAGATATTTTCTTTTCCCCTCCTCCTCTTGCCCCCACCCTCCCTATAAACAGGGGCTGCAAACTCCCAGCTGCTCTGTGCTCCCCATCCCCCTCTTTCAGGCTCTTGGGAACAGCGAACTCTGCAGCAGCTGTTAGGCTGGGTTTTATATTTCCTGGAAAACTGCACTATTAAAAATTAAAATTAAAAAAAAACCCAAAAAAAAACCAAAAAAGAGAGAGGGAAAGAGCTGCAAAACTGCAGCTGAGGGAGTTTGACTTTGCTGCTGCTGCTGCCAGGATGGTGCCAGCACTGGTGGGCTGGCTAGGAGGTTGCAGGGCACAGCATCCTGTGGTACAGGACATCACCCCATGGCCCTGATACCTAGTGAGATTGGAGGGTTTTGGGGAGCAGGTGGGCTGGTGCATGGTGGAGTGCAGAGTTTGGGATGCATCAGTGCTGCATGACAGCAACGCAGCCAGATCCAGAGCTCTTCCTCTACCAAACCATTCCAAGGAGGATTGATCCTCATCCCTGCAAAGCAAGAAGCCAAGTTAAACCCTGAGGGGGCTGAGGAGGACCCTTTTAAGGGAGAGCTTTGCTGCCCCGGTGATGAGATGCTCCCACTGCCTGGCAGGGAAACCAGAAAAGCCAAAGGAATGAAGGGAGCAAGCAGAGAGACTCACTGGAAGGGAAAATCCCCCACATCTTTGGGGAACATTAAGCAGGGCAGGGAGTCATGCAGCCTAGTGCAGAATTAAGGGTCTGCATCACCCATCCTGAGGGTCCCCCATGGAGGACCAGCAGGACCCAGGGGCTGGGAGGGTTAGGGGCTGCGGGGTGGGGGGATGATTGATCATGCTGGTGGAGAGGGTTAAAGCATGGGGAGGGGGCAGGGGGTCAGCACCCTTGTCAGCTGCCCAGTGCTACAGCCACTCATCCTGGTTGAAGCTACAGGAAAGGGGCTGGAATGGGGCTTTCATAGGGATGCCTCCAGGAGGAGGGATGTGCCACTCACCAACACATTATCATTAACAACCCCCAAGGAGTGCTCCCCTCTCACACACACAGCACCTCTCACCCCCACAAGTGTCCCTGTCCCCCTGCCCAAACCACCAGCTGGAGCCACTCACCATCCCAATGCCTTGTGCTGGGACCCAACAGCCCCCCTGGGACAGGTTTTGTAGCTTCCCCTCTCCTTCCTCCTCCTCCTCCCACCAGAGGCTCTTTGGTTAAAAGCAACAACAGGAGGGGAAGGATGGGGGGGGGGGATGTGTGGTGTGTGGAAGAATAGGGGGAAGCCTGGTTTTCCTAATTAACAATTAGCACAGAGTGTGCTGCTAATTATGTGGTTCCATGTAATTAAGAAGCTAATTAGTGCGGTGTCAATTAAGATTTAATTAGTACCCTTGTCAAAAATACTTGAAAGCACAGTTTATATGCAAGTACTTCAATATTTCAATGGTCATGATCTCCCCAACGTGGGGAGCGCCTGCTTGCCAGCCCTCATTGCAGCCTGCTAACAGCTCTCTGGAGTTTATTGATATTGTCCTTTTAAAACACTGCTGGGTAGCCCTGTAACAGGCACTTGTATTGATTCTGGCAGCAGCCTGTGCTGGTGACGTGGCAAAGCTTTGCTTCCCACTGGGATGAGGCTTGTTGGCCACTGGAATCACTGAGGATGCACTGAGAGGATGTGAAGCTTCCAGGAAACCGGCATGGAGCTGGCAGTGCCAGCACCTATGGGACCTTGGTGATGGGAGCATGGAGCCATGAGGGGGTTTTTCAGCATCAGTGACCATGGAGCAGCTCTGCACAGCCTTGCTGTGCACAAGCCTGAGTGCAGGCAGCTTCCTCACCTCCACGGAGCTCTCAGGCTCTTTTAAAGTTGGGGGGGTTCCACCTGGAGAAGAGAAGGCTTTGGGGAAAGCTCTGAGACCCTGCCCATCCCTTGGAGGGGCTCCAGGAGAGGTGAAGAGGGGCTGGTGCCAAGGACAGGGAAAGCCAGGCCGAGGGGAACAGCTTTCAGCTGCAGGAGGGCAGCTGGAGAGAGGCTGGGAGGTAGAAATCCTGCCTGGGGAGGGGGGAGGCCCTGGCACAGGGTGCCCAGAGAAGCTGGGGCTGCCCCAGGATCCCTAGCAGGGTTCAAGGCTGGGTTAAATGGGGCTTGGGGCACCCTGGGCTGGGGGGGAGGGGTGTCCCTGCTCATGGCAGGGGGGCACTGGGGGGCTGAGGGCCCTTCCCACCCAAACTAGTCTGTGATTCTATAAAAAACAGACCTGCAGCACCTACAGAGGTAATATAGGGTGCCCCCAAATGCCTCCATTCCCTTAGTCACCCCTGCCATCTCCAATGAATCGCCTAGGGGCACAGCAGTGCCCAGAGCTAAACCTGCATCCTGCCAGTCCAGAAAACAGGCAGCCACCTCAGAGCAGTGCTGGTTGTGCTGCTCAAGGGGGCTGTCCCCAAAGCTACTCCCCAGCTCCAGACCCTCCTGCCACAAAGATGGGACAGCAAAGGGTCCCAAAAAGCTCCAAGGAGCTGAAGGCAGTGGCTGGTAACAGTGGAGCAAGAGGAAAATGTGAAGGAAAGATGGGGAAAGCCAAGCTGAATAATTTTCACCCCCAACAGTCACCTCAGGGCAAGGAAAAGCCTCTTTTGGTCTGGACTTGGCCCTGGTGAGAGGTCCCACAGCTGCCCATGGTGCTCCCCAGCTCCTGCCCGTGGTGCTCTGGATCACCCAGGAATTTCTCATGTCAGGAAGGGTGTGGGCTGAGGCAGGAGGAGGAGGAAAAGAAGAAATACATCGAGGGCTCTCAGGGCTTCAAGAGACACGTAAGCAAAGTCCCACCTACACAAACAAATGAGGGAAAGTCTCTGCAGTTTGTAAATCATCCTCTGTGAGCAGCTCGAAGGCTCCCAAGCTCAAACACACACCAAGAAGAGCCAGCTGCTTGCTGCTTCTCAAGTCAAAGGCACAGGGGTGCTTGCAGGGTGTGAGCTGGATGTTTCACAGCACTGGCTGAGAGAGAAAACTGCTTCCCAAACTCCCAGCCAGCTCCTATGCACCCCAGGAGCCACCATGTGCCCGGGCACAGGAGCTGCTCATTGTCATGTTCTCCTCCAGCAAACCCCTGTGCTCAGCCTGGGGGTACAAATCCACCCCCCCAAGCACACACTTAGGGCTTGCAAAAATCCTACAAAGCCACACACATCACCAGTGCCAGCAAATCAAAGCCTGGCTTGCTTGAGAAGCTGGTTGCCACATGGTTTAGGTCTTACCTATTAATTTTGTGTGCCATGGGAACACATGCCTGGCCAGGTCCTGGACCAGATTGCTGCATCAAGCACTGACCAGTCCCAAAGAGCATCTGAGCAGAGCCCTCTCCTGCAGCACACCCATAAGCTGCACAGACATCTGGGCCTTGGGGGTTTTCACCCACTATCCCAAGCCCTTGCTGAGCAGGTATTGCCAAGAAACGAGCAGACTGGGAGGTTGATGGTCTTGAGAAGCCTTGGGAGCAAGGTGGCCCATGGAATAATCTCACTGAGCAGATAAACCCCTTTATAAAGTCAGTTTGGGCTTTTTGAAGCAAGGTCCAGCACTACAGCTGAGCAAAACCTCACTCAGGACACAGCCCCCTGTCCCATACACACACTCAGGGGGCTTTGTCTGCAGAATGACTCCTTGAAACAGCAGCTCCCTCCCAGCTCCTCCTGCCAGGACAGAAAATCCTTGTCCTGCTCCCCAAGTGTGGTTTCTGGGAGGCAGCACCTCTGTGCCAGCCCAAGGGACCAGGCTGGAGCCCCGTGGAGCTGGCACAGAGCATCACTGGGAGTTGGACTGGTTCCCCACTACCCTGGAAGGTTCAGGTCCTGCCCAGGTGACAGCAGCTGGGTTCACACCCTGGGAGAACAGGGGGGGTTTCTCACCTTTACACTAATTGTCTCTCTGCCAGAAGCTTCCAGTGGTACGTTGAGTAGATGACAAAACCTGGAGAGACCAAAATAGGGTCCAGACAATCCCCCATGGATGAAATTAGATGGAAAGGAAGCAAAGAGCAGGACAGCATCAGAGTCAAACATCTGGAGGCTTCTCAGTGCCAGTCACAGGAAGGAACCCCTCCATCTGCTCCCCTCACAGAGCCAGGATCTTGTGCTTTGGGGTCTGGCTGTGACAGAGCCAGTATCACCCCAGAGCTTTGAGCAGGGCTATCCCACATGCTCAGGTCCCACAAGTCTTGGCCATCCCACACCGAGCACTGCAGCCCCAGCTCTGACATGACAGAAAGGACTTGTAGGTCAATCACCTTGTTTTAAAGGAGACAGGAGATGGACCAACCCATCCTCCAACCACCCTCAACCAACCCATCTCCTGACCAGAGCCAAACCCAACAAACTCCCTGCTCCAGAGCCGCACAGACGGAGGGACGAGGAGTCCAGAGAGAGCACAGGAGGTGCTGGGATTTTTTTTTTCTTCTCCCCCTTCCCTTCTCCCTCCCTCCCCTGCCTTGTACGTGGCTGAGCCTCCTGCTCTCCCACAACGGCTGCCAAAATACAGCGAGACAGGGTATAATTACAGACACTTACTGTGGCCATTACACCACCAGCACGGTCTGCGCAAAGTGACACACGACCCGTCAACTCCTTATTCACGCCATTAAGGGGACTCATTAGCATCTTCGCTCAGAAGCAAAATTACCCTCACTGCTCATTTCAAGATGTCATAAATTTTAATTTAGGACCCAAAGATAGCACAATGGGAGCTTAGCTGGCTCTCTCTGGCAGTCGCTGGCTGGCTGAGGGAGGTGGAGGTGGTGGGAGGGAGGTGATGGTGTTGGAGTCGGGGTGGGGGTTGGGGGGGAGGAAAGAGAAATGAAAGGGCTGGCTTGATAAAAGATGGTGGGGTTTTAAGGAGCAAAGATGGGGAAGGAGGGAAGAGAAGATGAGGCCTGAAGCCTAGTAAATGGTCTGCCCCATTGGAGGCAATGGAGGAGGAGGAGGAGGGAGCCTGCTGAGGGATAAGTGGTTCGCCAGGAGTGGGAGAACAGGGGCAGCACTGGATCCTGCCAAGGCACAGCGTACAACAGACCCTGAGTTTTGAGCCACCAGCACTGCTCAGAGTCCCAGTTCGGTCCATCTGAATCCTCTTCCCCATGAGGATGCCCTGACACAGCAGCATCACGCAGGGCTCAGCGCTGGCCACATTCTGCCAGGAGATCTCCCCCACCACCCAGAGGGATGTCAGGCAGAGGGCTCTGGCTCCTGGGATAGAAAGCAGAGACTGGACAGACAGAAACCCAGGGATGTGATGCTGCAGCTGCAGAGAATAAATCCCCACGTGGGGATGCTCTTCACACCCACGATGGACCCTTTACTTTAGAAGCACATTAACAGTTGATACAACCCATCTCAAGCAATCCTGTTACCACCAGTCCATATGAGCAGTGGCAAAGCTCAATCCACAGGGCTTAGCTCAGCCCCTGGATCCCAATTCACCTATCCCCTGCCCCAAACATCCAGCTCCATATTCTACCCCACTGGGACCTGCTGGGCTGGGATGTTTGCAGCCTGTGGCTCTGCAGCAGGGTGGAAAAGTGCTGTAGCCTCCCACAGAAAGGTTGCTTTGATTCTAGAGTAGAAGTAGGTTCACCTGCACAGGGCACGTGGGAGATCATAGAGCAACTTCTGTGACCAACCTTCCAGCCCAGCTGTCCTGCTGGGATAACTTCCCTGTGCTCTCCCTGATGAGTTTTTGCCAGGAGATGTCCCTGTGTGGGTGACTGCATGCACCCCTTCCCTCCCACCCCAGCCCATGGGTGCTGAACCCTTCACGACAAAGGAGGGACACCCCTCCTCTCCCTGCAGATGCTGCCTGGGCTAAACACAATTACAACCTTCTTAAACTTTACCAGCTACCAGGCTCTGTGATTAATGAGTTCCAATGTCCACAGCTCTAAAAAACAGGGAAGAGGGGTGGGAATTAGAAGCAGCTCCATTTACAGGCGGCTGAGGGACTCTGGTCCACTCCTGTGCTATAAGAACATATATTCAGAAAGGTTATGTTAATTTCTAATGTACAAGACTGTAATTAATTTCTGGGGCTGGCTGGATTAACACAGAGTGTAAATTCCAGCCTCAGCTTGGGCTGCAGATAAACTGACACCACTGAGGGCTGGGGCTGCTGGGCTCCCCAGGGCAGGGAGCAGCATTGTGTTGAGGCCACAGTTCTTGGTGGCTTCTGGGGACACCATGTCCCCATGTGCAGGGCCAACAAGAGCCCCTTTACCAGCCCCAGGACCAGGGTTGGAGTTGTCACAGAGGATCTGGCCACCCCTGTACCACATCCAGCATTCGAGATGCTGAAGCATCCTAAACCACTTTGAAAAGATAAAAATCCAAACCAATCCCTCCAATGGCCTTTGGAGAGACTGCAAGGAAAGGGTCTGGGCCCAGCAGGCTGGGATCATGTGGCCTGGAAATACAGTAAGTTTTTAAAGGGAAGAAAAGGCTCCATTATTCTCCCATTAAACTCTCCCCAGCTCTCCCCCTCTCTCCCTTCCCTCTGTCAGTCTTTCGTTCGCTCACTGACTTCCCCCAGCCTCTCCGAAGACAGATCGTTCCCTTAATCACTCTGGAAAAGAACCCCAAGCCGATATAATATTATAATTAATTAATTCACTAAAAAGGTATTAAATTTCTTTTCCCCCCTGTGGATATTATCTGAATTCATTGACCTTTAGAAAAATCACCCTCTAATTGTAACCAGGTTCAAGTGCATTTCCAGCCTGTCCCTTTTACATTAATAATATCTTCCAGGACTCCACTATGCTGCTTAAATATTGTATAAATTTCACTGCCCCCTCAAAAAAAGGAGAGAGAGAGAGAGAGAGAGAAAGGCATGAAATGAAAACTCTGAGCTGATTAAACCAGCTCTGGAGCGTGGGGGGGGGAAGAGGTAAAAGGACTCTGTGGTGGCTTGAGAGATGGACAAACCCACAGCGGGACCTCGAAGGGGCTTGAGATGAGCACTCCTGTATTCCCAAAGTCTCTGCCATTGCCAGCTCCTGGCTGGGAAGAAAACCCCAGGATTGGGAAGCTGGGGTGCTCCCAAGCAGAGCATCCTTGGGGAAAAACAGATTGCCAAGAGTTTTGGGGTGTAGCTTGGTGGGAGAAGGGGTCCTGGCACGCCTGTGGCAACCCCTTTGGGGTGTCTGTGTCTCTGATCTCAGCAAGACCATGCTCAAGCAAGCAGCCAGCCAGCAATTGCTCCAGCATCCGGCACTATAAATTCAGTGTCAGGCATGGAAAATCCAGCTGGGCTGCTGCCGTCAAGTCTGTGGGGTATCCTGGGCCAAAGCTCACCCTGGCAGGAGTCCCAGCCCTGCCAGAAGTCTCAGGGCCAGCAGAGCAGGGCTATTTGGCTCTGGTGAAGGCTTGGGGGTGCAGATTCCTGCTGCTTTACCCACCATTTGGGAGGCAGAGCTCACCCTCTCCCATCATCCCAGCTTGTCACAGCCAAATTTGGCGTGTGGGGGTGTGTACAGCCAGCCAGGAGTTGGGGTTGTGCTCCACAGGGCTTCAGCCTGGAGTTTGCATCCTGTGAGGAAGGGGCTGCTCTGGCATCACTTCTCTGCCCTGCCACCTGTACTGCAGGGGCTCAGCAGCAAGGGCCAAGCCACCTCCCCTCTATCACCCTTTCCATCCTCACCTGGGTGCTGGGGAAACTGAGGCACAGCCCCTCTCTATGTCCTTCTCTATGAGGGAGCAGCTCTCTACCTGCGCCTCATTTTCCTCTTCCTGGGGCTTTTTCCCCAAACACATCTCTACCCCTCTTCCCAGCCAGGGAGCCCCCATCCTTCAGCCCCTCTGAAGGATGCACACAGAGCTGCTCCAGCCGAGGCACCAGAAAGCCAAACAGTGATAAAAAAACGTCTGTGAGGGCTCCACACACAGTCCAAAGGGCTCCCTGACCCCAGAGCTTTAAGAGCCGCTGACAGAGAAACAACAGGCAAATACATCCAGGGAGTAACCCTTCCAAGCCAGGGACTCACCCAGGGACCAACCTAGCCCCTTCTCTTTGGAAGCAATTTCTGGACAGGCATCAGAGGGTTTTTTCCAGTCTCTCCCTCTTTATTACATGCAAAGATTTACTTGCAAAGAGCTGTTTCAGTTTCTCAAAGCCAAGGCAGCTCTGCTGCCTATATCCCCACCTGAAAAAGCCATCCCTTCCTCCTGACCTCATCCCAACCGTTGCCACAACAACCCCTAGCGACATCACCAGCAGAGGATTAGGGCTTCAGGTGGGGACAGAGCAGCAAGGAGAAGCCCAAGCACTCAAACTCGTGGAAGGAGCTTGGTGAGAGCCAGAAAGGAAATGAAGGGAGACAGGGAGAAGGAAAATGCAGCAGTGAGACAGGGGGATGGCTTCCAGATTACAAGTCCAGGCAGTCCCACACTGGGGATGCTACAAGCAGTATTGGGATATGCTGGGCCCAGAGAGCCCAAGGCTTGGGCTGGAGCCATCTCCCACTCCTCTTGCTGCCTCTGCATGGCTCTTGGCTGCAGGGAAGGACTGCCTTGCTGGGGTGAGCATCTTCCTCGTGGTCCTGAGTGCTGGGTTGGCTTGTGCTCGCTCCTCCTTCTTCAGGATCGAGCCCATCTGTTTTACTGAAGGTGTTTTTCCCTCCCCAGTGAAGGTTTCTGTAGAAAATTCTCCAGGACTTGAGAAACGACTTGCCAACAGCATCTTTAGGGGGGGGATTTCAGACACATCTGTACAGTGGTTCCTAAAGGATGGTGCTGGGGGTGTCACAGCTCTCTTTGTGCAGATCTCTGCTTGCAGACAACTCCAGTCTGACAAAAAACCCCAACAGCCCCAGCCCTAACACCTTTTACACGAAGCAGCCCAGGCTGCATCCCCCCAGGGAGTGTGACACACACGGCTCTGCCTCCTGGCACCATGTGTCAGAGGGTTTCCATCCTGTCCCAGCTGGGTGCAGGTGCTTGCTCGGTGCTTGTTGCCCCCTCTCGAATAGACCCTGCCTGCAGCCCCTCTGCTCATCTCCATCCAGCCCACTTCACCACCCAGGGATTCCTCTCTACTCTGCCCTCGTGAGGTCCCACCTGGAGTACTGTGTCCAGATCTGGGGCCCCCAATACAAGAAGGATGTAGAACTGTTGGAGAGGGGTCAGAGGAGCCACAAGGATGATTAGAGGGCTGGAGTACCTGCCCTACAAGGAGAGGCTGAGGGAGCTGGGCTGGGTCAGCCTGGAGAAGAGAAGGCTGTGGGGGGACCTCATTGCAGCCTGCCAGTGCCTGAAGGGAGCAGAGGAACAGGAGGGGAATCAACTTTTTAAAAGGGCAGAGATTGGCAGGACAAGGGGGAATGGTTTAAAGCTGAAGGAGGGAAGGTTTAGATTGAATATTAGGGGGAAGTTTTTTACAGAAAGAGTGGTGAGGGGCTGGAACAGGCTGCCCAGAGAGGGGGTGGGTGCCCCGTGTCTGGAAGTGTTGAAGACCAGGTTGGATGGGGCCCTGGGCAACCTTGTGTAGCTCCAGGCCTGAGGTTGGTGTCCCTGCCTGTGGCAGGGGGGTTGGAGCTCTGTGACCCTTGGGGTCCCTCCCAACCCAGACCATTCTATGATTCCTCCCAGCTTTCACTGGCACTTCATGCAACGGGACGATAAAACACTCATCAGGTTGGTTTGTGGGGGGTGCTGAGCACCCAGCCTTGCAGAGAGCAGCAGCTGCCCAGCCCCTCTGCCTGCAGCCTCTTTGTTTTTAGGACCCCGGGTTTACCAAAGCCAACTCAAAGAGGCAGATGGGGCAGCGATCCCCGTGGAGGGGATGTGGGTGGCAGGCTGGGAGCACAAGGAGGAGATGCTCTTGCTTGCAGAGAGCACCAGCCCCAGCACAGCACGCTGAGCTAAGGACTCAGTGATCTTAAAGGTCTTTACGAACCGAGATGAGTCCGTGAGCTGTGGGGACAGGCAAACCCCCCGGCGGGGGGCTGCCCTTTGTACAGGGGGTTCGTACATCCCGGAGCTGGAGCCCGAAGCTGCAGCAGTGCCCCGAGCTGGGCTCTCTCCGCTCCCTGCGAGCGAGTCCCGGGCACCGGGACCCGGCGGCGAGGGCAGCCGGGGATGCGCATCCTTGGCCGGGCGAGGCTGGGCCGGCTCCCCCCCGCGGCAGCCCCGGGTTCTCCGGTAACGGTCTGGCTCTCTCTTGTGGCTGCTCAGCCCCGGTGCAGCCTCGCTGCTCCCGTCCCAGCCCATGGAAACACGCGCCTGGCCCGGGAGTCCCGTCCACCCCCCCATCCTCCCAACCCCCCTACCCCCGCGGGGAGCAGCCGCTACCGACCCCGCTCTGGTTCGCACCCTTCTGCCTCCTCCTCCTCCCCAAAAAGAGCCACCAAGTTCCATGGGACAATAGGAAAAAGGGCCACAGACTGCGAGAGCACATCACGGGGCGGGGGGGGGGGGGTGGGGAGGGCGGGGGGGAGAGGACACTGAGGCAAGGACCCCCCAGGTGCAGCACCCCAGATCTCCCTTGTGTGATGGCAAAGGGGCTGCACACCAACCACTCAGTCCCATCCATCCAGGCATCCATCCGGGCATCCCTACAGGCAGAGCCCAGCCCCAGCTCATCACACCCACTCCAGCCCCAACCAGCACTCCCTCCCTTTTATATCCCACTCGGAGCCTCGACACCGAGTTCTCCTTTCCGTGGGTGGCTCACAGACTGTAATTAAGAGCCCTTCTCCCTCCTGCCCCAGCTCCCATCTCCAGCAGCTGCCGTTAAAGGAAGGAAACCCCCTTTCGTCCTCTCTCTCCTTTATCATTCCCACCCCCCTTACCCCCCTTTCCTCTCTCCCTTCTGAACATAAAGGGATGACAGTGCTCCAAGCCAGGGTCTTTTGCATTTCTGAGTTGGTTCTGTTAATTGGAAGGAGGGTTAAGAATCTGCAAGGTCGTTTCAATCTACATCTGACCTTCAGAGTAATCCTCTATGCCAACACCAGAGCATGTCATTAAAATGAGGCCCTCTACCATATCCCAGCATCCCTTTATTCTCTCCTTGTGCACATTAATTGCTCATAAGTTGATTTGATCTCCCTATTCTGCAAGAAGTAAATTGCCCTCTTATTTCGCCATTTTCATCCTGTTTTCTTAATTAGGCCCTTAAAAATCTCTAGGGCCTCAGCCAGGCCGCAGGCCTCATCCTGGGAATAAATTTTGATCTCAGCCTGATAAAGAGTGAGCAAACCCAGAGATTGAACAATGTCATTCTCTTCCCCCCCCCCCCCACTCCCTCCCCTTTCCCTCCCCTCCACGCTATTCTCTTGACATGAAAAGGCTATCAGTTTTTCTCTGTGTTAATATAGGAAATAATTCACACTTCAGGCAGTGTTCTCTATTTAGTGCTCACACTCCCCAGATAAATCAAATCAGGGAGGTGGTTTTTTTTTTTTTTAAAGTGTCTGAAACTACTTACTCTTACTCTTGCCCCCCTCCCCTCTTCCAGCCCCCTTCCTGCTCCTTTTTTCTCCCTCTTTCTTTTAATAAAGTTTCCAAGATGAGCCCCTGTGATTTTTTTTTTCCCATCCTGGAAAGTCTATTTTAAGGTGGAATTTCTTCCTCCCCTCTTGTGTGTTTAACACCATCAAAGCAGGGGGGGACACACAGCAGGAACCTGGCACGTAGCTCTGCACACATAGAGGAGCACAGGCAAGGGCTGCGAATGTGGCATGTGATGAGTTTTGCCTGGCAGGTTCTCAGCTCTCAGCTCAACAGAAGACTTTACACATGTCTTTTTATGCTGGGATCTCCAGCACACAAGAGGCTTGCAAAAAGGAGATGGAGACTACTCTACCCCAAAGCCTGTCCATAAAGGTGGCCATGCCCCCTAAGGGGTTTTGGAGCACCCATGGGTGATGCTAAGCCAGCCCCCAGCAGTGAGGAGGGGGTAGCAAACCCCTGCCTACCTGGTCCAGGGAACCCACAACAGATGGAAACACACCTGAACTCCTGGGAGGACAGGACAGGACAGGACAGGACAGGACAGGACAGGACAGGACAGGACAGGACAGGACAGGACAGGACAGGACAGGACAGGACAGGACAGGACAGGACAGGACAGGACAGGACAGGACAGGACAGGACAGGACAGGACACTCATGCCTACCACACTCCATCCTGGGCACACAACTCCTTCCAGCTCTACTCCCAGGGGCCTTGGGACTATTATTAATTAAGGGGCCAAGCCTGGTTCCAATTAAGCAATCAGCAGATGGGTCAGCACCTCACAAGTCCCAGCTGTGCTCAGCAGAGCTGTGGACCTCCCTGAAGTACCCAGCTGCAGGGTTGGCACAGGGAGAGGAGCCCAAAAATCCCAAACCACACTGGGACCTACTGAAGGAGAGGAACAACGGTTCTTTCCCCCCTCTACTTTCCTCAGCTCTACCAGCATTCACCTTCAAACACACTGAACATCCAGCAGCAGCTCCCAAACCAGAGGAGCCAGGATTGAAACATACCTGGCCTGAAACCTCCTCAGGGAGCCCACAAGCAGACCCCTGGGGCTCAGGGCTTTCCTTTTCTAGGGAACCCTCCTAATAGTTCCCTTTTGGAAACCAGGCTTTCCAAAAAACCTTCCCAAAATCAACAACCAAACCCCAAACCAAGCCCCTGGGTATCTCCTCAAATCCAGAGCATCTCCCCTACAAGACAGGGATGCTGCTGCAGCCCAACCTTTGGGCACCACTGGGAGAAAGCAGCTCTGGGTGCTTAGAGAACCATGAACTTCCCCCCCCCCCCCCCTTCTCCAGGACAAGAAGAAACAGCCCATGCTGCAAAGCTCCAGGACGTTGTAAATAAATATATTTTAATGATTCTTCTTCCATTCCAGTTCATTCTTTTATACATTTATTTATAAAACAGTAGTAAAATTTTTTAATCAGAGCACAGTGCATTAAAAAAAAAAAAAAGAAAAATAAAACAAACAAAACCCCCAAAAGATTTAAAAATAAAAATATAATAAATCCACAATTGTTTGCTCATGGCTGGGAGAGACACTGTGTCTCCTGCTGAGCACAGATGGTGCTCTGCTGGTGCCAGAAGGGGGGCACAGGGTGGGCACACACCCCAGGCCAGCCCCACACACGTTATGTACCACCAGAGAGGGTCTGGCACAACTTTACAGCCAGGAGAATCCCAAGTGAGCAGGGATTTCATGTGGCTGCCCTGAAGTGCAGCCCCTCTGGTGTGTGAAGATCCGTGGATCGCCCATGTTTATAGGCACCCAGCACAGCGTGCGGGGTGCTGCCACCCTGCCAGGGGGATTATTCTCTTTACAGGCACTAACAGCAGTGCATGAAGGATGCCAAGGCCTCCTGGGGGGTCAGACAGCCCCAAACCTGCTAGCACACAGAGCAGCATCCCTCGCCCAGCACCCCGATGTCCCCTCCATTCCCTTCTCTGCACCCGTGCAGGGCAGTGGCCAGACCCTGCCCTGTCCCAGCGCTCCAGCACACCTCCCACACATTCTCCCTCTCCCTTCCCCTCTCTCCTCCCCATCTTTCGTACTTCCTCACACCCTCACATCCAGCAGGCACCTCTCTGGGGCAGGGAGGCGCCGTGGCTGTTCCCCACCTCACAATCCCAAATCCAGCCACCACAGAGCGAGCTTTTCCCTACTAGGCTGGGCTTTCCCACCACAGTCCCAATCCTGTGACATCCTTGGTCCAGGATGGGATGTGACCCAGCAACCCCCATCCCCGCATGGACTCCTGCCCATCCAGCAACAGCTGCCACAGCCTTGGGGGGGATGGGGGAGGGTGATGCTGTGTCCATCTCTCCCCAGCCCCCCTGTGCTCCCCTTCACACTTTACAACAAATCTATGCTGTATTTTCCCTGTGAACAGCATCCCCCTTCCCTGCCCAGCTCCCACCCTGCCACCAGGCGTGCTGACCATGTCACCCAGCTGTCCTGGCTGGGCAACGAGCTGGTGACACTGGGAGAAGAAATAAACCCCACCATCTAAAGGCAGAGGGGTGGCTCAGGTTTGGCAATGGGTACAAAGCATCACTTGGTCCCCAAGCCACAGCCCGGACCTCCACACCCAGCTATGGGGCAGAACATCTGCTTTGAACAAGTACACCCCCAAAAAGTGCAAACCCCCTTTATCCTTCCACCTGAAGAGCCAAGGCTTGGTGTTACAAGGCAGAGGCACCTCTGCAGGGATGTCTCAAAGGAGGCTGAAGATGCAGACGTTGTCCAGAAGCCAGAGCAGTTCTGGGGTGGTGGGGTGCTGTCAAACACCAGGAGGGTCCCCCTGGCAGGGTGGTGGGGGTCACAGCGGGGGGAGGTTGACCAAGCATCAAACCCCCTGTCCTCCCTGTTTGGAAAACCTTTGATGCCAACCTGAATTCATAGCCTCAGACCCAGCTCACTCAGACAACTCCTCGGGTGCTCCATGAATGAACTTACTCCAATGAAGCACCTCTTCTCCCTCCAGCCTTGCGACATGCAGAGACTGTGGGTGCTCCTGGGAAAGGAGGAACTGTGAGGGACGTGGCACACTGTGAAGCATCCACTGGGGCTCAGAGATGTGGGAAGACTCCTTGGGGACGTGGGCTCCTGGAGCAGGGTGGCAAAGAGGCAGCAAGCCAGACAAAAAAAGCTCTGAGCATCATCCCTCTCCTCCCAGGGACTCAAAGGATCCTGCCCGCTCTGGCTCTGAGCCAGCGCCCTATGGAACGGGCATGGGCTGGGAGGGTTTGGATTATGGGCTGGTTTTCTTTTTTACTGAAAGGCAAAAGCAGCTGAGATCACTCTCCCAGGCTGGGGAATCTGCAGTCAGGCCAACGCCACGGCAAGCCAAGGAGGTCCGCTCCTGCTCCTAGCAAAAGAAAAGCTTGCGAAAGACACAGCGGTACCCGGCGAGCCTGGATCCGAGCCCCCCGTTGCATAGAGAAAAGGTACTCCTACGTAGATTCAAGTGCGTGGCAGGACGGGCTCCTCCTGTGAGGAGAGTGCCCTGTGACTTCAACTAACCAAACTCGAAGGTCCAGTCCTCGCCCCAAGCGTCGGAGCAGCTCTTCGTCACAGCATGTCTGCATCCTCCATGCTGAAGCTGCTCCGGCGACTGCTGGCCTTGGAGGCCTCTGGGGACATGGCTGAGAACAAGGGGTCGGAGGCCAGGGGCAGCATGGTGTCCTGCATCAGCATCAAGTCCAGCTCCTTCTTGGATAAGGATGGGAAGGAAGCGCTTTGGCCAGGCTCCAGGCTGTCCGGGAAGCCCTGGGAGCCATCATCGAAGCTCAGGCTGTGGGTAAAGTCCAGCTGGTGATAAGGAGACTGGGGTGGTGGAGGCAACGTTGGCTGCAGCTGCGATTCGGGGTCCGGAGGTGGAAGCAGTGGCTCCAGTGTCCCCTCGTCCCCGCTGGCTTCTTGCTTGACCACCTGCTCAGCCAGCTCTGCCACGTTGACGCCCGAGGGTGAGAAGGTGGGCAGCCCATGGACACGTGCCTGCATCTCTAGCTCCTGCCAAAAGAGCACAGGAGGTGTTTGGTGGGGACATCACGCATGGGGAGGTGGCACATGGGCATTCATGGAGGCGACAGGGACAGAGGGACGGAGGAGCTCACAGGGAAGGAGCCCAGAGAAGAGGTGAAGGATGGAAAACGATGACCTATGCAAAGCTCAACTCGCTGTGGTGACCTAAACCTCAGACATCCAGTTTGTCTGAAGACTTTGTTCCTGGTGACTTGACAGCCCCTGCCCATCCCCTCGGCAGGGTAGGACTGAGCTGCTCATGGGCTGGAGCAAAGCACAGGGAAGCTCACCTGGATGCGGAGCAGCAGTTGCTTATTCGTCATCTCCAGCCGCCGCGAGTGATTCTCCAGGTCTCGTGACCTCTGCAAATCCTTCTGCATCCTCTTGATGTAGTCCACAGACGCCTTCAGGATTGTCCCTTTGTTCCAGCGCACGTCTCTGCCGTGCAGGATGGAAAAAGAGACTGCCAACTGTGTGCCAGCAACGCATCTCCTTACCCCTGCTCCAGCAAAGAGCCCAATCCCCAAGTATCCCCTGATCCAGGGCTGAGCATCCAAGCAAGCCCATGGGACCTGCAGTTATCCCAGCCCCACAGAAACCATTGATACCTACAGGTCGTTGGCCTTGGGGATCAGCATCCCCAACTCTTTGATGCGGTCATTGATGTTGAACCTTCGCCGTCTCTCAACTGCAAGGTGAGAAGAGATGGAAGGAGGTGAGGAGGAGGCAGGAGCAAGAAAGATGCGATGGCCTGAAGCTCCCACTGGCCACGCTGCCACTCCCAGGGCTGGGAGCCACCATTGTACCCCAGCCAGATCCTCTGGAGTCAGGGAGCTCAGGATAAGAAAGCTCTTGGGCCAACCCTTTGCACCTTGCTCTGCTTCATCGCCCTGGCAGGTCTGACCTTCCCCCAGTGCTAAGGAGAAGGGCTCTCCTGCACCATGGGCAATTTGCAGAGCTTGGAAAGAGGGAGCCAAGGCAGGGGGCTGGGGGGGTATTTCTTGAGGTGGGATGAGATAGGAAGGGGACCCAGCTCAGGGAGAGGGGAAGGAGGATGGAGAGCCACAGGGAAAGGACTGCAGGGGTGGGAGAGGAAAGGGTGTGCCACCCTTAGACAGCCAGCACCACACTCACTCAGGTTGTGATTGTCTTTCTTCTGGCGCTCCTTGGCCAGGGCTCGGCTCTCAGCATCTGCAACAGAGACCCGCAGTGTCACCCAGAGGGGACAAGGCTGCATCTCACCCTACCAGCATCCCAGCGGTTGGCATCAGAGCACCCCAGCATCCCCCCCAAAGCTGCCTTCCTCACCCACAGGGACAGAGCAGCCCTGGACACCTTTGGTGCTCGCTGTCACCCCCGCCAGCTCTGGGGCCGAGGACGTACCTGTCAGCTCTCTCTTCTGGGTGAGGTCAGCAGGGCAGGAGCTGCTGGTGACACCTACGAGAGAGGCTGTCACCTGGGGGTCCCCGCTATAGACATTCATGTGACTGCTGGACATCGGCAGCTGGAAACCAGAGGGACAGGCGGGTTAGCTCCATCCGGGGCCAAGGGACTGGGGCTCAAGCCCAGCTGCTTGGCCTCTGGGACGCGAGCGCGTAGCCCAGGCAGGAGTAATTGTCTTCCCGGGCCTTTAAACCAGCTATAATCAGAGCAGCAAAGGAAACAGGACTTCAAAGGGCCCAGCTGATCCCCTCCCACAGCCAGCATCTAAAACAGGGCAGATGAATCACATGTGAGAAGGGCCCGGGGAGGATGAATCCCACTGGGACGCAGAAGCTGCCATACGGATCCGACCTGACCTGGTGCCTGGGGAGACAGTGGCACTGCAAGCAAGCTTCTGGCTGGGAAACCACTCCCAGCACCAACAGCTCCCCATGCTACAGCGGACGCTGGTCCCTCCCTGTGCCCCTCTATGACTCTTTATAAGGGCTCCCAACTGTCATTAAAGTGGAGAAGAAGCTGAAGAACTGGCTCTTGCAGTTGGAAAAGGGAGATCTCCCTTCCCCCAGCCCCAGGGACAAGGCTGGGTTGGACTGGCACCTGGGCATCGCTGCAGGGACGTGGCAGGACAGGTCCCCTCTGTGCCACCTCTGTCCCTGCAAGCACAGGGCTAAGGGACCCCCAGGCCACCCTCCTTCCTGTGGTCCAGGCTCTAACCTCTTCCTAGCACGCATCAGAGACTCACCGTGTTGGGCATGTGGACTTCAGGGTTCATATAGCCCAAAACATCATCCAGGCGCATGATGTCATCAATGACCTCATCGAACTGCAGGGAAAAGAGGTAAGGTACCAGTGGGCTTCTTTTGTCCCTTTCCAGCACCTTTGCTTTCCCTAGCAGCTCGGTGGCATCTCCTCACCTCCCGTTCGGGGTTGGAGCCGATGTTAAGCATGGCCATGGGGCTGTTAGGCGCGCTGTTGCCTGCTGATGAGGACATGACGTGGCTGGGCCGGACACCAGGAGATGCTGCAGGGGGTGGCTTGGGAGAGTGGCTGGCGGGGCTGACATGGGCAGCAAACTTGTTCCCATAGGTTTCGGAAAGATAAGCCTGAACCTTCTTGTCCCGCGACTTCTGCAGGTGGTACGTGGTGGGGTTCTCCAGGTAGGACTGAACCTACAAGGAGAGAGACCATAAGGGATCTCCCACAGCCCCTCAGCCCCAGGGGTAGCAGGGACACCCCCAGTACTGTACCTTGAGGACCTCTCCGGGCACGGGTGGGGGTGATTGGTAGTGGACGGGGGTGTTGATGGCCGGGGTGGAGGTCACTGGCATCCGCTGCTGCTGCATGTAGTTCATCATCATCTGCTGCTGCACACGCTCCCTCTCAGCCTCCTGCTGCGCTTGCTGCTTCATCAGCTCCATCCGCAGGCCAATGCGGGACGCCATGGTGGACTGGGGTGGGGGTGGGATGCAGGTGCCCACCAGGCAGAGAGATGACCCTGAGAAGAAGACACAGGACATAACAAACAGCCTATTTTCCAACAGGGAAACTGAGGCACGGGGAGGAAGGAGACACCAGCTGGTGATTAAGCCAGGATGATCGTCACAATGCCAGACAGAGCAATCTCCTGCCACACCGCCCCTCTCCTTGGGGACAGCAGGGCATGCTGCAGGGTGGGGAGGGGGGACACACAGGGAGGGCAGGAAGCAGCTGGAACTCTGTGCCCAGCAACCATACACTCACGTACCACCGGGTTCAGCTGGAGCGTGCTTTGAGCCACCAACTTCCGAAACACTGGAGAGAAGTGTGAGGAAGGGCCAGGAAAACCCAAGAGTGCGGGAGCAGAGCGAAAGGGAAAGAGAAAGTAAGGGAAGAGCAGGAAGAAAAGGCCAGCGAGTGCCAGGAGCCAGAGGCAGGGTTTAACCCTCAGCCCCGCCGCCCCGAAATCTCAGCTCCGGTGCTGAGCGAACAACGCAGCTTCTGTGCGGGGCCGGCACGCAAGCACGGAGGCGGGGAGGGGGGAAGGCGTGCAAGGCCCCTGCACCGCACAGACCGGCCCTTGTTTCCCCATACAAAGGGGATGGCGGCCCGTGGAAGGGGTGGGAAGAGGATGCCGGGGTGAGGGGAGCTGCCTGAGGATGGTGGCTTTCCACAGGGCTGGTTTCCCCACGCGGGGCTGGGATGAGGATGCAGAAGATGCTGTGCGGGATGATGGGGGTCTGGACCACAGCATCCGCAGGGTGGGAGCGAAAGCAGAGAGGGAGAGGACCCAAAACAAACGCTGCCAGGAGAACAGGCAGGAGCCAAACTCCTGGGGTTTGCTCTGTGGCAGCGTAACTGGACAAATCTGGAGGGTTTTGCTATTTCAATACAATGTGTAATTGCAGACAAAGGGGATACACAGCAGATACAGCACACCGGGGTTTCGGTGAGGCATCCGATACACAGTGCCACGCGATATCCTAAGGGGGAAATTAAATCAAGCCAGCATGGACAGAAACACGATTACATGGATCAAGAGCCAGCTATTGAACGGCAAGAGGAAGGTAATTAATTAGACACGGTGGCCTGTCTGAAGGGGGATGGGAGAAGAGCGAGCCTGGGACAGTTATCAATTGGAGCTTCGTTAAGACGGCTGTCACAACTGGCCTTAGAGGATGGCACTGGGGGATGTCTGAGATGAGCAACAGCAGAGCCCTGGAAAAGGACCCAGCGATGGCAGGGACAGCCCGCAGCGGGTAACACACAACTGAACAGGGATAAACCACAGCTAGTGCACGTGGGGCATGTAATCACCCCAGATATTAAGAGCACGGTGAGAGGAAAAGCCTCTGAGAGCGATGAGGAGATGGGATGAGGCATCACAGCATGGAGGGGCTGGCCATGCTTTGCAAACCCAGCTCACGGCTGGGGTGGGATGGGCAGAGGTGCAGGGTTCACACAAGACAGCCATTTTTGGGGGGCTTCCAGCATCACTGGAGAAGAGGAAAGGGATCTCAAGCCATGCAAAGGAATCTTTGCTGTCAGCCCCCTGTGCCTGCAAGCCTGTGGCATTGCTACAGAACAGCACAAGCAGCAGCGGCACGGCTGAGGAACCCCAGAGGGGGGCAGCAAGGGGGATCCCAGCTTGAGGTGGGGGGACAGGATGGAGAGGAAGAAGAAGCCAGAGTAGCTGGTACCTCCAGTGCTGAGGAAACCTGGCGTGGAGGGTGAGGATGGAGCTGCCCCACAGCAGATCTGGGGGGATCCAGGATTTTCTCAGGAAGGGCAGCCAGTACGTGGGAGGCAAGAGGGTGTCACGTGTAGTGTGCTGAGGCGTAGCCACCCCATGGCACGCCACCCACTCACCAGCCCCCTTCCCAAGACACGCTCCCACCACCCTGCCTGGTTGCATAACCCCCCCCCCCCCCCAGCTGGGAGTCAAAATCCCTGCCCTCTCCCTTGGGAAACTCGTGAGAAGGGGAGCTGCCCAGTGTGAGGATGGAGAAGGGTAGCCAGAGCTGGGCCTGTTAAGGAGAGGGAGGAAATTAGGTCAGGTTTAAAATAACCTGCTTGGTTCTGCTTGGCTTCCCCCCGCCCCCCGAAACACCAAGCAGCTTCTGCTTTCACTCTGAGTCAGACCTAGCAGAAGGGCAGCGGGCAGACAGGAGGGATGGAGCCAGCGGTGGGAAAGGATGGGGACCCAGCCAGCACCATGGTGAAGACACCCCACCTCAGGAGACACTTCCCACCCTCCCTTGGTCGAGGGTGGCAGAAATAAAACAGGCAGCACGGCAGCTCCATCCAGGATGCCTGTTATTCCTGGGAAGGTCAAAGACAGGAGCATCCTGGGAAAAGCAGGCGCAGCAGCTGTCCCACTGACAGAGCTGTCCCCATGCCAGGGGCAGCCCCAGCTTGGTTCCTGCCTGGAGGGGACCCCGGTGAGGGTCCTCCCGGGTGTACAGGCAACAGCTTGCCTGGCTCTGATCGGGCAGCGTGGCAGGCCAGGGCATGCCTGGGCATTGGGTGTCCCAGTGGGTGCTGCCAGGGCACCTGCTGCAGCAATGTCCCCATCGGTCACAGAGAGGGAAGGGACAGAGGAGCTGGGATGCTCAGGGCAGGTGATGGAGAAGAGGGGCTGAGGGGCAGGGAAGCAGGAGGGAGCAGGGAAAGGGCTGACAGCCCCAGGCCCTCTCCACACCCCGCCTCCACCTTTCCTGTCCAGGGGGGACAGGGTGGCTTTTCCATGCCCAGAGCAGCATGTACCCCAGCATCCCCAGCCCCTCTGCCCATCATCAACCATCGGCAGAAGCAGCTCTGCAGCCAGGCTGATCCTGACCCTGCTGCAGCCCACTGCTCCGCAGCACAGCCCAAAGCATCAGCCCTGAGTCGATCCAGGAATGCTGGGAAAAGGGATGGATTTCCCAAAGGAAACTCAACCAAAAAGCTGGTGATCCCACTGCCTGCCTCCCTGGGGTGGAAAAGGCTCATCCTACCTTGTCATAGGACCACAACCTAAAGGCAGAGCAGCTCTTGAAGCGGAAACCTCCCTGGATGCTGGAGAGCCATGGGGCTCCAGGCACCAGCCACCCTCCACCACCACACCCTGGACCCACTGCTGGGACAACGCGCAGGGCCGGAGCCAGGGAATTAATCTCCCTTCGAAATACCTCCACCACTACTGAGTGACATAGTTATTTCTGGACCTTTCTTGCCTCTGGGGTGTTATTTCATCAAGAGACCAACTTGCTCTCCCCCCATACTGAGGGGTGGCTCTAGCCAGAGGGTCCCCAGTGGCACCCAGAGCTGCCCTGACCCTCACTCATCCCCCATCCCCACGGGAGCCTTAATCTGGGCTGCTTGATGGAGTTTATAAAGCCACAGACAGTGGCAGGGGGTCGGCTGCTCAGCACTTCATGGAGTGACACTGATGCTGCTGCGTGATGCGCAGGGCCAGGCTGCTGCTGGACCCACTGCAGAGAGTCAGCATGGGATGGTCAGTGCCACCCCGAAGGCACGAAACACTCAGGAGCCGCTCAGCCATCCCCACACCCATACAGCACCCCTCCCCACACCCATACAGCACCTCCTCCCCGAGCGCATCGCTGCACCCAGGTGTGGGTCACAAACAAAAGCTACTTTCCAGATTTAGCCCCTGCAAAATACAGGGTGCAGGGAGGGGGGACAGCATTACCCTGCTGGGGTGTCCCACAGGGAAGCAGCACCCACGCTGCCCATCCTGCCTGCAACCTGTGGGTGCCTGCACCCATACAGAGTAAGCAGTGACACACGTCCCACCCACCCCTTTGAAAAGGGGAGCGATGCTCCACTCAACCCTGGAAACGAAGCTGAGAACCCCCAAACTCATTGCACCAAGGAGCCACCAGCCCAGCCCTGCTCCCTTACGTATGTTTATTTCCCTGGTCGATTCTGGCCAGTTATGAGTGGAAAAATCAATTGGTGGTGACTTAAACTGGCTCCAGCATGGGGAGCAGGGACCCCTCCAGGGGGGAGAAGGGGAATTAGGGTGGGGGCCACATCACCCACCCGCCTGCCCTCCCTCTGCTCTGGGTCACTTCATGGGCAGTGAAAAGGAAAGGGAGAAGAAAGAAGTGAAAACAGCTCTGCTGCTTGCTACCAGCAGCAAGTGCCCGCCAAAGCCTTCCTTCCTCGTTTTTCAAGTGCCATGGGGGGTGGGGAGAGATGCTGGGGCAGCACAGTGCCCCCCAGCCTGCGTAAAGCACCCACCCCTGTTTTGGGGGAGGCAGCAACTGGGTGGGTCCAGACAGAGGGAGCCCAGCGGTGTCTGCTCTGGATAGAGATCTGCTCCGACAGCACCGAGCTGCCAACGCGCTGAGCACCCACCAAGCCACCCCACCATGGGTGCCCACATCCTGGGGACGGGCTCTGCTGCCACCCTGATGCACAGGGAAAGGGGGACAACGGGGTGGGGGTTACCTGGGAGTGGGATGTCAGGGCTGGGGGGGCCTCCGGGTGCCAGGGCCAGAGGTCACAGCTCTTCCGCACTCCTCGCTGGGGCCAGCCCAGCTCCTGCGCCGGCCCCACGTTTCCTCATTTTTAGGACTGTGCTTTTAACACGGCAGCAGCCACGCAGGGTGTGGGGACAGGGTGGGGGGAGGGGACACACACACACACACACACAACGAGGGGGGGAAGTTGCAAAAAACCTCTGAACCTGCTTGTTTTTCTCACTGCGATGCAAGAGTTAGTGATGGAGCTGACAAAAAGCATGGCAGAAATAGATGCAGTCAGCGTCACTAGGCTCTTTGGGGTGCCCCACTGCATCCCCTTGGGAGCTGCTGGGGTGACATCCCTGCCTGACAATACACAGAGGGACAAAAGCCATCCCTTGTCCCCACCAGGGATGTAGAATGCAGGGATACCCCACCTCCCCGTGCGTGGAGGGGATGCAGAGCGAGCATCCGTGTTACACAGCCACAGCGTCCCTTGGGTACCCACAGCTGGTCCCCACCAGGATGGCAACGCCAGTGCCAGCTGGCACCCACCAGGATGGCAACACCAAAGCCAAGAGACAATCAGGATGCCTGTGTGACACCCCACACAGCTGGCACAGTGCCGGGGACCCTCCCACGTCCCCCGTTGTGCAAAGCCACCTACGTCCCTTTGGCATCCACGCTGGGTGTGCCACCGTCCCCTGAGGGCACCGCAGCACCTCTGGGTGCACCCTGAGCAGATCAGGGGAAGCCCCCCCCTTGCCTCATGCCGGGGCCAGCGAGCCGCTGCCGTGCCACCCCGCCAGCAACGCGGCTGGCACCCATCCGCTGCCGCGCAGCTGGGACCGGCCTCTCCATCGGGACACTTGCCCTGACTTGGCAAGGCCACCCCAGGGGTGATTTATGTCATGCCAGCGTACCCACAGTGTCTGGGGTCGGGTAACATTAGCACCCAGCGAGAGGAAGGCATCTTCCTTCATCTTCCTCAGCACACAGAGGAGCGCGGCGCTGCGGCTGGCAGCCCCAGGAAGGGGCAGAGGTACAGGGTCTGAGTGGGGGGATATTCAGAAGGGATCCCTCACCATGAGGGCAGCCAAACCAAAACAGTGGGGCAACCTCCACCCTTGGAGCCCCTGGAGGTGTGGATTGGAGGCTCCAGAGGTCTCATCCAGCCTACACCCCTCTAGGATGAGGACAGGGCGGTGGGAAAAGGGGGATGGGGTGGCTCTATTTCCAACCCTAGAGAACAACATCCCCATCACCCACCCAGCAGGAAGGAGACGGGTCAGGTAGGTGGATAGCCAGAGCCACCCCAGCCCCCTCTGGAGGCACCTTCCCCACACGGTAAGCACGCAGCCCTGAAAGGGAGAAGGAGAAGGCAGAGGGACTTAGCAAATAAAAGCTGGGGTCAGTTGACAACACCAGTGAGAGACTGAGTCACCAGGACTGTTTTTAGCCCCGGCATCTCAGAAACGCGGACCGTGGCGTTGTTAACAGGCACTTGGGTCAGAGGCCAAAAGTTTTCCCTTCCATGCATTAAATGCTGCTTCTGGAAGCAGCCCAGGTATCCAGAACAGTAAAAACATTAATGCCAGTCTTGTATGACAGCAGGACCCTGGCTAAGTGGTCCCCAAACTGCCCAGGTAAGGTTGCCTCGCTGGGGTGGTGGCAGTGAGCCATGGCAGGAGGGGAAGAGCATCGGTGCTCAGCCAGCAGTGAGTGTTCCTTGCCATGGTCACCCTCAGGGCAGGATAACTGTGGTCCATAAAAAAGCCCCCAGGTTCTGGTGATGCCCTGAGAGCCCACCTCAGCGTGGCAGCCACTACAGGGTTAATAACACACAACCTTCTTGCTGCAACACCTCTCCCTCACCCCAAAAAAACCTTGCCTTCACCCAAAAAAAGCCCTGTGCCATCACTCCATTGGGGCACGGTGGGCAAAAGTTGGCACTCACTCAGATGCAGGGCTGGGGGAGAAGTTGGGGGGGACGACCCCTGGGACCTCATCATGGAGGGGCCAGATCCTACCACTCCAAACTGGAGAGAAAGCCCTTCCCACAGGGTGCTTGGCACAGTGGTGAGAGCCCCAATTGAAACATCACTGTCCAACTGACCGCCCGGGGAATTCACAGCCCGCCAGCACAAACAGCCCAAGCTGACAAGTTCCTGCCCTCCCCTCCACCCCCCCAATTAAAAATAAAAGTGTTAACAGGCAGAAGGACGTTCCTCTGGTGAGGATGAGCCAACGGCTGCACAGGGGCCAGGGACGCTCTACGGCTGCAGCCCGGCACCACCCCAGGGGCTGAGTGATTAATCAGCCCCCGTATCGTGTCTGCCTTTCAGCGGGGAGGCGAGGAAAGGAGCAGGGTGACCTTGGAGGGGCCGCAGCAGCAGGGAAGGACAGGCAGCAGCACCACGTCCTGCTCACCTTGGCAAAGGTCGTGTGCTCCCAAGCGCTCGGGAAAGAGCCAGGAATGGGGGCCCCACACACAACCCACGGCCAAAGAGCACACATCCCATCCCAGTCCAAGGTGGTCTGACTCCAAACAGCTCAGCTGCTTGGGGGGGGTGTGAGAGGGTGAGTTTTAATTAGATAACTACCTAAATGAGCAATAAGGGGAGCCAGCAGGATAGCACCATCCCTGACCCCTGGCTTGGCCCCTGTGGAGCAGATGGGGTTGGGAGGCATTGCATGTCCCAAAATCCTAGAAGCCACCCCAGAAAGTGGGGATGTTGAGTTGAACCAGCCCAGCTCACAGTGCTACTCACCATGAGCAGAAGGCACAAGGTGACAGCGGCCACCCTGTGCCCTGCCAGAGCTGGGGGTGCTCCCAGCACCGCCCCCATCCCTCCTCCCACCCTCCCTCCCTCCGTGCTGCTGGAAGGAGGTAATATTTATAAATACACTGCGTCCAGCCCCCAGCACCCAGCCAGGAGGTTTCTCAGAAGGTGGATTTCATGTAACAGTACCATGGCTGCAGCCCCAGCACCGTGGCCGCCCCGTCCATGGGAGCCGCAGCTGTTCCCTGATCCCAAGAATAAACAAGTTTGGGGACAGCCTGTGACCTGTCCTCCCAAATAGCCCCAGAGCTCTCCCCACCACCACCCCAGCCCCAGCAGTACCTCTCATGCCTGGGAAGGGAGCGCCCATCCATCGCTGCTTACCCGCAGAGGAGAGGTTTCTCCTCTCCCTTCTTTTCCCCCCAGGTTGAGCCCGGAACTTTCCTGCTCCGTGAAGGTCAAACTCAGCTCTCAGGAACCCCCGCTGCCAATCCAGCCCCTGCCCTGGCACCGTGCCGGTGCAACGGGTCGGGTTCTCACTACGGGTGCTGCTGCCTCTCCAGCACGAGTCGTGCTGGTTTGACTCTGAAGGAGTCCAGAAGTTTTTCTCCCCCACCGGGCTGGGCTTTCTCCAGGAGAGATCTTTGCCTGCCCAGAGCCTGGAGTGGTCCCCAAGGAGCAGCTGCAGCGCCGAAAGTGGCACCCACCCTGCTGCAAGATAAGGCAGGAGCTGCGGCCAGCCCTGAGCCCGCTGGCACCCAACCTCCCCTCCTCCCACAGGGTTTGCAAGCTGGGAGCAGGGAAACGCTCCCCAAGCACCGGGTGGCTGCAGACTCCACTCTACCAGCCCGGCCCAAGTGCAGCCCCCTCCTCATTTATTCCTAAAAATTCCCCACCCCACACAATCCCCCCCAAAACTTTGGGCAAGCAGCCTGGGGAAGAGGCAGAGCTGCTGCCCTCACTTGTCCCTGAGGCTCCAAAACCTCCCCTGCCCATCCCCAAGCTCATCGCCACCAAGACACCCCAACCTGGACCCTGTCCTGGGGAGCACCCACGGCCCCTCTGCTTGCTCCCAGTGCCTCGTGGTGGGGGCTGAAGTTACCAGGATGGGGTGCCCCCACGGCACTGGTAACTGTGGTACCTGCACAACCTGCGCTGGAGGTTTGGCAGGACCCTGAAAAGAGGATTTACAAGTGAAGCAGAGTCCCTGAATAATGCTCTGCCTGCGGAGGAGAAGGGGCCAAGCTGGGGCAGGGTGATGGGAAACCTTCAGCTTCACAACTGTTTGTAAAAGTAAATCACTTTCCTGGATGTATGGGAAGGGAAAAGAGGGATGGAACTGGCAGGAAAGGATGTTGCCTGGGTGTTACAGGTTTAGCCGGAAAGAAAGTTGTAGCCATTTAACTACAGGAGGGGATTTAAGCAGATGGGAGGGTGTGGGGAGTTAGTTTGGAGTTGAATGCACTTGTAGGAAGAGTGACAAAACCTCAGGGTGTAATTTTTAGGAGGTTCTTTAAAAATAAGCTTGTAGGCACAGCCTGTAGGAACAGAATCACAGAGTTGTAGGGGTTGGAAGGGACCTCGAGAGATCATCGGGTCCAACCCCCCACCGTGGGGCTGGAGCAGGATGTGTTACTGAAAGACCTCCAGCCCTCCCAAGTGACCCTGTCCAGGCAAACTCACCCTATCCAGGCAAACTCACCCACTGCCACTGCAAATCCCCTGCGAGGCATCCCTGTGCCCCCACTCCTGGACCTGTAATGCCTCTCTCCCCAAAACACATCCCAAACTGCAGACAGAGCATCCCCCATTCCCTGGGGGGAAGCTGCCAAGCTCTGCCTCCATCCTACGGACCTACAGCACAACGCAAGCTCCTGGTCATCCTGGAGAGCACAGCATCTCAATCCCTGGGCCATGCAGTGGAACCCTGCCTGCAAATCCACCAGGAAAACCTGCTCAGAGCGAAACCCAAGTGCAAGGCACAACCTTGCAAGGGATCAGGGGAACATCAGGGCTCTTTCTGGGGGCACAAAAGGATGAGTGCCTATCTCCTGCTCCTGCGTGTCCATGAAGACATCATCCTCTTCATCCCTCCAAGCATTACACCGCCAGCACCTTCCCCTGCTTCAGCCAGGAGGATGAAACAATCAGAGCTCACCCCTGAAATCATCAGCTGTGGTGGGGGAGAATGGACCCCAGCTGACTCCACACCAAGCAGCTTGGCAAATCCGGAGCTGCTGCCTTCCTGGGGCTAATGAAGGTGATGCCACCATGGAAAGGCCACCACAGGTTTCCTTCCACCCCACATATCTCACCTCTGCTTTTTTACAGGGCTGTCAAACACCCGGTGCCACGTCCTACAGCCACAAAGTGCCCTGGAAATCTCCCACTGGTCGGGGAATCAGCCACAAAACGGCTGCGATGGGCCAACGCTGGCACCCACTGCAGCCACGGGATGATGCCACCATGCTGCTGCAGGGACATGCCAGCGGTGTGGTGCCACTGCCAGGCTGGGGGCATTGCTGTGCTGAGTTGACTCTGGCAAGATGCTTCCCTCCATCCCCATCCCCAGCCCCACTTTGACCAGGAAGCAGGATAACCCCCTCACAGGGCAGTTAGGAAATAGTTCCCTTTGGTGAGTGCACATCTCTCCCCCCCACCCCAAACCCAAACCCAAACTCCAGGTGTCCCCAGGGACAGAACCCAGAAGTGACAGGGATGTGCCATGCATCGGAGAGCTCTGTGTCACCCCCCCCTTTCCCATCGTCACCCCCCCCCTCCCCATCCACATCCCCAGGAAAGGAGTGAGAAACGGGGATCCACGTCTGGGATCCCCCCTGTGCCAACACAACATCAAGCCTCCAGCATCACCCCCTCCCCCCACAACCCCTGCAGCACCCCATGACACAGGGAGAGCCCCGGGGAGTCAGAAATGTGTTTCAACCCTCAGTACACGTGTTTGGGAGGAGGGGGACACCCCCAGCGTGGCCTCCCCAGCCCCATTTCCCTGCAGAGGCTGTTTCTTTCCCCGCAGGGCTGTGCTGCTCGGGCTCCACAGTCACCCCACCCTCAGCCCTGGAAATGTCCCCCTTGCTCCGATGATTCATCACTTTGTCGCTCAGGCACGCGGGGCTCTTCCCTTTCCCCTTGCACCACCAAAAACCAGCAAACAGGGAAATCTGGGCCCAGCAAAGGCGGTGACAGAGCAGGGAGGGGATGAGGGGGGAGGCCGGGAACACCCACACCGTAAACTCAGCACCGCTGGAGTGTGGAAAAAGAAATAAAATCCCGGCTGGAATCACAAGCTCCATCCCAAAACACCCGGATGCTGAAATCGCCCTGTTGCAGCCAGCCCCACCCCGGAGCGGTTTCCTACTGATAAGAGTGGGAACCAAACCCAGCATCCCTTGGGAAGCAAACCCAGCATCCCTCGGAAAACACTCCGGCTCCCTTCCACGCACCGCCGGGTCACCTCATGTCGCTCACGCTCGCCCACCGCGGCCATCGCCACCCACCCCTATAGCTTAAATCCGGTGGTTTCTCAACTCCAGCACCTCAATTCCCTCCCCAAAAAAAAAAGCTGCCAATATCTCAGCAGGGTTTTCCCTGCCAGAACTCCCCCCCCACAGCAGGTAAGCAACAACCAGCCCCCGCAGCAGGGAGAAACCAGCTCCGCTCCCTCCCATGGGCCTGCGAAGCAGCCGTGCATGAAGCCAAGCAAACATGGCAGGGGAAATCAAAGGGGACGGGGACGCAGGGGGAGGATAAAAATCCCCCAAACTCCACACCTCTGCTGCCCTGCTCCACTCTCTGCCGTTATATAAAAAAATAAATCACTAACTCCCCCCCCCTTCCATGCCCCAAGGGCTGGGAATGCGCAGAAGCAATGCAATCCCTGGAAACAGGCCCTGCTTGTCCGAGGACTTGCACGGGCTTATTTATTTATCTTCCAAGAGCACGACAATAACCACCATCTTTTCTCTCTTTTTCTTTATTTTTTTTTTCCCCCCCCTTTTCTTTTTCTTTCTTAAAGGAAATTTCCCCATCATCTGACTCACTGAAGCTTTAAGAGGACGTTGGGCAGGAGGGCTGGCGTAATCCTTCCTGCTCCGCAATTAATTCGTGAATATAATTGATCTGTAGGTTAAGCACAGCCCCCTCCTACGCCCCCACCGAATTCCTGCTGCCCCTGAGGAGCGAGTTGTAAACTGGATGGGGTGTTGGGGGGTAGGAAAGTTCCTCCCAAGCCGTGTGATGTAGGGTACCCCAACTCTCCCCCTGCCTCTTGCACACCCCAAAAGCATCAGAGTTGCGGGGCAGGCAGCTCATGGGGGAAGACCCACTCTCCTTCCCCCACCCCCACCCCTCCCACCCCCAGACCGGGAGAGATTTATTTGCACCCTGTCCCCGAGGGGTATGTGGAAACCCCCAAACAAACCCAGCGCTCTGGGTGTCAGCACCGAGGACTGGAGCATCCGTGCCTCAGTTTCCCCACGCGTGGGGTACATGTAAAGGGGAAGGGGAGGTGTTATGCCGGTAAAGGCGACCGGGGTAAGTCACCTCCGGCTGCTAGAGAGCCTTTCGGAGGGGACACCGGGCCAAACTACCAGAGACCCCCAACCTAACTCCCCCCTTCCCAGCCCGCAACCGGCAGCTCAAACCCTGCAGCGCCGGGAGAAACCACAACCCCGGCCCTGCCGGAGCCTCCTGTAAGCGAGGGCCGCTCCCGGGGGCGGGAGGGTCGTTATTATTTACACCAAAGAAGGACAAACCCCCCTCCCCCCCCCCCCCTAAAAATAAACCCCAAACAAACCAGCAACCCCGCGGCCGCAAGTCCAGAGCTCCCCGGGATGGGGCAGGAACCGGGGGGGCACCCAACTCTCCCTTCACCCCCGCGACGGGCTCCGACCCGAGTGGGCCCCGCTGCACCCCCAGGAACCCACACCCCCCCCCCCCCCCGCCCCATACCCCGCACCCTCCCGCCCCGCTCCACTCACCCGGGGCTGAAAGAACGGCAAAGGAAAGACACTGGTTCGGTTCGGCTCTGCTCGGCCCGGCCTGGCCCGGCCCGGCCCCGCTGCTCCCGCGCCGAGGGAGGGCAGCACTGCCCGCCCTGCCCGGCCCGGCCCGGCGCCGCACGGCACGGCACGGCACGGCACGGCCCGCTCCGCAGCACGCCGGGAGCTGTAGTCCGGAGCGGGGCAGGGCTCCCCGCGCCTGCCGGGACTTGTAGTCCTCAGTTTCGGCCACAGCAGAAGTTTGGGTTAGGGGGTTTCCCTGCAGAAAATGGGGGTTCCGCCCTCGGAAAGGGCCAGGAGGGTGATGCTGGGGTAGGGGGGGGTGAAGGCAGGGATGTGCCCGGGGGTGTTGTAGCCCCTGCCTCGGGGTTGCACAGCTCCTGGCTGGGGGTCGCGTAGCCCCTCACCCAGGGGTCGTACATCCTGTCATCCAGCAGTCACACAGCCTCTCACCTCGGGGTCATGCAGCCCCTCACCTGGGGGTCGTGTAGCTCCTGGCATGGGGGTCACAGAGCCCCTCACCTGGGGGTTGTGTAGCTCCTGGCATGGGGGTCACACAGCCCTCACCCTGGGGGTCGCATAGCCCCTCACCCCGGGGTCATACATCCTCTCACCCCGGGGTCATGCAGCCCCTCGCACGGTGGTCACACAGCCCCTCACCTGGGAGTCGTGTAGCCCCTCACCCAGGGGTCGTACATCCTGTCATCCAGCAGTCACACATCCTCTCACCCTGGGGTCATGCAGCCCCTACCCCAGTGGTCACACAGCCCCTCACCTGGGGGTCGTGTAGCTCCTGGCACAGGGGTCACACAGCCCTCACTCTGGGGGTCGCGTAGCCCCTCACCCGGGGGTCGTACATCTTGTCATCCAGCAGTCACACATCCTCTCACCTCGGGGTCATGCAGCGCCTCACCCGGTGGTCGTACAGCCCCTTACCTGGGGGTCGCGTAGCTCCTGGCATGGGGGTCACACAGCCCTCACCTGGGGGTCGCGTAGCTCCTGGCATGGGGGTCACACAGCCCTCACGCCGGGGGTCACGTAGCCCTCTACACAGGGGTCGTGCAGCTCCTGGCACTAGTGCCAGAGGCTTCTTGGAGCTGGGGAGGGATAGCAGAGACCTGGAGACATACAGGGTGGTGGGGAGCAGTAGCAGCTCAAGGCACTGGGGGTCTGTCCCCCCTCAGACAGGACCCTCGTGGTCTGGCCGCTGCCAGGGGAAGCTGTGTGGAGGGAACGGAGGTTTTAGTGGGAGATGAGCTCTCAGGGCATGGGGGGGGGGCAGCAGGAGGGCGCAGTAGGGACCATGCCCAGCCCAAGGCAGCAAACCCCACTGTGCCCACATCCCCAGGACATGGTGTGACCCTGCCACCGGCCCATGGGCACAGGATGGTGTTTCTCTCTCCGTGGCTGGGAGCTCCCTGTTCTGCAGGACCCACCGTGGCAGATTCGGCTGGAAACAGCAGATTTAACAGTCGGTCACATGCCCCAGCGGGGTGACTGTCAGCTGACCAGGAGATGGGTGCCTGATCATGGGCCCTACAGCATCTCCTCTGTGTTGCCCTGTGATGGACCTCGAGGACCAGCCTCTTGGGTCCAGTCTGGGACCCGATCTGGCTGACACTGCATCCAGCAGCTCCTCGTGGGAGGGAATCCAGACACCCCAAGCTCGGGTCACATCCATGGCCCAGGTACAACACCCACTTCCTTCTCATTGCCCATCCTCCAAGGCTGCAGCAATGAAGAGATTTATCCCTCGAGAACAAAACCAGGGTGTTTTCCTCAGCCTCGGTGTCCTTGCACGACACCTTTTAATCCCTAATTTATTTGTGAATATGCGTGGGCAACTCCTCTAAGCCTAATGAACTGTTCACACGCAGCAGCTCCTTGTCCAAACTGGTTTCTGAAACCTCCAGCGACTGCGCTGGCTCAGCCCTGGGGTCCCTGAACTGCGCTGGCTCAGCCCTGGGGTCCCTGAACCACAGCTGAGCACACTGCACAGCTTGAATTTCTCCCACTCATCCCAGTTTCCCAGCCAGCCCTCAGCAGGGAGCGGGGTCCCAATCAAAAAGATCACCCCAAATTTGACATCATTGCAAATTCAAAGGCTCCATGGACATCTAAAACTGGAAACACAGAGCATGAGCTCAGATGTTGTTTTATTAAGGAGAACTTGGCCCAATCCTGCTCATTGCCAAGCCCAGTGAGACATGAGGCAGTCAGATCTGCAGCCCTTCATTCGCTGCAGGAGATTTAGTGACTGCTCATCACCAGTCCACAGCAAGATAAGGGGTTGTAGGGACCCTGGAGAGCTGCAACCTCTTGGCATCCCTAGGCTGACAGGGCAAAGCCAACTCTGTTGCTGGCCAGGTCAAAGATGGAATAATACTGCCGGAGGAAGATGTTGCCAAGGATCCAGAGTGGCTGGCCACTGGCAGAGGGTACGTACGTGCTCTCCACCCCAACAGTGCAGACACCATCGTTCTGTCAGGGATAAAGCAAATTTCAGTCCTGGTGAGGAACGTGGGGCATTTGTGCTGCCCACACCTTCATGGCCACCTTGTGTCAGGGAGCAGGATTAGACCCTCCCTACAGTCACATGAAGGCAGGCTTAAAGCTGGGAAATACAGCACCCAGGCTGCTGGAAGCCTCTGTGAACAGAAACTCCAGCTTTCCCCTGGGAGGAACTGCCCTGTGGTGGCAGATGCACACTGGGAAAGACAAAGCCACTCTTACATTTAGGACGTAGACGGAGGGAGGCAGCGGTAACTGGGCTCCACTGATGGCAAAGTAGAGGGTGGGCATGCTAGGGATGCTGCTGCAGTCAACAATGGCCTGCAAAAGAAGTGAAGAGGGACCAGGACACCTGAGGCACTGTTCTTCCATCCCAACTGTGCTCCCAGCCCCATGTTTAGAGGAATTCCTTTTATTTTACATCACTGTGGTGTTGTTTCAGCTGAGATGTTTTGCTCTAGAGATGCTGGGAGCCCTCCAGAGATCAGCGTTACCTTCTGGATGCATCCTCATCCCATGGCGTCCTTCCCACCTACCCCATAGTCACTCTCCTCTGCGCCCAGTGCCTGCAGGAAGGCTGACATGAATTGTCCTGGGATGGTCAGCAGGAACGTTCCCGTGTCCACAATACCATGACAGCCTTGGCTACACCAACCAGTGGTTGATGGCCCAATGGAGAACCTGGAGAGAGCAGCAGAAAAGGCATCAGAACAGTCTCCCCTCTCCAACACCATCTCCAAGTCATGGCAAGGCACTTACTCCTCAATTGCAATCTTCCAGTACAATTCCTGGATCACAGGAGCCCACAAAATCTCCCCAGAGTACAACTGGGGGTCAACCCCTCCAAGGATGACTTCTCCACCATAACTATAGGTCGGGTTGCTGGAAAGACATGACATTAAACCCCAAATCAGACAGGCTGCTCAGTAGAAAGCAGAGTAGCATACAGGAGCTTGGGGAAAACGTGTGGATGGAGAGAGACTGAAGAAGAGGAGGGATCCAGGCTGCATCTGTGCAAGCAAGACCCACCATCAGAGGTCTCACCGTGAGTAATAGAAGCTGAAGATTGGTTGGGCAAGCTGGCTCTGCTGCAGCAGGTTCTGCAGCAGGGTGTTGTAACCACTGATGCCAACACCTGGGTAAGCCATGCCCAAAATCCCATCGAAGTCCAAGTAGTAAAAGGGTCTACTGGGCTCTTCCAGACTCAGGCCAAACTCTTGGTTCGTGATGACAATGTTCTGGATCTGGAGGAGGAGGAAAGATGCTGGGAGATGTCAGCATTTTGGAAATCCCCCTTGATGGCAATTTCTCACCAGAGAGTTTTTGGGGAGAGGTTGGGATGGCTGGGAAGCTCACAAAGGTAAATCTGCACTGGCAGATGCTGAGCTCATTCCCATCACAGATGGGAGACGGAGTTGGGAGCAGCCCAGTTTATATTCTTTGCCCCATCACCCTTATTATTTCCTTAAAATACCCCCCAAAAAAGGTTTGTCTCAGTTAAATTAGTTTAAAAATCACACTTTGGTCATATAAGTCTCAACCACAGAACATTCCATGTGTCCTGGAAGGACAGGGCTCAGCAGTGAGTGTAAAAAGCAAACGACTGATGAAGATATCCCTCAGCCCAAAGCTGTGATGAGAAACCCAGAGGAATCAACCTGAGTTCGTTGGCAGATCCCAGACTCTGAGTAAATTGCTGCTCACACACCATACACAGGAGATTTGGGCACTAATATCCAAAATAAGAAGGTTACCTCAGCTACCTCCTGAATTCGTAACCACATTGGGCTGATCATGACCACAGTCACTTCTTACCCAGGTTGCAGCAGCACATCACTCACCGTCACCGTGTTGTATCCTAAGGCCACCAACAAGTCCCCAAACCCATAGCTCAGGGTGTAGGTCACACCGATGCCTGAGAAGGTGGATGACAGGCTGGAGTTGAACCTGGCATGGTTGACTGCATGGAGAGAAGGTCACACAGCTCATGGGTCACATCCTGCCCTTGGTTAAGCCTCCTTGTCCCCTACATGAACAAAAATCCCCAGCCAGGGGTTTCCCAGGGAAGGGGCCACACTGAAGGGGCCAGAAGAATCCCAGCCATAGATCCAGCCTGGGAGAAGAGCTCCTGGAGAGCAGCCCTGTGAGAAGGACCTGGGTGTCACAGTGGATGAGAAACTGAACATGAGCAGCAGTGGCTCTGGCAGCTGGGAAGGGAGATGGGATCCTGGGCTCCATCAGCAGAGGGGTGGCAGCAGGGACAGGGAGGGGATTGTCCCTCTCTGCTCTGCCCTGGGAGGCCCCAGCTGGATCCTGTGTCCAGAGCTGGGGCCCAACACAAGAAAGATGTGGGGCTGTTGGAGAGGGGTCAGAGGAGCCACGGAGATGCTCAGAGGGCTGGAGCAGCTCCCCTCTGGAGAGAGGCTGAGGGAGCTGGGCTGGGTCAGCCTGGAGAAGAGAAGGCTGTGGGGGGACCTCATTGCAGCCTGCCAGTGCCTGAAGGGAGCAGAGGAACAGGAGGGGAATCAGCTTGTTCAAGGGCAGAGACTGGCAGGACAAGGGGGATGGAGTGAAGCTGGAGGAGGGAAGGGTTAGAGGAGAGATTGGGGGGAAGTTCTTTGCAGAGAGAGTGGTGAGGGGCTGGAACAGGCTGCCCAGAGAGGGGGTGGGTGCCCCGTCCCTGGGGGTGTTCAAGGCCAGGTTGGATGGGGCCCTGGGCAACCTTGTGTAGCTCCAGGCCTGAGGTTGGTGTCCCTGCCTGTGGCAGGGGGTTGGAGCTCTGTGACCCTTGGGGTCCCTTCCAACCCATGCCATTCTGTGATTCTAAATCCAGCCCTGCTGGTGTCACTGAGTGGAGAGCAAACATCAAACCCCATCAGCTCTCACTGATTTCCTTGGCATAGCTCCAGCCCACAGCGTGCAAGGCACATCCACGAGTACCGAAGGGTGGGGAGCCCCAGCTCCCTCCAGCACTGCAGTGTCCCCCCAAGGGATGCTCACCACAAGCAGGAGTCTGGCAGTAGGTGGAAGGAACCCACAGGTTGGCAGAACCAGTGTCAAAGATCACCAGGAAATTTTGGGGGGGGTTCCCGATGCTGATCTCCCCGAAGTAGAAGGACTGTGAACGAGAGGGGGGGCAGCTGATGCTTCTGCTTGGGGTTTTTTTTTTGAATGAAAGTTTTCATCTCTCTGCCCTCTGCTAGCTCAGCAAACAGAGCTGCTGAGGGGTTGTAGGAAGAGCTTGTAGTCCTTGAGTGCATCCAGGGCAGCTAAAGCACAGAAAGGGGTGATGATTTGCCTATGCTGTACCATCTGCCAGGAGTTAAGTGTGCTCTATAACCACCAAACTCCCCTTTTCTCAAGAAGGGAAATCTTCTCCAGGTAAGACATGCTGCCTCCTGCCTTCCCAAAATCCCCCAGCCCTTGGAGCCAGGCTACGAAGACAGGAAAGGGAAGGTTTAAATTAGATATTAGGGGGAAGTTCTTTGCAGAGAGAGTGGTGAGGGGCTGGAACAGGCTGCCCAGAGAGGGGGTGGGTGCCCCGTCCCTGGGGGTGTTCAAGGCCAGGTTGGATGGGGCCCTGGGCAACCTTGTGTAGCTCCAGGCCTGAGGTTGGTGTCCCTGCCTGTGGCAGGGGGTTGGAGCTCTGTGACCCTTGGGGTCCCTTCCAACCCAGACCAGGCTGGGATTCTATGATTCTATGATTGCTCCTGCCCATGGCCAGCACAGCCCCTCTGTAGCTGAGCCACCCACTCCAGAGCTTCCCCAAGTCAGGCAGCCAACAAGGGATGAGGAGCATCCCCCAAAACTGGAGCCAGGAAGCTCAGAGGAGGAAGGAAAAGCTTTCATACTTACATCCAGGTAGTTTGTTAGTGGTTCATAAGCCACAGCATCATTGAGCTGGTATTTCCTACCAGGGTCCCCTCTGAGATCCTTCAGGAAACCCTCTGGCACCCCGATGTCTCTCATCACCTCCTGCACCGACCTGCCTTTCTGCAGGGGGATCCTGTGCAAGATGGGGACAGCAGCGAGATGCTGAGCAGCTGGGTGGCCCCTTCCATGGGTGTAACCCCCACACACCCAGGCCCAAGCTCTGCTCTGCAGCCAGATCCTGCACCCTCACACCCATCACAGTCCCCAGGCTCACCTCAGCACCCCTTCCCCAAGCTGGAGGCAGAGCAGGGCCAACACCAGCCACCACATGGCTCCAGGTGCTGGTGGCTCCTGTACTGCCCTGGCCAGGACAGGGTGTATATAGCCAGGAGCTGTGCCCAACCCTTGCCCCCATCACAGCACCCACCCAATGCCAACATTTTGCGGTGTGTTTATCACCACAGCCACCCTGATTTTCCCTCCTCACTCAACTGCTCAGGTGCTAATGGATTGGTTAGTGCCTCTGATACTGGGGCCAAACAGGGGACATCTGATAAAAAGCTAAATTCTGGTGTTATCAAGAAGTTGAAGTATTTTCTCTTGCCTTCAGTACCAGCTTGATCCTTCCAGAAAACAAAGGCAAAACACACCCTTCATAGGAAATGGAAATCTGTGGTGTGGCATTCCTCCTTGGACCCATCCAGGCAGCCAAGGAAGTGCCACAGGCTAGCAATATTTCTTCCATTAAGCCTACAGCCTGAGTTACATCCCATTCCCTCAACACACCTAGCAGGAAACAGCAGGGGTGGTTTTTTAGCCCTCCTGGGAACCAGCACATCCTCTCAAAACCATGTCTTTTCCAGGCATTTGTTCTTTTGTCATCCTGCCCCTTCAGCCTTCCAGCTCTGCCAATGCCCCCCCTCCAAAAAAAGCTGAGATGGGGGATTAGAAACTGCTCAGTATAGCAGCCCTGTAAGATGTAACAGGCCTTTATGTGCCCAGTTGGGACCACTCAACCATCTCCAGGAGACACTTTGATTTGCTGTGGTTTATTATCCGTGCCAGTGTTATACTGAGGATGCTCAGACAGGTATCTGGTGCCTTGGAGATGATGTGTCCCATACACTTTGAGTGATGCTGGTCATACCCAGGCTGGATGCAGGGGACTATGGCTTTAGGCATTCATTCCCAGGGGATTTCTAGTCCCAGGAGACTCTTTCCTCCCCTGGCAGGGCACTGGCAGACCCCTCATTCCCACTAATAGTGGGGATGGACTCTAGCAGGGCCTTGCTGCTCCCATCCAAGCTGTTGGCTTTGAAGTGGTGCTTCAAACCTGTGGCAGCTCAGGAAACCCTTCAGCTCTCCTCCCTCCTCCATCGTATCCCGATGGATTGGCCTTTGCTTGGATGGATCCTGCAGAGAGCAAAGGGAAGAGCAAAGACCAGGAGGGACACGATCAGCCTTCACCCTTCCCTTCCTGCCATCGCTGCTGCCAGAGCAGCTCCAGCCCTCAGAAACCTGGATCTGTAGGGGAGGAGAAAGCCCCTTCCCTGCTCTCTGTGCCTGTCTGACCCCCATCTCACTGTGCTCAGCCTGTGTCAATATTTTGACACAAAGCTCAGAGGAGTTTGTGTCCTTCCCCTGGTGAAATGACAGGGCTATTAATACATCTGATAACGAGCTCCAATGAGAAAAGAGCTTCTAAGAAATTAATTTAGATGCCAGGAAAGAGCAGTGTTACCCAAGCTTTCCCCAACCAAGGTATTTCCCCCATACCCTTCAGCTTCAGACCACAATTCCCCATACTCTGGCTGAGGGAATAGCCCTGCTTTAGGGGTCATTTGAGTGTCATGGCTAACCTCTCCTGTCTCCATATTCCCACCCTGACTTCATCACAGGACTTTGTTAAACCTTATCCAGCTGCAAGGAAGATTAGTGGCTTCCCACACACCCCTCTGATGAGGTTTCCTGATGCCCAGCAAGTGGGATGGAGGTGGGGACCAACCAGCCCTGTGGATTTATCCTCAGCCAGTTGGAGCCCTGAAGTACCAGCAGCAGCAAGAGACAGGACAGCATGTCCCCACAGTCACTCCAGGGCCACCACAAACTCTGAGCAAAGCCATGGCCACCACCACCAGCTCACTCTGTATTTGCCTGTGTAGGTGCTGCTGAGCATCTCCCCGAAGCGATGCAGTGCAGCCTGGGGAGGAGGATGAAGCTTTTCTACCCTGTTCAGGACACACATGGTGTTTCCAGACACCCAGCAGTGCCTGATGGCACAGAGCAGAACTGGCTTTTGGGGGAAATCCCTCTAGGAAACTCCTGCCCCAGGGCTGTGGGGCTGTGGTTGGTTCTTAGGACATACCCCAGTGACTTTTGTGTCTCCTGATCTCCTTCACCACAGCCTGGGGCAGGGTGCTTCTTGCCTGCAAAGAAAAACCCTTGGGGGAATAAGGCTTGAGACCCTTTGAACCTCACTGAGGATGATGAGGACAGAAGCAGTGTGTGGCCAGGCCCAAAGGCAGCAGCAGGGATTTGGGGGACCACAGCTACCTCCTTCAGAGCACAGAGTCTGCAGCCCCAGCAGAGCCACACAAGCTGTGCAGAGGGGACGGGGTTGTGCTGTGGGATGTCGTCCTGCCCAAGGGGTCAGGAAGCCACACTGCAGTGTCTGCAGGAGCAACACCAGGCACCAGCATGGGGAAGGACCACTCAACCCAGCATCCACCAACAAAAACACTAAACATCCAGCAACACCTCCCAAACTGAAGGAGTGATGACCAAAAGACATGCCTGGCCTGAAATCTCCCCATGTAGCCCACCAGCAGCCCCTCTGACCCTGGGGCTCAGGGCTTTCCTTTCCAAGAGAACGGTCTTAAGAGCACTAATGTCATTTTCCAGCTCTGCCACCTTCCACCTACAGAAATGCTAAACTCCAGCACTATCTCCCAAGTGAAACGTGCCAGGACTGAAAGATGCTCATGGCCTGAAACCTCCCCAAGGCAGTGCATGAGCAGCCTTGTTAACCTTGGAGCTGAGTGCTCTCCTACCCAAGGGAACAGTCATAAAGTATCCTTACATCATTATTCAGCTCTACCAGCTTCCACCTTCAAAAATGCTGATCATCCAGCAGTAGCTCCCAAACCAAAGGTGCAAAGACTGAAAGATGTTCCTGGACTGAAACCTCCCCATCAGGATGTGAGCTGAGCTGCAGCTCAGAGCTCCTGCACTGATCAAAGCCACCACCAAGCACGAGCTCAGTAATTCACCATAGACACAGGCTGAGACTTGCTTCCACAGCTCTTAGGAGTCAACAGCATTTCATTCCTCTTTCCAAGAAGCATCAGTACTTCAATCTGAACCAATTCAGGGATGGTTTCCCCACCACTTTCCCCATTCTGACTTTGCAGGAATCTGCCAAGGAGTTTGTCACAGTGCTTACCTCACTGGAAAAAGGGCAGCTGAGATACACAACCCATCAGTCTGTGCTGAGTCCTCACTCAACAAACTCAGGAGTTCAGAGACCATTTGGGATGTTGGGGTTTATTGGTAACAGGAGGCTGTAAGAACAGACTTACATGGAAATCCCCAAGTGACAGGGAGCCCTGGAGGAGGCAGGGAAAAGGAATGTAAAGGTCCATAGGAACCCTGCAGTGCTCTAGGGATCCTGGCTAAGGTCTGTTTGGTCAGGAGAGGGGCTGGATTTCTGTTCTGTGCTCATCTGCACCGCTGGAGCGAAGCCAACGCGGTTGTTGGCCATGTCAAAGACAGTGTAATACTCCTTGAGGAAGACATCACCCAGGATCCAGAGCGGCTGCCCATTCATGGAAGGCAGGTAGGTGGCCTCAATCCCCAGACTGCAGTAGCCATTGCTCTGTAAGGGGGATATTACAGGGTATCAGATCCTCAAAGAAGCACCAGGACCCTGCCAGCTGGGCTGTGAGGAGGTAGGATGTGCCCACACAGGCCATCAGAGCATCACTACTTGTCAAAAAGCACCAGGTCCTTCCCTGGCCCTCAAGGACTCAGCAGGATGAAGCTGCTTGGTGAATACGTACATTCAAGACGTAGGCAGAGGGGTGGAGTGGGAGCTGAGCTCCGTTGATGATGAAGGTTATGGTGGGCATGTTCTGGACCTCATTGCAGTCAACTGCATACTGCAGAGAGAGGGTGAAGAGGGGGTTATGGCCTGGAACAGCACTTGCTGTGATAGGAGAGAGACCCCACTGTGTGGGGGTAACACCCAGTCTATCCCCTGGCAGTGCCACATCACCTCCCTGATGTGCCCGTGGCACCATGCTCTGCCCATGCCACACGAGTTTTGCAGGATCTGGCAAAGCCCACAGCTTCTGGCTCAAGGATCCCCACTGCTCCAGAGCATCCCCACACTTACACCATAGCTGGTCAGCTGGGCACCCACAGCCTGAAGGAAGCTGTCAAGGTACTCCTGGGGCACCGTCAGCAGGAATGTCCCCGTGTCCACGATGGCCTGGCAGCCCTGGCTGCACCAGTCTGTTGCTGAGTCTCCTATAGTAAACCTGGGAGGTGGATGGGGAGGAGGATGCCACCTTAAGCACCCACTGGCAATCAAAGCCATCTTGGTTAGATCTCTAAGCCCGGGATGCTCATAGTGCCCAAGCCCTGTGCATCCCTGCATCTGCAGTACACCTGAAATGCCCTCGTTACAAGAGCTGCCCAGGCAGATCGTGCCCATCAGGTACAAACACACAACTCACTCGTCAAGGGCGACCTGCCAGTAAAGCTCCTGTGTCACTGGGGCCCACGTAATGTCCCCATGGAAGAGCCGAGTGTCAACTCCTCCCAGAATGAGCTCTCCCCCGTAGCTGTAGGTGGGTTGGCTGCAAAAAAACCCAAGAGTTGAAGCTGCAGAGATCAGTACTTTGGTGCAACACAGGTGGGCAAGCAAGGGACAAATCCATGAGGAACCTGCATGGGGACAGGCAGCGGGACACTAGCGCACGTGGGATGTGCAGAGACCCCTGGCAGAGTTTTACCGAGAGAAGTAGAAGCTGAAGATGGGCTGGGTGAGCTGGTTCTGCTGCAGCATGCCCTGCAGCGCGGTGGGCACCCCCCCTGGTGCCAGCGAGGGGTAGGCCATTCCCAGGATCCCATCAAACTCAGCATAGTAGAAGGGCTGGGTTGGTTCGTCCTTGCTGAGCCCAAACCCCTGCTTCGTGACTGTGATGCTCTGGATCTGGAGGGGAAGGGGGACGCCAGGTCAGCCTACATGCTTAAGCAAACCCAAGCAGCCTTTGGATGGGATGACTGATGTTCTGAAAGCCCAACAAGCTGCAAGGTCACTGCTGGTGAAAGGATCTCCAGGCTGCTGGGAAAATCAGCAGGAATCGGGTTCAGACAAAGTACAAACCCACCAGGTTAACTGACAGGGGCAATGACCAATTTATACCGGTTCTGCCCATCCCAGGTGCTGGGTTGCCCAAGTCTTGTCTGCACAAGACACAAGATCTGCCCTTATGTTGTCCTACCTGGGCTCTTCCCAGCACCCAGGGTGACAAGGACAGACAAGGATGTGCTCACCCTCAGCGTGTCGTAGCCCAGCACCGCCGTGAGTGAGCCACTGGCGTAGGAGATGGTGTAGGACTTCCCGTTGTAGATGAAGGTGGAGGACTCGCTGGGCTTGAACTTTGCGTGGTTGACTGCATGAGAGAGAAGACAAAGCTCCTGGGCACACGCTCACCTGGCCACAGTGGGGTTTCACTCCCAGTCACTCTGCTGGGGTAATGCCTGGGAAAGCAGCTTCCCTGGCAGAAAGCAAGTTGGGAAGGTGGCAGAACAGGCTGTTCCTCTGCCCTGCAGTTCTCCCAGAGGCAGGGTGTGCACCCCGGGTTTGCCTGTGTCCCTCTCCCTCTGCTGGGACCACAACCACATCAGCCACCTGGTGTGAGCAAAGCCATCGGCACTGAGCTCCCCATCGCTCTCCCACCAGCAGTGAGTCACACTGGGGGAGCAGGGCATCAGCTCAGCAGTTCAGAGCTTTGCTCTCCCCTTCCCCTGGCCACAGCACAACCTGGCCAGGCACAACCTGGCCAGGCACAACCACCCCAATTTCCACACTCCAGGGACACCCATGATGGCCATAGGGAACTGGCTGCCCTTGTTAGCTGGACACATGTAGGCAGAGAGCTCTACTTCCCAAGCAAGGCACCAACAAGTCCTAGGAAGCAGTTATCCCAGAGCAGGATGCCAGGATGATCTTTGGGCTGGCACTGTGATTTCCCCCATGGACTGCGCTGAGCTGCTGGGAGAGCTCCATGCAACACTCACAGCATGCTGGCGCCTGGCAGTAAGTGGAGGGGACCCACAGGTAGGAGGAGCCGGTATCAAACAGCACCAAGAAGCTTTGTGGTGGGGTCCCAATGCTGATCTCCCCAAAGTAGGAGGACTGCAGATGAGAGATGGGGTATCTCCATTAGCCACAGGGTCAGGGATAGACCAGGCTTTCACCTCCCAGCCCTGTGCCAGCATCACGGTGCTTTGCAGGGTTGGGAATGCCAGGCTCACTCTTGAACAGAGTAGGTAGGAACGGGTTGACCTCTCAGCCTGCTTTGTCTCCCCAAAAGATGAAATATTAAGTATTCTGCTCTAAAGTCTAGAACAGAAGCTTAGAAAAGAGCTGGGGGAAAAAGCAGCCTCTCACTCTGAGAGGTTCAGGGGTCAACTGATCACTCCCAGCCTCTCACTCTGGCAGACTTGGAGGTCAACTGATTGCTCCAGCAGCTGGGAAGGCAGTGGGAAAGGGGAGGATGGTGTGTGGACAGACAGGGAGAAGGGAACCTGGGGTACTCACATCCAGGTGGTTGGTTATGGGCTCATACACAACATAGTCCTCGGTGGAGCTGAGGTTCTTAACTGGATCATATTTGATTTTCTTCAGGTAGTCCTCCAGCACTCCAGCCTCCCTCATCTTCTCCCGTATGGACTTGGCTTTCTTCAGAGGGATTCTGCACAGAGGGGAAAGAAAACCCAAACAAACCACCACCAAACACAGCTGGAAATGAGAAGATTTGGGCATTTTCAAATCAGTTCTCTGGGCTCCTTCAAGCCCTCTGCTCCACTGCCCTCCCAGTGAGGGATGCAGCCTGGACTGGGACCACGATGGTCTGTGGAGATGCAGGAGGCTGGAATCCCACCTGCTTAGACTTGGTTGGCATCCTTGTGCAGCCTGTGCAGGTTACAACCGCAGCCAGGCTCTGTTACCTACCCCCCTCCCTGCTCTTTCTGCTGCAGGACACCCACCTCACCAGCCCCTCTGAGAGCTGGAGACACGCCAGGGCAAGGATGAGCCACTTCATGGTGCAGGAGCCGTCCACCGATCCACACACACCTTCTCAGAGACCACAGCAGATCAACTGAGCTGCCCGGACTCTGTTTTTATACTGGGAAGCAGTGACACCTCCCCCTTATCTGCTGACCTCCACTTTCCATTACCACCACACGCACCCCCTGGCTTTCAAGGGTTCCTTTGTATGTTGGGCCACGAGGATTTTGAGGAGTTTTTGTCCTTAGCGAGGTGCTGGGGTGAGACTAGAGCCCCACACGTCTTGGACAGCGAGATCAAAGTGTTACCATCCGATAAGAGGCCAGCCCTTATCACAGCAAAGAGAGGAGTGACCCCAACGTCACTCCTGGTGGGACGTTATCTGTGTTCGTCAAAACCTGTTCAAACCTTTTCCCAAAACAAAGGGCGCTGGCGGCTCTTGGCACGGGAGGAGAAACAGACTTGACTTCTTTTTGGTCTGCTGTTCTTCCGCCCTGCCAGCCCAGCCACCGGCCCGTGGGGACCTTCTGGTGTGGAGGAGGGATGGCTGCTGCTGTGGAGGCTTTCCCAGGGCATGGTGCAAAGGGTTGGAGCTGGCTGCTCTGTTCCACTCACCCCAGGGGCTGTGTGAGACCACTATGAGTTTTCTTCTTGCTTTCTCACAGGGGTTTCCAGCTCGGTTCTGCCTTTCGGTCTGCCCTCTGCTTCTTCATCTGATCCATCCTTCTCCACCTCTCCATCAGCCTCCTGCTCCTCCACTGTCCTCTCCTCCAGGTACAGCTTGTTTCCACATGGCAAACACCTCAACCTGCTTCTGCTTTCACACCATTTCAAACAGAAATCACATCTTCTCCTCTTTTTATTCCTTCTTCTTCTTTTTGTTCTTCCTTAAATTTTGCAGAACAACCCAATCCCCTTCCATCCTGCATTAAAACACAGGTGCTGTGCCTCCCTGCACAGGGGCAAGGGGGAGGTTTAACCCACCCACAGAGGAAGCCCTCAGGGTTTAACCCACCCACCAGCTCCTCGCAGCAGCCAGAAAGGCAGGACATTGCTCATTTGCTCCTTCAGTGAAAAAAAAACCCCAACAAACAGAGAGACAACCACAAACACAGACCTCCCAAACCGCCAACAAACAGCCCCAGAACATTTACAGTGACAACCTAAATATTTTCTAGCAAATGAACCAAAATGTTTTGGGTCACAACTGAAATATTTCACAGCAAACAAAGCCCAGGAGTGTTTCCTTTCGTGTGGCTGTAAACACAAATACTCCCCACCAAACAGACTGAGACCTTGTCAGTTACAACCTCAATATTTTCTAGACCTCCTCCAGCCCCATTTGGATTCCTGATCTGAGCAGCCTGGCAAAAAGCAGTGGGGAAATTGCTCTCTCCATCACCTCCTGATAGCCCAGCGTCGCTATCGCCGCGCTCATCCCGTGTCAACGCTCTGCGGAGATTTTGATTCCCTCGGGAGCACCAGGGAGTGTGTGTGTCCTTTGCTGGATATTGAGACTATAATAAAGCAATTATCTTGTTTGCTAGTGGGATTGATAGAAAGATCAACTTATTAAGATTGGATAAAAAAGCAAATTCTGGCTGAAAGCAAAGAGCAGTTATCAAAACGTCAATATACCCAGCGCTATCTGCAGGTCCCCGCGGGGACTCAGCCTTGCCAGAAGACAAAGGAGTAAGGTGCCCTCTACAGCACACACAAATACCTTCTGCTTTTGGCACTTCTGGACCCAAAAGTTTAGGCAGATGTTGTTTGGTGAGGCACTCATTCTAATGGGAATTGAGGATTTATGGGTTCTAACACCAGAGATCCCATGTTCCTGCGTGGACTCGTCCAACAGCACGTACACACGATGCTCTGAGCCAGGACTTCTCCTCTGGGCATTTCCCCTCCTTTGCTTTCAGTTTCTTTTCTGTGTTGGTGCAATGGCCCAGCCCACGTGCAAAACAGCCCCCAGCCCATGTGAAAACAGCCCCCAGCCCACATAACCCAGGTGAGTCTCTCTCAGGTGTGTATGGATTCCATAGCATCCCATAGCCGACTCCACCACCTGTCCTGGGATACTGTGGTGATGTCAAGCAAAGGAGAATAGCAACAGATCCTCCTCAACCAACAGCACCAGACTGAACAGTCACTGCAGAGGTGGGCACTGTGTCCCAAAAGCTGGCAGCTTTCACCACAGCATTTTGCAGGATTAGAGTCAGAATCCATCCTCCCTCTTGACTCAAAGACCTCTCCTGCCTGCAGACACCACTTCCAGAGCCATCAGGGGACAGAAGTCTTTTCCAAGACATTTTCCATCACCCTGAATTTCCAAGTCCAGTCCAGACTCTGCTCTACCTGTGGCAAAAACACAGAGAAGTGACTGGTCCCAATTCCAGGAGGATTTATAGCTGGGGTTCCTGCAGCTCTGCCCCAGACACAAGGAACTGCTGTCTTAAACCTTGCCAAATCATAGAATAATAGAATGGCATGGGTTGGGAGGGACCCCAAGTGTCACAGAGCTCCAACCCCCTGCCACAGGCAGGGACACCAACCTCAGGCCTGGAGCTACACAAGGTTGCCCAGGGCCCCATCCAACCTGGCCTTGAACACCCCAGACACGGGGCACCCACCCCCTCTCTGGGCAGCCTGATCCAGCCCCTCACCACCCTGCTGATGGCAGCACAGAACACAACACCCACAGACACAGCACTGCCAGGAACTTCCCCTGGGCACTAAAGCCTCTTGCAAGCCCCTTGTTAGCTAAAACCCATCCTGAAGGTGCCAGGTCCTATCCCAGCTCTCTCCCTAGAGCAAACCCAATCAATGCTGGTAATTTAAACTTGCTGGATGTTCTTTGCCTGGAGCCTGATTCCTCTCTGCTTGGACTCTCCAAGAAAAGCAGTTGGGGGGAAGCACACCCCGAGATGACACATGTAACCCCACAGCAGCTGTGTTTATGAACCACACACAAACACACGTGTCCTTTACTTAGTGGTGCATGGGCTGGGTTTAGTGGTTTATTTCCAAACCAAGAGATTATAGTCCACAGAAGAACAGCTTCCATCCACATTAAAATAAGCATCCCTCTTCTCATTCACAGCTGTGAGAATAGCTCCTGAAATGAAGTGTTGGGCTCCAGGTCTGGTATTTAACTTCCCAAACCAGGGCAAGCATCATGAAGGTTTTCTCTTGCAGGCAGGTTCTGAAGAGACCTCCAGCTCAGGCCCAGCACCCAAGACAAAGCTGGGGGTCAACACCACCTCCTTATACACCCCAAAACAGTCCCCTCCTCCCCACACCAGTGTCCACTCCCATACCCAAGGTTAGAAACATGCCCATCACCAGATATTTTATCCCTCATTGCTAAGAGCTGTCCTGACAACTCCAAGTCAACTGGCAAATGCCATGCTATTTTCAACAACTCTTTGATGGGGCTATCAAAGTCTTCCTAGAAAGAGAAATGAAAGGTGTTTTCATTGTGTTGTCCTGGGGTAGGGTGGAAATAACAACATGGGTTTATCATCAGTTGGATCATCTCCTCTGTTTCCCTTCCAGTGCTTACCTTCCAGTGCTTTTAAGTCACAGAACGATGCTGAAGGAAACAAAGGCACAGGCTGGGGTTGGAAAGACACTGCACGTGAAGATGTGCTCATGTAGGAAAGCACAGATGGCTCTGTTTGCTGTTCTTAAGTCAATTCCTACTGGGGAAGAACTTTCAGGGGGAATTTGAAAGGCCAAAGAATGAAACTCTTCATGTTGCCACACGATGAGCTCGTTGCTGTGGGGTTTGGAAATACAAGCACAATGGCAGAGAAGCCTCATGTGCAGCCAGGAAGAGTGAAACCAACACCTTCACTGTTACCAAAAGCACCTCATTCCCACCAGCTCCCACATTCCACCACTCCAGCTACTCCCTTAAACTACCCATGGTAGGAACAGGAGGGTACTCAGGAGACCATGAGCATTTTTGCTATGTTCAACCTACATCCACAAGGCATCGATTTCCAAGGCAACTTCATCATTCCCTCCTGCTGCTCAGCCCAATGGAAATCTGGTCTACACCCTCAAGATCAACTGTCAGGAAACCCTGGAGAGACAGGCATCACACTCTCATGTATTTTTTTAAGCTTCTTGGGGTGAGATTGGCCAGGTGGAAGACAGCACCCGTTGCTGCAGGGAGAATACATAAGGACAGAGACTATTCCTTCTGGGAGGAGACCTGGAAAGCAAAGGTTGCAAGCTTGACTCATGAGAGGACAATCAGTGGTTGCTGGCCTGATTTTCAATTTTAAATATAAAATTAAAGTTCAATTTTGAGCTGTGACACACAGAAGACAGGACCACAGGATGATCATCATATTCCATTTATTCTGGATACATTCGTAGTGCACATTAATGTAGGACATGAGCACTCCTCAGGTCACATCGCGCTGCTGCTGTTCTTCACCTGGAAGGGGACACTGGGATGAGGGACCGAATGGATAGCCAGAGAAATAACCTGAAGAAGCAATTACACAGCAAGATCAACCCCTTTGGTCAGAGCAGCTGAGACCCCCGGTGGCCAGAGCCCCGAAGCACCTTTGTTTTTCTGCCCTAGGAGAAATGTTCAGGACCAAAGACACCAGTACAAGTAACAAGGAGAATCGCATGGGAGAACAGCTCGAGGTAACACAGATGCATCTGGGCCTTTCAAGAGGAAAAAGAAATTCAAAACATCCCATACACTCATGGAAAGGAAACCAGATTACATCCCTCCTTTACAATTAGCCTTTTCCAGAACCTGGCCTGTAATTGCTGACTTCAAAGCTCTCAGGACTTCCACTAAAGCCTTTGTTCGCTAACAGGAATCTAAACCTGTTTTGCTACCTGCTCATGGCATTTCAAGACAAGCCAAGTGTGGGGGAAAGACAAACTTCCCAGAAGGACTGATGGCAGCCCTCCCAGGAGCTGAAAATTTAGGCAGTGCATTCATTAACGAGCGTTTGTTAATGGCACTTCACAGTCAAGATACTGCCCGAGGGAGGGCTGAGCAGCATCAGGTGGAGGGACAGAGGGAAGAGGTTGGGAGAAAATGGCTAAGAGAACTGGCAGCTGCAGTACCAAGCCCTGGGTTGGTTCTTCTGCCAGTGAACAGCATGGCTTCAGTAATAAAAATAGGAATATTCCTGTACTAACACACACATTTGGGTGTCTCTGCAGAAATGTTGATCCTTTAACCCTCACAAATCCAGCCTCTTCTTTGCCATAAGGCAGGTACAGCTCATGGATCCTCCAACCTCCTTCTCTGGGGGAAAAGCAGGCCCATAAAACTGGTTAAATTTTAAACAAAGAGTCAAAAAAACCCCTCTCAATCAAAGACAACTGAGTGCTGGGAGAAGCTATAACTCCTACCAACAGGTTCTTGGAGAAAGGGAGGGTAAAAGACCTATTTATGCATTCACCAGGGAAGAAATATCAGGGGAAGACATCTGATTGATTAACTCAAAACTCAAACAAGAACCACTCTGAAAGGTTAAGGCAGTCAGAGTCTCCCTGCAGAGCCCATGGCTGCTTAGCAAGTTGTGCCCTGACCTCCCATCTCCCACACAGAGGAAGGAGACCAGGACTACACAAACCTGCCCCACAGCAAGTCCATAAACCAAGAGCTAATCTCACACTGCCAGGTGAGCTACTACCCAAGAGAGCTTTGTTTTGCTGCCTAAACCACTTGTTTTTCTCCCCAGAACCAAACTCTCTGCAAAGAGTTGACTGAACCCAGGTCTTTTTCCCCAAGTTACCAATTCACAGACAAAACATCAAGGTGATCCACCTGCCTTGTGGAACTGAGCTTGTATGTGTGCTCTTTCATCCCCTCCTGGCCATCTGTGGGGCACCAGTTGGATGCACAGAGCCCTGGATGAATCCTTCACACCAGATTTACAGATGAAGGGTGAGGTATTCTGCTCCCTGGAGGTGATCTTGGTGGTGGAAGATACTCCATGGTTGAAGGGATGTGAGGAATCACTGAGTATCCCTAATTTAGCTTCCCATCCCAGTATATAGTATCCCACTCCCCATGCACGAGTATTAGTGCATCCATTGGGAAAGTCCAGCCACATAAGGCTCAAAGCAAGACCCATCTCTACAAGGTCACATCAAGACACAACGTGTTACATCAAGGTAACTTTCAACTGTAAGAAGGAAAGACTCCAGAGAGTTAGGAGGAGGGATCCCTCCTGCCCATCAGCCAAATCAAAGGTCTGAGGGAATGAGGAAACACAGAGGTCCTCACCTTCCAACCCAATACTGGTTTTCTCCTCACCTTCCAACCCAATACTGGTTTTCTCCTCCGAAACCATTTCAAACGCGGCCACTAGAGGAAGCTGTGACACTGGTGAGCTGCGGCAACACAGGGAGAACACACCAGGGACACTGCTGGGCTCCCACAACCCCCCCGGTGCTCAACCACCACTCAGGTGCAGGTCTTCCCCTGCACTTTCACACCCCCTGCAAAATCCAGCATTAAGAAGCTCTGAGAGGGTCCTGGCTCCTTCATGTGGACATTGCTCTTGGGAAGCTTTCCAGAAGAGCAAAACCAGGGAGAAGATCACTAGGATGTGACCCCAATGCACACCCTTAAGGCCTCAAATGACAACTGATTTCTCATTTGACTGGCTAAACATTAAACAAACCCACTGCAAACATAAAGTCGTGCCTGGCTTTTCATTCCCAAAGCTTTCTGGGGAGGTTGTGATACCTCCTGAGCAAAAAGTGCTGAGCCAGCAGTGCTGTTCCCTGACCCACAGCCACCCAGGAGGACACACAGGGATGAAAAGCAGAGGATGGTGAAGCAAGGCACCCACCAGATTGTGATGCTCTGCAAGCAGCAGGTGCAGCTGTATGTTTTCTTCTCTTTAAGGTCAAGGAAATGATTCTTCTTTGAACAAGTGCAGATCCCCCACCTGAGCGTGCTAAGGGATGGTGTCAGGGAACAGTGATAACCTGCTGGGTGCACATGCAGCGGTCTCCTTGTCACTGCTGCTTTCAGCATCCTTGGGAGGTAGGAGAGCATCAGATTCACTGAAGAGGAAACAGAGGCACGAGTTGGACAACCCAGTTTGTCTGGAGGATGTGAAAGGCAGCAGTTCCCAAGGCCTTAGACCACCTCTTCCCAATGAAAAGCTCATTTAGAGCCACAGGAACAGGATCACAGCAGGGGCTGACTGGGAGCCCAGCCTTTTTGAGGAACCACCCACATCAGTGTCCATTCCCCCATCCCTGGAGCTCACATCTACAGAGCCTCAGACCAGTCTCATCCCACCCAGCCACGCTGGTGGCCACCAGGAACACCCAAGCAGCAGCCCCAGCTTTCACCTGCTTTCTCCTAAGACACAAGCTGCCACCCAACAGCATCTTCCCTTGCACATAACCAACCCCTTCCAGGGAGGCACAAAAGGGCCTTGACATCCTTCTCCATGCAAATATAGAACATTTCATCCTGTTTTCCCTTTCTAGGGGGGGGGAAAGGGGAGTAATGATTCTGCATTTCTCAGCTCAGGCAGTGGAAAGGCAGGTTGTCCTGTGCTGCCAACATGGGAGTTGCTAACATTGTCCCAGAGGGTGACAGAGCTTAGAAACTCTTTATTTGAACAGTTTATTTAAAGCTTAATGCAGTTAACTTATTTTTTTATATATATATATAAACAATTTCTTCTCTCACTTCCCTAAAAGCTAGATTTAGGGGGATACATTATTTGTCTTTTTTTTTCTCTCTTCAAATAAAAGTCATTTGGTATATGTATAAAAATATATCACTTGTGTTTCAGTTACAGATCACACAAGGGCTGGGGTGGAGAAAAGAACGGAAGACAAGCACAGACACTTCCAAAACAAAAGGGAAAACCCAGTGAATTTCAATATAGAATCACAGAATGGCAAGGGTTGGAAGGGACCCCAAGGATCATAAAGCTCCAACCCCCCCTTGCCACAGGCAGGGACACCAACCTCAGGCCTGGAGCTACATAAGGTTGCCCAGGGCCCCATCCAACCTGGCCTTGAACACCCCCAGACACGGGGCACCCACCCCCTCTCTGGGCAGCCTGTTCCAGCCCCTCACCACTCTCTCTGTAAAAAACTTCCCCCTAATATCCAATCTAACCCTTCCCTCCTTTAGGGAGGGAAGTATTCCAAGTATGTGGCACACTTGGAATTTATAGTGCAAGAGCAAGCCAAGAAATCCACATTCTGCTAACACAAGAGTGGCATTACTCATCCTGTTCTCACTACAGCATATGTCCTTGCTCCCCAAAGGGTCACACTACAGTGGGGCATTACAGCACCAAAACTAAAAAGGCTCAACTTGAAAAAAAACTGGAAATGAAGTTTTTGGAGCTCAGAACCTCAGTCAAGGTTGCTGCTGGATGATGGGGTTCTCTCCTCTCTCACACCAGAGGGTTGGTGACTTTGACATGGGAAAGCACTGGGGAAAAGGACATGGCAAGGTTTGGCAATGTTTCTGCTGGAGGCAGGACACCCTTGCAGAGCACTGGATCTCTCAACTCTCATCCTGGGGAGGGAGATGAAGAATAAACAGCAGAAAGGTGGGACTCCAGAGGAACCCAGAGCACTTCTGTCTCATTGAACCAGCTTAGAATGACAAAGAGGAATCCAGGGAGGGATTAAGCTGCAGCAGGTCGCCATGCAGAGAGGGGTGGTGGAACATTCCTACCATGGGAGAGGAGCAGAGACCCTACCAGGACCTCACACTGAGGCCTGACAGCTCAGCTTAGGCTCAGCCCTGATATCAAAAGGAAAAAAAAATCCACATCAAAGGCCACAGATTTATCCAAGAGCAGAAATTTAGCCCTTCCAAGTCCACAGTTAAAGGAAACAAACTGCACATTCATTCAAAACATGATCAAATATTTCTCATGGATCCAGCCAGGCACGTGGGTGTAGGCAATGACTTTGATACAACTCCAAGCTCGGCTGCCTGGCAGCTCTGCTCACGCTCCCACATCTCCTGTACTATTTCCCACCCACCCTGAACCAATCAGTCCCAGTTTTTTCATTTCCAGCTGCTCTTTTTCCACAGCTGCAGCTCAAAAAAAACCCCACCAACCTCTTCTGAGATCTGTTCCCAAGACAGGAGCAAGCCACAGTGAGTACACGTTCCATACTGGCACCAGTTTTGGCAATTACCACTGGGATGTAAAAGAACATTTAATAAATAAGTAAACAAATAAATAAATTAAAACTTCAGCCACCAAAAAGATCCCTTAAAAATCCACACAGGGTATGGTACACCTGAAATTGTCTATACCAAACCTCCAATCTCTTAGTTGAGGTCTTCCCCTCCTCTTTTAAAGCAGGGTCTCTTCAGGAAATCAGGTTGAGGTGATCACAGTGTTTATGCCCATGGCTGGCTGTCCTCCTCTATTAATTTCTAGAGTTGCCCAATTTCAATTGAATCTGAGAAAGGGACAGAAGTATAAAACACTTCTGTGAGCTTCAAGACAATAGGGAGCAGCACAGAGAGGAGAAAGGAGTTGAGGGGGAAAGACCACAGTGTGAGCTCCTACGTTACCCAGAGCCAGCAAAAGCACAAAGGAAAACCTGACTTTGGAGTGGCCCAGCTGCAGAGCTTGTCTGGAGTCACAAGGCATGAAATCCAGGGAGAAACTGGCTTGATTTGCAGTGGAACTCCTAAAGCAACTCAGTTTCAGAAACACACCTCCAGCATGCTACCACCCTGCCTCTGCAGCCAGGCTGCTAGCACTGCTCCCCCAGCTGCCAGGCAATCAGGAGAGCTAACCCAATCCCAGGCTGTATCCACACGGTGCCAGGAGTCTTGTTGGCACATCCTGCTCCTTTCACCAGGAATTTAACCTTCAACCAGCCTCACCAAATATCCCACAAGGCTTCGAAAACAAACTACAGTGGGTAGAGACAGAGAGGGGAAGACAGACAGACGGACTAGCCTTAACATCAGCTGTAGGAGCCATCCCATGACACCAGGGAACGGGATAAACAGGGAAGCAGGAGGCAGATGGGAAGTCACACCGGGCAATACACTGAAGGGTGGGGACAGAAGCCACGACACAGTGCTGGAACTTGGCGTTCCCCCTCACTCACAGAGGCAGGTCAGTGCTGTTATGTCGAGTTTTACGTGAAGTCCCATCATCTCTGGGCAGGGCCCTTTGCAAGCTGGACATGGCCGCTGTCTTTTTTAGGTCAATGACCGCGTAGGAGTCTGTCCGGCAGGCGCTGTGGGTGGCAGGAGGTGGGACCCGGGGAACCGGTGGGGGGTTCTGATGTCCCTTGAGTGGTTCAGCCTCCAGCTCTACCTGGATGTAGTTGAGTTGTCGTGGCTGCTGGTCCGGACAGGGCCGAGGGAAGTCGAAGCTGAAGACGTTGGGCATGCAGCCGCGCCGAGGCTTTGGCAGGAAGCCGCTGCGGCGCTGGCTGCTGCCTCCCTGCAGCGCCGTGCTCTCCGAGTTCATGTAGTTCTGCAGGGGATCTTCATCACCAGCCTCGGAGTAGCCGTTGGGGGAAGGTGTCAGCACATCCCCAGCACCAGCATCCTCCTCGCCTTGCCGAAGCGGTTGGCATTCCCACACCGGAGGCAGAGATGGCAAGTTCTCATAGTGCAGCAGCGCTGTTCTGCGGTGGGAACAGCCGGGGAAGCCTGTGTCCTCCCGGGTGAGTTTCAAGCGCCCTCCTCGGCAGAGAGAGGAGGTGCTGGGGGGCAGCAAGCCGTTGATGTTCTCGTAGACGCACTGGGGTGAAGGACACTCCTCCTCGCACTCGTTGTTGTTGTTGCTGGGGGGGCAGAAGTGCGTCCTGCACTCCCGGTGGTGCCGACACACGCGTCTGTAGTTGGAGGTGGGACCTAACACGAATTTAACCTCCCCTGGCTGCAGAAAAACCTGGGGATTGCGGTCTTCCAGGGAGCAGCTGTGGTTCCTATGGGGGAAAGGAGGGTGGACTTCAGGCAAGGAGTGCATACAGTGTCGGCCCCTCAGCTCCTGATCCCCGTTGCCCGTGTTGACGTAGGTGTGGGACTGCAAGGAGAGAAGCAGAGGGACAGTGAAGGGAGAAAGAAGTAAGAGCAAAGCAGCTGCCAACAGCTGAGAAACCAACAGGAAAGGAGAATTTTTTTTGGTGGCTGATGAAGAGAGATGAAGATGAAAGAATTCCAGAAGTTGCCAAGGTTTTGGGAAACAAAACATAAAAGCCACTTCTGGATTTGTGGGCTGAAGAAGAGACTGAAAGAAGTCCAACTGCACAAGATACACATCACCTATTTCATACTTGATGCATATGGCATGGAACACAAAGCAAAGCCACTTGTAAAATACTGCCCTGAGCAGCTTACGCTGGTGATACTGCAGCACTCACACCTACCCAGGCTTCTCTGGTAATGGCTGAGACTGGCTGGATTTTAAAGGGAAAAATCTTCAATTCTAAAACTGAAAACAAAGAGCTGAAGATCAAAAAGTCAAATTCTGAACTCAAGGATGCATCTGCACATTGGTTTATGGGTTGCAGTAATAGCTGAGAGATCAGGCAGTGTGACTTGGGCTCAGGAGCAAAGCACTGCTGTTAAACTACTGCCCCACAAACACTATTGGATTAAGGAAGCCAACTCAGTCAGCCTTGATAGAATCCCTGTTCTAGTGAAGTGCCAGAGAGCAGAAGACTCCAAGAGCAAAACAAAGCAAAAGAGGAGGGGGAAAAAAAAAGGATGACAAGGTATGAGGCTCTCCTGAGCTTTGCTGGAGCAAGAGAAATCTGGAATTGCACAGGGCTGCTAGCAAAACAAGCTGTGTGCTTGCTGCTTGCAAACAGCAGGATTTGGGACACCCAGGTTTACCTGCTCATCAGGCCCAATCAGGGCATGAGTGGAGTCTTCACCCACGGAGGAGTGCCTCAGGCTGCTCACAGAGGGGTGGCGAGCTGCAGAGTATGAGAGGGTTTCTCCAGGGAAGCTGTGAAATCCATTGGGAAATCCTGGAACACTGTATCCCAGACCTGGGAGAGAATCAAGGCAGGTGAGTGTTAGAGCACTGGTTTGGTGTAAAATAAAGAGCTGCCATCATCTGCCAGCAAACTGGCCTCTCAATTGCAGCCTGTGAGTCAGTCTCTCTGGGGAAGATCCCTCCAGTGAAGTACCCAGTATAAACACAAGGGCTTGGCTTTCTTCCTGTCAGGGTTTTGCCCCAGCTGAGAGCTGGGCCACCACACAGCCACTTGTTCTTTAAGGGAGGGTGGAACTGAGAGAGGAGGGGAAAGGGAGGGAAAAGAAAACCTAAGAAACCAAAACCTGGTGGGTTGGGATAAGGAGAGTTTACTGGGATAGCAGAGAGAGAGAGAGATAATAACAGGACTTTATAGCAAAATACATGAGGCTGGTGACACACAACGTGGTTTCTCACCGAACCACACAGTTCAGAGCCATCCCAAAACTGGACTGCCCCCAAAACCATGCATCCTGGAGCTGCCTGCTCCTCCCCACACCCCTTTTATGCTGAGCATGATGTAACTGGCATGGAATACCCTCTTTGGCCAGTTTGGGTCACCTGTCCTGTCTGTGTCCCCTCCCTTCTCCTTAGCAGGGAAATATGAACAACTGGAAAGTCCTTGAGCGCTTGGCAACAACTGAAACCATCAGGGTGTTACCAGCACTGCTCCCACCCCAACTCCCAAACATGGCATCCACATAAGTTAACCCTATCCTAGCTGAAACCAGGACACTTGTTTAAACCTAAACCACTCCTAATGGAGACAGGAATTGAACAAATCCCAATTCATCCAGGTATAGTTCCTTCTAGGACCATTTGGCAGTGATCCAGAGGAAAACCACCTGAAAGGTGACAACTTGGTTGACTATTTGAAGGGCTTTTTGTTGCTGTTCCCTTGGGAAGAAAACACCAAATCACAGACAAGTGAGGCCTTAAAGTAAACATGCTGCACATGGGGCACATGTGGACATAGAGATACGTGTCAGCAGCCAGGCAGTGCAGTTTCACCCAAGTGATTGCAGACATCGGCCACATCTCTGTGGTTGCCCCTTCTTCACAGAATCATAGGGGTGGGAAGGGACCCCCAGAGACCACTGAGTCCAACCCCCTGCCAAAGCAGGGTCCCTAGGACAGGGCACACAGGTCGGTGTCCAGACAGGGCTGGAATCTCTCCAGAGAAGGAGACTCCACACCCCCTGGGCAGCGTGTCCCAGGGCTCCCTCACCCTCACTGGGGAAAAGTCCCTCCCCATGGTGCTCTGGAACTTCCTGTGCTCCAATTTGCAGCCATTGCCCCTTGTCCTGTCCCCACAGACACTGAAAAGGGGCTGGCCATTCCCCCTGCACCCCATCCTTCAGATCTTGATAAACATTGATTAGGTCCCCCCTCAGTCTTCTTCTCTCCAGGCTGAACAGCCCCAGCTCTCTCAGCCTTTCCTCACAGGGGAGATGCTCCAGGCCCTTCATCATCTCTGTAGCCATGGCCATGGCTGGCTATTTCCCCCTGAGTCCCACACTTGAGACATTCTCCCCAGACACTGAAGGAGCCTTACTGTTGGGTGCCTGGGGATTCCGGGAGAGCTCCTGCTCCGTGGGGTGACTGTTCCTGGTGATGACAACAGGTTCTTCCACTACATTGATACTGTTACACTGCATCAGGTCCTGAAGGAGATTAAAGATCTCCTCTGCTCTGGAACACTTGAAGGCAAAAATCCCTGAGGAGTAATGAAGAGGAGGGTCAGGAAAGCAAGAAGGGGATCCTGCTTTAACAAGAGTATTTCTCATTCCTGGCTCTAAATGAACATACAATTCCAATTCCTTTTGCTGTGTTTAACACAATCACACCCCTGCAACCCACAGGGAAACAGCCAGCAACTCAGTGGATCATTGCAGTGACAGAACTACACCATCACAACTGCCTTTTCATTACATTATTACAAGACAAATAACGAGCACCCCAGTTATCTTGAGCAGATCAATCCCACAAGAGTAGAGGTGTGAAAGGAACACCCTAACTGCTCTCATTTCATCTCTACCCTATTTTGACTCACTTGGCAACTGGTCCAGTTCTTGTTAGCATGAGAAAAGTCTATCCAGTCATATTGGGAAGCTGAACTGGGGCCCTGCAGAGCATACACGTGAGGGATGTTGTATTTCAACAACATATGGAATTAAACAGTGTCTCCCCAAAGGAGCAGCCCAAACCAGGGTGTAGGCAGAGCTCACCAATCCCAAGCTGGCACACACACAAAAGCCATAGCAACAAGAACAGCATGGCAACAAAAGCTGCTACCCCAAAGAATAAGGTTTTTAAAAATTCAGGCCAAAAAAGAAAATAAAATAGCTCTATTTGTGTTATATAAGGTGGGGAGCAGCATCAGGAAGGAGTCCTGCAAATGAAATTAACTTAGTGGAATAAAATCCTACAGGGAAGGTAGGAAAGTCATCAAAACACAATGCCATCCCTCTCCCTTCTCTCTGCTTTCAGACTGATGAGTGTCTGCTCCAAATTTTGTAACCTATGAAGAGCAAATGGTTCTGCTAAACAAAACACAACACAACACAGGGTGCAGGATTTTAATCCCTGACCTGCATCCTGCAAAAGGTAAAACAGAAACCAAAGCCAAGCAATTCCCATTGCTGGTAACTGATAAGCACCATGACTGCAGGAGAGGAAAACCCCACTTCAGGGAAGTATTAAAAAAAGGAGCTTGCAACACTATGGCTTTATGCAGCCACTGAACCATCATGTGGAGTCCTTTTGGACAAGGAGGAGTTTACAAACACATTTAATAGAGTGAGGAAACAACCTTCTTTATTTTTTTCCCAGGCCTGAAGATGCCAAGAAAACGTTCAGCTCTTTAGAAGCAAAAGAGACAGACTGGTGAAGGAACTAACAGGCACCATTGTAAAACCAGAGTCTATTCCCAGTACTACTGATGACTTGGCACGTCCTCCTGGGTGACTCACTTCCCTTCTCTAGGCACAGCATCCCCATGCAGAAAAACTGTTAAAACTCCTTTTCCTCTATTCTACAAGCTGCTGCCAGACTCAGAATGCAAAGTGAAAGTAGAACCAGCACCCTTCTAGAGAAAAACAAAATGTCCTCCAACAACCACTGTGCACTTGGCAGCTCTGTGGGGTAAGTAAACCCCAAGAGGGACCTGCAGAAAGGTGCAGGCCACGTTCTTCCCCTTCATCCCTCGAGTTAAAAGATGCTTAACAAAGCCTCAGTCCTGCAAAAAGCAGTTTGTGGCTCCTAAGGAAAGAAGGCCAGTGATTTCTCCTGCCACAGCTGTGCTGTGGTCTTGAAGCACAGAGATGACAGCGCCACTAACACCCCCTCTGACATTAGAGACAAGCTGTCCAACACTCAAGCCTGCTTCACCAATTACCTCATGAGCACTGATGCACTAGCAAAATGAGACCATCTGATTTATGCCCAGGTCATAGAATCATAGACTGGGCTGGGTTGGGAGGGACCCCAAGGATCACAGAGCTCCAACCCCCTGCTACAGGCAGGGACACCAACCTCAGGCCTGGAGCTACACAAGGTTGCCCAGGGCCCCATCCAACCTGGCCTGGAACACCCCCAGACATGGGGCACCCACCCCCTCTCTGGGCAGCCTGTTCCAGCCCCTCACCACTCTTTCTGTAAAAAACTTCCCCCTAATATCCAATCTAAACCTTCCTTCCTTTAATTTTAGTCCATTCCTTTAGTTTTAATCCCATTCCTGAGTGAACCACCATGTTGCTCTCCTTAGCATTTTAATCAGGAGCATTAACTATGTGTATGCCCACTCCAGTATTCTGGGGCAACAAAGACTGCAAAAGAACCTGTTGATTCATTAGATGCAGGAATTTGGGAAGACACAAACCTCAGCTCATTCCAGCTGCCTGAGAATCATAGAATGGCATGAGTTGGGAAGGACCCCAAGGATCACAGAGCTCCAACCCCCTGCCACAGGCAGGGACACCAACCTCAGGCCTGGAGCTACACAAGGTTGCCCAGGGCCCCATCCAACCTGGCCTGGAACACCCTCAGGGATGGGGCATCTACTATTTCTCTGGGCAGCCTGTTCCAGCCCCTCACAACAGAAACCTCAGCGTTCCTTCCTCTGGGAATGTCCACACTCACCCTGCCCTGTCTGGCAGCGCCGACCACTCTCAAAGGAGAAGAGGTTGGAGTCGTAGCCGTAGCGGCGCAGGCAGAGGTAGGGCCACCTGACAGCATCTCTCTTGTGAGTGTGCAAGATGAGCTCCGTCTGCGTCAGCTCCATAATCCCAGACCCCAGCTCGTTCCCTTCATCATCCACGTTGGTTACCTGCAGAGGCCCCACAGCAAGAAACTCAGTGCCCTGGTAAAACAAGGCCACCCATGGAGACACTGTCATTCCCATGGATTCCCCCTTCATTTCCTGAGCTGCCTTTCTCTCAGCAGAGAGAGCAGGAATTCAGCGCTGGCAGAAGGCACCAAGCCAGCAGCCCTGGAGACTGTGTGCTTGGCAGTTTGGCTGATGTGTCTCAGCACAGACACTGGAACACAGCCCTGAGCAATAAAAGGTTTCTCTCCAGTTCCCCATTTTCTTGCTCAGGCTGAATCTCAGTGCAGAGGCAATTTCTACTGCAAATACAAATGTATCAGGAGCAGAGGTTGCTTAAGGGAAAGAAAAAACCCAACCAAAAAAATCAAACCAGCAATATATTCCTAAATCTTATCAAGCAAGAGATTTCTCTGCAAGAGCAGAGGTTTTCTTTCCTTTCATGCTTGCAGTCACAGAACCATAGAATGGCATGGGTTGGAAGGGACCCCAAGGGTCACAGAGCTCCAATCCCCTGCCACAGGCAGGGACACCAACCTCAGGCCTGGAGCTACACAAGGTTGCCCAGGGCCCCATCCAACCTGGCCTTGAACACCCCCAGACACGGGGCACCCACCCCCTCTCTGGGCAGCCTGTTCCAGCCCCTCACCACTCTCTCTGCAAAGAACTTCCCCCCAATCTCTCCTCTCACCCTTCACTCCTCCAGCTTCACTCCATCCCCCTTGTCCTGCCAGTCTCTGCCCTTGAACAAGCTGATTCCCCTCCTGTTCCTCTGCTCCCTTCAGGCACTGGCAGGCTGCAATGAGGTCCCCCCACAGCCTTCTCTTCTCCAGGCTGAAACAGTCCAACCCATTCTGGGTTTTACTAGTAGTCAGCACTGTCACAGGCTCTCTGATGGGGATGAAGGTGCAATACATACCTTAAATTTGGTGGGATGGTTGTCTGGGATGCTGTCTCTGCACAGACAACTGCAGCAGCTCCCCATGACGTCAGCATGAGAGGTAATCCCTGAAGAAAGGGCACAAACCAGAGGACAATCATGTTTTTTGAGCTAACTCCTCCCACCCTCTTCAAACAAGCAGCATTCACAGCCTGTACCCTCCTTCATCCCCCACAGGTGTGGCCAGTGGATTTGGATCTCAAACTCTTCAGCACATTCCTCAATTAACAGCCACCACACAGCACAACACTAATGAACAAGAGCAGCTTTCTTACCATTAGGCAATTGTTGGATTTCTCTTTTATTTTTTGTGGAGTGAGAAGAAATTCCCACTATTGTCCCACTATCTCCTTCGGGACTTCATGGTAACCAGGTGTCAGAGTCACCTAAAACACAAGGGGAACTGTCCCATCTTCCACCTGATAAGGAGAATACAATTGAATAGATTTTTAAAAATAATACTAATCATTTTTTTTAAAACCCCAAAGAAACAGAGAAGCTTAAAAACAAGGGGTAGGGCTTGTGACTGAAGTTCTCTCCAAATATCACAGGGAAAGGAGATGAACTTTTTAAAAAATTATGCTTTTATGTGAATTTAGAAACTAATTCTGCACAGGCTTCTCCTGAAATTAGTGAAAAAAGAGTCTACAATGGAAAAAAAAGAAGAATACAGAGAAAGAAGTATTTTAGGTCATGGCTGGGGGATCCTACACAGGAATGGGGTTTAGCAGAGCAGTGCAAATAAAACACAGCAGTAACAGGGAATGGCTGAGAGCAGTGAGGATAGGAGGAACCAGAAGGATGTGCTGCTTAGGAATGTGAAGATACCTTCACTCAATGGGGGGTCCTTAGGGGTGAAAGAAGCCTTTAAAGCAAGGGAACCCAGCAGCTCTTTGGACTATGGAAAGTAAGAAATGCTGGAAAATACCCAGTTACCTGACAAGAATCAAGCAGGGGTTGCACACAGTAGTAGTGAGAAACACTGTGATCTTTGTAAACTTCACTCTAGGGCAGGGGATTGGGCAGCAGATAACATAAGAGGATGTCATGTTTCCCTCTACTCTGCCCTGGTCAGGCCCCACCTGGATGTTGTGTTAAATTCTGGGATCCCTGGGATAAAAAAGACAGGGATCTCCTGGAGAGAGTCCAGAGGAGGCTGAGGAGATGCTGAAGGGCCTGGAGCATCTCCCCTGTGAGGAAAGGCTGAGAGAGCTGGGACTGTTCAGCCTGGAGAGAAGAAGACTGAGGGGGGACCTAATCAATGTTTATCAATATCTGAAGGATGGGGTGCAGGGGGAATGGCCAGCCCCTTTTCAGTGTCTGTGGGGACAGGACAAGGGGCAATGGCTGCAAATTGGAGCACAGGAAGTTCCACAGCAACATGGGGAGGAACTTTGCCCCAGTGGGGGTGAGGGAGCCCTGGGACAGGCTGCCCAGGGGGTGTGGAGTCTCCTTCTCTGGAGAGATTCCAGCCCCGTCTGGACACCGACCTGTGCAGTATGAGCTGGGGAGCTGCTTTGGCAGGGGGGATGAGCTCTGGGGGTGCCTTCCAATCCCTGTGATTCTGTGATTCTATGGTTTTATTTGGCAAGAACAGCTAACAACCTCTCCATCTGAGGAGCGAGAGAATAAAGACACGTGGATCCCCAGCCTGGCACTCAGATGGTAAATAAAATGAGAAGGCAATGGGAACCCCCTCACTCTGCCACACCAGGACCCTCACCAGTCCCCTTGGGTTAAACACTGAATCACAGCACTGCAGCTCCATGCAAAACCACACTGCCCCAGCTGCCCTCAGACTCCCTCTGTGCGGAGGGAAGGGGAAGAGCCAGAGGTGAGCTCACTGAGGGGCCCCATTTCACCACCTAAATTACCTTCCACTGCAACCCCACGCCTTAGCTTTGGCTGCCTGAGATCTCCCCACCACATCCTAACCCTGTGAAGTCCTGTGGAGGAGCAATGAAGAGGGATGCTCCCTTTTGAGCAAGCTCAGGCACACACCAAGCTGAACTCGCCTGCCCTCCTGCACACAGACATCACCCCCAACAGCAGTGCCACCGTGTGCTCCCTGCTCAACACCACATCCTGCTCCAACCATCCCACTGGTTTTTCCAGACTCAGTATGGATTTACCCTGACCTTACAAGCTTTATCAATAATTTAGCAACAGATAGATCCCTCTCTGCTTCCTCTAACCTGGCCACTACAGGCCTTGTCCTCTGCTGCCTCTGCCCTCCCATCCCCATCTCATCAATTCCCCCAGAGAAAGAAAAAACATGTGGAAAACACGTTACTTTGAGGCTCTCTTTCTTCTTTAAGCCTCTTCTCTCTGGTGTTCCCTCCACCTTTGTCTGTCTAACCTGTGAGGGGGTTTGGCTGAAGTGCTGTCACCTATCCTGAACAGTTCCTGTGGTCAGAATGGAACAACCAAGGAAAAAAACACCATGAGATGCCCGAGCACTCCCACGGGGGCTTCCCACCACTCCTCACTGCTGAATATTTTAGTGGCATCCTTTCCATGCAGACACTGAGGCTCTCAAGACACCTCAGTGCCTCTGACACACAACTTTCCCCCAGCTCTTCAGTTCAGAGCCATAACTAGTTGAACTGAAGGCTCTAACAGTGCGATATGCTTCCCTGTGAGCAACAGCACGTGCCTCCTACAACCAGCAGCCCCACCCTCGCCTCCCATCTCCCCACTTCTCCAGACCTGAACCTAAATCCTCCCCAAAGCCTTGGCAGTCCCCCTGGGCCTGCTCTCCACACAGCTCACCTCTCCCATCTTCGCAGCCTGGTCAGGTCTCTCTCCTCCCAAAGCCCCCCTGTCCCACAGCCGACAGAAAACCCCTCGTATCATAGAATCATAGAATGGCCTGGGTTGGAAGGGACCCCAAGGGTCACACAGCTCCACCCCCCCCGCCACAGGCAGGGACACCAACCTCAGGCCTGGAGCTACACAAGGTTGCCCAGGGCCCCATCCAACCTGACCTTGAACACCCCCAGGGACGGGGCACCCACCCCCTCTCTGGGCAGCCCGTTCCAGCTCCTCACCACTCTTTCCGTAAAAAACTTCCCCCTAATATCCAATCTAACCCTTCCCTCCTCCAGCTTCACCCCATCCCCCTTGTCCTGCCAGTCTCTGCCCTTGAACAAGCTGATTCCCCTCCTGTTCCTCTGCTCCCTTCAGGCACTGGCAGGCTGCAATGAGGTCCCCCCACAGCCTTCTCTTCTCCAGGCTGACCCAGCCCAGCTCCCTCAGCCTCTCTCCAGAGGGGAGCTGCTCCAGCCCTCTGAGCATCTCCGTGGCTCCTCTGACCCCTCTCCAACAGTTCTACATCCTTCTTATATTGGGGGCCCCAGCTCTGGACACAGGATCCAGCTGGGGCCTCACAGGGCAGAGCAGAGAGGGACAATCCCCTCCCTGTCCCACGCTCCACAAAGGATTCTCCTAAACCTGGCACTGCAGCAAAGGGCCCACCTAATCCCAAAGGCTCCCGGCACCCCGCCACAACCGGGCCCCCCCCCCCCAACCCCCTCCCGGGGTGTGCACAGGGGCACACGGATACCTGGAGCCCCCCTGGGGGCTCCCCCGCACGGCAGGGGGAAGCGGGGACGCAAGGGGGCAAGAGGGGCCGCTGGAGGGGGGAATGGTGGGGGGGGGGGGAAGGGGCCTGCACAGCCCGCAGGGACCGGGCCGAGTCCCGGGGGGTGAGGAACGGGCTGGGAGTGAGGCGGGGCCGCGCAGGGACACGCCGGGCAGGGGGAAGAGCGAGGCAAGCGGGCGGAAGGCAGGCGGGGGGGGGCAGTACGGGCGGCGCCGGGCCCAGGCGCGGTGCCGGTGCCGAGGGAAGGCCCGGGCGCGGGTCGGTACCTGAGGCGCTGCCCGGCTCCGCCGTCCGGTAGCTGAGGCCCTGGCCCCCGCTGCCGCCCGGCCCCCGGCCCGGCCCGTCCCCTGCCCGGCCCGCCGGGTCGGGGCTCGGGCTCGGGGACCGGGTGCGGGTCGGGCCCCGCCAGCGCCACGTCCCCCCAGCCCGGGCCCAGCTCGCCGGGAGCAGCGAGTCCGCCGGCCGCCGCCTAGAGCGTCTCGGGCTGGGAGGACCCGGCAGGCTGGGGAGCGGCCGGCAGGGGGCGCGCTGTGCCCGCCGCGCCATGGCCGCGGGGCGGGGCCGGGGCGAGGGCCTAAGGAAGGGAGAGGGGCGGGGAGAGGGGCGGGGCCAGGGGCGGGGCCAAGGGAGGGGCGGGGCCAGGGGCTGTGCTGCAGGGCCTGCGGGAGGGGGGCGCTGGCGCCGGGGGGTCCTGGGGTGGTGTGAGGGGCTGAGGGGGGGCAGAGAGGCGGGAGGGGGTTTTGAGGGGACAGTGGAGGGGGATTCGGCGGGGGGTGGTGGGGAGAGGGACAGGAGGGCGGCTGGGGAGAGGCCTGGGGCAGGAGGGGCTGCTGAGGGGTTAGTAGAGGGGAATTGGGGGGGGGTCTGCACGGGGGGGTGCTCTAGGGGGTCGGTGCAAGGGGATTGGGGGCGGGTTGAGGCAAGAGGGGGTGCTGAGGGGGGCGGTGGAGGGGGGTTTGGGGGTCTGGGGTGGGGGGATGCTTTAGGAGGGGGACAGTGGAAGGGGTTTGTGGTGTCTGGGGCAGGTGGCCTGCATCCCTGAGCATCCCCGAGCATCCCCGAGCATCCCTGAGCATCCCCGACCATCCTGAGCACTGCCCACCCCAGTTCCACCAGTATCAGAGCACTAAACCAGCACAGTCCCAGCAGCTCGGTGCTGGGGTCCCACAGGCAGCTGCTCCCCCAAGACCACCACAACGGGCACTGTGGCTGAGCTGTGCAGGGTCCCCACGCAGCCCTGGCACTCCCGGGGTGATGCACTAAATAATAACACCCAGGGCCAGTGTTTGGCCTGGATGAGGCACAGCGTGCCGGACATGAACATGGGGGGTGTCTCCAGGAGGGCTCAGGCCATGTGTGAGGGGGGCAGCAGGGAAGCCCATTGAGCCAGTGTCCCGCCTGTCACAGGTGCCATGTCACAGGCCTGTGCTCACCCGGTGCCCATGGGGGACCTCACAATGTCCCCAGGGCGATGGCCGGTCCCATGTCAGGAAGCCCCAAGACCTATCTCTCAAGTTCAGGTCCCTGTGCCCGTCTCATCCTCTAACAAACGCTTTGCCTGTTGATCTTTCTGCTGTGCAGAGGGATGGTGGAGCACACAGAGTGTGAGCAGCAGCTGCGTCACAGCTTGGGCTGGGAGCTGGCAGCGGGGAGGGGGGCCGGGGGGCCTGCCACCAGTACAAAGTCCATAGCAGCGCACCGGCCTAGATAAAGCTGCTGTGACCAACCTCCCAGCAAAGCCAAACTTCCCCTGGGCACAGCTGAGACCTTAAAGGGTCCCTAGGGAACTGCAGCAGTGCTGGTTTGGCAGCCCCAGGGGGACCCCCTCAGCAGGGGAGCAGAGTGGAGATGCTCACCTGCCCCTTCCCTTCCTCCTGCTTCTTTCCCTGCCCAGGTGAGATGCAGAGATGCCAACCACCCTGCAATAACCCACACGCTAACACCACCCTGCACGGCCTCTCCCAGTGGCACCACCAGCTTGCCATGGCCCCTGGCCACCTCCTTGGACAAATGACTATGGCTTTACAGGTTTCAAATGCATCTCCAACGCTGGTCCCAGGGACCTACATAACGCACAAGCCACCTGCACCCCTTGGAGCTCCCTTGAGAGCCCCAAAACAAGACACAGCTTCTTGGTGATGAGATGTTCGGACCACACAGGTGGCAGAGATATGGTCTGGTCCCTGCAGATGTGGGCTTTTAGGGGGATGCTGTGCCTGTGTCCATCCCCAAAGTCACATCAGCAGGCAGGAAAATCTCAGGGCATGGGAGAAAGGCATGGAAACAGAACAAAGCAGCTCTGCTTTGCGTCGGAGGCTCTGACAAACTCTGCCCTGATTCCTGCCCTGGTGCAATTGCTGTAGCTGAAGCCGGTCTAAATGGCTTTCAGGAGGCTCGTCAGGTGTTCAGGGCTTGCAAAAACTAGGACATCCTGACTTGCCTCTGGCTAACTCCTTTGTGAGAGCCCAGCCAAAGTTTCTCCACCTCTAAATTGGGGTGTAATGACACTTCCCCCTCTTTCATGAAGCTGCGACTCTTTCTGATCTGGGTAGGAAAATAAATCACTGCGCTGAGCATAAAAGCCATCGAAACAGCAACCTGGGGTGAAACGAGCCCCAGATGGAGGGAGGGACGCTCAGAAAATGAGAGGTAGCGAGAAAAACAGATGTCATCTAGAGCTCTTTCCCCTGTAGGGTTAATATACCACCTCACCCCCCTCCCTCCTCCTCCCCTCCGCCATCCTTTGCTCTTCCCCTCCCTGCATGCTGCTGTGATTCCCTGCCATTGGCTGTCTCTGTAGGTTTAGGCTAAAAAGCCTGTAATTAGGACCCTGGCTGACACAGATCCAGTTTCCTGGGCAGGCAGATTTCAGAAAAAAAAAACAAAACCCAACAAAAAGAGAGAGAGGAAAAAAAAAATGTTTCCCTGACTGGGCTTGGATGTTTTCCTTTCGCTTCGTAAAGTTTTCCCTGCTCAACGTCCATTCCCTCGTCTCCTTCGGAGCTGAGCAGGACAGAGGTGGCTGGAGTGGGGCTGGAGCAGCCGGTGGAGCTTGGAACAACGGAGACCGGGTACTGGGGTCCAGGGAAAGGGCAGGTAGGTGAGATTGGGAAGGTTTCTTGGGGTCGGTTTGCCTGAGCTATGTGCTGAGTTGGAGCTGGGGAAGAAGGTGCTTGGGAGGTGGGGGGAGAGAGTCTGAGGGTTGTTGCAAGGAGAAGGGGAAGTGAATGAGGGGATAAGGGGGTTTGTTTGGCTGTTCTTTGGGAGAGATAAATGGGGGGTTGGGGAGGGTATCGCTTCCCTCGCTGTCTTTGTTTTCGGGAATATGTCCCCTGAGAGCAAGAGACTGTGTCTGTTCTGTTGTGGCAGCCTCTGCTGTCCCCATGCAGCCACCTCCAGTGTGGGCAGGTGAGCAGGCATGGCCACCCAGCTCTGTCGCCCAACAAGGGTCTCAGGGGAGGGGGATCCTGGCTCTGCCATCCCCCCTGCACCTAGGATCTGGGAAGAGCTTTCCACCGGCAGTGGCTGGACCCCATTGCTGCACCAGGATGAAATCTGGTGGCTGCAGGGGAGAGGGGGGTGTGTGTATTTGTGTGTGTGTGTGTGTGTGTGTGTGTGTGTGTGTGTGTGTGTGTGTGAGGGCAGGGGGGGTCTCGCTTCGTACCCACGGATGTACGGATGGCTGAGTTACAGCAGGTTAATGGGTTACTGCTCCCTGATGAGGAGGAGCTCTCCCTGTGCTCTCAGGATGAGGGGAAATACCCTCGGAAAAGCCCTTTGCAATACACCCCACTGCCAGCAAACACCATGGCGTTGGCTGTGGTCCCCTCCAGTGCCATATGGCAGAGCAGGGTACTGAACTCCCACACCAGTTGGGTGGAGGGGGGGGGTGGGCAATAAGCTGACCCTATCCCTCCACGCTGCCCATGGGGCAGCAGCACCCAACCCTTGCTCCACCTCATACCATCACAGGTCCAAAAGCCACCGCGGGCTCCTTTGTGAGACAGGCTCCAGGTTTGGGCAGCCTGGCTCGGGCTGTGTTGCAGGACTAGCTGCTCCGGCTCGCCTTGCCAGACCTCAGCTTATCTCTCCCCAGAAGAGATGTGTCTTTATTGCTCTGCATCTTTTATTTCTACCAGCCTTCATTGCAGCTGTGTTGACAGGAGCTTAAGCAAAAACAGGTTATCCCGTGGGTGAGGCAGCGAACGCAGGGCTGTGCCCCCAAAAGCTTTGGAAGGGGATCTGGGTTTTTGGGGTAGGGGGTGGTTCTTTTGTGATGGGAGCTGTTGTGTTTCCTTGGGGTCACGGCGCTGGGGAGTGTCAGGTCCTTCTGAAAGACAGGCTGGAGGGGCCTGAAGGTGGGTTTTGGAAAACAGAGGGGTGACTTTAGGAAAACCAGAGGCTGTGGTGGAGATGCAGATCAGCCCCTGGCTGTGCTGGGAACAGGGAGGCTGTGATGAATGTGAATGGGCCCAGGGTGGCTGCGCTGCAAGTTAATGTGTGACCTTGGCAGGAGAGGGCCAAGAGCCCACACATACTCCCACAGCCAGCTGGAGATGGGGACTGCTCCTGTGGAGCTCGATAAGATTAATATTCCCATGAATTTAATCTTCTTGCACCCAGGGAGCTGTGACTGCTTCACAAAAAGAGTTGTAGATGCTGTGGGAAGCATGCTTGGAGCAGGAAGGGGGACACTATGGGGCCACCAAGCCAGGCCATCCCAGCCCCAGGCCCGGAGCGTGGATGGCCTTTGGCAGCTGTACTAACACCAAAAGGCTGGGAGCAGGCAGCGGGGCATGGTAGGGAGGTTGCACGTCCTTCAGAGAGCATGAGGGGGTTGGACAGTCACAAGGAGCTCCCGTGGGCAGGATGAGAGGCTTTTAAAGCAAACAGCACTCAGCCTGCCCCCCGGACCCTTTGCAGGGGAAGATGCGCTTCCAGTGCCCAGGTCTGCACTGGCAGGGAGGAGCAGCTCCCCAAAACTCCCTCTTGCCAACCTCCTCAGCACTTGGCCCAGGCTCTCCTGTCCGTGTTTGAGTGCAGGGGCCGGCCAGGAGCATCCCTGTATCCCTTCGCCTGGAGGTGTTGAGGGAAGGCAGGAAGGAAGAGGGGAGAGGGATGGGAAACAGAGGAGACAGACCTGTTGGGGCTGCCTGGCTCCTTAGCATGGGAGGCACATACCGCTGTCACCGTCTGGGGCTAATTACAGGGACTTGTCTACAGCCCAGACGGCTGCCAGCCAGCGTAATCACATCAAACCAGGCTGGGCTGGGCTCTCCGGAACAGCCCCATGGGTTCACAGCAGCTGGGAGCCCTGCCCTCGCCTCTCTCCCCCAGCATCACCCCACTGGGCTCCCCGATGATGGCCCTGGGATGAGGTGCCCTATGTACCCTGCCACAGCGCTGGCACTGCTGCTCTCCTGCATCCGTGGAGCAGCAGAGGGGACTAATTACAGCAAAGCCCCAGCAGATTAGGCAAAGGCATTTTGGAGGCTTAATAAGCTGAGCGCAGCGCTGGACTGCAGTCCCACCTCCCACAGGGAGGGAAAATGCAGAGGCCTATGTTACCCAAACAAGGCAGCAGCAGAGTTGGGACCGGTCACTGAGCCCACAGAGTCCCCTTTGAGCATCCCTAGGGACACGTGCCACCCTCCTGCACCACTGTGGAGCCAGGGCTGCTTACTGGCCCAACACCAGCAGTGGCACAGTGGTCCATCAGCGTGGCCAGGACTCTCTTTGGACTGCAGAATCAAAGCTGGCTGAGATGATTTCATCCCTAAGCAGGTCCCAGAGCTTCTCACAGCTTTACAAGCACCATACAACCAGCCCTGGAGTCTTTCTGGACTAATCCCCAGGGCTGGCAAACCCCAAACCCTGGGAGGGAGCAAGCAGCCCTTATGTTTTCTCCCACTGATTAGCCAATCTGCAGCGTTAATCATTGACCCGGGTGCAGGGCAGGGAAACCAAAGCTTCTTGGTCTGATCTCACCCTCTCCCTGCTCCAGAGATGGCCACATTTGGGTACAACATCCCAGCACCCCAGTATGCTGCAGAGGAAAGGGCAGCTGGGGTGGAGGGAGCACGCTGGGAGCAGCAGCTGAGCTGGGGGTGTTGAAGCTGTTTAGTGGGAGTGGTGGGAATGCAGCTGCTGGTGCTGGCCAGGATGGCCCTGACAAGGGACAGGAGGGATAAACCAGACATGCAGAAGCCCCATCCCAGTTCAGAGGGGTGAACTGGTCCCCATGGTGGCAAGTGATGCAGGAAGACCTCCAGAAGTGGCCTGAGGGTCCCAACCCCTCAGCACAAAGCCTGATGCCTGGCATACCAAACACTTCCCAGAGCACTTATTCAGTCCACAGTGGACACTGCACAGTGTGAATCCCTCAGTGTCCTGGGACTGTTTGGGTGCAGCTACTGGGACTTGCCCCTGGAGCAACAGCTCAGCTCCATCCCACCCACATCCCACCCTTGCTCCCCACACCGGGGCAGGAAGCGCGGGCAGAGGGCGGCGAGCTCTGGGCTGGCGTCCAGCGAGCCCCAGGAGCCACTGCATCACCAGCTCGCCTTTGTTTTGGAAAGCCAAGCCAGGAAGGAAGCGAGCTCTGCAGAGCACAGCGTGGGGAGGAGGGGACAGGACCGGACGGGTTTCCACCACCTCACCATTAGCCAGGAGAGGTGGTGACGCTGGGCGAGACAGCCGCCCCGGCAGGAACAGCCGCTCGCTCGGGGCAGAACAATAGCAGCCCGAGGGGAATGAATTATTTTCCACTGAACTGGGCTAGACCTCGCTCCCCTCCCACTGCCCTGCTCAGGGCCAGGCTGTTAGACCAGGGATTAGCAGTTCCAGCAAAGGATTGGCTTCAGCCAGGGAAAATCTCCTGCTGTGGGTGAGCGAACGGCCAGTGATGTTTCCCAAAACCTGCTCCAGCTTGAGCACGAACACTGGGGGTGTTCTGTGCCCTGTTTCACCCCATCACCATCCCTTCAGCATGGCAGACAAATCCCCTGCCCCGAGGAGCACCTGTGCCCTCGGTGGGGGTTTGCTTACAGCCCCTGCAGAGAAAGGAGAAGCCTTCAAAAGCCCTCAGACATCTGCAGGGGTTCAGCCAAGAGCATTGAGGTTGTGGTGGTGCTGAGCATCATCCTGGCTGGACCTGCCCTGAGGTGTCTCCCTGGGATGAGGGGCTGGTCATCCTGCTGCCACATGGAGACAGGTCTGCGCTATGCAGGTGGGATGATATATGTCCTGGAGCCCTGCTTCCCACCTCACCAAGGGTCTCAGCAGCCCTGATACTCTCTCCCCAGCTCATGTCCCTGCCGAGCCCTGCATGGCCCCAGCAAGACGAGCATCCCCCCTGCGGCACCCCCACCACCCTCCCACCGGCCTCATCCGACAGCGACTCTGGCTGTGCCCTGGAAGAATACCTGGAGCCCCCTGCAGACCCCACTCCTCCCGAGGTGGGCAGCACCCACACAGCTCCCTTTGCTCCTCACTCTCCCCCAGCCCTTTGGGTGCCATCCACGGGTAGCACCCACAGCCCAGCACCCCCAGCCCTGAGATAAACCACATTTTTAGCAATCTCAACCAACGCAGCTCGATCCCCCTAAAAAACCTGCCTGTGTTCCTCTCTCCCCCAAAACATCTTCAAGGTCCCGGTGTGCTTCAGCACCTGCTCACCTCAGCCTGCCTCTCCAGCTGATGGGATCCAGCTCCGTGCCAGAGCCCTCCTGCAGCAGCTGCCCCCTCAGGACTGCGATGTAAGGCCTGTGTTTTTTGGGTGTTACCCACCCTGAGCTTTGCTCACCCTGCATCACTTCACCTCCACCTCCCCATGCAGGAGCGGTACTGCCCCGACCTCGCTGAGGAGGAGAAGAGGCAGCTACGTGCCTTCAGTGCCCGACGGAGACGGGAGGCCCTGGGGCAAGGGCTGGCATGTCCTGTGCCAGGTCCCTGCCATGGATGTCCCTGCAAGAAGGTGAGATAGCCCCCCACACCAAACCTGGAGCTCAAAAAGCGACTGGTCCTCAAAAGCCAGCCTGGCCCCAAACCCTGCATCCCTCTGCCTTGCAGTGCGGCAGGAGGCTGAACAAAGGAGACCCAGGGATTTCGGCATCCCAATTGGGGGACCAGTTCTGGCATCCATCCTGCTTCTCCTGCCACTTGTGCCACCAGCCCCTGGTAGATCTCATCTACTTCCAGCAGGATGGGAGGATCTACTGTGGCCGGCACCATGCTGAGCTCTTCCGACCCCGCTGTGCCTCCTGTGACCAGGTGGGTGCCAGGCAGGGGAGAGGCTTTTACCTCCCTTTTGCTGTTGTTAAAAGCTCTTGTGCTTGGCTGGGTGGGGGGACTGCAAAAGCAACAAGAGATGCTGGTGGGGAGGAGGAAAGGTTCTTACCTGAGCCTGGCAGAGATCCCAGCGCAGAGGCACAACGGCTCCTCCTCTTCCCTTGGCACCACAAAGCATCCTCTGGGCTCCAGGTTTTCCAGCCTAGTGCTTAGAGGATGGGTCTTTCCATCCCTCCCTTTAGCTGATCTTCATGGAGGAGTGCATCGAGGCAGAGGGCCGGCGCTGGCACCTGGAGCACTTCTGCTGCCTGGAGTGCGATGTGCCCCTGCGCGGGCAGCGCTACGTGATGAAGAGCGGCCGGCCCTGCTGCCACAGCTGCTTCGAGAGCCTCTTTGCTGAGCCGTGCCAGGCCTGCGGAGACCCCATCGGTATGGTCCATCTCCCCCCTGCCCCAGGACAGGGCGCAGCAGGGTTTTCCCTGCCCAGGCAGGCAGGTCACGGTCTGGAAGGGCTGTGGAGCCAGAGCCCTGCGGCTCAGTGTGGAGGACGGGTTTTGGCATGCGGCGGTGGGAAGAGCCTCCCCCTCACCCGCTGTTGCCCCTCAGGTGCTGACAGCGAGGAGGCCACCCACCAAGGGCTCCACTGGCATGCCCGAGCCACCTGCTTCTGCTGCAGCCTCTGCAGAAAGCCCCTGCGTGGGCAGCCCCTCACCACCCAGCACGGCCGGCTCTTCTGCTCCGAGACCTGCAGCCTGGGGTGGGATGCATCCTCCACCGCCTCCGACTCCTCCGACTCGGCTTTCGCCTCAGCTCCATCTCCTGACTCAACACCCCTCTCCCGAGCTGGTCCCACAGGCAGGACCACACCAGGGACGGGTAGTACCTTGGCACCTGGGGGCTGCAGGCAGCGGGTGGAAGGGACGGGTGAGGATGCCACTGCTCCGCTTGCTGTGTGGTGGGAGGGGTGTGGGAGAGAAACCAGGCTCTGCTCAACCCCTGGGTACTTTGTGGGATATGTTGTGGGGTATGATGCATGGGTACAGCCCAACCCAGGGCTGGGGCAATGGCAACAAACCCCCAGCCCACCTCCCAACGGAGGGAGTGGAGGTTTGGTTGGTCCAACCCTCCACTGCTCCCCAAGGCAGCCCTTGCTGCATGAGGGGCTGTGGCAGGGCACGCTCAGCCTTCCCCCTTCCTCAACCAACCTTTCTTTCCTTCTTCCAGAGGTGGTTTCGGATCAGGCCCCTCTGCATCCTGCATTCAGGAGCCTGGAGGACCACGGAGCAACTGCTAAGGAGCGGAGCAGGGATGCTGTGCACGCAGGGATGCTAGGACCACTAGCCAGCCACCCCGTTGCCCCCCAGCCCAGCACAGAGCATCCCAACGAGCCTGGAGCCTTGGGCCACCCAGTTTTGGGGGGCCTGGACCCCCAAACACCCGCAGGCAATGGAAACCCCCACGTCCGAGCAGGCACAGCCCCTGCCCAACACAGCCCATGGCTGGAGGACACTGACCTGCAGGACATCACGGAGGAGGATGACTCCTGGTGTCCCACCTGCTCTTCATCTTCAGACTCGGAGGAAGAGGGTTTCTTCTTTGGGAAGCCCATCCCCAAACCCGGGATGGGCTCTCTGAGCAGGGAGCCCCTGGGGAGGGCTGGGGGCAGGACAGCGAAGGCACGGGGCAGCAGCAAGCACTGCAGTGTGTCCTAGCAGTGGGAGGGCAGGGGGTGGGAGTTGGGGGGGGTTCTTTGGCCAGCGCTGCCAGCCCCTGCCATAGTCCAACATGTTCCAACTGTGTTTTGGATGCAGCCCAAGGCTGGTGGGGAGAAGCTGCTGGGATCCTTCTTCCCAGCAGCTCGAGGCAGAGCACAGCCTGCAATTCCTGCCGGGCTCTACCACCATTACAAACAGGTAAAGCAAGTAGAGAGCAGGGAGCTGGCACCCTGTACCATGGCTCCCACCCCAGCCAAGGCAGCAGCCCCCCAGAGCAGCCACACGCAGGGGGAGGGGGCAGCTGGGGTTTTAAGACAAGGGCAGCTGCCTGCATCGCCCTGCCATGAGGTGCAGCCAGGGACTGTGGGGACAGGAGGGGTGCTGGTTGCCAGGGTGGGATCCTTCCCTGGGACACCCCTTTGAAGGATAAGCTCTCCATCCCTGATGGCACACTGTCCCCTGCCACCACGGGGAAGGGGATGGGAGGGAGGTGGGGAGGTGGGGGTGTGTATCTCGTTAAAGGTTAATTTGGAGTGATGCCCAATTGGGTGTTGTAAGTCTGGTTGTCTTCAGCGTGCTGAACCATCGCGGTGACGGACGCACACACAAGGTGGCACACCGTCAGTCGGTGAGCTACCACAGCCACGCTGCCAGGGTCTGGTCACAGTCAGAGAGAACTGTTGTGGCCAGATTTAATGGGCAGCACAGCTGATTAAAGCAACAGATATGCAAGTTCTCTGGATGGCTGGTGATGAACTCCCCCTCTGCACAAAGCACGTGCAGGTACCAAGAGGGTGAGTGATGATGGGTGATGCTGCTTGGCTGTGAACACATTCAAGGATAGGAGGTGATTCCATAGAGATTTCCAAGGTTCCCACAGAGGCACTTGGCATAACCAAGTGTTTGAATCTTACCCAAAGGTGTCCTGATGTGGGGGAAGAGATGCTCAGCCCGTGCTGACCCCAGAAGTACCCGATGATGGTGCCTTCCCATACACAGTGGGATCTTCCCTACATTCTCACTCCCTTAAGCTATTTTATATTGGGTTTTACCTTTCAGGTGGAGCTTGAGTGACTCCACTCATCCTCTGTTAGGATTGGTGTGAAGCTTTCCCACCTTGCTTTTAAAAGTATAGACTAGAAGAATTGAGAGCAGCAGCTCAATGAGAGGTGGTTACACCTTGGAGGTGGGTAGCTTTAGGGATGGAGGCAGGTTTTGGTATTGTAACAGCCAAAGTTCACCAAAAGGACAGCATTTTGTCAAAACCCATGACAAGCCATTAGCCCAGGGTAGCAAATATCCAGCTTATTGATTCCATTGACCTTTCAAGCTCTCAGACTGTCACAGAGCCTGGCTGTGGTGCCTCCACTCCGTGCAGTTCCTCCTTAGAGCCAGCACATCAAGCTCCCCTGATGCTCCCAACCTCCCAAGGTCACTTTGGGAACTTACCTCAAAAAGGGATTTTGGGTGTTATCAGCTGCTCTTCACCCTGGAAGTTTCTTGAATGCTGAACCCTTTCTGAAAGCGTTGACATCAAGTTTTAAGTCATCCCCAGTCATTATTCCCCAGCTCTGCTGCTGCTGCAGAGGATGCTCCAACAACTGAGACCCAGCCCCAGGAGACCCACTTCTGCCCTGCTCCTCCCCAGCCCCAGGTCGCTGTGGCATTGACCATGGGGGTGTGATCCCTGTGGCTGGGGGTCCCACATAGTAGGTTTGGGATGGGGGTCTGGCATGGGACCCCTCCCCGTGCATGCTGGTCCCAGAAGAGCAAGACCAGAGTGAGAGCAGAGATGGGCTGCAAAGACCATGGAGAGTTTATTGTTACGATTTAAAATCCAGAACAATGCCTGGGCTTCCAGGGAACATCCCTGAGCAGAAGGCAGATCCCTGCAGCCGTTCTCCCTCCCATCACCTTCCATCCAGTAAAATCAGCTCCCCCCTTTTGCTGCACATACAGGTCTGGGCAGGGCTAAAACAAAGCACTCCTCTCTCCCCAATCCATGGCAGGGCTGTGCCAACATGTCCATATCACCTCGACCTAAGGGCTCAGTACCACCAGCAGCACCCCAATGCGCTGGCATGGCCCCCTGTAACCCCCTCCCCCAACCCCAGCTGGTGAGGGGGGCTGCTCATCCTGCCTCCCCCTCAGCAACTGAGGTTGGCTGAGTCATAGCTGTTGATGAAGTCCTCCAGCTCCTGGAGGTGATGGATCCGGCTTTGGCGGAGGTTGGCTCTCAGTGCCAGCCCCAGCACCCTCTCCATGGAGGGCTCCTTCTGCAGCAGCATCGTGGCCACCACTGCGATGGTCAGGCAGAACTGCTGGTACGACTGTGGGGGAGCAACACAGCATCAGCACAGGGCACCCCAAAACTTCCCTGCCAGCACCCCAAAACTTCCCTGCCAGCACCCCAAAACTTCCCTGCCAGCAGCCTGCTGCACCCCCCAGGATATTTTATCCCCTCTCCAGGGTTGGTCCCCTTCAACCCCCTTCTTGCCAACAAGCCCCTTCCCCTGCAACCACCCTCACCAGGGCATCCCCCAGTCACCCCAACAATGCTGAATTCATGTCCCCATCACTCAGCATCACTTCTCCACCCCCCGTGACTCAAAGGGTCCCAGGACAAGCCCCCCCACCCTGCAGTCACTCCCAGACCCCTGCACGCCTGGGCCAGAAGCCACCATGACTCACCAGCTCGATCTCCTCCTTCCTGGCGTGGACGGCGGCCGAGCGAAGGTCCGCGCTGGACAGGGAGGGTGCCCGGGGAGTGGAGCAGAGCTGGCGCCGGCTGCCCGCAGCCTGGGTGGTGGAAAAGGCAGGGAAGGGTGAGATGCTTTGAAGGGGAGAGAGACTGGGCAAGACTGGGGACAAGATGGGGCTGCCAGTACCCATTATTACTGATATGCATGTATCAGGACAGGCTGGGGGTGACCTGCTGGAGAAGAGCTCTGTGGAGAAGGACCTGGGGGTGCTGGTGGGGGACAGGGTGGCCATGAGCCAGCAGTGTGCCCTGGGGCTGAGAGAGACAATGGGATCCTGGGGGCATCAGGAGGAGTGTGGGCAGCAGGTCACAGGAGGGGATCCTCCCCCTCTGCTCTGCCCTGCTCAGGCCCCACCTGGAGTGTTGTGTCCAGTGCTGGGCTCCCTGGGATCAAAAGGACAGGGATCTCCTGGAGAGAGTCCAGAGGAGGCTGAGGAGATGATGAAGGGCCTGGAGCATCTCCCCTGTGAGGAAAGGCTGAGAGAGCTGGGGCTGTTCAGCCTGGAGAGAAGAAGACTGAGGGGGGACCTAATCAATGTTTATCAATATCTGAAGGATGGGATGCAGGGGAATTGGCCAGCCCCTTTTCAGTGTCTGTGGGGACAGGACAAGGGGCAATGGCTGCAAATTGGAGCACAGGAAGTTCCACAGCAACCTGGGGAGGAACTTTTCCCCAGTGAGGGTGAGGGAGCCCTGGGACAGGCTGCCCAGGGGGTGTGGAGTCTCCTTCTCTGGAGAGATTCCAGCCCCATCTGGACACCGACCTGTGCAGTATGAGCTGGGGAGCTGCTTTGGCAGGGGGTTGGACCCCAGGAGCTCTGGGGGTCCCTTCCAACCCCTACAACTCTGTGACTCTGTGATTAGTGGTCTGGGACTGGTCACTGGTAGGACCATGGCTCTCTGGGCTGCTCATTTGCCACGCTACCCTTGGGTGTGGGTGCTGCCCCTTCCCCCCTCCTCCACCCCAGCCCTGGCCAAGAGCCTCACTAGCAGATTTCTTTTTCCCATTAGGCAGTAATTAAGCCACTCTGCAGTGCTCTTGTTTGCTTCGTTAGGGCTCGAGTCCCAGGCTTGTTTGCCCTCCTGCACGCTCTGAAGCCTCTAGCTGGTTTTCTGGCCTTTCTCCCAGCTATCTCCTGTTATCAGCATCTCCGGCGCAGCCGGAACTGGTGCTGACACAGGCTCTGCCTCCAGACAAAGCAGCACTTTAAGCTCAGCCTGTACATACATATGGATCCCCATCCACCCATCCTAGGCCACAGCAATATTCCTGAGCCCAGGAATACTGCCTGCACAGGGACATGGGGACACCTTGGGGTGAGCAAGGGGGAGCAGAAGCACCCTAACCCCATACCGGCTCCTTCTCACTGGATCCAGGAGGGTGCTGGGTCCTTGGTGAGGTCTCTGGCACAGCACTGGTATCATAGGAATCCTGGCTGGGCTGTGCATTGGGCTCTGTGGTAGCTCCTGGGGGGACCTGAGGATTTTCGGATGGCTCAACGCCACCTGGAAGCTGTAGGAGACAAAGTGGCTGGGGAAGGAGAGCAGCAGCTGTGCAGGGAGCTGGTGGTGCCAGCACACCCCAGCCAGCAGCAGCAGCCTTGGTGGGCTCTCCCCTTTGAGGGGGGACAAGCCACAGAGGTGCCCACCACGTGCTGAGACCCACCTCATGGTTGGCAGCTTCTGCCTTGGTTTCTCCAGATGCACTTGGCAGAGGCTGCTGGCCCTGAGAAGGTGGGCAGAGCTCAGCACCCACACCTCCAGCAGAACAGACCTTCTCAGGAGGCTCTGGAGCAGCTGTTGGATCATGAGGATGGGACCCACCACTTGCCCCAGCCTTAGGGACACTTTGGCTGCACGGCTCTACCTGCACAAAGCATTACAGATGCACTGCAGAGCCCACAGAGAGGGGAAGAGAGCTTTGCAAAGGGGACTGCCAGCTCCCACCTCCCCCTGGGCATGGCTTTTGGGTGGGATGAGGATTAACTCAAACCTTGAGGTGCTGCCCTGTGCTGGCAGAGTTCTCCTCCTTTGGTGCTGCTGGCTCTGTTTCCAAAGCAGAGGAGCCCTGGCTGTTGCTGCCCACGGGTGCCTGAGCAGCTTCTGCCTGGACCTGGGGACACACAACAGTGTGAGGTTGGGGACACACATCTGGCTTGGGAAAATGAGCTGGGGGATGTGAGAGACAGGGTGCTGAACCCCAAAGGAAACCACAGGGCTTTGCAGCCCCAGAGAAGAGTCAGGAGAACATCTGTGGCTGGCAAAGGGACAGTGAGGTGAAGAGTCAAAGGGCTGCATGGGAAGAGAGGTCACACTGGCCAAAGAGATGGGCACCTCTGGGGGTGCGAGCATCCCTGCCTGCCCCCAGAAAGGGGCTCTCCCACCTGTGTTGCTCCTGCTGCCTGCTCTGGCTCTGCAGCCTCCATCACAGCCTGAGGATGGGTGTCTGGGCTCTTCAGAGGGGTTTCAGCTGGCTGGGGGGGCTCTGGAACCTTTCCTTTCCCCACCAGTAAGCCCTGAGGGAAACCAGACTGGTGAGGAGCACGGCGGCACCGTGCAGGGCTGAGTCTGGGCAAACTCAGCTCACTGCTGGGTGCTGGGATGAGGGTGGGGGGGACACACAAGTAAAACCCCTCAAACCTGAGCGGGCTGCTCCTTGCTCTGTGCATCAGGTTTGGAGGAAGGAAGTGGCTGGCGAGTGTCAGGGGGCTGCTTCTCTTCTTTCACCCTTGGCTGGCTCGTCCCAGAGAGGGAAGGAGAGGAACTGGATGGAGACATATCCCCTGCGGAGCAACAGACCCCATGGGAGCGACTCCTCACTCTGCCCAAGGTGCTGGTGAGCACTGAGGAGGTGTGAGCGAGCACAGTGCTGGGCCCCTCACAGTGGGTACAGGGTTTGGGCCAAACCTCTGGAGGGAGAGGGACAGGGGAGCTGCTGGACCAGGGTCAACTCGCGGTGCTCAGGGCGGAAGCGTCGCAAGCGTTTCCCGTCGCGACAGGGCCTGGCTGAGCAGCCATCCTGGATGCTGCCTTGCTCACTGCGGGAGCAGAGAGGGTGGTGGTGGGGGGTTTGTTAGGCTGGAAGAGGTGGGCAAACCCCCAGCCCACCTTGTGTAGGGGTAGCTGTGCATCAGAGAAGAGCCTGGCCCCTGTGCCCCTCCTCGCTGTGCCCCAGCTACACGGTCCCCACTGTGCTCCCCACCCTCACCCTAGGCACCCACCCTGGCAGTCTGGCTGGGAGCCTGGGTAGGTGCAGCTCCTCATCGGGTAATTCAGTCCAGGGAAAGTATCTGGGGCCAGGCTGCAGCTGCTCCTGTGGGAAGGGGGTGGGTTTAGACACAGAACAGGAGAGGGGATGCTGAGACTGTGGAGAAGCCAGGCTGCCACACTACTCCCAGCACCGTGCAGGGAAAGCTGTACAGTGCACTGTCCTTGTCACCAGGGTAGGGAAAGGTCTGGTCCCATTTCACCCCGTCCTTGGCCTCCACCCCACAGCCACAGTCACCCCACTGGCCCACCAACCCCTCCTCACCAGGTACCAGCCCTCCCTAAAGTAGTCCTTGAGTCCTTGGTTTTTTTCTCTGTCATCCCAAGGGGGTAGCAGGGGATAGTCATCTTCTCGTATCCTGTCCTCCTTGTTCCAAGGGAAGTTGGCAGGTTCAGGGAAGGGTCTGTGGTCCCAGACAATGGGCTGCAATGGCAGATCACTGCTGGTTGAGGATGGAGGTACGCTGGGGCAGCACTCTGCTGCCACAACCCCCCAGCCCACCAACTCCTCACCAGGGGCCAGTCCTCTCTGAAGCAGACCTCAGGTCCTTTGATCTCTAATCCATCATTCCAGAAGGGGGGTGGGGGACAGTCCTGGGCTGCCCATCTCCTGTCCTCCCCATTCTCACAGAAGTCAGCCGGGCCAGGGAAGGGTTTGGGCTCCCAAGGTTCAGGCTGCAATGGCAAATTGCCAGCGGTGAGGATGGCAGCTCACAGGGGTGTTTGTTATCCTGCTGTATCCCACAGCTCCTTCTACTTCTCCTGCTCCCGGGGGAGCCCCCAGCTTTGGGGACCCTGGATGTGTAGGAGAACCCCAACAGGGCTGTCCCCCCACACTGCACAGCTCCTCACCCCTGCCCCAATCCCCTTACCGGGCACCATCTGCCCCTGCCCCTGCTCAACCAGTGCTCCCAGAGCAGCTTGTCCCCCATGTCCTGGGGATGGTGTGCGTAGGGGAGCTGTGATCCAGCCTGCCAGGGATCGGGCTGTGGAGAGAGCACAGGGAGATGAAAGCAGGATAAGACCCCCCACCTTCACCCTTGCACCAGGCAAGCACTGAGCAGGTATGTGGAGCCAGGAGTTGGGCCACCCTCCTCACCCAGCCAAGGTCCCCAGGGGTTCCCAAGTCCTCCCCATACAGCAGCAATGCTCTCCCAGCGCCTCAGAGTCCCGAGCGCTGGAGCAGCAAGCACCCATCCTTGCCCCATGAAGTTCCTCCACTCCCAACCATGCTGTGACAGCCGCCGTCACACGGCAGCAGGAGGGTCACAGAACCACACACCTCCCTGGGGAAGCCCCTCCTGAAGCTCAGTGGTGAGGACATCTGCCCAAAAGCTTGTCCTGGCTTCGGTCCCGGTGAGGAGAAAGGCCCCAGCTGTGAAGGGAGAGGCCAAGGTGAGCACATCCCATGGGATGCCACTGCTGGCTCGGGGACTGTGGCTGGTCAGGTGCCATCTGCAGTGCTCCTGGCCCAGCCGAGCCCTGAGCATCGGGGTCACCTCTGGAGCCACACGGCACCGCCGCCAGCGAGGACCCGCAGGAGACGGGGGCCACATAGACCTGCTGCCCATCCCAGAAGGGGACAGAGGTGCTTGGGCTGCCTCCTTGGCACCGGGCACCCCGCACCCTGCCTGACGTGGCTCCCTTTGCCTGCTCGCTGCCACGTTTCAGTGGCTCGCAGCGAATCCCACGGGTCAGAGCACCCAGCAGCACCTCCCTGCTATTGTCCTGTTGGATCCTGGCTGAGATCCCTCCCTTCCCAGCGCATGGAACTTGGCCAAGCTGTCTGATGGGTGCTCCCGGACAGCCTGGCACTGTGGCATGGGTGTGAGCCCCACTCCAGACTGTCCCTGCCCACGCTGCTCCCACGGGACAGCCTGCCACAGGCATGGTCTGGGCTCTCACAGGGGTGAGGGGGCTCAAAGAAAGTTCCCAGGCTCCCCAAAACAGCTTCCATGGCTTCCCCACCATCCGGTGTCAGAGATGGGGGCTTATCACAAGGGCCATCACCCATCCCAGTGAGCAGGGGTCACTCCAACCCCAAACCACCCCACCCCAGCCCGGCCCCAGTGGGCTCCCACAGCCACCAGTTAACCCTCAGCGCAGGCTGGTGGGAGGTAACAGCAGCACAGGCACTGCTCCTCATCTCATGGGAACTGCATTAGGGCAGCACGAAAGCAAAGGGAAAGAACACTTCTACCCCAAAATTCAGGCTTTACCTGGCAGATCGATCCCAAGCGACCCTGGAAAGCAGCTCACCCACCTGGAGAGACAAAGCATCAAGGAGCCTTGAACAGAGACTCCCACACACCAGCTCCCTCTCACCCCTGGGGCTGCCCAATCTTCCTCCCCCTCTGCATTTGCTGAAAGCAAACCAATAGCAAGCGACTGCTGATGGCAGCCAGGCGCTAATTCCCACCCCTACCACCCTCCCCTCCTTCCCTGGAGCTCCCTCGGAGCTTGGAAAGCCAAGCTGTGATACCCTCCAGGAGCTTTAACTCTCCTTTGCAGAGCATCTCCCACTGATTTCTGCTGAGAAGAAACACTGAGGAGCAGACAGACCCCCCCCCCACCTCACTTCCCAGGGGCTGCACACACCCCTGACAACACCTCTTCTTAACCAGGGGCAGAACCTCTGGTTCTCTCAGCAAACCTGGCATAAAGCAGTTTGATGTGTAGGAACTGCTGAGGAACATCCCTGTTGCAAAGTGTGGAATAAATAGGTTTTTCTATGCTGATTTAAGGTATAAAAGGCTCCAGCAGCCTCATTGAGAAACTTTAAGGAAGAATTAAGTGGTTTTACAGGAAACTGAAGCCTAAAGCTGAGGTAAAAGGAAGATAAGGGACAACTGCAATCAAGATGTGTTAATAAAGGGGCAGCAGTTATAGGCTAGGTGAACAATGGCCATGCAGAGGGGTACAGGCTTTTGGCTGGGGAAGCTCATGAATATTCTTTTCCTCACCAAGGGGAAGCAGGAACCTGCCAGACTGGGATGGGCAATGTGGACTGTGTCATGTAACTGGTGTGAAGAAGCAGTCTGGGTCCAGCCTGTAAACCTTGGAAGTGCCTAATCCATAGGTAAAGCAGGGAGGGATTTTGGATGGGAACCCGGGAACACGTGTTCTCACAGGGATGTAAAACTAACTCCTGCTGTGAGTCCTTTTTCAGGACCTCTGGCATTTCTAACCCCACACAGACCCCTGGCAGCACCTCTTCTTAACCAGGGGCAGCCAAATCCCTCTGGTTCCCTCAGCAAACCTGGTGTAAAGCAGTTTGATGCTAAACCCTGATGCAAACCCTGCAGAGGGTGCAGCCCCTGCTCAGCCCACCTCAGCCACCCCAGGGCACACAGCATCCATCCCTCTGAGCTCACACCTGCCTCCCTCCAGCTCCAGCATCATCCCGGTGGGCCATGCAATCCCCAGGATGCTCCCAGCCTTGTGCTGGGGGATGTGGGGGAGCAGGGACTCCCCCAAGCTGTGCAGCACAGCCTGCAGGGACGAGGAGGGGGGAGAAGAGGATCCAGAGCACAGTGGCCCTGGCAGCACTGAGCCTAGCAAGAAGGGATGCTGCCATTGCCATTGGGGGAGCAGAGGAACAGGAGGGGAATCAGCTTGTTCAAGGGCAGAGACTGGCAGGACAAGGGGGATGGAGTGAAGCTGGAGGAGGGAAGGGTGAGAGGAGAGATTGGGGGGAAGTTCTTTGCAGAGAGAGTGGTGAGGGGCTGGAACAGGCTGCCCATTTGCAGATGTGGGGAGGGTGAGGAGCCCAGCACCCCTCTCCCCAAGAGCTGCTTGAGGCCAATGTGTCCGTTCACCTCCTAACACCACAGCTGGGTTGGAGCCCTGCTCACAGCATCGCCACTCCCCACCAGCCCTGGGGACAGAGCTCGCTGTGCCTCTGAGGGGTTCCCAAACCAGCTGCCTCCTGGCACAGCTGGGCACTGGGCACATCTGGGCACTGGGCACATCTGCCAGGCACCTACAGCATCTCCTCCTCCCTATTTCTCAGCATTCCCACAGGGAGTTGCACTGCCAAGGCTTTCTTAGCACCAGCCAGATGTGGTGGTACAAGGTAGAGTCATCTCTCCCAGCTTTACTGACCATCTGCACCCTGTCAGGGCCTGACAGCAGCAGTGGAGAGGTTTGGCTGGGGGCTGGGAACACTGGTAACAAACTGGTCTGAACTGGTCTGTCCAGCAGTGTGAAATCCCCATGAAGAAAAAGTTTTCAACCTTGTAGGAATGAGGGAGGAGATAAGGGAGAAGAGGGAGCCCAGGAAGAGGAGGGGGGAGGGGTGTGGGAGGTGGGGGTAACTCGCTGATGCCAAATCCTTGGGAAGGAGGAGATAAAAGGGAAAACTTTGTGTCTGAGGTGGGGTGAAATCCTTCAAAGCCAGCAAACAAGCTGGGATGGGGCAGCCCCTGGCCCACCAGAGCAGCCCCTGACCCACCAGAGCAGTCTGCTTCTCAGCATCGCTCCCACCAGGCTGATTTCCATCCTGTTGATTAATTACAGTCTCTATTAGCTGTACACCAATTAACTAATTGGGTAGATGAGTTAGGTCTTTGAGATTCAGGAAAAGCACACAGCAGCAGGGACACAGTGGCTGCAGTCTGGATGGCCATGGCACATCCCTCTCCAGAGCCGAGCGGCTCCGTAACCCCACAGCTCCTTGGCTGGTCCCAGAGCCTGGCTCAGTGACCAGGGTGTCCCCAAAAAGGAGGATTACCCCTCAGGGAGCAGGGAATTGGGAGCAGTGGGAAAGCTATGCCGATCCCTAGAAACTCTGCTTCAGGGGTAAGCTACACCGTGCCTCTCGTTAGGAATACAACCTCATGACCCCCTCTCATTCCCTAAAGGATCCTTAAGACAGCCTGCCCATCCCTGTAGCCTCACACACACCCCAAAACAGCGCACCCCAAAAAGGTGTGAAGTGCTTTGGGCTGGGGGCTCTGCAGCCAAGGCCTGGGCTCAGGGCTCAGGGCAGGGTGATTCAGCAGGGTCTCGCTCCCATCATCTGCTTTATCCAGGCAAGAGAGCTCAGGCACTGGAGAACACCAGAGCTGGTGGGGGTGAAGCCCTGCAAAGAGAGGCTGAGGGAGCTGGGCTGGGTCAGCCTGGAGAAGAGAAGGCTGTGGGGGGACCTCATTGCAGCCTGCCAGTCCCTGAAGGGAGCAGAGGAACAGGAGGGGAATCAGCTTGTTCAAGGGCAGAGACTGGCAGGACAAGGGGGATGGAGTGAAGCTGGAGGAGGGAAGGGTGAGAGGAGAGATTGGGGGGAAGTTCTTTGCAGAGAGAGTGGTGAGGGGCTGGAACAGGCTGCCCAGAGAGGGGGTGGGTGCCCCGTGTCTGGGGGTGTTCCAGGCCAGGTTGGATGGGGCCCTGGGCAACCTTGTGTAGCTCCAGGCCTGAGGTTGGTGTCCCTGCCTGTGGCAGGGGGGGTGGAGCTCTGTGACCCTTGGGGTCCCTTCCAACCCACGCCATCCTATGATCCAAACTCATCCCAGCTCCATCCCACCAGTAACCAGCTGTCATGGTGACCCTGGCTGCTCCATCCTGGGCTGTTTGATCTGGAACCACAGGGCCACAGCAATATATAACCTGTGTTTGGGAAGCTGGGCAGGAGCAGCTGCAGCTCCAAGTGGGATTATTCCCGGGGCATTCCCAAAAGAGGCTGATGGGTGCTGGGGTAAGTGCCAGCACGGGGTGCCCAGGCAGTGGGTTCCTGGGGAAGCGAAGGAAGCGAGTAAAGTCTGATGTAAACAGGTACTTCCTGGGGAAGATGCCCGGGGTGGTGGAGAGGGGGTGTTGGGGTATTTCCCCCCCCCCAAAACAAGCTGCGAAGGGGTGTGCGGAGGGGGGTGGGGAAGGGAGGGGAGTGGGGAAAGGCCAGACCCCGCCGGGGGGCGGGGGGGGTGTGGGGGGAGCGCTCTGAGTTCCGCAAACCGGAGCAGAGAAGCGGGGCGGAAGGGAAAGAGGGAGTGTGGGTACCGGGAACGGGGGAAGGTTCGGACGGGCCGGGGAGGGCGGAGACCACGGGACAGGCGTTTCCCGAGGGCTGCGAGCGCCGGTGGTCGCTGCCCAGCGGCGACGGGAGGGGAAGGAGAAGGAGAACGGGGAGGAAAGGGCAGAGCCACATCCCGCCTCCGGCATCCAGCCGCTGGACAAGCCGCCGTCAGGCTGCTCCCCACGGCTCGGTCCCTCTCACACGGTTACCCCGCTCCCTCCCGCACCCCTCTGCCAGCCCGGCTGCCCGGGACCCCCGCGCGGGGCTCAGCCGGTGGAGGGAAGGGGGGGAAGGGGGGGGAAGGGGGGGGGTGGTTAAAGGGTTTACCTGGCTGCGCGGCGGGACACGCCGTCAGTCCCCAGCGCCCGGTCCCGCTGCCGGGGCCACGCCCCTTCCCCCGTGCGCGGACAGCCCCGGGAGTCGCGTGCTGCCACCTCCCCCCCCCCCGCCCCGCCCGGTGCTTCTCCCATCACCCCCCCCCCCACCTCCTCCTCCTCCTCCCCCCCCACCGCCCCAACCAACCTCGGCAGCCAGCGGCGGTGGGCGCTGCACGTGGCGGAGGCCCGCCGGAAGTGACGGCATCGCGGGGTGAAGCGAGCAGGAAGCATGGCGGCGGCGGCGGGGACGGCAGCGGCAGCGGCCGGGCCGGGGGTTGCGGCCCCGCGGGGGCTGCGCGGGTGGGTGCGGAGCGCTTACCGCTTCGCCACCGACCGCAACGACTTCCGGAGGTCGGTGCCGCTCGAGGGAGAGAGAGAGAGAGAGAAGAGATGGGCAGCGGGCCGGTACTGCCCATCTCTTCTCTCTCTTCCTCCTCCCAGGAACCTGCTGGTCAACCTGGGGCTCTTCGCCGCCGGAGTCTGGGTCGCCCGGAACCTGACGGACATCGACCTGATGGCACCGCAGCCCGGCCCCTAGCGGGGGTGAGCCGGGGGGGGGAGCTTGGCCCATAGCGGGGCTGAGCCCGCGGGGTGGGGAGCCCGGCCTGTAGCGGGGGGGAGCCGGGGGGGGGGGGGAAGCCGGGCCCGTAGCGGGGCTGAGCCCGCGGGGTGAGGAGGGGGGGAGCCCGGCCTGTGGTGGGAGGGAAGCCCCGGGGGGGAAGCCCGGCCTGTAGTGGGGGGAGCCCAGCCCAACCCAGCCCAGCCCGCGGGATGGGGAGCCCGGCCCGTAGCGGGGGTGAGCCCGCTGGGGGGCGGGGGGGGAAGCTTGGCCCATAGCGGGGCTGAGCCGGTGGGGTGGGGGAGCCCGGCCCGTGAGGGGGGGGGGGGGAGAAGCCCGGCCCGTGAGGGGGGGGGGGGGGGAAGCCCCGAGGGGGGAGCCCGGCCCGTAGCGGGGCTGAGCCCGCGGGGCGAGGGAGAAGCTTGGCTCGTAGCGGGGCTGAGCCGGAACGGGGGAAGCCCGGCCGGTAGCGGGGGTGAGCCCGTGGGGCAGCCCAGGAGGCCGCAGGGGCGGGGAAGGGGTGTGTGTGTGTGGGGGGGGGGGGGGGGGGGGGGGGTGGGCTCTGAACAGCCGGGCCCGGCTATAAGGCTTCTCTGACCGCGGGTCTGGGGCAGGCCCGGCCCCAGGAGGGCTACAAAGCCCGAAGCAGGCGGGAACCAACCTCATCTTAACTCTGTTGAAGCAGGGGCGGAGGAGCCCGGCGAGGGAGAAGAGCTCACTGCCCTTCCCCACACAGGAGCCCGGGCAGGGATGCCCCAGACGGGCACACGTTCCCCTGCCTTCCCAGGAGTACCTTGTATTCTCCTCTGCAGAGCTGCTACTCACACTCCCCAAAGCCACCGTGCTTGGAGCAGTGACAAGAAAGGGGGGGAAGGAAACCTTGTAAGTGTGAGAAGGAGCATTTCTCCCATTCTATAAACCACAACAGGAATAGTTTTCTCAAGGCTGTGAAGAAGCCACAGCGTGTGGAACTTCCTTTTGTTACTCCCCCAGCTGTTTAATGAACATTAAAGTATAGAGAATAATGACATAACCCACCAGCATTTTGTTGGGTTTTTTTGTTGTTTGGTTTTTTTTTTTTAATAAGAAACTTCAGCTTACAAAAACAAGGTGTAAAAAGAGTAAAGATTTACAAAAAAATCATAAAAACATGATTTATATTTCACACCCAAAAGACAAAGGAACAAGTCCAGTCCTGGGTTGTAAGCAGGACGCATCAGCTACTGATTTAAAGGAAAAACAAAACTCTGGCAAAGCCCTAGGTAAAGCCCAGAAGGTTTTCTGGGTTATGTCTGGGTGAGATATAGCTGGGATGCTTCCTGTGAAAAGGAATGCTGACTGTGTGTGGGAAGAAGCTGCTGTTTGGTGTTGCATAGCATTTCAATGCCCTGAAGACCACGGCTTGCTGTTACCACCTTTCAAGTCCAGCCCTGGGTGGTGAGGCTGTTGTGGAGACCATGAAAGCACCACATGAGGCTGGTGTGGGAGCTGTGGCTCTGATTGATGCTTTTTATGTGGCAGCTCCTCCAAGATGCTATTTGTAGAGCAGAATAGCTTCCCAGCCCTGAGTGTTAACGGCAGTAGGACCGTGACATGGCTTCAGATTCTTTGGACAGGGGGGGGGTTTGTGTTAAGTTTTAAGACATTCTTCTGAAGCAGCACTGCCACCAGGTTCTGTGACTGAGAACTGCCCCCTTACCTCATTCCCCTACCCATACCAACTCTTAAAAATGCTGTTTTCAAAGCAGGTGATTTTAACATCCTGTAAAGAAATGAAGTTCTTTTGAAGTAGGGATAATCCCAAGTGAGGCAGAAAGAGTTTCTGCAGGGAAAAGGGATTAATTAGAACATTTAAGTCATTTTTATAGTTAATCTTAGTTTTGATTTAGAATGCACTAATCTCCTGAGGCCTGGGTTCAGGCAGAGGGCAGTTCCTACAGTTAAGTACATCAGGCTGCCGTAGGTCACTTACTGGATGTGGTATTAACAAACCTTGACTAAAATAAAAGCTGCTGAACCTGCAATTAGGAGCAGGGTGCTTGCACAGAGCTGTGAGACAGCTGGACAGATTGCCAGAAACATTCAGTCATTAATTGGATTCTCTTGTCCCTTGCTGCTGCCCAGGAGTGTCCTTGAAACAAAGGCAGTCTCATTCAGGAGCAGAGAGCATGGAATACATCAGCTTAAGTCATTAGTGACGTAAGTACCAGAAACTTGAAACAGGAACTAGAGGCTTCCCTGACTTAAAGCCCTCCCAGAAGTCACTGAAAAATGAGGAAAGCCACCCAAACTCCAGCCTGGCTCCTCCCCCAAGAAGGCGAAGCAGCATTCTGTCCCCACGAGGTCTGCCAGGGGAATTTCATCCTGTAGGAAAACTACCCAGCCTCTGCCAACAGCACCCTTCCAGCAACCTTAACTTAGAGCAGGATTAACGTTTTTAAAGTGCTGAAGATTAGCTTTAATTCTGCCCTTCCTCAAGTCAACAGTGAAGCTTCCAGGGCATTAGCAGAAGCAGGGTCTCCCCAGCAGCATCCTGCCCATCCCTGTCACATCCTAAGGGAGCTTGTGTGGGCAGCACTCTGCTCTCTGAGAAGCTGTTTTAAGTTTTTAAACTGTGTTTAAGTTTCTTTTAGGGAAAGGCAGAAGGGTTAAAAAAAACCCAAACTGCCCAACATGTTGCTTTCCTGCAAACTGCTCATCAGATGTGTAGAAGGCTGTGGCTTAAGAGTTTGTCACTGCTTAACCAAAGCTGAAGTTAAGCAGGGGGGGGAAAAAAGGGACCTAATTCTCTTTTACATGGGCTGTAGGTGGCCAGTGGTAAGTTACTCTAGTTTTGCACCTCTGATAAACTAAGTGAAAACCTGGTTTTCATATGGAAATACGTGGTTCATCTTAAAATAGCCTCAAGGGCCAGGTGTAGAAGAACTGGGAGGAGAGTGAAGGTGGTGCTTGCCATGAAAATGCCATTCCTAAAATCAGAGGTACAGAGTCATGCAGCCCAAACTGCACCAACTGTGCAAAAGAGAAGGAGCCTCCCAGGTAGTTATCTAAATTTCACAGCTACCAGTTCTGTTTGGTGCTGCAGCATGAGCCCATGGTGACACTGTTGTGGTGCAGAGCCCCTGCCATACATTCTTTCCCCTTGGCCTCACAGCTGCCGTGTGGATCTGCACTCACACAGCAGGGATGGGGTTACCTAAGGAAGTCAGGCTAGCCTGAATACTGCACCCTGCCCACCTTGGAGGGATCTGCTTGACCCAGGAGCCACATTCAGAAGCCCTACACTCCCTTAAAGATGGGAAAAAGCAGCTGTAAAGCAACAACAGAGACAAGAGGAGGGTTTTTCTACTCCAGGTTCTGCCAGGTCCTAGTCTGACAGGTTGGGGTGCAGCTCTTTAGAGTGGGGGGAAAAATAATTAATGCATCACCTGCTGCCTCTATTTTTACCAAGACTAAAAATTACAAATCAAATTAAAATCATCAACTGTACCATCTCCTTCCTCACTTCCACTTATGGAAGTGATGTTGAGGGCTTTTAAGTAGACAGCTCCTTTTTACAACACTGGAGAATTTGGGGTACTGTTCCTTAGGAACTGTAAAGCCTCCTGGAAAAGCACCTTTCATTTTGTCAGTGTCAGGCTACTGATCAGAGGAAGGTTTTGCCTCAGAAATGATGTTGCTGCTAACATGGGTCTGCCTGCAAAACATGCAATCCTCTGACATGCAAGGTCCCCTTATCAGTCGCTTCCTGTTTCTATTGTGTGGCTGTGGTCAGCTTGGCATCTTTTTTTTTCCCCTCCTTTTTTCCTTTTCCTGGCTGTTTCATCCACCTCAATTCCTTCTCCATAAAATCCAGCCTTTTGCTGGAACCACAATGCCCTCTGCATCACACACAAGCTTCAGAACAATAGTTAACAGTGGTTAAAGTCAGACTTGGGCCCATCAGGTTGGTCTTTTCCTAACATACATTGCAAAGCTCATTTTTAAGACTTTAGAACTCTTTCTGAAAGCATTTTGGCCCACCTTCCTTTAAGTAAGCAGAACACATGCACACACCATATAAAAATCAGGGGCAGCCTAGAGGTGTAGCCCTCAAATCAGCCTAAAGGCGTAGCCCTCAAATCAACTAAGACAAATAGTCACTACTTGGGTGCAGGTAACTAATGTATAGAGCTTTTGATCACTTCAACACATGGGTTTATAAGTTCAGAAGCTTGCTAGAATGCTTCACACTTCACACCCCCATCTCAATAAACAGGTATGGGTTTTAATGTAGCAGACCCCCAAAAAGCTCCACTGAATTGAGGGTTTATGTTCCCAGAGGCAATAAATTCTTGGCCTAAGCCTATCCTATCTGATCTCAAACGTGCTGAAGGGATCAGGTGCATGCAAAAAGGCAGCTGGTGCTTGGATTTTACTATTTCCCCTGAAGAAGGGACACTTGGCCACCTCACCAAACTCAACACTGAATCTTCAGCACGTTAGATTAACACAGGCAACTCCACAGCATGCTTTTGCTCAGTATTTGCCAGGCTGATAAGAGGAAACCTGTGCAAATACAGCCAGGACAAATGGAAAATGTGGGTGTTTTTTCTTTTCTAAACCAGCAGTTAGCATTAGGTTTGTAAAAGCAAGGTGCTTCCCAAAGCTACAACAACTCTACCATAAACCTCACTGGAGCTTTTAATCCTTGCTCTATGCTACAGGCTCTGATGGATGTCAATTTACAGACTTGACCAGAGGGGGGTCTGTGTGGACATATGAAAATCTAAGAAGCCAAATGTAATCCCCTTTTGAACAAGCTGTTATTTGAATTATTACAAATTATTACAAATAAAGGGGTTTCAAACATATAACACTAGAACACTTGCCTCTGAGCTTGCTGGTGAAGTTCACTCACTGCTGTGGAACGTGATGATGTTAGTGCTACTGAGTCCTTGTAAAAACACACATGGATCTGCCAGCTGCTTCAGCCAGGAGGGGGCAAATTCATCACTTCTTTCCCAATGTTTCTGTCCCATGAAGAATACAATTGGAAACAAGGCACCAAATCTAAGGAATCATACAAACCCAGCTCAGGAAGCTGTACTGGAGGGTCAGACTCTCACCCTATCTTGTCTCTTGCTTATGTAGTTCTCAATTCTGCAACGCTGCTGACTTCCTCTGGAGCTCATTTGGGATGGAGGAATCCCAGCCATAGATCCAGCCTGGGAGAAGAGCTCCTGGGGAGCAGCCCTGTGAGAAGGACCTGGGGATTCTGGTGGGGGAGACACTGAACATGAGCAGCAGTGGCTCTGGCAGCTGGGAAGGGAGATGGGATCCTGGGCTCCATCAGCAGAGGGGTGGCAGCAGGGACAGGGAGGGGATTGTCCCTCTCTGCTCTGCCCTGGGAGGCCCCAGCTGGATCCTGTGTCCAGAGCTGGGGCCCAACACAAGAAAGATGTGGGGCTGTTGGAGAGGGGTCAGAGGAGCCACGGAGATGCTCAGAGGGCTGGAGCAGCTCCCCTCTGGAGAGAGGCTGAGGGAGCTGGGCTGGGTCAGCCTGGAGAAGAGAAGGCTGTGGGGGGACCCCATTGCAGCCTGCCAGTCCCTGAAGGGAGCAGAGGAACAGGAGGGGAATCAGCTTGTTCAAGGGCAGAGACTGGCAGGACAAGGGGGATGGAGTGAAGCTGGAGGAGGGAAGGGTTAGAGGAGAGATTGGGGGGAAGTTCTTTGCAGAGAGAGTGGTGAGGGGCTGGAAGGGGCTGCCCAGAGAGGGGGTGGGTGCCCCATCCCTGGGGGTGTTCCAGGCCAGGTTGGATGGGGCCCTGGGCAACCTTGTGTAGCTCCAGGCCTGAGGTTGGTGTCCCTGCCTGTGGCAGGGGGTTGGAGCTCTGTGACCCTTGGGGTCCCTCCCAACCCATGCCATTCCATGATTCTATGATTCATCCTGAGGTAATCTGGTAACAGCCACAAGTTTCATTAGTCTCACTGGGATGCAATTAAGCACACACAGGCCTGGGGACATTACAATCAATAAAAGAATTTCTAAATTACTACCAAGACGATATTTATGCTAGAAGCCTTGCCTTCTAAGAACAAAAAAACCCCCCAAACCTCCCAGTAGTGAGTCCATAGGACACACTTAATGCTTTTTACTGGTCTCAATTTTATTCCCACACTCAAAAAAAAAATAAAAAATCTGCCTGGAAGTCCCTAAGTGGGGGTGGTACTGCCACCCAGGAAAGTCTGATGTCAAGTATTTAATATGCATTATTCTGTTTGCTGCCTCATATGAACAACTTCAAAAAGCCAGACCAGAGAATTGTTCTGGTCAGAATTAAGGGGAGGAAATTTTTGTTTCCTTTAGTGCTTTGCAGAGAAACTTGTTTCTGTGATGTGCAGAGTTTCACTTGGGAACACAGGCAGCCAAGGGAAAATATAAAGGCAAATATCTGTATCCAACTCACTAAGTGGAATAAAGTTAGCTAAAATAAAGTGGTTTCCAACAATGACAGCAGATGCTCTATCATACTCAGCCATGAATACATTAAGGTTCTTCATTCTTAAAACAATAAAATTAAAGAATGCTGATTTACTCCCAAGTTGTGTGGAATAAAGAGTGTGCTGGGAACAGGTCTGTCCCAAAGGCTGCATACTCATGTGGCTGACTGTCTGCCAGCATCCTTCGTTCCTTCAGAAGATAGCCTGCAAGGTGGCAACAACCTCACACTTGCTCTGAGCATCTCTCAAGGCAACTGACTGCTTGCTACAAGACTGGAACCCCAGTACAAGAATCCCAGCACATAGAAAAAACCAATTCTGCTCCCAGTTGCACCAAATCAAGGTTTTTATGGTGCAGACACCCAGCTTACAACTCACAACTGTGACCACTGAACACCACCTGTGAGTTAGGTCACTTCATCTGCCTGTCTGTTTACAAAAGCAGAGCCTAAACCTGGAATTATTCTAAATACACATCAATACATTAGCAGGATTTGAAGCCATTCTGCTAAAAGTGGGACAAAATTTACTTTACAGGCTTTAAATACCTGTGCCTTACACACACCTAGAGCGGGCTTCACTCTCATTGCAAGTAGTATTTTCATCTGATTCATGTAGAGAGGTTAACTTGCCATCAGAGTTTCTGCCAAAGAGGACACTATAAAACAGTGTCCACCACAGAGGGAGCATTGGGTTATGCTTTATTTAAAGAAGCCTGCAGGAGACAAATATAAACCAAACAGCATAAAAAAATGCTATACGCTATCGCTTCCAAATAAAAGCTAAATATTATGGAAACCTCACAGTGTTGGAAAAAGCAAGTTCATTTACTTTGAAGTAGAATTCATTCCTTCCCTATCAGGGCAATCATTTTTCTGACTGCAGTTTCTCTCCACATCTCAGCTCAAACATGGAGAAGTGGTAACGTCAAAAGATGTCACCAGCAAAATGCTACAAAATCTGCTTGGGGGGCAATCAGATGGCTCCAGGTATGTTCCCAGTTCCCAATTCCCAGCTCCCCAGTTCCCTCTGCAACCCACTCAATTCATGGGACAACTGTAATTACTACCTGAATTCCAACGTTAATGCAAAACACTCAGTCAAAAGATGAGCATTCACAGTAAAGGGGCTCACTGCAGGAGCAGCTGGGTACTGTTTGCCCCTCTATCATTAGTGGGGTTTTAATTATAAACAGGGCCAGTGTGGCTAAGGGAATTCAGAAAGCCAACCCACCATTTGGTAATAAACCAGCACTTGGCATTGAGAAGAATATAATCCTTTTAAAGGGTGGATAGGCCTGGAAGGACAGACACATGGGAAAATATAACAGTTTCCCCTCCTTCAATTAAAAAGGCAATGTTAAGTATTATCTTCCCTTTAGTTTTCTTTTTTGAGACACAGTCTTCACAGAGCATGTGTGAATCCATCATGTATCTAACAATCACAAGCACTTGATTTGGATTCTTTCTTATCAACTTCTACCTGTGCTGAAACACACCTCAGCTTCCCCTGCAACCAGCAGCCACATTTCTTTTCACTGGATCTCAATTTGGCCTCTCACTTTTTGATTCATTTTATTTACTGGTAGCACAAAAAAAAGCCCCCTACCTAGTGAATACACAGATATAAGGATGTTTGGAAGAAATCCTTCCAGACCCAGGGACATTTGAAGAAGCAAAACTAAATCTTTTCCATCAGTTCCCATGCAGCTGTTTGAAATTGTCTCATCTCCAAAAAAAAAATTAAGAGCATATGATCTCAAAATTAGACTTAATTGTCAGAAAGATGGGTTTTGTAGGCTCAAAAAAGCAGCAGTTTGCTCAGAAATGGGAAACATTAAAGACAGGAGGTGGAGCATGATGTGGTGCTCTGACAAGACACAAGGTTCTTGTTTGCTGGGCTCATCTCTGCCTGGCTGAAGCCATTACCCACAGCCTGTGTCAGAGACCAGTCTGTCCCCAGGACAGGAGATTGAAAGTCACAACAGTGGCAGGGGAAAGAGAGGAAAAGCGTTTGGGAAACTTCCCTCTTCACCCCCTCCAACAACACCATATGGTTTTCAGTGGTGTCTGATGGGCTGACAAGAATCAAAGGGGAAGAGGGAGGAAGAGAACCACTTTCTGAACTTCTCTGCCTGAAACTAGAATGGTTTGGGGTTGTTTTTTTTTAGGAACCCCCTATTTAAGATTACTTCACTTTAAAAACCCCAAAGCATCAGGATTGAAAGACACCACGTTGCTCTGCAGTCACATATCCAGATTTGATTAAAACCACAAAATGTGAACAGTCAAACCCCGAATTATAAAAACACCTGAGGTGCAACTGGAGGCTGAGAAGTGACTATGAATAGTCAACTAAGGCCCTATGTTTCTCACAGAACTCTACAAATAAAGACAATTACAGATACAGACAAGTTTTTGTAGCCTTTCAAAACTCAACATGGAATTTGAGATGTAACTACATTCCTTCCCTTTATATCCCAGCAGAAATAAAAAACTTCACAGCCTGGATTCTCCACATGACACCCATGGAACCTCTCTGCTTTCAGTTAGTCTGGGCTTTGTGTGACCATTAATGGATATTTCTAGGACAGAAGCAGTAACAGAAGCTAGTTGTGTCTCCCACCACTGTGGTATTCCCACCACCCTGTTCCCCTGAGGAAAACGAGCCACACTTGGAAAAAAAGTGCCAGTTTGCCCAGTGTAAAATGCCTCTGTGCTACCTGCTTCTGCTGGTGCTGGAAGCCAGAGCTCAGACTTCCTTACAAACCTGGTCAACAAAGTTATGCCAGCAGAAGCCTGTAGTGCAGGGCTTTGTTTTCACTGCCACTGTAAACAGATATGATACATGGGTACATTCCTGGTTTATGATAGGGTTTTGTTTTTAAACATACTTTCTCTGGAGCAGAACTCTTTTAAAATCACATTCCTAGTGAATTTAGCTGCCAATTCAGTTCAGCCCAGAGAATAAACCATCAAGTGTACACACAGCCCCAGGAACACCAAGAAAAAGAGCTGCTGACAACTTGCCAACCAAGGGGTTTGCCCTCAACTGATGGCAAAGAAATTGGTATCACAGAGACAGCTGAGGCCTGGGGGGATGCTTTCTCTAATAGAAAACCATGAAGCATTTCTCCAGCAAAAATGGCTCTTTGGGGTATCAAATCCAACATCAGTTCAAATAAATACCTGGGTGAGGTTGTGATTCCAACCCTGGAAATCTGAATGGCAGTAGAAGGGGGTGGTACTATACCTGTTCCTTCTGGAGTTTTATCAGCATTACTGGGGACTGATGGGTTTTGAAGCCAGTTGATTCTGCTCCCTGATTCTGCTTCCTGGTTGTGCTCATTTTGTGACATGCCTTATGCAATTCCTTTTTGATATGAGTTGATTGATATACAGCATGAAACCTTCTCCTTTTTGTGAGCATAATTCAAATGAGACACTTTAGAAACACGATTCTGACTGCAATCCTACGTGTCAGAATCACACAGCTCCATAGGTGTTTCCAGACCCTGGGTGGCAAACATCATGATCTGATCCCCTTCCTGCAGCAAGCCCTTTTTCCTTCAAAGAGGAAAGATGTGACCTCCAATGGTTTAAAAAGAAACAACAACAACTGAGACTGTTGACTGAGATACAGAGCTCCCCATCATGGGAATGTCAGTCCTCTGTCCTTATCACTGTTTTTGGACGGCACCTGAGCTTGGAGTTGTTTTTCTGAGATTCTTGCTTTGTCCTGCACTGTTCTTTGAGTGTAAAAAAGAATGTAGGCCTGGGTTTTGCACACCTCCTCCACGCTACATACATTCAGTTTGGAGTCATTGCAGTGGACCCAAAACCCTAGGAATCAAAAGGAGAAAGAGGACATTAGTAAGGGAGGTGTGATTCCTTCTAAATGCATTTTTGGAACTGTTCATAGGCAACAGCCACAGGGGAAGAAAAGGACTGTGTAGGAGAAAAGGCATCTCTATCTTTTCCCCTATAGATGCTTCAGAAAGGGGTTTCTAATTTGGAAAATGTTTGGATAGTTTCTGGGCTGTAAACAGAGTTAAGAAATACCAAATCATGATTTAACCAATTGTGTATTATAGCCCAAAAGCTCAATTAGGAAAATAAAAGTTCCCTGGAGATAGCCAATTTGTACTTCTTTCTCCACAAGTCAGAAGGCAGAGTCAATACTAATCCAGCTGCAGCAAGAGACTGCTGGAAATCCACAAAACCCCTGCGGATGTTATTCATGAATAGTTCCTGTCCAGTTTCAAAACACTTTCTGTTTATCTCATCATCCCAAGGATACTGAGAAAAGACACCCAGCTGGAGCAGCTCCACAGAGTTACATCCCATGAGAAAATGAAGCATTCATGCTGTTACCAGCAAGCAATAAAAGGCATCCCAAAGGGCTGTGAAGCAAAGAGCAGCAATCTGTGGCTTTATATGCAAAAAAAGAAATAATATAAGAATTCTAAAAAAAATAAACATGTTACTAGAAATACATTCTGAGAAACAAACTACTGAATTGTCAGGAAACTCGATTCCAAACAACTCTGATCATAAAGCTTTACAGTGCACTATGCCTATGGAATAAAACATGAGCTTCTGGAATTTGTTTCCCCCATAATAAGGCACACGCACCTCCCTCTGTGTTGTAGCAATATGCTGTGTAGTGTCCTGAGCCAAACCCTTTCCCGTGATGCATCACCACAGCGGAGAGGTCATAGACAAAGGTCTCTTTGTCAAGAGAGGAGAGAGAGTCCCTGCAGCAGTAAGGTTCCATGTTTAATACCTGGTCAAAGAGGACATGGACCCCAATCTTCTCACGGTGATTACGTTCAGACCACCTGCAAACACAAGGGCACAGGAATCAAAGACTCAGGTTCCTGCTTCTTGACAGCAGGATGGGGCTGCAGGAAGATGCACACAAAAATAGCCACTGCTAAAGAACTCTGGAGAGCTTTCTGTGCTGGGTCAAGTAGGCATCGTGTTGTGGTGTCCAGCAGGGAGCAACATGCAATTCAGTATATGAATTTTAGGTGAAGCCATGAAGCCAGGAAGCCAGCCATCTTATTAGGTGAAATCATCCAGATTCTAGACCTTTCTTACTGCAAACGTGGCAAGCTAAATAACTGCTCATTGGTTACACACACTGTTCACCCCATATTGATTGGTTAGTGATTATAACGAGCTCTGATAAACCTATCTTATAGCTAAACATCCTTAGTTTCCCTTTAATACCTAAAAGCATCCCCACACCTGCTGTTCTGACCCTCTTGTTATGGCTGGTTCCTAACATGTTCTATTACTCCCAAGTCCCTTCCCATAGCTGCTTCTTGGCTTAGGGCAGCCTGTACCCCTGTCAACAAGGCTGCTGTGTTTGGAGAATGGGATTATTAGGATCCTCTCAGCATGAGGAACTTTTCTTATGGGAACAGGAGAATATTGTCAGGGCCTATGTCTTGGGTGAAGAGAGCTAGGCTGCTAGCAGGCCTGCGGCCTTCCCCGACATGATGTAGTATTTTTTTTTCCTTCTGTTTTCACTCTGACATCTACTACATCTTCTGCATACAGCTGGATTTGCCACCGATGCCCATTCGTTATTTGATAGGGTACTGCTGAGCTTTGCAGCAGCCAAACACAAAGAAAGCTAAAGAGCCTTTTAAATACTCAGTTATTCAAATATAAACCCCACACACCTCAATTGCCTGTGCTAACCATTTCAGAAACTTTTCCTAACACTCTGAACTTTGTCTACTAGGTATTATTAAACAGGTAAATAGGTAATATCTACACAGATACTATCTCAATAGAAAATATCTATACAGATAACTATCCAGCTTCAACAAATCTTTCACTCCTCAGTTCATCCATCTCACAGCCACTGTTTCAAGTTGTCTGCAAACTCAAGACAAACACCACTGAGAATGATTCAAGGATATCAGTATTGACAGTTAGAAAACATTACACTGTGTGTATAGTAGAAAAACAGGCTAGAAACAGGCTACTGTAATGCAAGTAGTAGTCTGAGAGGGTATCACACCTCTGGTTTGGGTAAAAGGTTTATGCACATGTATTTCCCAGAATGTGAGAGGAGATGTGGACCCACACTAATCTCTTCTCTCCAAGCCAGAGGCAAGGCTCTTGTCTGACACCATGCAGCATGGCCCACTCACCTGAATCGTTTAAGGTGCAGTCGGAGGACCTGAGGTAGTCTGTAGATCATTAACTGCTTTTTAGCTTCACTCAGAACAAGAGGTTTAGGAGAAGACTTTCGCCGTCTGCCTACCAAAAAACCAAACACAACCACAAAAACCACACAAAAAAAAAAATCAAGGCAAAGCTTGTCAGGGTGAAATTAATTGTCAGAAGGGGAAGAGAGTGCATGCTGATCTTTTTCCTCCAGGAGCAGCAGTCCAGCTCCCATGCACTCAGGATGGACATGCAAGCAAACGTTTCTCATTAATTCCTACACAGAGCAGGAACTTCTCTGGGATCAAAGCCCATGGGTTTAAAGATAGATAAAGTTATCATTTTTGTGATGTTTGTAATCCCAGAATCAGTTATAGCCTTCAAGCTGCTCAGGCTGACAGTTTGCTCTGAGAAATAGAACAGAGATAAGAAGACAGAGCTAGGACCAAAGACATCTTGGGCTGCAGTAGTTTCTACAGGTGAACTATGAGTGTACAAATAATCCTATTTAACATTGTATTCTGTTAAAATGGTACTTATTGTAGCACTCCAATAAAGCTCGTAGTAGCAAGCTTCACTAGCTCAAGAATATTAACACAAGTCAGCAGAAAATGCTTCCAACAAAGTTCCACCTCTCACAGGGTTTCTGGCTGCCCAAGAAGGTAAAACAACCACTGAACCAAAACCAGAGAAGAGAAAAAAGGTTCCTCTTCTCAGCAATTACTCTTTCCAGGACACTGAACATACGACTGTACCAGGAGGAAGACAGGTGGCTTTCAGAGCTTCCACTAAGAAATGTACCTGTTAATTAGATTTCTGCACCTCACTGCACCAGTTGGGAACAGATGGGTTGCTCCTCCTCCATCACGTCTGACAAGCAGTGCCCCCAATAGTTTTTGGCACCTAGGTACAGGCTGGTTGCCTTTCCCTGACTTTTTTTTTTCAGGTGGTTAATGTTTCTTTAGCCATTTAGCTCTGAAGTAACTGCTAAAATTTGGGCTTACCCAAAGAATCAAAGGAAAGATGGTTAAGATGAAGCTCTGCTCATCAGCATCAACACTTTTGCGAACAGGATTTGTGAATCAGAATCTGTTCAAATGATATTTGGCTTTGTTTCAAAAACATCTAGTCAAAGATTATTTCCCAGGGTTTTGTGAAGATGTTTGGTAACAGATTTGCAAGTTGACAGAGAACAGATCTTTACAAAAAATTGCTACTTCAGCCTCTTAGTTGTAATGTAAGTCAAATTATTGGCATTTTCCTCCCAAGGGGATGAAGATTTGCCATAAATACCTGCATGAAAAAAAATGACAAATCCAGCTTATCAGAGTAGCTGAGCTGCATGATTATACACAAGGCTAAAATTATTTTCAGGGATATAATAGCCTTACACGCTCAGACCTACTAGAGGAAAGCAGAAGTCATCTTCTAGCTGAGCATAGCAAAACATGTGCATTCATATCATGGGTAATGCATTAACCCTGGACTCCCAGAATAATGGCAGTTCATTGCTTCCTGACAAAATGCCTACAGAGAGATGGAAATTCTACCCTGGCAGCAGACCTTGAGAACTCTGCATCTGTGATTTCTGGTCAAAAGATTCAATCAAGAACAGGCAGCATATAGATGATTTATTATAAAAGCTTTCCTGATATATAGAGATGAGCAAACCAGAGGGAGGAGGTTCTCTCTTTGGTGTCTAAATACAAGCCCCTCTGCCCAAAAAAGTTCTTAAAGTTGCCTTTTGCTGTGACACAGGTGGCAAGAGCAGCTCTGAGTAACCCCACCGTAAATTGTGCTGCACAGAGGCAGAGGTGAGAGAAAAATGACCTGTCAGCTTTAAACTGGTACCCAATGGAGTGGAAGCCACCAACTGGAGGAAACAAAACAGCATGAGCAGTGAAGAACAACACCATTTTAACACACTTCTAAGCCACAATGTTTGCAAACACTCAAAACTTGCATCAGAAACCCCTCACTCAGAAAAACAGACAGTGTTTCCAATGATAGCAGCATCCAACTTACTGTTGCACTGGTCACAGGCATATATCCTCCCTTCCAAAGCTTCGGTCTCAGTGAACTTGGCCAGCATCTCTGTCAGCATGCACGCTGTCTGGTTAACAGGGACGATCCCTTTCTCGATGGAGTGATAGCGCTCGGGGAATTCCAGGGAAAGATCCCAGAAGGGCTCAACGGTGTTGGATTTGTAGTTGCATGTGATGCAGGTGACCTGAGAATGAGATGTGGATCCTCAAGTGAAGTTACAAACACACAGAGTCCCAGCCAGGCATTTGCATTCACATCTGACCAGTCAGCTCATGCCCAAGCAGCTGGGTGGTTTCACAGACATACATATGATCCAAGTCATAGAACCATAGAATTGTAGGGGTTGGAAGGGACCTCAAGAGATCATGGGGTCCAACCCCCTGCCAAAGCAGCTCCCCAGGACATATCACTCAGATAGGCATCCAGATGGGTCTTGAATCTCTCCAGAGAAGGAGACTCCACACCCCCTGGGCAGCCTGTCCCAGGGCTCCCTCACCCTCACTGGGGAAAAGTTCCTCCCCATGTTGCTGTGGAACTTCCTGTGCTCCAACTTGCAGCCATTGCCCCTTGTCCTGTCCCCACAGACACTGAAAAGGGGCTGGCTGATTCCCCCTCCATCCCCTGCTTCAGATAATTATAGACTTTAATTAGGTCCCCCCTTAGTCTTCTCTTCTCAAGGCTGAAGAGTCCCAACTTACTATCCTCATAGGGGAGATGCTCCAGGCCCCTAATCATCTTCGTAGCCCTAAGTCAGGAGAAACATTGCTCATTTCCAGTCTGAAAGATGCCTACCTTGAGCAGGTAATCTACATTACTTTCTCAATTCTCAAAAAAAAACCAAACCCAGATTATATTCACCTCTATGGGATTCACCTCCTCAGATACACACCACTATGGGTATCATACCAATTCATAGCTGGGTAACAAGCACCTTGGGTCTGGTTTCTACTCCAAACAGTACATGTTTGTATTTACCATGCAATCTTCCTTCCAAGGTTTCTCTGCTTTCTGTGCATATTTCCAAGTAATTCCTTTAATGTTTCATTTGCTAACTATATAAAAATTATTCATGAATGGACCGGGAAAGGATGAATTTCAGATGCACTTGTTTCCTTATGTCATTAGATGTGTTATAAATAAAACCAGCAGAAAAATTTAGTTGAAAACTCAGAGGCAGAAAGTGAGAGCACAAGGAAGTAACAAAGCCAGAAAGCAGGTTTGGTCAGAGTGTTACTGTGAGAACCATCCATCAAAAACCAAGGTCCAACCTTGCAGCCTGGCAGCTTCATCCACTGAAGGCACCAGTAACTTTAAGATGGATTTGTAGCTAGCAGATAGGGAAGGAAGTCTTCTGTGGGGTTTGAAATTAAACACAGTGCATGTACACAAGAGTTACACAAGCAGAATAAATAGCCTGGCAGGTTATTTATAGTGTCTCATAGTAACAGATAAATTACACTGATCTGTGACCGTCTTCACGCTGTTAACAGAGACCTACCACTGAATCTAGAACAAGCACCACCTGCCAGAGTCAAGAGACGACCAAACAAAGAGCTTTCAGTTAAGAAGTTTGCAGGCCACAGTGCTGATTCAAATAAACCAGGACTTCAAGTGTCCTTTCCCTGAAAAGCCAAAAGCTTTAACTTGAAAAATCCACCTTTTAATCTTTAATGTGCACAGAAGTTCTTATGTGCAGTAAGCTGAGCAAGACTGGCATGGGGAAGGATGATATAAATAGTAATGAGAATGCACATCCATATATAATACTGCTCCTGGTCTGATCTTGCAAACCCTGGAGTGTCAAGTTATGCACACATTTAATTTCTCCTGGAGAGTAAAGGTAGCAGAGGACTTTGCACTGGGCAACCAGGGTCTGCTTTGTGGGGAATAATACTTTTCAGGCAAGGGAACAGCACGTGAGGAAGAGACTGAGCACCACGACAGGCACTCTCAGCTCCTACAGAAACCTATGTTAAACACGCTCAGTACCTGAGTTCCAAAGATGAGTTTCAAATGCCTGGGAAAAAAAAACAACCCCAAAAACTGTCACAGCCAGCTAATTCTTTAGAGCACAAGGACTGCCCTCTCTGTCCTTCATCTTATTTTTCTAGCCACAGAAACAAAACCAGGAAGAGACAAACCAAAGATACTCAAAAACCACAGCAAAAGCTTAAAACTGAGCACTGAGAGTTTGTGTACTTGTGCAGATTTCATTCCAAAGTGGCAAAAGTCAACTGAATTTACAACATGTGACAAGTATTGAAAATGCTGACAATCCACAGAGCAACCCAACAGATTTCTTTCTCAGGAGGCACTCACTCCTAAGCAATTCCTCTTAGGTATCTGGTGACTCCTCAAGAAACAGAGCCTGGCATGAACAGCTCCAGTTGATTTCCATGCAAAAGCAGATGCATACCTGACTAAGCAACTGCCCATGAAAAATGGTGTTCACCACCTTCAGGACCTGCTTGGTGAGCTTCCTCTGTGAGAAAGGGATGAGGATCCTGTGCTTTGTTCCTTCCGACTCCAGCTCCTGCTGTACTTTATCCAACAGCTCGCAAAGAAATTCCTGAGCGTCCTGCTGATCGTAACCTCGAAACGCCGGGATCAGGCTCCACACAGAGTGCAGCATGGCAAAGGGGGACACGAGCGCCCACTTGCCAGACCACATCACTCTGAAGAGGGTGTGCAACTCATGACAGAGGGAGATGTGCTTTGAACTCGGTTCCTTGGGTTGTATTAGTTCTAAACTCCTGCTGATGGAGGAGCCACCATTTAAGCCAGCTGGCAAGCTCTGCGTGCCATATGATCCCACTTTGTCAGGCTTCCCTGACTCATTAGCAGCAGACCCATTTGCCAATTTGCCAGGCATCCTAGACTTCCCATTCACAGTTTTGGCTAAGAGTTCTTCTGTTTCACAGAGATCAAGTGTCAAAAAACATTCTCTAAATTTCTGGAGGTGACTTAGCACTTGCAGAATAGAATTCATGTAACATGTGTTTCCCAGGTTCCTTAGACCCGTTACCCCGGGAGTCATCAGAGGCTTACGCCGGATGGAATAAAACTGTTTGAATCTGCTGCTCTGCATCTGCCTTGAGGTAGGGGAAGCGGTCGCCACCTCCCTAAATTTCCTTGGAATCAAGTTCTCTCTGTGCACATGAGACAACAGCCTTGCACTCTTCCTCGGAGGAGTGTTTGCCAGCTCCTCCAGGAGCTGTCTCTTCATCTCCTGCCGCCGCTGCCTAGCTGCCTCCTTCTTTTTCTCCAACTCCTCCATTTGTTTCTTTTCTTTTAATTTTAGCTGGCCTCTGGAGCTCTTCTCAAACCAGGTCCGCAGTGCCTTTGCAAGCAAGGACTGGCGCCTGTGCCAGAGAGCTGTAAGCATCTGAGATTGTCCCTGAGGGCTGCTTGGATGGCTGCACATGTCCTCTCCCAAAGCCATTGACCGCAATGTCCTGCCGCTTCTCGTTGATGGATCATGTTTTTGACTTTTAATTGCCGACAGAGAACTTCTCAGCAACTTCAGATCCCCCTCTGGGTTGTCATTCAAGACATAATCTTCACAAAGGTAGCAGAAGACATACAGATCATTAACTTCCATGGCCAAGGGATGCCTGGTTTCTTCAAAGTGTTTAAGTGCATGCTCCTCGATGTACCTCCCGCACGCTACGTGGGAGCACTTCAGGCAAGCCCAGATAGATTCAGTTGTCTGGCAGTCCATGCAGTGCCACTTCTGGGGGTTCAGGATAGAGTGGTCCTGGGCGAGTCGTAGCCGCCCAACATGTTTGCATCTATCCATGTCTTACAGAAGTCTTCGCTGCTTTGACCTTGGAAGGCAAAAAAAGAAAGGATCTTAGAGCCACTATACCAGCTGTAAAGACCTATAACAATACATGTGTCACACCTTGTCAACCCCAACTGCAGCTTTCCTTCAACCAACTACATTATTTCCATGAAGGTTGTTTTTTTTTTAAAGCTGTTTTTAGTCCTAGTGAAAGACACTAGATTGACAAGGTCTACAGAATAAAACTGTCTATCTGTCTACTAAGGACAGCCAAGACAGCTTCCAGCACGCCTCACCCAACCTGAATGGTTCACTTCCAAAGGGAAAAAGATTAATTCAGTCCACACACACATTTGATCTTTAGCTGCCCTCTTAAAATTGATACATACAGAATGAATTTGGAATTGGAATGCGTGTCGTCAGGAACTAGGCTGAGGTTATACCAACTTCTTACAGAAGCCACAAAAATATGGGATAATTGTCATAAGTAGAGCTTTTTTGAGTCCTCAGGCTTTACATTCTACCCTCAAATTCTCTGATTTCCCACAGTCTCCCCAAAATTTCAATGTTTGAAACGAATAAGCAGGGGACAAAAAAAGAGAATGTGTAACACTATGTTGTAGTAAAGGAACATCTGCATGTGTGCATGTTTGTGTGAGCACACACAAACAGAAAAAGCAAGTGATTTACTAAATTAACATAACTGAAACCAAAGCAGGGATACTAGGCCTAGAAAGCATAAAAAGCTTCCCCTCTGTGTTCTGCACCTACGTTTTATACAGGATACTCAGCTGTATAAAGAACACAACTAAAACAGTGTGCTAGTGTAGGAGACAGACTAGAGCTTCAAGGTGGTTTGGATACCCCCCCCCCCTTTCTCCTCAGTCCATTTCGCCGCCCTCACAAGAGCTACTTGATTAGGTAAATCCTCTAAATATGAGGAAGCTAAAGGAGGAACTTGGTCACGCTCTAGAGACAAAGGTCCCTGGAGTGAACTAAGTATGTCTTTAACATCCACAAAGTGGGAGATGAGGGATTGCCTAAATTTTAAATCAGCAACCCCCACAATAACTGGGTGAAAGGCACAGGTGGTCAGGGGAGGCCAAGACTAGTGACTGATAGGCCACCGAGTCAAGAAATCCAGACACAAACCTTCCCTTTTTTGAGTATGCACTGCTAATTTGCACAAGGAACAGGGTGGCAGTGAGCATAAAAGGGTAAGGCATGGATATGCAGGTGGGAGCTTGACACTGAACAACCCTATCACCTGGTTCAACACGGCTGGATCCAGGACTAGTGATCTCTCTCATATACCTTTCCCTCACAGCTGCTAAGTAACACAAGGCTGACCTTCATTCCTCCCAAAGAAGGTATTGCTTGGCTAAATATAATTAGCAAGGGGTTGGCATTCTTAGGATATTCCTTCCATGGAAGTCAATGTCTGTGTGTGGACCTTAAAGCGTTGTCTCACTTCAATTTTAACAAAGGGGAATCTGATTCACCCGTCCCTCCTTTGTGGACAGGAACATGACAGCCAACGCCATGGTTCCCTTTGTACAGTCCCTCTGATGCTCTGATCTCTGAAGAGACCAAGGTGCAGAAACCAGACCTGCTCCCACACCCTACTCACGGAGTCATGGTTAAACATCCTCTCCTCCGCGATGCAGCATCCAGGGCCTGGAACATCCCCATTTCAGCCAAAGGAGTCTTGGCGGTTCTTGGAGAATTTAATTACTACTTAAGTCTTCATTGTAAGGCAGCACAGCTTCAAAGCCCTAGAGAGAGAAAATTCTGGTGATGCACATAAACAAACTAAGAGCGCTGGCAGGGTTGCTTCTGAACACGATTAATCCCCTCAGTGCAAGAGCTGCTGCAGAGAACGCATTTATTGCAGGGAACAGAATTATCTGGAAGTCAAAGCATGAATCATCGAATGGTTTGGGTTGGAAAAGACCTTCAAGATCATAGGATCAAGGGTAATCCACTTTTTAAAGGGTAGATAATGGCAGGACAAAGGGGAATGGATTAAAGCTAAAGGAAGGATGGATATTAGGGGGAAGTTCTTTGCAGAGAGAGTGGTGAGGGGCTGGAACAGGCTGCCCAGAAAGGGGGTGGGTGTCCCATCATAGAATCACAGAATAGCATGGGTTGCAAGGGACCCCAAGGATCACAGAGCTACACCCCCCCTGCCACAGGCAGGGACACCAACCTCAGGCCTGGAGCTACACAAGGTTGCCCAGGGCCCCATCCAACCTGGCCTTGAACACCCCCAGGGACGGGGCACCCACCCCCTCTCTGGGCAGCCTGTTCCAGCCCCTCACCACTCTCTCTGGAAAAAACTTCCCCCCAATCTCTCCTCTCACCCTTCCCTCCTCCAGCTTCACTCCATCCCCCTTGTCCTGCCAGTCTCTGCCCTTGAACAAGCTGATTCCCCTCCTGTTCCTCTGCTCCCTTCAGGCACTGGCAGGCTGCAATGAGGTCCCCCCACAGCCTTCTCTTCTCCAGGCTGACCCAGCCCAGCTCCCTCAGCCTCTCTCCAGAGGGGAGCTGCTCCAGCCCTCTGAGCATCTTTGTGGCCCTCCTCTGAACACCTTGAACACCTCCCTGGGGGTGTTCAAGGCCAGGTTGAATGGGGCCCTGGGCAACCTTGTGTAGCTCCAGGCCTGAGGTTGGTGGCCCTGCCTGTGGCAGGGGGGTTGGAGCTCTGTGATCCACGGGGTCCCTTCCAACATTCTATGATTCTATAATTCTATGATCATCGAGTCCAACCATCTAGGAACTCAAATACTTGGGTATCTGTTAATTACCATGACATGGAAGAGGTATGATGGAATTTCATTTTTCTGGTTTCATTTTCTGATAATCTATAAATCTGCTGATCACATGTAGCCTCTGCATCTTAAGTCTTTTGTAGTGAATGACCCAACATATGGCAGAGAAAAAAAGGTAAAAAACCAAAAACTGAGCAAAAATGTGGACCTCCTGTGATCACTTCTATTTTGGCTGCTTTGATAAACTGGTGAAAGAAATGGGGAGGAGATGGAGAAAAAGAGAAAAGAAATGTGTCCTGAATGAAGTGTTGTTTCTAGATGATTTTTCAAACAATAAAAACAAAGTCATGAATAATTGTTAGATGCAAATGGCAACAAAATAAGAACTACTGTGGAAAGAAAAATAGGGAAAACCTGCATTTTGCCAAAGGCAGAAAAGATAAAATCCTATCTGTTGCAATAATCCAAGAAAGACTAAATTAACTTGCTTACACATCTACAACTAGAGCACTTGAATACAACACAAAGCACTGCTAGGAAGGCCATGACATGCTTTCCCAAAGCTTTAGGGTAAGTACTGAGCAGTTGCCTGGATTGTATGAGGAAAACCTATCTGACCAGGCTAAGAAAACACATTTTCAGTGGTCTCCAAATCATGCAAATTTACTTTAATTACCATCTTTTTTTTTCAGTGACATTGCTGCTAAAGATGGAATCTCTTCAAGAAAAATCAAAGCTCTCCTTTACTGCTTCCTGATTTTAGATTAAAGCACAAGTGGCCACTTCAGAATTCACCTCCACAGAACAATTCTGTGGTGGGTAAATAACCATTTTAGTTGTTTATTTAAAAAGAGTTCAGAAATCTGCTATACCTCTCCTTCAATCACTCACAAACCCCAGGACCTGGGAAAACACTTTTGGAAATCCTATAGCAAACAAAGGAACTCTTCAGTCTCCCCCTTCCAGGTTGGAAACATCCCTTCCCACCTTCCTCTCACCTTCTTCCCTGACCCTTTTTTTCTTCCCTGATCCTTTTTTTTCTTCCCTGACCCTTTTTTTTTTCCTCCTCCCTTTTTCTTGTTTATTTTTCTACTCAGGTTTGGATAGAAAATTGTGGAATAATCCTGTCTAGCCTTGGTAAGACCAAGTGGCACAGATTCCAGCTTGAAAGAGTATAGACACTATGGTAACATTGACAGCCTTCATTTACATAAAAGAATACTAATTATGTTGTATCATCAACATCTGTGATTCTGCTCACTGCCATATGCGACAGTGTTGGGAATTTAACCCTTGAGGCTCACTGGCACAGCCAAGATTTGTACTGTGTTAAGAAAAAAATGGGCCTTAAACACACAATTTTCTAGAGACAGATTAAACAGCCTCCAAGCTCAGTCTCTCACCAGCTCTGCAAGGTCTTGGAACACAATTATTTTCTAAGAGTACTGAATTTATCCTCAATTTCCAAGGAAAAAGAAAACAAAACAATGCAGCTAGGTTGCTAGTTTCAGCTGGGTAACAGGCTACAAGGAAATCAATCACATACCAGATACAGTGCATTAAGGAATCATGTTTAACAATGAAGTAGGCTGTCAGTATATAAATGATAAGCTTTTTGTCAACTGCTTTTGCTTTTCCTGTGTGGGCCAGCAAGATTTCCTGTTTGAAAAAGAGATTTTAACAGCGTTGGTGAGTTAACAAAGCAGCTTTGTTACACCTTAATTCAGTAATTCTCAGGACAAAACCATCTTTGACACTGCACGTGATGTTCCCCACCTGTTTCTCTTTAGGTATGTACAGATACTTCCCTTGCAAATCCAAGTCCTAATGCCACATACATTCAGCTGCTCTGCAAGTTAGAAATAAACTGTGTTTATTTAACCCAAACCACTTCAATGAAATGTCTTTTCAACTTCCTCAAATAAGATCTGCTTTTCATTGGTGTGGTTTTCGTGTCAGAGCCGGGAAGAGCAGAGCAAGAGGAGCATCTGCATTGCTCACCACCATGGGGTGGGTTTGCTTTCCATGCACCTGACTGCTGCACCAGCAGAGCTTCTGCTGCTAAAGGGGTTTCTCCTGCATGGTAAAAGATGCTCCAAATTTTAATGAGGCCCCAGCTGGATCCTGTGTCCAGAGCTGGGGCCCAACACAAGAAAGATGTGGGGCTGTTGGAGAGGGGTCAGAGGAGCCACGGAGATGCTCAGAGGGCTGGAGCAGCTCCCCTCTGGAGAGAGGCTGAGGGAGCTGGGCTGGGTCAGCCTGGAGAAGAGAAGGCTGTGGGGGGACCTCACTGCAGCCTGCCAGTCCCTGAAGGGAGCAGAGGAACAGGAGGGGAATCAGCTTGTTCAAGGGCAGAGACTGGCAGGACAAGGGGGATGGAGTGAAGCTGGAGGAGGGAAGGGTGAGAGGAGAGATTGGGGGGAAGTTCTTTGCAGAGAGAGTGGTTAGGGGCTGGAACAGGCTGCCCAGAGAGGGGGTGGGTGCCCCATCATGTCTGGGGGTGTTCAAGGCCAGGTTGGATGGGGCCCTGGGCAACCTTGTGTAGCTCCAGGCCTGAGGTTGGTGTCCCTGCCTGTGGCAGGGGGTTGGAGCTCTGTGATCCACAGGGTCCCTTCCAACCCATGCCAGTCTAGGATTCTATGAGACCCCCCGACACCCCTAAGGCCTAATTAGATATTAGGGGGAAGTTTTTTCCAGAGAGAGTGGTGAGGGGCTGGAACAGGCTGCCCAGAGAGGGGGTGGGTGCCCCGTGTCTGGGGGTGTTCAAGGCCAGGTTGGATGGGGCCCTGGGCAACCTTGTGTAGCTCCAGGCCTGAGGTTGGTGTCCCTGCCTGTGGCAGGGGGTTGGAGCTCTGTGATCCTTGGGGTCCAACCCATGCCAGTCTATGACTCTGTGATGAGTCTGTGCTCGTTACCCACTCGCATTTTGGATCCTTTCCATGAAATAAAAACAAAGCCATTAGAATTGGGTCTCTGGCACTGTGCAACGTGTGGACTGGAGGCAGCTGGAGCGTCTGCAGGTTTAGCCCTGCCATCCCACGTGCAGTCAGACTGCTGGATAAGTCACTGAAAGACAGGCAGATCACTAAGAACAAAATTTGTTCCTCTTTTACATAGGTAAACAAATAGCTTGCCACAACCTAAAGAATAAAAGATCACAGCAAGAGGAGAAATTACACAGCTATGATTAAAGGGAAACACAGAGATGAGTCAGAACCTGTAAACAGTAGCACAAGGGGAAAACCAAACTGTGCAAAGATTACAGGGCTGGAGCTATTTAAGATATTGCAGAGGCTGAACATAAATTTCTGTGGTTGATGTGACAGCCCAGGAGAAGCCATAAGCAACAAGAGAGTTTAGTGACTGAGAATTCACACCTTACATTTTAAGGTCTTGGAGACAAATATAGCCCTGCTCTTTGCCATTATAGATCAGGTTTATTTCTTGGTTTTGTAGGGTTTTTTTTTTTCATCAAGGTAGATCTCATTTTAAGAAATACCTATAACTTTGTCCTTTCTCACCTACTTTGATTTTTTTTTTTCTTTATCCCCAGATAAGGGTTGGGGGAAGGAAAAGAGGGGAGGAGGAAAAACTTCATTGCTCTGCATGGAGAAGAGGTACCAGAAGTGTGGAGCTGCATGAGAATACAGCTTAAGATGAGTTAAAACTGAAATAATAGGAAACAAAAGGAAAATAAGGACACTAGTTTAGCCAATAACGTTCTAGAGATGATTTGAAAAAAATCTCACCTTGCAAATCACTTACAGTATTTAAACACCAGGTCAAACCCTACTTTCTTTTTTTGCATGGCTCATAATCCTGGAAAAACATATGGCAAGATCCTGTAAGGGCTTCAAGAACCAAACACAGCAGAAACAATTTGGCTCTTGACCCCTAAAAGAGTGTTAAAATAAACCACATGACTTTATTATGTTTCTTTGTACCATTGTTACACATTTGGAAACTGATTAAAGACATCTGTAGGGATCTGTTGACACTAGCTACTTTCTTTTCTCTAAATAAACATGCAGAAAGCAGTTTCAGGATCAGGAAAGCTGCTAGATATTTAGCCTTGCAAACTAGATGACTCTTTCATTTGGAAGAGTTGATTCCAAATCTTCAATCCTGATAAAAACTCCTTTAGCTGCAGCCTGGAAATCATCTTTAAGGACAGGTGGGAAGCTCAGACTGAAGGATTCTTTCATTCATTCATTCATCCCTCTCCTGGGAGTGGCAAAAGTGAACCACAGCAGCATTTCACCAATACATCAGGAATTGGCAGCTCACTGCATGAAACATGTTTGCCTCCCCCCACCCCTTTCTCTTTTTGTTTTTTCTAAACACTTTAGGGAAATAAAAAAATCCTTAGATAGTCTTGGTTTCCATCAAAAAGACATATCCTACACAAACATACTGCATTTGATCAAATAGGTGGCATGATCTTGGATGCAAAGAAACCAGCCCCTTCCACTCTCCCTTCAATAAACTTATTTTTAAAGCAGAACTCTAGAGCAGAATTTCTAGCCTGCTGAAAAACACAAAGAAGGAGACACCAGAGTGAGTTATATCTAAAAACTGCATTCAACAACTACTCAAAACCTTTATTCCTCTGATTATTTTAACCTCCCCATTTGAGAGGAACCAATTATTCAACCAGATGTGTAATGAAAACATGTAATCTGAGCTGCATGGAAGATGGTGGAAAAAATTTCCTGCTCAAGACATTCACGTTCCTCTGCTAGGAAGAGCCAACCCTGTAAGTACTCACAGGAAAATCCTGGATTTGCTTCTCAAAGCCACTAGCAATGACACTTTTTCAAATGGAAAAACTCACAGAATTGATATTCCATTAGAGAAGGGGAATTGCTGCAGGAAATGGTGTCCCCACATCACCTGAGCAGGAATTCTCTGTCTTTACAAAGTCACTGCATGGTCCAGAACTACTCACTCAGTAACCAGAGCAAGGAAATCCTCCAGGAAATCATCCAAGAAGCAAGATCTTTTTGCTTCTCCAAAGAGCCATTGACTTTCCCAGGCAGGAATGGGTTTCTCCTCTAGTTTGAACCCTGCTGGTTTTAGACATTCAAACAGCATCTCCAAAAAGTAACAACAGCCCTAGAGAATTTTTCAATTCTTCTGAAAGTATATTGTCTTGAAAACTGCCAGTTTTATATCCTACAATTCCTGGATTCCCTCTATCCAGGATGACATGGTATCAAGTTAGTTACAGGCAAATTAACACAGCTGATGAGGGAAAAGAAAAAGAAGAAAAGGAAAACAGAGGAAGAAGAGTTACAGATGATTCAAGAGTCAGAGTTCCTCTGAAAAGACAAGTAAAGCAATGAATTAAATAGCTACTGTGAATACAGGAAGAAACCATAGTTTAAAAGATGGACAGACAAACAGACAGGCAACTTGAGCTGTGACAGCAGGAGCAGTCACTGATCCCACCTCCCTCACTCCTCTAGCATCAACCTCCTCACCCAGCTGGAGCCCCAAAACACAAAAATCCTCCACCTCAACCCAAAGTTTCCCAAGTTCTGAAACATCCCACCTGAGTGTTCCTGGGAGGTGGCTGGTGTACTGCAGGAGTCGTGAAAAGCTCAAAGGACTTCAGCTTGTTCAGTATGGAAGACCCCCACACCCCACAATGCTGTTCAACTCTGAAGCTCTAATCACAAGGGAGCTTGACAAAAATGTGACTTTCCTGCCAACTTCCACAGCAAGTTCTGTTTTATTAACCCCTTTAAGTTAATTATAACTATGTCACTGTTAAACTGTTCCTGAGGGCTCACACTGTGCTGGAAAAAATTGGTGTAGGCTCAAACCCAGAATCTCAGGCATCAGTTTTCAAAGAAATATTCAGGTATTAAAAAAACTCAAAAAAAATCAACCCCAAATCAAGACCCCAAGTGCTCAGAAAGACAAGGATTGAGAAAATCCCATTTCCTGCACTGCTGTCCCTGGTGGGAGTAAGCACTTCTGCAGGACATGGGTCCCTGAATCATCCTGGGAAGCTAAAGTTGGTGGATATCAATCTGTATTTGATTTTAGACTCCAACAAAGAGTACAGAGACTATGATAGAATCATGGAATACTTTGGGTTGGAAGGGACCTCAAAGCCTATCTACTTCCAACCCCCTGCCATGGGCAGGGTCACCTTCACTAGACCAAGTTGCCCAAAGCCCCATCCAACCTGGCCTTGAACCCCGCCAGGGATGGGGCTTCCATAACCTGCTGTAGTGAGTACAATTAGCTTCAAACATTTCCTACACCACAGCAAGAAGAACAAAACTTCAAGGGCTCCAGTTTGTCCCTAACACCAACTCACCCCCACAAACTGGCCATCCAGCCTATGAAGCTCACAGATTTAGGGGATAACTGAGAGAAGATTAGCATTTGCTTCATGGCTCACATCAGCTGACAGATGTGGATGTCCCAAATCAGAGGTGTTAAGATGCTGCTACCACAATACACCGAACAGAAAACCTCCCACATACCAAGCAGCTCCAAGTAGTAGATACATAGTTATATATAAAAACCATTTCCAGGTACAATCTGTTAACAATCCAACCCACAAGTCCATCAGACAAATTGCTAAAGCTGAATTCACCTGGGGAGGAACAACCACATGGATCAGGACAGGCTGGGGGTGACCTGCTGGAGAGGAGCTCTGTGGAGAAGGACCTGGGGGTGCTGGTGGGTGACAGGGTGGCCATGAGCCAGCAGTGTGCCCTGGGGCTGAGAGAGACAATGGGATCCTGGGGGGCATCAGGAGGAGTGTGGGCAGCAGGTCACAGGAGGGGATCCTCCCCCTCTGCTCTGCCCTGCTCAGGCCCCACCTGGAGTGTTGTGTCCAGTGCTGGGCTCCCTGGGATAAAAAGGACAGGGATCTCCTGGAGAGAGTCCAGAGAAGGGCTACAAAGATGCTGAAGGGCCTGGAGCATCTATCCTGTGAGGAAAGGCTGAGAGAGCTGGGGCTGTTCAGCCTGGAGAGAAGAAGACTCAGGGGGGACCTGATCAATGGTTATCAATATCTGAAGGATGGGGTGCAGGGGGAATTGGCCAGCCCCTTTTCAGTGTCTGTGGGGACAGGACAAGGGGCAATGGCTGCAAATTGGAGCACAGGGAGTTCCACAGCAACCTGGGGAGGAACCTTTACCCAGTGAGGGTGAGGGAGCCCTGGGACAGGCTGCCCAGGGGGTGTGGAGTCTCCTTCTCTGGAGAGATTCCAGCCCCGTCTGGACACCGACCTGTGCAGTATGAGCTGGGGAGCTGCTTTGGCAGGGGGTTGGACCCCAGGAGCTCTGGGGGTCCATTCCAACCCCTACAACTCTGTGATTCTGTGATTCAGTGCTCAGGAAATAAATTGCCAGGGAAGAAGCCAAGAGGAAAAACCATTTTCCCCCAAAACTCTGGAATTCTGAGGAATTCTTAAAAGTCTCCAAGACTGTTTTAAATATGACCAGCATACTTAAATCTAGGGCCTCATGTAATCCAAAACATGCTGTTAAGTCACCTATACTGATCAAGATGTAAAGAAAGTAAAATGTTCCCCAGTCCCCACTCCAGACCAGGGAGCTGAGATAAAATAACCTTATTCTGACTTGGTTTTTCTTTGCTGTTACACTTACTGTGCTTCATGACCTGCTTTAGCTATACTACCCAAACCCAACCTTTCTGCAGAGAGATGCTTTACCAGACAGGCTTGCTGGCAAAGTCTATGAATTTAGGAGAAAAAAAAAAACAACCCACTAAAATCCTTTTGTTTGGTCAGAATAAATTTATGACTAAAACAAAAGGCTTCACACTGCCTGCATCCTCAAAGAGCAGTAATTCATGCTTTGTACAGACCAACAAATGGTTGCAAATGTGCATGTGTCTTCTATCCACATTCCTTCCTGATGAAGATCCTCTTAAACTAAAGACAGTCCAGCATTCACTGGGAACAGATCTGGCAGTTCATGGCTTGAAAATAATCATGGAAAGGCAATGGGAAGGTGAATTTCTTCCATTCAGAAAGCATCTTATTACAGCCCTCCTTTGAAACTAGCTATTCTATTATTTACACCCCCATTCAAATTCCCCAGTCTTACAAGTTTAAACTTGAAAGTTTTAAAAATATAAACTGTTTTAAAGATGAAATATGAATATTCTTATTAAACCAAACTCCTTCTCTTTCAGAGCAGGGCAAGAGATTAATAAAAATAAGTGATTAAAACCTCAAATAAAGCCCCCCCCGCCCAGTTACTTGTATGTTCAATTTTCACCTTTTGAACTTAGCTTTTCAATATGTAATACAACCAATACTATTTACTCTTGAGGGTAACCATAAAACAAAGCAAAAAAAAAAAGAGATACAAGTCCTACAGTCCCCTGAAAACATGGGAACTTACTGGATGTTAAAAAGCCCCTGGATGTTAAAAAGCATTATTAAAATTCTATATACTTCTTAGTTCATGGCTTTCAAGAAGTGAATGTTTCTTCATTTATTGCAACACATAAAATCTCCCTCCCCCTTTTCTTTTCATAGGCTTTTGAGGTTTTATTTTTGGTTTGGCTTTTTGAAGTGTTAATAAGCTGGGAAAGATGATATGGATACACAATATAAAGAGGGCCTTGCTTTACATTAAAACAATTCACACTATTTCCTCTAGTCCTAGTGAACAAGTCCAAAAGGCAATGAGTCAACATAATTCCACTGGGAAAGAGTCAAGAGTAATCCCACTGGTACCTACATCATAGAGTCCTAGACTGGCATGGGTTGGAAGGACCCCAAGGGTCACAGAGCTCCAACCCCCTGCCACAGGCAGGGACACCAACCTCAGGCCTGGAGCTACACAAGGTTGCCCAGGGCCCCAGCCAACCTGGCCTTGAACACCCCCAGACACGGGGCACCCACCCCTCTCTGGGCAGCCTGTTCCAGCCCCTCACCACTCTCTCTGTACAGAACTTCCCCCCAATCTCTCCTCTAACCCTTCCCTCCTCCAGCTTCACTCCATCCCCCTTGTCCTGCCAGTCTCTGCCCTTGAACAAGCTGATTCCCCTCCTGTTCCTCTGCTCCCTTCAGGCACTGGCAGGCTGCAATGAGGTCCCCCCACAGCCTTCTCTTCTCCAGGCTGACCCAGCCCAGCTCCCTCAGCCTCTCTCCAGAGGGGAGCTGCTCCAGCCATCTGAGCATCTCCGTGGCTCCTCTGACCCCTCTCCAACAGCCCCACATCTTCCTTGTGTTGGGCCCCAGCTCTGGACACAGGATCCAGCTGGGGCCTCCCAGGGCAGAGCAGAGAGGGACAATCCCCTCCCTGTCCCTGCTGCCACCCCTCTGCTGATGGAGCCCAGGATCCCATCTCCCTTCCCAGCTGCCAGAGCCACTGCTGCTCATGTTCAGTGTCTCCCCCACCAGAATCCCCAGGTCCTTCTCACAGGGCTGCTCCCCAGGAGCTCTTCTCCCAAGCTGGATCTGTGTCTGGGATTCCTCCAGACCCAGTGCCACCCCTGACCCTTGGCAGTGTTGAACCTCATTAGGTTCACCCGGGGTTCATCTGGAGAAGCCTGAGGTAACTACAGCAAATACATGGTTTGAATGATCAGAATCAAAACCAGTTTCTAACTGTGTTAGAACAGTCTGAAAGTAGATGTTAATGGAAAGAAATCAGTACACTTGGAGTCAAGCAACCAGCTTTACACAATCCATGAGTTCCCAATGAATTCTACGTCCATAGCTGTGATGACAGCAGATTATGACATGCATTTTCAAGTTTTCTACACATTCACCCCTGACCACCACTCCTCTGCCTGAGCAGACACAAACAAGAGCTTTAAGAGATGCAAAATCAGCAGCACTGACTCCAAGAGAGCTACATCAATATTCCCTCTTTGGAAATTGCGTTTTTTACACCTCACCATCCCCAAAGCATCAGGATTCATACCAAAACTGACATCTTTTGGCTTCCTTCCACACTTGCCACTGCCCAGTTCAGCAAGTACTTGAGTTTAGTGAGGCTGCTCAAACGGACAGAGTACTTGCTCATGGGTCAGGACCTGTGCACATGGAACCAAGAAGACAGTTTAAGAAAAATTAGCAAGGTACAAATGAAACAAAACAAGCCATGTTGTATTTCAAACAGCCTAACAAAGCAGGAGTAGAGATGATAAACAGCCATTCTTTCATGTCCCCCACTTTCCCTGCCTTATTACTCCTTTTAATCATGGCCTACTGCAATGCATCCAAAACCCTGTCCTTTTTTCTTTCAGAAAGCATCATTTCTTTTAACCATGGCTCTTCAAACAGTGTTCTTCACATTCAGCATGTATCCTCTTTAATCACCAACTGCCACGTAAACAATACATTCAGAACTGAGGTTCAGACAATAGATATTACAAATATTAAAACCCACATGCTCAGCCTGCAACGGGGAAAATTCTACTCAATTTCCATCCTTCTTCACAATAACATCAACAAAATGAAAGGTAACTTTCCACTGCTGGCAAAAAGCTTCATTAACAACGTCAGAACTGGTTGCATTTTGACCTAAAGCACCTCAGTTTGTTCCCCCCATCGTTTGTAAAAATTGCTTACTTTGAAACCAAAAGACAGGCAATTTTTAATAAAACAAACCAAACCCAAAGCCCTTCAGTGCACAGGTAGAAGGTGAAGTTTTCTAGCTCCAGCACAGAGCATCCTCTCGCTGCTGCTCACCCACACTGAACTGAGGGCTGCAGCAGAGATCAATTTAACAGCCCTGGTATTCAGCAGCAGCCTAACAGCCTCTTCGAGAATCTCTTTGTGACAGACACAAAGACGGATTATACCAGAGAGTGAATACTTGGTAAGTTATGGGTAGTCTCTCTGCAGTTCTTCCTCCCCCATTTTAATTCATATTCATCTTGGCAAAATCTTAGACAGACTATTAACTAATCTAAAACAACATCACAGCTGATACAACACATAAAGCAATCAGTCAAATGAACATGTCAGTGCCATCTACTGAAGCAATAAAGAACAAGACAACCCCAGCAGGCTGGGGCTTATTATCTTCACAGCCATAATGAATAGGCAAATAGTATTAAATATAAGTACTGTATTCAACAGTCACATTTCACTACACTTTAGGCAGGAAAGGTGCCTTGGATATGTTTGAGGAGCAGAGATTACAAGGAGAGGAGAAGAACGAAGGGTTTCGACACACCTCTCCATCATTTTCTTGCCCTTCACTTGCCAATCAACTGCTATTAGGTCTTTTAAAACCCCAAGCCAGTGAAACAGAACAGCATAGAAAATTTCCTAAGGCCTTTAACAAATGCTGTTAACTGTTAAATGGAGTCAATCAGAGTGACCGATTTAACCAAAGGCAGGAAGGACTCCTGGGTTTTTTATTCATCTAACCAAGAAAAATCCGACTGCAGCCCAAGCTGCTCAACAGTGTTTATATGTATAGCATCCATAAGCATGCCCACATCCCTGTTTGGGAGGGTGCTGCCCCATCCTCAGCTCTGGAAGCAGCACATGATCTGACCCAGCCTTCACTTGGACCACTGGGCTCGACCAAGGTCTTCTCTGTTTTCTTGTCAGCAAAGAATTAGACAGAGATTTACACATCCCCTTGATCTGAGGTGCCTGTTTTGTGCTTGGAAAATAAATAAATTTTAAAGAAATAACTGTACAGCAAATCCTTCTCTTCCTAAGTGTGTAAAAGAAGATGTAAAGTGCCATTAATGAAACAAAGTAGTGTATTTTCAGTCTTAATCTTCCCTACACCCAGCCTGCCAGCTGACACACAAGGTTTGAGCCTCTGTTTTCTGGTACATAAGGAACAATTTCCCTTGCTGAAATTCACCTTTTTTTTCCCCCCTCCCATTTCCTGATAGAATTATTCCTAATTTGCATATTATGAATCCTGTTCTGGCTGAAATCCTCTTCTATAAATTACAGGCAATATCTGAGTAGTGCCTTTGTCCTCACCACAACACACTGATGTAACAGAATGAGGTAGGAAATGGGACCCCGATTTGCAAAATATCAGGTTGTTAATCTTCTTTAAGAATTGAAGATCAACTCAGGCCCAATTCTACAGCATCTGTTATTTTAATAAATTATCCTACTAAGAGGTTAGGGTTCATCACATCAATTTGTCTTGAGATGAAACAACAGGACAAGAAGCAGAGAGGTGAATTTGGTTTTGATGTCACGATCTGGTGCCTCAAAAAGCTGTTCCTAAAACCAATTTATAATCAAACAGGATATTATCTTCCTTATTCACTGCCTCATTTCCCCTGTGTCCAAACAGGTAGCAGCCACGGTACCAAACAACCCTGGAAAGCTCAGAACATGAGCAGTGCAAGTTTTAAAGCAGAGTTTCTCAGCTTACTTTTGAAAACAACTTGCCATTTGCACTCTGTATCATGAGTATTATGTTTTCTCAAAATAAGCTAACACTTTTGAGAAGGATCTTCATCCTTGCTCTCATTCAGGTGAATTAACTATTCTTAGTTAAACAGATTTGCTTCTAGTCTTAGTCTGATGACAGATTAACTCATGACTGGTAGGATTATAGACTTACCTCTGGAACTAAATCACTTTTGAATCTGAGTTATAGCTATTAGTTCTTTAAAGCTTAGCTGAACAGCTTTTAGTACCTCCTTTGTATTTTTGAAAGAATGATTAAACATCATTAAATCCAAGCTAAGGGCTCTTTCTCACAACTCCAGTGAATAAACAGCTGATTTAAGTTTAAAAAAAAAAAAAAGAAAAAGAAAAACAGAGTTTTACACAGATTTTTTCAGAGTAATTAATAGTATACTAAGTCTTCAATACTTGTCTGTAAAATTAAAACACATTTGTCATGTTTATGTGGTTTTTAAGCACATAAAAACTCCTTTGTTTCCCCTTGAGAACCAGCTACCCAGAGCAACTTGCTCCTTTGCACCCAGGGTGGCACTTCTGTTCCCATTACACTCCTCCAGCTGCAGGAGACATGACCAGTCCTACGGTTACGCAGTGATGCTCTCCCATACAGCACCCAGCTAAGGACTCCTCTCTACTGAGGACATCAAACAGGTTTTTACATGAAATATGCCACATATGACACCTCAAATCCCCATGCCATCAGCAAATGGCTTCATTATATGCCAAGAGAGTAATGCAGAAGGTGGTACCGAGCAGGTATCTAAAGAGTCATGTCATCCTTTCACCCTCCTCCTCCTCCTGGCATTTCCTTCAGCAGCATTAGTAAGGAAAACGTGGAGCAGCCTTTCCCTACACTTTTGTATCTTGGCAGAGGATGGAGCCATCACTCTCTCCATGTAATTAGAAGGGAGCCAGCTTGGTTCAATGAGCTGCCTTAATTCATTGCTTCTGCCTTCAACACTTCCACGAGAGGAGGTAAGGATGGGGCAGAGAGGAGAGAAAAAAAATCACCCAAGAAGCAAAAAATAAACCCAACCTGTAACTACTAATGAAGGTCACTGGATGGAAGAGCTGAAGGCATCACTCCTCCAAGAGCACGGTACTGAAATCATATGGTTTAGTCGCAGCCCAACAGCTACAGGCAGCAGATCTTGGGTTCCCAGCCCAAGCAGCCAACCTCCAATCTATCACCCCATCAGACAATGGGGTTTTCTTTTTAAGGAACACACAGTCCCAAGTTTTGGTTAATTCATCTTTAAGTGCCCCTCTGGCTCATACTAAACCAGCTGCAATCTCCAAATCAGAACATGCAATTTCTCAATGTCTTAATGACTGGAAAAGCCCTAAAAATTCAAAAGCTGACCCTGCTGTCCAGCTCTAGCAACACACCTATAGATACACACACACACACACACAAATATACAGACATATAATCTGTTTAAATCAATCCTTAGATCTCTCCCTCCACCCAGAAAACCCACCAACTACTGTCAAGTATAAAAGCCCTGCAGTGAACATAAATGGAATCTCCAATTAGTCAAAAAAGACATTAGCTCTTCATTTGGCTGAATTACCCAAATCTGCAGGGGCAGGAGGAGAGGTATTCAAGCCAAACTGTATTTGCTAGAGTTTAAGTGTATGAAGAAACTATTTGTTCTGATAGACCACAGTTCAATATTTATGCAGATAATGTTCTAGCTAGAAGTCAGCCACAAATCTCTATCATTTTCTTAATACACAAGGCACTTGTTATTCAGCTGGAACGCATTTAATATACAACATAATGTGAAATTCTAAACTATCTGAAATTAGTGGGTAAAGTTAGCTTCAGCACCAGACAGGAGACAAACCAGGTCCCACCTCACCAAAAGAAAGGAAGGATTTAATATAAAACACAGTTTTGCTGTTTGAGTAAAAAGAAAGTGCATTTATCACAAACTTATTGGAGCAGAGTCAGGCTTCGAGACACCAATCCCTTCCAGCAGAGTGTGGAACAAAGCTGTAGCAGTACAGAAACACAAGCCAGCACTGACTGCCCTTCTTAGGATACTCTTTCTAGTATTTCTAGCTAAAAGCTGCTTATCACTTCATCTGCATACCCACCTAGCCAGGCTGCAAAGACCCTCCTTCCGAAGGGTTTCTATTTAAACTTCAACCCCTTGAATTGTCTTCAGAGGCTTTTCATGGCATGAGAGAGAGGGACAGAATGTAATTATAGGACAGTATTTCTTAATCAAATCTAAGCCGCCCACTGAAAGCGAATGGGAAAATATGGTTGGGAGGCAATGCTTCTCAATCAAGGGGACGGATTTGCCTTTCAGAGTTGAATAAGGGAACAGAGCAGTGGTCACCATTTCTTAATCAGCTCAGCTGATGTCCTATAGAAGATCTCAATGGAGGAACACAGCTGTGGCCCATAACTCTTGACTTGATCTTCCATGGTTTGACTGAAAAGCCTGAAAAGAGCCAAAATGCACTAAAGCTTTTCGCCATTAAATTAGGTCTTTCAAAACCACCACTGGCTTCACCCAGGGTGGGGGGACGGGGTGGGGGGAAGGTTTCTTTTTCAGTTAGAGGTTGAGTGTAAAGGTTTTTGGGGATATACACTGAGGTGTACTATAATAGATCAGGCTATTCTTTGCTTTTAAAGACTGAGATGGAGCATGTTATTTAGTAATTCCACCCTTCTGCAGGGATCCCAGTGCCTGAGTACATGGGTTTTCCCTTTGGCTCAAGCTCCCTGTGGCATTTAACTCAGCAAAAGTTACAAAACACCCAAAAAAATCATCTCCTTAGTCAGGATTTTTTTTTTCTTTTTTTAAGAGTACATTTGTCATGACTGACATGTAACACAGGATATATTTCAAACACACTCATCCTAACTTGGAGCTGTCAGATCCGTGTACTCCAGTTTTCTGTCTTCATTTGAAAATGCAGCTGAATTACACAGCCAAGGCAGGGAGACAAGAAAGAGAGTGTGTGCACCCTGGGGTGGAACAAGGGTGTACTGAAAAAAAGCTCCTGTTTTTCAAATAGCTGCCTGTATTTTTCTTCTACTTTCTCAGTAAAGTTCTTAAAAGGGTAGACTTCTAGTTCAATTACACTAAAACTAATTAAAGGAACTTAGCTAGTGAGCCTTCTTTAAAAAAACCTCAAGGTACACCCCAACAACTTTGCCATTTTTGGAGAGATTTCATACTGATCTTTGTAACGTACAGGAGGTGGAATGGTTAATGTCCAGTCATTACCATCTTATAAGCAAAAAGCTAATTAACAACACTTAGCACAAAGCAGACAAGTTTGGGGTTTTTTTTTTTTTCTACCTACCTTAAGTCCATTAAAGATACTAACTCACTTCCTAACCCTGTAGCAAAAAGGGCTTTTTCTTCCCTTCAAAGCCAGCAGAATGCAGCGTGACAGAGCGCACATTTTAATCTGCATTTTCCTCCAGATGCAACGATCTGCATTACTCCACTTTCACAAACAACTGGCTTTTAGACCACTTTGATATTATTTCCCCAGGACAGTGGCAAAGGACAGAAGCTCTGTGGCTGGTTTTACCTTCTCTCTCTCTCCCCTCACTCCCTCTTTAATCTTTTTTGTTTCAGCGGCGTGTTCTAGCTGCTCCATAGCTCTGCTGCCAGTTACGTGACGAAGCCTGCATGCTGGGGCTGTAATTCAATGGCTCACAAGCCACATACGACTTAACAGCCTCGCCTGAGCCATCTTTGATCTAAAGTCTAATCAAAAACAAAAAGTGAAGAGAGCATCAGCGTTGGTATACACAGAAGATGGGGAGAAACAACTGAGATGTCCTGATGGAGGAATGGGATTTTTAAAATGGTAGTGGGTTTGTTAAAAAATGAGTTGAATTTGCTCAGTACACTCCAGAGCAATGATTCGTTAAGGGTTTTGTGCTAACGAGGATGGTCTTCCATGCACTGACATTGCAGGAAGGGGGAGGAAAGAGGGGGGCGGGGGGGCTTTTTTTCTGTACAACGTACCAGCATCAATTCAACAGCCTGTTCATAGTGGTTAAGTGTTTAGGCAAGGTGAAATGTTTATACACTGAGCAATTAACAATAGGCTGCTGAGACAAGAACATCTCCCAAGGTTTCATTCCCTAAAGGAAGAAAAACAACCCCAACAAACCAACACAACAAAACCAACCCTGGATGAAATATTCAAGATGAAAGCCACAAAGGTTGTTAAACAAAGTGAGAAACTTCCAATGGCTCTCATCTGCTGGAGAGGATTCTTGCAGAAAATAAAGGATGAGGGGGACCTTTCCAAGCTGTTGCTAAAGCTACCCCACCTTCCTGTACCCCTATTCAATCTGAATTGCTGGGCCCAGAGACAGGCAAAGTTTTCAAGCATCTTAGTATCTCTCTATTCATATCTAGCAAACCATTTTAAGGGGGAAAAAACCCTTAGTTTTGTTTTGACTCAGAGCTGAGGTCAACTTCAGAAACCCTTTTGCACTTCCCCAAAGCAAAAAATGCACCACGTGAAAGAATTTACATGGGCCTTATTAAGACAGAAGGCTGAATTTTTGTAGTATTTGTTGGCTATTCTACCCACTCACATCTTCCAAGGGCTGAGAAAATACCACATTTCACTTTATGAGTCCCAGCAGAAGTCCTAAGAAATTTCAGTATAAAAATAGCTAATGAAAGGAATAAAAACCCACCCAACACAACAGGATCTTAACAGATATTCAGCAATTTACACCACCTTTGCCACTAGAGAAAGTGCTTCCTGTCGCTCCTCCTTAGGTGCAGAGACAAAACAATAGGTACTTTAAAAAACACCCGGTGAATAAGTGTTTTCTAGCACAGAAGAAAACAACCTGCAACACCTGATGGGGACGGAGAGCTGCAACCAAGCAAACACCAAGCGAAGGATTACGATTAGTCGCAAGGAATCCACTGCAGCAAGAAACTGCACTCAAGGCTTTCACACCCAGAAGCAGAGAGGCAATCCACCAAGCCAAACACACTCCCTGGTTTTTTTTCCTTCTCCATCAGCAGTATTCCCATGATTAAACAGCACAACTCACGAAAGATAACCGCTTTGCTGTGCCCTTCCACTTTACTCCTCCAAATACTAACCAGACCAAGCGTTGTTTCATTTTGCAAGCTGCAGCACATGAGGCTTATTCACAATTTCTCCATTCTTAAAGGCCTCCAGCCTGTCACATCAACCACAGGGCTTCATAACCACACGCAATCCCAATCTCTGCAGGAACTGCAGCGACAGATTCTTTACTAATGAACTTTGGACACACAACAGCTAAATAAATCCCTGATTTTGATTTCCTAGCTGTAACAGCCTATAAACCATTGCATATGTGACTATTGTTAAGCCCTGCTCCTGAATAAGCAAAATTCTTTATAACAAACAGAACTTGCACAAGACCAAGAACTATTCCAGACCTGATAAGCTGCCAACTTCAAAACGCCCTTTTCACTTGAAGTCAGCTCGTATTAATAGGAAGAATGATTGGGGAGGGGGGAACCCAAGCATTTGCCATTTTCAGCCTCGTGTTTGAAAGCACACCCAGCTCAGAGACATCAAATCCTGCTTGTGTTTGGCACATAACTTTCAAATGTTTGCACCTAGGATATTTTCAAAGCAATTAAAACCAGCAGCAAATGCTTTTTGTTGCGCGCTCTCACCAACTCATTTGACAACTGCAAACCAACAGCAACCCTCAAGGCAGCACAGCAGGAATTCAGCATGAACCCCAGGGCTGCCTTTACTGCTGGGCTGTAGGGAAGGTGCAACTCCAAACACTTCTGTTTGATGCTTTGGTTAATCCGAGGGCAAGTTTAATCCACCACATTCCCACACAGAGTTTTTATATCCACGATCCCACTGATTTACCTGCTCACACCCTCCTTGCTCCTGCAGCTTTCTCCTGTTCTCACAACCCAGCCGCGCGTTTCCTTCCTCGAGCAGCAGCTCAACCCCATCTCCACCAACAGCCCCCTTTCCTCCCCCTTCCCCAACACCTTATTTTTGCTTCCAATCCCACCTCCCTTTCATCCCTTTTAATCTGGTCCCTATTTTTTGCCTTGCCTTCGCACGAGAACCTACTTCAGGAGAAGCTCCCACCGAAGTCAATTAAGAGTTTTGCCTGGGCTAAGGAATCAGCAGCGACTATCACATCTTTCACCACATGCTCCTCGGGTTCCAACAAGCGTCTTTTTTGAAGCAGCAGTATATAAAGGGACAAAATTTCACAATATTTCACCCAGCGACTTCAAGAGCTCGCAGCATCTTTCCCTGATTAAAAGTACAAGTGCAGCTCTTTACTTTTAAGACGCTTCCCCCCACCCCCCTACACCCCTTATATATCAAAATAACTGGTGCTTTCATCATGTCTGTCAGTATTCTCCTGCTGACTGTACGTGGGGATCAGGAGCTGTTTTGCCACACAGATTGTGCTTCTTTTTCCTGCCTAAAATTGCCATAACACAATTAGCAGGCGTTTCCTAAAATTAGCAGCCTTTCTAAAATGGACTGGGGTTTGTAGGGGCTCGTACGCGTATGCAGTGGTTCTCTTTGGTTCTCTGAGCGTTCACAGGAGGGGATATAAATTGCTGCCACCTCCCTCTGCATCAAAATTTGGGTTAAAAATGGGATATAAATTGCTGCCACCCCCCTTCTGCTTCAAAATTTGGGTTAAAAATGGGATTTTAAAGCATGTTTTGCTCCCCGGGACAGACGCTCGCCATGGGGAGGACCCAAAGCCAAGCTGCACCCCCCTCAATCCCTCTCCCCCCCCCCTCCCCATCATCAACTTCTGCGGGCGGGGAAGACACAACCCCCACGGCAGTTTTGTTTTGTTTTAAATAAACGAGAAATCTGCACCCATTTCCCCCATTTCCGTGCCCTCTTCCCTTTCCACCCCCAGCCCCAAGCACAGCACGGGGGAGATGGGGGGTGGGAGGGGGGTAGAGGGGTGGGTTTGGAGGCGTTCTCCCCCTCCCACCAACAGCAAGGCCACGACCCCGCGGCACCCACACACCCACCCGCGACGGGACACGACTCCAGGCGCTGTTCCCGCCGCCCCGGTTAGCGGGGGCCCGTAAAGAGCCCGGGAAGGGCCCCGCTGTGGGGAGGGGGTGAGGGGGAGAAGGGGCAGTGAAGGGGGATGGGGGGGGGGGATGAGGGGGCGCTCCCGCTGCCCCCGCGCCTCAACAAAGGGAAAGTTGCGGAGCCGCCGAGGCCGGCGCGGGGCTCCCGCCCGCAGACAAAGGCGGCAGCCGCCAGGCCGGGGAGGGGGGAACCGGGGTCTGCCTCAGCCCACACCCCCCCACACCCCCCCCCAACCGCAGCGGAGGGGGAAGCCTTTCGGGGGGGGCGGGGGGGAAAGCACCAAGGACCCCTCAGCACCCTCCTCACAGAGGGGGTACCCCCGCCGCCCCTCTCCCCCCCCCCCCCCCCCCCTCGCCCTTCGCCGCCTCAGGGGGGGTCGCAGCCCCCACGCGCGCGCACCCCCCCAACCCCCCCCCCCCCCCCCGGCCCCTTTATTTACCGCCATCATCAGCACGCGCGAGCTGTCACCCAGCGCCAGACACCCCAACGGCCGCGGGCCTCGCCTCCTCCCCGCCCATTGGCCGCCCGCCGCGGCCCGCCCCGCTTCACAATTGGCTGGAGAGCACGCCACACAGTGCTCTCGCCCGCCCCCCTCGCCCCGCTCCTTATTCGGCGCTGCTCCTTACGCTAATTCCGTAGAGAAGAGCCCGACGGTAACGGCGCGGCTGGCGCGCCGCCGGACGGCGTTTGCGTAGTCTACGCCGCGGCAGAGAGTTCTGGCAGAGTTTACGAGCTCTACGTAGCCGCTAGGGAGAGCTCTTCAATGGCTTACGGTCGAGTAGCGGGAGGGCAGCGCCGAGAGGCGGGGACTGCCCGGGCCCGGCCCCGGACGGTGACGTACCGGGCTTTGTGAATCCCGAGCTGAAGTTCGGTTGAGTCACAGGAGGGTAAATAAGGATGTTTCGGAGACAAAGAGACTCTTAAAGGGGCAGCGCGGGAGGTGGAGCGCTCCCGCAGGTCCCCTGAGGCGGTTGTGTGAGGTGGGAGACACCCTCCGGGGCCCCTGAGGCAGTAGTGCGGTGCGGGAGATACCCCACAGAGTCCCTGAGGCGGTTATGTGGGGTGGGAGATCCCCCCTGAGGCGTTATGGGGGGTGGGAGATCCCCCCTGAGGCGTTATGGGGGGTGGGAGACACCCCCCAGGGCCCCTGAGGTGGTTGTGTGGGGAGGGAGTCACCCCCCAGGGCCCCAGAGGTGACAGGGCCCTGAGGTGATGGGCAGAGACCCCCCAGGCAGCACTGGGGGCACACAGACAGGGGCCCTTTGCCAGAGGTCACGGGAAGGCCCCTGGGGTCACACCGTGCAGGAACCATGAGGCGAGGGAATCGCCTGTTGTCAGACAAAGGGACAGCAGCACTCAGGCAGGGGCAGAAGCCATCCCCAGCCAGGCATGGCCACGCTTGGGAGGCACCTGCCCACACTGGGATAACTCACTTTTGTTGCAGCCTTCGGGAGGTTCCATCAGGTCCCTGTCAGGGAGAGGGAGTCCTGCTCTCAGGGCAGCACTGTGCCAGGGCAGCCTTCCAAGTGAGCAGTTGTGGACCATGCGGCACTGACGACACGAAGGACAGGTCAGTGGTGTCACAGACACAATTCCTTTGCACTGGGACCAAGTATTCCCACACCACACCCCCCACCCCCATCTTGTCCCAATAAGTTTTGAGGCAAAGCCCTGCAATTTACTGCAACAGGTTGGAGCCTTGGAGCCTGCTTGCTCCTGCCACAGTACAAAGACAACAGCCTTGTGGTCTCCTTGTGAGCTCCTTTACCACCCAGCCTTCCCATAAATTCCACTTCATCGTCCTTTCTCTATACACCTTCTCTTTTTGACCAGTGCCTGGTCTTGTTTTGCACCCATAGCACAGAAATCCACACACCTCTCAACTCTTTTAACAGCTCCCCACTGCAATGAGCCTTCAGTCTGTAAGGTCTGCTAAGAATTAAACCCAAAGATTAACAAAGCCTTTACGTCTTCACTCTCTTTGTAAAGCTTAGCGGGGTGCAGCTGCTATGCAAGTACTTCCTCAGGAAAAAAAAATGCCACAGCACAAAACAGAACAAAAGCCTGCAGTAACCCCAGGACTTGGACTCTCTCTCTGCCACTGGAGCATCGGTGAGCCTGGAAAACATCACCCAGCCTCCTACTTAAAGCTAGGAGGGGGAACCTATAACCATGCAAGGGTGACACCCACATCCTCAAGATCCCCAGTCCCCTCTAGATGAGGGTTCAACTCATGGAAAACAACACTACCTCAAGTGATTTTTGAGAGGTGCAGAAGCAGGAAAAAAAAAACCTGAATCCACAATGGTACAGCACTACAGCTTGGCCACCTCTCTCTCCAGATCTTGCCATTCACTGAGAAAACACCGGGAAGCAACAGGAAAACCACCTTCCAGACCATGCCTTGACAGGCAAAATTAGGGTGGTTTTCAATTACACTGGCTCAATCCATTAATGTAATACAATTGAAAGCCCCCTGAAGACTTGTTAAGATGCAGACTAGCATGTTTGGAGCCACGTTAACCTGCCACACTGATGCTGGGTGGAGGGGCAGAATGAGGATTACTGCAGCTATTAAGACTGAAAAACAATAATTTTGTCCCTCAAGAAAGTAAAAATCCCCAGAGTAACAGCAGCCCCTTGTGTGGGGGGTGCTGATCTGCTTGTTCCCTGAATGCAGTTACAGCAACAGACGTTTCTGCTGAGACATAAAGGAAATAAATCCTACCCATCCTTACACCCGTGGAAACCTGCTGACGTCAATGGCTGTAATGGTGTAATTGAAGGCAGAATGTAGCTCAAGGGGTCCCATTTTATTACTCTAGGAACACTACGATGTATTAATAAGAGCACAGAAGTCCCTAGAGATTCCAGCACACATTTGATGTTTTTAAAAGACATGTGACCAGAGTTTTGACATCTCTGGTTACAGAACACGTCTTTTGGGAATTCATAAAGCATTAGGAACGTTCAGCATGACTAATCTGAGGATTAAAAGTTTGGGTTTGTTTGTTTTCTTTAACCTTAAGGCTTAAAATGGGAAACAGGACAAAAGTAACCATCCCTACAAAGACTGGTTTGTTTTCATCATTTTTTCCCAGCCACACTGAACTCCACAGAATGCAGGCCAGATTCTCCCTGAAAATTAATGGTCCCACTGAAGTCAGCACACGTCATGAACTTGAGGTAAGAGTTGCAAAAATTCAGTATATTCAGCACACTGGAATTTCTAACACACTTATGGCACATTATGCCATTTATTATGGCTCATTAACCAGATCTTTCTGGACCCAGTGCTGATTAAATTTATTAAGAGCCCACACTAAAAGCTCTAGGCACTCTAACAGTTACTTGGGTTTACAGGTATAAATGATAATCACAGAGGAGTCATACCTAAATAATTAGTTCTCCACCAGTCAGCAAATCAAGTAACAAACCAGCTTCTTTTTCCCTTGCTGCTTCAAAAAGAAAAAGCTATTTTGGAGAAACCTCTTTCTATTTTATTTGCTCTCTAGACTCTTTGAGACCCGTGTAGTGGCAAGGAACCAGTGATTTCTGTGAGCAAGAAGCTTCTTCATGAGGAACCCACTATCCTTCATACAAATCTCCTTTCCTAAAGCCATTCTCTACACCTGCCTTTATGTCCAGGACACAGGCTGGAAAGCTGGAACACTGCTATGCACAGCCTTCCCAGGAGGCACGAAGGAAGCTCAGCACCAAGGTTGGTGGCTAAATGAGGGTGTTTCTGTGTTTTCTGAGACTAAACAGGGGGTTGGAACAGGGAGGAGGAGAAGAAAATAACAGTTACAAGCCAGACAGATACTAAACAACTACAACCAAAGGGACAAAGCTCAGAAAGGATCTAATTTCCCTGGTTTTCCTGCTCCAAAAATAAATCACCACTAAAAAAAAATAGAACCAAATAATAATCAAGTGATGTCGTATCATTAAGCCTGATAATAAAATTTTTGGCCTTTATTCCCCAAATCCTTCCTTACTCCATTAAATCTGCTGAAGTCACCAGGATTTCTCAAATGAGAAATGGAGTGCAGGGCTAGGACATTTATTACCTACCTTTCAAACAATGAGATAAAGCAGTTGGTATTCTCTTGCAATGCATGAGAGGGCTCCTGCCAGGCTTATTTATTTATTTATCACGAGGCTTCATCGGTATCATCTGAGAGGTAGCAGATTTTAATACTCCCACCAGATACAAAAGATGAAGGCAAGCTAAGAACGTACCCATAATAGGAATGCAAGAATTCCTCTAGATTTTGCCACAGGGAAATTAGTTTGCTTCAGGGGTATAAAGCTCTTGAACCAAATCAGAGATAAAACTCTGCTGAAGAATTGTATCCACGCCAACAGAAGATTTCAAAAGCTGTAAATAAACAATACAAACCAGCACACCCCTTGCTGTGTGGAAAGACTCCATCTCCTCACAAAATACAGCTTTTTATTTTGATGAAAAAACAACAAGACACTTTTATGCAGATATCTTAAAAAAAAAAAAAACACAAAAAATCTCCCATGTGGCTGTTTGCAGCCAAGGAAACTCTGCCCTTGCATGAATTTGGCTGGAATTTCTCCTTTTCCCTCCTGCCAACAAACAGTAATCCCCAGCACGAAACACTGCAACGAACTACCAGAACCACAGGCTTGATCCCAGCCAGCCAGCCTCCAAACCATGAAGGAGGACACCAAGACATCCACACAGCGTTCCAGACCTTTGCTTTGAACCAGAGGGGAAAAAGATCAAGAATCAGAAAATAAAAATAAAAAACCCACAACCTTGGGCTGCCTCCAGTGCTGCTTCTTGGAGGGACTCCTGATCCAGATGGGCAGGCAGAAAGGAGGATGCAGTCACTCTAAACTGGGCTCCAGGGAGTCACTTCATCTGATCCCTGCTACAGGCACCTGCTGCTGCTTGCGGATCTTGTTGAACAGCTCCATGTACTGAACCATGGTGTCTGCTGGGCTGTAGATGCTGTCGTGCTTGGTGCCAAACACTGAGGGGATGCCGGGAGCGTGGTTCCCCATGAAGCTCTGCATGAACTCCATGAGCAGGTTCCAGCAGTCGTTGGCTATCACACAGGGGCAGTACTCCACCTGGCAATGGAAAGCACAGCCCTGGAAGCTCACAGCAAGGGCAATACCCACACAGGAGCCAACATGATTTCCTCCCTCTGCCTCACTAGAAAATGCTTTTTATAAAAATACTGGAGAAGATTTAACATACAGGGTGTGAGGAGAAAGAGGGGGTGACAGGGCTAGTGTTTACCTATAGTGTTTCTATGGATAGTTATAGCCTACATGTTTTTATAGGATAATCATTAGAAATTCCAAGCAATTTTGATTACCACCAATGAAGCTGACTGTAAACTTATCATCACTGGCAGCTCTATAAAAATACAGCAATACAGTGCCTGTCTTTGGGTCTATTACTTATTATGTGCTGCTACTGAGCAGCCTAGGAAATACAAATGGTGACATGCTGATCAATTTGTGTATTTTTTTTGAAGTGGGTCTTACAGTGTGACTTTCCTCGTGGAGACAAGGACTTAGATTTCCAATGCCTGCTGTTCCTACCCTTTTGTGGTTTGGAAGGCTACGTGGTAGGAGCTTAACAGTTTCTTTTGGTTCAAATTCCAGAAACAGAGTGTTTCAGCAGTTTATATACATGCAAGACAGAAACAGATGACAGAAAATCAAGGAGTTGGACTCGATGATCCTTATGGGTCCCTTCCAACTCAGTATGTTCTGTGATACAGTAAGGATGGACAAATATAATGAAGAGAACAAGCTGGGAAAACACAAGCAATCCCTTCAAAAGGGAAGTAGAAGTACAATGTACCCTGTAAGGACATTGCTTCTTTTAAATCCCCCAATAGCAGAGGTCTTCAGACATCAATTCAAACTCCTCATTAACTTCACCCCATCCAAAACCAAAGATCATTCCCATGTGCTGACAGGTTGATGACTCCTGTGGCTGTGACATCTTTCAGGTGTGAACTGGAAAAAGCCTTGGGACTTATGGACTTGAAGCATTTTATTAAACATGAGTCTGGTCCCAAGTCAGGAGTAGGTCCGAACCCTGACTACTGACACAGAAGCTGCTAGATTGCCTGGCAAATCTGGTCCTGAACTCAAGTTTAGGGTAAAACAAGCTTCTGTTTAACCCCCAAGACAATAGCGACACTGATGCTACAGCATCTGTGTTTATTACAGTGAAGAAATAAGTCATTTCTCAGTCCTTGTCCCTGCTGGCTAAGAACACCTGCCTGAATAGTCACAGCGTGATTATTAATTGTAGATCAGATAATAGGATTTGCCTGTTTAGAAATGCATAAGCTCTGATTTTGAAAGGTTTTTAAGCATATAATTCTCAGTTATCCTGAAGACTGCTAGGCACTGATATACCTAGGGATCTGACCTCTTCTGCTTTGCCCTTCCCATACCAGCACAGCCCAGCTTTTGCTGAGCTGTTTCTCACCTCAGCTGAGACTTGTCCATAGCTCATGAGCCTCAGACTCACACTCCCACCCAGCCAACCATCTCCCCAGACGCCTTCCTAGATCCTCCCATGCCCCTTCACATTATGCTGCTCCCTTTAAAGTCTGCTTCAGCCCAGCCTCCACCCTGTGAAATGCCTGTCAGCACCTGGCAACTGAGGCACTCGAGCCTCATCAGCAGTCACAACACCGAGACAAGAGCATGGAAGTGATTTGATGGCAAGCTTCGAGCCCGTGGTGCACGCTGTGCTGCACCCTCCTGGTCAGCCCCACCGTGAGGTAGAGCCAACACCTGCCAAAAGCTCTCTGTTGAGACCACCACCATCCCCACCACAGGAGGGGAATCAACTTTTTAAAAGGGCAGATAATGGCAGGACAAGGGGAAATGGTTTAAAGCTAAGGGAGGGAAGGGTTAGATTGGATATTAGGGGGAAGTTCTTTGCAGAGAGAGTGGTGAGGGGCTGGAACAGGCTGCCCAGAGAGGGGGTGGGTGCCCCGTGTCTGGGGGTGTTCAAGGCCAGGTTGGATGGGGCCCTGGGCAACCTTGTGTAGCTCCAGGCCTGAGGTTGGTGTCCCTGCCTGTGGCAGGGGGTTGGAGCTCTGTGATTCTTGGGGTCCCTTCCAACCCATGCCAGTCTATGATCTCTACACCGTGTGAGCAGGAGGGCCCTGCTTGTCTGCTTGAGAGATGCAGGAAGCAAGCAAACCCCAAATTGGCATCAAATTAGCAGCTGAAGAGGTTGTTTTGTCCCCCTCGGTATGCTTATTAACCTGAAGTGCTTTTACTAGTGGTGTGCATCAGGATTTAAGCAGCTTTTTAGTCTGATGGCATCCCTTCAGGGTTTTGTTTACTGACACTTCAATGACAGGCTTTCCTGCAGCTGCAGCTGAGCCCCAAAGTACCTGCCTGAATTAAACCTTGTTGTGAAAGGGAAATAAATACCCTGCCTGCTGCATACACCAAAGCATCTAGTCCAAACTACCAGCAAGGAGCAACACAAACAAGACACAGGAGGGACAGGGGACTTTTCTGGCCTCCACCCTGTCTGCAGCTGTACTTCTTAAGTTCCAAAGATGATTCTTACCTCCACAGATATCCCACGGGCACTGGGCCCCATGGTAACCGTGCCCACCTTCACCAAGAAGTCACAGTACTGGTAGCGGGTGCCCCGGCTCTCTATCTTGTTCGCCTTGGCGTTTTGGAAGAAGCCTTTTAACTTCACCATGAGGATATCAAAGTTGGCATCTGCTATGAGGCAGGGACCGTTTTCAAAGAGAGCAAAGCAGCTGAGGGGATATTCCGAGTTGTGCATCACGTACATCAGCTTGCCTGTCTGCCCTGAAACAAGAGCAATGGTATCTGGGCTGTAAAACCAAGAGTCCTGTGCTCACATGAGCTTTAAAGAAGCATCTGGCTTTTCCTTTGCTGCATTAATTCCAGAGTCCTTACACAGCTCATACGCACGTTATCACAGAGTCACAGAGTTGTAGGGGTTGGAAGGGACCCCCAGAGCTCCTGGGGTCCAACCCCCCTGCCAAAGCAGCTCCCCAGCTCATACTGCACAGGTCGGCATCCAGACGGGGCTGGAATCTCTCCAGAGAAGGAGACTCCACACCCCCTGGGCAGCCTGTCCCAGGGCTCCCTCACCCTCACTGGGGAAAAGTTCCTCCCCAGGTTGCTGTGGAACTCCCTGTGCTCCAATTTGCAGCCATTGCCCCTTGTCCTGTCCCCACAGACACTGAAAAGGGGCTAACCAATTCCCCCTGCACCCCATCCTTCAGATATTGATAAACATTGATTAGGTCCCCCCTCAGTCTTCTTCTCTCCAGGCTGAACAGCCCCAGCTCTCTCAGCCTTTCCTCACAGGGGAGATGCTCCAGGCCCTTCATCATCTCCTCAGCCTCCTCTGGACTCTCTCCAGGAGATCCCTGGCTGTTTGATCCCAGGGAGCCCAGCACTGGACACAACACTCCAGCTGGGGCCTGAGCAGGGCAGAGCAGAGGGGGAGGATCCCCTCCTGTGACCTGCTGCCCACACTCCTCCTGATGCCCCCAGGATCCCATTGTCTCTCTCAGCCCCAGGGCACACTGCTGGCTCATGGCCACCCTGTCACCCACCAGCACCCCCAGGTCCTTCTCCACAGAGCTCTTCTCCAGTCGATCTCCAGATTATATTTCCTTCTTAAGGTTTAAAATTAAAGGAAGAGGGGAAGAAAAGTCTTTCACAGCCCAAGAACACACCTGCATGACTCAAAGACCAGAAGGTGAGCTAGATGTGAGGTCCCCAGCACACTGGTGGGGAGTGGCAAAGAGCACCCACCTCCCACCCTGAAATACAGGGCTGGACATCTGCCCACAGTCACTGGGGAAGGCTGGGCTTTGCCTCTCCTCTCACTCACCCACCAGTCCCACAGAGGAAGGATGTGCTGGGACAAACTCTAGAAAACAGAGAGGACTTGTTCAGAAGGGACATGCCTGGCTTGTACCACGGTTTAAAAACTGGAAACCATTCTTAATTTATCCACACAGGTTGAAACCACCCCATGATGTGTTCCATGTGTGTGGCTGTGCAATTTCCAACAGCAGAAGGAGCTGCAAAAAGCTGCTCTCATAGCTTCAAATGGATCAGTCCAGGGAGACCAGCTGAGCAGACCTGTCTGGGCTGGGCACTGACCTCAGCGTTTTTAAATGATGTGAAAATCCAAGAAGAGGGGCTAAAGAGACCAGAACATGCTCTCAGCTGAGCTGACCACACTGTGTCTTTGAGCCACCACTGCAGGTCTTGGGGTCCTCCAAGCAGATCCCCTGAAAAGAGCTGGGTCATCTCACACCCCTGTCCTCCTGCCCAGAGGTGCCCCCCACCACCCCAGGGAGCTAGCACCCCTCTCCCCCACCCCTCCACCTTGTGAGGAGGCTGCCACCACCTGCCCTCGAGTGATAGCCCCTTGCAGAGGGGGCACAGCAGGCTGATACTGCCAGGAGACTTGTGCCCATCCTCTCCAGAGCAAAGCGCAGCCCCTAAAGGCGACCCAGAAGCAGCGTTTTAAAGAGTTTCATGGAAAAAAAACCCACCACCCCTGCAGCAAAGCCACCCCACACGGCTGCTAAGGCAGGACAACGAAGAGATGGGGAGTGGGGAGGACTTGCTCCAGGGCAGCCCCAGCTCACAGCACCTCGGAGCGGGCAGCGTGCAAGCAGCAGGACGGCTGCTCGACCCCTGCATTGACCGAGAGACCAGGAAGGAGCCTCGACCCTCCCGAGGCCAGTCAGAGCCATCGCAGCACACGCAGGTTCCACGGGAGGCGGTGGGATCACCGCAGCCGGGTGAAAGAGCTGGATACGGCCCCGGCACCGAGCCGGCTGAACGCACCCATCACCCCCCGGCCCCGGCGCTGACCTTGGCTACTGATGGTGGAGGCGGCCGTGTGGTAGGTCTCGCAGTCCACGCAGAAGGTGCCCTGCTTCTCAGCGCCCAGCAGCTCCAGCTTCCGCGTCAGGATCTCCACCGTCTGCTGCACGCTCTTCCCCTCCGCCACCGGCACCTGCGCCACGCTGTAACGGGGAAGGGGGCGTCACACACCGGGCCCCACCGGCGCTTCTCCCCCCGGCCTCCCCGCTGCTGCCGCACCGCCACCCCCGGCCTGGCCCCAGCCAGCGGGGGACCCAGCACCGCCACCCCCAGCCCCAGCCCAGCTCCAGCCAGCGGGGGGCCCAGCACCGCCACCCCCAACCCCAGCCCGGCTCCAGCCAGCGGGGGGCCCCGCACCGCCACCCCCGGCCTGGCTCCAGCCAGCGGGGGGCCCAGCACCCCCAGCCCCAGCCCAGCCCCAGCCAGCGAGGGACCCGGCACCCCCGGACCGGGCCCAGCACCTCTACCCCCGGCCCGGCTCCAGCCAGCGGGGAGCTCCGCACCCCCACCCCCAGCCCAGCCCGCGAGGGGCCCAGCACCCCCACCCCCGGCCCTGCTCCAGCCAAAGAGGGGCCCGGCACCCCCAACCCCAGCCCGGCTCCAGCCAGCGGGGAGCCCCGCGGCCCCGGCCCGGCCCCAGCCAGCGAGGGGCCCAGCACCCCCAATCCCCAGCCCAGCCCCAGCCAGCGGGGAGCCCCGCAGCCCCGGCCCCAGCCAGCGAGGGACCCGGCACCCCCACCCGTACCAAGTGACCCCCATCCTGCTCCCTCCCGCCGCCCACGCCGGGACGGAAGCGCTGCCGGAAGGGGCGGAACCTCCGCGCCGCCGGAAGAGGCGGGGCGAAAGCGCACGCGCGGCCGGTGGCGGAGCGGTGCGGGGCAGGCCCGGCCCGGCGCTCTCCCCTCACCATGCCCAAGGCCCGGCGGGAGCGGGGCTCCGGCCCCGGCTCCATGCTGCCGCTGGCCGAGCAGATCCTGCAGGAAGCGGCCCCGCGGCTCGCAGCACGGGGGAAGCGGCGCGGCGGCCGGGCCGAGGAGGAGGAGGGCGGCGGGGAGCGGTATGTGGACGCGCGGCTGTCCCGGCGCATCCTGGAGCAGGCCCGGCGGCAGCAGGAGGAGCTGGAGGCCGAGCACGGCCCCGGTGCCCCCATCGCCCCCAAGCAGCGCGGCGCGGCGCTGGGTGAGCCCCCTGTCAGCCCCCCACCCCGAGCCCGGCCCCGGGCGTCGAGGGTGTGAGGGCCCCGGGCTCAGCCAGCGCCGCTCCCCCGCAGGCCCGGCGGTGCGCGGCCCCGGCTCGGACTCGGAGGAGGATGAGGAGTGGCCTTCGCTGGAGAAAGCGGCGGTGGTAGCGGCGGGACGGAGCGAGGAGTACTGCGGGGAGGTGGCGGTGGACCCCGAGGACGAGAAGGCCATCGAGATGTTCATGAACAAGAACCCGCCGCTGAGGTGAGGGTGAGGTGAGGGGCCGGGCCGGGCCGGGCGCTGCCCCGCACAGCCCCTGACTCGTGCCCGGCCCGGCCCAGGCGCACGCTGGCAGACATCATCATGGAGAAGATCACGGAGAAGCAGACGGAGGTGGAGACGGCGCTGTCAGAGGTGTCAGGGTGCCCCATGCCCCAGCTTGATCCTCGTGTCCTGGAGGTCTACAGGGGTGTCAAAGAGGTAAGGCTCTGCCCTGAGGCCTGGCCAAAGCCACGCTCAGCCCACAGACCTGAACCTGCTCTCCCTCAGAGGCTGGCTGCTTCCTTGCTCTGAGCAGGCACTTCTGTGGATCAGCTGCACTTGGTGTCATATCCAGCACCAAATGGCTCAGGGAGGTTCTGAGTGATGATCTGAGCACCATAGAATCATAGACTGGCATGGGTTGGAAGGGACCCCAAGGGTCACAGAGCTCCAACCCCCTGCCACAGGCAGGGACACCAACCTCAGGCCTGGAGCTACACAAGGTTGCCCAGGGCCCCATCCAACCTGGCCTTGAACACCCCCAGACACGGGGCACCCACCCCCTCTCTGGGCAGCCTGTTCCAGCCCCTCACCACTCTCTCTGCAAAGAACTTCCCCCCAATATCTCCTCTAACCCTTCCCTCCTCCAGCTTCACTCCATCCCCTTGTCCTGCCAGTCTCTGCCCTTGAACAAGCTGATTCCCCTCCTGTTCCTCTGCTCCCTTCAGGCACTGGCAGGCTGCAATGAGGTCCCCCCACAGCCTTCTCTTCTCCAGGCTGACCCAGCCCAGCTCCCTCAGCCTCTCTCCAGAGGGGAGCTGCTCCAGCCCTCTAATCATCTTGGGATGAGCTTAGGGCCAGCCTCTCTTAAGACCTAGAATGGTCTTTTCTTACCAGAGGCACTAAGGGAGGTGACAGCTTTCTCATGGTCATGAGACAAGTCTGGCAGCCCTGCTGTCAGTGCCTCTGTGTCACAACCTGGCCTGTCTTTTAAGGTGCTGTCCAAATACAGGAGTGGGAAACTCCCCAAGGCTTTTAAAATCATTCCTGCCTTGTCCAACTGGGAGCAGATCCTCTACATCACAGAGCCAGAGACATGGACAGCAGCTGCCATGTACCAAGCCACCAGGTAAGATCTCTGGGAGCTGCTGACATGGGATATTTTTGCCTTTTTTTCCCCCCATGACTGGAAGCAGATTTACAGAACACCAACCTGTCCCTTTCCTTTATCCACACCTGCTTTGTGCTTTGCTTTTCCCAGGATATTTTCATCCAACCTGAAAGAGAGGATGGCCCAGCGGTTCTACAACCTGGTGCTGCTGCCGCGGGTCAGGGATGACATCACCGAGTATAAGCGCCTCAATTTTCACCTCTACATGGCTTTGAAGAAGGCTCTCTTCAAGCCAGCAGCCTGGTTCAAAGGTAGGGACTCCCTGTGGGGCTGCTGTTCCCACCCAGGGGCTTAGGGAGGAGGAGATGTGAAAGAGATGCAGGGATTTCCCTGCAGAGGATGAGGCAGCTTCCAAAGCCCCAGGGCCCCTTTGCAGCGTTTGGGGTGGAGGGGTGATGAGTGGAATGAGTTCCAGTGAAGCCTGGCAGGTATTTGGGTTCTTCTGGAGTTTGGTGGCAGATTATGAACTGTCCCAGGTCTGATCTCAGTCTCACCTGGCTACCTGGCTTGTCACAGGGCAGGGGAGATGCTGCAGCCCCTGTAACAGCAGCTGGCAGAGCTCTTATTTCCTGGGATTAGATGTGTCCTGGGACAGAAGGGGCTGAGCCCTGCATCCTGCAGCTCCACCTGCTGCAATGGAGACTGGTGGTGCCTGACTCTTCCTTCTCCACAGGGATCCTCATCCCCCTGTGCGAGTCGGGGACCTGCACGCTGCGGGAGGCCATCATCATCGGCAGCATCCTCACCAAGTGCTCCATCCCCGTGCTCCACTCCAGGTAAGGCTCTGGGAGGTGTGGAGAGGTGTGGTGTGCAGCAGGGAGCAACACGCAATTCAATATATGAATTTTAGGTGAAGCCAGGAAGCCATTTTATTAGGTGAAATCACCCAGATTCTAGACCTTTCTTACTGCAAACGTGGCAAGATAAAAACCTGCTCATTGGTTACACACCCTGTTCACACAATATTGATTGGTTAGTGATTATAACGAGTTCTGATGAACCTATCTTATAGCTAAACATCCTTAGTTTACCTTTAATACCTAAAAGCATCCCCACACCTGCTGTTCTGACCCTCTTGTTATGGCTGGTTCCTGACATGTTCTGTTACTCCCAAGTCCCTTCCCATAGCTGCTTCTTGGCTTAGGGCAGCCTGTACCCCTGTCAACAAGGCTGCTGTGTTGGGAGAATGGGATTATTAGGATCCTCTCAGCATGAGGAACTTTTCCTGTCTCATGGGAACAGGAGAATATTGTCAGGGCCTCAATCTTGGGTGCAGAGAGCTAGGCTGCTAGCAGGCCTGCTGCCTTCCCAGACAGAGGTTCCTCCAGGGACACTGCTGCCATGCCTCCGATCTGTCCCTCAGCATCTCAGAGGTGTGGGGTACACTCAGCTCCCTCCAGCGCTGAGATTCAGGGCTCAACGCTGGGTGTTGTCACCCTCCTGTCTGAGGTACCCAGTGTCCTGTGGCTCTGCACTCACCTCGGTGCTCCCCCTGCCCCGCAGCGCGGCCATGCTGAAGATCGCCGAGATGCAGTACAGCGGCGCCAACAGCATCTTCCTGCGGCTGCTCATCGACAAGAAGTACGCCCTGCCCTTCCGCGTGGTGGATGCCCTGGTCTTCCACTTCCTGGCCTTCCGCACGGACCAGCGCGTCCTGCCCGTGCTGTGGCACCAGAGCTTCCTGGCCTTTGCCCAGCGCTACAAGGAGGACCTCTCCTCAGAGCAGAAGGAGGCACTGCTGGAGCTGCTCAAGTTCCACAGCCACCCGCAGATCTCGCCGGAGATCAGGAGGGAGCTGGTGAACTCCAAGACCAGGGATGTGGAGGGACAGCAGCCTGCGGCCATGGAGTGAGCAGGGAGAAGATGGAGCTTGACCTGCTTCCAGGACGATGCTGGATGTGGTTGGGAGCCTGCTGTGTGAGTGGAACCATGGGGGAGCATCCATCCTGGGAACTGCTGCTGCAAGTGGAGCGCTGGGGACAGGCTGTGCCCGTGGAGCTGGGCTGTGCTCTGCTCCTCCCGCTGCTTGTCACAGGGTAGAGCAGCTCTTGTCCCACCCGGGGACCTGCTGCCACCACCCGGGAGGCTTTGGCCTTTTCCCGTGTTGGAAAATAAAACCTGAGCTGTGTCTGTCGGTCAGGCTGTGTCCATCGGTCAGGCTCTGCCTCACAGCTGCAGCTGTCTGCGGTTACATCCACGCTATCCTGCCCTGTCCCCGTCCCCAGCAGGTGGCAGAGCAAAGCCACCAGCCATTCTCATGGGGCTGCAGATCCAGTCTGTGCTGCTGGGGCCGTCCCCTGAGGGTGAAGGGAGCTGGGGACTCCCCTGCACACCCCCTCATCCCTCCCTGTGCCCTGCCCTGAGCACCCCCCGTGCAGCTGGGTAGAGGGTGGGTAGGAACAGCCAGCGCCTGAAAACACTTTCAGGGGAAAGTGCTGGGGCTGGGTGTCACCCAGGGGCTGGGTGTCACCAGGCAGCAGCAGGCTGCAGAAGGGCCTGAGCTGTGACACCCCTAGGCAGGAGCAGCCCAGCAGTGCAGGCAGCCATCCCCACCATCGCTCTGCCTCCAAAACGCCTGCCATGCCCTTTCCCCAGGGGTTTACCAAAAGCTCAGCTGCCTCTCTGGCTGTACCCCCACCCACAGGCTGGTGAAGCCACGTGCCTGGCCTGGAGCAGCCTGCTCCCCCACGCCTGTCCCCTCAGCTGGAAAACCCAGTGGGGGCTTTTTCCTCCCACCACGTGCTGTGCTTACCCCAGGGAATCGCAGGGTTTGTGTGTGGTACCTGGCTGCACCCCTGAAACCAGCCCAAAGTCCCACTGCTGTGGCCCAAAGAGAAAAGCCCCACAGCTTCCTGGGGCTGAGGATGTCCATCCCCTGTGCCTCTCTCCTGAATTCCCATCTCCTGTGACAGCCGCCCTGGCAGGAGCAGAAGCCCTGTGAAGCAGAGCAGCTCGCAAAGCCCAGCTGCCCAGGCTGGTCACACATCACAGCACCTTCTCCTTGGCATCCACGTTTTATCTCCTTTCTTCAAAGCTGCCAGAAGCTGCTGAGCAGGAGCTGGCCTGGCTTGGCACAGGACATCCCACATGCTCTCACCTGCGCTGCTGTAGCCTGGATGGGTGAGAGGGAAGCTTCAGTGCTCCTGGAGGTGTGAAATCACTGCCTCCTCCCTGCAGCCATGCTGCAGGCAGGCACTGTGCCTGCAGGAAGGTGTTTGCTTCCATGTTCATCCAACCTGGAGCTGCCCCAGGCCCTTTGGTGAGCACAACACATCCCTGGACCAGTGCAGCATCTTACCTCCACCTCGCCTGGTTTGGAGCTGGCTGCTGCTGTCCTGCCTGCCTGCTCCCTGTTTCATCCTGCTTCTGCATTCCTGGGAAACAGGAGGGTCTGGAGCATCTGGGAGCAGCCTCAGGGGCTCCCCCAGGTGCTAGGGTCCTAGCCCAGGATGATGGAGACAGAGGCAGGAGCTCTGAAGGGGATGGGGAAGCCAAGGACTTCCCTGGCAGCCCAAGGCAGAGCACAGAGCACAAAGGGAAACCCCAGAGGCCTTCATACTCATTTAAAATACTTTATTGAAACATCATATGGTCCTCTGATTTTCCCAGCAGTGGGATTCCTGTGTGTGAACACCAAACCACTTAAATTAGACACAAAAATACCCCAAAAATGCAACTTTTTTTGTACAGACAGGCTTTGCACGCCCCCCCCCCCCCCCCCCCCCAGCCCCCTGCTAGCAGGAGCCAGCAGCAGATGGCTCTTCCTGACATACCAGCTAGTGAAAGAACAGCAGCCCCATCTTTTTTTCCACCTGATAAAGACTTTTGTTTCTAGTGGCACCCAAAAAAAAAGGAAGATTTCTACCTCCTTTTCCACATCCCCCACAGGAGGACAACAGCCACAGATCCACATGTCCAGAGATCACCAAGTAGCAGAATTCCTGCAGAATCTCTCCAGCTTCTAGTTAATACAAATCTAGATTCGTGGTTTTTTTTCCTCTTAGAAAAGCAGCATTATTTTTTTTTCCATTTTAATTCTTTTTTTTTTTTTTTTTCTTTTTTTTCCTTTTTTTTTTTTTTTTGGAAAACAATACAAAAAGAATCAATGCAAATTGCTTTTGGACTCAAGTGTGCAGCAGATTGCCCACCCTAGAAGGATACAACTCAGATCCATGGAGGCAACACAGCCTCCTTCCTGCACACCATCCAAGATCCCTGCTCTGGAGGAATGAAGATGCGTCTCAGACTATAGCAGCACATTCAAATATATTTCTTCAAACCTAATTGGATATCTAAAAGCTACCTATTAAAAAAAACCAACCCAAACAAACCCCAAAAAACAAGACAGCCAGCTTCCATGTGAGAGTCTCCCACTGCCCAGGGAGTGAGGGAAGGGGGGGAAGGGTGAAGGCACTCATTCGGACAAGGAGACCAGCATCTGGGTGGAGGAACCACACTCTTCCTCCCTCATTTCCCAGCAATTAACAAATAAATTAAGCAGCCTCAGTGGAGCAGCGAAAAGCCAAGGGAATTGCTCCCAAGGCAAAGACTTCTCTGCTATCAGCACAGATGTAGAGCACATCCCCCTCCCTGGCAAGCCAAAAACCTGCAGATCCCAAATCCAACGGCAACAAGAAACAAGCCACACGTCCCCCCCTCCAAGCAGAAGCAGCTGCTCCCCCAGGAGCCACAGCAATCCAGCACGAAGCAACCAGGACCGAGAGCTCCCTCCTCTCAGGCACTCGTAGCACCCCAGTCCAGGGAGGGAGGCTGGGGTGGGGGGTTACAGGGATTTTGGTCTCAAGCCCAGGGTTGGAAGCTCGCTATCTGGGACTGATGGCCCACGTGGGGCTGGAAGTCATCACAGTGAACACCCCCAAGGAGACAGCAAACAGCGGCCAACTGGGCTACGAGGAACACAAACTGGAGAACAGCTTTTTATACAACTTGACTTTAGGTCCCACTCCCCCTCCCCAGCCATCCCCGTGCCCTGGCACCATGGAAACAGTCGCTTCACCCCCACCTCGCAGCAGCGAGCTCCACCAGCCCAGCTGCCCACCCCAATGGGTGAGACGAGCCACAGATCCTGCTCTGTGCTCCCAGGGAGCTGAAGGAATCCTCAGCCTGGCAGTGGATGGAGGCAGCAGGGGGGCTGACGGGTGGGTAGGTGGGATGCAGCGACCTTGCGGTGTCCAGGGCGAAGTCCTGCTCCGGCGGGGCTGGGAGGCTCTCGGGAAGGGGAGGCTGGTCACAGGTTGACATCCGTGACGTCTGTGGGTGTGCTGGTGGGCTGGCTGGCTGAGTAAGCAGCAGTCTTGGCGGCGCTGTATTCCTTTTGGCTTTGGGATGCCTGCTTCAGGCTCTCGGCTAAGGCTGCTTCGATCTGCTCCTGACAGGCTTTCAGGCAATCCTGCGGGAGAGGGAGAGAGACAAGAGGGCTCAGTTCTCTGCTGCTCAGAGCTGGGAACCTTAGAAATAGCTCTGAGCAGCTGCTGGGCTACAGCTCTGGCCACTGGAGCATCTAAACACATGAGACAAAGAAGCCTTTCTCCAACGAGGGGCATCTTCCAGCTTGGCTGCGCTTCAGGCCCGGCCCCAGGAGAAGCCCCACGCTCTGGATATCTGCTCCCCACCTCCCCTGCTCAAGCACGTTCCTGAGAATGGATGTTGTGCCCATCGGAGGTTCCCAAAGCATCTGGGCTGGTGCCTGGACACAGCGTGCAGTTTCAGCAGCTGCAGACCGAGGGGGTGCACAGAACAGCTCCGTGCATGCTGGTGGTGACCTTCACAACCCAAACTTCCCTGACCCACGAGCAGTGGCTGCATGCAGCAGCATGGGGGGTCAAGGGGACCATGGGACCCCACAGCCCCACTCTCCTGGACTCGTGGACCTCAGCACAATCCTCGGTCTCCACCATGACCAACCTGCTGCAGAGGAGCTGCCTCCTCCTGCATCCCTGCCAGGACAAGGTGAGCCCCCCCACACCCTCACTCCATCCTAGTGCCCTGCCTGATGCACACCGCATCACTCTGGGCATCTCAGATCCAGAATGTTCCTTCCAACACTACACACCGTCAACGCTGGGTCGATACAAGAACGATGCTGCAGCCAGGCAGCTTCTCAAGAGGCTTTTACCCTCCTGCTTTTCCCCATCTGGGGAAACCCAGAGGACTCACCAACACCTCCCCAGGGAACCCAGCGCTGCAGACACACCAGCCCCACAACAGCAGGGTGCAGAGGCCTGCACAAGCACCAGCCTATCACTTGTAATAAAAGCAAACCTTAAACCTTCCCCCCCCACGCCCTGTTTTCTCCCCACACAAGCTGTAAAGAGGAGGAAACTCCTCCAGTTTCACACCAGAGCACCCAGAGCCATCGGGCGCACCCCAGCCCAGCTCCCACCCCACGTTTCAGCTCTCCCCAGGGGTGGTGGCATTTCACACCTCACAGTTGGATGCTGCAGGGCTGCCGTGTGCTCACTGGATATTGTCACAGACTGAAATGTCTTACCAGGAATCCACCACCAGTTCTTAGAAACTGACAGAGGATGTGGCGAGCAAAAATAGCAACGCCCACCTCCCCTTCCCCCCACCTCCCCTTCCCCCCACCTCCCCTTCCCCCCACCTCCCCTTCCCCACACCGCTTCCCGTCAGTGCAGCCTCCAGCCTGCCCGCAGCCCTGGGGCAAGCTCGCTGCAGGGCCTCCTGCCATGGCCAGCCTGGCCCCCTGCTCTCTGAAACCAGGCTGGTAAGTTTGGGAGAGATGCTCAAAGGTGGCTTGGCTACAGGCAGTGAGACTGCTTCACCTCTGGGGCTGCTGGAAAGGTGGAGGGGGGGGGTGCAGCTCAGCTCGCCCCAGCTGCGTGCCCCCTACTCTGCAGGGTGGCCATGCCATTGGGCTCTGGCTCAGGCACCCAATAGGGCTGTCCCTGCCCCATATGGGATGAGGACTGGTCCAGAGCAGCTCCAAGCCTCATCCAAAGTGGTGCCATGGTCCAGTGCGGAGCCAAAAGGGAAGCTGAGTCACAGCCTGGGGACACAGTGATGCCAGGTTCAGGGAGAAGCAGCAGAACCACAAACACTGCAGGCTGAGGATGAGTGCTTCCCCCAGAGCCTGCAACACTGTGGACACATCCCCAGGGCTTCCTTCTGCTACAGGAGCTGGGCAGTTTGTGCAGCACCTCGCACCCCACCAAAGCTGTGGGGCAGAACAGATGCCCTCTCCAGGATGAGGGGCAAGAAGAGTGGGCTGGAGGGCACCAGAGATGTGCTGAGCTCCATTTCAGCTCCCCTCCCTCAGTGGTGACCTTCCTGCTTCCCACCTGTTCCCTCTACCAGCCCCAACCTGAGCAGGTTTCAGTCCCTGCCCCATTCACTGCAGCAGCTTGAGAGCAGCTGGCTGCACCGCTTCTCCCTCCATAAAGGCTTCAGCAAACAAACAAAAACAAAATTAAAAGCCACACAAATAAATCCTGCCCCATCCCCTCCCTGCCTGGACAAAGCCTCACCACAGCCTCCCACCCGCTGCGGCACCGGCACCTCTCCCAGTTCCCGGCGCTGCTGTCAGGGAACTGTAACTGACCCCCTCCCTGCCTGGCTGCCAGCACCAGTGCTCGGCCAGAAGAAAGGATCAAAAGGGGCCCCCTGGCAGAAGGAAAGATCCTGATTGCTTCACTGCAGCAGGAGGGACCCTCAGAGGGTGCCCCTTCCCTGTTCAGAGGGAAGCAGAGGGAGGGACAGACACCCCCCTTCCCCCCCCAATCCCTATCACCCTGCCAAAGCTGCTGTACCAGCACCCTGGAATGTTTTGTGCCCCCCGACCCCCTTCCCACCCCAGTCTGGGCACCTGCAACCAGATACCAGTGGAGCTCAGCAGATGCCAAGCCCGGCTTCTCCCTCCGCCCCATCCCACCCTGTCAACCCGATCCCGCCAACACCTGCCCGTGCAGGGAACAGACGTTCCCCTTTGTGCTGCTCTTCAAAGGCTCCCGAGCTCGTCCGGCTCTGGGCAGGCTGTGCTGGGGGCCAGGAGCCAACTGCAGCCACCAGACTGACCAAGGGCACCATGTTTTGAGAGGCACACTCCTCTCCAGGCACTCCTCAAAGCAAGGGAGCATCACAGAATCCCAGCCTGGGCTGGGTTGGGAGGGACCCCAAGGGTCACAGAGCTCCAACCCCCTGCCACAGGCAGGGACACCAACCTCAGGCCTGGAGCTACACAAGGTTGCCCAGGGCCCCAGCCAACCTGGCCTTGAACACCCCCAGACACGGGGCACCCACCCCCTCTCTGGGCAGCCTGTTCCAGCCCCTCACCACTCTCTCTGCAAAGAACTTCCCCCCAATCTCTCCTCTAACCCTTCCCTCCTCCAGCTTCACTCCATCCCCCTTGTCCTGCCAGTCTCTGCCCTTGAACAAGCTGATTCCCCTCCTGTTCCTCTGCTCCCTTCAGGCACTGGCAGGCTGCAATGAGGTCCCCCCACAGCCTTCTCTTCTCCAGGCTGACCCAGCCCAGCTCCCTCAGCCTCTCTCCAGAGGGAGAGGTTATCACAACCAGCCTGATCTCCTCTCCCTCCAAGGAGAGCGAGCAGCAGAATGAGGCAGGTTTTCCACCAGCTCCAGCAGCCAAACCCCCTGTGCTCTTCCCCTGGGAACACTCACCACCTCGGTGCCGGTGATGCTGGCCAGCCGCTCGGTGACAGCCTCCCCGCTGAAGCCGTTCACAGAGACGGTCAGGCCGTGGATGGCGGCGCCGATGCTGCCGGTCGCGATCATGGACGGGGGGTACATGGCAAACGTGTAGTCTAGAGCCAGGACAGGGAAGGAAGAAGCCTTTAGCCAGGATGTGCGTGGTCAGATCATGAGACTGAGGGGTCCAGGGCAAACTAGAGAGCACCGGGCAGAGGGGTGTCTCCAGCTGGGTGGGGAGAAGTGGGATGAAGCAAAGGGAGACAGGCCGAGCGGCAGAGCCACAAGCGTCACTGGGGCATCTCTCTGGGCCTGTCCCACCAGAAGTCCTGAAGGTGAGGTTCCTCTGGTGATTTAACAGCAAGGCTAAAGAAGCTCAGATTCAACCCTGCCTTTACCCTGGACTCAGAGTCACAGACTCACCAGGCTGGAAAAGACCTCTGAGATCATCAAGTCCAACCGTCCCTGTCCTGTGCTGACCCAGATCCCTGAGCACCTCATCTCCCCATCTGTTAAACACACCCAGGGGTGGGGACCCAACCCCTCCCTGGGCAGCCTGGGCCACAGAGGGGAGGAGTGGGGAGGACTCCTTCCCAACAGCCACAGCCTGTGCTGAAAGTGGGGTGGCACAGTGGCTTTGTCCTCCCCTAAGACCCTCTGGGCACCCACTAAGACCCCCAGAACCATTATCCTGCTCTTCCAGGGATGGAAAAGTGGATCATGGAGCAGCAACCTGCTCCCATTTGCATGCAGGCTGGCATCCAGCCTACTGGAGGGCAGCCCCAAGTCTCCCCTGGCTGGACCCCAGCCCACCCTCCCCTGCACCATGGGGTGGCTCTGGTGGGAGCAGGAACCCACCTGTGGCACACAGGGCGATGAAGGTCTGTGCGTGTTTCTTCACCAGCTCCACCTTGTCCGTGGGCAGTGGGAGGTGATAGAGGATGTGAGCCAAGAAATCATTCGCAATCACTGACACCAGGTCCCACTTTAGCTTCTCCAGGACCAGAACCTCCCAGTCCTGCAGAGTCAGACAGACAGACAGGGCGTTATTCAGCAGGACAGGGCTGGGCAGAGACACTCACCAGGTCCCAGGGCAGGTAAGGTGTGTGGGGAAAGGACAGTGGAACAGAGCAATCCATGAGAGAGGGAAGAAAAGAGGGAACATCCCTGCTCTGTGACTACAGCACAACCCAGCCTGGAGCTGTGCAAAGCCTGAAGATCAGGCATGGAAGTGCTAACTCTGGATTCTCCCTTCCAAGGTGCTGTTGGGTTAGTCTTTGATGCTCCTCTGCTTTGCACAGCTGCTCCAACAGCCCACAGAGGGAGAACCACAGCAAGGAGCAGCAGGCACCCCACTCCCGAGTTCCTCCTCCAGTCCCCACAGGAGAGGCTGATGTGTCCTGGCTCCCAGGGCCAAGCCACCCAGGGACTAAAGCTGGTACAGCCACGGGAGCGCAGCAGCTCACCGGCCTGTGGCAGCGTGTGGACATCCTCCTACAGCTCCACTGCTGCCCTGCCAGCCCCCTGGCACAATGTGCTGAAGCAAGGGGCAGTGAGGGAAATGGGGGAGCAATGAGAGCTGCATCCAGACAGCACAAGCTCCTGAGATCTTCCCCCCCCCCCTCAAGAGCGTGACCAGGTGCTGCAGTCTTCAGCCCCAACAGACACACAGGACTCCAGAGGTTCCACACCAGGCACTGCCCAGTCAGCAGAACCTCCCCTGTTCCTCATGCCAGGAGCCTGCAGCTGTGCTCAGCAGAGCATCTGCAGCAGCTCCTCTGGGGCAGAGGCACCCCATGGCCACACTGGTGCTCACCTCTCCCACTGACACATGAGTGATGGCTCCAGTTACAGGCCAGGAGGCTGCTGATGTCTCCATCCCATGTTGTGGGGCTCTCCCCAAGCATCTAACAGAGATTTGGGTAGCATCCCCCATGAGCCAGTCTCTCTGCAGGCTGGGGAACAGATGGCAAGAAGGCTGGGTGCCCCCCACGAACTTCAGCTGGAGCCTGGGCTGCTCCTCTCATCTGCTCAGCCTCGTGCAGGCTCTTCCAGCTCTGGAAAGGAGCCCAAGTCCCACCCAAGTATCACCATGGGGGTACCAACACACCCATCCAGCAACAGAAGCAAGGGGAGCCCTGCAATGAGAGCCTCAGCACAGAATCTGGGACTCCTGCATTCAGTTCCCTGCTCTGCCATCAATGCCCAGGTCCACATCACTGACCCGACCTCAGAGGCTGTGCTCATACTGGTCTTGCTGGGCTGGGCACCTTTGGTGTTACATCTGGGTACAACCACACCATCAACACAGCGGTCTCAGGAGAGGCAAGCACATCTTCCCAGGATCATTTCCCTTCCCATCCCAGCAGGAACATCACAGGCAGCCACCCACCTGAGCCTCTCCACACAGAAGATGCCCCTTGCCCCTCCTCCCCACTAGCAGAGGGTGACAGTGCAGATGCAGGTTGGGAAGGATGGAGCTGAACTGGGGTTTGTACTGGGGTAGCTCCATTTCAGGTCTAGTCCTACCCAGCAGAGTATCTGTTCAGCCTGCTACTCCTCTGCTTTACAAGCCAAATCCACAGGGTAAAAGCAAGAAGAAACTTCACAGGGAGATCCAGAGCCTGAGGACCACAGCACAGGTCACTGGGGGTGCCTGGTTCAATGGGGACTGGGACAGGTTTGGGTGTGAACAGGTAGTGATGCCCACTGGTTGAACTCTGGCAGCACAGCAACGTGCAGCAAGGAAAGAGCTGCTGGAGATGGAGAGCTCTGAGTGACATCCCTACCTGTCACTCATCTGGAACCCAGCAAGGGCTGGACAGCTGTCTGCGTGCTCCTGAGCCAGCCTGGTTTCTTGGGAAGGGGCACAGGATGCTGCAGACACCTTCAGGGTCACTGTCCCAAGGGTGAGGGGCTGGGGCAGCTCCAGCCCGACCCCTCTGTGAGAGCTGGGAGTGTGGCCCTGCCTCAGACCCAGGGAGAAGGTCAAAGGGATCACCTGGAGATCTCTGCTCAGGAAGCAAACCCACAGGAGATGGCTACACCGAAAAGGGGAGCTCCTGAGCACCAAGGGGACACCAGCCCAGCACCACCCTGGCTCTCCCTCCTCCCCTTTCCTCCCAGAGCTGCAAGGAGATTCTAATCAATGTTTATCAATATCTGAAGGATGGGGTGCAGGGGGAATTGGCCAGCCCCTTTTCAGTGTCTGTGGGGACAGGACAAGGGGCAATGGCTGCAAATTGGAGCACAGGGAGTTCCACACCAACCTGGGGAGGAACTTTTCCCCAGTGAGGGTGAGGGAGCCCTGGGACAGGCTGCCCAGGGGGTGTGGAGTCTCCTTCTCTGGAGAGATTCCAGCCCCGTCTGGACACCGACCTGTGCAGTATGAGCTGGGGAGCTGCTTTGGCAGGGGGTTGGACCCCAGGAGCTCTGGGGGTCCCTTCCAACCCCTACAACCCTGTGAGACACACAATGTCCACACTGGTGTGGCAGAAAGCCTGCCCCTGCTGGGACATGCTTTGTCCTAAGGAGAAGATCCAGGGTGCAGACCAGCTCAGCCCCAAGACCTCACCTGGGACCAGCTGGCTCCTGCCACACCAGCACTGATGTGGGACAACAGCCTGTCTGTTTGCAATGGACAGAAGCAGCCCTTCTGCAGAGGTTCATTGCCTTCTTAAAGAAACCCCCCCTCCTTGCTCCAGAAGGCCTGATCCCAAGCCCCAGCCAGCACTGCAGATGCCAGCTGAAGGCGCCAGGCGCCAAGGACTGTCACCAGCTCACAGGATTTAGCTCAGGGAAGCTTCTCTCCTGCCAAACCACCCCGCTCCTCGCTTCTCTCCTGCTAACCCTGGGGACTTCCTGCTCCCAGGGCAGCATGTCAGAGTCTCTGAATCTCTTGATCTGTGGAAGAAGCAGAACAAAAGGCTGCAAGAGATCAGCAAGCAGGTCTGCAGCACCAAGCCCCGCTCAGGACAGCAAACATCCTCTTCCTGGCATTTTGTTTTGCACCTAATGGAATCAGTCCCTGCCTGGCTAATGAAAGAGAGGAAGAAAGTGGAAAATGTGCCTTTGTTTCTCCAGCTTATGGAGCACAGGCTCCTTGTGGAAGGGCTGCAAGCTGCTGCTGCTGCCCATGGAGCATCGGGAATGCATTGAGTCCCCCCTTCTGTAAGATCCCCCAGGGCTGAGCTCTATGCTTGGCCAGCATCTCTAGGGATGGAAACTGTGGAGCAGCTGAACTTCCCCTCTACAAGCTTGCTGTATCCTGGCTGTATCCCACAAAAAAGTTCAAGAAAAACTAAGGGAAGAAGGAAGGGAAGCAGTGATGATTCCCCATCACCTCCCCTGCTCTGAGGGGATGACTCAGGGCACATTGTGTTGCAGCAAAAGAGCCTCAAACCCCTGGATGTTGCCTCTATCCTCTCCAAAACAGACCCAAGTCCACCAGCAGACAGCATCCAACTGTATTTCCAGCTCAGAGAAGGCAGACTGGGATGTGACAGCCACAGCAGCTTCCCTCCTTTTGGAGTAGCTCTGTACAGCCACTGTACAGCCAGCTCTACCCTCAGCAACACCCACACCCCCCTCCCCAGCTCTGCCTAGGAGCCTGTGTGAAGCCCTGGGGCTGTGCAGGGAGCAGAGCCCAGCTCCTCTCTGCAGCAGCCCTGCCCGCAGGAGCAGGAGGAAGTGGCCCTGTCGCTGTCGCTGATAAGATGCCACTGCACATTATCACTGAGGTGCTGAGACACCAGGGAAGAGGGCTGAGCTCCCCTCCTGCTCACAAGCTGACTCAGAAAAAGAGGGTGGAGAGAGCTGCTGAGGTTGCCTCTGGCCACCCACCCTACCCAGCAGCAGAGACACAGCTACAGAAATGAGCAGCTGTGAAAGTTCTTCTTGCAAAGAGGAAATCTGGGGCAAACGTTCTGTTTCCAGCCCCTGGCCAGAGGGTCGAGGTGGATGGGACAGGGTGAGTCATAGATTGGCAAGGGTTGGAAGGGACCCCAAGGGTCACAGAGCTCCAACCCCCTGCCACAGGCAGGGACACCAACCTCAGGCCTGGAGCTACACAAGGTTGCCCAGGGCCCCATCCAACCTGGCCTGGAACACCCCCAGACACGGGGCACCCACCCCCTCTCTGGGCAGCCTGTTCCAGCCCCTCACCACTCTCTCTGCAAAGAACTTCCCCCCAATCTCTCCTCTCACCCTTCCCTCCTCCAGCTTCACTCCATCCCCCTTGTCCTGCCAGTCTCTGCCCTTGAACAAGCTGATTCCCCTCCTGTTCCTCTGCTCCCTTCAGGCACTGGCAGGCTGCAATGAGGTCCCCCCACAGCCTTCTCTTCTCCAGGCTGACCCAGCCCAGCTCCCTCAGCCTCTCTTCCAGAGGGGAGCTGCTCCAGCCCTCTGAGCATCTCCGTGGCTCCTCTGACCCCTCTCCAACAGCCCCACATCTTCCTTGTGTTGGGGGCCCCACGGTGAAGGTGCCAACTTCAGCTGCAGAAACAGTCACACCTACCCAACCCATGCAACAAGCAGAAGGTAAAATGGTACAATGCAGTGTGTTCTGGAAAGTCAGTGCTCTGTCACAAGGGGACATCCCTCTCTGCTCAGCTCTTGCCTCTGATTTTCACTCCTCACAGCCTGCCATCGCTGCTGCTGCTCAGCCTCATGCCTCCACCCTGCTTGGGGTCTTTGCTAGGGAATAGCTGGCAGTTTGCAAAGCTGAACTCGAGTGAAAGAGTCTCTACAGAGAGAGTGGTGAGGGGCTGGAACAGGCTGCCCAGAGAGGGGGTGGGTGCCCCGTCCCTGGGGGTGTTCAAGGCCAGGTTGGATGGGGCCCTGGGCAACCTTGTGTAGCTCCAGGCCTGAGGTTGGTGTCCCTGCCTGTGGCAGGGGGTTGGAGCTCTGTGACCCTTGGGGTCCCTCCCAACCCAGACCAGTCTGGGATCCTGTAATTCTATGATTTTGGAGGCAAGCCAATATATTAGGAGCAAACCAGGCACATGAAGGTGACCTTCAAGCAGCTGAACAGCCTCTTGCACAGGCCAGAAAAGCCTTTATGAAAGAAAAAGAGCCAAGGAAAGGTAGATGAGATAACACCCTTGGCAGAAATCCAACTTCCTCCAAATGGACAAGTCCCTCCTTGCATCATTTCCTTCTCCCTAGAATAGCTTCATCAAGATTTTGGTTCAGATGTGTCCTTTCCAAACCACTGAGCTGGTGCCAAGCATCCCTTCAAGAGAAGGAAGCAAACCTATGGGGAAAGTGAGCCAGCTTCCTCTGAGAGGCTGGGGAGGGCATGCTGGGAGCTGAAGTGGCACTGATCCATAAGAAGAGGCCAGGATGCACTGTTGTCCAAGCCCTGAGGAAGGTCTCCTTCCCCTCCCCACCCTCTTCCACAGCAGGATTGTGAAAGAGAAGTGACATTGCCACGATCAGCACAGAGGAGGCGAGCAGCATCTCGCCCTGGTTTGGTAATCAGGGCATTAACTCTTGTCTGCTCTCAGAATGAAGGCAAATCCTTCACCCCCCTTCAGACATCACCTCCTTACAGCAGAGGGCAATGGGAGACAGGAGTGGGATCTGCTCCAAACAGGGTTTAGGCATCTAAAAGAAGCAAAGTCTTGTGGTGGCAGGGAGAGATGATGACCACCAGACCACGGGCTGCAGAGCATCTCCTGCTCAGCCATCCCCCAATGCCTCAGCACCTTTCCTCAAGGGCTGTGGCTGGTCTGAGATGCCTTCTGCTCTCTACCCCCTTAGGAAAGGGAAGAGGGATCCTATTTGCCTGAATATCTTTGGTTCTTGCAAGAAAGTACCATTGACCCCCACAACAAAGCTGTTCCTTGTCCACCTCAACTGCAGACAGACTCTGAGGATGAAAGAGCTCCGTGCCAACTGTCTGGCTCTGCCTCATGTTGTGAGTGTCCCAGAATCCTGGTGGGGAAGAAAAGCACAGGGAAGGAGAACTCCAATACCAAGACTTCAATCAGAAGTGAGCAACAGGCAGCAGACAGCACTTTCCTCCTTCACCTCCACCTCACAGAACCATAGAATCACTTGGGTTGAAGGAGGAGACCTTCAGGATCATCAACTCCAACCAGAGCCTAACCCTGCCTGGCCCACCTCTGGTCCATGTCCTCAAGCACAACATCTACAAGGCTTTTAAATCCCTCCTGGGCAGCCTGTGCCAGTGCTTGGCTGCCCTTCCAGTACAGGAATTCTCCCTGATTTCTAGCCTAAAATTGCACCAGGGGAGATTGAAACCATTTCCTCTCATCCTATTGCTTGTTGCCTGAGAGAAGTGACAGACCCCCACCTCTACACCCTCCCTGCAGGTAGCTGCAGAGAGTGAGGAGGTCTCCCCTCAGCATCCTTTTCTCCAGGCTAAAAAAGCCCCAGCTCCCTCAGCTGCTCCTCACAGCCCCTTCACCAGCTTTGCTACCCTAAATTTGGTTGCCTTGGAGGCAGGAGGAGGGAGAAGGGAAGATGAATGCTGTGCTTAGCCACAGCTTCCTGCGACAAACCCTGGGGCAGCTGAAGAAATAAAGACACCTCAGAGTGAGGAGGCATCAGCATCTGAGCATGAGGGTGAAGGAAAGCCCTCCCAGGGATGGCAGGCCCACCACCCACCTGCACATCTCCCAGCTGCTGTCCTTTGGAGCTGCAAAGCTCAGGATTCAGCTGGAAAAAGCAAACCCTCACCAAGCCTAAAGCACAGTGTGCTCACCAAGCCTGATCCCTTGCAGGGCAAGGGCCATGCTGAGGAAATTGCTAGAATTCCCTGTGATCACCAGTCCAGCTCTGCAGGGATGAGGACAGCAGGATGCCCTGACAGTTTAGAGCTGGGGGACAGACAGAGGCAGAGCGTGGCAGTAAGTCCAGCTTCCTGCACCCCACGTTCCTGTTGGGTGGGGAGCTTATCCATGGCTCTGAGGGGAACTGGAACCTGACACTGGCCACAGCCCTGCACCCCTGAGAACATGGGGAGCACCAGCCTTGCTCTGACATGCAGCCCACTCACCTACAAGGCTGTTGGGCACCTTCTGCTCAGCCTGTCACCTCTGCAACAGGGACAGCTTTCACTGGCCCAGCAGCCAAGCGAATGCAAAGCAACTCCCAGTGTCCCCCTGCCTCTTCTTCCAGCTAAACCCTCACCCCTCAACATAGAATCATGGAATCCCAGACTGGTCTGGGTTGGAAGGGACCCCAAGGGTCACAGAGCTCCAACCCCCTGCCACAGGCAGGGACACCAACCTCAGGCCTGGAGCTACACAAGGTTGCCCAGGGCCCCATCCAACCTGGCCTTGGACACCCCCAGGGATGGGGCACCCACCCCCTCTCTGGGCAGCCTGTTCCAGCCCCTCACCACTCTCTCTGCAAAGAACTTCCCCCTAATATCCAATCTAACCCTCCCCTCCTCCAGCTTCACTCCATCCCCCTTGTCCTGCCAGTCCCTGCCCTTGAACAAGCTGATTCCCCTCCTGTTCCTCTGCTCCCTTCAGGCACTGGCAGGCTGCAATGAGGTCCCCCCACAGCCTTCTCTTCTCCAGGCTGACCCAGCCCAGCTCCCTCAGCCTCTCTCCAGAGGGGAGCTGCTCCAGCCCTCTGACTGATTATCTTTGTGGCTCCTCTGACCCCTCTCAACCATCACAGGACCAACAACAACTTTCTCTGACCAGCTGGGAGTCACTTCATGTGATGGATCCCAGTCCTGGGAAGACCCCTGCACAGAATCCAGTGCTGCTCTCAAGGATGCAGCTTTCCCAGCAAGGCAGGAGGAAGCCTCTGCACAGATTTTGTGGCAGCACCCCCCCTCCTGCAGCAGCACAACCACAGCTCTGCATCTAGAGCAGCAACGAGCAGTCATGTTTCCCTCTGTGCATCCTCATCCTTCCCAATGGATGCTTTGGCAGGGGGGTTGGACCCGAAGATCTCTTGAGGTCCCTTCCAACCCCTAAGATTCTGTGATTCTGTGATTCTGTGATCCATGGAGTTTTTTGCTGAGTGCTACTGAAGGTGACAACCACCCTCAGCTGATGGCAGGGAGAGGTGTGGAGGGGAAGGGATTTCCCCCAGCTTTCACTGGCACTTGGAAAACCCACGTTCATAAGCAGAGTTCCCCAGTTACCAGAACTGCTTTCTGATTCACACCTGAGAATTTTGTGGGTTCACCCCCCCACCCTGGAGACCAATCATACTCAGATCACCTCCCCCTCCCAATTAAATAGACAGTTAATAAGGCAATGACTAACCCTGAGAGGTTCTCACAGACCAACTGTCTCCAGGGATGTTTGTTACTCGAAGTGAGGTGGCTGTTTCCTCCTCAGGGCTCTGAGGCAGCAGCATGGGAGGCCCCCAAGAAAAGGGGTTCTCCAATCTCCTCCCCCCTTGACCAAGTTGAACTCAGGAGGTTTAGGTCTTTGAACGTGTGTCAGAGAAGAAAACACTTTGGCCTTTTGCTTTTCAAAGCCCAGGTGGCTTCAGCCCCAGTGTGGGATGGGAGAGGTGAAGCAGCCCTGCTTTAACTCCAGGGGATGCAGCAGGACCTGGGTAGCAACGAGGTCCCACTCATTCCCATCAGCACCCCAGCAGCACTGATCAGCCTCTGTGGCACAACCCAGCCAGCTGGATCCCCCCCCATTTTGCTGGGTAACTCCCCACTTAAAGCCTCATGTCTCCTACTGGTGTAGAAATGCATCATCTCCCCTGCTTATGCCCCTTTTGGGGGGTAAGTTAAAGCCACACTAGCCCAACCACAGCCCCCACCTCATGCCCTGCTGGCTGTGCAGACAGGAGCCTTTGTTCTCCAGAGCTCCTGCTCAAGAGCAAAGCAGTGCCTGGGAGTGAGCTCAGAGCTCAGAGCAGCAGCTCTGAGCTGGCAACCAGCTCTTCAGGCACAAGGAACTTTCTTCCTATCCCAGAGGTGACAAAGCTGCTTCCCACACAGCAAGGAGCAGGTGTCTGCCCAGGAGGGAAAGGTCTCCACCAACAGACATCACCAGCCATGAGGAGGTGAGGAGGCTGGTTGGGGAATGCAGAGCAAGGTGAAGAAATGGGAGAAAGAGAAGAGGAGGAGGCACAGAGGCAGGTATGCTGCCAAGCAGCAGGATGCAGGAGATAAGGGAGCTGGGGAGGGGGTGGAGGGCTCTTGGAGATAGGGGTGGTTACCAGGAGCTGCTGAGGTGTGATGGAATTGTCTGTGTAAATGCAGAGTTTCTCCACAGTCAGGGGCATGGTTTCTCTTAACTTGGAAGCCAGCAGCATGCAGACTGCTCCCAGGAGCTGCAAGTGACTCTTCCTCATGGGGACTAAGGACAGGTAGCGATCCACATAATTCATGGCCAAGGGGAAGACCTCTTCTTCACACTTCTGCTCCTCACACACCTGGCAAAAGCCAATGACAAACATAAAAATACAATTGAAAATAACAGGAAAGAAAAGCAAAGAAGGAAGTTCTGATGAGCACAGGAGTCCCCAGATCCTGCCTGCCCCACAGCCTCAAAGCCTCTGGTAGTGATGGTGTTTCACACTTATCTGCAGGGCTTGGAAGGCACTTTGCTGCTGAGGAGTAAATGAGCTGCAGTCATTAAGCCTCTCTGGCTTTGGTACAATCACACCAGGGATTTTGACCAATGCCTTAAGACTGTATCTTGCCATGGAAAGCTGCAGAGCTTACATGGAATCATAGAATGGCATGGGTTGGGAGGGACCCCAAGGGTCACAGAGCTCCAACCCCCTGCCACAGGCAGGGACACCAACCTCAGGCCTGGAGCTACACAAGGTTGCCCAGGGCCCCATCCAACCTGGCCTTGAACACCCTCAGACACGGGGCACCCACCCCCTCTCTGGGCAGCCTGTTCCAGCCCCTCACCACTCTCTCTGCAAAGAACTTCCCCCCAATCTCTCCTCTCACCCTTCCCTCCTCCAGCTTCACTCCATCCCCCTTGTCCTGCCAGTCTCTGCCCTTGAACAAGCTGATTCCCCTCCTGTTCCTCTGCTCCCTTCAGGCACTGGCAGGCTGCAATGAGGTCCCCCCACAGCCTTCTCTTCTAGAGAATGTGTGCAAAATAGACTAAATTCCCTTGATTTGGCTTCTTTTTTAACATCCCCTGTTGGGGATGTCTCCAGACAGCTGTACTGCCATTCTCTGCTCCATGGGGACTGGAGACCTCTGGAGAAAAGGAGCAATCCCAGCCTTTCTCCAGCTGGAGACCTCCCAGGACAGGATCCACGGCTGCTTCCAGCACTTCCACCTTAGGTGGTTCAGTGCCAGGAGAAGAATCAATGACAGAGCCCAGATCAATGGTGGAATCCCAAAGTCCTGCCTGAGCCACCCTCACACCACAGCCACGAACAGCATCCAGGAGCTCAGAGCTTCAGCCTGCCCCTCTCCTCTCTCACCCAGCACCCCAAACACCGGTCATCTTCGACTTCCTTCTTTCAAAGCAACCAGAACCACCCCCCTCCCCATCTGAGGCTTCTCCTCAAGCTGCAGCAAACACCCCCGGTCCCCTTCCACTGCCTCCCTCTGCACAGCAGGGTGCTGTCGGGTTGCTGCTCCACCAACAGCACCGGGGGACACCCCCAGAGCGCTGGGGACACCACAATTGCCAAGTGTCCCCCAGTGTCACCTGCTTCTCACCCAGCTTCGAGGGCAGCCCAGGCTCTGGAGCAGCGCTTCTCTAACGCCCCTTCTCAGGAAGGGGAATGGCAGAAGCACAACCCAGCGGCGGGGAAGGTGGGGGAGAGGAAATGACAACCAAAACCCTTGAGAAAACAAGATGTTCGTTACTCTGCCAGAAGCTTCTTAACAAGAGCGGCCAGGGTGGGGAGCAGGCGGGCTCCATCCCAGCATCACTTGTCCTTTGCAGGAGCTCTCCTCTCTCTTGGGGCTCTTGGCTCTGACCAGCTCATGAGGGGGCCTGGGAGATTTCCCCCACCAAATTGCATCCCACGGACAGCCACGGTCCTTTTCATTTAGGGAAGTCAGCGGTAGTGATATTACTTCCCCCCACCCACCCCTTCTCCTGCCCCCACCCCCTCACCAGGGTTTCTCTGCCCCACCGGGAAAGGCGGCTCTCCAGCCTGCTGGGTGCACAGCTGAGCTCTCTGCCCAGTTTTGGGGTGCAGGGTGCAAACGGGGGCAGGGGGAAAGGGGGGTGGATAGCAGTGTGGCAGCACATCACCGGGATGGGGTGAACACAGGGGGGATGGAGGGGTCCTGCTGCTCCTGCGTGGGGCAACCACATCCTCCAGCACTCCCAGAGATGCTGCCCCACCGCGGACTGCCTTCCTCACCGCCTCCGTGCGCAGCCCCCTTCCTCCCAACCGGGATAACCCCCCACCCAGAGCGGAGACCCTCACCTCCGGCGTGTACCAACGGGGGACTTCAGGGCTTTCCTGTCCCCTGGATTGTCCCTTTCACCCCTACACGGAGCGACCCCACCGAACGCTAGACAGCGCTGCTATCCTGGGCTTCCCCCCACCCCAGCTCTCTCCTGCCGGGGCAGGAACGCAAGTGCCAAGGGCGGGCGAGGAAAAGCACCGGGCACCGGGCGAGGAAAAGCACCGGGCGAGGAAGGGCACCGGGTACCGGGCGAGGAAAGGCGGAACCGAGGCGGGCGAGGAGGCAGCAAGACGAGCCGTACCTCCAGCATCCAAAAGGCCAGCATCCTCCGCATGTAGGGCTTGATCTCCCGCTGCGTGCAGTGGAAGTAGAAGACGCCGGGGCTGTAACGCTCCTCCAGGTTCAGCAGGTTCTGCAGCACCCGCCGGTCCCCGAGGAGCTCCGGGTCCCGCCCGGCGCGGGGTACGCGGGGCACGGCTTCCATGCACAGCAGCTCCATGGGCAGCGGGCGGGGCGGGCGGTGCAAGCAAGACAGGCGGTGCGGGCAGTGCGGGTCGGCGGGCGGTGCAGAGGCGCGGGCAGGCGGGCAGTGCGGGTCGGCGGGCGATGGAGGGGGTCGGCGGGCGGTGCTGGGGTGCGGCGGGCGGTGCAGGGGTGCGGGTCAGCGGGCGGTGCAGGGGGTCGGCGGGCGATGAAGGGGGTTGGCGGGTGGTGCAGGGGTGCGGCGGTGCAGAAGCACGGGCAGGCGGGCAGTGCGGGTCGGCGGGCGGTGCAGGGGTGCGGGTCGGAGGGCGGTGCAGGGGTGCGGCGGACGGTGCTGGGGTGCGGGTCGGAGGGCAGTGCAGGGGGTCGGCGGGCGATGAAGGGGTGCGGGTCGGCGGGCGGTGCAGGAGGTCGGCGGGCGGTGCAGGAGGTCGGCGGGCGGTGCAGGGGTGCGGGTCGGAGGGCGGTGCAGGGGGTCGGCGGGCGATGAAGGGGTGCGGGTCGGCGGGCGGTGCAGGAGGTCGGCGGGCGGTGCTGGGGTGCGGCGGACGGCGCAGGGGGCCGGCGCGGCGGGCGGTGCAGGGCGTCGGCGGGCAGTGCAGGGGGTCGGCGGGCGGTGCGGGCACGCAGGCAGCCACCCCGCCGGCTCCGCTACAGCCGCCGCGGGACGCCGGGAACTGGCTGCGCTCCCGGGGCGGAGCCACCGCGCACCCCGAGCCGGGCCGGTGGGGTGGGCGTGGCTTTAACCGCCTCCCACCAATCCGCGGGCTCCCCGCTTGTAACGCGCCCGAGCCCGGCGGTGGCCACGCCCACAAAGGGGCGGGGTTTGAGGCGCGCCGGCGGGCTGGTAGCACGTGGAGCGGCTGTGGGGTGCTGCTGCCATGTTGGGGGGGGGGGGGAGGGAAGCGGGGGAGGACAGGAACCGGGACGGGCCGTTCCTGGGCTTCTCCCTGTCCTTCTGCTGCAGCGACTGGCTGCCTGCCCCGCTGCCCCTTGCTGTGCCCAGCTCCCCAGGCTGCAGGGCAGTGCTGGGGTCTGCAGGGAGGCTCCAGCCAACACCATCTTTACACTGAGTCCCACAGTATCTTTCTCAGTATTTAGTCTTAGACCTTTTGGGGTGGGTTTTTTTTCTTTAGTGCTGGGTGTGTGACCAAAGCCCTTCCAGGCCATGAGAATAATCAGCTGTGTGCATACTTAGAGGCAGTCTGCTGAGCCCACCATCCTCCAAAAGCTCCCCTGGTGTCACCCACTGGGGCAGCTCCATGGCAGATAGCAACCTCAGTGTCTGCAGAGATAAGGGTTTGTCAGGCCAGGCTGCTTCTTCCAAATAATCAACAATTGTTTGGAAATACCTTTGCAAGTTGTGCAGAGAATGGCTTAAGTTAGTTTCAAGAATGTTAAAGTCTTTTTAAGTTTGCACCGTGACATCCACAGCATGGGATCTCTTCTGTGCTGTGCTTGGGAGGTGAACCTGCTTCCTTCACCTGCTTCCAGCTGAGCCAGTGGTAATGGCTGTCCAGTTTGGGAAGTTGGAGGGAGTGGGGCTGTAATTCAGGCCATGGTGTTCTCTGATGGTTGGCACTGGTGTCAAAAACTGCTGCCTCTTTGCTTGGGCACTAGCAAAGCCAGGGGTTAGAAAACAGCATCAATCAGGGGGAATTGGCCAGCCCCTTTTCAGTGTCTGTGGGGACAGGACAAGGGGCAATGGCTGCAAGTTGGAGCACAGGAAGTTCCACACCAACCTGGGGAGGAACTTTTCCCCAGTGAGGGTGAGGGAGCCCTGGGACAGGCTGCCCAGGGGGTGTGGAGTCTCCTTCTCTGGAGAGATTCCAGCCCCGTCTGGACACCGACCTGTGCAGTATGAGCTGGGGAGCTGCTTTGGCAGGGGGTTGGACCCCAGGAGCTCTGGGGGTCCCTTCCAACCCCTACAACTCTGTGACTCTGTGAAACATACAGTGGGTTCAGCAGTTGGAAGGGGGAAAGGATTCCCTTGGAGCTTGGGAATTAAAAGCTCCTCACTGAGTTGAGAGAACTGGCTCAGGAGATCCACCTTTAATGAAACCTCCCAATTCCAGTTGCAAAGGCACCGTGCCCGAATGGGGTGACCTGCCTGTAGAACCCCCCTTACCAGCAGGATGCAGCTGCCATGTGGCATTTGCAGCAGCACTTGCAACCAAATTATTATAATCACCCAAGTGGGAAATGCATTCCAGACCACTGGCATCTCTTGCTCTGCTTGATTGCATCACTCCCTGCTGAATTTTGATTGCCCTACCTTGTGAAAGGAAGCAGCCCAGCACTGCACACACCCGTAACACTTCGCTGCACAGCATATTCCATGTTACCCTGCAGTATGGCTGGGCTGAGAGCATGATGCATGGAGTCAGACAGGGACAAGCCCAAATTCAGCTCATAGTGATCATGTCTATCTGCAGCCCCCAGGGGTAAAGGCTGCCTGTGCTCAGAAGGGAATGGAGCAGAATTACAGAATCATAGGGGTTGGAAGGGACCCCCAGAGCTCCTGGGGTCCAACCCCCTGCCAAAGCAGCTCCCCAGCTCATACTGCACAGGTCGGTGTCCAGATGGAGCTGGAATCTCTCCAGAGAAGGAGACTCCACACCCCCTGGGCAGCCTGTCCCAGGGCTCCCTCACCCTCACTGGGGAAAAGTTCCTCCCCATGTTGCTGTGGAACTTCCTGTGCTCCAATTTGCAGCCATTGCCCCTTGTCCTGTCCCCACAGACACTGAAAAGGGGCTGGCCATTCCCCCTGCACCCCATCCTTCAGATATTGATAAACATTGATCAGGTCCCCCTTCAGTCTTCTTCTCTCCAGGCTGAACAGCCCCAGCTCTCTCAGCCTTTCCTCACAGGGGAGATGCTCCAGGCCCTTCAGCATCTCTTCAGCCTCCTCTGGACTCTCTCCAGGAGATCAGCAGCAGAGTTTGCAGAAATCAAGGAATTTGGGGATGCAGGATCCCCCAAAGGGGACTCAGCTGGAACACCTCTCACCAGTCCTGCTGCAATCCTCCTCTCTCTATGCTCCTATTTGTATTTTTTGGCCTAAGAACAAAGAACCAAAGGAGTCAGCAGTGGAGTAATTGGCCACAATAGCCACTCCCCTCCATGTCACTTCTGCCTGTGCCATTTTGACACATTTAGTCCTTTGACTTTGGTATTTTCAGTCGCCTAAAAAGAGGCTTTTAAAGAAGAACAAACATATGAAGTTAATAAGCATAAGTAAAACAAGACTGAAGCCTTTGTTCTCCCTGCTCAGGCTTTTTTTTTTTTTTTCTCTTCTTCTGTATGTGTTGTGTGTGCTGAAAATGAAAAACATCTTTTTGATCAGAGGTTTAGGGGTTCCAAATCCTGCTCAACGACAGTGAACACAAAGGTCACATACATAACATTTCACACACTGGAATCCCCTCTCTCCACTTGTCCAGATGGCTTTCATTTTCTGCAAGGTATATGATAACACTGCAAAGTTTTCATGATGCCCTCAGCATTGATTCTTGGTGCTGGATATCCTGAGAATACCATACAGGAATACCATACTGGAGGAAAAGAAAAAGGAGGAAGGAATGAGCTCAAACCCATCCCCACCTTCAAATGACAAAGAGGAATTTTTGGAGGTGGGATGAGATTCCCAACTAACTTGCCTTTCACCTTCTAAATAAATCTTCCACTGGTGTGGGCAAGAAATATTTGAGGAATCTATGGGAGAGATTTCTGTGGACCAGTCAGCTGGTTTTAATCCTGGATGACCCCCACCCCCACCCCACCCCCTGCTCTGCTCCCCCACTCTTTCATTGTGAGCAGCATCCCCCATTTGTGCAGGGGAAGAGAAGGGCCCCATGTCCCACATTTTTAGTAAAAATAGCAGCTATTTTCTGTAGTCAGGCAAAGGGAAACCACAGCACTGGGTTCTTGGTCCATCTGGTTTCTGGGCTGTGCCTTTTGAAATTGAAAGTTTCAGACCCTTTCCCAGCCTTTATGGTCTTTCTCCTGCTTCCTAGTGTCTGAGGGGTGGTTCTGATGTAGCCTGAGTGGCTACAGCCAGCCTCAGTAGCAACCATGGGCCACTGGATGTGGAGGTGGGGAGGTGGGGAGGGGGGGAAATGGAGCCTGTTGCATAAGAAAGTGTTCCTTCCCGATGATGACTTGGCAGAAGCGATGCCTCAGCAAGCCACATATCAGGCTAGGAAGGCAAATTACAGGCTGCAGGCATCCTAAAATGCCTATTGTGTGGGTGTGTGGAGGGAAAAGCGAAAAATTCCAGGAAAACCCAATTTTGGGCACTGCTGGCCATAGATAGGCAGCTTCCTGGCTTTTGGTGAGGAGAGTGCCACAATATGAAACAAGGAAATTCCTTCAGAGTAAGAATTCCAAATCCTGATGGTCTCCAGACTTCCAGGATCTCAAACCAGCAATGTTATTCTTTGCTGAATCATAAAAGGGGCTCATTATTTTTTTTGTGTGTGCTGATGATGAATTTAAAAGAGTGACTGTCAGCTGGAGCCTTTAAAGGGACAGTGCAGATGTCAAGTGTGGGCTTGGAGTGATGCTGATGCTCCTTATCGGGAGACACACCTGGAGTGTTGTGTCCAGTGCTGGGCTCCCTGGGATCAAAAGGACAGGGATCTCCTGGAGAGAGTCCAGAGGAGGCTGAGGAGATGATGAAGGGCCTGGAACATCTATCCTGTGAGGAAAGGCTGAGAGAGCTGGGGCTGTTCAGCCTGGAGAGAAGAAGACTGAGGGGGGACCTAATCAATGTCTATCAATATCTGAAGGATGGGGTGCAGGGGGAATTGGCCAGCCCCTTTTCAGTGTCTGTGGGGACAGGACAAGGGGCAATGGCTGCAAATTGGAGCACAGGAAGTTCCACAACAACCTGGGGAGGAACTTTTCCCCAGTGAGGGTGAGGGAGCCCTGGGCCAGGCTGCCCAGGGGGTGTGGAGTCTCCTTCTCTGGAGAGATTCCAGCCCCATCTGGACACCGACCTGTGCAGTATGAGCTGGGGAGCTGCTTTGGCAGGGGGTTGGACCCCAGGAGCTCTGGGGGTCCCTTCCAACCCCTACAGCTCTGTGATTTTGTGATGGCCACTCAACAGGGGCACTTAGATCTTTGCTGCAGCAAGTTGTCACCTATGTCACATTGCATCAGCAGTGGCCTGGCCCTCAAGGGTATCAACAAACTTGCTGAGTCCCTTTTCTACACCAGTTTCCATGTCTTACATTTTATATCTAACTTCAAGGCCAGGTTGGATGGGGCCCTGGGCAACCTTGTGTAGCTCCAGGCCTGAGGTTGGTGTCCCTGCCTGAGGCAGTGGGTTGGAGCTCTGTGACCCTTGAGGTGCCTTCCAACCCAGACCAGGCTGGGATTCTCTGATTCCACCCCATTTTGATCGCCCAAGGGTGAAGCAATCTCCTTCCTTGGTCGTACTGCAACCAGTGCCATCAGTGCCATCAAATGGAACTGCTTAACAGATAGGATGGACTTGAAAACCAAATCCAATGAGCACAGAACTGTAGAGCATGCTGTAGGAAATCCCCAAAACACAATGAAAAACAGGTACCATTTTGTGCATGTGTGAGAAAGAACAAAGACAGCATTTCCCACTTTCCTGCTTTGAGGATTTCAGAGCACTTTGTGCATCCTGACCTGTTACACTGCACACCTTGCTCTCCCTAAAGCAGGGAGGTGCTGCAGCTACCCCCAGCCAGAAAGACCCTTGTGGCACACAAGGTCCTGTGCCTGTCAGAAGTCCCCCCTGCTTTAGCAAGAGATGGCCCAGTTCATGGTCCATCATACACACTTAAAGTGCTGCTGAGGATCATAGAATCACAGAATGGCATGGGTTGGAAGGGACCCCAAGGGTCACAGAGCTCCAACCCCCTGCCACAGGCAGGGACACCAACCCCAGGCCTGGAGCTACACAAGGTTGCCCAGGGCCCCATCCAACCTGGCCTGGAACACCCCCAGACACGGGGCACCCACCCCCTCTCTGGGCAGCCTGTTCCAGCCCCTCACCACTCGCTCTGCAAAGAACTTCCCCCCAATCTCTCCTCTAACCCTTCCCTCCTCCAGCTTCACTCCATCCCCCTTGTCCTGCCAGTCTCTGCCCTTGAACAAGCTGATTCCCCTCCTGTTCCTCTGCTCCCTTCAGGGACTGGCAGGCTGCAATGAGGTCCCCCCACAGCCTTCTCTTCTCCAGGCTGACCCAGCCCAGCTCCCTCAGCCTCTCTCCAGAGGGGAGCTGCTCCAGCCCTCTGAGCATCTCCGTGGCTCCTCTGACCCCTCTCCAACAGCCCCACATCTTTCTTGTGTTGGGCCCCCAGCTCTGGACACAGGATCCAGCTGGGGCCTCCCAGGGCAGAGCAGAGAGGGAAGATGGACTGGTATGAGCAGGGGAGGCCCTGGGGCTCAGAGCTTCACCTGCAGAAGCAGCAGCAGCCAGGCACATCACTGCAGGGATGAAGTAGAATCAGAATCAGAATCACAGGGGCTGGAAGGGACCTTGAGAGATCATCAGCTCCACCCCCCACAGATGTTTGCTCTCTGTGCATGAAGCCAAGCCCGTGGGCACAGGGAGCTGGGGCATCTTCCCTGCTCATTCAGCCCATCCCTGGTCCAGCAGGCAGGAGAGATGAGGATTTCCTGCTCTTGGACCAGTGCTTCAACACCAGATCTCCATCTCCCTCTCTGGAGCTGGCTCCCTGTCCTTTCTCAGACCATATTCATCCTTAATTTAGGAAGAGGGGGGGGGGGGAATGCTTTCACTGAATTGCAGGGAAGTTTGGTTGAGTTCAAGTTTAACATTTGACCCAGGGGATTTGTTTCATAATATCTTTCCCATTACTGGCAACCACTGCATTCCCTTTCCTCTGACTTGGTCAGACTTTTTGAGTACAGCTAATTAGTTTAGAGTGATATCATCTGAAGGCAAGAAATCCCAGCAATGCTTAGCTGCATCCAGCAGTGATACACACAAGCTTGCTGCTTCTAAAGTCAAAAAAAAACCCCTCAACAACCCAGATTTTTCATGGGCTTGAATCCCCTCCTTAGAGCAGCTTTGGACCAGTTCTCTATTGAAACACAAGTGTGGCTGTTGAATAGAGGATAAACCCAAACAGTAGCACCACATCCATGGGAGTCTGTTCCTGGCATAAGAGATTGAGTTAATAAATGTGTTCATGAAAGGAGAGAAATAGCTGGATGTAGGGAAGCCCTTTGCTTAGGTGGCTTCCAGAAGGAACCAAAGGAGTGATGGCAAGAGGTCTGAATGGATGAGAAGAGATCCAATTGCCCACAAGCACTCAGCAGCTTTTAGCAAATCATGTAGGAGAAATCACTGCATCTTCTGGAACATCATTGAGGAGGAAATTTCCAGAAGGGGCTACAGCTTTGGAGTATCTAGCTGGGCTAGATTTGACTCCAGTGGAGCCCAGCTCCTTTTGCCTCAGCTGATAATGTAGGGATTCAAATGTATAGTTTCACTTGGCTTATATGAAAAGCATTAGGACAAGTTTGTCTTCAGCCTCTCATCTTAGCAGCTGTTCTGTGCCTTTGTTCCCTTCTCCTAATCACAGAATCCCAGCCTGGGCTGGGTTGGGAGGGACCCCAAGGATCACAGAGCTCCAACCCCCTGCCACAGGCAGGGACACCAACCTCAGGCCTGGAGCTACACAAGGTTGCCCAGGGCCCCATCCAACCTGGCCTTGAACACCCCCAGACACGGGGCACCCACCCCCTCTCTGGGCAGCCTGTTCCAGCCCCTCACCACTCTCTCTGCAAAGAACTTCCCCCTAATCTCTCCTCTAACCCTCCCCTCCTCCAGCTTCACTCCATCCCCCTTGTCCTGCCAGTCTCTGCCCTTGAACAAGCTGATTCCCCTCCTGTTCCTCTGCTCCCTTCAGGCACTGGCAGGCTGCAATGAGGTCCCCCCACAGCCTTCTCTTCTCCAGGCTGAGCCAGCCCAGCTCCCTCAGCCTCTCTCCAGAGGGGAGCTGCTCCAGCCCTCTGAGCATCTCCGTGGCTCCTCTGACCCCTCTCCAACAGCCCCACATCTTCCTTGTGTTGGGCCCCAGCTCTGGACACAGGATCCAGCTGGGGCCTCACAGGGCAGAGCAGAGAGGGACAATCCCCTCCCTGTCCCTGCTGCCACCCCTCTGCTGATGGAGCCCAGGATCCCATCTCCCTTCCCAGCTGCCAGAGCCACTGCTGCTCATGTTCAGTTTCTAATGAAACTTAGTCACAGAATGACAGAGTCACAGAGCTGTAGGGGTTGGAAGGGACCCCCAGAGCTCCTGGGGTCCAACCCCCTGCCAAAGCAGCTCCCCAGCTCATACTGCACAGGTCGGTGTCCAGATGGGGCTGGAATCTCTCCAGAGAAGGAGACTCCACACCCCCTGGGCAGCCTGTCCCAGGGCTCCCTCACCCTCACTGGGTAAAGGTTCCTCCCCAGGTTGGTGTGGAACTTCCTGTGCTCCAACTTGCAGCCATTGCCCCTTGTCCTGTCCCCACAGACACTGAAAAGGGGCTGGCCATTTCCCCTGCATCCCATCCTTCAGATATTGATAAACATTGATTAGGTCCCCCCTCAGTCTTCTTCTCTCCAGGCTGAACAGCCCCAGCTCTCTCAGCCTTTCCTCACAGGATAGATGCTCCAGGCCCTTCATCATCTCCTCAGCCTCCTCTGGACTCTCTCCAGGAGATCCCTGGCTGTTTGATCCCAGGGAGCCCAGCACTGGACACAACACTCCAGGTGGGGCCTGAGCAGGGCAGAGCAGAGGGGGAGGATCCCCTCCTGTGACCTGCTGCCCACACTCCTCCTGATGCCCCCAGGATCCCATTGTCTCTCTCAGCCCCAGGGCACACTGCTGGCTCATGGCCACCCTGTCACCCACCAGCACCCCCAGGTCCTTCTCCACAGAGCTCCTCTCCAGCAGGTCACCCCCAGCCTGTCCTGATACATGCACTTGTCACATTTTCATTGACTCAAACCCATACCATAGCAAGCCATCCCCAGGTGAAGGCTCAGTTTTGCTCCCAAATCAGGCATTTCAGAAACCTGAAGCAGGTTTCTTCTTCAGAGGAAGACAGAAAGCAAAACACATCGACCAAAAAGCAAAGCAGAAACCAATCAACTTCAGAAAGCACTGTGGGCTTGGAAAGCCCCCAGTTTTGATCTATTTAGTCTCTTTCAGGAATTAGCTGTGGTCAACAAATGCAAATTGTTAAAAATTACTACCCTGAAGTTTTATACATAAAATGCTTTTTTTTTTTTTCTTTAACACCACCCTGCCTTCTGTCCATCCTTCCTGCCTTTCCCTGCCCTGCCCTGCCCTGATCTGGTTGCCCACATCTCATGCACCCTGTTCAGCAGATAGAGGGTTTGGGTTTTTCAAAGAAATTTGGGTTGCATGTTATTTGTTTCATTTGATGTGGCAAACTCAGTGCCTCCTGCCTGTTTGCCAATGCAAACTGCCAGCCAGAGAGTCAGAACCAGCTCAGGGCTTCTCTGCAGGGCAGGCAGAAAGGGAGTTTGCTGTGGATGTACTGGGGGAAGGAGCCCTGCTGCTTGGGGAAGGGATGGGGAAGGGGGGGAATTGGCCCAGTTGGAACAGGAGCAAGGAGAAAGGGTGGGGGGGGAAGAGTAATCCTTGAAAGTTTGGCTTGGTTCTCTTGTTGAGTCTGCTATGGGATGAGGCTGTCTGCAGCACCACGTCTGTTCACTGCAGGGTAGCACCCAGCCATGTTGTCCAGGACCCCTCAAAGCGAAGCAGGATGCAGGATCAGGGCAGCCAGGCTGCAGCCAGGCAGCAGGGTCAGGGCAGCCAGGCTGCAGAGTCAGGGCAGCCAGGGAGCAGAATCAGGGCAGCCAGGCTGCAGAGTCAGGGCAGCCAGGGAGCAGGATCAGGGCAGCCAGGCTGCAGCCAGGGAGCAGGATCAGGGCAGCCAGGCTGCAGAGTCAGGGCAGCCAGGCAGCAGGGTCAGGGCAGCCAGGCTGCAGCCAGGCAGCAGGGTCAGGGCAGCCAGGTAGCAGAATCAAGGCAGCCAGGCTGCAGCCAGGCAGCAGGGTCAGGGCAGCCAGGCTGCAGCCAGGCAGCTCTCCCAAGGAAACGTGGTGTGACAGACTGGGCACCAGACTGGTGGGATTTGTAATCCTGGTTTGGCCAACCAGACCCTGTCCCCAAACCAAATCTCCATCCCCACCATCCTTAGCCCCATCATCCTTAGACCCATCCCTCATTGGTAAATGGGGGTGGAGATTGGGCAGGTCTCAGCTCAAGACTGGACTAGGACTGTTGCTTTTCCAGGGGTGGAGGGGATGAGGATGGGATGGAGGGTGGGTTCAGTGGGGTGTGCTGCCCTGCTGCTGGTGCTGCAGTGGGAATACTGCAGGACCAAGCTCCAGGGTGATGGGCAGGCAGGAATCTCATCAGATGAGTCAAGCCAGTGCTAGATTCTGTTCCTGGGGGAAGGGGGGGGGGGAGGGAGGACTGTGCTGTGTGCATGTAAATATTTTGGGGGGTAGGAAGAAAACGATTGACACCCCACTGACTTCCCCCACTGGTGGTGCACCTGGCTGGCTGTTACCTTCCAGCACAGGCTGAGTGTATGCTACCAGGGCTTTGAACTAGAAGCAGCCTTTGCCATCAAGAAGCCTTTACCATGAGCTCACTTCACCCCTGGTGTAACTGAAAGGAAGCATCTTGCACCAACCTCCCATCAGCCAGAACGTGCTGGCACAGCCAGTGAGCACCAAGCTGAGCCACCATCACATCCAGTGTGGTGGCTGTGTGTGTGCACAGCAGGTCCAAAGCCCATCTCTGCTGCCAGCCTGTACCACACACACACAGTGTCCATGTGTCCCCTCCACCACCCAGGTGATGTACACTCCTCCCTCCAAACTGCAGAGCCAAGGAAGGGAAGTTTTAAGGCCCTACAAGCCACAGTGCTGAAGTCCAGGTGAAGGGGAATGGTAATAATCAGTGCTAAACCAGAATCCAGCTCACAGCACAGCCATCCCTGAGACAGCCTGCAGTGTGGAGACAAGGCTCCTCTACCTAACACCCCTCTCTGAAGGCACAGTTTCTGGTGACTGTCACAGCTAGGTACCTCTCAACATCCCAACAGAGGTGTCCAGATGCTAATATCCATCATAAAATAGGGAGGCATTTCTCCCAGCAGTTCTGGTAATTGTTTATTACCCACACATGCTTCTGCGTTCATGTCATCAGTAATTACTGACATGAACAATGTGCTAATAAGATACACTCTGTGAATACATACACATCACCAGGCAAGCAGTGTTCCCACTGTAGTCAGGCAGAGTTTTGGTGGAGCAATTCCAGCCTGGCAGGTTAATCATTTCTTCCAACACAACCCTACTGCTCTGCATTTGTCCTGAGCCTTACAGCACAGGAGCTGGTGCTGCTCCCTGTCCACCCTGCCCTCTCTCAGCATCACAGCAGTGAAGGTGTCTCCTGAGACATCAGAAGCTGAAGTCAGGAGTGGTTTAAATGGCTGCATTCTATAGCTGTAGCCTATTCAACAAAAGCAAGTGGATAGTCTGTCACCTGGGGAGGAACAACCACATGGATCAGGACAGGCTGGGGGTGACCTGCTGGAGAGGAGCTCTGTGGAGAAGGACCTGGGGGTGCTGGTGGGTGACAGGGTGGCCATGAGCCAGCAGTGTGCCCTGGGGCTGAGAGAGACAATGGGATCCTGGGGGCATCAGGAGGAGTGTGGGCAGCAGGTCACAGGAGGGGATCCTCCCCCTCTGCTCTGCCCTGCTCAGGCCCCACCTGGAGTGTTGTGTCCAGTGCTGGGCTCCTTGGGATCAAAAGGACAGGGATCTCCTGGAGAGAGTCCAGAGAAGGCTGAGGAGATGATGAAGGGCCTGGAGCAGCTATCCTGTGAGGAAAGGCTGAGAGAGCTGGGGCTGTTCAGCCTGGAGAGAAGAAGACTGAGGGGGGACCTAATCAATGTTTATCAATATCTGAAGGATGGGGTGCAAGGGGAATTGGCCAGCCCCTTTTCAGTGTCTGTGGGGACAGGACAAGGGGCAATGGCTGCAAATTGGAGCACAGGAAGTTCCACAGCAACCTGGGGAGGAACTTTTCCCCAGTGAGGGTGAGGGAGCCCTGGGACAGGCTGCCCAGGGGGTGTGGAGTCTCCTTCTCTGGAGAGATTCCAGCCCCGTCTGGACACCGACCTGTGCAGTATGAGCTGGGGAGCTGCTTTGGCAGGGGGGTTGGACCCCAGGAGCTCTGGGGGTCCCTTCCAACCCCTACAAGCTCTGTGATTCAGCTGTTCCTACTGCAGAGCCAGGCTTTGGGCACCCTAACTAGACCTGCCACTGAAAGTGAGCCAGCAGCATCCACACAAGCAGAAACACCATCATTCCTCCATTTGTACAAGAGTCTGAGCAGGAGGGAATGAGAACTACAGCAGCACACCACCAGTCAGCCTCCTAGCAGGGTACTGCCTGCAGCAATTAGAACACAAACTTCACTCCCACTGCAAACTGACAAGCAAAGGGGCTCCTGCAATCAGGCATGAGTGCTGCTGTGTTTGTATTTCAGTCCTTTGGCAGTGTTTGTAAGGTTAACTGGCAGACCGTGTCCCCAAAACAAACGTTAACGTCTGGACGGTAAGCTGCTTGCTGGGGCTGTCAGGAGCTGGGCCAGACCCACCTCAAGGCTGGAGGACCCAAAACCCAGCTGGGTGTGTTCTGCTCTGGGTGACAGCTGACACAGGGATGAATCTGTGGTGTCTGGTCCACACTGAAGAGCCCTCTGCTGCTACCAGCATTTGAAAACTGGACATCAGCAGCTGGGGAATGAGAAAAGATGCAGGGATGGCAAAGGAATGCAGGAGCATCCTCACTGACCATGAGTGCACTGGGGCACAGAGCACTGGAGTGACTTCAACAACAGCAAGTGGAGAGTCCGGCACCTGGGGAGGAACAACCACATGGATCAGGACAGGCTGGGGGTGACCTGCTGGAGAGGAGCTCTGTGGAGAAGGACTTGGGGGTGCTGGTGGGTGACAGGGTGGCCATGAGCCAGCAGTGTGCCCTGGGGCTGAGAGAGAAAGGGTTTTGCAAGGGTGACTTTGGAGTCCCTCCTTCAGATTTTCCTTCAGTGCTTTGGACCAGCCTGGTCCCCTGGCCAAGCTGGACTTGCTAACGTGACCCTAGAGAGAGGAAAAGGAGAGATCCAGCTCTGCCACCCAGCACACAGGGCTGGGATTGAAAGGGTGGAGAGCTGCAGACAGCAAGTGGATGAAGCATGTGGAGAACTGGGCAAAGTGAGGAAGAGGAACTGCACTGCTCTGCTCATCCTCTGACAAATCATAGAATCATAGAATGGCATGGGTTGGAAGGGACCCCAAGGGTCACAGAGCTCCAACCCCCTGCCACAGGCAGGGACACCAACCTCAGGCCTGGAGCTACACAAGGTTGCCCAGGGCCCCATCCAACCTGGCCTGGAACACCGCCAGGGACGGGGCACCCACCCCCTCTCTGGGCAGCCTGTTCCAGCCCCTCACCACTCTCTCTGCAAAGAACTTCCCCCCAATCTCTCCTCTAACCCTTCCCTCCTCCAGCTTCACTCCATCCCCCTTGTCCTGCCAGTCTCTGCCCTTGAACAAGCTGATTCCCCTCCTGTTCCTCTGCTCCCTTCAGGGACTGGCAGGCTGCAATGAGGTCCCCCCACAGCCTTCTCTTCTAGAGAATGTGTGCAAAATAGACTAAATTCCCTTTATTTGGCTTCTTTTTTAACATCCCCTGTTGGGGATGTCTCCAGACAGCTGTACTGCCATTCCCTGCTCCATGGGGACTGGAGACCTCTGGAGAAAAGGAGCTGAACAAATGTCTGAGGCTCAGCTGGCAAGGTGGCAGGAGCAGAGAGCTGGTCAGGTTCAGCCAAGGAACTTTGATTTCCCAGGCTGAGCTCTGATCAGGCAGCCTGGGTGATGGAAGGTAGAATGACTTGTTTCTCCTCTCACCTGAGCTCCAGGGGCTTCTTGCATCCAGAAAAGGTAAATGTCTAACTGGCACCAGATTCTGACACCTCAGCCCAGGCAGAGACAGAAACTGGGAAGACACCTGCATGCTCAGAGAGCTAGAAAGAGAAGGAAAGGGAGGACAAGGAGGGAAAAGAATAAGAGCTAAATGAAGGGCTGAATTTTCCAAGACACTCAGCAGTCAGCAAATCTTTCTGTTCTCAAGGCAGGGGTAGAAGCAGCAGGGTCTGGATTATTCTCAGTGACAGCTGAGGGATTTTAGAAACCTTCCCCTGCCCCTTCTCCTTCCATCCCTATGATGAAGACTTCATGAAGATGAGATCTGTTTGGTTTAAAGGAATAATCTTACAGTCACAGATGTAGCACCCAGGGCTACAGGGTGTCTAAACAGGCTGCAAGAGACTCTCTGCCCCCCTGTGAAGCAGCCATCTGGGATCACAGGCCAAGCCCAGCGTGCTCTGAAGTGACCTGGTCATCACTGTCTTCTCACAGAATCACAGATTGGTGGGGGTTGACAGGGACCTCTGGAGATCCCCCAGTCCCACCCCTGCCAGAGCAGGATCCCTTGAGCAGGCTGCACAGGATCACAGGGTTGGAATGTCTCCAGAGATGGAGACTCCCCAACCTGTCTGGGCAGCCTGGCCCAGGGCTCTGCCAGCCTCCCAGGAGAGAAGTTCCTCCTCAGGCTTAGGGAGAACTTCCTCTGCTCCAGTTTGAGCCCACAGCCCCTTGTCCTGTCCCTGGGCCCCCTGAACACAGACTGACCCCTCCTCCTGAGCCCACCCCTCAGGGGTTTCTCAGCACTGAGCAGACCCCCCTCAAGCTTCTCTTCTCCAGGCTGAGCAGCCCCGAGTCCCTCAGCCTCTCTGGGCCAGAGAGATGTTCTGGTGCCCTCAGCATCTCCACAGCTCTTTGCTGTCCCCTCTCCAGGAGCTCCCTGTCCTTCCTGAGAGCCCAACACTGCACACAACACTCTTCTGGAGGACCTGGCCTCTCCACTGTGGGCTGCCCTGTGTGAGCACCACTGTCCTGCCCTCTTTGGCAGCTGTCAGACCTTGTAGGGCAGAACATGAGTGTGAGGACACACTGGGGGTGAGCCAGCCCTGCAGTCATGGTCTGAAAACTCAGGAGAGAGCCAGGCACACAGCACAGAGCTCATTCCTGGGAAACACTGACTGATGGGTTCAGCTCAGCTCCTGGCTTGACCTTGTGGAGGCTGGGGAGTACAGTCAGTTTGCAGCTGCCTCTGAGAGTTACCAAAAGGCTCCAGGTCAGCTGGGATCTTGTTTTTCCCTTGTCAGATAAGAACAAGCATTCAATAGCTACAGAGGAGGAAAGAACAGGAGGCCCTAGAGGGAATGATGTAAACAAGTTGGAGGTGATGGGAGATGACAGTTGGACCTCACTGCTACTTCAGTCCCTTGCAAACCTGGTAGTTGAGGGTGTTGGGCAAGAAAACTGGAGTTACCCCCAGTCCCATGAATTGCTCTGAGGAAACAGCTACTGAGAGAGGACTCAGGGGTTGGAGCTCTATGATCCTTGGGGTCCCTTCCAACCCATGCCATTCTATGATCCTTGGGGTCCCTTCCAACCCCTACAATTCTGTGATTCTGTGACTCCTCTCCCTGCCTGAGGTTGGGAACAGCCTCTGGGGAGGATGCTGGGGTTGTACCCTGAGGCAGGAGAGCAGAGAAGGCATGACCCTCCTTCAGCACCCACTTGGGAAGGATGTTTCCTCTCCACCACCCATGCCCAGCACATACACAAGCAATGGGACCCTGGGAGGCTCCCCCAGCCCCTGCCACCACCGAGGTGGCCCCCATGAAATCCGTTGAGTCGCCTGAAGCTGCTGAAGGGCATCACCACATCTCTTGCTATTTTGGACAGACCCCTTTCCTGTGGTCACGCTCCAGGGCAGCAGAGTTGGGTGCACATTTGCAGTTACCACTTGGCTGCCTGTTTGAAGGTGCAGCTGTTTGGTCACTCGGGAATCAGTCTGCCCCCTCCCATGCATGCAGGGTCAGCAGGAGCCCCCTGGTACCCAAGCAAGGAACAGGCAATGTATTATAGACCTGGCCAGGCTGGAGAGCTGGGCAGGGAGAGACCAGATGGGGTTCAACAACAGCAAGTGGAGAGTCTGGCACCTGGGGAGGAACAACCACATGGATCAGGACAGGCTGGGGGTGACCTGCTGGAGAGGAGCTCTGTGGAGAAGGACCTGGGGGTGCTGGTGGGTGACAGGGTGGCCATGAGCCAGCAGTGTGCCCTGGGGCTGAGAGAGACAATGGGATCCTGGGGGCATCAGGAGGAGTGTGGGCAGCAGGTCACAGGAGGGGATCCTCCCCCTCTGCTCTGCCCTGCTCAGGCCCCAGCTGGAGTGTTGTGTCCAGTGCTGGGCTCCCTGGGATCAAAAGGACAGGGATCTCCTGGAGAGAGTCCAGAGAAGGGCTATGAAGATGATGAAGGGCCTGGAGCAGCTATCCTGTGAGGAAAGGCTGAGAGAGCTGGGGCTGTTCAGCCTGGAGAGAAGACGACTGAGGGGGGACCTAATCAATGTTTATCAATATCTGAAGGATGGGGTGCAGGGGGAATGGCCAGCCCCTTCTCAGTGTCTGTGGGGACAGGACAAGGGGCAATGGCTGCAAATTGGAGCACAGGAAGTTCCACAGCAACATGGGGAGGAACTTTTCCCCAGTGAGGGTGAGGGAGCCCTGGGACAGGCTGCCCAGGGGGTGTGGAGTCTCCTTCTCTGGAGAGATTCCAGCCCCATCTGGACACCGACCTGTGCAGTATGAGCTGGGGAGCTGCTTTGGCAGGGGGTTGGACCCCAGGAGCTCTGGGGGTCCCTTCCAAGCCCTGTGATTCTGTGATTAGTGCATCAAGTACAGCTCAGTGCAGAAGGGCTTCATTTCCCCACAGAAACTGTGACCAGCTTCAGTGGAGCCAGGAGGAGATTCTACTTGGAGAAGAAAAAAACTCACTAAAACCAACAAAAGAACAAAACAAAACAAAAAAACCCCAACAAAACCCTTTCTGCTGGCAACTGCAGTGAAAGGAATGAGATCTGGGTCTTCTTAGGAAACTGCTGGGCCTGGGAGTGCTTGAAAGGTTTCCTAGAGACAACAGCACAGTGCATGGAAATGTTTCCCATTTGCAACAGCACTCCTACCTCTTCTTCTCAGGGCACCAACCTAAGCACGACCTTTTGGGGGCTGACAGCTAACAACCAGTCCTGGCTCCTACTACTTCCTTTTGAGCCTGCAATGCCAACTTCTTGTGATGCCTAAGCAAGATTACAAGCCAGAAAGAGCTTGGATATTCCCTGGGTATCAAGACCATCTCATGTTCTGAAATGGCGTGAGAAGGGCTGTTAAACCACATGCTTCAGAGTCACCACCAGTAACTGCTCTTGCAAATTATCCCTGGGTTATTTAGGCAGGGTTCTTCTGCCTTTGAGTCAGCTAGTACTGCCTTTCAGATAGAGAGGAGACTGCTCTATCAGCCTTTGGTTCCACCTGCATAGCAGTTTCTATGTTCTAATGTCTTCATTTTCAGAGAGAGAACGAGCAGCATTATTCCCTTCACCCAGATAATACAATGTACAATTAAAAAACCCATCCCCAGAGTAAGTGTTCACACTGAAAAGTACACATTGCAAAGAGCCAGAAAGGTCAGGGCTCCTTCCTGCCCTGTTTGGTTGCCTGTGCAGGCCATGTAGCTCCAACGTGCCTCAGTTTCCCTCCAGCCAGCTGAGATAATGGAAGTACACAGGTGCCCAGTGAATTCAACAGAGCTGCTGCCACATACTCCATAGGACAAGCAGAACTCCAGCAAACTCATCTGTCCAGCATTTAGCTGGCACCAAGCCTACCCTTGTTCCTATTTATGCAATTCATCATTAATGATGGTCATTAATGGATACAGAGTCTGACTGGAGCCTGTGACCAGTGGTGTCCCCAGGGCTGGGTGTTGGGTCGAGCCCTGTTCAATATCTTCAGACACCTTGCTGAGGGAACAGCACCCACCCTCAGCAAGTACCTGATGATCCAAAGCTGGGAGGGGTGGCTGACAGGCAGGACACTGCGCTGCCATCCAGAGCCCTGGCCAGGCTGGAGAGCTGGGCAGGGAGAGACCAGATGGGGTTCAACAACAGCAAGTGGAGAGTCTGGCGCCTGGGGAGGAACAACCACATGGATCAGGACAGGCTGGGGTGACCTGCTGGAGAAGAGCTCTGTGGAGAAGGACCTGGGGGTGCTGGTGGGTGACAGGGTGGCCATGAGCCAGCAGTGTGCCCTGGGGCTGAGAGAGACAATGGGATCCTGGGGGCATCAGGAGGAGTGTGGGCAGCAGGTCACAGGAGGGGATCCTCCCCCTCTGCTCTGCCCTGCTCAGGCCCCACCTGGAGTGTTGTGTCCAGTGCTGGGCTCCCTGGGATCAAACAGCCAGGGATCTCCTGGAGAGAGTCCAGAGAAGGGCTATGAAGATGATGAAGGGCCTGGAGCATCTCCCCTGTGAGGAAAGGCTGAGAGAGCTGGGGCTGTTCAGCCTGGAGAGAAGAAGACTGAGGGGGGACCTGATCAATGTTTATCAATATCTGAAGGATGGGGTGCAGGGGGAACCCCTACAACTCTGTGACTCTGTGATGTATTAATGGTCTTAAAGATGGTAGAAAATTCCCAGGTGGAAGATGCTACAGGATTACATCTGTCTCTATAAACAGCAAAGGATTTAATTCCCCCTGAAAATGACACCATACAATGGAATGACTGGACCAGATCCGTGGAAAGGAACCCAGTAATTAACTTGGTGTGAATACCTTGGTGTAAGTTGATCAACTCCAATCAGGCTGTAATAGCTGAACGCTAGCTTTTGTAGTGACAGCTCCCAGAACGTGTTCTGAAGTGGCCTGCCTGCTTGAAGTGGTACAAGCTCCTGGATTTGGGAACCAGCAGCTAGTATTTGGATGATCTACCTTACAGTGGGTATAAAAGCACCCCCCACACCATGAAATCTGGGCCCTGATGCACACCAGGAGAGACTGAGGAGGTGCCAACCTCACTAGGTAAGGCAGACAAAGGAGCTGATGGAGAAACTAACTGCACAGTGAGAGCCAGGATGATCTGGGATCTGGTTTCCTGGGTGAAACTGTGGAAGTCTGAGCTGCTGCCAAAGGGGCTGGCCCACTCTCCCCCCTGCCCGATGCCAGTCCTCCTCCTCCTCCCTTCCTTGCACCGAGGCCAAGCTTTGTGCTGGCTGCCCTGCTCTGCCTGGGTTAACTGCTGCCAGATCAAGGACAAGACCCAGCTGGCTGCAAAGCTGTGCTACTGAATGGGGAAGTGCAGACAGGAGAATCCATGCCTGGGAGAGATGGAGGTCAGCTTTGGCTCACACTCAGGTGGGCTTCTCCATTTGTCCCACCCACATAAAACCTTTACTCTTCCCACCATACAAAGGATGTTGTGGTGGCAAAGCCACTTAAGTATAGCTATATTTAAATTAGGAACTATGTAAAATAAACCATATTCATGTAAAGTATGACTCTATTTGTATAAAAGCATCTACATGCTGGGAAAGAAACCTCCCACTGCTCAGGAACGATTTACATTGGTGAAGCAAGGACTAGAGCTTGATCTTCTGAGGCCCAGGGGTTATCAGGGCACAGAGCTATTCTGGGGAGCAGAGGGATATATATGGTGGATAAATAGCCATAATAAAGGAAATGCTCATCGATAGGTGAAACACAGAAACCAAGACTACTGCTGTTAATTAAAAAAGGGAATCAGAGCTGGCTCACTGCAGTCTAAACAAAGAAAGGGGGGGTGTGGGGACAACACTAACAAGGGGAGGGGGGAAAGAAATACTAATATTTGAAGATAACTATCACAGGATACACCCCAGCTGACCCAAAGTCACCCTGGTATGTGGCTACTGAAAGCACAGCTCCTCTGCTGGCAGGGTGGGGCTGCCAGCATCTGTACTGGGGATCTGTCCCTCCACCCGCCACAGCTGGAAACGGCTCAAGAGAAAGAGAAGCCTCAGCAAAACAAGAAACTTTAGAGGATGTTTTTCTCCAAAGAGGCTGGGAAAGTGATTTTCTTTTTCTTTTTTGTTTTTTTTTTCCCCTCCCTACCTGAAATTAAATCTATAGTTATGCTGTATTTTGCTCAGAGAATCTGTTTGTTTACCTGGAGGTCATGCTGGACTGCTTGTTCTTTGTGGAGTGGAAGAAGGAGGATTTGGCTGTGATACCATCAAGGGGAATTTTTACTGAGGCTGCTGGACATAAACACAGCTTGTGGTCCTGTGTCTGTCTGTCCAGGGCACATGGCTGCAGCCTGGCCTTACCACAGTGGGTGTCCCTCTGCTGCACCATGGACTGGAGTGGGGTAGGAAACATTTTTTCCCATCCCACAAAATTCTTCCTGTTCTGCATCAGGATGAACCCAAGGCTTTTCAGTGCTTCTCCTCTTGTTTTCTGAAGAAACAAGCCTCATGCAATCCCCACTGCGTGTGTCTGTCCTCCCTTTCCCAGAAATTCTTCATTCTTTGGCCAACTTCAACCAAGTCCCACTTGATTTGATCAAGTAAAGGTACCAACAGCTCTACATTCCCACAAGCAGGAAACTCAGGAGGAGAGACACCCAAATCATGCTTCCAATGAGAAATAGAGTCAACCCTTTGCAAACACTGGGTAACATGCACAGGAGCTTCAGTTCCATGGGAAGCTGGCTGTGCCTGGCCTCCTGCTAATGGTAGCAGTGTCTGGAAAGCTCAGTGGGGATATAGGGCATAGTAGGACAAGTTCCAGACCAAGATTTGTTTCTCAGCCTGTACCCAAAGGGGTGACTACAGCCAGAGCAGGAGGGTCACTGTTTCCCTCATCCTAATAGGATTCCAAGCTTATAAAGAAAAAAAAAGTAATTAAAAAACCCAGCATTTTCTTCCAGCTGTTGGCACTAGGGAGTTTCAGCCCACTCCAGTACAGAGGGGTGGGCTGCTCACCACTACCTGCAGAGTGAGCCTGAGTTTTACACAGAGCAAAGCACCAGTTAGGGCAGCTCTTCTCTAGCATCCACCTCCTTACCCCCCCTTCATCAGCAAGAGGCCTTTAAAAGCTACAAACACTCCCCAGACCCTTTGGCAAAGCCCCTCCTGCTCCCCAGACCAAGGCTCTGCCCCACCACATCACACACATCCCTCTATCCTGGCTTTTCACTCCACTCTGCAGAAGAGACTTCCCATATTTGTTTGCCCCTCTCTTCATTGCCACCTCCCAGGTCTTCACCAGCTCTACACAGGCAGCATCCCAATGCCTAATCGTGCATCCCAGCTTTAGCATTATCTGGGTCCTGGGGGCCACCCTGTGCCACATGCTTGCACCAGAAAGGTCAGAGATAAGCAAAAGGTCCTTTTGTGCTTCTGTCTCCCTGCCTGGGTTTCTTAGAATGCAGCTGGCCTCAAAAAGAGAAAGATGATAAACAACTGTGTGGGGACAGTGAGCTCCTGGCACCATCTTTTTAATGCCCAGGCTGGAGGGAGAGGTTGCCCCAAGGTATCTGCTGTGTCATGTCCCTACACACAGAGAGGGCTGAGAGCAGAGGGAAGAGCAGATCACACATCCAGAGGGAGCTGTGCAAGGAAATGTGTGGGCTGAGCAGGCAGGCTGCTCACCTAGGGAGAGGTGTGCAGGCACCAGAGTCCACCCGTGGCCTGTAACTGCACTGGCACACTGCAGGCTGGCAGGGGAAATATATCAATCTATGAACAGAAGGAGCATTTAAATCATTGAATGGTTTGGGTTGGAAGGGATCTTAAAGATCATCCAGTCCCACCCCCCTGCCATGGGCAGGGACACCTCTCACCAGCCCAGGCTGCTCAAGGCCCATCCAAGCCAGCCTTGAACACCTCCAGGGATGGGGCAGCCACCACCTCCCTGGGCAGCCTGTGCCAGGGCCTCCCCACCCTCAGAGTGAAGAATTTCTTCCTAATATCCAACCTAAATATACCCCCCTCCGATGTAAAATCATTCCCTCTCATCCTATCACTCCAGACCCTTCTAAAAAGCCCCTCCCCAGCTTTCCTGTAGCCCCTTTGGGGACTGAAGGTGCTGTAAGATCTCCATGGAGCCTTTTCCAGGCTGAACAACCCCAACTCTCTCAGCCTGGCTTCACAGGAGAGGTGCTCCAGCCCTCTGATCATCTTTGTGGTCTCCTCTGGAGCCCTTCCAACAGTTCCACATCCTCCTTATGGGGACACCAGAACTGGACACAGCAGTCCAGGTGGGGTCTCACAGAGCAGAATCCCCTCCCCTGGCCTGCTGGCCACACTCCTTTTGATGCAGCCCAGGGTACGATCGGCCTTCTGGGCTGTGAGCATATTGTCAGCTCCTGTGGTGTCGGGGAAGGCAGCAGGCCTGTGAGCGGCCTAGCGCTCTGCTCCCAAGATTTAGGCCCTGACAATATTCTCCTGTTCCCATGAGACAGGAAAAGTTCCTCATGCTGAGAGGATCCTAATAATCCCATTCTCCAAACACAGCAGCCTTGTTGACAGGGGTACAGGCTGCCCTAAGCCAAGAAGCAGCTATGGGAAGGGATTTGGGAGTAACAGAACATGTCAGGAACCAGCCAGAACAAGAGGGTCAGAACAGCAGGTGTGGGGATGCTTTTAGGTATTAAAGGTAAACTAAGGATGTTTAGCTATAAGATAGGTTTATCAGAGCTCGTTATAATCACTAACCAATCAATATGGTGTGAACAGGGTGTGTAACCAATGAGCAGTTTTTAGCTTGCCACGTTTGCAGTAAGAAAGGTCTAGAATCTGGGTGATTTCACCTAATAAAATGGCTTGCTGGATGCCACACTGTGGAGCTTCTCATCCACCAGCACCCCAAGTCCTTCTCTGCAGGGCTGCTCCCTGTCACTTCACCTCCCAGCCTGGATGGATGATGGGGATTGTCCTGACTCAAGTGCAGCACCTGGGTCCTTGTTGAACCTCATGAGGTTCACTTCTCCAGCTTGTCAGGGTCCAAAGAAAAAAGAAGGTGGCAAGCTTCTTGCTGGTGCTGAGAGCTAGCATAAAGCCTCAGACATACCTCCACATCCCAAGCTGGGGCTGGTGATGGATCAAGGGGAAGGGGAAGTGTCTAGGCTGAGGCACAGAGATAATCATCCATTGCTGATTATCAGCTCTGAGCTGGGGAGGAGCAGTTAGCAGGGAGGCAGCACTGGAGAGGATTGCTCAACTGGGTGAAAAGAACCTCCTGTTAATCTGTGAAAAGAACCTCCTGCTAATCTGTGATAAATGAGAAGGTTCTTTGATGATGAGGGTGGATGGAGAAGTAAGATCATACCTACTGAATCACATCTCCCTAGGCTGGTGTTTTTTTAAAGTGTACTTTATTTCCATCACACCTGGGGGAGTTTTAGTCCCAGTTTAGGCCAGTAATGACAGTTTTGGAAAAAGCCCATCACTGCAGTTTAACAATGTCTTTGGTAAGACCTGCAAAGTGCTTTGATAAGGTAGATTCCTCAGGCAGGCAGTGGAAACACTGCTGCTGCCTCTGGATGAAGAAAACACATGGGATACATGCTTAGCTTACATGGAACTAAACATAGATGTCCCTGTCAGCTACACTGCCTGACCCCTCCCCTCCCACCAAGAGTGGAGACGAGGAGCACAAACACCTCAAAAAAAAAAAAAGCTGTATCACTTTGTGCTCATCCTTGTAGGGCTGAGATTCTTCAAGACCCTCAGCAAATGGGCTCCATACACCGTGCCTCAGTTTCCCTTCCTGTAGCACTCAGAGGCTGATGGAAAGAGACATGGACAGAACTTGGCTTTTTTTTATCATTCTTGCATTTTGTGGCTTTTTTTTTTATAAAAAAAAATTTCTTGACTGGGCATATAAATAGCAGCTGCCCAAGGCTATAGTGCAGAAAGTCAAAGGAGTATGTCTTTGATTTACGAGGACTCCATTCAGTTCAGTTTGCCTCCCCCTGTAGTTCCCATGGGAAAAGTTGCTCTTCACTTCCTATCCAAGAGCTGCTGTATGGTATGACTGGGAGCTGTTAGACAACCACCTCTTTCAGCCCTTGCTAGGATTTTCTCAGCAAAGTGAGCTGGACATGCTGCTCCTCCCTTCTGCTGAATTTGGTGAATCATAGAATGGCCTGGGTTGGGAGGGACCCCAGGGATCACAGAGCTCCAACCCCCTGCCACAGGCAGGGACACCAACCTCAGGCCTGGAGCTACACAAGGTTGCCCAGGGCCCCAGCCAACCTGGCCTGGAACACCCCCAGACACGGGGCACCCACCCCCTCTCTGAGCAGCCTGTTCCAGCCCCTCACCTTCCTTCCTATAGTTTTAGATGTGGGGCTGTTGGAGAGGGGTCAGAGGAGCCACGGAGATGCTCAGAGGGCTGGAGCAGCTCCCCTCTGGAGAGAGGCTGAGGGAGCTGGGCTGGCTCAGCCTGGAGAAGAGAAGGCTGTGGGGGGACCTCATTGCAGCCTGCCAGTGCCTGAAGGGAGCAGAGGAACAGGAGGGGAATCAGCTTGTTCAAGGGCAGAGACTGGCAGGACAAGGGGGATGGGGTGAAGTTAAAGGAGGGAAGGGTTAGATTGGATATTAGGGGGAAGTTCTTTGCAGAGACAGTGGTGAGGGGCTGGAAGGGGCTGCCCAGAGAGGGGGTGGGTGCCCCGTGTCTGGGGGTGTTCAAGGCCAGGTTGGATGGGGCCCTGGGCAACCTTGTGTAGCTCCAGGCCTGAGGTTGGTGGCCCTGCCTGTGGCAGGGGGTTGGAGCTCTGTGATCCTTGGGGTCCCTCCCAACCCATGCCAGTCTATGATTCTATGATGCAAGCAGGAACATGCTCAGCCCCCCCAAACAGGAAGATTACCCTCTGCCTAGTGAGAGCAGGGCTGTGAGGTACCATTCCCACACAGCTGAGACAGCAAGATGCAAAAGGCTTAGAGACAGGGCTGACGTTTGCCATCAGTAAAACCCCTGTGACCTCCCCCTCACCCTCCCTGATTTCACTGGGCTCCCATGTGCAACATGAAACAGCCCCAGCTCAGCCCAGTCAGCCCCACAATATGCAAACTTATTTTTACCACCGTTACCTGACAAAGATGCTCTAAGTCAGGGTGAGTGTTTATTTACTTCCTGCACAGTAAAAGTTAAAGAGAAAAATAGATGCTCAGCAACGATCTCTGCTCACCTGCAGAGATTGATGGTTGGATGCACAGCTGAAAGCTCCCATGGTGCCCTAAAGACACACCAGTTTCTACTCCCCATGGCTTGTCTACTTCTTGCACCTGCAGATCTGGCTCAGCCAAGCCCTTGGAGGCCTAGCTAAGGGCCTAAGGAAGATGTGGCTGGTTGCACATGGGGATGATGCTTTGATGCAAACCACTGCTTTGGAGCAGAAATAGCAATTTTAAGAGCAGAGATTATGCTGGCAGCCCTCAGCCACCAAAGAGCAGGACTGTTGTAGTTAGGCCCATTCTCCATCTTGGTCTTTTTTAAACCCTTCAGCTTTGCAAGCTGATGGTTTCAAAGAGCTCTGCCTGTTGCATCAGAGCTGCAAGGGAGGCAGAAAACAAAGGTGGCACAAGAGCTTTGAAGCAAGGCAGCAGCAGGAACATTACACAACGGATCTCAGCAGTAGTTTCCCCACACACATTGTCACAGCTGTAAAGCACATCAGATTTTACCAGCTCTGGTGCTCTCACTGCTGCTCTCATGCTCTGTTAGCTGCTTGTGTGTTGGCATCACTCCTATGCCAAGCAGAGATGAGACTCTTCTCTGTTGAACTCCCTTTGCTTTCATGGTTTGGGGCAGCACAAGCCATATTGGGGTTGCACCCTTGCCCTGTGTTGGATGGCTTGAGCAAGGGACCTATATATTTGCACCCTACTAAGGCAGGGCTAAAGGCACCTCAGGTTCTCTCCTGTGCAAGACAACTGGAAAATGCTGAGGGTGCTTCTGTGTACAGATGAGAAGTGTCACCTCCCCAGATGAAGAATTTGGGGAAATCTTTGTAAAATCTGAGACTTTCTGGGGTATTTCCAAGAGAGAGGCCAACCTGGGTTCTGATTGTCTATGAAATGAAATACATCAGGGAAAAGCAAGGGCAGAACTCCCATCTTTATTTATTTATTTTCTGGCTCTGGCCAGCAATCTCAACAGGACTGGTTTGAAAGGTACTTTCCAGAAGCTTTAAGTCCATCTGTGCTTGCCTGGGCCTGCTCAACCATAAGACATGTGCCTATAGAAACTTGAGCTGTCCTGAAGAGCATGAGCCCCCAAATATGTGAGCTTAGGACAGCCTGTTTTCAAGTGAACAGCCCTTGCAAGAGAAAACCCCAGCTGCATATGGAAAGGAACAACATGAGTTGTGCAAACAGCTCTTGGGGCTAGAGCAAGCAGATTCATCTGCATGAGGCAGGGAAGCTGCTCTGCTCTGCCTGCCTGGTGCCTGCAAACTGCTTCCCAGAGGCTGCAGTCATGGGTGCAGATAGAAAGACAGGATGGAGCCATCTGCACAGGGATACGTTGCTCCTCACCACGTGTGATGGTGATATATAGGTGGGGATAAGCTACAAGCCCACAACAGAGCTGATTTGGGGCTCATCTGATTTTGGAGTTGAGGCAGCAGCACAGGGCATTGCAGGCAGAGATGCAGGCAGTTGTTGTGATGCTTTGCACAAGGGGTTTGACTCAAGCCATTCATCATGGACAGGGGAACCCTGCACACAGGGGAGAGCAGACCAGCAATGGGGCAGGAGCAGGTTGTACCCACAGCATGGCCAGGGCTAAAGCAGGACAGAGAAGGGCAATGAAGCTGGAGAAGGGTCTGGAACACAAGTCCTGTGAGGAGAGGCTGAGGGAAAGGGGGCTTTTTAGTCTGAAGAAAAAAGGAGGCTGAACAGAGACCTTGTTGCTCTCTACAACTACCTGCAGAGTAACAAGTGATAGGATGAGAGGAAATGGTTTCAAATCACACCAGGGGAGATTTAGGTTAGAAATCAGGGAGAATTGCTTTCCTGAAAGGGATCATAGACTGGCATGGGTTGGAAGGGATCCCAAGGGTCACAGAGCTCCAACCCCCCTGCCACAGGCAGGGACACCAACCTCAGGCCTGGAGCTACACAAGGTTGCCCAGGGCCCCATCCAACCTGGCCTTGAACACCCCCAGACACAGGGCACCCACCCCCTCTCTGGGCAGCCTGTTCCAGCCCCTCACCACTCTCTCTGCAAAGAGCTTCCCCCTAAGATCTCATCTCATCCTTCCCTCCTTTAGTTTTAATGCCAAGCACTGGCACAGGCTGCCCAGGAGGGATTTAAAAGCCTTGTAGATGTTGTGCTTGAGGACATGGTCTAGAGGTGGGCCAGGCAGGGTTAGGCTGTGCTTGGACTCAATGATCTTGAAGGTCTCTTGCAACCCAAGTGATTCTATAATTCTAATTGATCTCACTGAGCTCTGGGGCTCCTCCCTACCCTTCATGTCCCATTTGCCCAAGCTGTGGTTCTTGCATTGCCAAGGCACCCATTACCTCACCTAAAAGCAAGGGCAGAGGGACACAAGGCAGCACTTCTGCTGCAGCCTTCCTGCACAAGGCTCTGACTTCTGCTCTCAAGTAGGAAGTTGATAAAAACCTCACTTGGTTGCAAAAAAGAAAATCAGATTTCAAAACCACTGTCAGAAGGGCTCCAAAGTCTAGCTGCAGCCCTGGCATTAACCCTTTCCAGAAGGCAACCCTCTTTTCCCACCTGCACCTTGGGGCTGAGGAGCTGCTGGGGCTGACACCAGATACCTTGATCATGCTCAACTTTTTGGGGTCTTCCCCCCCCCACACACACACACACCCCTCCAAGCTGTTGCTTCCATTCTCTTGTAACATTGGTTTTATCTTGGGACCTATCACATGTCAAATCTAAGCAGGTTGGGGGTGGAGAGGAGGGAGGAAAGGGCAAAAGGGGAGGAGGGGGGTTGGGGGGAAAACCTGCTGTCTCAGTTATCACACTCACCCACTGCATGATGAGCAGAGGAGGGGAAGGAGAAACTGGGTGCTGGGTTGGATGGGAAAACCCACCAGCCTCTAAGCAAAACACTCTGCTCCAGGTGGGAAGATGCAGCCCTTCAGTGACAGCCTGACCTACCCAACTCTGGGTTCCAGCCCCAAAATCCTGGTTCCTAGAGAGTGATCCCAGAAAAACCAAGTTTCACAGAATCACAGAGCTGTAGGGGTTGGAAGGGACCCCCAGAGCTCCTGGGGTCCAACCCCCTGCCAAAGCAGCTCCCCAGCTCATACTGCACAGGTCGGTGTCCAGATGGGGCTGGAATCTCTCCAGAGAAGGAGACTCCACACCCCCTGGGCAGCCTGTCCCAGGGCTCCCTCACCCTCACTGGGGACAATCAGCACTGCCATGTCTTTGTAGACTGGGCAAAAGAGTTTGGCCTGGGGGCTGCAGTTTGGGGGGTCACCACAATTTGAGCCTCCTTCTCACCAGGTATGGAAAATGCCACTGGAAAAAGGATGCTCTCAGCTTTTTTTTCCCCTCCCCTCTTTTGCTGCCCTGGCCTAGAAAGATGGTGTTCACCTTGACACTGGAGGGAGAGCAGCCAAAACACCAGGACCACCAGTTCAGCCAACTGTTCTCTGCACATGAGCCACTCTTATAGCTTGAACAATTCTTAATACACAGTTAGGGAGCAGCCTGCTCTCAGGGGAAGAGGTTTCCTGGTTTCTGGGAGGCAGCTGAGACATTGGATTTGCCTCATCATACATATCACCCTCCCACAAACACCCCTTTGAATCCTCACAACCCCACCAGCCCTGGCTTCTTTGCCATATCCCTTCCACCCCACCCTGGTGTAAGGCTCTTGCAAAAGGTCCCAACCATCTGACTCTTTCCCCAGGCAGGATTTGGGCACTTTATTCCCCCCCCTCAACAGCCTCACTACAGGCTGTGGATCTCCTGGCATGCACAGGATGGGCCAGGCTGGCTGAGGGTGAGCAGGTGGCTCTGTGTTTCTCACCCCTTTCCCCTCTTTTCTCTGTGTCCTAGATCAGCCTGTGATTAAATGGAGCCTGTTTAACTGCCACAGCCAGATGTGGGGACCCCCTTCACTTGGTAGAGAAGAAGAAGAAAAAAGGAGAGACAGAATGACATGTGGTGACAGTTGTCTGCACGTGAGATGTGGTCTGGTGCCTTCTGTGTACCCTGAAGCCACAGGAGCTTTGCTTGGGCCGTGGGAACCCACTTTATCAGACCCTCAGAGACCCAGTCTTAACTATTCACCCAAAAATAGACCCTGCTGTCAGCAAGGCTGAGGAAATGCATGCTCTACCAGACTCCACACGCCCTCCTATACACTCTTCTGAAGCCACTGCAGATCACAATCCTCCTGGCCTGAGGAGCCTTCTCCAGCACAGACCCACACTCCTGCATCTCCACAGGCCAAGTCTTGCTGTCCCCAGTCTCAGAGATCCCCTTCCCTTCATAGAGTCATAGGGGTTGGAAGGGACCCCCAGAGCTCCTGGGGTCCAACCCCCTGCCAAAGCAGCTCCCCAGCTCATACTGCACAGGTCGGTGTCCAGATGGGGCTGGAATCTCTCCAGAGAAGGAGACTCCACACCCCCTGGGCAGCCTGTCCCAGGGCTCCCTCACCCTCACTGGGGAAAAGTTCCTCCCCAGGTTGCTGTGGAACTTCCTGTGCTCCAACTTGCAGCCATTGCCCCTTGTCCTGTCCCCACAGACACTGAAAAGGGGCTGGCCAATTCCCCCTGCACCCCATCCTTCAGATATTGATAAACATTGATTAGGTCCCCCCTCAGTCTTCTTCTCTCCAGGCTGAACAGCCCCAGCTCTCTCAGCCTTTCCTCACAGGGGAGATGCTCCAGGCCCCTAATCATCTTCATAGCCCTTCTCTGGACTCTCTCCAGGAGATCCCTGGCTGTTTGATCCCAGGGAGCCCAGCACTGGACACAACACTCCAGGTGGGGCCTGAGCAGGGCAGAGCAGAGGGGGAGGATCCCCTCCTGTGACCTGCTGCCCACACTCCTCCTGATGCCCCCAGGATCCCATTGTCTCTCTCAGCCCCAGGGCACACTGCTGGCTCATGGCCACCCTGTCACCCACCAGCACCCCCAGGTCCTTCTCCACAGAGCTCCTCTCCAGCAGGTCACCCCCAGCCTGTCCTGATCCATGTGGTTGTTCCTCCCCAGGTGCCAGACTCTCCACTTGCTGTTGTTGAATCTCATCTGGTCTCTCCCTGCCCAGCTCTCCAGCCTGGCCAGGGCTCTGGATGGCAGCACAGAGTCCTGCCTGTCAGCCACCCCTCCCAGCTCTGGATCATCCTTCAGCCAAAGGAGATCATTTCACAGCCACCAAAAACTTCCACACCTTCCCCTGGAGCAGCCTCCCATGCTCCCAGTGACTTCTGTGCCATACCCTGAGCTCCAGAAAATACCCTCTCCATGACACTTCAGTGGGTGCCCCATTGCCACCATCCCTAGGAAGACCAGTTCTTGGGGTGACACCAGCATCCTCTTGGCTTGATGGAGGTCCTCACAGTCAAACCCAAGCAACAGTCATGCTCTGGGGAAAACTCTGTCCAGGGAACATGGTTGAGGGTCAACAATTCCTAGCCATAAATAACTTTCTTTACCATTTTAACCTCTTCAAAATAGGACAGATTTCCATGGACAGGTGGGATTTCCCAGTCCACCATCATTGAGTGGGACCAACCAAGGGATGAAGGCTACAAGGGAGCTGCACAACAGAGGCTCAGTGAGCAGAGACAAGCCAGGAACTCTGTCAGGGCAAGTTAAACAGGGGTAATGGAGTGAGCTGCAGGCTTAAAGAGGAAGAGATGAAGACATGAGGGAGGAAGGAAGAGAGATGATAGCCATCCCCATGCCCAGAGCAGGGAGGTGAACAGCCAGAATAAGCAGTGAAGCCTATCATCACCTCCCAGCTGGAGGGGACCCCCAGAGACAGGCAGTGGGTCACAGCCTGTTGAGGATAGGGCTGTCATCTGTGTGAAGCTTTATCAGCAGCTGTTTCTTCTTTCTGCCTTGCTCCAAACTCTTGATTTCTAAAAAAGGGTGGGAGATGCCACCGAATCAGCACCATATCCTGAACAGCTGCCACCACCTTCTATCTGTGCCTCACCCCTTGTGTCTCTCACTGCTGCTTCTGAAGCCCCCAGAGAAACCAAACTGCTCTGCCAGGCTACCACAAAGGGCCTGAGGATGCCATGACTCTGAAGGACTGCAGGTGTCTGGTGGGATCCAGTTTTGGGTTCCCATTAGAATCATAGAATGGCATGGGTTGGAAGGGATCCCAAGGATCACAGAGCTCCAACCCCCTGCCACAGGCAGGGACACCAACCTCAGGCCTGGAGCTACACAAGGTTGCCCAGGTCCCCATCCAACCTGGCCCCTTTAAGATAGAGGGAAAAACCAAGCACAGAAAGGGAAGAGTCTTGCAATATACCCCAACCAACAGCAGAGCCAGAACCAGGCCCTTTAAACCTGATGTTTTACTCACTGCATCATGTCACCCATCACTCTGGGAAGCAGCTCCAAAAGCTGGTAAAACCCCTCAGTCCAGCCTGGGAGGATTTTAGCAAGTTATGTCCATGCATAGAGCCAGCTGAGGCACATGGACTCTTCAGAATCCATCCCAACAGCTCCCCTGTCCTTTGGAAATAGGAAAAGCTTGAAAAGAAAGGACTGTAAGCCCAGCTGGGATAGGCAACATCATACAACCACAGCCCAGAAGTATTTTCCAAACTTTTGTGTTGTTCCTCTCTGAAGCAGAGCCAGGTCAGCCCACTCACAGCATGGGCAATGATGTGCTGTAGGAATTACTCATTGCTGGCCCTGGATGCTCCCTGCCAGGAGTAATTTGGGCAGCTTCACCCTGCTTTGATAGAGGAACTACCCACAGCCCATCCTGGAGAGCAGAGGTATGCCACTGTGGTGTCCAGCAGAGAGCAACACACAGTTTGAGATGAATTTTAGGTGAAGCCATGAAGCCAGGAAGCCATTTATAGGGTAAAATCACCCAGATTCTAGACCCTTCTTACTGCAAATGTGGCCCGCTAACAAGTGCTAATTGGTTACACACACTGTTCACACCATATTGATTGGTTAGTGATTATAACGAGCTCTGATAAACCTATCTTATAGCTAAGCATCCTTAGTTTACCTTTAATGCCTAAAAGCATCCCCACACCTGCTGTTCTGACCCTCTTGTTATGGCTGGTTCCTAACATGTTCCCTTACTCCCAAATCCCTTCCCATAGCTGCTTCTTGGCTTAGGGCAGCCTGTACCCCTGTCAACAAGGCTGCTGTGTTTGGAGAAGGGGATTATTAGGATCCTCTCAGCATGAGGAACGTTTCCTGTCTCATGGGAACAGGAGAATATTGTCAGGGCCTATGTCTTGGGTGCAGAGAGCTAGGCCGCTCGCAGGCCTGCTGCCTTCCCTGACATCCCACCACCCCATCCCTGAGCCTGTGCATGGAGGAACAGGATTCCTTCCCCCACCCCACACTGAGAAGACAACACCCACCCTGTGGTTTCCTGAAATGACAGCAATATTTGTCAGAGAGCAGCAAGAAACCCCAGTGTGGTAGAGTGGCCTCTTCCCAGCTGAGAGCTGCCAGCGCTCGCGCTCCGGCGTAAGGCTGTCACCCTGTGGGGCCAGCAGCAACACCTCCCTCTCTGCAAAGTATCAAAGGCACATGCAATGCAGCTCTGGCTCAGAGCAGAGATGGCTTCATCTGGCAAGTTGCTAGCCACAGAGGGAAGCTTGCAAAAAAGCCACCCATGCAGGAGAGGTATTGTCCTGGCTGAGCTTTAATGCTGACGTCTGCTTGACAAGAGAGACAGTGCCCACCTCGCTGTGCACTACTTCCTCTGACAGTCTGAAGGGCTGAGCCTCTGAAGATGACATTTAAAAGTCAGGCAGACACTTCAATGGGCTGATGGCCAAAGGGAAAATACACCAACTGCAAACAGAGCAGCCAAACTGGGAGAATTCTGGTTTCGCTGCAGTTACACGTTGCATTGCTGCTTTCTGGGCAAGGATGAGCAAGAAGGAGGATGAAAGATTTGATGCTTGGGGTCAGACATATGGCTCTGATCAATCCATGGCCAGGCAGAAGCAATGTATCTCCTCCCAGAGTCTCTCTAGCTTGTTTTAAGGAACCCCAGCAGCCAGATCATCATCATCTGACAGGGCAAGAGAGCGACTAGGCCAGACCAGCACTGGCTCTCTGTTGAGCTGCTCTCCCTGATGCTGCTGGGGATGTTTTGATTTACAGCATCCCTGATACCAAGGGACTGCATCAGTGGCTGTTACATCCAGCATCTGGCATTACTGAAGCCACTGCAAACAGGCTGCCAAAGCAGGGATGGGAAATCAGCATGACAACTAGAAGACTGGGTAGAGAACTGGTTATCCTCTGCAGTGCAGGATGGAAAGTGAGGACTGTCTGCATCATCTGTAGGAATCTGCACTGGAAAGCATCCCCTAAACCTAGCAGTGTTCTCCCAAACTCTATTTTCTGAGGAACAACAGATGTTAAAGTCCATATCTCACTGGTTGCACAAAAGCAGACTTAACCCATCACTTCTGGGCCCTAAAGCAAACAGAACAGAATGGAAAAGAACATCCACTGAGTCACTGATGAGGCAGGACAAGCTGAGCAGGGATCTGCACTAGTTCTCAGCAGCAGAGACTCTAGACAGCCTGGAGGTGTGGGTTTACATGCTTGGTGGATTAGACATGGCACTGACTCAGAGACATAGCTGTGAGCTGTGGAATGGGAAGGAACAGTTTTCACATCAGCTGAATAGTGTTGAAACAAAACAATCCAGCAAATATCAATCACCCCAGACTTGCTTGAAGCAGTAAGGATGGTCCAATATTCCAGCTTGGCTAGAACTCCTGGGTCCCTCCCTGATGGTTCATCCTTAAGGAGCAAAGCTTGCAACAGGAGACCTGGGGTGGGGGAGCCAACCTGAGTGACAGGAGGGGAGCCAGGGACTCTTTGGGCTCTAATGCCAGCACAGACACTGCCAGATCACCTATCCTCTGCAGGGTACTAGCTCTGACTGCCTGCTTGGGAGCTGGCTATGCACCCCTCATTTCCCTGTGTGGCTCAGCAGCCTGCAGAGGGGCTGCAGCATTATCTGCTAGGAAGACAGTCGGTCTCAAAATGCTTGGGAGCATGCTGCACCCTTGAGGAGCCCAACTACATTCCCCTGTGAAGAGATGCCTCTGCCTTCCTCTTTCAGCTGTGCTGACCTGCACTTCCAGCACCTGGATTTTGTTATGACTGTCAGATCAAAGAGTCCTCTACCACCAGACATCTTCTCCCTTTGTGGTTCTTCAGAGGTTTGTCTAAAGAGATTCAAGCTCTACCCTGAGAAAGTCTGTGGCCAGAACACCCAGCTCACACACTGATATGTACTTGGCATTCTGGCAACTCTTGTCCACCCTCTGAGCTTGTTAGATCTTCTTGAAAGGGGAATATAAATTCCAGATGTGAAACCTCAGCACCATCCAGACAGCTCATGTGCATCCAGATGCATTGTGGATGGCACCAAGCTGGGTGGTGTGGGTGACACCCTGGAAGGAAAGGAGCTATCCAGAGGGATCCTGACAGGCTGGAAAGATGGGCCTGGGGGAACCTAATGAGGCTCAGCACTGCCAAGGGTCAGGGGTGGCACTGGGGCTGGAGGAATCCCAGACACAGATCCAGCCTGGGAGAAGAGCTCCTGGGGAGCAGCCCTGTGAGAAGGACCTGGGGATTCTGGTGGGGGAGACACTGAACATGAGCAGCAGCTGGGAAGGGAGATGGGATCCTGGGCTCCATCAGCAGAGGGGTGACAGCAGGGACAGGGAGGGGATTGTCCCTCTCTGCTCTGCCCTGTGAGGCCCCAGCTGGATCCTGTGTCCAGAGCTGGGGCCCAACACAAGGAAGATGTGGGGCTGTTGGAGAGGGGTCAGAGGAGCCACGGAGATGCTCAGAGGGCTGGAGCAGCTCCCCTCTGGAGAGAGGCTGAGGGAGCTGGGCTGGGTCAGCCTGGAGAAGAGAAGGCTGTGGGGGGACCTCACTGCAGCCTGCCAGTCCCTGAAGGGAGCAGAGGAACAGGAGGGGAATCAGCTTGTTCAAGGGCAGAGACTGGCAGGACAAGGGGGATGGAGTGAAGCTGGAGGAGGGAAGGGTTAGAGGAGAGATTAGGGGGAAGTTCTTTGCAGAGAGAGTGGTGAGGGGCTGGAACAGGCTGCCCAGAGAGGGGGTGGGTGCCCCGTGTCTGGGGGTGTTCAAGGCCAGGTTGGATGGGGCCCTGGGCAACCTTGTGTAGCTCCAGGCCTGAGGTTGGTGTCCCTGCCTGTGGCAGGGGGTTGGAGCTCTGTGATCCTTGGGGTCCCTTCCAACCCAGGCCATCCTATGATTCTATCCCCACACCTCACTGTGAGCCCAGGCAGGGCAGATCCTTCTGCCAGGGATCAGCCTCCTCTACCAAGAAACAAAACCAGCAAGAAACCTGCAAGGGTTTTACTTCAGGAGGCTTCAAACACACAACAGTTATTGCCAACAGTAGCACCACTCCTGGTGTAGAGAGCAGGATAAGACTAACAAATAATAGTGCTCAAAAGAGTAAATCATTGAATCACAGGAGGGTTTGGGTTGGAAGGGACCTTAAAGATCGTCCAGTCCCACCCCCCTGCTATGGGCACCTCTCACCAGCCGAGGCTGCTCAAGGCCCATCCCAGCCAGCCTTGAACACCTCCAGGGATGGGGCAGCCACCACCTCCCTGGGCAGCCTGTGCCAGGGCCTCCCCACCTTCAGAGTGAGCTGCATGACAAGCCCCCTCTAAGCCAGTCACTCAGGAAATGGGGGGCTCACAGGAGCTTCTCAGCAATAAATGGGTGCAGGGAGGATTTTGATGGCATCCTCACAGCCAAAGGGTAAATTGGCAATTTTGGTTTCTGAATTCATTTCCTCAGAACTAAGTGCATCTTGATCACACCATGCCCTCTGCTGGCAATGCGCAGGGGTGGCTTGGGGCAGCCCCAGGGGACAGCACCATCCACCTGCAGCAGCTCCATCCTTTGCTCTGGGCAGGTCTCTGGCAAGAGAGATGGGCCTGGGGGAACCTGATGAGGTTCAGCACTGCCAAGGGTTAGGGGTGGCACTGGGGCTGGAGGAATCCCAGACACAGATCCAGCCTGGGAGAAGAGCTCCTGGGGAGCAGCCCTGTGAGAAGGACCTGGGGATTCTGGTGGGGGAGACACTGAACATGAGCAGCAGTGGCTCTGGCAGCTGGGAAGGGAGATGGGATCCTGGGCTCCATCAGCAGAGGGGTGGCAGCAGGGACAGGGAGGGGATTGTCCCTCTCTGCTCTGCCCTCCTGAGGCCCCAGCTGGATCCAGAGCTGGGGCCCAACCTCATGCCTGGAGCTACACAAGGTTGCCCAGGGCCCCATCCAACCTGGCCCTGAACACCCCCAGGGACGGGGCACCCACCCCCTCTCTGGGCAGCCTGTTCCAGCCCCTCACCACTCTCTCTGCAAAGAACTTCCCCCCAATCTCTCCTCTCACCCTTCCCTCCTCCAGCTTCACTCCATCCCCCTTGTCCTGCCAGTCTCTGCCCTTGAACAAGCTGATTCCCCTCCTGTTCCTCTGCTCCCTTCAGGCACTGGCAGGCTGCAATGAGGTCCCCCCACAGCCTTCTCTTCTCCAGGCTGACCCAGCCCAGCTCCCTCAGCCTCTCTCCAGAGGGGAGCTGCTCCAGCCCTCTGAGCATCTCCGTGGCTCCTCTGACCCCTCTCCAACAGCCCCACATCTTTCTTGTGTTGGGCCCCAGCTCTGGACACAGGATCCAGCTGGGGCCTCACAGGGCAGAGCAGAGAGGGACAATCCCCTCCCTGTCCCTGCTGCCACCCCTCTGCTGATGGAGCCCAGGATCCCATCTCCCTTCCCAGCTGCCAGAGCCACTGCTGCTCATGTTCAGTGTCTCCCCCACCAGAATCCCCAGGTCCTTCTTACAGGGCTGAGGAGCTACTTCAGAGCAGCTGGTACTCTGACAGGCAAGTCTTAAAGCCCTGAGTAACTACAGCTTTGTGGGAGACTTTTACTCCCAGCCCAGCAGCCAGAGGGGGGAGCTGTGAGTGACATACCCACACCAGAGGGAGGGATGCTGTATTCCAAATTTAAGGACTATGTCAGTGTGGGGACTGGGCTCTGGATTGTCTACTGGTGATGAGTCCAACATGAACCTCTCTGCTCTGGGAAGAGTTTTCCAAGGGTGCTGCACTACCAAGAATATCTTAATGTTAACTGGTGGGTTTGATCAGCTCTGAAAGCATCTCCCAAGGAATCCCAGTACTTACAGATGGGAATGTGAAGCAGAGATTTGCCCTGTGTGACTCAGCAGGCTGGCTGCAGAGCCAGGAGTAGAGCCCAGAAGAACACAGTGCATTCCCCCTCTAACCACAGCACCCAGCCTCCAGCAGCATCCCTCACTGCAGGACATCCCTCCCTTCCCTTCCCAAACCAAAACCCCTGGGAATGGTGGGAGCCAGAAACTTCAACAGTTTTATTTTCTGAAACTTGGTTATGAAGTTCTGGGAAGGAAGAAAAAAAAACCCCCAACCAAACCCCAACACTGCTCCCAAGAGTAAAACAGCCAAACAGGCTGTGAGCTCCTCACACAGTAACTCCCAAACTTCAATCAGTCACCCAGACTGGTCTGGGTTGGGAGGGACCCCAAGGGTCACAGAGCTCCAACCCCCTGCCACAGGCAGGGACACCAACCTCAGGCCTGGAGCTACACAAGGTTGCCCAGGGCCCCATCCAACCTGGCCTTGAACACCCCCAGACACAGGGCACCCCTGCAGTATGTACAAGGAAAGAACCAGCAAGAGGTTGGGGTTGTTAAACCTGGAGAGGAGGAGGCTGAGAGGAGACCTTCTTGCTGCCTACAGTTACCTGACAGGAGGGTGCAGAGAGGTGGGGGCTGGTCTCTGCACCCAACTGACAGGTGGTGGGATGAGGGGAACAGGCTCAAGCTGCCCCAGGGCAGGGTCAGAGCAGACATCAGGAGGAAGTTCTTCACCTAAAGGGTCACCAGGCACTGGCACAGGCTGCCCAGGGAGGGGGTTGAGCCACTGCCCCTGGCTGTGTTTAACAGATGAGGTGCTCAGGGATCTGGTTAGTAGAGGATGGGGATGGTTGGACTCCATCTCAAAGGTCTTCCCCAACCCAGTAATTCTGTGAAAAGGCACCAAATGCTGAGGAGCACCCACCAGCCAGGCCAAACAGCTCAGCCAGAGCAGGATAGAAATGCTTCTGCTGAAATATTTGCAGCAAGCCCTCTCCTCTGCCAGGGCAGCTCACAGCAGGAGACCCTGGGTGCCAGGGGAGCACTGAAGAGCTGTGGCTGCTTGTCTGGAGGAGCATCCAGAGCACACACCCTTGAGCAGCAGAGCTGCCTGGGTGACACTGACACAGAAGGCACTGCACTGGCTTTGCCTCTGCCCTGGCAGGTGGATTCTTCAGCTCCAGAAGGAGCTTCTGTCTGGGGGAAACTCCTTGAAGCCTGGCTGAGCTGGGAGAGCTGGTGCACAGCCCAGCTAGCTGTGTCCCTTTGCTCTTGGCCACCTTGGGGACATGTGACAAGTGGGCATGGGAAGGTTTACATTTGGTAGCCTCATCTGACATCATGGCTGAGCAGGAGATGGGACTAGAGACCTCCTGGGGGGGTCTCTTCCAGCCCAAACTGTCCTGTGGGGCACCTGGTCCCTGCTGGGAATACAAGCTCATTGAGGCAAAGCTCAGCAACACTGGGGCAGGAGGGGGAGATTTCACAGAGCCTGAAATCCCATCTGTGCTGGGCTCCTGCTTTCCTGCAGCAGCTGAAGGCAGACAGGCTCTGGCCACATTCCCATTAACTGATCAGCCTCTCCAACTCCCAGGGAGATGCTCCAGGCCTGAGGTTGGTGTCCCTGCCTGTGGCAGGGGGTTGGAGCTCTGTGATCCTTGGGGTCCCTTCCAACCCAGCCCAGGCTGGGATTCTATCCTTCCCTGTTCACTCATTCCCCAGGTTTGCTCCAAGAGCAATTCACAAATTGGCTGAATTAGCTTGATGTCAAGCTGAGCCCAAGGGGCACAATGCTTCCCCTGGCACTATGTAGTACCAACCAGCCTCCAACTCCCCCCAGCCCTCCTACAGAGATTCCTGGCTCATCTCAAGCCTTCTTTCACAGCACCAACACCACACCAGTGTTTTTAACCCAGACCTGCCAGCATTCCCTCCCTCTCCCATCCACATGATTGGGTTCTGACCCTTCAAGACTTACCCAGCAAGTTACAACCTACCAAGACCAAGTTCTCCCATTCCCTCTCTTGCCCTCACCCACTCTGTCAGCTTACTCACTCCCTGGAAGCTGCAAGGCTTCAGCATCTCTCTCTTCTCAGCTTGCTTAGGGGGCTGAGAGCCTGCCCCACATCCCCTACAAAGCCCTGAGCATCCTTAGGGGGCTGAGAGCCTGCCCCACATCCACTACAAAGCCCTGAGAATGCTTAGGGGGCTGAGAACCTGCCCCACATCCACTACAAAGCCCTGAGAATGCTTAGGGGGCTGAGAACCTGCCCCACACATCCACTACAAAGCCCACAGCAGCCTTAGGGGGCTGAGAACCTGCCCCACACATCCACTACAAAGCCCTCAGCATGCTTATGGGGCTGAGAGCCTGCCCCACACATCCCCTACAAAGCCCTGGCAGGCATCCCCACTGAGGGATGGTGAAGCAGTTACACCCCAGTTTGGCAGAACACCCCACACCCTGGGGATTCACATGGCCAAAGTGCAGCAAGCTCCCTGCTCAGCACCAACCCCTCACACAGAACCATTCCAAATCCTTTAATACCTTCCCACAGCCACCCCAGGAGCCCTGTGCCAGCAGCCCTGCTCCCCCCAGCACACACAGTGTCCACACTGACCCTCTAGGATGCATTTCCAGTCTCTGAAGCAAAGGTGCCTCCTACCTTTGATGCTCAAGCAGCTTGCTTCTGCGGGCGTGTTTGCTTTGAACCATCCAGCCTCCACCTTCCTCTGCCTCCTCTCTTCCCCTCTGCCACAGGATTTGGCCCCTCTTGATACTGCAAAGCCAGCAGCATGTGGAAGTTGTGTCACCATCCACCCCAGAAGCCCTCAGGACCTTTAATCGCCAGGGTGGCAGCTGTTGTTTACATCACTTTCCCCCCCCCTCCCAACACCTTCTCACAGGCTGTAATTGGTTCTTACAATGTTCTTGCTCTCCCACGCATGGGCTTAAACAGGAAACAAGGGGTGGGAGCTGTAGTTGAGGAGGGGGGAGGTTTCCTGTTCTGCCTTTCTGAGACACTTCACTGAGAGCAGAGAGCTTTGATCGAGAGCTGGGTACACAGCCGGGACACCGAGGTGCAGAGAAGAGTACATCTTGTTTACAACAGGAAAACCCTCAGTGCTCCCGTGGTTACCGGGTGCCCGGCACACCGCTGGGACCTCCCACCGGGCTATGGGAGGGGGTTAAGTGCCTCATTTCCTAGTGGGGACACGGGTTAGTGTAAAGCAAGCGCGGTGCCCTGATACGGGGCTCTGCTTTCCCGGTTCCACTGCAGAAGGGGGGGTGAGGGGTGTCCCTCTCCTCCTCCTCCCACCCCCCAAAGCACAGGCTCCAGCAGATCACAGAATCACAGGGGTGGGAAGGGACCTCCAGAGTCCAACCCCCTGCCAAAGCGTCCAGAGCCCGCCCATGATCCAGAGCTGGGAGGGGTGGCTGCCAGGCAGGACACTGCGCTGCCATCCAGAGAACTGGCCAGGCTGGAGAGCTGGGCAGGGAGAGACCAGATGGGGTTCAACAACAGCAAGTGGAGAGTCTGGCACCTGGGGAGGAACAACCACATGGATCAGGACAGGCTGGGGTGACCTGCTGGAGAGGAGCTCTGTGGAGAAGGACCTGGGGGTGCTGGTGGGTGACAGGGTGGCCATGAGCCAGCAGTGTGCCCTGGGGCTGAGAGAGACAATGGGATCCTGGGGGCATCAGGAGGAGTGTGGGCAGCAGGTCACAGGAGGGGATCCTCCCCCTCTGCTCTGCCCTGCTCAGGCCCCACCTGGAGTGTTGTGTCCAGTGCTGGGCTCCCTGGGATTAAAAAGGACAGGGATCTCCTGGAGAGAGTCCAGAGAAGGGCTACGAAGATGCTGAAGGGCCTGGAGCATCTCCCCTGTGAGGAAAGGCTGAGAGAGCTGGGGCTGTTCAGCCTGGAGAGAAGAAGACTGAGGGGGGACCTAATCAATGTCTATCAATATCTGAAGGATGGGGTGCAGGGGGAATGGCCAGCCCCTTTTCAGTGTCTGTGGGGACAGGACAAGGGGCAATGGCTGCAAATTGGAGCACAGGAAGTTCCACAGCAACCTGGGGAGGAACTTTTCCCCAGTGAGGGTGAGGGAGCCCTGGGACAGACTGCCCAGGGGGTGTGGAGTCTCCTTCTCTGGAGAGATTCCAGCCCCATCTGGACACCGCCCTGTGCAGTATGAGCTGGGGAGCTGCTTTGGCAGGGGGTTGGACCCCAGGAGCTCTGGGGGTCCCTTCCAACCCCTACAACTCTGTGATTAATCCGAAGCAGGACAAGTGATGGATATGTACAAGAACATGGTATCAAGAGGCTGCAGGCTCTCACCAAAGGTGTGCCAACTTTTTGGGTCACCTGCTCTTGCAAGAACATATATTAGATCACTGCTTCACTACCGTATCCTCCCTGAGGCCTCTCCTCAGGACCTTTTGTCCTTTCTAACAGTGTGGAACTTCCTGTGCTCCAATTTGCAGCCATTGCCCCTTGTCCTGTCCCCACAGACACTGAGAAGGGGCTGGCCATTCCCCCTGCACCCCATGAGGGGCGCTCCCCCGCACCAGGGAACCAGGCGAGATGAACATCAAGCCCTCCGCCCGCTGCCCCAGGACACCCCGCGGGGCCCCGCCTGGAGGCGCTGGAGGCAGGAGGGACACAGACACACACAGGGACCCGCCAAGACCACAACCCCCACAATGCCCCGCGCGGGCGCCCCCCGCCTCCACCGCACCTGGCGCATGCGCACAGCTCCGCATGGCTCCAAGATGGCCGACACAGCGGCCGGTAGCTCCAGCACGGTAACGGCGGCTCCTCGCCGGGACGGGGGGGGGGTTGCCGGAGCGGGTGTTTCCCGCTGGGGGCTGAGCGCAGCGGTAACATCGCGCTTCCCCCCACGGTGCTCAGGCCCCTGCGGCCTACCCGTGGGGCTTTGAGAAGGCGGCTGGAGGGAGGGAGGCGCGGATTGGCTGAATGGTCGGAGGGAGGCGGGGCTGTGCAGCGGAGCTCGATTGGCTGAAGTTGCTCCGCTCGGATTGGCCGGCGGAGGGGACGGCGGGGCGGGGCTTCCCCTGGGGCGGGATTTTTAAAGGGGCCGCGCCCCAAAGGGCTGTCTAGGTTGGGAGGCGCCCCTGTGTGTGGACACATGTAGGGGTCTGTCTGTCTGGCCTGCCCGTCCTGTCTGTCTTGCCCATCTACCCGCCTGTCCGTCCATCCTGTCTGTCTTGCCTGCCTGCCTGCCCATCTGCCTGTCTGTCCGTCCTGTCTGTCTGCCTGTCTTGCCCGTCTGTCCTGCCCATCTGCCTACACGTCTGCCCGCCTGTTCATCCATCCTGTCTGTCTGTCTGCCTGCCCATCCATCCTGTCTGTCTGCCTGCCTGCCCATCCATCCTGTCTGTCTGTCTGCCTGCCCATCTGTCCTTATTTCCTGTCTGTCCATCCTGTCTATCTGTCTGTCCATCTGTCTGTCCTGTCTGTCCGTCCGGTCTGGTGCGAGACAGGTGGGGCCAGCCCTGCCTGCATCCCTGCGCTGTGCCCCAGAGCAGCACCCTGCATCCCTGCGCTGTGCCCCAGGGCAGCACCCCGCATCCCTGGGGCAGCACCTCACATCCACCTTGCATCCCTGTGCTGTGCCCCAGGGCAGCACCCTGCATCCCTGTGCTGTGCCCCAGGGCAGCACCCTGCATCCCTGCGCTGTGCCCCAGGGCAGCACCCCGCATCCCTGGGGCAGCACCTCACATCCACCTTGCATCCCTGTGCTGTGCCCCAGGGCAGCACCCTGCATCCCTGTGCTGTGCCCCAGGGCAGCACCCTGCATCCCTGCGCTGTGCCCCAGGGCAGCACCCTGCATCCCTGCGCTGTGCCCCAGGGCAGCACCCTGCATCCCTGCGCTGTGCCCCAGGGCAGCACCCTGCATCCCTGTGCTGTGCCCCAGGGCAGCACCCTGCATCCCTGGGGCAGCACCCTGCATCCCTGCGCTGTGTCCCAGGGCAGCGCCCCACATCCCTGGGGCAGTGCCCCGCATCCCTGCGCTGTGCCCCGGGGCAGCACCCTGCAGCCCAGTGGGTGCCCAGGACAGGCTCCCATTCCTGGGCAAGGAGGGCTCAGGCTGTGCTGCTCCCCCCGGGCTCTGGAGGCGGCTCCACTCCTCTGAGCTAGGGCTGTGTCCCCGCAGAGGTCGGGCAGCAAGCATGCAACCACGCCGGCTGATAACTACTACCTGGCTCGGCGCAGGACTCTGCAGGTGGTGGTCAGCTCCCTGCTCACGGAAGCCGGCTTCGAGAGCGCCGAGAAGGCCGCGGTGGAGACGCTGACCGAGATGTTACAAAGCTGTGAGTGCCACCACAGCCTCACCATCCCATCAACCATAGCATGGCATGGGTGGGAAGGGACCCCAAGGGTCACAAAGCTCCAACCCCCTGCCACAGGCAGGGACACCAACCTCAGGCCTGGAGCTACACAAGGTTGCCCAGGGCCCCATCCAACCTGGCCTTGAACACCCCCAGGGACGGGGCACCCACCCCCTCTCTGGGCAGCCTGTTCCAGCCCCTCACCACTCTCTCTGTAAAGAGCTTCCCCCTAAAAGGTACTGGGTTCCCAGTATTCCAATTGGCTTGTCCCTTCCCCTTGAGGAGAGGGTCAGGAGCACAGAGCCAGGCTCTCCTCAGTGATGTCCAGCAGTAGGACAAGGGGCAGCGGGTGCAACTGGAGCAGAGGAAGCTCCATGTGAACACTCCTTTTTCACTGGGAGGGTGCCAGAGCCCTGGGACAGGCTGCCCAGAGAGCCTGGGGAGTCTCCTTCTCTGGAGACTCCTTAAAACCTGCCTGGATGTGTTCCTGTGTGACCTAATCTAGGTGATCCTGCCCTGGCAGGGGGTTGGACTAGATGATCTTTTGAGATCCCTTCCAACCCCCATCATTCTCTGATTCTGGGATCTTTTGAGATCCCTTCCTACCCCCATCACACTCTGATTCTGGGATCTTTTGAGATCCCTTCCAACTCCCATCACTCTCTGATTCTGGGATCTTTTGAGATCCTTTCCAGCCCACATCACTCTGATTCTGTGACCTTTAGTGTCTCCATACTTTGTACATCCTTCAATTTTAAACACACAGGCTGTAAGACACTGGATTCTGGGAGCTATTTCTCATTCCTTGCTAAAAATTCAAGCCTGTGAAGCTACAGTTGGGTTAGTGCACGTGTGTGGTCAGTGTCTGAATTGAACATGTGGTGCTGGGTTGTTTTTCCCCCTCCAGATATTTCTGAAATTGGAAGGAGTGCCAAATCCTACTGCGAGCACACAGCCAGGACACAGCCTACCCTCTCTGATATAGTGGTTACTCTTGTGGAAATGGGTGAGTAGTTGACCAGTCCCACTAATCCAGCCACCTGCCTGGCAGATTTTGGTGTGCTGCATTGGTAGGAAGGTCTGTCCCCTGCTATTTCTGGTGTTTGTGTGATGGAGCTTCATGATCTCACCACCAGCTGGGTGGATGGAGGGAGAGCAGTGGGTGTCATCTACCTTGACTGCAGCAAGGCTTTGATACTGTCTGCCATGACATCCTGATAGCAAAGCTGAGAGAGCATGGGATGGATGAGGGGACAGGGAGGTGGGTGAGAACTGGCTGTGGGACCGAGCTCAGAGGGTGTGATCAGTGGAGCAGAGTCAGACTGGAGCCTGTGACCAGCGGTGTCCCCAGGGCTGGGTGTTGGGTCCAGTCCTGTTCAATATCTTCATTGACACCTTGCTGAGGGAACAGCACCCACCCTCAGCAAGTGCTGATGATCCAGAGCTGGGAGGGGTGGCTGACAGGCAGGACACTGCGCTGCCATCCAGAGACCTGGCCAGGCTGGAGAGCTGGGCAGGGAGAGACCAGATGAGATTCAACAACAGCAAGTGGAGAGTCTGGCCCCTGGGGAGGAACAACCACATGGATCAGGACAGGCTGGGGGTGACCTGCTGGAGAAGAGCTCTGTGGAGAAGGACCTGGGGGTGCTGGTGGGTGACAGGGTGGCCATGAGCCAGCAGTGTGCCCTGGGGCTGAGAGAGACACTGGGATCCTGGGGGCATCAGGAGGAGTGTGGGCAGCAGGTCACAGGAGGGGATCCTCCCCCTCTGCTCTGCCCTGCTCAGGCCCCAGCTGGAGTGTTGTGTCCAGTGCTGGGCTCCCTGGGATCAAACAGCCAGGGATCTCCTGGAGAGAGTCCAGAGGAGGCTGAGGAGATGCTGAAGGGCCTGGAGCATCTCCCCTGTGAGGAAAGGCTGAGAGAGCTGGGGCTGTTCAGCCTGGAGAGAAGAAGACTGAGGGGGGACCTAATCAATGTTTATCAATATCTGAAGGATGGGATGCAGGGGGAATTGGCCAGCCCCTTTTCAGTGTCTGTGGGGACAGGACAAGGGGCAATGGCTGCAAATTGGAGCACAGGAAGTTCCACAGCAACCTGGGGAGGAACTTTTCCCAGTGAGGGTGAGGGAGCCCTGGGACAGGCTGCCCAGGGGGTGTGGAGTCTCCTTCTCTGGAGAGATTCCAACCCCATCTGGACACCGACCTGTGCAGTATGAGCTGGGGAGCTGCTTTGGCAGGGAGTTGGACCCCAGGAGCTCTGGGGGTCCCTTCCAAGCCCTACAACTCTGTGATAAGGCATTTGGTGTGTGCAGCATGTTGTTTTCTTTCTGGTGTAATTTGTAGGCCTTGGAAAAATCCTAGAGAAGTCTGAAGTGAAGGGACTGTTGTCAGGATGAACTTTTGGGGTGATTTCTGTTTCCTCTTTTGTATTTCAGGGTTCAATGTTGAAACACTTCCTGCTTATGCCAAGCGTTCCCAGAGGATGGTCATCACTGCCCGTGAGTGGGAAATCCTTCCTCTTCTGAGGCAGGACACTGGAAATAATTCAGCATTCATAGCTGCTGGCAGCCCAGGCTCCAGCTTTTCTCATGGTTATCCATGAGAAAAGCTGGAGCCTGGGCTGCCAGCAGATAGGAGCACAGTGCAGAGCTCCTGGAAGTGCAGTTTGTATTCAGGGTCCCTCTAATGGCTGATTGTGTAGTAATAAGTGAAGGAAGGTACCTTCTGCCTTTGTTTTGACATCCTTGAGGTGGTTCTGTTCTTGAAAGAGGGGTCAAGTAATCTTGTTTCCTTCTGGGATGCCAAAGCCAAGCTGAAATTACTGCTTGTGAGATGTGCTCTGTCCCTTTTATAGGACCTGGAGAGGTGGGTGACAGCTTGGGGTAAGCTAGTGCTTCAAGCCTGACTCCTGGCAGAATGAATCCAGCTCATTTGTCTGCATGCCTGTTTTCTAACTGCAGCTCCAGTGACAAACCAACCTGTGACTCCCAAAGCCCTGACAGCTGGACAGAACAAGCCTCATCCATCCCACATTCCTGGCCATTTCCCTGAGTTTCCAGATCCTCACACTTACATCAAGACACCAGTGAGTGAGATAAACCACTTCTGTGCCATTGAGGGTCTGCCTGAAGTCAGTGACACCAGGAGTGCTGTATTTTGCTTACAGTACTGGTACCATTTATCCCAGTCACTGCTTCTCCTGGGTTAACATACTGCTGCTGGCTTGTGCCTTGCCCTGGCTGTAGAATTCTACCTGACATCTGGAGTAGATGTCAATCTGCACGTTGCAGGTCAATGCTTGCCTGTAGCATCTACATCCTAGTGCTGTTGTGAACTTCAGTAGCCTTCATTGCATGTGCTAAGGGTGTTGGGGGGGGTTGTTTCCTGTGGCATCCAGCAGGGAGCAACACACATTTCAATATAAGAATTTTAGGTGAAGCCATGAAGCCAGGGAGCCAGCCTTTTTATTAGGTGAAATCCCCCAGATTCTAGACCTTTCTTACTGCAAACGTGGCAAGCTAAAAAACTGCTCATTGGTTACACACACTGTTCACACCATATTGATTGGTTAGTGATTATAATGAGTTCTGATAAACCTATCTTATAGCTAAACATCCTTAGTTTACCTTTAATACCTAAAAGCATCCCCACACCTGCTGTTCTGACCCTCTTGTTATGGCTGGTTCCTAACATGTTCCATTACTCCCAAACACCTTCCCACAGCTGCTTCTTGGCTTAGGGCAGCCTGTACCCCTGTCAACAAGGCTGCTGTGTTTGGAGAATGGGATTATTAGGATCCTCTCAGCATGAGGAACTTTTCCTGTCTCAAGGGAACAGGAAGATGTTGTCAGGGCCTCAATCTTGGGTGCAGAGAGCTAGGCTGCTCGCAGGCTGCTGCCTTCCCTGACAGTTCCCCCCTCCTTGCTCCCCAGACATACAGGGAGCCCGTGTCTGATTACCAAGTGCTGCGGGAGAAGGCGGCGTCACAGCGGCGGGACGTGGAACGGGCCCTCACACGCTTCATGGCCAAGACAGGGGAGACACAGAGTCTCTTCAAAGACGACGTCAGCACCTTCCCCTGTGAGTCACTTGGGACACTGTGCTGTCAGGGACACCTGTGGAACTGAGTGTGCTCTCTGGTTGAGTGCTGGCAGCTGCAGGAGGTGGGCGCTGATGGATCGCGCTGGGCTTGTCCTTCTGAGGCACTAGAAGGCTGGGAAATGAGGAGTTTGCTGTGGAAAATCAGAGAATCCCAGCCTGAGCTGGGTTGGGAGGGACCCCAAGGGTCACAGAGCTCCAACCCCCTGCCACAGGCAGGGACACCAACCTCAGGCCTGGAGCTACACAAGGTTGCCCAGGGCCCCATCCAACCTGGCCTTGAACACCCCCAGACATGGGGCACCCACCCCCTCTCTGGGCAGCCTGTTCCAGCCCCTCACCACTCTCTCTGCAAAGAACTTCCCCCCAATCTCTCCTCTCACCCTTCCCTCCTCCAGCTTCACTCCATCCCCCTTGTCCTGCCAGTCTCTGCCCTTGAACAAGCTGATTCCCCTCCTGTTCCTCTGCTCCCTTCAGGGACTGGCAGGCTGCAATGAGGTCCCCCCACAGCCTTCTCTTCTCCAGGCTGACCCAGCCCAGCTCCCTCAGCCTCTCTCCAGAGGGGAGCTGCTCCAGCCCTCTGAGCATCTCCGTGGCTCCTCTGACCCCTCTCCAACAGCCCCACATCTTCCTTGTGTTGGGCCCCAGCTCTGGACACAGGATCCAGCTGGGGCCTCACAGGGCAGAGCAGAGAGTGACAATCCCCTCCCTGTCCCTGCTGTCACCCCAAAATGGGGGTGAAAAACAGAATCAAAGCCAAATGGGTAGGCTTCCACCCTCACCAAAGCCTCACTTGCTCCTGCTGGTGGAGAAAGATTTGGCTGAGAGGTGCTAAATGCAAAGCTCATCCCAATTCTGTCTCTGACCCTCTGTAACTTTGAAAGGAGTAACTCTCTCTTACCTTTTGAGGCAGGCAGGGGATGTTTTCCTGTTCCTCTGTCTGCAAAGCAGTGATGAGAGTTGCCACCTTCACAGGGCTCACTGACAGCACAGATGTTGGTGTTATCTTAAGGGGGACTAAGTGATGTTTCAGTCTGTGAGATAATTGAACAGAGGGAGGTCAGGAAGGACTTTTTGTGTTAGCATAATGCTCTGGCCTTGGCTGGAGACATAACAGGGGCCTCTGAAAATAGGAAATTAGAGCCTACCATCTTTTCAGGACAGCACATTTCATTCCTGATCCCTAGGAGCAGCAGGAAAAGAGTGTGTGTGTATGTGTGTTTAAAACCAGAACCACTGGAAGTGTTATGTCTCCATGTAACTGGTTGTCTTTGTGTCTCATAATCTCTGTCTGGTGGAGTCTTCTCCCAGTTTGCTGACTGTCCCCTTTTCCCTACTGCCAGTGATTGCTGCCAGGCCTTTCACTGTACCCTACCTGACAGCTCTTCTCCCCTCTGAGCTGGAAATGCAGCAAATGGAAGAAACAGATTCATCTGAGCAAGATGACCAGCCAGACACTGAGAACCTCCCCCTGCACATGAGCACGGTACGCCCAGCCCCAGACATCAAGGTCTCTTGGGCATGGCTTTCTGAGACATATGAAACCTGGTTCTTTGCCTGTCTTCCTTGCAGCTGGGCAGAGTGGGTAGAAAATAGCAGAGGGGGTTGTGTTTTACCAGGTGGAAGTGACTAAACATTGTCATGGTTCTTTAACTTTCTGCAGGGTTCAGTGCAAAATGAGGTTGGATCATGAGCTTTCAGTACAACCTTAATTTCACTGGGGGATAAAGGGTTGTCCTAGGATCTCACACTGTTTCCAAAGGAGATCTTATGTTAGAAATCAGAAGTCCTCCCCTTTAATACAGCTCCTTGTCTGCTGCTGTTTATCTTGGCTGTTTATTATAAATCTCTTTAGCCTGTAGGTTATGTGGCCTTGTTTAGCCTAACTTCTGTTACTCATGCTTCTTTCTTTCTTTTATTAATATTGGCAGGATGATTCAGGACCTGAAAAGGAGAATGCTTCAGTGTTACAGCAGAACACCTCCTTGTCAGGCAGTCGAAATGGGGAGGAAAATCTGATAGACAATCCCTACCTCAGGCCAGTGAAGAAGCCCAAGATCCGCAGGAAGAAGTGAGGTGTAGCCAGAGGAAGAGGAACCTGGGGGGGTTCACCTCCATTTCTTTGGCTCAGAGGCATGGAGGAAGACAGGGGTTGAGTGGCAGAAGCAGAAGAATGCTCTCTCTCTACCTAGGGAACTACTCTCCCATCCTGGTTTGCAGTGCTCCCTTTCATCCCCTCTGTTCTCCTGCTGACTTGGAACAGTCTAATGGTCAATTGCCTTAAAAACACTGGGTTACAGATGGGAATTGTCTCATTGAAGTTGGTTTGTTCTCACTGTCAGGATTTACACTCTGAAAAGATGGGTGACACAAAGGTTCTTGCTGCTCAGTGCTTCCCAGCAGGCTCTCTAGAATACAAAGGTTTGTGGCTGGCTGGCAGACTAGAAAAGAAACTTCTACAAATCAACCTTGCCTGGCTTTATTATCTAAGGAACATGTATTAAGAGAGAGAGAAGAAAAATCCAGAGAGATTTCTTTCTTTGGATTCTTGGCAGGTGAAAGCAAACAGATTTTTCTTTTAGGAACTGGAAGCATTTGGCAGAGTGAAGTGTAAATAACAGAGCTAAGATGACATTTTATTCTCACTTTTTAGTGCAGCTGCACTTCTAACTTCAAAGCCTAAGTGTGGTGTTTACCTTGTTCTGCTTGGAGATCATTTTTTAGCTAGATGAATGGCAAGATTTAACAGCTCCTTCAGGCTGTTTTTCAGTTCTGTTGTTAGTTTCAGCACAGCACAACACCACTGAGAGGTTGAGGCTTCACCAGCTGTTTTGAAAGACTTCAGATATGGAATAAAGCTGTATTGATTGCAGTCTGCAAGGCTGTGCTATTGATCACACTGTTTTATTTTCTCCATTCTTAAAATATGGTCTTTTTATCAACAGAACTTGGTCTTTTTTTATATATATTTTTTTTTCCCCTTTATTTCCCTAGAGCAGAAGACTTCATTTCAGCAGTGCAAATGACTGGCGATGGGAACATTGTAATTGCTTTGCTTTAATTTTCATTCAGCCTTTATCCAGGCAAAATTTGAGTTCAATTTCTTTGACAGAAGATTCCTGTAGTTTGCTCCAGTCTCCCAAGTATCTGTTCCAAATGAAAATGTGATGCTGGGAGAGGCAGCAAAGGCTGCCTGCTACAGGCTGCCAGGCAGGTTGTGGTTTCTTAGGGTAGCTGAAGGCAGAAAGTCTGTTGCAGTCAGCAGGGAGATCAGAGCTCTGGGTGTACATGTTCACCTCTGTTTAGTTAAAGCATCTTCCTGTCACCTAAGCAGGATGAAGATGAAAAGGAGTAATTGCTTCAGTGAGGACAGAGGTGTTCTGGCCAAACAATAGCAAAGAAGTCCTGCATGTGCCATTGTCACTTCTGCTGGTGCCTTGGTTGTACAGATAAATGTACAGAGATGATGTATATGTATGTATATATAAATCTCTATCTCTCTTTTTTTTTACTTGGACTAAATGTTTTTTGTAATGAGAAAATCCTTCAGCTGGGTAAAGGAAAAATGTGGAATGAAAATTGTCATTTCTACGTTCTTAATAAAAGATATTTTATCTCCTACAAGCAAAACTGGCTGAGTCCTTAAAGCTTCAGGAGTGGAAAAGCACCTAAATGGAGCCTGAGTGCATTTCCACTAGGGTCTACAAGTGGGAGAAAGTCTTGTCCTTCCCTCTGTTATCTCTTTCTCTACTGAGAAGTGTGGGAATTTTCCAACAAAAACTTTGGCTCATTAGAAAAATACTTAGTGAGAACAAAGTGCCTTTTGAAATACCTTCAGTTTTGCACCGCCGCCCGGGGTGGTGGGAGGCCGCCCGGGGTGGTGGGAGGCCGCCCGGGGTGGTGGGAGGCCGCCCGGGGTGGTGGGAGGCCGCCCGGGGTGGTGGGAGGCCGCCCGGGGTGGTGGGAGGCCGCCTGTTGCCACTATTCCCCAGAAACTGCCCTTGTGAGGCATACCTTGTGTCATGCAGACAGCTGCCTTGTTCAGTCTTCTACTGAACTCTGCCTTCTGCTACATGCCCATGGAACAAAGGGCTAATACTTATAGCCCATGTATATAGCTGTGACCTCCAAACAAGCTACGAAAAGCCACAGTGCTCTGGGAACCTCTAGGAAAGCCATGAGCTGTCCTGGAATGGGGAAAACACTATGTACTTGATTCCTGGTTCTTTATTGGGAAAGGCTAAAGCTCATGGGCAGACAAAAGGCTCACCCTAACCCCAGCTAGATAATCTCATCATTGGGCCTGTCAGGAGAAGCGATGCTCATGGCATACACATTATGGAGCCAAACTGGTTAATAAAAGGTGAGGTTCTATCTTCAGAACAGTCAGGAATGTCAGTGAAATGCCACACACTTAGAACCAAAGACCAAGAGTTAACTGGATAGGGTCATCTCACAAGCCCCTAAAAGTCTCATACAAAAGAAATTTAAAACCCAAGACCAACCCACAAACCTATCTATGAGGACACTTTCTATGACATCCATGCTGCTTAATTTTAAGTACTCCTTAAGCTCTTACCTCTGATGCCTCTTCCCAAAAAGCCAAGCTGACTACTAAACTCCATCTGCTGGATAAGAGCCAGAGCACTGATACCAGAGAAAACCAGCAGGAGAATAGGTTGCCTATGCCAAGACAGGTGGCTTATATACCCTTGGCCTCACCCACCACCCTTCCTATGGTCCCCTGGGAAAGGGGAGGGTCCTGCCTGCAGAAGGATTAAAAGCAGCTGGAGGAACAGGTGTGGCGCTTCTGACCTGAGTGGTTGATCAGAGATTGCAGAAGGTATAAGTGCACAGAAGGAGCTGGAGAGGGTTTTTGGACTTGAGTGAGCTTTGTGGGATGCTTGGCCCTGAATGGAGAAAGTGACTTTCACCAAAAACAACGATGCTGGCTCTTACTGTGACTGCGTCTGTTGTACTGCTATGTGGGAGCGGTGGTGGGAGGCCGGAGACAAGCTTGTTGTCTTCTGTATTCGATACATATGTAATGACTCCTCATGCTCTAAAGTCTCTAGCATAGTTGTTATTAACTCCTACTCAATACTCACTGTGGGAGTCACACTGGAGAAGGGGACTTCAAGCACTCCTTCTTACGTATGTGGGTCATAGTTTGCCCTGGGGCTGAGAGAGCCAATGGGATCCTGGGGGACATCCAGAGGAGTGTAGCCAGTAGGTCAAAGGAAGAGATCCTCCCCCTCTACTCTGGTCAGGCCCCACCTGGAGTATTGTGTCCAGTGCTGGGCTCCCTGGGATAAAAAGGACAGGGATCTCCTGGAGAGAGTCCAGAGAAGGGCTACGAAAATGATTAGGGGCCTGGAGCATCTCCCCTATGAAGATAGGCTGAGTTAGTTGGGACTCTTCCGCCTTGAGAAGACTAAGGGGGGACCTAATTAAAGTCTATAATTACCTGAAGCAGGGGATGCAGGGGAAATGGCCAGCCCCTTTTCAGTGTCTGTGGGGACAGGACAAGGGGCAATGGCTGCAAATTGGAGCACAGGAAGTTCTACACCAACATGGGGAGGAACTTTTCCCCAGTTAGGGTGAGGGGGCCCTGGGAGAGGCTGCCCAGGGGGTGTGGAGTCTCCTTCTCTGGAGAGATTCCAGCCCCATCTGGCACCGACCTTGTGTAGTGCTTCTCAATCAACACGTGATGACCAGACACCTCAGAGCTTCATGCTCTCCCCTAAAAGAGCCTTTGTACCGACCCCATGGGGCTTCAGTCATTAGTGAGATCCTTCTGCACTGATTTATCATCATCCTCAGCACAGAGGCCCTGAATACCAGTGAAAGTTAAAAAAAAAACCCAAACAAAACCAAACCCTAACACTGGTTGCAGGTTTGCTGCATCAAAACTACACCTAAAAGAGATGCTTTGAAAGTACAGGGAATTTCCTAGGAAATCTCTCCATTTCCACACTTCTAAGAAGAGGGGCAAGAACAGAAGTGCAGCTCTTTAAACCACCTTTGTCCCATTGACATACTCTCTCAAGGTCACCTTTAGGGCCAACCAAGCTGTACTGCAGAACACAAATCTAACCTTGAATTCCATCTTTCCGCTTCATTTTCATCCCATATTGAAATGCTACCAAAAGAAACATAAACAGGATAGTCTGAAGGCAAAATTCTGCTAGATTAGGACTTGACAGCTAGTATTCTTTGCCAAGGGAATCATCTCCCCCCCTGGTTTGGCAGCGCTTGCTTTATAACAAAACCCTTTGCCTATCTACATCTCAGACGCATCCCTAAGCTCCATCTACTGAATGAGAGTCAGACAACTGATAGTGGAGAAAACCAGCAGGAGAAGGAGGCCACCGGGGTGGTGGGAGGCCGCTGGGGTGGTGGGAGGCCGCCGGGGTGGCCTACATCTCTGTGATTCTGTGAACTCTGCAAATACATCCCTTTTTTAACAGCTGCAACTACAGAGCTTGTGGTTGGGAGGGAAAGGACCAAGGTGCCTAGAAAAGACAGGTCAGGAGCAGCTGTTGTGCCTATGTGAGAGAGCTCAAAGACTGAAAGTGGGAAATGGGGATAATGTATTCTGCTTTTATAGCTGAAATTGAGCTTTGGGTGAATTTTGCTGTAAAATAGTTAAACTGGCCTAGAACATTTGAAAGCCTGCACTGTGTCTGGTAGTTATACTGAGAATGAATGTTGCCTGCTCTTAGTTTTCCCCTGAGATTGCGTCTAAACTTGTGATCAGACAGGTTCAGTCTGCATGTGAGAGTTTGTAAACCTTTATATAAATCCCTGGGGTCTGAGCTGTGCATTACAGAAACAACTCAGGATGAAGACCAGCTCCTTTCTGTTTCAGACTAAATCTATTTCTGTGGCCAGATTCTTAAGTAGCAGCATGTTTGCTCCTTGCTTTGAGAAAAATCTTCCTCATGTCAGTAGAGGGGGGAAAGGGGGGGAAATGCTAACACGAACCTGTGTCTTGCAGGCCATCTGCTCCAACCTGTCCCAGCATGGCTTCTTTCCCTGGGACGGCTGCTGTGTGCTATTTTGCTATAGTTGCTGGCTGTGTACGAAGCTCTGAGCAAACCTGAGGGCAGCACAGTGCCAGGGGGTATTTCTACAGCTGCCTCCATGGTTGTCAGCTTTCCTCAGGCTGATGAGGAGGTTGGGGTGGGGAAGGCAGGTGGGTGGTGGCTGAGGAGGTGGAAGAGCAGCGATGGCACCATCCTCTAGTTGCATTAATTTGGCTGCTTTCTGGTGCCAGCAAAGGATGGATTTTGGGGGGAGAAAGCCCTGTGTGGTGAGAGAAGCTGTGTCAGGAAGGCAGTGAGGTGAGGTGATTCCATGGCAACCCACATAAAACGGCTGCCAGCCCTCCCTAGGCCAAGAGGTGCTGTTTGCAGGGCCCAAGCACTCACACAGGCTGCAGCCACCTGACATACCAGGTAAGGACAACTAGTGGCAAGAAATACCTTTTTTTTTTTAAATTGATTTATTTATAGAGGCTGGGTAGTGCAGATAGAATATCTCCATGAGTGGGGGGGAAGCTGAGGTGAGTCCGGAGTGGGAGGACGCCTGGCAGCAGCCCTGGTTCCTCCTCAGCTGCTGTATAAACTCAAGTAGGCCACTCTGTCCCGCTGTCTCCTGAACTCTCTGTCCATGGTCACCTAAAAGACAATTGCTCTCTGTTAAATACCAGCAGTGACCATCAGCTGAGGAATTACATCCCCATATCCCCATCCTTACCTTCTGTACTTCCATTTTCAGCATCCTCTTGGCTGGCATTGGCACCAAGGACCAGTCTGGAGACCCAAATTTCATTGGCCAGGTGATTTTTTTGTGTAATTGCTTGTCTATGTTGTAAGTTCCAGGCCTAAAGGAAAGAGGCACAAAATACCTCATTTCTAGAGCTGAGCTATGGTGTTTGTAAGACCAGAATTTACCAGCCCTACCTTGATCCATGGGAGAAATACATGTTATAGTATTCTAGTTATCTAGTTAGTCTTCTAGCCAAGTTAAAGACTAACACACAAGACTATCTGAAGATAAAAAAGCATTACTGGGAACTCAGTTACCTATTTCTCTTTGCTAGTACTCCTGCTTCTTAGAAAAAGTATAAGAAAAGGAGTTATATTACCCAGGGAAAAAGTCTTTATCTGAAGGCTTATCTGGAAATCGTGGTGTCTTCATGGAAAATGGAGCATAGGCAGGCTGACAGTTCCTCTCCTTCTTCCAGAATGACTGGTAAGTTGCTGGGCCAGGAGGCACAGTCTTCAAGAGAGAAAATTTCAGTGTGGAATATTTGTTCTGCAGTGATCAGCGGAGCATTACAGACCTGCTGTAGCATGCTTTGGATATGAGATAAGGTATTATACGCTCTCTACTTCTTCCCCAATGTGTCCTGCAATGTCTCTCCTTATATATTGCTATTCTAGAGAAGTTGGGCCAGAAAATATGCATATTCAGGTAGTATAGCTGAGCTCCCTCTCTGGTTTTGCCCAGTGTGTACATTTGCATCTGTGTGTGATACAAAGGGATGTGTATATACACAAATGTGGGTGTTGATGACCCCTAACCCTTATACAATCAGTCATTGGTCTCTAAGCAAACACCTCTCACTAGGCTATGTGTAAGGAGATCCACTGTAGCTACTGTATATATGAAGTTGGAGGAAGCTCCAGCAAATCATAGAATCACAGCCTGGTCTGGGCTGGAAGGGACCCCAAGGGTCCCAGAGCTCCAACCCCCTGCCACAGGCAGGGACACCAACCTCAGGCCTGGAGCTACACAAGGTTGCCCAGGGCCCCATCCAACCTGGCCTTGAACACCCCCAGACACGGGGCACCCACCCCCTCTCTGGGCAGCCTGTTCCAGCCCCTCACCACTCTCTCTGCAAAGAACTTCCCCCCAATCTCTCCTCTAACCCTTCCCTCCTCCAGCTTCACTCCATCCCCCCTGTCCTGCCAGTCTCTGCCCTTGAACAAGCTGATTCCCCTCCTGTTCCTCTGCTCCCTTCAGGCACTGGCAGGCTGCAATGAGGTCCCCCCACAGCCTTCTCTTCTCCAGGCTGACCCAGCCCAGCTCCCTCAGCCTCTCTCCAGAGGGGAGCTGCTCCAGCCCTCTGAGCATCTCCGTGGCTCCTCTGACCCCTCTCCAACAGCCCCACATCTTCCTTGTGTTGGGCCCCAGCTCTGGACACAGGATCCAGCTGGGGCCTCAGGAGGGCAGAGCAGAGAGGGACAATCCCCTCCCTGTCCCTGCTGCCACCCCTCTGCTGATGGAGCCCAGGATCCCATCTCCCTTCCCAGCTGCCAGAGCCACTGCTGGCTCATGTTCAGTGTCTCCCCCACCAGAATCCCCAGGTCCTTCTCACAGGGCTGCTCTCAAGAAGCTATGGGAAGCAAATGGGATCCAAACTGATAGTCTGTGTGTTGGAACAGCTGTAGCTCTGTCACTTTGAAGTGTGTTTTTCTTACCTGTGGCTCTGCTATGAAACGCTGGGCTGTTCTTGCTCCTATCACATAGCCTTTCTTGCTCAGGGGTTTGTTTTCCAAAGAGTGTTTCAGGCTGTTTCTCTGCAATTAAAAAGCAGAAGTGTCTTACTGACATTTTTAAGACACCCTTTCTGTCACAGGAAGTGCAGAAGGACACAAGCAGCAGACTCTATTCCTCTACATTCCTCTCATTTCTCAGCAATACAGAGTGCTAGGGCAGCTGGAGCTTTGGGGACATTTGGAAAGGGAGGGGAATTTCTTTTTCTAGGTATATTTTGAGACCTTATATGATGGGCCCTGGGCAGCCTTGTGTAGCTCCAGGCCTGAGGTTGGTGTCCCTGCCTGTGGCAGGGGGGTTGGAGCTCTGTGATCCTTGGGGTCCCTTTCAACCCTTGCCGTTCTATGGTTCTATGGTTTGCAAGGCAGGTGGGCATAACTCTGTGTCCAGCTGGCCACAGTCGACTTGCTCCTGTGAAGAAGATCCTGTGAGTGAGAAAACTGAACAACTTACCTCTTGACCCAGGTAACAGCCTGGCCCCAGGGCAGGGTTCCCCCTGATGGCTATCACTTGGATTCCCAGCCTGTCTGGGGCATGGTGGAGAGGGAACATTTTCCTTTCTTGACATGACCCAAATGAAATTCTCTTCTGCACATCTGTGAGACCAGGAGAGGGAAAAGTCACCAGCATGATTAAACCCCAGCAGTGGTTACCCCCTGTGGCTTTTTTCCTTCTTAGATGCCTTTTGCTCTCTCCCTGAGGACAACCACAGCCTTAACTCCCAGATGGGAACTCCCTGTGATCCTGCACAGCTCCAAGGAGTCTGCCTGTTCCCTCCTGCCACAAAGGCTGCTTGTTCCCCAGCCTGAACAAAGAGTAGCCTAGCAGCTTGGTTGTGGGGAAGGTTTCTGGGGAAGCCCCTTGACAATGGGGAGCTACATCAGAAGGAAAGCCCTGTGCCCACAGTCCCCCTGCAGCACTTACCTTGCATAGCTCACTGTCTGCTGCCGTGCTGCCCTGCCAGATGCTGGGATGTGTGTGTACTCCAGTTGCTATGGACACGGAGCAGGGTGTGCTGGAGGGAATGCTGGCAATGGCAGTGCCTGAACAGTGCCTTTTCTCTGACTGCCCAGCAAGAAAGGGGGGGAAATGCCCGTCTGTGGCTGCTCACAAGGAAGAGGTTTGGTACCACCACTGTGGATTGCTCCTTCCTGGCTCCCACTCCAAGGAGCTGCTGTTGGCACCCTCTAAGTCAGGAAGGGAGAGGTTCCCAGGGAAGCAGCCTACTGGTGGTGCTGTCAGGACCCTGCTCTGTGATGTCTCTTGTGGCACAGCCAGATCTACACCCGTGCCTGTTCTCTGTCTGTCTCCCAGCACCTGGCTGGGTGAGATGGGGCAGTGAGACACCCCAGGAAGATGCCAGACAAGCTGAGCCCAGCTTGTGCAGTCAGGCCCTTCCCTGTGCACAAGTGGGAGTGTCACAAACGAATCAGCATGAAAGTATGAAGAGCAAAAGGAGTTGAAGCAGTGAGGGTTGCTGCTTTTGGAGACTTTATTTATTCATTCTTATTCTGTGCAGTGAGACCAGCAGGGTCTGTCTGCTGCAATGGGGTTGGTGTTTTCATGGCCAGTTGCAGCAGGAGCAGCTGGTATCAAAGACAAGCCCCTCCTGGCAGCTCTGCACGAAGGTTTCCCCGTTGATGCAGTTGTAGAAGTTGCTCCTGTTGGTTGGATCTGCATAGATGCCGTTGGCCTTGCCAGCACAGAAACCGCTCCCACCAGAGCCACCAGGATTGCCCCCGCTGCCACTTCCACCTCCTTGGCTAGGGGCTTCAGTGACTGGAGGGTTGGGCTCAGGTGGAGGCACACAGTCTGAAAGAAAAGCAGGAAAGGGCTTGGTTTTGTCTTGAGACACTCTCAGCCCTCCCGCTTCAGGGGTGGGTCAGTGTGTTCCCCCAGAGTCTGGCCTGGCTCACACCAGGCCTCTGAAACATCTGGACCCAGGACCAAGTTACAATCCCCCTCTTTTATCCCCAGGGAATCCAGAGTGAAGGGATCTTTCCAGGGAAATCTCTACCCAGGCCCTCCACAGAAGGCCTTTATCCACGAAGGCTCCAGAGATGAAGGAACTCACCTCCAAGAAGCACACACTACTCAAGCTACTCACCACCGTTCTCCAGGCCAAGGCCCTTCTTCAGGGTGGAGATCAGGGGATATTTGCCTTCCTTGCAGAAAGTGCCAGTGAAGTCATCCATATCAATAGCCCAAACCATAGCACCTCCAAAATTGTTCTTCTTCAGCCAGTCGATCTGTTCAGTGCCAGGGGAGAAATGCAGTTACTCTGGGGACCTGCTCCTGCAGAAGGCCTCCTGTTGCAGTATGAGCAGAGCCACACATGACACCATACCTTGATGTTGAAGCTCTTGATGTTGTCATAGCCAACCCATTCGTTGCCTTTGTAAGCGTAGGGCACGTCCTGGGGGGTATCCCAAGCCTGGGTGGCTCCAGAGTCCAGGAATGTGCAGATCTAGGCAAAAAGGGAGGAGAGGAAGAGGTTAGGAATTGTCTGTCCTACAAAAAAGGGCAGTTGGCATATTCCATGGAGACATGGGTGAACAATGCCTTGCTGGGAAGTTACATACCTCATAGTAAGCCAAGAACCCAGCCTGCCTTGTGTAAGGCCCAGCTGGTCCAGGTCCTGACGCTGGTGCACCAACAGCAGTGTTAGATGGGTTTTGGAGGATGAAGTTATGTCCATAGGTTGGGAATCCAACAAGGAGCTTCTCAGCTGGGGCACCGTTGTCCTTCCAATAGTTCATAGCATAATCCTGTAAAAAACACACCACCCTTACAGGCTGTGCCAGGGTCTCCTCCAGGCAGGAGAAAGTCTTAAACTTCTCACCACTGGTGTCGTGATTGTCAGCAGTGACACAGCTTTGGAAAACAGACTTACGACGTTGAAGTAGACAAGTTCACCAGTGTCAGCTGGGCCTTCATACAGAGGGCTGTTCTCCCCAGTGCGTCCATCCCAGGAGCCATGGAAGTCGTAAGTCATCACATGGAAGTAGTCCAGGTACCTGTGGAGAACTTCCCTAGCACCTATCACCCAGCCTAGGGAGGGAGAGATGCTCCCCAATGACTGGGAGCAGCCGGTGGTTGGGCTGCCGTTCCCTGCCCGCAGTGTCCCCCTGCCCACCAAAGCAGCACCCCCCTGGCAGGGTGCTTGCCTGATGCAAACGAGGAGGGAGCCCTCCTGCAGAGAGCTTGGGCTCTGACAGATGCTGGCAGGGTTTCCCTTAACTGCTGGAAGGAAGCCACTTGGGTGACAGAAAGGGTCCCGGAGGTTGTTACTCACTTGCCAAGCTCAGGAATCTCGTAGCCAGCCTGGATGGTGGAAAGTCCTGCAGCGACAGCCGCGGTGACCATCAGACGGGGCTTGTTGACCTGTTTGGCTTCCTGCTCAAAGGCCGCCAGCATTTCCTGAGGGAGGCCAGGAAACAGCTCTCACTGAGGGCTCTCTGGGCTGAGGCTCTGCAGGTGCCCAGGGCTCTGGCCAGGGCCACGCAGAGCAGAGCTCTTGACCAAACCCTTTGGTTTCAGCCTACCTTAACCAGGACAGTGAAGAGACCCTTGTCCTGGGCTGGGCTGCCCCTGGACCCGGGGTATTCCCAGTCAAGGTCCAGCCCATCAAACTGGTACTGGCGCAGGAATTTGATGACAGACTTGATGAAGGTCTGGCGGTTCTCAGGAGTGGAAACCATGGTGGTGAACCTAGGGCAGGACAGAGATGGGGTTTGGTTGCTGCCTCTTTCTGCCCCTCCTTCCCCATTTAGCCTGCTGTTATGGTGAGCAGATGGTTTGAACTCACTTGGCTGTGCCGAAATTCCATCCTCCAATCGCCAGGAGAGTCTTCAGTTTTCCATTCCTGCAAAGGGAGGAACAGAACAGGTTTCACTTCAAGGAATGTTTTTGTCTTACTGATTTCTAACATTCCGTAACAGTCCAACAAAAAGCACAGTGCTTTTGCTTGTCTTCAGAGTGTCTGTTGTAGCTGCCTCTGCGGGCTCTGATCTTGGCATGAAACCCAAAGACCAAGCCTGGAGTACATGTCACTGTCCCCATCCTCACAGGACCAGCGCTGGCAGCCTGCTGTCTCCTGCCCTCCCCTTCCCTCCCCATCACCATCTGCCTCTTCTCCTTGGCATCCTCCAGCCATGGGTTGTGCTGCCATTGTGCAGAGCAGAGAAGCTGAAGAACAGGGCAGGACCTGAACAGGAGCACAAGTGGTGCCCTGTGCTCTTGGTACGTACTGGTTCTTCAGGCCGTTGAAGGACTTGTAGAGGGTCTCGTCATTCCATTCGTAAGTGGTGATCTCATTGTTGGACATCCCAGCAAAGGCATAGATCAGATGGTCACACAGGCACGGGTCAATGTTGTCTGGCATGAACTTTCCCAGGCCAGGCCTGTACTGGGCCCAGTTGGTGAAGTAACATGACAGCACATAGGCAGTGCCTGCAGGGAAATAGAGGAGGTGGAGAGATGCTGGTAACTTCAGGCACTGTCATAACTGGAGCTGAGGAGAAAGGACTCCTGGCAGGGTAAGGAGTGCAGAGCAAGGGGAGTAGGGCTGCTTATCCCTCTGAGAACTGACTCTGCAAGGAGAACAGCGGGTTCCTTCCCTTCCTACTGCCTGTCAGTGCATGAGTCTGTCTAGGAGCCTCTGGCACCCTTAAACTCCTGACTCAGGGTGGCTCGGAGGGCTGGGTCTCTTGCCCAAACAGTATCTGTCTCCTCTGCTGCCAAGTAAGGAAGAACAGAGGCAGAAGGGACCTGTGGTGAAGCGCCTGGGAGGTGCAGGGCTCTTTGGGTGTTTGCTGTGCCACCAGTTTGACCTCTTTGGAAGCCTCTGCAAAGCCCAGGCTGGTGCCTGTGCTCCTGTTTCATTCAGGCTGAGCAGGAAGGGGCTGCTCAGAGGAAGCTGGTGTGAAAGCAAGCAACCTATTTGCACTTTGGCTTAAGGAGCTTTGTGAGGCTTTTGTCTTCAGAGACACCACTGCTGTGTGCCTGCTGGCCTCCCCTTGCTCCTCCATTGCAAGAGGAAGAATTAGCTAGGAAGCCTGTTGCAGTTGTGCTGTAACTAGAGGAGGGTTTGGCAGAGCTGGTTTGGGGTACAAAGCACATACCTATCTGGGCGTTCAGCAGGAGGGCCAGACCTGTAAACAGAGAAAAGTGGGATTAGTTTTAGACCTTATGAAAATGGGAATGCCCAGACTCCCAGGAACTCTGGGTTATTTGCTGAGGTGCAGACAATGACATTTCTTCAGTCAGCGGCTTTGGTTTTGCTCCTGTTCTTGAGGACCTTTCTGATCACCCCATTACCTGTCTCCCAGGTCACAATTAGTTCTGATCAAGAGAGACACACAGAGGAGCTCTTGGTCATTATTTACTTGATGTTCTACTGCTTCTTTCAGCAGAGGCATGCAACAAATGCTCTTGATGCCTACTAGCATGGCTGAAATAGCAGAAGCCTTTGGAATACGATGGAGAAAGGCAATGGCTTTCTAGCAGAATGAGCAGCTTTCCTTCTCAGAGTGTCAGCTTCTTGGTCCAAGATAATTTTTCTATTTAATAAAGCAATTACATTTCCATAGCAAAAGGAAAGAAATCAAATCCCAAACTAGTCCAGCATAGAGTCATCCTGAAAGTAACTGAAGTATAGATACTTTCCTCTGACAGAAGGACATGCAGCATTTCTGACTCCCCCCAGATCTCCTGTACAGCCACCCAGTACAGCAGTGAAGGAGCCTCAGAGAGCTGTTAGAAGGGCAGAGAACCAGGCTTTGGAGCAGGACTTACCGGTGAGCAAAGTGAGCTTGGCCATCTCTGACCAGGGCTGATCTGGGGCTGATGGGCTCCAGCTTTTATACTCTCCTCTCTGCCATGCCAGGCTTGAGTCAACAGAGATGGACAAACATTGGGAAACTGGGTAAAGATCAGTATCACACAGAAATGATACCAGGACAATGGCCTGAACGCTCCAGCTGGGGGCAGCGCTGTTATCAGGCTGTGCCCAGTCGAGGTGCTGCCAGGGAAGGGGAAGAACAAGATTAGATGGCTTTTATTTTTAGAGATCTTGTCTACAGCAGCAGGTTTGGTGTCAACACTGGCGGCCAGGCAGCGATAGGTGGCTGTAGTGCTCACCTTGTGCTGTCATTGTGTCTGCCTGGAGCTGTGGGCACTGCCACACCAAGGGGTTACAAGGGGTTTGTCTTCTTGGCTGGGGCAGTCAGCGAGGTCAGGAGGAGCTGGGCTTGGGCTTTTGGGCAAGGGGCTTTGGTGGGACACAGGGACTGGGCTCCCTTGCTGTAGGCCAACTGTCCATCAGCATCCAGGGGCCTCTGCAGTCTGAGCTGTCTCTTGCCCACACCACCTGAGGTGGTGTCACTTGAGGAAGCTGAGAGGGTGTCCTACTGTCCCAGCAGTAAATGAAACCCAGTCAGCACCTGCTGAGTCCTTCTTCCACTTGAAAGGTAATTGTCTCCAGGCAGAAGCATTATTTCTTGGAGGTGGATCTCTAGGAGACAGAACCCAGGGATGAAGCATCAGGAGGTTGCATCTCCTCCCACTGATGGGGATTTTGGAGGTTCCATCATGGTGCTTGCACAGCCCTGCACCCATCTGGGGTGAGATGTGTCTGACAAGTGACTCTCAGCAGACTCTGTCTCTCCAACAGCTCCTTTCCCCAAAGTCCTTCCCCAGCCTGGCCTTGCTGAGCTCAGTGTACACAAGCCATTGCCTTGGGGAGGTTGTTGTGCTCTCCCTGCCCTTGCCATGGAGGTCAGGCCGGTCACTGGGGAGAAAGGGAAAGGTCAGTGCAGCGGGGCCGTGTGTTTTGGAGAGCCCTGAACTGGCCCTTATCGGGATGCAGAGGGACGGGCACTGGTCTCCTGGTACAGGGTGACTGGAACTGACAGCTGGTACAGGGTGACTGGAGCTGACAGCCGGTACAGGTGGTTGTGTCCATGGCAGCGTCACAACAGGTTCCTGTGAGCAATTCCCTGGGACTTGTCCTGGGGGAACCTACCCCAGATGTGTCTGCGTGTGTGTAAAGCCTCTGTAGGAATAGCAGGGAGAAGCTGGATGGCTTGGAGTGACATGACTGCCATGGGAGTGAGTATGAGTGGTGCTCTGCCCCTGATATGTCTGTGAGTGGTGTTGCCAGAGCTCCTGTGATCAGTTGTGAGGCCCAAGGTTCAGCATAAGGATTTACCTGCTGCTCAGCTACGTGCATGGAGATGCAGGACTGCCCTCCTCCCTGAGATCAGTCTGGGCTTCCCTGCGTGCTACAGCCACGAGCACCTAAAAACCTACTGGCTTTCCAGCTCTCTCTGCTTCTCAAACAGAATCCAGTGTCGAAATTCAGAGCCTCTGCTGCTTTGAGACTTGCTTTTCTTTCCTCTGGGTCTGGGAAAGAAAGACCGGTCTGCTCTTGCTGCTGTCACAGAGACCTTCTTGCTCTGTGGTTTCTTTTACAGGGAGTACCAGAGGCTGCTTCCCTCTTGTTTATAAGCAGAATCACAGAATTATAGGGGTTGGAAGGGACCCCCAGAGCTCCTGGGGTCCAACCCCCTGCCAAAGCAGCTCCCCAGCTCATACTGCACAGGTCGGTGTCCAGACGGGGCTGGAATCTCTCCAGAGAAGGAGACTCCACACCCCCTGGGCAGCCTGTCCCAGGGCTCCCTCACCCTCACTGGGGAAAAGTTCCTCCCCAGGTTGCTGTGGAACTTCCTGTGCTCCAACTTGCAGCCATTGCCCCTTGTCCTGTCCCCACAGACACTGAAAATGGGCTGGCCAATTCCCCCAGCATCCCATCCTTCAGATATTTATAGACATGAATAAGGTCCCCCCTCAGTCTTCTTTTCTCCAGGCTGAACAGCCCCAGCTCTCTCAGATTTTCCTCACAGGAGAGATGCTCCCAGGCCTTCATCATCTTCCTGACATTTCTAAGACACCATTTGCATCAGGGGAAGGGCAGAAGTGCCTGAAGAGCAGCAGAGATCACTCCCACTTGTGTCTCTTCTCTGTGCAGATGCTTTTCAAACAAGCCTTGGGTGAGAGAGGAGGAAGAACAAGACTGAGATTTGGCCTTAGGCTGCTGCAATGGGACACGAGCATCCCTTGCTGCTCAAAGCATGGAGGGGACTTCGGGGGCTTTAGACTAACCAGGAATCTGCACGAGTGCTGGTCTGAGCTCAGCTGAACCCCTCCTGCAGCAGGGAGCAGCTGATGCCTCACGGCTGGAGCAGCAGGGCTGGGGGGGCTGTGAAGAACCTTTGCCCCTTTGGAAGGTCACTTTCCCAGGAGGGGAATGCTTTTCTCCTGGCCCAATTCACAGGCCTTGCTCTGTGGGGAGCCAGTCTCCTGGCTGTGGCACTGTGCCCCTTCCCTGTGTGCTCCCTCATGGCCCAGCCAGACCTGTCCTGACCTCCCTCCTGCTCTTTCCCTCTCCATGACTGCCCTGCTGGCACAGCAAGAAAGGGGGGAAATGCCCGTTTGTGGCTGCTCACAAGGAAGAGGTTTGGTACCACCACTGTGGATTGCTCCTTCCTGGCTCCCACTCCAAGGAGCTGCTGTTTGCAGCCTCCAAGTCAGGAAGGGAGAGGTCCCCAGGGAAGCAGCCTACTGGTGCTGCTGTCAGGACCCTGCTCTGTGATGTCTCTTGTGGCACAGCCTGACCTACACCCGTGCCTGTTCTCTGTCTGTCTCCCAGCTCCTGGCTGGGTGAGATGGGGCAGTGAGACACCCCAGGAAGATGCCAGATGGGAAGGGTTAGAGGAGATATTAGGGGGAAGTTCTTTGCAGAGAGAGTGGCGAGGGGCTGGAAGGGGCTGCCCAGAGAGGGGGTGGGTGCTCCGTCCCTGGGGGTGTTCAAGGCCAGGTTGGATGGGGCCCTGGGCAACCTTGTGTAGCTCCAGGCCTGAGGTTGGTGTCCCTGCCTGTGGCAGGGGGTTGGAGCTCTGTGACCCTTGGGGTCTCTTGTGGCACAGCCTGATCTACACCCGTGCCTGTTCTCTGTCTGTCTCCCAGCACCTGGCTGGTTGAGATGGGGCAGTGAGACACCCCAGGAAGATGCCAGACAAACTGAGCCCAGCTTGTGCAGTCAGGCCCTTCCCTGTGCACAAGTGGGAGTGTCCTGGTATCAGGCCTGTAGAAAACAGTGACCCCACCCCTTTAGTTCCACCCTGTCTGTCACCAAAACGGGTCCTCAAAAAGGTGACACTGTGACTGTGGTTCCAGTCTGTTCATTACTGAAGACCATACCCCAGAACCCCCTGACTCTGAGATTGATTGCAGAGGGTTTAGGATCTGGCCTGTCTGGTAGAGAAAGTGATGCTCCAGAAACAGCTCTTGCTGTTGGCAATCATGTTGAGCCTCCAGAAAAGCTTTTTTCCCTCCTCCTCTGGCTCTCTTTTTCTCTCTCTGCCTGAATTTAGAGAAACCTCACTCGGAGAGTCCTCAGCTCATTTCAGCCCCACATAACCGGGCACCTCCTTTAGCGACACGAGAGTGTCCAGCACCACGGTGATGGACAGCTCATCCCAGCGCTTGGCTGTGAGCTCCCAGTTAGCCCAGAAGAGACCGCTCTAACACTGCAAATCAGAGCTCTCCAGTCCAGAGAAGGAGCATCACAGTCCATCACTTCTACACTTACTCCAAACCAGAGGTGGAGTTCAATCCTGAAAGGTTTCATCATTATTTCTGGTTCCAAACCATCATGGAGACTAACTGAACCCACCCTAAGAAGCCTTTGCAGAACAGCACCCCAAAGCAGAGGTTTCCCTAAAAATTCCCTGGAATAACCCAGCTCTTCCTGTCTCAAATTCCTTCCCACAGTTTGCAGGCTCAGACTTACAGCTCTGGATCTGGTCCAGGGAACCGTTCAGTGGGATGCTGGCTGTGGGGAGGATCCTTTGGTGGCCAAAGGATGCTACCAGCAGAGGGGACTGCACTGGTTGTGGCATGGATGACAGGTAGGCAGCTTCCCAGGCCACTGAATCCTGTGTTGCATAGCTCCAGGCATTCTTGGAGACTCCTGTGTCTAACACTGGCTAACCATGAAGTATTAAGGAGCTCAGTGTAAACAGAACTTTGCTCTGATACTGCTTCTTCCAGACAGATTTCAAGATCACAGATACAAGAGTCCAGGCAGCTTTGCTCAGTGTCCTTCCCCATTCCCTGGAAGATTTGCTTTGCATCCCTGTGCTCCACAGCCCTCTCAAGCCTCCTGTTTTACATGAGGGGATGGGAAATAGTTGAAGGTAAAGAAGGACAAGGGAAAGCCAAATTCTGTAATTCCCTTATCACAGAGTCACAGAGTAGTAGGGGTTGGAAGGGACCCCCAGAGCTCCTGGGGTCCAACCCCCTGCCAAAGCAGCTCCCCAGCTCATACTGCACAGGTCGGTGTCCAGATGGGGCTGGAATCTCTCCAGAGAAGGAGACTCCACACCCCCTGGGCAGCCTGTCCCAGGGCTCCCTCACCCTCACTGGGGAAAAGTTCCTCCCCAGGTTGCTGTGGAACTTCCTGTGCTCCAATTTGCAGCCATTGCCCCTTGTCCTGTCCCCACAGACACTGAAAAGGGGCTGGCCAATTCCCCCTGCACCCCATCCTTCAGATATTGATAAACATTGATTAGGTCCCCCCTGAGTCTTCTTCTCTCCAGGCTGAACAGCCCCAGCTCTCTCAGCCTTTCCTCCCAGGATAGATGCTCCAGGCCCTTCATCATCTCCTCAGCCTCCTCTGGACTCTCTCCAGGAGATCCCTGGCTGTTTGATCCCAGGGAGCCCAGCACTGGACACAACACTCCAGGTGGGGCCTGAGCAGGGCAGAGCAGAGGGGGAGGATCCCCTCCGGTGACCTGCTGCCCACACTCCTCCTGATGCCCCCAGGATCCCATTGTCTCTCTCAGCCCCCAGGGCACACTGTTCCTTATATTTCCTCAGGGTGCCAAGTAGGGACAGAAACCCTTTACCTTTCCCCTGCACATCTCCATCTCATCACACCCTTTATGCATTTCTACTGACCTGAGGGGTACCACACACCTCCCTTCACTATTTTACTGCCAGAGGATTCCAAGCTTGCTCAGCTGGAAAAGACTAGGCCAGCTTGCCTGTGCCTATATCATCTTTATTTCTATAGCTGCTCCTTATCCCAGGAGTCAGTAACATCACCCCATCATAAAACCTAGAGATTTCCAGCACTTTCCAGATGCAAAATTTAAAAGGCTGAAACACCTTTCTGCTCCACATGTCTGGTGCAGTATCCATATTGCTTGATATGAAGAAGGCATCTAATGTATATTGCTTTTGTTTCCTTGCAGTGGTGAAAGAATTGTTAGCACAGAGCACAGACACACAAGTATCTCGACTCCTGCAGAAGCCTCCTGCCTGGAAAAACCTTCCTGGGAGCCCATCTTCAGCCTGGAGTATGTGAGTCTGTTCCATGTGCTACACCACTAGATTGCAGCAAAACACCAATTGCTGCTGCAAGCACACTTGCTGGAGAGGAAAAAGGAGCAAAACAGAATCACAAGGCTGGAAAAGACCTTTGAAGATCATCAAGCCCAACCATTCCCATCCTAAACTAAACCAGATCCCTCAGTACCTCATCTCCCCCCTGTTAAACACCCCCAGGGGTGGGGACTCAGCCCCCTCCCTGGGCAGCCTGGGCCAGGCCCTGACAACTCTGCCAGGGAAGAACTTGTCCCTCCCATCTGCTCTGCCCCTGCCCTGGGGCAGCTTGAGCCCATTGCCCCTTGTCCCATCTCCTGTCCCCTGGCTGAAGAGACCATGGCCCACCTCTCTGCACCCTCCTGGCAGGGCAGGGGAGGGGTGAGAAGGTCTCCCTTCAGCCTCCTCTTCTCCAGGCTGAACACCCCCAGCTCCCTCAGCTGCTCCTCAGAGGATTTGCCCTCCAGCCCCTTCCCCAGCCTGATTGCCCTTCTCTGGACTCGCTCCAGGACCCTCCATGTCCTTCTGATGGTGAGGAGCCCAGAAACAGAACTGTGTGCAGCACTGGAACATCTTGTAACCACTCTAGAAATCCTGCAGAGAGTGAGCCACAGTAAAGGAAACCACACAACCCACAAGAACATCTCCTTTGCCCACCCAGTTGGGCTGACAGCACTTCCTAGAGGTGCAGCAGTCAGCATGGTGCTGCCTCTCAGGTAGTTTGCCCAAGGCTTTGCATCCCATGGAGGTCAATGTCAAAGGCCAGTCCCAGTGAAACCAGGCTCTTGTTTTCCACTGAGTTTGCAAAACATTTGGCAAACACTTAACTCTGATATGAATCCTACATGGAAAAGGTGACCTGGAAGAAACCAATGAGCTGACAAAGACACAATGTGCTCCTGGAGCTGAAGGGGCTGCCAAGCAGCAGGGCCTGCCCTTGATCTGCTCCTCTATGGTTCTCTTTGTAGAGTGAAGTCAAGAAGGCTGTTACATGCTAAGCACTCTTGAACCTCACCTCACCAAGTCCTTGAGCTGGGATCAACGTTTTAGAGCTGAACCTTAGGCTCTTCACTTGGACATGTTGGTCTCAAACTTTAAAGGTTAAATTCTCCCTTCTGTTACTATGCTCCTCTGACCCCACATCTGGCAGCCCACACCCCCACTCAGTGCAGGAGGGGGTGTCTTCAGCCCCTCCATTTGCAATTTGGTCATGGGGAGAAGGGAAGGGTTAGAGGAGATATTAGGGGGAGGTTCTTTGCAGAGAGAGTGGTGAGGGGCTGGAACAGGCTGGAACAGGAACAGCCACAAAGCTCTGCAGCCTGAGAGACTCCCATCTGTTGTGTGGTCCATGGATTTAGGGTTTGCTGTGGCAGCTGAAGCTGTGGATCACTGGAGCTCAGCATCTCCCTGCAGCACAAATGAATCAGCTGGTGGCACACAGGTACTAAGTCTTGCTGTGTCTGGCTTCAGCCAGGCACTGGGCTTCCAGCACTGCATGGACCAGGGCTACTGGGCACAAAGGGAGGCTTCCCAATGGGAAAGGGACCCTGGCCAACCTTGTGTAGCTCCAGGCCTGGAGGTTGGTGTCTCTGCCTGTGGCAGGGGGTTGGAGCTCTGTGATCCTTGGGGTCCCTTCCAACCCATGCCATTCTATGATGGGGAGATGTGATACAGACAGCAGGAACAAAAGGGGCTGCCTGTAGTTGCTCAAGAAGGCAGAGGTAACCAAGAACAACCCAAGAGCCAACCCAAAGGCACCTTCCCTGGTGAAAAGCTTGGCCAGGAATTAGGATCTGCTGCATTTCCACAGGAGCCCCAGGAGGACCCAAGACTTCCACCACTACCACTAGCCTAACAGATTTCTCACCATTATAACAAATGATTTTACAGGGTTGTCTGGAAGGAAGATATTTAGATGTGAAAAGCATTAATTAATCATTAATCATTAACAATTATTATTTAAAATACCAGGGCAGGAAAAAAAAATCACAGTGTGGATATTTTTGATTTGTAAATGCCAGGCTTTTAATTAAAAGAGAGACAACATAATCATCAGTCAACTGGTTTTAACAACTTGCATTCTGGGTTTTGGCTGCTGGAGGCTCTAGACAGAAAGGGGCAGGGGCTTTGCTGGATCAGCAGGGAGTTTGGAGTCCAAAGGATGTATTGTGACTGAAACATCCCATCCGGGGATGGGTTCGCTCAGCATTTGGGCCATTACTCAGTAATAGCTGCCTTGTCCCCAGTGCCTTCCATGGGGCTTCAGGGTCAAGAGGGGAAGCTGGTTGTCCTATGTCTGGCACATGTCAATCCTAGAGCAATCACCTGGTGGGAAATTCTGGAATTGTATAAGCCACCAATGCATTAAAGGGACCAGAGAAGACAGCAGAAGCAAGGGACAACAGGGAAGACCCAGGATAAAAGTTACACAGACAGTTAATTGGGAAAAGCAAGGAAGGAATGGCAGAGGGTTGGAACTCTGTGATCATAGAATCATAGACTGGGTTGGGAGGGACCCCAAGGGTCACAGAGCTCCAACCCCCTGCCACAGGCAGGGACACCAACCTCAGGCCTGGAGCTACACAAGGTTGCCCAGGGCCCCATCCAACCTGGCCTGGAACACCCCCAGGGATGGGGCATCCACGACCTCTCCGGGCAGCCTGTTCCAGCCCCTCACCACTCTCTCTGTAAAAAACTTCCCCCCAGTCTCTCCTCTCACCCTTCCCTCCCTCAGCTTCACTCCATCCCCCTTGTCCTGCCAGTCTCTGCCCTTGAACAAGCTGATTCCCCTCCTGTTCCTCTGCTCCCTTCAGGCACTGGCAGGCTGCAATGAGGTCCCCCCACAGCCTTCTCTTCTCCAGGCTGACCCAGCCCAGCTCCCTCAGTCTCTCTCCAGAGGGGAGCTGCTCCAGCCCTCTGAGCATCTCCGTGGCTCCTCTGACCCCTCTCCAACAGCCCCACATCTTTCTTGTGTTGGGCCCCAGCTCTGGACACAGGATCCAGCTGGGGCCTCACAGGGCAGAGCAGAGAGGGACAATCCCCTCCCTGTCCCTGCTGCCACCCCTCTGCTGATGGAGCCCAGGATCCCATCTCCCTTCCCAGCTGCCAGAGCCACTGCTGCTCATGTTCAGTGTCTCCCCCACCATAATCCCAGGTCCTTCTCACAGGGCTGCTCCCCAGGAGCTCTTCTCCCAGGCTGGATTTGTGTCTGGGATTCTTCTGGCCCAAGTGCCACCCCTGACCCTTGGCAGTGCTGAACCTCATTAGGTTCCCCCAGGCCCATCTTTCCAGCCTGTCAGGATCCCTCTGGATGGCTCCTGTCCTTCCAGGGTGTCACCCACACCACCTAGCTTGGTGTCACCCCAAACTTGCTGAGGCTGCCCTCAATCCCATCCCCCATGTCACTGATACAGATGTTCCAGAGAACCAGTCCCCAGACAGACCCCTGGGGACCCCGCTTGTCACTGGCTCCACCTGGACACAGACCCACTGACACCACCCTTTGGCTATGGGCTGTGAACCATCTTCTTATCCACTGGATGGTCCCACCCATCAAACCCACATCTCTCCAGTTTAAAGATAAGGATGTGGTGGAGAACTAAATCGTCTTCCTGTTGCACATCCAGCTACCAAGTATTTACCTACCTATGATATTTCACTGCTTGGCTACCCATCTGTATTGGTGCCATCCACAAAATCCTTGGGGTCCCTTCCAACCCAGACCATTCTATGGCTAGATGGGGTTTGGTACCCATATTCCCACTTAAATTGCCCTTGATTGAGAAGCAGCCTCAGGCTGGGGCTCTTCAGCACGAGCTGGCTTGTACAGGAAAGGTCATACATAATGCTTGTTTTGCAGGTGAAGAGCAGCATCCTATACTGAAAGGTAATAAAGGTCTTTTGTGCAAAGAATTCCCACCTGGAATCCTAGAAATCATACAAGTAGACTGCATTAGCTACACATCATAAATATTGATGCTGTTGCTAAGGGGAAAGAGGGCTGGGTTCAATGTTAATGGACTGATGTTGGTATGCTGAAAACACTCTGGAGAGCCAAAGGGACAAAACACTGCTGTCAAAGAGAGAGCTAAGGGTGTCTCCTGAGGCCCTCAGGCAGGACTTCTACAGCTGACCTGGGGAACACACAGTTTGATATGTGCATAGGGCCTTCTTCATGCTCTTTCTCTGAGTTTTGGGTTAATCATGCAACCTTGTGCCAACAGCAGGTGAGTTTGCCCCCAATCCAAGGCAGAGCCACAGGCACAGGCTGTGGGGCTTTACACCTCGACCTTGTGTGTACAGCACTGGGCTCTGGCTGTGTCCCCTGGGGACACAAGGCTTTGGTTACACCAACCAAAAGCTGCCTTCTGCACAGGTTGTGGCTGAAGGGACTTGAGGAGCTTGTACAGTTGCTTAAGGAGGATCCAGCTTTTGCATTTCCAGTGCTGGGCTCACTGGCACAGGTCTAGCAGGGTGATGGTGGGTCCAGTGGAGAATAACACCCTTCCCATTGCCTGGGCTGTGCATTGGGAGGTGGCCAGAGCTAAATGCCCTCCAGCCATGGGTGAGAAGATGGTTTAGGAGAGGATGACAAGAGATCTGACCTTGGGACCTTCTTCTTGTTCCAGAGAGCTGTGGGAATGGAGATGCCCTGCCCTGTGCAGCCCAGCTGCTCAGCATCCCCTGCCCTGCAAAGCTGCACATGCCCTCAGATAGGAGAGGAGGACTGATGAAAAAAAGGAAGCTTTTAAGGAGAGAGGTTCCACCCAAGGTAAGATTATGACCTAGAGCAACCCAAGCTGTTCCACAGGGATGTGTAGGACTAGTTGTGGGTGGCAGGTAGCTGGAGGGCAGCTTCCTGCTGCAGAGGCACTTCTGCACCCCTCTGAGGTAGTGCACTGTTTGCCCACAGCACTTGAGAACGTGAAGAACCCTTCATGGATGATGTTGCTGACAATCAGCAGCTGGAACTCCCCTCCTTCCTTTCCCCCCCTCCATGTTTCAATGCTCCCTGCCTTTACTGACTAATGCAGTCCCCAGTGGCTTCCAGATTTCAAGTGCACAAGGTGTTCCACAGGCCAAACTTCCCTGGCTGCTTATTATTCACAACAGAACAAGCCCTAGACAGCAAATTGCTTTGTTGATCCTGTGAAGGAGATCGATCCTTGCAAGCTTAGTGCAGCTGACATGTTTATTGCTGGCCAGGCAGAGGGAAGGATGCTCACAGCATCAGAGGGGTGGCCTGGCTTGTGCAGCCCTGGTTCTCCCAGGGTCTCTGAGCCTTGGTGCAGAGCAAAGATGAAGGCTGGGATTAACTACTAGGCTTTTGAGGCCCAGAAGGCATGGTTCTGGTTGTCTGATCTCCTGAGCAAGTATTGACTCTGGGATCCTGTCTGAAGGCACTGAGCACCATGGGTGCGAATGTGAAATAAAAGGGGGGGGGGGGAAGGAGGGGGACATCTGAGGATCAGAGGGGTCTTGGGGCCATCCTGAGAACTGAGAGAAATGGGGAGGGGGTTCTTGTGTCAAAGAGTTTGTAGGATGTTTGAAAAGGATTTGGGTGTTAATGCTTTTCATTGTGCAGCACCTCAGTCCCTATGTCTTGGGTGCGGAAGATAAATAGATGTAGTGGACATGCCTACCCTGGGATGGGTGTCCTGCTGGCATCCTCCAAAGACAAGTCCTCTGCTCACACCCTTGTCCATCCCTGGGGCTGGATGAGATGAATCCCCTTTGATTCAGAGAAACCAAATGGGTGACAGGGGTGGAGGGCAGCTCTACTCTGCCCTGTGAGGCCCCAGCTGGATCCTGTGTCCAGAGCTGGGGCCCAACACAAGGAAGATGTGGGGCTGTTGGAGAGGGGTCAGAGGAGCCATGGAGATGCTCAGAGGGCTGGAGCAGCTCCCCTCTGGAGAGAGGCTGAGGGAGCTGGGCTGGGTCAGCCTGGAGAAGAGAAGGCTGTGGGGGGACCTCATTGCAGCCTGCCAGTGCCTGAAGGGAGCAGAGACACAGGAGGGAATCAGCTTGTTCAAGGGCAGAGACTGGCAGGACAAGGGGGATGGAGTGAAGCTGGAGGAGGGAAGGGTTAGATTGGATATCAGGGGGAAGTTCTTTGCGGAGAGAGTGGTGAGGGGCTGGAACAGGCTGCCCAGAGAGGGGGTGGGTGCCCCGTGTCTGGGGGTGTTCCAGGCCAGGTTGGATGGGGCCCTGGGCAACCTTGTGTAGCTCCAGGCCTGAGGTTGGTGCTCTTTGACCCTTAGGCTCCCTCCCAACCTATGCCATTCTATGATTCTATGAAAGGTAGGGCTGGCTTCTATCTCTGACACTGCAGAACACAAGTGAAAGTTCACTCCCAGTGAAAGAAAACAAGCTGAGAAGCAAATGCTAGTGGAATCTGGCTGGAAAGAAAGTGATTACTTGTTAATGGACCAGATGAGGCTGTCCCAACCCTGTGATTCAGGCAGTAAAACTCCCCTGCTGGGAGCCCCTGCCACAAACTTGTAAGAAAACCCAGTTCTTCAGAGAGAATAGCAGATCATAAAGCTGCAGGACACACACAGATCATTAATGAAATGGCAATGGCTGAGCCTACACAGCCAACAAACTGGTGTCTGATGGGGCAGGTTGGGGCTTCCCAGCATGAGCATCCCTGAGGAGACACTACCCAGACACAGAGGTGGGGGACACAGGTATTGAAGCAACACAATTAAATAGGGAAAAGATGCAAAGTGTAAGCAAATATCACAGGGAAACAGCTACTCCTGGATCCCAGTACTCCCACATCAATCTCACCAATTGCAATGGGAGGTGGTGTGCAGGTTGTGCCAGGATTTAGTCAGCTTTAGTGACTTTCAAGTGATTTTCCAGCCTGCATGTGTCTCAGAGGTAACTGAGGGTGCCCAGCAGCACCTGAGGGCGCCCAGCAGCACCTGATTTGACTTTTCCTTTTGCTGATACAGACCCAGTGCTTCACCATACCAGCATCTTTCCCCTGACAGTTCATTGATTATCCAGCTAGATGGGACAACAGTCATAAATTCATTTGATCTTGTTTATACCATTCATCTGTCAGACTTCCCTGAATCGATTCCCATTTAAACCAGAGTATTTCTTGCAGGAAAAAAAAAAAAACAAACCAAAAATTCACACATAGCAGAAGAGTCTCCTAAAGCTCAGGCACAGCCACACACACACACCCACCCCCCAGCATCACTGTGGCTGTGAGGAGCACCCAGGGCTACTACTTGTCTTATTTGCCACAGGCAAGGATTCAACCTCTCAGTGGGTGGGAGGGCAGAGGAGCTAAAAATCAATGTCAGGTGGATAAAAGAAATCAAGTGGATGGAGAGCAAAGGGCCTGGAATGCCAGTGGGCTAGGATCTGGGGATGCTGGTTTGGGTCAGGACCTGCCAGTGACTCCCATGGCTCCAACACAAATGAGCTGCTGTTCTCACTCCCCACTTATCACAGAGCAGAAATTGCTGGGTGGGTGTCAGGGAAGGCAGCAGGGCTGCGAGCAGCCTAGTGCTCTGCACCCAAGATTGAGGCCCTGACAATATTCTCCTGTTCCCATGAGACAGGAAAAGTTCCTCATGCTGAGAGGATCCTAATAATCCCATTCTCCAAACACAGCAGCCTTGTTGACAGGGGTACAGGCTGCCCTAAGCCAAGAAGCAGCTATGGGAAGGGACTTGGGAGTAACAGAACATGTCAGGAACCAGCCATAACAAGAGGGTCAGAACAGCAGGTGTGGGGATGCTTTTAGGTATTAAAGGTAAACTAAGGATGTTTAGCTATAAGATAGGTTTATCAGAGCTCGTTATAATCACTAACCAATCAATATGGTGTGAACAGTGTGTGTAACCAATGAGCAGTTATTTATCTTGCCCCATTTGCAGTAAGAAAGGTCTAGAATCTGGGTGATTTCACCTAATAAGGTGGCTCCCTGGCTTCACCTAGAATTCATATATTGAATTGCGTGTTGCTCCCTGCTGGACTCCACAGGTGGGGTTTTTTTAAATGCTGATGTGTATAGCATGAGATGGCCAGCACAGGGGCTGCCTCCTACCTGCTACACATCCCAGACCCCCCTATGGGGACCCTGCCTGTGATCCCCCCCACCCATCAGCACTCTACCCCTGACAGCAATACCTCCCCTGCCCTGAAGGCTTCAGCCCATGGTGCTGCTGTAATTGCGCACTACATTGCTCTAAACAGGAACAAAACAACAACAAAAAAAGGGCTTGAAAAATCCATTCAAGGATTTATTTCTTATTTTTTATTTTACCCAATACCTTGGGGGTTTGAAAGCTCATCTACAAGTTACTGCTCCAAATGGAAACCCAGAATAAATGCATATCTGAAGTAATAAAAGCCCTTTCATACTAAATCTGAGTACAAATTAACAATTACTAGTGCTGCCTAATGCCTTTCTGCCTCAACATTTAACAGCCATTCTTTTATCTTCAAAGCTCCACTCATCTTTTTTTCCTCCTCCGAGATACTTATTGTTAGCTTGGGGAGAGGAGCATTGTTTTAGTTTGGGTTGGGGTTTGGGGGGGGGGGGGGGGGGGGGGGGGGGCGGTTTCCCCCCCCTCTTTCTTTCCAATTTTGCAGCAGGAAGAAAGAATTTTGTTTTCTGTTCAGGAAAAAAAAAGAAAAAAACACCAAAAAAAAGAAGGGAAGGGAGGGAGGTACCACTCTGGTACCTGGCATTGAGCCCTCCCAGCTCTTCAGTGCTGGATGGGCTGGGAGCCATCGTGCTGCTGCTGCACTGTCATACCACAGGCTCTGTTAACAGAGCCTGGGACCAGCATCCTCTTCAGCATTATGAACAACCGTTTCTATCAGGACAGGCTGGGGGAGGCCTGCTGGAGGGGAGCTCTGTGGAGAAGGACCTGGGGGTGCTGGTGGGTGACAGGGTGGCCATGAGCCAGCAGTGTGCCCTGGGGCTGAGAGAGACAATGGGATCCTGGGGGCATCAGGAGGAGTGTGGGCAGCAGGTCACAGGAGGGGATCCTCCCCCTCTGCTCTGCCCTGCTCAGGCCCCACCTGGAGAGTTGTGTCCAGTGCTGGGCTCCCTGGGATCAAACAGCCAGGGATCTCCTGGAGAGAGTCCAGAGGAGGCTGAGGAGATGATGAAGGGCCTGGAGCATCTATCCTGTGAGGAAAGGCTGAGAGAGCTGGGGCTGTTCAGCCTGGAGAGAAGAAGACTGAGGGGGGACCTAATCAATGTTTATCAATATCTGAAGGATGGGGTGCAGGGGGAATTGGCCAGCCCCTTTTCAGTGTCTGTGGGGACAGGACAAGGGGCAATGGCTGCAAGTTGGAGCACAGGGAGTTCCACACCAACATGTGGAGGAACTTTTCCCCAGTGAGGGTGAGGGAGCCCTGGGACAGGCTGCCCAGGGGGTGTGGAGTCTCCTTCTCTGGAGAGATTCCAGCCCCATCTGGACACCGACCTGTGCAGTATGAGCTGGGGAGCTGCTTTGGCAGGGGGTTGGACCTGATGATCCCTCGAGGTCCCTTCCAACCCCTACAACTCTGTCATTCTGTTTCCAGTTGCTTATTTGGCCTGTTTTAAATGCAGTTCCTATTAGCTGCCTCTTTCTCACTAGGAAACACAATGTGCTCTTAGCAAGGCTGGACCCTGCTTGGAAATCCAATTCCCTGCAAGCAGCAGCTCTGAGGACAAATGGAGAAAGCCAAGAACCTCGTCTCAGTTAATAAGATAACAATTTAACATGTGGCAGGGTTTCTTTCCCTCCACCTCTGTTCAAACAGACCAGCAGACACTTGGAGTTGCCTCTAAGTAATTTAGTAGAAAGGCTGCTCTGATTTCAATCCCATATCCACCCTGTTACCATCCAGCAATGCTTCTTGTCACCAGCTAACAGCATTTAAAATATTTACAGCCCTGTCTTTTCCCTGGGGAAGGATCAGAATAAATCATTGGAGCCAACAATAAATCAAAAATTAATCTCCCCAAAGTGTGAGGCCTGTCCTATCCCTCAAACAACAAGCAGCAGAATTTATCAAGTAAATTGGTCCCAGTGTCTGCATAACATTGCAGTGGGGTGTAATGGATGGGGTGGAAGGGCAGCTCAGCCAGACTAGGGAAGAGTCGGGGGGGGGGGAGGGGGGTCATCAGATACCACCTTCCCATCAACCACATGGGCTCATGCCCCTGCTGCCAACTGGAAGCAACAGCTCCTGCACATCCCTCTGTTCTGCATCCCCTGGCAGAGGAGGCTGAGAGAGCTGGGGCTGTTCAGCCTGGAGAGAAGAAGACCGAGGGGGGACCTAATCAATGTTTATCAATATCTGAAGGATGGGGTGCAGGGGGAATTGGCCAGCCCCTTTTCAGTGTCTGTGGGGACAGGACAAGGGGCAATGGCTGCAAGTTGGAGCACAGGGAGTTCCACAGCAACCTGGGGAGGAACTTTTCCCCAGTGAGGGTGAGGGAGCCCTGGGACAGGCTGCCCAGGGGGTGTGGAGTCTCCTTCTCTGGAGAGATTCCAGCCCCAGCTGGACTGTGACCTGTCCTGAGGACCCTGCTTTGGCAGGGGTTTGGACCCCATGAGCTCTGGGAGTCCCTTCCAACCCCTGTGATTCCAGCAGCACCAGCTTTCTCACTGCTGGAGCAGCTCAGTGCTGCTGCTGGGATGGAGCCACAGGGAACAGATACCCAGGGTTTGCTTCCCCTCATTCAGTCTCATGGGGATGGCACTCAAGGAGCTCAGAGTATCAAGGCTTTTGACACTGTCTCCCATGACACCCTGTCCTAGGGACCCTGCTTTGGCCAGGGGGGGTTGGACTCAATCTCTGGAGGTCCCTTCCAACCTCTACAACCCTGTGCCCAGCAGCACAGCTCGGCACAGAAAAGGGCACAGGGAGGGATGTTAGGAAGAGGTTTGTGCTCCTAGAAGTATGAGGTGGGAGGCAGGGGATCCCACCATCAGCTCTCTGGGGGTGACCTGCCATGCAGGGGTGGGGATGTCTGCCAGGGATGGCAATGTGGGCTCCAGCTCTGCAGGCTACATCTCCCACTTTCCTGGGAGAGGCTGAGGTGTCAGCCCTGTCTGTGAGGAGGAGCTGGTCTCTACAGATCTCTGCCTTGGGAGGAAACAACTCACTTTGCAGTTAGTGGAGCCCCCAAATATAGTTCTTGGATGCTTTGATGTGGATCACATGTGAAAGAGGAGGGGGGAGCAAAGAGTTTGGATGAAATTCTCTCCTAGAGCCTCTAGAGAGAGGAAGCCTGTGCAGCATCATGCTGCCCCAGGACCAGCTGCAAAACTCTCCTGCTTCAGACAACATATAACGCCCCCCTCCTGCAAGCTGCCACGAGCCCAGAGCATCCTTCCTCCTCCAACTACTGCCCTGCTATTGCAATAATAATCAACCTGCAGCTCTGTTGACAATAGCTCTTCAAAAAGCTGACACACCTGCATAACAAAACAGCTCTTCCCCCCCAGTTTCCATCCCTTATATCTGCTTTTCCTGCAGCAGAGGGAAAAATCTCCTTTTGATCATCTTCCTCCCCCCACCCCTCTTGCAACAAATTAAGACTAAACTCATCAGGAGTAATTGCTCCCAACAAACTTGCTGTGGGCACATCCTTTTTCTCCTCAAGATCTAGCTGTTTAGTCAATCTTCTAAAAGAAAGAGACAGATGAAGAGATTAGAGGAAGTTAGAGATGACCCTAACTGTGCAGAGGCAGTGCAAATATTTAACTGGAGATCATTGCTGGGATGTGCTAGAATCCCCCAATACACAGAGGGACAAGCTCTGGCTTCTCAGACAGTCGTGGCTGTCAGGAGAGGTCCCTGGGGACTGGAAAAAAGGTCATGTCACTCCCATTTCTAAGAAAGGGAGCAAGGAAGACCCAGGGAACTACAGGCTGGTGAGCCTCACCTCTGTGCCTGGGAAGATCATGGAACAGATCCTCCTGGATGACATGCTGGAGCACATGAGGGAAGAGCATGTGATCCGGGACAGCCAGCACGGCTTCACCAAGGGAAGGTCGTGCCTCACCAGTCTGGGGACTTTCTATGATGGAGTGACAGCATCAGGAGATAAAGGGAAGGCAACTGATGGCATCTACCTGGGCTTGTGCAAGGCCTTTGGCACAGTCCCCCACCACATCCTTATCTCTAAACTGGAGAGATGTGGGTTTGATGGGTGGACCATCCAGTGGATAAGGAACTGGTCCACAGCCCATAGCCAAAGGGTGGTGTCAATGGGTCTGTGTCCAGGTGGAGCCAGCAACAAGCGGGGTCCCCAGGGGTCTGTCTGGGGACCGGTTCTCTGGGACATCTGTATCAGTGACATGGGGGATGGGATTGAGGGCACCCTCAGCAAGTTTGGGGTGACACCAAGCTGGGTGGTGAGGTTGACACCCTGGAAGGACAGGAGCCATCCAGAGGGATCCTGACAGGCTGGAAAGATGGGCCTGGGGGAACCTAATGAGGTTCAGCACTGCCAAGGGTCAGGAGTGGCACTGGGGCCAGAAGAATCCCAGACACAGATCCAGCCTGGGAGAAGAGCTCCTGGGGAGCAGCCCTGTGAGAAGGACCTGGGGATTCTGGTGGGGGAGACACTGAACATGAGCAGCAGTGGCTCTGGCAGCTGGGAAGGGAGATGGGATCCTGGGCTCCATCAGCAGAGGGGTGGCAGCAGGGACAGGGAGGGGATTGTCCCTCTCTGCTCTGCCCTGAGGAGGCCCCAGCTGAGGCTGAGGGAGCTGGGCTGGGTCAGCCTGGAGAAGAGAAGGCTGTGGGGAGACCTCATTGCAGCCTGCCAGTGCCTGAAGGGAGCAGAGGAACAGGAGGGGAATCAGCTTGTTCAAGGGCAGAGACTGGCAGGACAAGGGGGATGAAGTGAAGCTGGAGGAGGGAAGGGTTAGATTGGATCTTAGGGGGAAGTTCTTTGCAGAGAGAGTGGTGAGGGGCTGGAACAGGCTGCCCAGAGAGGGGGTGGGTGCCCCGTGTCTGGGAGTGTTCCAGGCCAGGTTGGTGGGGCCCTGGGCAACCTTGTGTAGCTCCAGGCCTGAGGTTGGTGTCCCTGCCTGTGGCAGGGGGTTGGAGTTCTGTGACCCTCAGGGTCCTTTCCAACCCTTGCCATGATTCTATGATTCTCTCCAACTTGCTTTTTGTTCAAGCTTCTCATCAAGTCTCTGAACTGCACAGAGCACACAGGGGGTCTGTGATGTTAGCAATACCTGGGTGCAAACATTGGGGGTGTTTTTTTAAGAAGAAACACAATTTCTATGGTGTCAGAGCTGTAAGGCTGTCTAAACCCAGGCAGCAAATTAACTTGGGAAGTGCCAGAGTGCATTAGTTTGACTGACAAGCAAACAGCCTGAACTGGGTCAGCAAATTTGTGAGGTGGTTCAGTGTTTCCCTGAATGGGATCAGAGAGATCTCTTTAACAAGAAATTCATCTCTGTCAATAGCACATGGCAGAGGGTTTTCCTGATAGGCAGCTTCCCAGGATGAGCCTCCTTCTCCAGCAGCATGCCCTGGGATAGCACCAGCCCCAGGTCCTCACATCAGAGACTCAATGGGCATCCCAGGGGGAGCTGGGGACCAGTGGGCTGCTCCCAGGACAGCCTTCTGCTGCATGGGGCTGGTGCTCAGGAGAGGATCGGGGGGGGGGGGGTCTACACACAGCTTGGCTGCTGGAGAAGAGACTTCTCCTGAGCTCAGCACTCAGCATCACAGGTTTTTAGGCTTAATTTTCTCTTAACTTTGCCAGAATAAACCAGACCTGCTGCATTCTCTCACTGTGCCCAGCTCAGCTCTGTGCCAGCAGCCCTGCACCCACCTGCCAGGGAGATGGGCACTGAAGAGGCTCCTTCCAGCTGGGACACCATCCATCCCAGCCCCCCTGCTGAAACAGCCAGTTTGCAGGCAGCAGGATGGATGCTGACAGATGGAGACTGCACAGAGGGGAGAGGATGACAACAGGCTCCTTCCTGGGCCACTGATGCAACCCCCAAACCACACTGTTCTAAATAAAAGCCTTGGAAATATCCCTGTTGCCTTGAAAGCTGCTGGGTATGAAGATAAACTTCCCAACTCCCATTTTCTTTCTCACTGCTAAACATCAAGACAGCAAAGGTCTTATTTAGAAAGTTATTCCAGGTTTTAAACAGGATTTGACAGAATTTACCAACTGTTCACACATGGGGGGGGCTGTTGAGTGTTTTTTCTTGTGAATTACACAGACAAGAGGTTACTCTCTCCAAAAGAAAAGTCTCCTTCCAGCTTTTCACCCCCATTTCTCTATTCAGCTCTACCCAGCTATCAATCATAGACTGGCATGGGTTGGGAGGGACCCCAAGGATCACAGAGCTCCAACCCCCTGCCACAGGCAGGGACACCAACCTCAGGCCTGGAGCTACACAAGGTTGCCCAGGGCCCCATCCAACCTGGCCTTGAACACCCCCAGGGACGGGGCACCCACCCCCTCTCTGGGCAGCCTGTTCCAGGGCTTTGGCAGGGGGGTGGGACCCCAGGAGCTCTGGAGGTCCCTTCCAACCCCTACAACTCTGTGACTCTGTGAAATCTGGGTCTCCAGCAGCCCTGCCTGATGCTTTAGCCAGACTTTCTCCTCAAAGCAGCAGGAAGTTGTTTACAATTACAGAAACAGGCTTTTTATTTACCACAATTACTACCAAGAATGTAAAGAAAAAGACAAATTATGACATGAAAAAAAAAAATTGCTAGACTGCTTATTCCTGCCAAAATGAAAGCTGCTTTTGGCTCAGCCTTTGGTTGTCTCTCTCATGCAGACCAATATGCTCCTTCCCTGAAGGAAAAGGGAAGCTCTGGCCCTGTTGGGATGTCACTTCTGTCTGCTGGGATTGTGTTTTATGGTCACTGGAGGAGAGGTGAAGCCAGGGGAGGTGTGTACTGGTGATGGAAGCAGAGAGGGGAGGACAGAGCGTGCTCCCTCCCAGCATCTGAGCTTGTCAAGGCGTGAGGAGCTAAAATTGGTGCCTACCTGACATGCTGAAAGGAACCTGAGGCTGCCACACAATTACTCCTCCAAATACAGTGATGTTTATCCTGCAGCAATTTTCCATAATTACACTGACAGTACCTGACAGCCCCACAGCAGCTGCTGCAGGAGCAGGAACAGGCCCTGGCAGCTGATGTTCACTTCATTCCCACTACCCTGCTCTTGAGGTCCCTTCCAACCCCTGGGATTCTGTGAAATCCTCTCCAGCAGCCCCATGCAGCATGACCAGCCCTCCTGCACCCCAACCTTCCTTCCTGTGCTCTGAATCTTTGCTGAAGACACTGCACACAGCTTTTTCCCCCTTCTTTGCATCCATTATTGATGTGCATGGCCACAGCAGACCTCTGCAGAGCATCCTGCCATGCAAGGCAGGCAGTGTGCATGCAGTACAGCCCCTGGGCTTGCTTTTTAGAGGTGAGGAAGTCCTAACAAATTTCCAGTGGTGCTGCCAAGACAACTGTTCTCCTGGTTCTTAATTAGAAAGCTGGGCTCCCCTCCTTCCTCCAGGGAAGCCATCTGGAGAAGTCTGGTGAGAGACAAAGAAGAAATGTAGGGGGACAGATGTGATCTTGTCTTGAACACACTCCCAGAGAAGCTGCTCCATGCTTATTTTTGATCAGGACAGTGGGTAGCTAGACAGCAGGTTGGGGGATGTAAATAACCTCCCTCAGCAAAGTGAATTCATTTTAAAAACTCAGATGGATTTCCCACTGTGTTTGCTCACTGCACAAGAGCCTGGGCTGAGGCATGGTCATGAGACCAGCAGGCCAGATCCCCACCACCCCTCTGCCTCCAGTACACCAACTGAAAGAGTTGTGGGGCTGTGGTACAGGCTGCCCAGGGAGGGGGCTGAGTCCCCACCCCGAGGGTGTTTAACAGAGGGGAGATGAGGTGCTGAGGGATATCACAGAATCACAGAGTTGTAGGGGTTGGAAGGGACCCCCAGAGCTCCTGGGGTCCAACCCCCTGCCAAAGCAGCTCCCCAGCTCATACTGCACAGGTCGGTGTCCAGATGGGGCTGGAATCTCTCCAGAGAAGGAGACTCCACACCCCCTGGGCAGCCTGTCCCAGGGCTCCCTCACCCTCACTGGGGAAAAGTTCCTCCCCATGTTGGTGTGGAACTTCCTGTGCTCCAGTTTGCAGCCATTGCCCCTTGTCCTGTCCCTACAGACACTGAAAAGGGGCTGGCCAATTCCCCCTGCACCCCCATCCTTCAGATATTGATTAGGTCCCCCCTCAGTCTTCTTCTCTCCAGGCTGAACAGCCCCAGCTCTCTCAGCCTTTCCTCACAGGGGAGATGCTCCAGGCCCTTCATCATCTCCTCAGCCTCCTCTGGACTCTCTCCAGGAGATCCCTGGCTGTTTGATCGCAGGGAGCCCAGCACTGGACACAACACTCCAGCTGGGGCCTGAGCAGGGCAGAGCAGAGGGGGAGGATCCCCTCCTGTGACCTGCTGCCCACACTCCTCCTGATGCCCCCAGGATCCCATTGTCTCTCTCAGCCCCAGGGCACACTGCTGGCTCATGGCCACCCTGTCACCCACCAGCACCCCCAGGTCCTTCTCCACAGAGCTCTTCTCCAGCAGGTCACCCCCAGCCTGTCCTGATCCATGTGGTTGTTCCTCCCCAGGTGCCAGACTCTCCACTTGCTGTTGTTGAATCTCATCTGGTCTCTCCCTGCCCAGCTCTCCAGCCTGGCCAGGGCTCTGGATGGCAGCGCAGTGTCCTGCTTGTCATCTTAGGATGGGATTGTTGGACTTGATGATCTTCAAAAGTCTTTTCCAACCTGGTGCTTCTGTGATCTACAGTCACCTATAAGCATACACCCAGAGCTGTACTGGACAGCCCTCAGACACAAGCTTTTAGCTTACACCTTCTAGTATTTATAAGATAAATTGCCCAGATACTGCCCAGATTAGACCCACAAGCTGCTGCCAACATGGACAGGGACTACATGGCCACCACAGCTCCTACACACAGTAGTAAATGCTTTAATACATGGCTGCACACCCTGCACTACACACACACCCCTGTTCATGTAACCAGCTTCCTGTACTCCAGCTTTAAGTGACAGCATAATAGCTAATATTTAGCACTCAGATAGCATGGCGTATTCATTTGCTGCATGCACAAACATGAACTAATTAGGAGACTTAATTAGTGTGATCCTGCAAAGTGAAGAAAAATGGAGAGACACAGAAAGGAGAATGACAGAGCAGAGGAGGGGGGAGAGGGAAGGAACAGGGAACACAAAAGGCCAAGACAGTTTAGACAGACAGATAGATAAAGGGTCTATATAAAAATAGAAGCCAACTTGCTCTGCCTTATTTATGCCCAGCATGGCTATGCATATCAACAGCTAAAGGAAGGATTCCCACCTAGGGCTCTGAGGCACAGCCCTCCAGGGGAATATCCATTGCCAGCAGTGACAGATGCATCCTTCCTCTCCCTTCTTCCCCATCAGAAAGTTGTGTGTCCCAAAGAACATCAATTCACCTTCCAGCCACAGGTCTTGCCACAGGTCCAGCTTTTGGCCCATACACCCCAGCCCATGAGCTTTTGGTGTGGGGGGGAATAAGAGTTTGGTTGAAAGTTTGACCTGCTCATGGAGAGGCTGAAAGGGGGGAGAGCTAAAAAGCAAAGAGGGGCTAAAAGTATTGCAGGGAAGACTGATGTGCTAGACAGCATAGGAGCCTCAGTAGCAGCTCTGCCAGCAGCTTGTATTTAAGACCATTCTTAGGCAACACTTCAAGCATCCAATCCCAGCCATGCAGTAGGAATATGCACTCACAGCACTGAATATGCATTAAAACCTCACATACAGAAGCCAATACACACCCCACACCCCTATCTTCCACTCACAAGCTCACCTCACCATCCACATCTGGGCTCCATCAGCAGAGGGGTGGCAGCAGGGACAGGGAGGGGATTGTCCCTCTCTGTTCTGCCCTCCTGAGGCCCCAGCTGGATCCTGTGTCCAGAGCTGGGGCCCAACACAAGGAAGATGTGGGGCTGTTGGAGAGGGGTCAGAGGAGCCATGGAGATGCTCAGAGGGCTGGAGCAGCTCCCCTCTGGAGAGAGGCTGAGGGAGCTGGGCTGGGTCAGCCTGGAGAATAGAAGGCTGTGGGGGGACCTCATTGCAGCCTGCCAGTGCCTGAAGGGAGCAGAGGAACAGGAGGGGAATCAGCTTGTTCAAGGGCAGAGACTGGCAGGACAAGGGGGATGGAGTGAAGCTGGAGGAGGGGAGGGTGAGAGGAGAGCTTGGGGGGAAGTTCTTTGCAGAGAGAGTGGTGAGGTGCTGGAACAGGCTGCCCAGAGAGGGGGTGGGTGCCCCATGTCTGGGGGTGTTCCAGGCCAGGTTGGATGGGGCCCTGGGCAACCTTGTGTAGCTCCAGGCCTGAGGTTGGTGTCCCTGCCTGTGGCAGGGGGTTGGAGCTCTGTGATCCTTGGGGTCCCTTCCAACCCATGCCAGTCTATGATCCAAAGTTTAGGCAAAGTGCTCAGAGTCCCTGGTTCTCCTTGTTGCCAATCTCATTGTCACCAGGAAAGCTGTTCTCACCCAGGCTGTTTGAGCAGGGTGCCTGTGGGAGATGGTTATTTTGGTATGTCATCATGCTGGGCTTTTGTCTGAGACCAGAGCTACAGGTGCTTGGAGCCTGCACAGGTAAAAGCAGCACTTCAAACTGGGGCCCTGGTTTAGCACCTCAACCCAGATTAAGTCTAATTAGTTCAAGCATCGGGTGCTCCTGGCAATGCTGAGATCTCTGAGGAAGATGGGTGTTAGCACAAGCCAGCTGCTGCCCAGGTAGCCAGTTTAATCTCTCCCCAGTCTAGCACATTTGGGAAGCTGAAAACCAGGCTCAGCTGGAGCTGCTGCATCAGCCTCCAGGCATCTCAGCAGGCATGCCCCAGCCTGCCCAGCCCCAGGAGTTATTAAACACCCCATTTTTTATGGGAGTGGATTGGTTCTTTGTAAGCAGGAGCTGTGCTGGAGGAAGGCAGAGCTCTCAAGGAGTGCTGTGGAGGACGGTCTGGTTTATCAACAGGAGAGCCTGCTTCATCAACAGGACCCTCCATGCAGCCCCAGGTCTACTCAAAGAATAAACACCAATGCTGAAAGCTCTGCCCAGCTTCCAAAGCACCGCACAGGCATTCATTTTCAGTCCTGTGTGGGAGAGCATAGGAGTCATGACTCCTCAAAAGGCAGTACCAGTTCCCCACAGCTCCAGGTAGCAGCAGTGGGAGAGAGGATGGGATCATAGAATGGGCTGGGTTGGGAGGGACCCCAAGGGTCACAGAGCTCCAACCCCCTGCCACAGGCAGGGACACCAACCTCAGGCCTGGAGCTACACAAGGTTGCCCAGGGCCCCATCCAACCTGGCCTTGAACACCCCCAGACACGGGGCACCCACCCCCTCTCTAGGCAGCCTGTTCCAGCCCTCTCCTGCCCACTGGCAGGCAGCTGGATCAGCAGACACAAGCAGAGGTGTCAGGAAAACAGGACTATGGTTAGATATCCCCTGGCTATTTCACCACTGGCATAGAATCATAGAATGGCATGGGTTGGGAGGGACCCCAAGGATCACAGAGCTCCAACCCCCTGCCACAGGCAGGGACACCAACCTCAGGCCTGGAGCTACACAAGGTTGTCCAAGGGTCCCATCCCATCAACCTGCTGAGTAGCAGGGGTGGGTTTCCCCACAGTGCTGGGAGAGGGAGAGCAAGAGCTGCCCCCTGGCCTTTGGGTTAGTGACCCACAACAGCCACAGCTCCTTCCCTCCCATCTGCCCAGCTCTCCACCCTCCTTGTGCCCATCTCCTGGTTGAGAAGAGGTGAGGAACCATAGCATCCCAGACTGGACTGGGCTGTGCTGGGAAGGACCCCAAGGACCACAGAACTCCAACCCCCTGCCACAGGCAGGGACACCAACCTCCAGGCCTGGAGCTACACAAGGTTGCCCAGGGCCCCATCCCATTCCCATTGGGAAGCCTCCCTTTGTGCCCAGTAGCCCTGGTCCATGCAGTGCTGGAAGCCCAGTGCCTGGCTGAAGCCAGACACAGCAAGACTTAGTGCCTGTGTGCCACCAGCTGATTCATTTGTGCTGCAGGGAGATGCTGAGCTCCAGTGATCCACAGCTTCAGCTGCCACAGCAAACCCTAAATCCATGGACCACACAACAAATGGGAGTCTCTCAGCCTGCAGAGCTTTGTGGCTTCTCTATCTCTGTGCAAGAGTGGGCTCAGACAAAGGCATAGCAATGACAAATCACACACCCTCCAGCCATTATGGGCACAACATGCAGGATGTATTTTTGACCTGGCAGCTCTAGCAGGGACCCCTCTGAACACATAAAAGTCTTTCTCTTTGTTTATTAGGAGACATCTGATGACACCACACACATCAGAGTGGCTAATTGCCTGAAGTATTCCAATGGGTGCTACTTGGCCCATCATAAACTGTCTGGGAAGGAAAATTACTGATAAACACACTATCTTGCCTCATCATATAAATAATTGGTAGTATTATGAATGCATGAGCCAGCACAATTAGGACCTGAAGGTTGTGCCATATGTCACAGCAAAGCTAATTTCTCCTGGATTTGCAGTGAGGCTGATTACTCAATGTCACAGGCTTGTTCAGAAGTGGATTCTGCTCAATGCAAATCAGTGTAGCTGCACTGGAGAATGGGGCAGCCACCATTTATGCCAGGTGATGAACTGGTCCATAACATCCATCTGGGTCTATAATTATCCATATGGACACAAGGATGGACATTCTGCACAAAACCACTGCTCTGCCTGTTACAGTTATTATCCAAGATATTTTAAAAAAGGCTAATTATGCATTATATGCCCATCAAAAGTCCCTGATTAGGAGGAGAGCAAAATTCTCCAATTCCTACTGGCCCTACATAGACAAAATTCTATCCACTTGGGTTTTTGTAGGTTGGTTGAAACTGATTTAGTGAGAGATTAACTTAATGAATACAACACTCCAACACTGAAAATGCCATCTACTGCTGGCAGAGAGGGACCACCTTGGTCTGAGGTTAGAACAGGGAGAGCAAGAGCTTCTCTGGTGCCCTGAGCAGCTGCTGGAGACCTTGAACTGGTGTTAGAACAGGGAGAGCAAGAGCTTCTCTGATGCCGAGCACCTTCTTGAGACCTTGATCTGAGGTTAGAACAGGCAGAGCAAGAGCTTCTCTGATGCCCTGAGAAGCTTCTTGAGACCTTGATCTGAAAACAGGCAGAGCTAGAGCTTCTCTGGTGCCCTGAGCACCAGACCTGAGCGCCTGAGACCGTGAGACCTTGGTCTGAGGTTAGACTAGGCAGAGCAAGAGCTTCTCTGGTGCCCTGAGCACCTTCTTGAGACCTTGGTCTGAGGTTAGACTAGGCAGAGCAAGAGCTTCTCTGGTGCCCTGAGCAGCTGCTTGAGACCTTGGTCTGAGGTTAGAACAGGGAGAGCAAGAGCTTCTCTGGTGCCCTGAGCAGCTTCTTACCCATGCTGCAAGCTACTCATGTGCTGGAGGTGGGAGGGGGCCTCTGAGCAAGGAGGAGGGTGGCAGGAGATGACTCAGCCTCCCCCATACTACAGCAGAGACACAGCATGAGCAAGCAGAGGATGTTGTGCCTACCTGTGGGCAGGCAGCCTCCTCAGAGGGCTGGGGTGGGGAATCCTGAGGAGCAGAGGACGATAGGAGGGAGCACACACAGCAGTTTGAGGGAGAACCCCCAGGAATCCCAGGGCTCAGGCTACATGGAGATGGGTCAAGGCAGGTTTGCAGTGAGCCTAACAGAGTGAGGTGAGCACAGGGCACCTCTGCCTGTGTTGTATGGATTAGCAAGCAGGGGATGACAGCTGTGACACTCCCATCCCCACAGGCCTCCACAAGTCCCTCAGACCTGGCTGCCACCCACCCAGGGAGAAGAGCATCACTGCCCTGGATCTCTGGTGATCACTGGATCACTGCTCCTGTACAGCAGGAGCAAGGGATTAAATCCTCATAGCCCAGCTATTTGCTGGCAGCCTTCTCATGCACTCAGCACTCCTGCTGTCCCCACAACAGGCTCTGCCCAGCATCAGTCCCAGCCCCTCTCAAGGCTGAGGGAGCATTTGTGGGTGGAGGTGAGGAACAGGCAGATGCCTGTTAGGCTGATTTATCCCACTGCTTTGTGCCTTGAGATTCCTGAAGTCTCCCAGGCTGTGCCATAGAAACAGAGCTCTCTTCCTGCCTCTTCTCAAGCCATGTGAACCACCAGCAGAACCAGATAGCTTATTTTATTCAGGACAGGATAGCAGAGCTAATAAGCAGCAGCAAAGCAAGCATTAATAAGGTACTATAAATATCAGTGTCCCTCTCAGAAGCAGCAAGGGGGGGGGCTCAGCTTTCAGCTATATGCCTTGCAGCAAACCTAAGGCTTTAACCTACACAGAAATCCCTTCTGATCCGTTATGGGTTCACATTATCCACAGCACCAGCTCTTTTAATTTGACATTTTCCTCCAGCTTTCCCAGCCTGATTCAAACTCCAGCCAGTGAAAGAGAGAATTTACATTTCCAATTCATAGGCAATACAGTCCATTAGGTTTAACAAGTGAATGAACTTCACATGTAACCTACAGCAAGCATCAGCTCTGTGGCTATTCATTTTAACTGATTACCTCGTTTGCTATATCTAGGAGCCCCTGGCGTGGCCATGGCAACTGGTTTTGCTTAAATGCAGCTGAACAGTAAAGTTAATTTTAGATTAGGTGAGGAGGAAGCTGGTGCACCAAGGGAAGCTCAGTGTTAGATTCCTCTTATCTTCTCTAGTGGCAAAGGCTCTGCCAGCCAGGTCCTGTGCAGTCAGCCATGCCCTTGCAGTCATGCACCAGGCACCCAGCACTCCCACATCCCTGCTGTGGGGATGCCAGGCTTCAGGCATCCCTGCACCAGACCAACCATATCCAAGTCCATTAGTCACCCATAAGCCCTCTGAGCCACCAGCACATCCCCTTAGACTCTTCTGGTGGGATCCCTCCTCCAGCCAGCTCTCCTCAGAGCTTCTCCACTCAGTGAAGGAAAGCAGATGGCTTGGTTTCACACATCCCAGGGGAGGTCTCTAACCCAGGTGGGTTGGCTTGCCCTCTCCCTTCCAGCACTGCATATATCAGAGATGATTTCTGCTCTCTATATTATAAAGGTGTCAAAAACATCTTTAAAAACCCAGGCTTGGGGATAGTCCTGCTCCAGCTCAGTACACTCCTCTCTATATTGATGTGACTATTCATCCCTTAGCCAGAAAAAAACCCATAAATAAGCTAGAAGTGACCTTAAACATAATTAGTACGTTGGACCCAAGAGCTATGTTTTGGTTGTTCCCAGGAGAACATGCTGGAAGTGGTAGATGGGCATTTCTTAGAACCCAGCCTGCCCCCCTTTACCCCAGCCCTTCCTCCAGGACCAGGGGAAGCAAATCACACCAGGCAGCTTCAGAGCCTGCTCCCCCAGTCTCATTCCCAGCCAATGCTTGTGGTGACCAGTGATGAGCAACATGCAGTTTGATATGAATTTTAGGTGAAGCTGTTTATAGGGTGAAATCACCCAGATTCTAGACCTTTCTTACTGCAAATGTGGCCAGCTAAATAACCGCTCATTGGTTACACACACTGTTCACACCATATTGATTGGTTAGTGATTATAACGAGCTCTGATAAACCTATCTTATAGCTAAACATCCTTAGTTTACCTTTAATACCTAAAAGCATCCCCACACCTGCTGTTCTGACCCTCTTGTTATGGCTGGTTCCTAACATGTTCTATTACTCCCAAGTCCCTTCCCATAGCTGCTTCTTGGCTTAGGGCAGCCTGTACCCCTGTCAACAAGGCTGCTGTGTTTGGAGAATGGGATTATTAGGATCCTCTCAGCATGAGGAACTTTTCCTGTCTCATGGGAACAGGAAGATGTTGTCAGGACCTATGTCTTGGGTGCAGAGCACTAGGCCGCTCACAGGCCTGCTGCCTTCCCCAACACCTGACTACAGCACCCATTCAGCCCCAGGACTCTGCTGCATAAACCCCCTTCCCCTGCCAGCTCAGGCTGCTCCTTCCATCACTTCAGCTGCTTCACCCCACCTTTTAGACACAGCAGGGGGGCACCTGCCCCAGGCACCAGGCTACTCCCCCCGACTCTGAACTCACACACCACCCAGCAGCTCCCACCCCCAACCTCCCAACCTGACTTACTGGTGACAACTGGGTTAACCCTCCCTGGCAGGCACACTGACCTATTTGCCCACCTGCAAACAGCTCCATAGCAGCCCAGCAGCAGGCATATATAGCTATACATGCATATATATAGTCGTGTGTTAGCATTTTTGATACACACCCATACGCTGTGTGCAAACCATGGCTATTAATACAGAGATACATATGCTCACAGAAGGAAGCAACACTGAAATGAAAACAAGACCAAAGCACGCCTTGCTGTGGCTCCAAACTGTGGCCTAGCATAAAAAACCATGCCCACTTGTGTTTAAATTGTAGCATTGCTTATCCAATTTGATGCTGACTTGGGCAGCACCTCTGCCAGCTCACTGCAGCCCAGAGTCCCTGCACTGCCCCCATGTCCAGCTCAGCCTCAGGGTTTTGGGGGACTTTAGGTTTGGTGCACAGCTCCAGAGCTCTGAACTAGGTTCTTACAAGATAAGCATGGTTTAGTATAAAGATGAGCATGTTATACAGTCCCTTTTATTCCTTTTCAGCTATATTTGGATGCAGACATCTAGCTATCCAGCTCAGGGCTCCAGAGGAGTCAAAACCAACTACGATTTCCCTAACAACTCCAGCTAAAGTCAAAAATTGGGAGGAAGAGAGGGAGAAAAGCATCAGCTGCTACAGCCTTTTCCAGGAGACAGTTAAAAAAAACCCCCTCCATACAGAGAAACCTATTGAGATTGATTAACCAACGTTGTGATTTGTAATTTTGCTTAATGCTATTAAAGAAGAGCAGTGACCATTTGTTCAAGAGAAAGACTGGCAGGGAGCCAAGGTTTTGCATAATGAATTCAGAGGATTAATCCTATTAGTCTTCTTCCCTTCCCCCAGCCCCTTAACTTCTCTGAAGATGAATTGCAGATGTAAAAAAAATAAAACCCCCAACCAAACAGGCAGATATTGGCTGAGCAGCACCTGATATCTGGGAGACCTTTGTGCTTGCCCTGAGAGATAGCTGGCTGACTCAGAGAATCGGTGGTAGGTGAGGAGAACAATGGTGATGTTATCAGAGAGGCTGGGAGACTGTTTCAGAGCCTCCAGCAGCTGAAAATATGCAGAACAATAGGAGAGAAGAAAAAAACCTGGGTGGTTGAGGAGTAGGCACAAGGATATTATTAGCAGATTAGAAGTGGCATATGTGAGGGGGGCTGTGTGGGAGAGGGGCTGCACCCCATAGCATGGTATGGTAACACCCTCAGTGGTTCATACATCAGTGTGGTTGGGGGGGTTCAGGCTCATTGCAGAGGGGCACCTGCAGCCCAGAGCTTTCTGTGGGGGGTGTCTGTGTCCAGAGGTCACCCTGATCCCCCAAGTCCAGCTTGCAAGTGTTGAGGGTTGCACAGGAAGGAAGCTGGAGGCACCTTCTGCCTTCCCTTTCCTCTGAGATGCCAGCACAGGGCACGGTGCAACAGCTCCAGCACAACAGCCCCAGCTCCCCCTGTGGCTTCACAGGCTGGGACAGGAACAGCACGTCCCTTGCTGGTCCCATCAAGCCACCAGCATCCCAGAGCTGCTGCTGGGGACAAGCCTGGAGACCCTCAGAGAAGTGCCTGGAGGCATCTGCCTCCCCCACCCAGGCCAGACATGCCTACTGCTGCCACCCTGGCCCTGCAGTGAGGGCTGCTCATGGCAGGGATTTCACACCATGGAGCTATCAGAAAAGCCAAAATTAATTTTCTGAGCTTGCCCTGCCTTCATGTGGAGGAGGAAATCATTCCTCCACACCCAGCTCCATGGAAAGCATTGCTAATGCACTTTCCATGGGAGCCCAGGAGGACATCAGCTGCTTTCCTTTGGTGCAGCATGTCACCTCTAGACAACATCACCTCAGCTCCACATCATTACATGTCACAAACCTCTGCATTAGGAGCCATAAATATTTATACAGCACAAGCACAGAGCTGACACCTTGTGCTGTGACGGGACTCAAGTGTGGAATATTATTTACAACTTCTTCAGTAACACTTGTGTATCATCCATTGAGCACCTCCCACCCCACTCCACGTTACTCCTTCCAGGAAAGGAGGGATATACATCTCCAGGCACTGAAGGTGACATTTCTCAGCTAGAACTGAATGTACAGTCCTTTCCTTCCCTACCAAGGACATCCCACACAGTCCTCAGGGCTCACCAAGTGCTGAGGAAACCAGGGCTACTTACTACAGACACACAGCACACCCAGCCACACTAACAGCCTGATTCACCAGCTGCCTTTAGGCTCTGGGGTGATGAGCTGCTCATCTCTTTCCTTAGGAGCCTCACAAAGCCAGACCTGATGCCACCAAACTCTGCCAGTCATTACCTTCTATTTTGGGGTGATGCCACCAAACTCTGCCAGGCATTGCCTTCTATTTTGGGGAGGGTTCAGCAGGTTAAACCATTTCAGTAGCACCTGATGGCTGCTGTGCCCTCCCAAACTCAGCCACCCACCACAACCTGGTCACTAGCAAGATGAAGCCTTTGGGAGCTGCTCCTCCCAAAAAAGCCCCTGCCTGTGAGCAAAGACCAACAGCACTGCACCCTTTCCTCCTACCCAAAAGGTCTCCTTCCTTACCTCAGCACATGTCCTCACAGGATCCCCACCACACTTCCCATCCTCAGTCTTCTGCTGGGAAACAAGTGGCACCAATAGCTTCAAGTTGCAGCCACATCTCCAAGAAGCCACAGCCAGCACCAAGACTGGTCTCATCAGCTACAGCAACCCTCATAAGAAGAGGGACATGCCACCTCAGAGACCAGGCACTGCAGATCCAGCAGCACCAGGGCCTGCAGCCCCTCTTCTTCAGCAGTTTTATCTGCAGAGCAGCTCATACACAGGTGCTCAGCATCTTGGGTTTCCAGCACTTCTCAGGTGCTGGATGTCAATCTTCATGAAAGCAGCCAACTGCCAAGTGTCTCCTTTGTGGGCTCCTTGATGAGCACTCAGACTTTGTGTTCTTTTCCATTAATAGTTTACTAATGAATTTCTTGGCACGTGGTTTTGGAGCAAACAGCCAAATTCAAAGCAACTTGTAGAGATATTTCCAGAAAGTGCATTCAAATCTCACTACCACAGGCACCCAAAGACCCATCCTGCTGTGGAGCAAAGTCACAGGAGGGATAACTGATCCAGAGCTCACTGCAAATGGTCTGACTGCTGCTTGTGCGTTAGCAGCTTGTGCAGAAGTTATCCTACAATTGATTTTTTGGAAAGAAAATCTGGCCAGGAAACTCATAAGCAAGTTTCAAGCCAAGATTTGTCCAGAAATGTATTTTCTGGGAGGCATTTACTCAATTCCAGCCTTGCTGTAACAAATCTGATATGGTGCCCACAATGCTCCAGCCCAACGTGGTTGTTGCTGTCACCCAGCCAGCTCCAGCACCATCAGCCATGAAAATCCTGCACTGTGAATTTACAGTTTGTGACTGAACTGGAGCATCTCTCTGAACCCCCTGCCTGGAGAGGAGCAGAGGGAAGGTGGAGAGCATCATAGACCCCTATCCATGAGTCTTGAACTTCCTGGACACGCCAGGGCTGTGTTGCATGTGCAGGGTTCTCTCCTCACAAAAAGTGCTTTGCAGCATAAGCTATTAGTCCTTGTCCTCTGCCAGTGGACCTCAGCATTAAATTAGCATCTGGTTAAGGATGCACAGGAGCTGCAGGAGATCCATCAGCAGGAATAAGTCTCTGGTGGCCATAGATCAGCTGCAGAGTGCTGGGGACACCAGATAAGCAAGGAGGAACCACCACTGCAGCAAGGGCATCCATGGGGCATTGCCTGGCTGTCCCTCTGCAGGGGATGGAGGATCATGGTAGAGAGACCCAGTGCTGGTGGGATCTCACAGGCACCCAGCAGTCATGTGCCCAGGTTTTCCAGAGGGTTGAGGGGAATCAAGTGTCTCAGTCCCACTGGAGACATGGGGCTCAAGGAGGAGCTGGCACCCCACATCTTGCAGGGGTCACTCCCCACAGTGCTGACAGCCAGGAGCCATTGGAGGTGGGCCAGTCCTCTGAAAGGCAGAGTGAGACGGACCTGAGATGGCCCTGATAAACCCTACATACATCACCTGACAGGGTATTTAGAATACTAAGCCATGGATGACCCACAGCAATGCCCTGGTCCAGGCAGAGAAGACCAGTCTCTGCCCTTGACCACACTCCTGTCCCAGAAACCTGCCCTGAATGGGTCTACAGGACCATACCTTCAACTAGAACCCCCAGCAGATCCACCTCCGTGGCTGCTGCAGCTCAGCAGGGCTGGGGGGCACAGATGCTGCTGGCAGCTGATGTGTAGCACTGGTGTTCACTGGGGTTCCTGGTTGGAGAAGACACAGTCTAGAAATCCGTTCCTGTCTTGTTTCCTCAGAGTGTTTTATGACTTCCAAGCCATCAATTTTTTACTGCTAGGATGGTTTTGCCCTCTCGTTTCAAGCAGTGTGTGTCTAAAAATTAGCTGCCTATGGTCTCAGCTATGAGAGGCTTATGAATGGCTGGTAGGGCACCCTTTGGGCTCCCCAGGCTCCCCCCAGCTGCTGCCCAAACTCTGCACGCCGAGTTCTAGAGGAGCAGCATCAGACCCTTCCCTCCAGCCTCTCCATGGGGACACCTCAAGCTGCACCCTTGGCTTTGAGTGACAGCAGGTTCCACATCTGCTCCCTGGCAGAATTTGCAACGGGTCTTTAGCAGGAGAGGTGAGAACCCAGCTGGGCTCCAGCACCCTTGTGCTGGAGCACTTCCCACCTTGCTCAGGCAGCCTGGGCTCACAATGGGCTAACATCCTCCAGCCTGCATGGATCAGGATCTGTTGGAGAAGGCAGCAGCCTGCGAGCAGCCTAGCACTCTGCACCCAAGACTGAGGCCCTGACAATATTCTCCTGTTCCCATGAGACAGGAAAAGTTCCTCGTGCTGAGAGGATCCTAATAATCCCATTCTCCAAACACAGCAGCCTTGTTGACAGGGGTACAGGCTGCCCTAAGCCAAGAAGCAGCTATGGGAAGGGACTTGGGAGTAACAGAACATGTTAGGAACCAGCCATAACAAGAGGGTCAGAACAGCAGGTGTGGGGATGCTTTTAGGTATTAAAGGTAAACTAAGGATGTTTAGCTATAAGATAGGTTTATCAGAGCTCGTTATAATCACTAACCAATCAATATGGGGTGAACAGTGTGTGTAACCAATGAGCAGTTATTTAGCTGGCCACGTTTGCAGTAAGAAAGGTCTAGAATCTGGGTGATTTCACCCTATAAACAGCTTCACCTAAAATTCATATCAAACTGCATGTTGCTCTCTGCGGGTCGCCACAAGGATCCATCCACTGGGGCTTCCTGGCCCATCACCCATTCACCACCCATGCACAGGAGGGGCAGAGCACCAAGGGGATGACAATTTGCAGTGCCCAGGGGACCCCTCTCTGCCCATCCATTCCATCACTGAACCATGGCAGCTCCAAGGTGTCTGGGGAAGCAAGTGAGCACCGAGCATGTTCAGCAATGAACATTGGGTCTTACGCCTGCCTGAAGGCTATTTACACAGCTCCCATTGATTTCTTGTAACCTGTAATTATTTTAGTTGATTTTCTATTTATTTAATTATTTATTTATATTTGTTTCATGCCCTGTTTGTTTTCACTCTCAGGGAGGCAAACAACATTTCTCTCTGCTGAATAGGTTGAGGTGGGTGGTGGTGGTGGTGGTGGGGGTTCTAGTAGAATAGAGGATCACACAAATGATGGTCACTCATGTGCTTCCCAGCCACCCTGGCTGCTCAATCCCCTGCCCTTCAAGAGGGGTAGGTGGCTTCAACAGCTAGCCTGATTTCTTCCTCCTATTTATCTCACTTCTATTTTTATTCTGGTAAGTCTTTATTTTTCACTCCTTCCTCCTTCTGTGCCTCCCTGACAGCAAGAAAATGGCATCTTTGCATGGGAAATCATAGAATCCCAGCCTGGTCTGGGTTGGAAGGGACCCCCAGGATCACAGAGCTCCAACCCCCCTGCCACAGGCAGGGCCACCGACCTCCAGGCCTGGAGCTACACAAGGTTGCCCAGGACTGTTGGCAACCTACACAAGGTTGCCCAACCTGGCCTGGAACACCCCCAGACACGGGGCACCCACCCCCTCTCTTGGCAGCCTGTTCCAGCCCCTCACCACTCTCTCTGCAAAGAACTTCCCCCTAAGATCTCCTCTCACCCTTCCCTCCTCCAGCTTCACTCCATCCCCCTTGTCCTGCCAGTCTCTGCCCTTGAACAAGCTGATTCCCCTCCTGTTCCTCTGCTCCCTTCAGGCACTGGCAGGCTGCAATGAGGTCCCCCCACAGCCTTCTCTTCTCCAGGCTGACCCAGCCCAGCTCCCTCAGCCTCTCTCCAGAGGGGAGCTGCTCCAGCCCTCTGAGCATCTCCATGGCTCCTCTGACCCCTCTCCAACAGCCCCACATCTTTCTTGTGTTGGGCCCCAGCTCTGGACACAGGATCCAGCTGGGGCCTCAGGAGGGCAGAGCAGAGAGGGACAATCCCCTCCCTGGTGATTGAACCAATGCTCTTTGCCAGAAAAGAGATCACCTAAAAACCCAATGCAACCCAAATCAAGCCCCACACTCTTGGGGATGGAGTGTAAATGCATCCCCACCAGCAGTCCCAGTGGTTTATTATTCAAGCCCCATTAGTAGATGCTTCTCTGCTTGCAGAGCCTGTGCAGGAGCTGTTTGCTCTCACCTGAGAGCTGTGTGGACATCCTGGCCAAGGTCTGATCTTGGTTTGGGGATAAGTAAACACCAGATTTATTCATTTCCCTGATCCATTTAGTGGGTCACCTTTCTAATTTACCTTTCCTTTTACCTCTTGGTTTCCAGGGAATGCTCAGCTGGCATTGCAAAGGAAAGGGATTATTATTCAGCAAAGAAGTGGGAGAGATGCTATAAATGTAAAGTGCAAGAGCAATCCTTAATCATCCTCATCATTAGTTAATTGCTGTAGCCCTGAGTCCATTCCAAGGAGAACACAGAGTGTTAAATATAGATGGAGAAATTGGATCTATTTTTTGCAGTTTTGTGCTCTCTCTGAACCAGATTCTGCCTGATGCTCTTCCTAAGGGTGTCAACACCAGGGACTGTCAGAGGAGCGTCAGCCTGACGATCAGTGGGACGTGGGCTCCTACCCTGAGCATCTGGGAATCTCTTTAGCTAGAGTGATGCCTGACAAATGAGTGCAATTAGGAGCCTGCTGTATTTTGGGGAAAACCTGTGAAATACCTGGTTCCAGCAGTGCCTTGTCCAAAGTCACACCAGGAAATCGGTGGCAGAGCCAGAAGCTGAGCCAAGATCTGCTGAATCTGCAGCCATGGAGCAGTTGGTTTCCTCCACATAGGGAACCATTTGCAGCTCTTTCTTGAGCAGAAGTGCTCTCTCTCTTCATGGCATGCTCTCCATTTTCAGAGGCCTTTTCTCCTGTGAGTGAACCTTTGTTCCCTGTTCTCTCTGCATTTTCTCTCCCCCTCCCTCCTTCGCCCTATTCAGTCCACTCCACTAAACGTTTCCTCCTCAATTAGGAAAGTGGCACCCGTGGAGCAGCTGGCCATGGAGCAGAGAGGATTTCAAACCCATGGAGTGGCTCTGTCCTCAATTACCTGCCCAGAGCTTTCTCCAGCCCAGCACTTGTAAAAACCACTTTGCAATTAACTCTTCCTTTGCTTTTGCTCCAGCCCAGGCTCAGCCCAGAGACCTGTGCCACCCACCAGCACCCTGCTTAGCAAAGGCTGTGGGAGCTAAATCTTTTGGCAGTGCAGGCAGCAGGGACTGTGGCTCTGAGACATAAAACCCCAGTTAATGCTCTTTCCCATGGCTGGCAGGGAGGGGGGTGCCAGGCTCCTGGGGTCTGATTGCCTTGGAGATGGTGGTGTTACCCTTCCCCTGCCATCCTGCTCACCTCTGAGCCTTGGATGCTTTGGTGTTTAGGGACAGAGTTGGGATAGAAGAGCAAGTGCTACCTGTATCTCTGTGTAAGGGAGTGGGGCATGGCAGGAGTTAGGGGATGTGCCCATGGTGGGATCTGCTACAGGGTCCTTGGGTGCAGGGGGTGTGTGTGTGAGTCCCTGAGCATCCAGATACATCCCCAGGGGTATCTGAATCCATGTGCTCATCCAGGTTATAAAACACATGTGACCAATGTGTGTCCATGTCACTGTGTGCATGCCACAGCAGGTGGCACAAGCCACCACCAAAGCTGGACCCATGGGATGTGCATGCTTCATCCCTGTGCAAACATGCTGCTGAGAGAGAGCATCTGGGTGAGCGTGAGTGTGCAAATGTGTGTGCAGCTGTGTGTGTGATCCAGAGCTGGGAGGGGTGGCTGACAGGCAGGACACTGTGCTGCCATCCAGAGACCTGGCCAGGCTGGAGAGCTGGGCAGGGAGAGACCAGATGGGGTTCAACAACAGCAAGTGGAGAGTCTGGCACCTGGGGAGGAACAACCACATGGATCAGGACAGGCTGGGGGTAACCTGCTGGAGAGGAGCTGTGTGGAGAAGGACCTGGGGGTGCTGGTGGGTGACAGGGTGGCCATGAGCCAGCAGTGTGCCCTGGGGCTGAGAGAGACAATGGGATCCTGGGGGCATCAGGAGGAGTGTGGGCAGCAGGTCACAGGAGGGGATCCTCCCCCTCTGCTCTGCCCTGCTCAGGCCCCACCTGGAGTGTTGTGTCCAGTGCTGGACTCCCTGGGATAAAAAGGACAGGGATCTCCTGGAGAGAGTCCAGAGAAGGGCTACAGAGATGATGAAGGGCCTGGAGCATCTCCCCTGTGAGGAAAGGCTGAGAGAGCTGGGGCTGTTCAGCCTGGAGAGAAGAAGACTCATCAGGGGGGACCTAATCAATGTCTATCAATATCTGAAGGATGGGGTGCAGGGGGAATTGGCCAGCCCCTTTTCAGTGTCTGTGGGTACAGGACAAGGGGCAATGGCTGCAAATTGGAGCACAGGAAGTTCCACAGCAACCTGGGGAGGAACTTTTCCCCAGTGAGGGTGAGGGAGCCCTGGGACAGGCTGCCCAGGGGGTGTGGAGTCTCCTTCTCTGGAGAGATTCCAGCCCCATCTGGACACCGACCTGTGCAGTATGAGCTGGGGAGCTGCTTTGGCAGGGGGTTGGACCCCAGGAGCTCTGGGGGTCCCTTCCAACCCCTACAACTCTGTGACTCTGTGATTCAGTGATTCTGTGTCAGGCCATGTCCAAGCATGTCAGACCTTGAGCAGAGCCTGGGGGAAGGAGGATTAAATGCCAAGTGCTGTGCAGAGCTCTGCTAATGCCTGATGTATTGAACTTGCTGGCCTGTTGACAGATACCTGGGCTTAGTGGCTTTTCTGCTCTCCTGCAGTGTCTCATCCCTAAAAACCCCTGCACTGAGTGTTGTTGTTTGCCAGGTGTGAAACTCCAGGGCTGCTGTGTGTGTGTGCACAGGTGTGCACACCCAGGCAGAGCCTCAGCATGCTCCTGTGTCCCTTCTGCCCTTGGAGCTGTGTCTACACACACGTGTGTGTGCCTGTCCACTCAGGTGCATCTCCCTGGGGTGGGTGTATGCAGACCTGGCCGAAATGGGGAGTGTTAGGGGCTTAATTACCTACCTATCTCCTTGTCCATGGGATCATGATGAGGAGATCATAATGAGGGATCATAATGAGGGATCCTGATGAGGGATCATAATGAGGAGGGATGGGAGAATGTGGATCCCCTGCAGACAGTCAGCCTGAGCTTCAGCAGTAGAGGGTGGGGCTGATCCCCACCAACCTCTGATACCCTGGGACCACCACATCTGTCCTCCTTGCTCCTTCATCTGGGGGGCTGCACATGAGTTTCAAGCCCCCCTGTAAGTCAAAGCAGCTGTTCCACCCCCATGTAACTCTGCAGCACGTGCTCTCACAGCCCATCATCTCCAAAGGGCAGCTGCCCATCCCAGGGGGATGTCTTCTGCTTTTTATGGTTACAGATACCAGCAAAGCAGGAGGAGAAGGGGCAGAGGAGCTCCTACCAAGCTGGGGCAGGCAGAACTGAGGAGCAAGCTGGGGCTCTGGTCATACCAACCCCTCTCAGCCAGCATTTCTCTGTGTTGCCCTCCTTGAATAGATTTGGGTTCTGTCCCATGCAGGCAGGAACTGTGATGTCACTCTGCTCCTCTCAACTGGACCTGGAGCTTTGCAGAAAGTAGGGAAGCCATCCTCATGCCTCCCAGAGAAACCCTGATCCTTTCTCTTTGGATGCCAAAGCTTGCAAGGAAGATGTCTGGCAGCAGGGAGGAGATGGGGCAGGGGATCTCAAAGGGGATAGAAAGGGAAAGTCAAAACTTAATAAGACATTAAGACAACAGATTCATTAAAAAGTCATTAGTCTGTCAGGAGTGCCTTTAATTAACAAATGCCAGGAACCACAGTACTGTCTTGTTTCTGCCACTGTGCCTCAACAGTATTGTGGCCACCTGAATGCTGCTAATTAAATGCCATTTAAAGCTCCCCCAAACCTGGCAGCAAATTTTCAACACTCTGCTCATTTTTTTTCTCCACAGCCTCCAAATTCACCTCGTTTGTCATTGTCCTTCCCATATGGGGGCTGATGTTTCTTGGAAACCTTCCCTTCCCCTCCTCTCTTCCCAAGAAGTGCTTTCTAAAGGTTGTTTCCATCTCCCAGTTGTTTTGCCAAATGCCACTCTCCTCTTGTGTTTTTGAAGCTGGGGGAGTATTAACACTGTGGGGTGGCAGCTTGGAGAGCTGAGCTTTCTATGCAGCATGGACCCACCAGCTCCTGGACAAGGTCAAGTTGAAGACATCCCTGCTGATTGCAGGACTAATTGACCTTTAATGATCCCTGCCAACCCAATCCATTCTGCAAAGCTGTTGCTCAGTGAGGACTCACCTCCCCTCTGGAGAGAGGCTGAGGGAGCTGGGCTGGGTCAGCCTGGAGAAGAGAAGGCTGTGGGGGGACCTCATTGCAGCCTGCCAGTGCCTGAAGGGAGCAGAGGAACAGGAGGGGAATCAGCTTGTTCAAGGGCAGAGACTGGCAGGACAAGGGGGATGGAGTGAAGCTGGAGAAGGGAAGGGTGAGAGGAGAGATTGGGGGGAAGTTCTTTGCAGAGAGAGTGGTGAGGGGCTGGAACAGGCTGCCCAGAGAGGGGGTGGGTGCCCCGTGTCTGGGGGTGTTCAAGGCCAGGTTGGATGGGGCCCTGGGCAACCTTGTGTAGCTCCAGGCCTGAGGTTGGTGTCCCTGCCTGTGGCAGGGGGTTGGAGCTCTGTGACCCTTGGGGTCCCTTCCAACCCAGCCCAGTCTGGGATTATATGACTCTTTCAGCATCATCAGCTCATACCCATCCTTAGCCAGGGAACATCCTCATTCCTCCTCCCACCCAGGGGTGGCAGCTCCAGCTGGGAATCTCGCTCTGCTGCACATCCCAGCACTGGGCAGCCCAGAGCTGCTGATGCTCCTCAGCCATCTCCAGGCATGTGTGGCTAAAGGATGGGGTTGCTGCTCGGGGGGAACCTCTGTCAGCTTCATTTATTCCTTTGCATTGCACTTTCACAGAGGCTTAACTGTCAGAGCCCCACCAGCAGAAAAACCACCCATCTGCCAGCCACCCCCACCTCAGTGTCCTTTGAAGATGCTGCCTGAGTGCAGCTGCTGTCATTGTGAGCAGAGACCCAGTGGGCTCAGCCCTGGGCAGGGGGAGTCCACTCAGGCTGATGGTCTGAAATAGCTGTGCAGGTCACCAGCTGGAGCTTGCCTGGGAGCACCCAGGAAGACAAAAGCTGCTCAAAGCAATAAAGCAGGGCAGTGAAGCCCTTTGGAGGTGAGGTCAAGGCAGGAGAACGTGTTTCCTGGAGGCTTTGTGTCTGGATGTCCTCTCCTGCCTTTCTCTGCAGCCAACTGCATCTAAGCCCCAGCTCTCCTCTTCTTCTTGTCCCTGGAAAGCTCTGAGGCTGGTGAGGGGCAAGGCATGGCCACATCCCTTCCTTGACTTCTCAGCATCTGGTGAGACCAGTGCTGGTCTGACCAGCAGCCACCTCGCAGGAGATACAGGGCTGCTTTGAGCAAAGCCCTGCTCAGGCTCCCAGCACTGCCAGCTTGGGGTTTGTACCCCAACCATCACCCTTTTTCAGCCCAACATCTCCACCTAAGCCACCTTGAGCTCCTTGGCTCTGGCCACCTTCCCCTCCTTCACTTTCTCCTAGCTGAAAATAGCCCATGTAATGGGATTTCTTTGTACAATTTTGGGAGCCATAATACTTCCCACTGACCTCTATTGGCAAAAATCAAATCAAATCAATTTAACCACAGGCTCCTGATTTCCTTGAGTTTTTCTCTGCTCATATTGTCCTTAAGGTTTCTTGTGGTTCTTTGATCTGACAATCAAAGGCATCCCTTTAGCTGCACACACACTCAGGGGTGTCCTCAAACACACCAGCCATAAAATAGACAGCGTCCCCACACTGGGATTTACATAACAGTGACACTGAAGGGATCAAAAGGAATCGGTTATTAGGCTTAGGAGCAATTACTGGAATGGTTCCTGTGGAGAGGAAGGAGGCTGGAAGCTGGTGACACAGACTGGTAAGTGCTCAGGTCTCTCCCCCAGCTCCAGAAGTGACACTCGTTCTGTTTTACACCTTACCAAGAAGTGGCCACTCCAAATCCCCCGCGGTGCCCGTGTTCGCCGTACTGTGAGTGACAGCAGATTTGCAGACAGACATCTGGACTGAGCTCAGGCTCCACATCAGATCCTGACAGGCTGGAAAGATGGGCCTGGGGGAACCTAATGAGGTTCAGCACTGCCAAGGGTCAGGAGTGGCACTGGGGCTGGAGGAATCCCAGACACAGATCCAGCCTGGGAGAAGAGCTCCTGGGGAGCAGCCCTGTGAGAAGGACCTGGGGATTCTGGTGGGGGAGACACTGAACATGAGCAGCAGTGGCTCTGGCAGCTGGGAAGGGAGATGGGATCCTGGGCTCCATCAGCAGAGGGGTGGCAGCAGGGACAGGGAGGGGATTGTCCCTCTCTGCTCTGCCCTGTGAGGCCCCAGCTGGATCCTGTGTCCAGAGCTGGGGCCCAACACAAGAAAGATGTGGGGCTGTTGGAGAGGGGTCAGAGGAGCCACGGAGATGCTCAGAGGGCTGGAGCAGCTCCCCTCTGGAGAGAGGCTGAGGGAGCTGGGCTGGGTCAGCCTGGAGAAGAGAAGGGTGTGGGGGGACCTCATTGCAGCCTGCCAGTGCCTGAAGGGAGCAGAGGAACAGGAGGGGAATCAGCTTGTTCAAGGGCAGAGACTGGCAGGACAAGGGGGCTGGAGTGAAGCTGGAGGAGGGAAGGGTGAGAGGAGATCTTAGGGGGAAGTTCTTTGCAGAGAGAGTGGTGAGGGGCTGGAAGGGGCTGCCCAGAGAGGGGGTGGGTGCCCCGTGTCTGGGGGTGTTCAAGGCCAGGTTGGCTGGGGCCCTGGGCAACCTTGTGTAGCTCCAGTCCTGAGGTTGGTGTCCCTGCCTGTGGCAGGGGGTTGGAGCTCTGTGACCCTTGGGGTCCCTCCCAACCCAGACCAGTCTGGGATTCTATGATTCTATGATCTGGAATCTCTAATCCCAGCAAGCACCAGCAGCCTGGCCACAGTGGGCTGAGCCCCAGAGGACACCAACTGAGTCTTTGCAAAGGAGCTCACAGCTGGACAGGGCTCAAAGAGAGTGTGATGCTCTGGTGCTGCAGCAAGGGAGGAAGGGAGGTGGCCTGAAATACCACAAATCAGAGTATCAGTCAATCACCACTCTTACATTTGGGAAGCTGCTTTGGAGAAGGTTCGTAGCAGCCAGCCATCCTGCAGGGATGCAGGCTCTGCAGGCAAATGTAGGGCTCAATCCAAATCTATCCAGGCATCAAAATTAAATAATTAAAAGAGCCCAAACCTTACATGTGCCAGATTTAACAACATGGCCTCGTGGTGCCAGGTCATTGTAGATCTCTGGGAGATTTGGGGCTACAGGTTACCTGAGAAGGTGAATGGCAAATAAACCAACCAAAGCCCAACCTTTGGTGTTAGAGTCCATGTTTGTGGACTCATCCCTTTGGTAAAGGTCTCCTTTTCAGAGCTGGGCTGACCTGCAGCCATGCTGTTCATTTCATTCCTTATCTTCCATGACATACATTCCTGTGGCACTGAGCACCGGGCTGAGGTCCCACACTCACATCCCTTGTGCCTGCAGCCTGCTGACAGCCCTCAGCCCAGAAGCAAGACTGACTTTCACCCAGCCAAAACATAACTAGAAGATAAATAATCCCAGAATTTGTAGATGCTTGATTGTCATGGCAACCCTGCATCCCTCCTCCTCCTCCTCCTCCTCCTCCTGAGCTGCCTGCCAGCGCTGGGGAGCTGGCTGGAGCTCCAGTGGGGAGCATTTCCCCCAGCTCCCATCTGCTTTACAGGGCTGACAATCCCACTCATTTCCCTGGATCAGCCCTGGATCCATGTCCAGCTCACTCTGCCACTGGGTTTTGTCCCTGTTTTTAGCACTGGGCACTGCCATGGCCAAGGCTGATGGCGTAGGAGCAGCCCTGGGGTGGCTCTGAGGTGGCTGGGACAATCACCAGCACCCCACGCTCTGCCCCATCTCCACTGCCAGGAACTGGGAGCAGAACAGGGGCAAAGCTCTCATTCTGCCCAGCCTGGGTAGATGCCAGCACTGTGGGATACATCAAAGCAGCATGACTATGTTCTTATGCACAAAAAACCCCCACTAGGTCCCAGGATTTCTCCCCCCTCTTTGCACACACAGAATGTGTATTATTCCTCCTGCTTGGTCCTCTTCATTCTGACAGGTTTTGCCTTCCAGCAACACAGCACTTAAACCAGCTCAGAACACGCAGGGAGAGCGATTGCTCCCACCCCAGTTTGCTAGCAATAATGGGAATTGAGGTCAAAGAAATAACAGGAGTGAGCCCTGATCCTGGGCAAACTGGGGTGCAGCTCAGAGGTGATGCAAAGGTTCGATCCTCTCTCCACCGAAGGTACCCAGGGCTGTGCCTGGGTGCTGGAGGCAGCTGAAGCAGGGTCCTACTAAACACTCTCACTCCTCCATGAGGGTCTGAGCCAGTTGCAGCTTTGCTGTGGTATCGTTGCCTGTGGGAAGAGATGCTTGGAAGCCCTCCTCAAAGGCAGCGCTGGCGCCTGGGGATTTAATTGCATGCTTGGTATTCTGTTCAGTTCAAGACCAGGTATTATTTATAAAAATAGAAAGCTGGAGAAACAGGGAGAGAGAAAAATATCAAAGGGGTCTCGAATTTTCATCCTGCATGTGACCATGCAGCCTTTTGGATCACACCACAGCCCAGTGCCCCTGGGATGACATGGGGTGCTGAGCCCCCTCAGCACTGCACTAACGGGGGTCTGCGGGCTTGATCCTGCTCAAGGAGCAGCCCAGGCTCTGGAGCAGGACTCTGTAACACTTCCCAAAGCAGCTGAGGCTTAAACTTCACCCTGAGTCCCTGCATGCAAAGCTGCAGCCAGCAAGCTGGGGGCACAGGGGCTGCTGCCACTGCGAGGTGAGGGGACAACGCAGTGGCTTTTGGCTGTGCTGCCTTGCTGGGTGGCCCCATCCTGTGAGGACTGAGTCCCCAGCGTGCTGTAGGACCTGGCACAGCCCTGCCTGCCCACTCTGCACCCTGGCAGGCTGGAGCTGAGGCCGCAGTGAGGCAGAGGACAGGCTGAGGCCTGCTCAGAGATGAGTCATTCGCAGTGATTAAAAGGGCTCTTCTGTTTTTTTATCAAGGAGCCGTGGAAGGATGCCAGTGAACATAACCTCTGTGGCTGCTGGAGGCATCATTCTGGGGAGGAATTAACAGCACAATATTAGTTGCAGGCAAAGAACTTAATTAGCAGATTCAGCAGAGATTCCAATTAAAAAAAATGAAGGGGGAAGAAAGCCCTGAGCTCATCTCCCAGCTCTTCTGGGGATGAGGCGGTGTGGAGGGGGACAGCACCCCTGCGCTGAGCTCCTGGAAAGCCTCTGATGCTGCAGGAGCTGGCAGGGAGATGCTGGCAGGACTGGGGAAGGGGTGGGGGGGTGGATGGAGCTGGGGGTGACGGCTAAGCGAGGGGTCTGTTTCAGTAAGGAGGCAGCACTGCAGGGTCACAATATCCCCATGAGTGCTGGCAAGGCAGCTGGCACCGGGGATCCTGCCCAACGAGGGCACAAGGGATGGGATTTCCACTGCCAGCACCTCCAGGCTTTATCATCCCCTCCCATGCTGGGCTGTTCAGAGGCATCCCCATCAACCCTCATGCTCCCACGCTCCTCGGTTCAGCATCACTTCCCCACTCCTCCCTCCTGCCTCAGCAGTGTAAACCCCAGGGGCCAAGTATTCATCTCCTGCCACAAGCCGCCCACCCCAGTGGGATGCCAGTCCCAGCTCTGACGTGTGCCAGAACTACCCTGAACAACCCACTTCTGCACTGGAACCTGTGCTGGGAGGGGAAAAAAGGAAGAGAAAAGGATTTTTTTATTATTATTTTGTTGGAAATCCCAATAATGAGCCATTCTCTGGTGATCTGGGGTGGTGACAGCCCCGGCGAGCATCCAAACAACAGTGACATGAAACGTGTGTGCCAACAGTCCGACACCAGAGAAACAATCACTGCATCTCATCACCACAGCCTGTACTTCTGGAGTTTTATTTTACCGGTGTTCAGCACAGACAGGAGCATCATCCAGCTCTCAGTGCTTGTTAGGAGCAAGCAAAGCCCTAAGGAGGGCTGTGAAACCTGACCTCGAATGGCAAGAGGGAGAAGAGCTGAGTGCATGTGAGTGCACGTGGGCACACGTGTGTGTGCATGTGCCCAGGCATGCAGGCAGGTGCAGGAGCATGGAAGCACATGTGCATGCTGGGAAGTGTGTGTGGGTGTGCCAACAGTGCACACGTGTGAGCCTGTGTGTGTGTGTGCAGGGGCAGCGTGTCTCTGTGTGTGTGTGTGATAACCATCTCTATCAGCACAGGCTGGGCTGAGCTGCTGCTCTTTGTCTCGGAGCAGAGCGAGCAGTGTGTACCAGCATGTTTGTGCTTGCCAGTGTTTCCATGACAGTGTGAGCCACCTTCACTCCCCTTGTGCACACACACACACACACATACACAGAGAATCACAGAATGACAGAATCAGAGAGTTGTAGGGGTTGGAAGGGACCCCCAGAGCTCCTGGGGTCCAACCCCCTGCCAAAGCAGCTCCCCAGCTCATACTGCACAGGTCGGTGTCCAGATGGGGCTGGAATCTCTCCAGAGAAGGAGACTCCACACCCCCTGGGCAGCCTGTCCCAGGGCTCCCTCACCCTCACTGGGGAAAATTTCCTCCCCAGGTTGCTGTGGAACTTCCTGTGCTCCAATTTGCAGCCATTGCCCCTTGTCCTGTCCCCACAGACACTGAAAAGGGGCTGGCCAATTCCCCCTGCATCCCATCCTTCAGATATTGATAACCATTGATTCGGTCCCCCCTCAGTCTTCTTCTCTCCAGGCTGAACAGCCCCAGCTCTCTCAGCCTTTCCTCACAGGATAGATGCTCCAGGCCCTTCATCATCTCCTCAGCCTCCTCTGGACTCTCTCCAGGAGATCCCTGTCCTTTTGATCCCAGGGAGCCCAGCACTGGACACAACACTCCAGGTGAGGCCTGAGCAGGGCAGAGCAGAGGGGGAGGATCCCCTCCTGTGACCTGCTGCCCACACTCCTCCTGATGCCCCCAGGATCCCATCTCCCTTCCCAGCTGCCAGAGCCACTGCTGCTCATGTTCAGTTTCTCACCCACCAGAATCCCCAGGTCCTTCTCAGCAGGGCTACTCTCAGTACTCTCTCCCAGTACATCCCAGTACCTGCAGGATGGTTATAAATATATATATATATGAGAGAACTGGTCCTGAGACATGAAAAGCCCCAGGCACAGAAGGTGTTAACAGTCCTGTCTGCTGACAAATGCAACAGGTTCAGTTGCAACTGGCTGATGCTGCAGCCTTTTAATTACATTTTTGCCTGGCAATAAAAGAAACAAATTTGACTCTTAAAACAGCACGTAACACATGAGGCACTGCAATCATTTTCTTCCCTGCTTTTTCCTTCCTTTATCAGTGGATGCTGTGCTCTTTAGGAAGTTTATTTCCCCCTGGACCAATCTCCTGCCTGTAAATTTGAAGGGGTGGGGATGAAGAGACAGAGAGAGAGAGAGGGGAAGAGGGAGTAATATCAAATTCCTGCAATGCAAAAGCTCATTCCATTAAAAAAGGCCACATTATTCAGCACACCAGCATGTTGGTGTAATGGGGGACTCCATCAGGTTCCCTTCAAGCCTGTAACTTGCTCCCCAGGGTGGTTGTAAAGACAGTTGGGAGGGGGGGGAAGGATAAACCAAGCTGCTCCTCCTGCATTTCTGGGGTTGGCAGAGGGAGTCAGTCTCTTTTGGGCTCTAACTATGGTTGTTTCTGCATTTTATAGCATCACCCCTGATTTATTGTCACCTTTTATAGGAGCTGTAAACCAGCCCCAAAGCAGAAAGAGTAAAGGAACCAAAAGAATATTTCCCCCTTCCCACCCAGTGTGGGGCTGGGGGAGTGGTGGTGGCCACAGACTGCCCATCCCTCCCTCCCTCCCTCCCTCCCTCCCTCCCTCCCTCTCTCCCCTCCCTCCCACCATCCCTCCCTCCATCCCTCCATCCGTCCATCCCTCTATCCCTCCATCCCTCCCTCCATCCCTCTATCCCTCCCTCCACCCCTCCCACCATCCCTCCCTCCATCCCGCCCTCCATCCCTCCCTCTATCCCTCCATCCCTCCCTCCCTCCATCCCTCCCTCCATCCCTCTATCCCTCCCTCTATCCCTCCATCCCTGCTGCAGCCACTGAGCCAGCAGCCAGGAGGTTGCTCTGAGCTGAAATGGCATGAGCAGGGTTAACCAGGAGCTGTGTCTGCAGGATAAGACAAGGTTTGGTATTGATCTCTTGAAGGTGGTGTGAGGCTGGGGGGCAGGCAAGGGGTCTTTAATGGGCTTGAAATGAGCTCCAGTGGGCAGGGAGAAGGACAGCCCAGTCATTCAGGATGCTGCCTCTGGCTTGGGAAGGAGTCCTGAGCCCAATTCCCTTCTCTGCTCTGGACTTCTGGTGTGCCCTTGGCTTGGCCATACAGACCCAGAGCTCCAAATGTATTTAGATACCAAAATCAATGGGGGCTCAGAGGTGGATGCTTAAATGTATGTATTGATCCAGCCTTTAGCCTTGCTGTGCCTCATTTCCCTGGCTCCCACACGAGCTGGGACACGTGTCCCTGTGTGAGCAGTGCAGGGGTTTGCTGTACCCCAGAGCCAGATGCACCCCAACACTGACAGCTGCCATGGCCTTGGGCTTGTCACCTCACCCCACCGAGTCTGGGCTCCCCCTTTCTGGGAGGGGACAGGGAGACTCTGGAAGGGGACAGGGAGACTCAGGGAGGGGACAGGGAGTCTCTGGGAGGGGACAGGGAGTCTATGGGAGAGGACAGGGACAGTCTCTGGGAGGGGACAGGGAGAGTCTCTGGGCTGTGTGTTAAGGATGGGGTGATCTTGAGGGAAATTATCCCAAAACAGTACTAAAAGAGACTTTCAAAAATAGATAAGTGTGTGATTAGGAACATCATCATAACAGCACCTTAGCAGTGCCTGATACTCTCAAGGGAAGTGAGGATTCACTGATAATCCCCAAAAAGCTCAGTGTCAGTACAGGACAGGATCAGAGGATACAAAAACCTCCTAAACTCTGAGGGTAGGTTACTCCTCTGAACTGGCAATTGTTCAAACACTTGTTTGAGGTGCAAAGCTTGTGTCACAGCCAGCTCTGGGGCACGTCACTGGGCAAAACCTGCCCCCCCTGCCCCAGGTTTCTAGCCACAGCCCCCCAGGCTCTGCACTGCTCTGTGGAGGAGTGTGGTGTCCAGCAGGGAGCAACATGCAATTCAATATATGAATTTTAGGTGAAGCCAGGAAGCCATTTTATGAGGTGAATCACAGAATCACAGAGTTGTAGGGGTTGGAAGGGACCCCCAGAGCTCCTGGGGTCCAACCCCCTGCCAAAGCAGCTCCCCAGCTCATACTGCACAGGTCGGTGTCCAGACGGGGCTGGAATCTCTCCAGAGAAGGAGACTCCACACCCCCTGGGCAGCCTGTCCCAGGGCTCCCTCACCCTCACTGGGGAAAAGTTCCTCCCCAGGTTGCTGTGGAACTTCCTGTGCTCCAACTTGCAGCCATTGCCCCTTGTCCTGTCCCCACAGACACTGAAAAGGGGCTGGCCAATTCCCCCTGCACCCCATCCTTCAGATATTGATAGACATTGACTAGATCCCCCCTCAGTCTTCTTCTCTCCAGGCTGAACAGCCCCAGCTCTCTCAGCCTTTCCTCACAGGGGAGATGCTCCAGGCCCTTCATCATCTCCTCAGCCTCCTCTGGACTCTCTCCTGGAGATCCCTGTCCTTTTTATCCCAGGGAGCCCAGCACTGGACACAACACTCCAGAAATCACCCAGATTCTAGACCTTTCTTACTGCAAACGTGGCAAGATAAATAACTGCTCATTGGTTACACACACTGTTCACACCATATTGATTGGTTAGTGATTATAACGAGCTCTGATAAACCTATCTTATAGCTAAACATCCTTAGTTTACCTTTAATACCTAAAAGCATCCCCACACCTGCTGTTCTGACCCTCTTGTTATGGCTGGTTCCTGACATGTTCTGTTACTCCCAAGTCCCTTCCCATAGCTGCTTCTTGGCTTAAGGCAGCCTGTACCCCTGTCAACAAGGCTGCTGTGTTTGGAGAATGGGATTATTAGGATCCTCTCAGCATGAGGAACTTTTCCTGTCTCATGGGAACAGGAGAATATTGTCAGGGCCTCAGTCTTGGGTGCAGAGAGCTAGGCCGCTCACAGGCTGCTGCCTTCCCTGACTGAGGATTCCTGGTGGATCTGGCTGAGGGCTGGGGGAGGCACAGGGTGAGCCAGGTCAGTGTTTTCCTTTGCAGAGGGAAAGAGGGAGTAGGAGGAAAACACACAGTAGATCCTTGAAAATCTCTTTTGCAAAGGCAGATCAGGGGAGCTTTGGGGCTGGGGTTGTGCTGGCCAGGTTGTGTTTTACCTGGCTGGGTCTCTTGGCATTGCTGCCTGAAGGAAGAAGGCTTTATTGATCCCTGCTTCCAGCAAGGCACCACGCAAGAGCCCTGGGTGCCAAGGGAAATGTATAGCAGCCCTGCCATGGGCAGCAGAGATGCTGTAACTCAGGAGCAGCTGGAACCTGCCTGAGTTACAGCTCTGTCCTGCACCAGCCCCAGGCCTGCAGTAACTCACTGCCTGCTGCTGGGCTGTGCTTTGGTTTATTCTGCACGAGGGAGGTGCAGAGGGGAAGGGGTGTCCCCTCTTTGGCTCCAGACAAAGGGCTGCAGGTGGCTTTTCCCAACACCTCTGGGGTGTTGGGACTCCATCATGCTGCCTGAGGGAGCTGCTCTCAGGTCCTTAAATCATTAAAAAATAATAACAACTGTGACATCTAAACCAATTCCCCTGTATGAATGATGCTGACACGAGTCCCCAGGAGGTGTGGGTACTTCTTGCCCAGCAGCTCCCATCCCTGCTAGGAGATGGAGAAGTCAGGCCGATGCCTGGGAGGAAGGAGAGGAGGAAACTGCTGCTGGGGATGGATCCTGTTCAAAACAACCCTTCCATCAGGCACCAGGGACTGGGTGCATCACCTCCTGCTCTCCAGGAATTCCCAAATGAGTTTAGGACCTGCCTGGCCCCAGCACAGCCCAGAGAGGCTAGGACCCTGCCTTTGGCCCACAGAGATGCTGCAGATAGGAAACCTTGCAGAGGCACCAGTGCCCTTGTTCATCCAGGTTTGGTGGAGCTAAGGCTGGGCTGAGTAGGGCTTGCCCAAGCTTAGCCCTCCAAATCTACTGCTTCTCTGTAACACTGCCTTAGAGCTGCTTCCCGTGGAGCTAATGGTGTGTCTTAGGGCATAAGAAGGGGGATGTGAGGCTCCTTACAACCTTAGAGGTGTCACTAATAATCCTGAGCCTGCAATCTGCTTCTCCAGCAAGGAGGTTTTTAACCCCTTGCACCAGGGGAATATGTTCCAGGTGACTTCAAGTACAGAAGAGGCATGAGAACTGCTGAAGCAGCAGAGAAAATAAATCAGTGCCATCTCTGCTAAAATCCCACACAATTAAAACCTGGATCGGGCTGTACTCATCTGCCTGAAGATAGCATCTCCAGAGTGACACACATTAGTCATCACCCACAGCAAACTGGCTTGAGTGCACTGGAGGAGCCTGTCTACCAGCAAGGTGTTAGACAGAGAGGGCTCTAGGCCACCCAGGGCCAGCTTCTCCCTCCCCTGTGTCTGGAGCAGGGGGAAATGCCTGTCTCCATCTCCTTCCCTGCAGCAGAGGCTGATTGTAAATGTGTTTATAGAAATGTTTCTCCTCCTGCACCTCAAGCACATGGGGTGTGCTGCCAATGCAGGCCAGCATCCCTCCCTTGTGTGAGGCAGGCAGAGTTCCATCTCACCAGGAGGGAGGTGACACCAGGGTCCCCATCCTGCAGATGGGATATGGGTGACACTAAGTAACCTGCCCCAGTTCCTGCAGGCAGTCTGCAGCAGAAGAGGAGAAACACAATTAGTCTTAAAACCAAACAAGCACCTTTGACCCCCCTGTACTTGGAATAAGAAGGGATTAAATTACCTGAGCTTCACAGTGCTGCAGGAGCCTCCACCCAGCCTTGGATGAAAGCTCTGTGCAGTTCATCTGGGTGGGTGCAGCTGGTTCTGTGGAGTTTGCTTGTTGGTCCAGCCCTGGGGAAGGTTTTTATCATGCTGCCTGCTCCCATCAATGGTGCTCTGGCAGCTGGGGAGAGACCTGCTGCCACCCTCACCTCCCTCAGAGCCATGTTTTGGGGCAGTGGGTGCCCTGAAAACAGTCCCTGGGAGATGCAGAGGGGACACTGTCAAGCTCAGGAGCATCACTGGTTCCTTCACCCTGATGCTCCCTGTGCTGAAGCCAGCCTGCCAGGCTCTCCAGCAGCACTGTGTGGCTGAGCCATGAGACTCAGCCCTGGGGAAGGGAGGTTGAGAGCCACCACTGAGGAGGGAGTGATGACCTGTGCCCTGGGGAGCCCCACACCGCTCAGCACAGCAGCCTGGGGTGGGCTTGAGGCACCTCCTGCACCTCAGAAAGCACAAGGCAGCTCTTCCCCCTTGCTCCCAGCGACCCTACCTTGGCTGGCAAACAAGGCTGCAGCATCAGGGCTGGGCACTGAGTTGCCTGCAATGGCTTAAGCTGCGTTGAGCTCTGTGGGAAGGTGTGAAGCACCCACCCTGCCAGCCCCATGGCACAGGGAGAGGCTGCCAACCAGAAGCAATCCCAGCCCCTCTTCTCTCTGGACCCACAGTCCTGGCAGCACAGCATGGGAACCAGCACAGAGACCACCTGGAAGGGCTTCTCCAGCTGACTGGGCTCCAGAGCCTGATGAGAGGCTGGAGGATCATTGCCCTGCATGCCCCAGTGCTTGGATGAAGCCTCCCATTTCCCACCTTGCTGTTTGAAAAGCCATGAGGGGCCCTTCCAGCTGAAGACCCCTCTTTGACTCTCAGCTTCTCCTGCAGAGCACTGAAGTGAGGCTAACATTAAGCATGTGTTCCCATTAGGTATCTGCATAAATGCTTTGCTGAATGGGGGCCAACATGCCAGAACATCCCCCAGTTGGTTTGGGCACATGGGCAGGAATTTTATGTTATTGAACTCCTGCCAATTAAATCAGGTCACTCCAATCTCTCCTCTCCTGCCTCTCTGGCATGTGTGCACGTCTCTTCTCCATCCCTGTGGTCCAGCCCCCAGCCCCAGGCAAGTACACTGGGAAGGAGCCAGGCCTCCAGCTAGGCTCATGCATGTGAGCATGAAATGGGGAGTCAATGGCCACTGTAACTCCCCAGGGTGTGTGGAATCTGCAGGGCTCTGACAGGCACTGGACAGGGCTGGGAAAAGCGTTTCTGGGGAGCCACTGCTGGAGAAGGGGTGCTGGTGGGTGACAGGGTGGCCATGAGCCAGCAGTGTGCCCTGGGGCTGAGAGAGACAATGGGATCCTGGGGGCATCAGGAGGAGTGTGGGCAGCAGGTCACAGGAGGGGATCCTCCCCCTCTGCTCTGCCCTGCTCAGGCCCCACCTGGAGTGTTGTGTCCAGTGCTGGGCTCCCTGGGATCAAAAGGACAGGGATCTCCTGGAGAGAGTCCAGAGGAGGCTGAGGAGATGCTGAAGGGCCTGGAGCATCTCCCCTGTGAGGAAAGGCTGAGAGAGCTGGGGCTGTTCAGCCTGGAGAGAAGAAGACTGAGGGGGGACCTAATCAATGTTTATCAATATCTGAAGGATGGGGTGCAGGGGAAATGGCCAGCCCCTTTTCAGTGTCTGTGGGGACAGGACAAGGGGCAATGGCTGCAAGTTGGAGCACAGGAAGTTCCACAGCAACCTGGGGAGGAACTTTTCCCCAGTGAGGGTGAGGGAGCCCTGGGACAGGCTGCCCAGGGGGTGTGGAGTCTCCTTCTCTGGAGAGATTCCAGCCCTGTCTGGACACCGACCTGTGCAGTATGAGCTGGGGAGCTGCTTTGGCAGGGGGTTGGACCCCAGGAGCTCTGGGGGTCCCTTCCAACCCCTACAACTCTGTGACAGCAAACAAAAGCTGGTTTCATCTTCTGCACACCCCCACCCCCCAAAATCTTGCCTTTGCCAGCTCCATCCCTGCCCCTGACACCTCTCCCTGCACCACAGGGAGGTGTGAAGGTGGATGGGGTCTCCATCCCTCATCTCTCAAGAGGGGTGACAGGCACCCAAGACCCCAGACCTCTCCAGTTGAGACCCAGCAAAGCCCAAGGCAGCTTTCCCCCAGTGTTTTTCAAGGTTGTCTCTGAGCATCCCTTTCCAGAGGAGCTGACCCACAGGCACCACGTCCTGCTTGGGCACTCAGGCACCCAGAGGTGCTACCAGATCCCATGAGGCATCTGTGCTGTCCTCTTGTGGGCGCGGGATGGGGGGCAGGGACAGGGGACTCCCAGGACCAGCACAGCCAGAGCTTTCCAAAAGCAAATAACCCCCTTTGGGTGTCAGTGGGCAGCTGGTGCACCCCACCAAGTCTCCCACCTCCCTCCTAATATAGGGGCCATGCAGCACCGTGAGAGAAATCACCCCATCCCGCCCTCCCCGGGGGCTCAGTGTCCCCCACCTGCAGAGAGGGGACCCCTGTGCCGCAGCGGGCTGAGCTGCAGCGGGAGCCGGATGCGCTGCGGATGCCAAGGGCTGAGCCCTCGCAGGGACCTTTCCTATCCGGTCCTCCTGAGCATCACCCCAGGGGGCTGGGACGCAAGGGGGGGTGGAGGGGGGGAGAAGGGGGACAGGACTGCCCCCTTGGGTGCTCCCCAGAGCCGCAGGGGTTAAGCAGCGTGCAGGAGCTGATTCAGGTGGGTGGCACGTCCTGGCGACAAGATTGGAGTGAGGAGGAGGACCGGGAAAGGGAGGGGAGAAGAGGAGGAGGAGGAGGAGGGAGGGAAGGAGGGAGGGAGGGAGAGGGGGGAGCGTCTGCAGGCAGCGGGGAGCGTGCGGCTGCAAAGGAGCCGTGCGAGGGGAGGATGAAGGTCTCTCCCCGCTGCCTCCAGATCGGGCGCTGAGGGCAGCGTGGCTTGTGGGGGGGAGGAGGGGGTGGCTCGCTGTCCCTCCACCCCCAAAGGGACAAGGACGGACCCCTCTCAGCCCAGCTTTGGGAGGTCCAACGCAACCCCCGGCCCCTTTGTTTGCCGGCGGGTGCTGTGCCCGAGCCAGATGTGCAGCCAGCTGTGTTGGGGAGCAGGCGGGCGGATCACAGCGGCGCTGGGAGATGGGAGGAGAGTCCAAGGGTAAGTTTGGGCTCCAGCCCCATCACCGTATTGATCAGTTGGGATTTTGGGGCGGGGGGAAAAGGGGGGGGGACTCCTGTGCCTGTGGGTTCAGCAACAGAGCTGGCTGCTGGGGAGATTGTTTGGGATTTATCCCTCCCTTCCATCCAGAGCTTGGATTTCCCAGCTCAGGGAGGGGAAAGGGTGGATTTGGGAAAGAAAAGAGGAAAACAGGGGGAAAAATAGGAAGGAGACACAGCATCGGTGCCGGGAGGGAGCAAGGGGTGCGTGAGGCAGGCGAAGGAAAGGAGGTTTCCTTTGGCATCTCCTTCCTATGGCACTTCCATATGCTGGGAGCTGGATTCCCGGTCCTGGAAACTCCTCTGGGATTGAGTTGATCCTCACCCAGGTAGCGATGGGAAGGTGGGGTAACCGTGGTGACCCCCGGGGTGATGCGCTGAGGTTGGTGCTGCTGAGGCTGGAATCCAGCCTGGCACAGGGATGCTGGCAGGATGCAGCCAGCAGCAGCGTTTCCCATGGGTTAACCCCTCCGTGCCTGAGCTCCTTGGGAAGTGTTCAAGGGGTGAAGGTAGGTGTAGAGAAGAGGCTGTGCTACATAAACCAGCCCAGTCCTTCAGTCTCCCTCCCTCCTTCCTTCGGTCTCCCTCCCTCCTTCCCAACCCACCTTCAGCTACTGGCGCCCAGGCTCAGCCCACCCAAGGGAGAGGACAGGCTGCACAGGGGGTGACAGGCAAAAGGTGATGGCAAAGCAACCCCTGGGAACAGCCACCACAAGCTCTGGGCCCACAGTGTCATTGTTAAGGATTCTTGTGCTGGTTCTGGGCTTACCTCAGCCCTTCCCAACTCTGCTGCTGTGAGCCAGCACCTCCCTGATGCAGCCACACAGCACCTGCAAGCTCCATGCCTGTACCCCTGAGCAAAGCAGATGTCCCCTCCCATTCCATCCTGCCAGGGGCACCAGGGCTGCCAGGGGTCTGCAGCCAGAGAGGGACCCACTATAGGGACCCCTGCACCCACCTATGCTGACCTGGTGTGGAAAGGGTGCTCAGAATTGGGAGGGTCCCCCACAGCTCCATGTGTGGTTTGGGTATCCTCACCTCTCCCAGATGCTCAGGCAGACACTGGACCCTCCTCATCTCCTCTCATTTCCTGCCAGATCCTGGAAAAAAGGGGTTTGAGATATCTCAGCAATGCCCATGAGCAAGGAGGGGTGAAGCCCTTTGCCCCCCAAGGCTTGTCCCAGTCAGGCAGTGGGTGCTCAGCACTGGGCACCACAGGGTGGGAGCAAGACCCTGGAAGGCTTCTGTTGGGAGTTACAGGTAGGTGTTACCATCACCTCTGGCCATGAGGGTGTGATTCCTCAAGCCATGACTTACCAGGGTGGGAGGCTCAGAAGCTACACACAGACACCCCCAGTCTCACCTCTGCTGTGCCAGTGCTGAGCCAGCTCCTGCTCTGAGGAGGGGCAGCCCTGGTCCTGCAGCCTGGCTGCAGGTAGAGCTCATGTCAAGGCTGGGAAGCAGAAGTCTCATTTCCATCTCTGAAAGCCAGAGCATGATTCAGCCATGGGGTGATGGGATGTGGCTCAGTGCAAGCTTCCCAGCACGCTGACTGCTCCCTGCCACAGAGCTTCTCCTCTTGTGGGTGCCCATCAGCCCCCAGTGCTCACACCAGCACTGCCACCCAGATCCAATCCTGGCTTACCAGGGCAGAGCACCCCAGTGCTGCCAGCCCAGGCTCTTTACTGGAGTCCCAGCACTCCCAGCTCCCTTATTCCCAGGGCAGAGTCTCTGCTCCTCAGTCATTTTAACCCCCTTCCTTTGGGTGGAACCCTTTTTTCTCTCCTGCAGTGTAAACCAAGGAGCTCAGCTTCAGCTGTGGGGGCTGAGCAGGTGTGTTAGCACCCATCCCCAAGCCTGCAAAGTCCCTCTGGTGCAGGGGATTGGGTGGAGGGGGAGTTCAGCAGGCCCAGGCCATGTTTTTAGGGGGAAATGACTTTCCCTGCAGCACTGTGTATTAAGCCTCCCTGGGGGGGCTGAGGCAGGACCATCCCATCCATCCCATCCCATCCCATGTTTTTAGGGGGAAATGACTTTCCCTGCAGCACTGTGGGGCTGGGCCCTGGGGGGCTGGGGCAGCCCCTCTGCTTGCTGTGTTTCACAGGAGGTGCCATGGAGGCTCTGATGCCCAATTAAGAGCAGAGCATTAGCTGTTCTAACCAGACCTGGCTCCTTCCATACTGGCTCCTGGCAGCAGAGGGTTTGTCCCTGCTCCATCCTTTAGGAGTGTGATCCTAAATTTCCCAGCTAGGGCAGGAATGGGGGATGCTGGGAAGGTCTAGGAGCTCATTTAGGTGAGCACCTGAAAGGGCTGGAAGCTTCACCACACTACCAGCACCTCTCCAAACACAGGGAAGCCCAAACACAAGGCTGCCTCCTTGTCTTTATTCCCCCCAGCAGATGCCATAACCCCTAAATCCCCTAACCCTGGGGATAGTGGCTGATCTCCCAGAGCAGAGATCCTAGAGGAGCCCATATGGTCCCCTCCTCACCCCCAAAACCTGCCACCACCCTCCCTTTTCCCAGGAAACATGCCATGAGGCTCTTCCTCTGCCCTCCACCAAAGATGTGGTGTGATGCCCCACCCCAGCACAGATGGGAGGTACCCACCAATTTGGTTGTCCCTGTGGAAATGGGATGGGTGTTCTTGGGGGGAAATACCCTGTCCTGGGCTCTGCAGGGAAAGCTGCAGCTCTGCCCAGCCCTGGCCAGGGAAAGCCATGGGAAGGAAGGAGAATTGCAGCTGCTGCTGGTGGCAGAGGAGCACTGGGTGCTGGTGGAAGAGGAGCACTGGGTGCTGCTCACTGGGAGTGCCCCAGGAAAGGCATTGAGGTTAGGTGAGCTTCAAACTTCTTAAGGAGAGGAGTCGTCTTTGTTAGTAAGGCTCTGCTCTGGATTTTGGGGGTTCATCTTGATGTTCTTGAGCTGTGAGAGCCCAGGACATCATTCACAGCATCCCAGCATCCCAGAATCCCAGGGGTTGGAAGGGACCTTGAGAGACCATCAGCTCCAACCCCCTGCCAAAGCAGCTCCCCAGCTCATACTGCATCTTCCCTCAGCCCCAGCCCAGAGCCATGCCCTGGCACCCCAGGTTTTTACAAACCAGTCCATCCCCATGTGTGTCTCAACCCTCCTGGGCTGGACCAGGAGGCAGCTGCTGGGATGCCCAGTAGCACTGCAGGACATCAGGCAGCTCACAGGCAGTGAGACACAAGGGCAGGTCTAGCAGTGGTGCTGGCAGAGAGGGTTCTGGGGTCAATGTCTTTCTACTGGGGTCTGTTTAGAGGTTCTTCCAGTGGGTGGGCTTTAGGAAGGCAAGAAATGCCTGAGAAAACTGCTCCAGGGGCACCCAGAGCAGGAGGATGGCAGCCCACCAGCCCTCACCTGTCCCCTCTGCACCCCCCTCCCCACAATGGAGAGAGCTTGGGGCTCCAAGCACTCCTCACCTGTCCCCTTAGCACCCCCCTTCCCACAACAATGAGTGCTTGGGGCTCCAAGCACCCCTCCCCTGTCCCCTCTGCAACCCCTGCACCCCTCACCTGTCCCCTCTGCACCCCCCTCCCCACAACAGTGAGTGCTTGGGGCTCCTTGACATAGCAAACAGGGTCCCACGAATGACACCACCCCAGCCAACAAGGGCTGGGGGAGGGGGGGTGCTGAGTAACCCCTGTGCCCCCTCTGAATGGCTGGAGTCCCTGCAGCACAGTGGGTGCTCCCTGGGAAGTGTTTGCAAACACAAGGCAGAGGGGGGTTCTGTGTGGGCTCTGTGTGCTGTGTAATTGTGACTAACAAAGAAATATGGGAAAACTGGGATCTGTTCCCAGACAATTCACAAAGGGCTTAATTGGGACTTAAGTGGTGCCTAAGAGAGGCTGGAAAGATGGGCCTGGGGGAACCTAATGAGGCTCAGCACTGCCAAGGGTCAGGGGTGGCACTGGGGCTGGAGGAATCCCAGACACAGATCCAGCCTGGGAGAAGAGCTCCTGGGGAGCAGCCCTGTGAGAAGGACCTGGGGATTCTGGTGGGGGAGACACTGAACATGAGCAGCAGTGGCTCTGGCAGCTGGGAAGGGAGATGGGATCCTGGGCTCCATCAGCAGAGGGGTGGCAGCAGGGACAGGGAGGGGATTGTCCCTCTCTGCCCTCCTGAGGCCCCAGCTGGATCCTGTGTCCAGAGCTGGGGCCCAACACAAGGAAGATGTGGGGCTGTTGGAGAGGGGTCAGAGGAGCCACGGAGATGCTCAGAGGGCTGGAGCAGCTCCCCTCTGGAGAGAGGCTGAGGGAGCTGGGCTGGGTCAGCCTGGAGAAGAGAAGGCTGTGGGGGGACCTCATTGCAGCCTGCCAGTGCCTGAAGGGAGCAGAGGAACAGGAGGGGAATCAGCTTGTTCAAGGGCAGAGACTGGCAGGACAAGGGGGATGGAGTGAAGCTGGAGGAGGGAAGGGTGAGAGGAGAGATTGGGGGGAAGTTCTTTGCAGAGAGAGTGGTGAGGGGCTGGAACAGGCTGCCCAGAGAGGGGGTGGGTGCCCCGTGTCTGGGGGTGTTCAAGGCCAGGTTGGCTGGGGCCCTGGGCAACCTTGTGTAGCTCCAGGCCTGAGGTTGGTGTCCCTGCCTGTGGCAGGGGGTTGGAGCTCTGTGATCCTTGGGGTCCCTTCCAACCCAGACCAGTCTATGATTCTGTGATTCTAAGTTAAGTCTTGTGCTGGCTCTGGGCACTGGGGGTGCTTTTCACCCAGACAGGGTTGGGGGGGGGGGGAGAAAAGAGATAAACTCAGTTAATAAATTACTCCTGATAAATTATTCACAAGCTCTACACAGAATAAATGCCAGTTTCCCCCTCCAGCAGCTTTTAAATACACTGATATCTCCTGACTCTACCCAGGCTATAGCGCTACCCCTGGACTTTAAAAGCCCATCCCAGGCACTATTATAAACTCATATTTTGTGGCATTTATAACCAGTCATTAAAAAAACCCCACGCTACATCACTCTGAGATTAAACTTGGTGTATAAGGTCAGAGAGTGACCAGCTTTGTCCTTCCTGTTGAGCAAAGCTGAGTGGCGGCTGTTTTCAAGTTCAAGCTGAGAAAATTGTTCTGCATGAAGACAGGCCACTGTGCTTCTTCCAGACTTCATAACCCTTGCTTTGAATTTAAAAGCCAGCATCAAGGAGGAATTTGTAATCAGCGGAAAAAGGGGGGTTTGCATTTTAACCAGCTTTTCCCAAAGGAGGAGATGAAGTAACTCCAGCTCTCTTGTTTGAGGGGGGAAAAAGCATCTTTGCCTCAAAGAACCAGAGAATCCCAGCCTGGGCTGGGTTGGGAGGGACCCCAAGGATCAGAGAGCTCCAACCCCCTGCCACAGGCAGGGACACCAACCTCAGGCCTGGAGCTACACAAGGTTGCCCAGGGCCCCATCCAACCTGGCCTTGAACACCCCCAGACACGGGGCACCCACCCCCTCTCTGGGCAGCCTGTTCCAGCCCCTCACCACTCTCTCTGCACAGAACTTCCCCCCAATCTCTCCTCTCACCCTTCCCTCCTCCAGCTTCACTCCATCCCCCTTGTCCTGCCAGTCTCTGCCCTTGAACAAGCCCGTTCCCCTCCTGTTTATAAGCTCCCTTCAAAGCCTAGGGATGCTCCTCTTCCTGGTCCATCCTGTGTCCCATCAGGGCCATGGGGATGGATATCAACAGCCTGGAAATTAGAGAGGGGCAAAAAATATCAAATAATGCTAGCATCTGCTCACCTGAAAAGGAAAAATACAGAGGGAGGGAGGGGGGGGTTATCCTATTTGTGAAGCATTAAAAAATGAACCCATTGTGTTGGTGCCTGTTGCTCATCCATAGCAGGGTTATCACAGAATCACAGAGTTGTAGGGGTTGGAAGGGACCCCCAGAGCTCCTGGGGTCCAACCCCCTGCCAAAGCAGCTCCCCAGCTCATACTGCACAGGGCGGTGTCCAGATGGGGCTGGAATCTCTCCAGAGAAGGAGACTCCACACCCCCTGGGCAGCCTGTCCCAGGGCTCCCTCACCCTCACTGGGGAAAAGTTCCTCCCCAGGTTGGTGTGGAACTTCCTGTGCTCCAATTTGCAGCCATTGCCCCTTGTCCTGTCCCCACAGACACTGAAAAGGGGCTGGCCAATTCCCCCTGCACCCCATCCTTCAGATATTGATAGACATTGATTAGGTCCCCCCTCAGTCTTCTCCTCTCCAGGCTGAACAGCCCCAGCTCTCTCAGCCTTTCCTCACAGGATAGATGCTCCAGGCCCTTCAGCATCTCTTCAGCCTCCTCTGGACTCTCTCCAGGAGATCCCTGTCCTTTTGATCCCAGGGAGCCCAGCACTGGACACAACACTCCAGCTGGGGCCTGAGCAGGGCAGAGCAGAGGGGGAGGATCCCCTCCTGTGACCTGCTGCCCACACTCCTCCTGATGCCCCCAGGATCCCATTGTCTCTCTCAGCCCCAGGGCACACTGCTGGCTCATGGCCACCCTGTCACCCACCAGCACCCCCAGGTCCTTCTCCACAGAGCTCCTCTCCAGCAGGTTATGAAATGTAATTGAATGGTTTGGGTGTTCAAGCTGCTGTTGATGCATTATCAAAGGTGCCTGGCAAAGCCCCTCTGGACTTCAGATCCCTCATCCTGAGAGGGATCTGTGGGGTTTGATGTGAATTGGCAAGTGGTTGTGGTTCACCAGAAGCTGCATTTCCCACCAAAGCTTTTTATTCCCATGGAAAAGTCTGCCAGCTCCTGTTTCTGAGTCACTTTCCCAAACTCCTACGTGCTGCTGCTCCAAAAGCAGTGATGGAGCTGGGAGGGCTGTCCCAAAGCCCAGCCTGCTGGGGGACCAGCTCTCTGTGGTGCTGTCCCCCCTTTCAACCCCCCCAAAAGCCAGGCAGGGGTCAGGCAGTCAATGAGTCCTTTCCTTCCCCATGCACAACAGGATTTGTCCCTGCTCTGAGTGTTTGGCAGGACCAAAGGAGCAGGGCCTGGGGCTGCTCTGTGAGGATGCTGCTGGGCTTGAGGGTGGCTGTGACACCCGTCCATCTGTCCACCCCCTGCTCTGAGTCCAGCTCTGCACTGAAATCCTTTCCTTTTCATGGAGCTATTGTTAAAGAAGACAAAAGAGGATTTCAGCAACACTCCCCACATACCTTTATGGCTTTTTAGTATTTCATTGCCTCCCTCTTTGCTGGTTAAACCCCCCCAGGAAGCCACAGATGCACATACCTCTTCATCCCCTCTTCTTCCTCGGTGGTGGTTGATCTCCCTTGGCTGTGGGTGATCTCCCTGGCTTGGCACACATATGGATTTTCCCAGTTTTGCTCAGTTTTTAAGCTTTTTTAAAGGGAAGTGAATTGAACAGGGCTGTTTACAGCTGAAAGTCATCACTTATCACCCTGAAATCTCTGCTGGCAGTGGCAGGGCTGCTGCAGATCTGCAGAGCAGGGGCTGCAGAGAGCCAGGGGCTCACACAGAGCAGCAGCAGCAGCAGCAGCAGCAGTGCAGCCTGATGTTGCAGTTTTTGCTTTGATTTCTATTTTTAAGGGCATCAGATGGGGATGGGAGGGAAAGAGCAGCATCCTGCCCAAGCTGTTTTCTCCTGGGGTATTGCAGGTACCATTGAAAGGGGTGATGTGCTATGGCCTCACTGCTGGTGGCACAGCATTCCTGTCCCACTCAGCTGGGGCAGAGGGATGCTTGCCCTCACTGCAGCAGGGGCTGTTGCTGAGCAGAGCTGGGTGCAGCTCCATCATAGAGTCATGGAATCATAGAACCATAGACTGGTCTGGGTTGGGAGGGACCCCAAGGGTCACAGAGCTCCAACCCCCTGCCACAGGCAGGGACACCAACCTCAGGCCTGGAGCTACACAAGGTTGCCCAGGGCCCCATTCAACCTGGCCTGGAACACCCCCAGACACGGGGCACCCACCCCCTCTCTGGGCAGCCTGTTCCAGCCCCTCACCACTCTCTCTGCAAAGAACTTCCCCCTAAGATCTCCTCTCACCCTTCCCTCCTCCAGCTTCACTCCATCCCCCTTGTCCTGCCAGTCTCTGCCCTTGAACAAGCTGATTCCCCTCCTGTTCCTCTGCTCCCTTCAGGCACTGGCAGGCTGCAATGAGGTCCCCCCACAGCCTTCTCTTCTCCAGGCTGACCCAGCCCAGCTCCCTCAGCCTCTCTCCATACGGGAGCTGCTCCAGCCCTCTGAGCATCTCTGTAGCCCTAACCCTGTGTAGGTCTTGGTGCCATCTGATTTCTCCTGGTGCCTTTGGTGCAGCTGGTCTCCTTGGTCAGCACCTGTAAAGATCAGAGTTGCAGAGCTTGAGTGGGTCTCAAAACCACAGAGGAGGGGGCAGGGGGTGGGGGGGGGAGGACTTCTGCAACCAGAGGCAAAGGAGCTGGTTGATGTGCTTCCTCCCTCAAATACTACATCTTCAGAGGTGGGGAAAGCAGGGGTCACCCTGCTGTGCTGGTGGCCCAACAGCCCTTTGCCCCCCCCATGCCCTCCCCATGCTGCTGCCCTACGGTGCAGCTCCCTGTTCTCTGCAGCAGCCTGGGATGACTCAGAGGTGATGAGCCACTCAAGGAGCCTCAGCAGAGATCTGAGTCTGTGAATAAAGGGTAAAAAAATGAAGAGAAAAGATCCCCCGGGGCGGGCAGGAGGGGGGAGAAACTGTTTGTGAATTAAAGACAAAGTGGGTGACATTTCCGCCAGCCATGTGCAGCTGCAGCACGGGGAGGGGGGGGGGGTGGCGTGCGTGGGGCTACTGAGAGCTGTGATTCCCGGAGATGCTGGGAGAGCAGCAGCTCCTCAGGCTCTGCCCACGCTCAGGGACTAGCACCGGGTGCTGTGGTGGCTGGGGGGCTGGGGGGGGGGGGGGCTGCTTTTCATCACCAGCATCTTGTGGATGCTGAGAATCATAGAATCATGGAATGGCATGGGTTGGGAGAGACCCCAAGGGTCACAGAGCTCCAACCCCCTGCCACAGGCAGGGACACCAACCTCAGGCCTGGAGCTACACAAGGTTGCCCAGGGCCCCATCCAACCTGGCCTTGAACACCCCCAGGGGTGGATGGGGCACCCACCCCCTCTCTGGGCAGCCAGTTCCAGCCCCTCACCACTCTCTCTGCAAAGAACTTCCCCCCAATCTCTCCTCTAACCCTTCCCTCCTCCAGCTTCACTCCATCCCCCTTGTCCTGCCAGTCTCTGCCCTTGAACAAGCTGATTCCCCTCCTGTTCCTCTGCTCCCTTCAGGCACTGGCAGGCTGCAATGAGGTCCCCCCACAGCCTTCTCTTCTCCAGGCTGACCCAGCCCAGCTCCCTCAGCCTCTCTCCAGAGGGGAGCTGCTCCAGCCCTCTGAGCATCTCTGTGTCTCCTCTGACCCCTCTCCAACAGCCCCACATCTTCCTTGTGTTGGGCCCCAGCTCTGGACACAGGATCCAGCTGGGGCCTCACAGGGCAGAGCAGAGAGGGACAATCCCCTCCCTGTCCCTGCTGCCACCCCTCTGCTGATGGAGCCCAGGATCCCATCTCCCTTCCCAGCTGCCAGAGCCACTGCTGCTCATGTTCAGTGTCTCCCCCACCAGAATCCCCAGGTCCTTCTCACAGGGCAGGAACCAGGTTTTCCTGTTGCACAGCAGCCTGGGAAACTGGGGGGGGGGGTGGGGGTGGGCAGAGGGGGGGCTTTGCCATGAACATGAGGGGGGGTGAGCAATGGAGCATCACCTTGGGTCCTTGATGCTCTTCCTTCCTGGGGCTGGTCCAGGGTACATGGGATGTCAGAGTCAGTTCTCTGCTCAAAGCTGCCAGCTCCAGCCCAGCATCCTCTGAATTCAGTAATGCTAGAGGCTGGGTCACCCTGGCTCATCACAGCCTCTCTCCTAAGGGCTCTTTCCCTCTCTGCCAGCAATTCCCCTTGCCCTGAGGCTCCTGGCTGTCAGACAGACAGACAGACAGACCATTTAATTTGAAATAAACTGGAAGGGGATTGTTTTGCCAAGGGGAAGCAAAAGCTCCTCACCCGTGAAGGGTTTTTCCATCCCCTCTGGTTTGGGGAGGGACCTTTACCAGCCACTGAGTGTCCCAGTGTTCAGCCATGGGCAAAGCAGTGCCCACTGGTGCAAGGGGGGCGGGGGGGGGGGATGGGGGGCACAGATGCTGGTGCAGAGGATGTGGGGATTTGAGGACTGGGTGTCAGTTCCTGGCAGTGGGGGCGGGGATGGAGGGGGAAAGGTGCAACACCCCCCAACCCCAGCTCTTGATGGCAGAGTCAGGCTCATGGGTTGTGAAAGAGCAGGTAGTCCCCATCCCCTTGGAAAGCAGCTTGGGGGGGCTCTGCCAGTGGCAAAGCCCCACTGCTCCCCAAAGTGGGGCTCAGCACCCCCAAAACCCACACAGGAGATGCCACTATAGCCACTCCTGCTCACCAAGCCCTTCCTGGCCACAGTGGCTTCTTGGGGCACAGCACAAGGCTTTGCCTCCATCCCCACCTCCATCTGCTCTGTGCCTGAGGAGGGGGTGAAGCAGCCCCAAAGCCGTGCCTGGCAGTTGCTATGGCAACCGAACATTTTCCTTATGATTCCTAATGACTTATTGGCATTCACACTAATCTGTGGCTGGGGGAGGATTACTTGTCTCCCCTCAGCCCCTAAGAGCAGGAGCATCCCATGTGGTGCTGGACCCTGGGCTGGGAGGGGGGGTGGGCTGCCCTGCTGCTGCCCCCCCTGCTCCCATCACAGCATCCCCTGTGCTTCCCAGAGAGCAGCAGAGACAGGAGCCACCCCCCAGCCTTCTGCAAGAGGAAAGAGCTAAATCACAGCTTGTTTTCTCCTGGGTAAAGCTGAGAGGAGGCAGGAGGGCTGGGAGGGTTGGAGAGGAATGGTTTTAACTGGGTGGGAGTGGAAAGCAACAGCCCTGTGAGAAGCAAGAGGGGCCCCAGGCTGTGCAGACCCCAGAGCTGGTGCAAGGTTTGAAAGGAACTCAGAGATGCAGCTTCTGTGTTGTATTTCCAGCCAGGCTGGTTGGACATCAGAGCTTTTCCTTGGTGAAATCCAGCACAGAGAGAAAAAATCAATGCACTCCTTTTTAAATCCATGTTTCATACCCAAAGTAATGCCTCACCCAGATTTAGTCAGGTGGATTAGATGCTTCTCAGCTGCTCATGAGCATCACTGAAGCATTTGCAAGGCTGAGCAGTGCTCCAGGCAAGGCTGTTCTGTTCTCTCTGGCTGAAAGCAGGGCTCTGGTCAATGTTTGGAGGCTCTTTCTGAGATTCAGAGTCTTTTTTTGCCTTCACTTGGAGGCCAGTTTCTGGCTGCTGAACCTGTATTTGGACCCTGAGAGCAGTACAGGGTCCTCAGCAAGATGTATGTGTGGCTCTCAGCTCTGCTGCCCAATTCCTTCAGAGGCACACCCCAGGCAAGCCACCCACCTTGGCTTTCTTCCTGCTGAGAGTCCTCCAGGTGACTGGAAAGAGTATGGAAAGCAAGCAGAGACCAGGGGATAAAGTTACCATCATGGCAGGGAACAGCTTCACATCCAAGCCTTTGGTGTCACCAAGGTGCTCCTTCTGGTTGTCATGTCCTAATGAGCTGCTAAAACACTGAGTGTGTTAATTACTGGCCAAAATGTTTAACCCTGGGCAGGAATCTGCATGTGATGAAGCTTGGGGAAAACCATGGGGAGACCAGGGGGGTTGTAGGATCAGGGACAGGATGGTACAGCACAGGAGCAGGGGATTGTTCCCCTGATTTGATGTGTTGTCACCAGCCTGGATCTGCTCTTGTCCTTGCTTTTTTATTGCTGGAGCTTCCCTCCTCCTCTCCCCATCCTGTAACCACCAAGCCCAGGCACTGAATGCAGCAGGCTGGCAGCACAGGGAAGGGTTCCTGTCCCTGGGCATCTGTCAGTCTGGAGGGGTTTGGTAGGACCTCAATTCCCTCCAGCATCTCCAGAGAGGTAGTGGTGACAGAGCAGCAGCTCACCAGGATGTGGTGTGTGGTGGGAAGCAGCAGGGCAGTCCAGGCTCAGCCCCTCCCCAGGAGCATCTCACTCCCTTGCAGACACCTCTGAGATGCTCTTTTGTGTCACTGTGTGGGGTCACCAAGCCCTCAGAAACAGCTTTGGAGGAGCTCCAGCCCTTTCTCCCAGACACACTGCCCAAGGAAGCCAGAACGTGTCAGCAAGATAACAAGGGAGAGACTTCCCCATAATTAGAAATTAGCCTGGTTTCACAGCACTTCCCAGCAGCTGCAGTGTCAGCCTGACCTTTCCTGTGCTGCAGAACAAAGGGAGCAGGGCTGGGCTCCAGCCACAGCTGCTCTCACCCCATTCCTCATGCACGATGTGACCCTGACACGCTGCCCATCCACTGGAGTCACCTACCCATCGGTCTGCTGGCTCTGAACCCTGCCCCTGCCCACACCAGCTGGCCCTTCCAAGCTCCTGGCTCCTTTTTCTCCTGGAAGAGCAGTTGAATCCATGAATGAAGAGATAAATAAGATGAAGATGGCAAGGGACCATCAGTACAACACTGACTGAGCAAGGTCCCTGGTCTCCTGGCCCTCTCCTCTGGCTGTGCAGTATTCCCTGCCTGGAGCAATACTGCTTAGCTGAAGAAATATTGTTTCCAGCAACAGACACCTCTAGAGAAATAACAGGAGACATTCCATCATGGTTTAGATTTTAATTACACTCAGGAATTCTTCCCCTTTTTTTTAAGCCTTTTTTAATAAACCTGGTTCTCCCCATCTGCCCTTCCCCTGCTGGAGGAAGTTTAAAGGGCTTTGATTTATCCCTCTGAAGGGACTAACATGGCAGGGGCAGGATGTTTCTCCCTCAAATATCCCAGGGGGACAGGCTGGAGCAGCTCCTGGCTGTTCCCAGGCTCTGGACCAGGACTGGACCACCACGGCCAGGGCTATCTAGGTACCATCCACCCCCTGAGCTGCTGGGAGTCCCTTGAGACCGGTGTTTTCACCACTTCTCTGGCAATCAATACCTTAGTCCAGGCTCCTGATTTGGGGGCCCAGCAGACAGAGAAGGATGTGCCCCCCCCCTCCCCAAGTGACACCCCTGGTCTCTGTTCCCTCTGTCCCTTGGGAGCCTGTAGCTCAGATTGTTTTCACAGCTGGTTTGCAGGGTGACACATGAGTAGCAGACCTCAAAAGCCTTTGACATTGCCTGGAGCATCCCCTCTCCAAAGGATGCTGCCCTTGGCCTTGGAGTGGAGAGAGGAAGGGGGGGGGGGGGGGAAGAGAGTTTTGGTGGGGGGAGGCTGCTCTGCAAATGAGCCAGCCTTAATGGCCACCTCCCTGCAGAGCCAGCCCCCAGGCTGTGCTGAGGGGTATTGATTGTTCCTGTTTGTAATGCTGCTTTCTCTGGGAAGGTCACTCAGGCTGATGCAGCACACATAGCATCAGCAGCTGTGATGCCAGGACAGTGGTTACCCTGGCCACTGGTCTGCTGCTTTTAGGGTCCAAGATGCCCACAGATTGCAATGGGGACCCTTTGGGATGGGTGGGATGAATGGATAGATGGATGTCCAAGCAGCTAGGAGAAACACAGAGAGATGGATGCTTTCCTCTGGGCTTTAACATCTCTGGAGAGGAAGGTTCAAAGAGCCTCTGCCTGCCTGCTGCAGCTCTAGGCATGCTACTTGTTTGTTTGATTAGAGACATGAAGAAATAAATGGAAGAGATATGAGCATCCCTCTTCTCTCCCAGCTCCTATGCAGCACTGGCTTGATTTTTCAAAAGGACTTAACATCCAGAGCTTCAGAGCTGTCTGCCTCATTTAGATGGGCACATGGGAGATGAGCCCTTGGAAAATCTTGTCCCAAATGGTTAACACCAAGCTGTTAGTCCCCACAGGCTGGCAGCATTTCCTCCCACTGGAATGATCAGCAGGGTCTTTCCCTGTATCTGCAACACACAACAGAGGGAACCGGTATGTCATGGAAACATATATCATCATTTCCTGGCGTGCACCTGCCTCTCCAGCACAGGCACTGCTGCGAGGCACAAACACACACTTGTGAGGATTATGAGCTACTGTTGCTGTCATGTTGTTGCAGCTCAACAGGCGTGTACAGCCACGGGAGTTATCACGTCCCAGTGCCCGGCTGCTGTCAGCCCCTGGCAGCTGCCACGCTCCTTGCTCAGCGCCAACAGCCTCCCCCAGGCTGTGGGAGCTGCAGGAGGTGATTGTGTCTCAGATTGGGGGGTGGGATGATGTGGTGATCAGCAGAGAGCAACACGCAGTTCGAGATGAATTTTAGGTGAAGCCATTTATAGGGTGAAATCACCCAGATTCTAGACTTTTCTTACTGCAAACGTGGCCAGCTAAATAACTGCTCATTGGTTACACACACTGTTCACACCATATTGATTGGTTAGTGATTATAATGAGCTCTGATAAACCTATCTTATAGCTAAACATCCTTAGTTTACCTTTAATACCTAAAAGCATCCCCACACCTGCTGTTCTGACCCTCTTGTTATGGCTGGTTCCTGACATGTTCTGTTACTCCCAAGTCCCTTCCCATAGCTGCTTCTTGGCTTAGGGCAGCCTGTACCCCTGTCAACAAGGCTGCTGTGTTTGGAGAATGGGATTATTAGGATCCTCTCAGCATGAGAAACGTTTCCTGTCTCATGGGAACAGGAGAATATTGTCAGGGCCTCAGTCTTGGGTGCAGAGCGCTAGGCTGCTCGCAGGCCTGCTGCCTTCCCTGACAAGGAGAAAGACATACACACCCCACACCCCTACAGACACACCACCCCCAATTCACTGGGACACAGTGCAGAGAGTTTGTGGAGAGATGAGTTGCTGTCTGTGGAAGAGGCTTTAGACTCATGCTGGGGTGGGATGCGGTTTGCAGAGACACAGGGATGCCTGCTGCTCTCCTGCCTCTCCTTCTACCTGCCTGCAGCTGAGTGCAGGCAAGCCAGGGAGATGGCAGTGGGTGCACCAGGAGGACTTCATGCAGTGCAACCACAGAACTAATGAGCAGCCCCAGGGAGATGGAGAGGGAAAAGGTCCCCCTGCCAAGGCACTGCCTGGTGGAGAGGGGACTGCAAAGGGCCTGGTTGCACATTGCAGTGGATGCCTTCCCATGGGAGAGCCATGCTCCAGCCTGCATCCCCCAGGATGTGGGGCTGAGGGGAGTCCAGGCTCTGCAGCCCCTGGCAGAGAGCTGACTCCCACACTGCAAGCATCATGGCAGGGCAGCCTGCCAGAAACCCAGGAGGTGGGAGAGCCAGAGAGAAGGCAGGAGCTGGAGGTCTCTGTTTCCGCTGAAATCTGGCACCTTCCCCCTCTCTGGCAGCCCCATTAGAAGCTATAATTATATCTGAGTGTTCACAACACCCTTACCCATGCACCCTGGGGATAAAAATCAAGAAGGATGCTCTGAAGGGGGAGGCTTGATTGATGGGAGTTGAGCTTGACACACCACTCAGTGCTGGATGGATGATGGAGCAGTGATGGCTGCAGTGCTCACAAGTGCCAGCGCCAAGGGAGCTCCCTCCCCTCCTGGGTGGGCGGTTTTCAGGCATGTTATAGAATCCCAGACTGGTCTGGGTTGGAAGGGACCTCAAGGATCACAGAGCTCCAACCCCCTGCCACAGGCAGGGACACCAACCTCAGGCCTGGAGCTACACAAGGTTGCCCAGGGCCCCAGCCAACCTGGCCTTGAACACCCCCAGACACGGGGCACCCACCCCCTCTCTGGGCAGCCTGTTCCAGCCCCTCACCACTCTCTCTGCAAAGAACTTCCCCCCAATCTCTCCTCTAACCCTTCCCTCCTCCAGCTTCACTCCATCCCCCTTGTCGTGCCAGTCTCTGCCCTTGAACAAGCTGATTCCCCTCCTGTTCCTCTGCTCCATACCTGCTGTGCTGCTGCGCAGGGCACAGTCGATGGGTGCTCCCAGCATGGAGGTAGCAGGTCCCAGTGCTAGTATGGCCAGGTGCTCAGGTCCTCAACTCACCCTCTGCTCAAGGAGCTAAAGCCAGAGGTAATGAGGGGCTTTGGGAGTCTGCCAGCCCCTGGGGGCTCTGCAGCCTGGCAGGAGACCCTCAGCAATGCACCCCGGGGTGGCTGCAGAGCAGGCAGCATCACCAGCAGCTCCACTTCTTCAGCAGGGTTCAAACCACCCCACCTGGGACTGCAAACAATTAATTTTCCCAATCTGCACAATGATCAGCTGCTGAGGCGAGCAATTAGTGGGTCACAAATTGTAATTGTCATCTCACTTCTGATTTTAATTTGGCCTAATGAAGGCTAAGTGATTCCGTCTCGCTCCTCCTCCCCTGGCCCCCACGGCCCTTTAGCATCCCCTGCTGCAGTGTGGCCACCCAGGGCAGCAACACCCAGCCTGTAGCCATGGTCCTCCCTGGGATAGGTGGTTCTGGGGCAGGCCAAGGGAAAAACCCATTAATCCCTATTGCAGACTGCTTGTTTGCAGATATCATGGCCAATCAAAGTTTTATTGAAGGGAATTGGCTGCCTGTGTCCATGCATTCTGGTTTGTCACAGCCTGTTAGCCTCTCATGCTTCTTGCCCTTTGAAGCAGGGGCTGTCATTTAAACTTCATCTAAAATAATGCACCGAATTCCTCCTCCCACCCCCCTCCTCCACCCTGATTTTTAAGTCAGTGCTGCATGTACCTCCCTGTCCATACCCTGCTGCTCTCACCCCCACCTCCCCAGTGCTTTATCATCCACAGCACTTTTTGGATCTAACTCTGTTTCCTAATGAATTCATGGTCTCACTGAATTGCCTTTCACTTAAATACTTAATTTTGATTGAAGAAGTTGGTTCCTGCACCTCCAATACCAAGTGAGTCTCTGGTGTAGCTTTGCCTGGAAGTTGTGTGATGCCCAGTGGGGTTGGGATGAGCAAAACCATCCAAGTTTGGTGAACTTCTGCTACTTCCAGAGCCTGGCAGCCTCCCTTCTCCTCTGTCCTCAGATGCAGGAGTTGTCATTGGGATACAGCAGCCCTGGGTCTGTTGGCACATCACATCATCCAGCTCTGCAGCTTCTGTGCATCTTTTAACGTAGGGCAAAGGGACATCAAAATGCTCCTGAGCCAGGGAGCAGGCACTTTGCCACACACCCTGTCAGCACAGCTCTCCCTCCTCCCAAGCCCCATGTGCCTGATAATTTTAACACAATACTAAGGAGAGGGCTCCCTCATCCTCTTCTGGGGTGAAGCATTGCAGCTCCTTTAACAGCACCAATTAAAACTGCAGAGGGAATGGAGCGTTGGCAGGCAGTAATCACCCAGACTGGGGTATGGCCTCAACAGGAGTCTCATAGCTTTGCCCTGAAGGGAAAAATGTACTTTCTGTGACCCTTGGATGAGCAGAAACCTGGTTTCAGAGCTCATCCTGAGCCTGTGAGGTTGAGTACCAGCATGCCTGTGACCCCACGCTGGGATGTTGCTGCTCTGCTGCATCCAGCAGCCTGGCTGCCTTCTCCTATTAAAAGCAGCAGGCAGTGAGCTGTGGGAAGGAGCAGGGTGAAGGGGAGAGGAGAAATAAGTATATTAGTGAGATGAAGATTAAGTGACAGCTACATAAGCTGATCTCTCAGGGAAAAGTATCATCTGCAGCGTGGAGCTGGGGGGGGATGGGGTGTGCAATGTCTCTCATGGCCAGTAAGTGAAATTATCTCCTGCCCATCCCCTTCTCTGCAGCCCAACGTGCTGCTGGCAGCAGCATCTTGTGTCCTAACCCACAAGCACCCTTGGCAGCTTGTGGGCTCACTCAGCAGCCTGGCAGATCCTGTCACCACATCACCCTCCCCCTCACCTCCCTTCCATCCCCTGGGAGGATCTCTGGGCAACCATGCCCCCAGTCCTCACCCAGAGTGACAGCTGATGTGCCCTGCAGATGGTTTGGGCTCAGTTTGGGCTTTGTTAGGGCTGTTTGCACAGCTGAAGGCAAAGCCCATCTTGCCTGAAGTGAGAAACAAAACCACCCCTGGAAGGCCCTAAGTGCAGAGCCCTTTGGCTGCAGCCAGCAGCATCCTCTCCCTGCACAGCATCCTGCTCTGCCTGCTCAGGGTGGCAAGTTGCAGGATGCCCACTCACCTGCTGAGCCCTGAGCCCCTCACCCCTGTGCTCCAGTAAGCTCCCTTACAGTTGCCCAGACAGCCTGTGCAGGATATAACCCCCCTGTGCATGCACAGCCATGTGAGCCCCACTCCAGGCATCACAAAGCTCCCTCCCACCCCAAATCTGACCGACCCAGTGATGCCCACCCAGCCCAGCCCAGCCATCCCAGCATCATCAGTACCAACTCCTGTTGCCACCAGGATGGAGTGACCCCATTACAAGCTGGGGTTGGCAGCAACCTGCAGTGGTTTCATGGGGAAGGTGCTGGGGTGTTTGGGTGATGCTTCTTCACCTGGAGATGTAGAAGTTGGGTGCTGTGCTCATTAACTCCCAGTTTTAAGAGGCTCATGGTAGAGAATTTGGAGCAGTCACAAGGAGCTGTGGATGAGTCTTTTTGTGGAGTAGTTTCCCCATGGTGGTTTGATTTCTGAGAGCCTTGGGGGTGTCAAGCTGTAAATTCCATTCACCTTTGGGGAAGCATGGCCCAAAATCTGGCCCCTCCTTGGTGTGTTTGAGCTCTTCCCTCCTTTCCCTCCAGTGTTCAGTGTAAATAGGCAGGAGGTGGCTGCAGAGGCAGCACTGGAAAGGTTAAAAACAAAGCCCTTTATTTTGTCCTGCATTTGGATGAGGAACAACATGCATTTGTGCTTGTTACAAACACTTGTTTGCTGCAAGATGGCTCTTCAATTCCTCTTTGCTCTTACTACAGGCTCATGCCTGCAGCCTGTGTCAGGTTTATCTTCTTTCCCCCCCCTCTTCCTGGTTCTTTTGAAACCCATAATGACACATCTGAAGGTTCCTCCAAACACCAGCCCCTCTCCCTCCTTCTGCAATGGGAAGGGATAAGGATCTGCTCAGAGCTCAGTCGTGCAGAGAGCAGCTTTGGTGGGGCTTTCAAGCAGTGTTTTGTCAGTTCCTCCTAAGACATGGTGATGGCAGGCTGGCTCCCTCTCCCTCTCTCTCCCCCGCACAGTTCCTGTGTGCTCTGTCTGCAGCAGCACCCACCCAAAGGATGCACCCACCCAGGGATGCACCCACCTGAAGGATGCATCCACCCGAAGGTTGCATCCACCCTGGGATGCACCCACCCAGGGAGGGACCCCCAGAGCGAGGGATCCCCCCCAGGGATGCACCCACTCAGAGATGCACCCACCCTGGGATGCACCCACCCTGGGATGCACCCACCCAAAGGATACACCCACCTAAAGGATGCACCTACCCAGGGAGGGACCCACCCAGGGATGCACCCACCTGAAGGATGCACCCACCCAGGGATGCACCCACCCAAAGGATATACCTACCCAGGGATGAACCCACCCGAAGAATGCACCCCCTAGGGATGCACCCACCTAAGGGATGCACCTACCCATGGAGGGACCCACCCAGGGAGGGACCCACCCAAAGGATACACCCACCTAAAGGATGCACCCACCCAGGGAGGGACCCACCCAGGGATGCACCCACCCAAAGGATACACCCACCTAAGGGATGCACCTACCCATGGAGGGACCCACCCAGGGAGGGACCCACCCAGGGATGCACCCCCCACGGATGCACCCACCCAGGGATGCATCCGCCCAGAAACCCATCCTGCCCTGGTGCAGCTGGAGGAGGGTGCTGGGGCTGTCTGTCTGTCCACCCATCCAGGCTAAGGACTGAATCTGCATGGGAAATTCAGGCTGTAGCTGTGCCTCAGCACAATCTCTGCACACACCCCTCCCAATCCATACACCAAATCGTCCCAGTGCCAAATTGGGAACCTCTAATGGGTGGGGCAGAGGCAGGCAATGTTTCCCATTCCTCTTCCTATCCCTCTCTGGGTTGATTATTATTATTATTATTTTATTTGAGGTCCCCTTTGAATGACAACTCCATCCAAACAGCTCATTTGGAAATGTCAGGTCCATTCTTGAGAAGTCATCAGTCATCATGATTGGTGCTGACAGACGCCCTGCAACGGGGCTGTGGTATCTAATACACTGTGCTGCAGCCTTTGTAATATCCCATTATTCTATTTATTCAGCATGGCATGAAATCTCTCCTTTAGGACAGAGCAGGGGAAGGAGGGGGGATTAACCCTTCCAGCCACACTTCTGGACATGCTGGAGAAGAGCTCTGTGGAGAAGGACCTGGGGGTGCTGGTGGGTGACAGGGTGGCCATGAGCCAGCAGTGTGCCCTGGGGTGAGAGAGACAATGGGATCCTGGGGGCATCAGGAGGAGTGTGGGCAGCAGGTCACAGGAGGGGATCCTCCCCCTCTGCTCTGCCCTGCTCAGGCCCCACCTGGAGTGTTGTGTCCAGTGCTGGGCTCCCTGGGATCAAACAGCCAGGGATCTCCTGGAGAGAGTCCAGAGAAGGGCTAGGAAGATGCTGAAGGGCCTGGAGCATCTCCCCTGTGAGGAAAGGCTGAGAGAGCTGGGGCTGTTCAGCCTGGAGAGAAGAAGACTCAGGGGGGACCTGATCAATGTTTATCAATATCTGAAGGATGGGGTGCAGGGGGAATTGTCCAGCCCCTTTTCAGTGTCTGTGGGGACAGGACAAGGGGCAATGGCTGCAAGTTGGAGCACAGGAAGTTCCACACCAACCTGGGGAGGAACTTTTCCCCAGTGAGGGTGAGGGAGCCCTGGGACAGGCTGCCCAGGGGGTGTGGAGTCTCCTTCTCTGGAGAGATTCCAGCCCCATCTGGACACCGACCTGTGCAGTATGAGCTGGGGAGCTGCTTTGGCAGGGGGGTTGGACCCCAGGAGCTCTGGGGGTCCCTTCCAACCCCTACAACTCTGTGACTCTGTGAAATGATCAGAAATCATTTACAAAGAGACTGAGGGAGCTGGGCTGGGTCAGCCTGGAGAAGAGAAGGCTGTGGGGGGACCTTTGCCTTCCCTTGTGTTTTCACCTGGGGCTCCTTGGCACCCTGCCTCCTCTTGCTCTCAGGGCACCATGCCAGTCCCTTCCCTAGCCCTGAGGATGATTTTGGGAACTCCAGCCTGTCCAATCCCCACCCCAGCCTTACGGTGCTACTCTACAGAGCATCATTTCATCCCCAGAGCTGCTGGATGGGGAGTGGGGGCGCAGAGTCTGGCTGTGGTCCCCTGAGATGGCAAAGCCCAGGGGCTGGGTTGGCAGCAGACCAGCAGTGCCTGTCCTGGGAGCCACTTTCCTGCCTCCCCTAATCTGCATCACAGAGCCTTTGTTTGCTCTCATTAACATGTCTGCAGAGTGCCTGATTTGTGAAATATCCTTTTTATTAGCTGGAATTGGTGGGGACTCCTGGGACTTGTGTCTGCTCCACTCTCAAGGCCAGGACTCTCCAGGCTGTGTTGGTCTTGCTCTGTTTCTGGCATGATGTGGGCACAGGGCTCAGGCTCAGCTCACAGACATCCTCCCCCACCCAGAAATCACGAGTCACAGTGTCACCCATGGGTGCACCCACCCCTGAGGTCCTGCTGGAAATGAGACAAGAGCAAAGGGGGAAGAATGGTTCTGCTAGAGCAGAGCTGGGGCTGGTGGCTCCAGCTGGGGATTCCCTGGATTTCCCTGCCTTCAGGGATCAATATGATTTTCCTACAGCACCTTCAGACTACTGGGACTTTCCCCAGAGTGCAGAGGAGCTCAGGAGCTGTGGGAAAATCCCCCTGGGATGAAAGCTGGGTGGGATTTGGGCAGTAAGAGCAGCCCAGCACTGTGCTGTAGCCCACGAGGGATCTCTCCATCTCCTTTTTCCCCACCACTGTCATCCCATGGGCATTTCCTCCCTCTGTCCCCCCCACAGCCCCAAAGCAGTAGCACTAAATGCTGCTGACAGGCACCAGGCTTTGTTATCATAGGCTTAACCCCCTCCTAGGAGGTTGCCAAGCAAACATCAAACCTTGGAATTGTAGCCAAACTCAGTGATACTAAATCCTCCCTCCTGGACATACTCCCTCTCAGGAAGAGGCATGTGTTGGTCCCTGGACCCACCACCCACCCACTTCTCCTCCTCCTTCTGTCCCCTGTGCTTCCAGGACCCCTGGGGAGTCATGTCACAGCAGCTGTGCCTGCTTTGGGAGCCTGGAAAGGCCATTGGAGGACAAGCTGTTGGCATGAGTGACATTCCTGTGAGATCCCACAATGGGGCTCTGGCCACAATGCCCCACTCCTGCCCCTGCCCCATCACTGGGATGGGGGATGCAACTGGGCTCTGCCCAGGGCACAAGGGAACAGAGACATGAGGGAAAGTGCCAGTGGTGCAGGGCTTGGTCTGAGGCTTTCTGGCTCTGCTGCTTGCAGGGCCTGGTGTGCTTCCCCCTGTGACTGCAGCACCATCCTATGCAGCAAGGTGGTTGGGGCTGGGGGGGGAAGGATGCTGGAGTGATGCTGCATCCTGCTCCACCAACACTCTGCTCAGTGCCCCAGAACCTCACACAATGCCTGAGCTGGGACTATACCAAAAGGATCTGACTGAAACCACCAGCCACCAGTGTCCATCTCCCATGGGGGGACTTTGCCCCAGGCTTCATTCTCTGTTGCATCCACAGTTTCGACTTGTTTGAACTTGTTTGGTCCCAGCTTTGCACCAGCTGGGACAGGGCCTAACCACCTCCCTCCTGCACAGGATGCTTGTGGTGTTGTGTGCATGGCCTGGGAATTTGGGGACCCACCAGCCAGCCACACTGCAGAATTTGGGGATGCTGCAGGTGTCTGTGCTGGTGGAGGGACTGGCTTTCCCTGCTCCTCCAGCCTTGGACCATGGGTCTGTAGCGAGCTCATTAGGAAAGACCTGGAGGTGTTTTCCAGGCAGTTCAGGAGCTTGCCTGAATTATTTAACAGGCTGCTCCACAGCACGGCGGGGAGGAGGAACTGGGGGAGCTCATTACTGGGGCTGGGGCTGTTTGTCTCCAGCTACGGCAGTGCCAAGGACAGGCTGCGCCTGCGGCACAGCTCCCTGCTGCTGGGCACTGCTCAGCAGTTCGAGGAAGGGAGAGGTACTTTCTGCATCCAACCTGGGCAGGCTGGAAGGTCCTGGAGTAAGGATGTGGTGATACCTGCGAGCTGGGAGGGGGTGGGTCACTGCCGGCTGGGAGGTGGGAATGGAGGAGAGCAGAAGGGAAGGGTGAGGGTTTCAGACAGGCTCGGGATGCTGGGAGCATCCTGGTATGTGGTGATCAGCAGAGAGCAACATGCAGTTTGAGATTAATTTTAGGTGAAGCCATTTATAGGGTGAAATCACCCAGATTCTAGACTTTTCTTACTGCAAACATGGCCAGCTAAATAACTGCTCATTGGTTACACACCCTGTTCACACCATATTGATTGGTTAGTGATTATAACGAGCTCTGATAAACCTATCTTATAGCTAAACATCCTTAGTTTCCCTTTCATACCTAAAAGCATCCACACACCTGCTGTTCTGACCCTCTTGTTATGGCTGGTTCCTAACATAGAATCATAGAATCATAGAACCATAGAATGTTCTGGGTTGGAAGGGACCCCAAGGATCACAGAGCTCCAACCCCCTGCCACAGGCAGGGACACCAACCTCAGGCCTGGAGCTACACAAGGTTGCCCAGGGCCCCATCCAACCTGGCCTTGAACACCCCCAGACACGGGGCACCCACCCCCTCTCTGGGCAGCCTGGTCCAGCCCCTCACCACTCTCTCTGCAAAAAATCTTCCCCCTAAGATCCAATCTAAACGTTCCCTTACTCCCAAATCCCTTCCCATAGCTGCTTCTTGGCTTAGGGCAGCCTGTACCCCTGTCAACAAGGCTGCTGTGTTTGGAGAATGGGATTATTAGGATCCTCTCAGCACGAGGAACTTTTCCTGTCACATTGGAACAGGAGGATGTGGTCAGGACCTCAGTCTTGGGTGCAGAGAGCTAGGCTGCTCGCAGGCTGCTGCCTTCCCTGACACTGGTACACTGGGGTGCTGGGGTCGGGGTGCACAGCTCCCTGTGCTCTGGGAACTCAGACCTTTGTTGCTCTCTGACAGCATTTCCTGAAGCCTCCGAGTGATTAAAGAGGCAAATGCCATTTGAAAGCCTGCACTAAGCTCTCAGAGGCTCAGCGATGGCTTTTAGAGGCTGAAGGACTCTAAATTAGCTATTGCCACTCAGGAAGACGATCCTGGAGATAGCTCTGGAAACAGTGACACAGTGCAGCAGCAGTGGGAAAGGGCAAACGACAGGCAGGGGATTATTAGGGGATAAATAAAGCAGCAGAGCAAAGCCAGTGATATGGCTGAGATCTGAGCAGCGCCTGCAAGCCCTCCTGCCTGGGCAGGAAGAGTCTGGGCAGGGAAAGAGCGACAGCCAGAGCTGTGAAACAGGCTCCCCATGAAAAGCAAAGCAGGGCCAGGCTCTTCAGGTTGTAAAAGAGACGGTGGCAGGGATGAGATAGGTGCATACAAAGCCAAGTGTGACAGCCCTCCTGCTTTCACTGAGCTCACCGGCACCAGCCACCCTCCCCAACCCCTCTCCCCCCACTTCTCCATCCCTTTCCTGCCCACAGTCTTCCTGACTTTGACATTTGAAAGGGGCCACTGGGCTGCTGGGGAGGGGGATGCGGAGGCACAAGGTCTTGCTGCAGCCTGGGGACTGAGCCAGTTCACAGAATCACAGAGCCACAGAGTTGTAGGGGTTGGAAGGGACCCCCAGAGCTCCTGGGGTCCAACCCCCTGCCAAAGCAGCTCCCCAGCTCATACTGCACAGGGCGGTGTCCAGACGGGGCTGGAATCTCTCCAGAGAAGGAGACTCCACACCCCCTGGGCAGCCTGTCCCAGGGCTCCCTCACCCTCACTGGGGAAAAGTTCCTCCCCAGGTTGCTGTGGAACTCCCTGTGCTCCAATTTGCAGCCATTGCCCCTTGTCCTGTCCCCACAGACACTGAAAAGGGGCTGGCCAATTCCCCCTGCACCCCATCCTTCAGATATTGATAAACATTGATTAGGTCCCCCCTCAGTCTTCTTCTCTCCAGGCTGAACAGCCCCAGCTCTCTCAGCCTTTCCCCACAGGGGAGATGCTCCAGGCTCTTCATCATCTCCTCAGCCTCCTCTGGACTCTCTCCAGGAGATCCCTGTCCTTTTGATCCCAGGGAGCCCAGCACTGGACACAACACTCCAGGTGGGCCCTGACCAGGGCAGAGTAGAGTTGTTAGAGATGCTTCCAAAAATGCAGCAAGCTGCAGCCCAGTGCAGCACAGGGCTTGTTCAACAGCCCAAGTTTTACAGAGCAAAGGAGAATTCAGCTGTGAGCCAAGACTGAGAGTCTCCAGCCTCCTATTCCTTCAGGCGATGCGGAGCAGGCATCAGCCAGCTTCTCCAGTTGGCTTTTGCAAGGCATTTACAAATGTACCAGTTAACCCAGGGCCTGGAGACCAGCCCTGGGATTCTCAGGGATAAAATGAGATGGCCTCAGGGCTTCCCAGCCAAAAAACCAATGGGTTCCAGTCTTCAGATAGACATGAGTGTGCCCCACGCAGGGGGCAAACCCACTGACTTCAGAGCTTGTGCCACCAGCTCAGCACCTCTGGAGCTGCCTTCCCAAGCCAGCTGGGCACTGTAGATGGGTTTAACTCCTGCCCCCACGAAGAGCCCAGACGTGACTTAGTGTCACAGGGAGAGCCAGGTACCTCCTCAGCATCTATCCCCCCCGTGTGCAGCCACCCAGCTCCGGTGCCACTCTCCACCCAGGTCTCATCCTCTCAACTTCTGCAGTCAGAGAGGAGGGAGATGAGGGGCAGGGAAGGGCCCTGGTGATTAGCTCCAAGGGGGATAAACCTTCAGAAAGCCTGGACACTACCAAGCTGTATTTCAGAGAAGCTGCTCTGCAGATTCCCAGCTCCTCACAGAGCATCTTCCCAGCTGCTGAGTGACATGGTCCCTCAGTGTCCTGGTGGGATGGGTCTGTGCTTAACCCAGGCAAGGTGTTTGGGTCCAAGAGCAGCTCTGGGATGTGCTTGGTGCTATGTGGGCAGTTTGTGGCTGAGCAGGGCTGAATCCTGGGTGCTCCAGGCTGCATGATGTGCCTGATGCTGCCAGCAGCATTTCCAAGAAGCCAGAGGGACCTGTGAGAGCATCTTGAAGGCAGGCAGAGCCACTGCAACCCTTCCAGAGCCCTAAAGCAAAAGATGATGAAGGAGAACAGGCTTATTTCCCAGCACTCCTCATTAAAAGACATCTGAAATGGAGGAAGAGAAGCATCCAGATAAGAAACAGCCCCTCCTGCCCCCCAGCTCCTGGAGGGTTGGTGTGATAGCGAGGTGCAGGCAGCCGAGCGCTTCGCTCTGCATGCTCCCAGCAGCTCTTTATCTCCTGGCTTCCTCCTAGACAAGCAGAAATCATGCTGTTGCTCTCCCTGGCAGGAGAGCTGCAGGAGAAGACCCACAAACAACATCCCTGCACAAAGCAAGGCTTAACAGAGGAAAGAAAGCACCAGAAAAGCTGGCAGAGCAGCAGCCTGGGGTTGCTGGTTTCCAAAGGGTCCATCCCCTGTCTCATGTAAACCCTTTTCAGGGGTTACCCACCCAAAATTGCAGCTTGGGGCTTGGCTGCCTGTGCATGGGTGCAGGTGAGATGCAGGGACCCGTGCAGGGCTTCCTCATGCTCCACACATGATGCCCTTGGGTTTGTTTGTTTGCTTTAGCCTGGGAGGAGGGGGGGTGGGGGTGAAGCTGCAGAAAGGCTGGCGCAGGAGCATCCTCCCATCCCTGGAACCAGACAGAAAAAGACACAGAGCTGCATAAATAAGGCCAGAATTTAATAAAAAAACGCCTCAAACAGACAAAGTTTTTCCTTTTCGCCAGCTGCTTAATTAAATTGCCTAATGCTGTTTGCAATCGCAGCACAAACTCCTGTGTTTAAAGACCACGGTGTTGCCATGGTGCTCACCCGGAGGAGGGTGCGGGGCTGTGATGGAGCATACAGATGAGGGCTTGTTCAGCCTGGAGAGGAGAAGGCTGTGGGGGGACCTCATTGCAGCCTGCCAGTGCCTGAAGGGAGCAGAGGAACAGGAGGGGAATCAGCTTGTTCAAGGGCAGAGACTGGCAGGACAAGGGGGATGGAGTGAAGCTGGAGGAGGGAAGGGTTAGAGGAGAGATTGGGGGGAAGTTCTTTGCAGAGAGAGTGGTGAGGGGCTGGAAGGGGCTGCCCAGAGAGGGGGTGGGTGCCCCGTGTCTGGGGGTGTTCAAGGCCAGGTTGGCTGGGGCCCTGGGCAACCTTGTGTAGCTCCAGGCCTGAGGTTGGTGTCCCTGCCTGTGGCAGGGGGGTTGGAGCTCTGTGACCCTTGGGGTCCAACCCAGACCAGTCTGGGATTCCATAACGTGCAAACCTGCAAACCACCCTCCCTGCCCACCCAGGAGGGGAGGGAGCTCCCTTGGCGCTGGCACTTGTGAGCACTGCAGCCATCACTGCTCCATCATCCATCCAGCACTGAGTGGTGTGTCAAGCTCAACTCCCATCAGTCAAGCCTCCCCCTTCAGAGCATCCTTCTTGATGGATGCAAGGGGGGTTGGAGCTCTATCATCCTTGGTGTCCCTCCCAACCCATGCCATTCTATGATTCTATGAGGGAGGCTGCATTGGATGCTGGGGGGGAGGAAGGGAGCAGTTGCCATGTTACAGGGGTGGATTCGGTGTCTTTTTGGTGTCTTTTCTTTTCTCAGGGGTCTTGGTGATGAAGGCTTGAAGTCTTCCTCCTTCCCCTGTTTAACTATGGATTTTACAGGCTCAACCAAGGCGCCTGATTCACAATAGCACATAACACAATACACATTGCACTTCTGGCAGATTCCCCTTTCCCATAGGTGAAGAGAATTAAAATGCATGAGTCCCTTTGGGACAACTGCTCACTGGCAAACACTTGTCTCCTTACCTTAACTTCTCCAGCAACTGCCATGGCCTAGGGCTGAGGGAAGTCAAGGCTGGATACAGCTTTCAGACTGGGTAAACCCCACATTGCCTTGCCCTGTTTGCTTTAATGTGGCAATTCTGTGCCCCAGTATGAATCAGCACTGTGGAAACCTGTTGCTTGAGCTTTGTTTCCCCCAGCTACATTTTAACCTTTATATTGGATGCCATAACAGCAAAACTGACATTAACAGTACTCCCTTCTAGTTCTCCACTTTACAAGCCAGCATAAAAAAAGGACAGCACCCCAACATTACCCAATATTTGCCACACTGGTAAACTCCCTGCCAAGGTTTGTGTGTTGGGGTTTCTGCTCTGAATAAAGCAGCTGCTTTTCCACTCCAGGGCTTTGGAGCTGCTTGCTCAGAGAGATGAGCTCCCTAGCATCCCTGGAAGCATCCCCTGAAGCACCCCCAGTTCCCTTTAAGCAGCTGGATGGTGTGTGGGGTGTGGGTTTGGCTTCCCAAGACACCATGCAGTGCTTTGCCATTCCCTGGTTTGTAAGGACACAGCACCAGGGGGTTACTCCCTACATGTCTTTGCATGAAGGAGTTTCCCATCAGCGACAGGAGCTAATTAAAGCCCCCAACATGAGAGACCTCAGCTCAGCCAAGGTCTCCACCAAGGTCTCCAGCTGCATTGAATCCCCTTGTGCTCTGTTCTCCATGGGAGAAGCTTGCCTTCTCATCTTACCTGTGCAGGACAGCATGACCATGGCAACGTGCTGGGGGTCCAGGAAAGAAAGACAAACCTGGCTGGGGCCAGGGGTCCCTGTGGCTCATCCTCACCGACCATTTCCTCCCCTCAATGGGGCAAAAGGGCAGAAGCCCTAGGAACCCCTGAGCTTGGGGCTCCCTCTGCCCCCAGGTGTGTGGGGATGCTCAGCCCAGGGCTCATCCTGCATTCCAGAGCCATCCCATGGCTGCTCCATCCCTTGTAATACCACAAAAACCTTTCAAGAGCCTGTATAACACTTGAAAGATGTGTTTCCTTCTCCATCTCCACATCATCCCTGCCCCCATTAGTCCTGGCTAACGACCTGACCTCTGTAGCTTAACTGGGATTTAACAGGTGGGTTATTGTATGTTAAACAGGGGATCATTAAAGGCATTTATTCAAGATTAACAGCTATCTAGGAGATACCATTAGCATCACAGTTGTATAAGAGGCTAATCCAGAATGCATGAGATTTAATGATCCCTTGGGATGTATTTACCATACTGGAAGTGTACCTCTAGATCTTGATCAGGCTGGTCTAATCCTGCACTCCATGGTGGGGGCAGGCAGCACTGGGGACCCAGGACAGTGTACAAAGCCCATGGGGAGAGCTGCCCCAACGTGAGCAGCTGGTTCAGGGTTGATTCATCCTCTAAATGCCTGTGCTGGCATCGTTAGTGCTAGCTTCCCAGAAGGCACAAGTTACCCAGGGGGAGGAAAGGGCTTCTTTTGCATTTGTACTGAGGCATTTACAGCCATAAACCATGTCACAAACAAGCCATGGTCCCAGATGGCATCCTGATGGCAGCAGAGGCAGGGCTGGTCCATCAAGACCCCCAGCCCACACCATCACTCTCCTCTCTCCCCTCCCCCAGCCTGGATTTCAGTGTGTGAACCACATGCAGCTGCCTCCAGCTGCCTCCAGCTGCCAGCCACACCAGTGGGTGCTCAGCACCACTGAAAACAGGAGGCTGCTGAAAACAGGAGCTTTTATCCATCCAAGGGGGGTGGTTTGGAGGAGATGTGCCAGCTGCTCCAGGGAAGGGGAGGGTGGCAGCTTCACTCCATCCCCCTTGTCCTGCCAGTCTCTGCCCTTGAACAAGCTGATTCCCCTCCTGTTCCTCTGCTCCCTTCAGGCACTGGCAGGCTGCAATGAGGTCCCCCCACAGCCTTCTCTTCTCCAGGCTGACCCAGCCCAGCTCCCTCAGCCTCTCTCCAGAGGGGAGCTGCTCCAGCCCTCTGAGCATCTCCGTGGCTCCTCTGACCCCTCTCCAACAGCCCCACATCTCTCTTGTGTTGGGCCCCAGCTCTGGACACAGGATCCAGCTGGGGCCTCACAGGGCAGAGCAGAGAGGGACAATCCCCTCCCTGTCCCTGCTGCCACCCCTCTGCTGATGGAGCCCAGGATCCCATCTCCCTTCCCAGCTGCCAGAGCCACTGCTGCTCATGTTCAGTGTCTCCCCCACCAGAATCCCCAGGTCCTTCTCACAGGGCTGCTCCCCAGGAGCTCTTCTCCCAGGCTGGATCTGTGTCTGGGATTCCTCCAGCCCCAGTGCCACCCCTGACCCTTGGCAGTGTTGAACCTCATTAGGTTCCCCCAGGCCCATCTTTCCAGCCTGTCAGGATCCCTCTGGATGGCTCCTTTCCTTCTAGGGTGAAGGAGAAGTAAAAGCAAAGCTTCTACACAGAGATTTAACTGGGGGAGGTGTGACCTCACCCTGGGGAGACAAACTTTCCTGGGTGCCACCAGAGGCAGTCCTGAGCCTAGATCAGCTGGGGTGAGAGCTGGGAGGGCTGATGTGCCAAAATAATTCCTTTCCTGTGGGTATTAGGGGGGGCTGTACAGCTTGGACAGGTGTTGTCTTAGTGTGCAGAGAGATTGGACCAGCAGTGTGTGCTTGACTCCAGCTGTGAGCCCAGCAAAGCTGGAGGGAGCGATGCTCAGGTCATTCCCATCCCCATCAGTGCAGGCTGGATCCTGCACTTGGCCAGGGTGCTGGCTCTCCATCATCACATCCTCTCCTGAGGGCTGGCTGTGGTTTTGAATCACACCATCAAAAAGAGCCAAAGGTGATGGGGATGGTGGGGGAGGATGTTCCCACAGCATCCGACTGCCACTCCTCACCTGGGTGCTGCTGGGTGCTGGGTGCTGGATGGGAAGACTCAGCAGCAACCAGGGAGCAGCAGCACTGGGAAGCTCAGAGAGCAGTGGCCCTGTCACAGGCTGCTGGGTGCACTGCTTGCTTAAAGCCATCACCCAGAGCTTGACAGGGGCTTGGCAGGAGCTCACAGTCCCCAGGGAGATGCAGTGTGGGCTTTGGGGGGTGTGCTACCCCTTGGGGACATCATGCTGGACAGATGCTGCCTGCAGAGAGGAGCAGAGGGATGAGCACAGGCTTGCTCCTGCCCTTCCCCAGCCAAGGGACCCTGGGGGGATCAGGGTCCTGCTCATCCCCTGCAAGGAGTGGGGGGTGTCCATTGCCTCCTGCCTGGCTGGGTCAGGCTCTTCAGGCTGTGGTGAGGGAGGGGACCAGGCAGGAGAGCTGGGGGCTGAGCTGCAGCCATTTATCTGCCAAAGCCAGGCTATTAGACAGATGACAGAGGGAGAGAGGCAGCGGGTGCAAGCACTGAGACCAAGGCTCCTTCCACTGCCTGATTTATCTCCTGGCTTCATCCAGCAAACTTGCTGATGAAAAGACTCTTCCCTTCTCTGTGCCTCATCAATTCTCATCCTCATCACTTTTCTGTGTGGGGTTTTTTATTTTCTCTTTCCCTGGGCTCGTGCTGCCTGTTCAATCAGCACGTTTCCCTCTCCCCTGCACAGTGCACCCTGCTTCTCCCCACCTTGTTTCCCTCTCCTGGTCTCATTCTCTGATGGGCTCTGTCTCTTTCCTTCTTCTTTTCAAGTCTGGTCCTTCTCCATCTCCCTGTGGCACTTCCATCATAGAATGGCCTGGGTTGGGAGGGACCCCAGAGATCACAGAGCTCCAACCCTCCTGCCACAGGCAGGGCCACCAACCTCAGGCCTGGAGCTACACAAGGTTGCCCAGGTTCCATCCCATCACCCATCCTTGGTGCAGCACAGTAAGAGGCTGAATGGGTTTGTGTGCCACTTGCAGGCTTCTCCGGGGCCTCATGAAGAAATCATGAGCCTGATTTCACTGGGTGAGGGATGAAAGACAAGCAAAGGGCTCCTGCCATCTCCTCCTCCATTTCCCCACCACCCATGGCTGAACTGCAGGAAGAGAGGGGGCTCAGCTCCATCCTGATGGAGGAGTGGCTGCCAGGCAGGACACTGCGCTGCCATCCAGAGCCCTGGCCAGGCTGGAGAGCTGGGCAGGGAGAGACCAGATGAGATTCAACAACAGCAAGTGGAGAGTCTGGCACCTGGGGAGGAACAACCACATGGATCAGGACAGGCTGGGGGTGACCTGCTGGAGAAGAGCTCTGTGGAGAAGGACCTGGGGGTGCTGGTGGGTGACAGGGTGGCCATGAGCCAGCAGTGTGCCCTGGGGCTGAGAGAGACAATGGGATCCTGGGGGCATCAGGAGGAGTGTGGGCAGCAGGTGACAGGAGGGGATCCTCCCCCTCTGCTCTGCCCTGCTCAGGCCCCAGCTGGAGTGTTGTGTCCAGTGCTGGGCTCCCTGGGATCAAAAGGACAGGGATCTCCTGGAGAGAGTCCAGAGAAGGGCTATGGAGATGATGAAGGGCCTGGAGCATCTATCCTGTGAGGAAAGGCTGAGAGAGCTGGGGCTGTTCAGCCTGGAGAGAAGAAGACTGAGGGGGGACCTAATCAATGTCTATCAATATCTGAAGGATGGGGTGCAGGGGGAATTGGCCAGCCCCTTTTCAGTGTCTGTGGGGACAGGACAAGGGGCAATGGCTGCAAGTTGGAGCACAGGAAGTTCCACACCAACCTGGGGAGGAACTTTTCCCCAGTGAGGGTGAGGGAGCCCTGGGACAGGCTGCCCAGGGGGTGTGGAGTCTCCTTCTCTGGAGAGATTCCAGCCCCGTCTGGACACCGACCTGTGCAGTATGAGCTGGGGAGCTGCTTTGGCAGGGGGTTGGACCCCAGGAGCTCTGGGGGTCCCTTCCAACCCCTACAGCTCTGTGATTCTGTGATCGTCCCCAGGGTGGGTGCCCTGCAGCAGGGTCCATGCTCTGCTGATGCCCTCCCCATTCAATTCCCTCTGTAACCACTGCAATGCAAAGTTTAATACTCAATATTTAAAATTAGGGACACAAACCCAGTGCAGATGTCACCCAACATCAGAGCTGGGGAGTGTTCCCTCTAAAATGGAGCTTGAAACAAGGTGGGTTTTCTGGGCTCTTCACAGCCTTCAGGGGATTTAAACAAACCCATTCCTCTCTATTATTTGTTTTAAGGAGGAAAAAAAATCCTATATTTTAACAGCCAGTGAGATTTATAGTGGGAGAAATGCTTGTGCACTTAAAAAGAAAGATGAGGGTCCATCAGAGGGATGCAGGAATCAATACAACCTTCCTCTTCTTTAATGCTGTTTCTCCAGGAGATGGTTTGAAAGCCGATGCCCTCACAGCAGGCAAGAAGGGATGTTGGACAAGATCAATTCTGGAGCAAGGCTTGGATGAGTTGGTGCTCAAATGAACTTTGGTTGGAAGCCCTTTACAGGGAGAACAAGGGGAGGGGGATGAAATAAGAGCTGCATGGAGAGAAACTTTCTGTTCCCACTCAGGAGGCTGTTTAATGTTTTTCCTGCTGTGGGAGAGTCTTTTAAGATGGGGAGAAGCTTTGGGGTTTGGTTTGGTTTGTGTCAGCACCAGTCAGGAGAGCTACAGCAAATCAAAGGTGGGGTTATGACCGGTGCTGGCTCCTCTGAACCCTGCATCAGGATGGGGAGAGGGGCAGGGAGGTGCCAGAGGGGGCTGTGCCCACCCCAGCCCCTTGCTGAATGCCCCACTGAGGAACCCCCAACCCCTCTTCACCAGAAAGGGGGCAAGGTGGGAGGCTGTGGCCATGGTTGCACCCAGCTGGAGGGGGCTCATTCCTTCTGATGAGCCCAGTGAGTGTTTCCTGCACCTGGGAAATTGCCCCCACACTGGGCCTACACTTTAAAAGGAGCTGGGGGGCTGTCTGTGCTTTGCTGTAGGGGAGAGGTTGCTGTAGGTGCTCTGGATACCCCAGCCCCATTGCTTGTGTCCTGTTCTTCCCCTCAACACTTGGCTTTCTGCTCAGCACCAGCCCCCTGGGCCACCAGCTCCCCCAGCAGTAAGTGGGGAGGTTTGCTTTGCTAAATGAAAGGGATGAGATGGGTCTGGGATAACTGAGCTCTGAGCCCATGGTCCATGTCTTGCTGCAGGGCTTCTGCAAGAGAAACAGGTCTGTGCTGAGTGGCACATTTCCATCACTCTCCCAACCAGGGACAAGCACATTGGGCATCTGCAAACAGGGCTGGGAGCCCTTGGATGGGGGCACTGGGTCCTGGGGAGGACAATAGGTCCCAAGAGCAGAGTCCCAAGAGCCTGGGGAAAGGTACTCTCATGGAGATGTTCTCTTCCATGTCGAGGAAGAGAACTCTCTTCCTCCTTCTCAAGGTCCCTTCCAACCCCTACAATTCTATGATTCCCTCCAGCTTTGCCCAGGGGAAAGCCTTTGAGCCAGGCTGACCCAAGGCCTGCGGGCTGCTGGTAGCTCTGGGCAGAGCATCTGAGACCTCTCAGGCTGGGAAGGAGCCATTGACACTGTGGATAGGGTGAGGTTAAACTCTGCCACGTGTGCTTGCCCCATGCAGAGGTCTCCTCTGAACACAACTTGTTGTCTGGCCTCTTTCAGGAGTGACCTCGAGGAGGAACCCAAAGGATGCAGCCCAGTGCAGAAATGAATCATCTGGGGAGGAGGAGAAGGTGAAGCTCTGACTGAAGGCACCAGCCGTGGTCACGGGTGTTATGTGCTCTTGGCAGAGGGGACCAGGCAGGGACCCCAGCAGCACGGGCTGATCCCTCCCAGGGGCTCGCATGGAGCATCTTCTCCTGTGGATGCTGCCCCCACCCAGCTGTCACCCCATGTCCTGCTCTGGCTGTGTCCTGTGAGCTTTTCCTGCCTGGGAGAAAGCCAGTCCCACCAGCCAAAAATGAGACACTTCCAACCCAGCTCGCTCCTGCTCTGCGTGGTGGCTGCCACCGCCATCCCCATCGTGCCCTGGAAGGTGAAATGCCCTCTGCAGTGTGTGTGCCAGATCAGGCCATGGTACACCCCCCGCTCCGTGTACCGGGAGGCTGCCACAGTGGACTGCAACGACTTGTTCATCTCTGCTGTGCCAGAAGACCTGCCAGAGGGGACCCAGACCCTGCTCCTGCAAAGCAACAACATCGCCAGGCTGGAGCAGAGCGAGCTGGACTATCTGAGAAACCTCTCCGAGCTGGACCTGTCGCAGAACAGCTTCTCTGATGTCTGGGATTTTGGGGTGAAGAGCATGCCCCAGCTCCTCAGCCTGCACCTGGAGGAGAACCAACTGGCTGAGCTGCCTGACAGCAGCTTTCCTGGGCTGGGGAACCTACAGGAGCTCTACCTGAACCACAACCAGCTGCGCAGGATCGCGCCCCGCGCCTTCTCCGGCCTCAGCAGCCTGCTGCGCCTCCACCTCAACTCCAACCTGCTGAGGACGGTCGACAGCCGCTGGTTCCAGATGCTCCCCAGCCTGGAGATCCTCATGATTGGAGGCAACAGGGTGGATGCCATCTTGGACATGAACTTCAGGCCCCTGGCGAACCTGCGGAGTTTGGTCCTGGCTGGGATGAACTTGAGGGAGATCTCGGACTACGCGCTCGAAGGGCTGCGGAGCCTGGAGAGCCTCTCTTTCTATGACAACAAGCTTGTGAACGTGCCCAAGAGGGCCCTGCAGCAAGTCCCTGGTCTCAAGTTCCTGGATCTCAACAAAAACCCCTTGCAGAGGGTGAAGCAAAGCGACTTCACCAACATGCTGCACCTCAAAGAGCTGGGGCTCAACAACATGGAGGAGCTGGTGTCCATAGACCAGTTTGCCTTGATCAACCTCCCTGAGCTGACCAAGCTAGACGTCACCAACAACCCCAAGCTGTCCTTTATCCACCCCAACGCCTTCCACCACCTTCCCCAACTGGAAACCCTCATGCTCAACAACAACGCCCTAAGTGCCTTGCATAAGCAGACGGTCGAGTCCTTACCCAACCTACAGGAGATCAGCATCCACAGCAACCCCATCCGCTGCGACTGTGTCATCCGCTGGGTCAACAGCACAGAGAACCACATCCGCTTCATCGAACCCCAGTCCACGCTGTGCGCCGAGCCCCCCGACCTCCAGAGGAGGCACATTCGGGATGTCCCCTTCCGGGAGATGACGGACCGCTGCTTGCCTCTCATCTCCACCAAGAGCTTCCCTTCCCAGCTGGAGGTGGCTAACGGTGACAATGTCTCCTTGCATTGCCGAGCTCTGGCTGAGCCAGACCCAGAGATCTACTGGGTCACCCCCTGGGGAGGGAAGCTGGTTCCCTACGCGGAGGATGCGCGGTATAAGGTGCACCCTGAAGGGACGCTGGAGATTCGTGGGATCTCAGCTCAGGAGGCTGGGTTGTACACCTGTGTGGCTCACAACCTCCTTGGGGCAGACACCAAGAGCGTCAGCATGATGGTCAACCACTCCTTCCCGCTCAGTGAGGACACCCTGGAGCTGGTGGTGGCTGATGTTCATGCCTACCACATCCTGGTGGCCTGGAAGCCCCATCTCAACACCATCTCCTTGAACCTCACCTGGTCCAGCTTCTTGCTTAACTCCAACTTGGACATGACCAACGTGGCCCGGCTTCCCATGGGCACCCACACCTACAACATCACCCGGCTCCACCAGGACACCGAGTACTGGGCTTGCCTCCACGTGGCCTTTGTAGACTTGCAGGCCAAGGTGGCTTGTGTGAATGCCAGGACTAAAGAGGCTGCTCAGCACTACTGGCTCCTGGAGAGCAGGCAGAGCCTCCTGACCATGCTGGGCCTCAGTCTCCTGCTCCTGGCTGCAAGCCTGGGAGCTCGCTACGGTGTCGGGGAAGAGAGCAGGAGGGCTGGGGAGGTGCTCTGGGGTACCACGGCTGTGCGTGTGGTCTATCCCCCCCTCACCCAGGCCTGGGCTCAGGGGGAGCGGGGGGGGCAGCTTCTGGCTGTGGAGGTGCAAGCAGCCCCCCTGGACTGCTGAAGGCTGGTGCACTGGGGGTGGGGTGGGGTGGGGGTGTGACTGGGGGGGGGGGGGGGGAGGGAGAAACTATTTTTTACCAAAAAAAGCAACCCCACCTAAAGTACAAAACTGAACACAACAACAACCAACCAACCCCAACAACAACAACCAACAACAACCACAACAACCACCAACCCCAACAACAACAACCAACAACAACCACAACAACAACCAACCCCAACAACAACCAACCCCAACAACAACCAACCCCAACAACCACAATCAACAACAACATCCAACCCCAACAACAACCAACCCCAACAACAACCAACCCCAACAACAAACAACAACAACAATCAACCCCAACAACAAACAACCCCAACAACAACAAACAAAAACATCCAACCCCAACAACAACCAACAACCCCAACAACAACCACCGACCCCACCAACAACAACAACTGACCCCAACACCAACAACAACCGACCACAACACCAACAACAACCGACCCCAACACCAACAACCACCGACCCCAACACCAACAACCACCGACCCCAACAACAACAACCACCGACCCCAACAACAACAACAACCACCGACCCCAACAACAACAACAACCACCGACCCCACCAACAACAACAAAGGGATTCCAGGGACTTGACCAAGAGTTGATGTGGTGTGGCCGATGGAGAGGGGCTGAGCTGGCCACGGGGCTGGTGGATTGAGCCCCTCTGTGGTCCTGGCAGGGTCTGGATCCACGTGCAGGGTCTGGATCTGTGCATGGCTCCTGAAAGCACCCTCTGTGCAGCCAGAAAGGCTCAGAGGAACCCCAGCCTGAGGAGGGGGGACGATGCCCTGAGCAGTCCAAGAGCCATACAGCTGATCAGCAGATCACTCCTTCTCCATGAGACACCCCAGTGGTGTCAGCTCCTTCGCTGGACACTCCCTGTTCTGGAAATACAAAGGCCTTTCCTTTTGGGATAAATGTTCTCTTTTTTTGGGTTTTGGGGTGGCTTTTTCTCCCTTTTTTGTTTTCTTTGGAGCTCTCAGCCCATCAGCCACAAGCTCACCTCCAGCACCATCCCTCACTGCCCTGCCACCTGCTTGCTGCCACCAAGGAGGGGAAAAGAGGAGAACTTTGGGCAGAAGGAACAGCAATGACAATGATGACTTATCTCTTAATTGGCATCCCTTAATTGGGGGAGGGGATGGAGGGGGAGGCTGGCCAGCCTTTGCCAGAGTTGATCAGATCCTGTGTCCCGTGGGTGTAATCTCAAGGTTCTTTTGTAAACTTTTGTGGATAATGTTAATGAAAAGAAAGGGGGGAAAAGGAAAAATGGGAGGAAAAGTGGGGGGAGGGGGGGGGAGGGGAAGTTCTTGCTTTTCTGGTTTTTATTAAAAAAAAAAATTAAAAGAAAAAAAAAAAAGAAGAAATCCTTTGCTTCCCAGTGTGAAGCTGGAGGGGTTCATGGTGGGAACGCTGAGCTTTGGGTGCTGGGGGCTCTGTGGGACAGTTCTCCCCTGTGACAGGGCAGGGGGGCAAAGGGGAGATGGCAAACCTGCTCTTCTGGGCTGCTTCTTTCTCTGAGAAGCAATTAAAATTACAAATTAAAGGGAGGTGGGGTGGGGAAGGGGGCAGCTCCCACATTGTCCCTCCCAGGGCTGTGCCAAACACTGCAAAGCCAAAGTGGGGAGGCTCACAGGAGCTGGATGGGTACTGGCGCTGCCAGCAGCTGTCCAAAAAGCCATCCCTTTGCTTGGGCTGAAGCCTAACCCCTCCTCCTTAGCAGAGGTGAGGATTTTGGGGTTGATTTAACCCTAAACAAAACATACCTGCACCCACACGTGCAGCTCCCTTGATGAGAGCACTGATGTGCCCAGAGCCTGGGCAGCATCTCACCTGGGAGTCCTGCCATGGGGAAAAACAGACAAAAAACAGACCTGGGGGGTGGTGATGGGGTGTAGGGACCCCAGGATGGGGTGCAGGGATCCCATGATGGGGCGTAGGGATCCCAGGATGGGGTGTAGGGACCCCAGGATGGGGTGCAGGGACCCCAGGATGGGGTGCAGAAACAGAGACAGGATCTGCTTTAAATACTGGGTTGTGGAGCCTCAGCCCTGCTGATGTGCACAACCATGGGTGTTTACAGACCTAAATCAGCCTTTCTTCATCCTTGGAAATGGAAAATGCACAATGGGCTCCCTGTGGTTCAGTGAAACTGGTGCTGGAAAGTGTGGGAAGAGTGGCTGAGACATTTCCCCAGTGGAAACAAGTCCCTGGTTTAATCCTGCTTGTCCCTATGATGCACAGGATGAGCAGCTCTGGTGCCCTCTGCCATCCCTCTCCCTGCAAAAAGCAGCAGCAGCATAGAATCAGAATCCCAGCCTGGGCTGGGTTGGAAGGGACCCCAAGGGTCACAGAGCTCCAACCCCCTGCCACAGGCAGGGACACCAACCTCAGGCCTGGAGCTACACAAGGTTGCCCAGGGCCCCATCCAACCTGGCCTTGAACACCCCCAGACACGGGGCACCCACCCCTTCTCTGGGCAGCCTGTTCCAGCCCCTCACCACTCTCTCTGCAAAGAACTTCCCCCCAATCTCTCCTCTAACCCTCCCCTCCTCCAGCTTCACTCCATCCCCCTTGTCCTGCCAGTCTCTGCCCTTGAACAAGCTGATTCCCCTCCTGTTCCTCTGCTCCCTTCAGGCACTGGCAGGCTGCAATGAGGTCCCCCCACAGCCTTCTCTTCTCCAGGCTCACCCAGCCCAGCTCCCTCAGCCTCTCTCCAGAGGGCAGCTGCTCCAGCCCTCTGAGCATCTCCGTGGCTCCTCTGACCCCTCTCCAACAGCCCCACATCTCTCTTGATGTGGAAGGGGAGAAGGAGCATCTGACCTGGATGCTCTCAACTCAAGGGCTCTTTAATATGCCCCCCAAAGGCATGGCAAGAGCCAGAGAAGCTCCAATTAGAAACAAGCTGTTAGGAGGGGTTTTTAAGCAGCAGAAGTAATTAACCAGTGCAGCAGCTTCCCCAGTGGCAGGGGACAGGAGCCTCCAGTTCCCAGCACCACGCAGGGATGCAGCTCTCCAACAGATGCTCTAGTGAAGAGGCTCCTGAATTTTCCCAACCCTAAGAGACTGTCACTAACACCTGACATCACTCCTGGCTGCTGCCAGCTGAGCCCAGGGGGGCCCCAACAGGGCTCCATTACCTCCCAGTCCCTCCCAATCCACCCATTTCTGGGTAGATATCAAAGGCTTGCTTGGGAAGTGCTCCTGCTCCAGCCTGTCCCATCAGGTCTCACCTCCATTTCCCTCCCACAAACCACTCTTCCTTAGCTGTTCCTCACGTTTCATTTCTTATTTTATTCCTTTAACTTTGAGGACAGCAGTAAAAGTCCTCATTCCTGCTTCTCCTGCCCTCTACCCCTCCTCCTCCTCAGCACAAACAGTATCTCAGATCTCAGACGCAGCCGAGCTTCCCTCAGCAAAGCCAACCCAGAACATTGTGTGCCAGGCTCTATTTTAAGCACCTAATAAAATGGATTTTTTGGAGTGGCTCCATCACTGTCTCCTCCTTTTCACAGAATTCACAGAGCTCCTGGGGTCCAACCCCCTGCCAAAGCAGCTCCCCAGCTCATACTGCACAGGTCGGTGTCCAGATGGGGCTGGAATCTCTCCAGAGAAGGAGACTCCACACCCCCTGGGCAGCCTGTCCCAGGGCTCCCTCACCCTCACTGGGGAAAAGTTCCTCCCCAGGTTGCTGTGGAACTTCCTGTGCTCCAACTTGCAGCCATTGCCCCTTGTCCTGTCCCTACAGACACTGAAAAGGGGCTGGCCATTCCCCCTGCACCCCATCCTTCAGATATTGATAGACATTGATTAGGTCCCCCCTCAGTCTTCTTCTCTCCAGGCTGAACAGCCCCAGCTCTCTCAGCCTTTCCTCACAGGGGAGATGCTCCAGGCCCTTCATCATCTCCTCAGCCTCCTCTGGACTCTCTCCAGGAGATCCCTGGCTGTTTGATCCCAGGGAGCCCAGCACTGGACACAACACTCCAGGTGGGGCCTGAGCAGGGCAGAGCAGAGGGGGAGGATCCCCTCCTGTCACCTGCTGCCCACACTCCTCCTGATGCCCCCAGGATCCCATTGTCTCTCTCAGCCCCAGGGCACACTGCTGGCTCATGGCCACCCTGTCACCCCCCAGCACCCCCAGGTCCTTCTCCACAGAGCTCCTCTCCAGCAGGTCACCCCCAGCCTGTCCTGATCCATGTGGTTATTCCTCCCCAGGTGCCAGACTCTCCACTTGCTGTTGTTGAACCCCATCTGGTCTCTCCCTGCCCAGCTCTCCAGCCTGGCCAGGGCTCTGGATGGCAGCACAGAGCTCTTCCCCCTGCCAAGGTCCCTGTGGCTGAGGTGCCCCCCCCCCATCCTTCACCCCCATCACCCCATGAGCAGAGCTGCCTGCCCATCTCCCTGCCTGCCCCAAAAGCTTTCAGGCTCAAGGAGTGTGCCAGGCAGGTATTTATTAGTTCCTTAGGGAATCAAAGCAGCCCCTCTCCTCCTCTCTCCAGCACTTCCTCCAAAAATGACTTAAATTAAACCCCTCAACCTCCCTGGGAAATGCCAGCAGCATTATCCATATGCATGATGCTGCTGTGATGAAGCAGGTGCAGCTTTCAAAAAAAAAACCAGTAGGAAACTCTACCTGTCAATCTCCCCACCAAGCAGCTCTCCTTCCCAATGCTCCATCACTTCTCCCCCTCTCTCCTTTCTCACTGATTTACAGGTGGGGAAACTGAGGCAGGGAGCCACTTCTATCATTTATAGGCTCTTTTCCCCTTCCAAGCCCAAACTGGAGCCAGGACACAAGTGTTTCTTTGACCCTTCCATCCAGAAGGCACCAGAGAAAAGGAAACAGCCACCAGGTCCTGGAGGGGAACTGATTGCAGCTCATTTATTTCCTGCTGCCTTTCCCAGCCTCTCAGGACTGAAGCAGCTCCTGCCCCCTGCTCCAGCAGCCCAGGCAGAGCAGGGAATGGATTCTGCTGTGCTCAAGTGGGCAATTAAGGCTAAAATCAGGTTGATGGAAAGCAGCAGGGCAGAAGAGGTGGGACAAGGTCAGGGTAGAGCTGTTGGAGGCTAGAAAAGTGCTGACCTCTCCAGGGGTTGGCTGCTGGTAGCTCTCCTGTCCCTGCCTGGCAGGTTTGGGATGCTCAGCACCCATCCCTGTGCTGGCTCCTCTCAGGGCAGTGGGGTCTTCTGCAGGGGAGGCTGCTGTGGGTCAGGCTGTGGTGGGGTTCTGCCCTGTGGTACAGGGAATCCCTAGGGGAGTGGGGAATTGGGGGTGTGCAGCAGCATCCCAGGGGTGTCGGTGGTGCCAACAGCGCAGGGATGCTCTGCACCCCGGGGAGAGATGGGTGCTGGCTCTGCTCATGCTGCCTGTGCCAGGTTGGCTTAAAGGATTAACAAACTGGGGGGGCACTTTGGGGTGTGAACCCCCAGTGAGTGAGGGGGAGGGAGCTGTGACCCCCCAGATGAGGGGCAGTGAGGGGCACAGCACCCCACTCCCATCCTGGGGCATGGTCTCTGTGGGATGGGGGGGCACCCTGGTCCCCTCACTGCTCCCTGTGGGATAGGGGGCACCCTGACTGCTCCCTGTGGGATGGGGGGGCACCCTGGTCCCCTCACTGCTCCCCAGCTCTCCTGGAACAGGATGAAACCTTAATTTGGGGGGTGGGGGTGTTACAGGTGGCTCAGTGGGAGAGGTGGGAGCAGGGGAAGGCAGGCAGGGCTGATGGGGGATGAATAGGGAGTAACAAACCAAAGCCCAGCTGGGTGCTGGCAGGAACAGGGAACCCAGGGGGCTGTGATGGGGAGAGCAGAGCCCTTCCCAACACGGCTTGGGGGGTGGGGGCTCTCCCCAGGGTGCTGAGGAATGGAAGGTTTGGGCAGGGACTTGGCTGCATCCCCAAGATATGGGGAGATGCAGAATGAGGGGGGGGGGGGGCAAAACCTGGGGAGATACAGAACAGGGGGGGTTCAAACCCTCCCACCTCCCCAGTGAGAGCCAGCAAAAGGGGTTAAAATCAACAGCTCCAATAACCAAATGGGAAGGGGTGGGGGGGAGAGCAGGTGACTCCTGGTGTGAGTGCCAGGGAGCTTTGATCTCTGCCAATCCTTCCTAAAGCCTGAGCTGTGTCTTGTAAATCTTTAATGACAAGAAAATTGCAGCCTTAACAGTGAGCACACAGACTGCAGTGATGGGGGTTACAAATTGCCACAGTCACACATCTGAGGGGATTAAGGAAACATCATAGGATCCCAGACTGGCATGGGTTGGAAGGGACCCCAAGGATCACAGAGCTCCAACCCCCCTGCCACAGGCAGGGACACCAACCTCAGGCCTGGAGCTACACAAGGTTGCCCAGGGCCCCATCCAACCTGGCCTGGAACACCCCCAGACACGGGGCACCCACCCCCTCTCTGGGCAGCCCCTTCCAGCCCCTCACCACTCTCTCTGCAAAGAACTTCCCCCCAGTCTCTCCTCTCACCCTTCCCTCCTCCAGCTTCCCCTCTCTGGGCTCTTGGGGGGAGCTGGAGCTGCAGGACCCCTCCAGAGACAGACATTCAGCCACCCTGCTCCTGGCACCCTGCTCCTTTCAGGCCCAGCTTGGCACAGGCACTGGGGGTGAGCAGGATCCAGGGTGGTTCCAGTGGAGTTCATGGTGTGTTCTGCTGAGCTACAGTAACGAAGCCCTTGGGTAAGTCTAACAAGGGGGGGCTGGTTCGTTGGCCTTGCAGAAATGCTGATGCCCACCTAGTAAATCTTTAATTGGAAGCAGGAGGGAACTGGGAGGCTCACCAGTACAGAGAAAACAGTAAATATTTAATTTGGGCATGACACAAACCAGGTTAAGGGAAAGAGGGTAAAGGATGGATGGAAGAGGCACCTATAGAACATGAAATCCAGAGAAAGACACCAAGGAGATGAGTAAAATAACCCCTGAGTGAACTGCTTTCTCTGGAGAGAGGAGCCAGGGCAGGGGCCAGCTCTGGGCTGGCATTGGGGGGGGTGGGGGGGTTTGTGAGGAGGGGTCAGAGAGAGTTCTGGAGCTTGAAGATGGGAATGTGCAGCTGGGGGTCCAGCTCAGCATCATGGGGGGCAGCCCTTGTAGGGTCTGCTGAAGCTCAGTGGGGCTGGAGGCAGGAGATGGCAAGCAAGGCTGCACCCATCCCTCCACCAAGGACAGTGGGACCCCCCCTGCTTCCCACTTTGGGATAAAATCCAAAGCGCCCAGGGAGCAAAGCAGGACTTGGAAGCACATGTGGAGTCAGGGCTGGATACCCAGATGTTTCCAGCATCAAACCCAACTGGGGTCACTGTGTCAGCAGCCCCCAGCCCCTTCCCTGGGGCTACTGGTGATGCACAACGAGCATCCCACAGCCAAAGGTGTCTGGACTGGTGCTCCCAGCTGGGGTGATGCTTCCTCTGTGCAGCCAGTTGTTTCAGGCCTGGCTGCAACACGGTGTGTCTCCAGGTACAGCTCTGCAAGCCAGGGTAAGGGTGGGTGATGCTTTGTACCAAAGAACCCCCAGAGCTCCCATGTGGAACCCCCAGAGCTCCCATGTGGAACCCCCAGAGCTCCCATGTGGAGCCCATGTGGGGTACAGCCCAGTCACGAACAGCAAGAGGAGGAGTATCACCACCAGTAAACCAGTGATGTCAGGCATCCTCCTTGGGGGTACCAGTATGGAGAAAAAGGTTTCTGAAGCAGAAGAACAATCATGAGCCCTTGTGTCCCCACGTGACACACAGACACTGACAGGGCATTTAAAGCATCTCACAGCATCCCTCTGGGAAACAATCCTTCCCCAGGTACCACTGGCTGAACCAGAGGATGCAGCAGCACAGGGATGGCCCTGGTGATGGGCAGGGAAGGGGGTGGTGGTGCTGGGGGAACTGCTCCTCTCTAAGCAGAGCACTGCCACCTCGTTCAACAGAGCTGCAGTGCCCAGGGAGGCCAGGCTGGCTTTCCAGAAAGAAAAGGTCCATGTGGATCTCAGAGCCCCCATCCTCTGTGCAGGAGCTGGCTCAGCCCCCACAGTGTTTCCCTCCCCTTCCCCAGACCCCCCTGGCTCCAGGTCTCACACTGGTTCCCTCTAATCCCCAATTCAGACTTGCCAGTAGGACTGTGATCCCAGTTTCCCACTGGGATCCCAGTCTCCCACTGTGTGGCTGTTTCAGTCTCCAGCTGAATGAGGCTTTAGCTGCCAGAAGCTGCCTTTTTCCCCTCTGAAAACCACTTTTGTGCGGTGGCAGCTCCCACCTGTGGTGCTGAGCCTGCTTTGCTGGGGTGGTTTCACACCTCCTGCTCCCAGTAAGCTCCAGCTGGAGACCCCAGTCAGCCCCTTAAGGATGTCCCAGCCTGTCCTGGTAGCTGGGGTGGCAGTGGTGTGACTCAAGACCAGAAGACTGGGTTTCAGAGAGCTTTGCTTTTCCCTCAAAGCCAACATTTGGGTGTCTGAGCCCTGAGGAGGGTGTTGGGATGAGGTGAGGCTGCTGCTGGGAGCTGGCAGCACTTCTTCCTCCTCTGTCTTGGAGGAATCTGGCCCACTGAAAGTGAAGAGGAAATTCCCTGCAGGTTTGGAGACCAGCAGAGGGTACCAGAACATACAACTGCTGCTCTTCCAGCTCTGTGGGCAGAACAGAGATGGCTGCTGGGTGATCCTGGACACCCCAAAGCTGCTCTGGAAACACTGGCAGGGAACAAGCCAGGCAGGAGCACAAATAGAACCAGCTCTGCTGTTCTCCAGCACAGGAGGAGTTTTATTGTCTTCCTACAAAGCAATTAAGATGCTCTTCATGGGGAAGCAGCATCTTCTTGGCAAGCCAGTGGTGATCCATCACTGCTGGGCGTGCACAGGGCGAGTTACCAACACAGAAGAGCAGAGCACACTCATCTGTCTTCCTCCTGATGAGCACAGCCTGCAGGCCTCCAACCAGCAAAGCAAGAGGCCAACAGGGAAAGCCAAACCCCAACCACACTGCTTGTCATGGCTGGGGCTGTGAGGTGAACCCAGCTCGGTGCTGTACACGACTGGTGGGTGCCCTCTAGTGAGCTGCCAGTCCAGGAGCTCCACAAGCTGGGGTGTAGTGGGTGCGTGTTACCTGCACTGGGGCTGCTTCCATCCCACATGCAAAGCAAGCACAGAGCCAGTTGGAAAAGAGCAAAGTAACCTCTGAGTACTCCCACAGGCAAAGGAGGTGACGGGATGCTCCTCTGGGGAGCCTGGAGTGGCCACAGTGCTTGGTGGGATCAGGATCATAGAATCCCAGCCTGGGCTGGGTTGGGAGGGACCCCAAGGGTCACAGAGCTCCAACCCCCTGCCACAGGCAGGGACACCAACCTCAGGCCTGGAGCTACACAAGGTCGCCCAGGGCCCCATCCAACCTGGCCTGGAACACCCCCAGACACGGGGCACCCACCCCCTCTCTGGGCAGCCCCTTCCAGCCCCTCACCACTCTCTCTGCAAAGAACTTCCCCCCAATCTCTCCTCTAACCCTTCCCTCCTCCAGCTTCACTCCATCCCCCTTGTCCTGCCAGTCTCTGCCCTTGAACAAGCTGATTCCCCTCCTGTTCCTCTGCTCCCTTCAGGCACTGGCAGGCTGCAATGAGGTCCCCCCACAGCCTTCTCTTCTCCAGGCTGACCCAGCCCAGCTCCCTCAGCCTCTCTCCAGAGGGGAGCTGCTCCAGCCCTCTGAGCATCTCCGTGGCTCCTCTGACCCCTCTCCAACAGCCCCACATCTTCCTTGTGTTGGGCCCCAGCTCTGGACACAGGATCCAGCTGGGGCCTCCCAGGGCAGAGCAGAGAGGGACAATCCCCTCCCTGTCCCTGCTGCCACCCCTCTGCTGATGGAGCCCAGGATCCCATCTCCCTTCCCAGCTGCCAGAGCCACTGCTGCTCATGTTCAGTGTCTCCCCCACCAGAATCCCCAGGTCCTTCTCACAGGGCTGCTCCCCAGGAGCTCTTCTCCCAGGCTGGATCTGTGTCTGGGATTCCTCCAGCCCCAGTGCCACCCCTGACCCTTGGCAGTGCTGAACCTCATTAGGTTCCCCCAGGCCCATCTTTCCAGGATAGAGGAACCAGTTTAAAAACAACATGGGAAACGCAGCTTTGAACATGTAGGGTTGTGCTACAGCCTCCTCCCCTCCCAACTGCATCCCCAGGAGGGATGGGAGGTCACTCCCTCCCTGGAAATGCAGACAACACAGGGAAAAAAAATAAATCACAGGCTGCTTAACTGGTAACAGGCCTTTACTGAAAGGTTGTTCCCAAAACAGATGAAAAAATAAACCTCCATTATCACAGAATGAGCTTGATTCAATTCAGTTCATGCTGTGCAGGCCACAAAACCAGCTCCTGGATTCTGCTGTACATGCCTTACCCTAAATAGTGCAAAGACACAGATGTTGAGTGAGCACTCCTGCTTGTTACCACAGCATCCAGACACAGAACTGTTCTAAGCAAGAAAAATCCACCTGGGAATGATGGGCTGGGGAGATCCAGCAAGGAATCTCTCTTTCCCCAACAGCAAGTTCTTCTTTAGGACTTCTTCATGAGCCTCTGAGGTTTCTAGGAGTCAGACTCAGAAGGGAACCACCAAGTTCAACAGCTACATCATCCTGAAGGACCTGCTGAGCTTGGGGTGTCCACACAGGATGTGTGAGCACCAAGTGCATGTTAGAATAGCACAGAGAGACAGGGCTGCCATCCCAGCAGCTGCCTGTGTGAATAAGGTGCAGAGAGCAAGTTGATGGGGGGTGTGTGCTGCTGGTTGGTCCAGCCTGACACAAGTCACAAGCAGAGTCTCACTTGTTTTCAAAGGAGCAAGGAAAATCCCAGCTGTTGTGGCCAGGTAACTGCAGGATTTCCAGAGCTGCTGTCTGAAGGTCACTTGGGCTTCTGGAGCCAATTTAAACATGGGGTTTATCACCCCTCTATCATTTGTGGGTCTCCTTCTTGCTCTTGATAGAACAGCCTCATGGTATCTCCTTTTCAAGGATCCCAAGGCTGCTTGCCAGTGTCCAGAGAGCACACACAGGACTTGAGGAGTTCCTTGCTCAGCTTATGGACAGAAAGGAGACCAGTGCACCCAGCTCTTTCTCCCAGCACTTCCAGAACAGTCAGCTTTCACACCAAAGGCCTCTAACCAACAGTGCTTTGGTTCTTCCAGGACTGACAGCTGAAGCTCAGAAACAAGCAGAGTGTGAGCAGGCAACAGCAAACTACCCCAATGGGTTTCCAGACACTCAGGTCCTACCCCATTTCTCCTTCCATTTCCACTTTTTCTCTGCAAGGGCAGTTTCCCAGTAGCAGATATAACCCATACTGGACACAGAAGGATGGAGCAGACCCCACTGAGCTGCATTATGGACCATAATAAATAGGTAACACAGGCAGAAAGCTTCAAGCTGTCTTGAGAACACCCACCATCCAGAAGAAACAAGCACCCTGGTAGGGCTGCTCCAGAGGATCTTTGTAACTCATGGTGTGGCAGTGTTGAGGCTACACTGGCTCAACGATGTACCCCAGCAGAGGAGGGACACCAAGGTTTTTGGAGAGAGCTGAAGCAATGGTGGATGTGCAGGGTATGTCAGGAAACAAGAGGAACTGAGAAGAGGAACTTAAACTGGAAGGACTTGCAGGAGTAAATGCAAAGTGTGTATGCCAGCTTTACATACACAGTTTCCCACTGCAGTTATGAGCCTTGCTGTTCTCATATTGGACTTAAATATCCACCCAAAGGAGGAAATCTGAGGGTGCTGGGGATGACTGGTGCCAAAACTGGCTGAAAAGCTGAGGGATCTAATAAATGAAACCTGACTTACAGGTATGGTGGTGCTAGAGAGACCAGCATGTTCCTGAGGGACTGCAGACTATGTCAACAAAGGGATTTTAAAAAGCAGTGAAACAGAGAAACCTTTTTTAGTCTGGGCACTGAAAGACAGCTGCACCCTGCACTCCTCCTAACAGGCATGTGGCAGTAGTTACTACAGCTTTCCAAGGACCTTTTCTCTCATATTGCACTTTGTAGTAAAACCACTGTAAGAGAGAAGCAGCATTATCTGCTACAAGACACCAGTGCTGAGCTGAGAGAGCCTGAGTGCAGGCCCAGCTCCTTCCAAAACCAGGTTTCTGAGTTTGGACTCTGCCCTGACTGCTGCCATCTGTACAAAGGGAAGTTACTAGCACTGCCTGGCCAATACTACAACGTGTAGGTGAGCACTTGGAGCTCCTTCTTCAAGCCACACCTCACTTCTACACTGGCTAAATCATCAGAAGAGCAGCCCTTGGTAAACTGCTACTTATTTAGATTTAAATTAAAGCAATAAAACATTCTTCTCCTTTTCTCCTGCACTAAAACTCCCCTCCAAGCCCCAGCCACAACACCAGTGCCAGCTACATCCCATGTGCTTGCACTGCAATAGCTTATTCTGCTCTAGGAAGGAAAAATTCCACTGTAACATCATGTCCCTGAACTATTTCAGGTTCAAAAAGACTTCCAAACTTGACAAACACACCTTGTAAACACCGTGGTTGTACTGAACAAGAAGCCAACAGGCACAAAGATCATCAGGCTGAAAGTTAAATGGGCAGATTTGCTTTTCCTTACAAACCACCAGAGAAAGAACAATTCTCTTTTACTGCACAGATCTCAGCAGGGTGTTGGGAAGGATGTTCAAGCCCATCACTGGAACTTCCAACTCTTCTGGCTTTTTCTTTTGTTGGGCAATATAAATTAGGTGGTTTTTTTCAGTGCAGCCAGATCTGAATGATTCAGGGAAACTGGTTTTAGCAAAACATGTAGGTTCTCTGAAGGAATTGGGGGTGAGGGGGAATTCACAGTATTCAGAAGTGCCACAAAGTGCCACAACACACCCTTGCTGAGCCAGAGACCTTAAAAAGGAAAGGAACTACCTGGCAGGAACCCCCCTTTTGCAATTCCAGGCCACAGCACTGCTGATCCTCACATGATTAAAGTGCATCACCAGCAGTTTAACAGCCCTTTAAGCCAAGGGAACAATAAGTCACCTTTTCCATGTGGACTGATTCCCATGGACTTACAGATAGTGCACCAGAACTCCAAACAGTTATCCTCCAAATACAACTGGACATAACAGCCAACAACACAAGTCTAAGCTACAGCCAACACAGAACTCCTCACATTACCCCAGGGAATAAATACAAAGGGGATGTGACTTTTGGCAGGGATTGCACACAGCATCTCCTGTGCTGGCTCTGCAGGGAAATAACTGACCACAGCAGTTTGCTGGGACCTTCTGCTGGGCAGGTTCTGGACCCTTCCATGTGCAGGGTCTGCAGGGCTGGACCAGCACAAGGAGTGTGGAAACCAAGAGGGAAACAAGCCAAAGAAGCACCCAGGTATAAGCTGTGTCTTCTGTCCTTGGGTATGCTTCCTAGGCTAGAGAGAGAATTCTAGATAAGGGTTTATTCCATGCATGGACTGAACTCAAATGCCTGAAAGGTGAAGGTATTGCTGCTCCTGCTTTGTGATGCAGGCCCTTCCAAAGCCCTGGAGAACAGGGAGGCTGAGGAAGACCTGAGCACACTCTAGGATCTGAGCTCAGAAAAGGGTTAGATGATTTTTAAACCACAAAGTTCTAGCTGAGTTTTAAGAGGCAGTGGAGGAACCATGCATAGCTCTGAAGGCCATGGAAAACCCTGCAAACAGAAGTGTTAAATCACAGGGGAAGAAAATTAAAACTATAAAGCCCAACCAAGCACAGTCCACAGACTATTCAGCTGCCATTGGTGCCTCACAGGAATCACTTTTTCCCCCAATCTTATCTTTAAAGCCACTTTAAAGTGGCACTCTCAAAGTGAGTACTCTGATCTAGACTGGCCTGAAGGAATGGGGCAGGCAGAAGCTGTGGTGGGGTTATGAGCACAGAGCTCTAAGAACATCCCCAAACATGCAGAGTTACTATACATGAATCCAGACAGCAGACCAGAATCTGCTCTAACACTGGACAGGCTTCATCAGAGCTATGCAAGATTTACTGTGTTTCAATGAGAACAACAAAAAAGAATCAACAGAAATTAAAAGATCCAAACCCAAAGTAGAACAGTCTATTATTTTGCCATCTGCTATGTGATCTGAGATAGCTATGGAGTAAAAAAGTTTGGGAGGACTTATTTCAAGTCTGGCAGCAAGAGGACCTTCACCTTATCTAACAAACCTCCATTCAACAAACCCCAAATAATTGAGAAACCAGGTTATTTACTTCTTGCTGTGCTCAGAACTGCTCCTTGGAGAAATGGCTTCTATAAATTGCAAACACCTTGGTCTACCCCTCTTTCCCACCCCTGCATATATATATATATATATATATATTATCCCTTAGAAGGCATTGCAACTTTACAAAAGGTGCTTTCTGCAAGGAGCAGTTGTCAGAAGAGAGAATCCCATCACTGAACTGGAATTAAAAGACTTAATTAATTACAAAGCAAGGCCATGGGTCCCAACATGCCTGCTCCCTGTGGGCTTGAATTCCAACAGCTATCAGAAAGTAGGTGCTGCTTCATTTTAAATGCAGAGACTTCCTCAGTGTCTTGGTCAGGTTTGAATCTTAATTCTCTTTGGTATTCACCAGCTGAGCTCTAAAGTTAGGGTTTGTGTGAGTGCAAGAAAACCTGTGTGCCAGCTTTGGGTGGAGAAGGTCCAAACTGGTCCAACTACCCCATAAAAATCCTGATCACCATCTCAATGTCTTTCCTGCACACTGGGCAAGGTGATCTCTTTTTCTTCAGCATCTTTGCACACTTGAAACAAGCCACAAGGTGAGCAGTCCTTCCATGGACAATATTCCCATCCCGTGGTCTGTGATGGCATAAGAAGCAAGGGTTCAGTAATTTTTTTATACTCTCTAAAGACTGTATTTCTTCCTCTTTTTTATGCTCAGTGAAGTGCAGCAGAGACTCTTTGCTTTCACATTCTCTTGCCAAATCCAAAGATTCAATAGAGCTGCTGGGATCTACACGGGATTTGTTTTCTACTCCATATAAGTCTTTGGGTTGGCCAACTGGAGCAGAAATAGTCCTTCGGCAGTCTGGGACATCTATCCCATCCTCCTCCTCTTCCTTTTTCTTTTGCATAGCATCAATGTCAGAGAGAGAAAGAGAATGAGCCAGCCTGGGGCAATCTGAGTACCAGTCCTTGCGTAAGGCCCAGCAGCGGTAGCAGTACCGTTTGCCTGGAGAGTTAAACTTCTTGCATTTGGTGCATTGCCAGCAGTCCTGGGGAAGGATTGGGGCAAAGACAGCAGCAGGTTAGAGTATTCCTCTGTACAATTCCTTCCCTCTAGAGAGGAAAAGCTGGGAAGAAGCTTTGTTAAAAAAAGATCACAGAGTCACAGAGCTGGAGGGGTTGGAAGGGACCTCCAGAGCTCATTGAGTTCAGCCCCCCTGCCAAAGCAGCTCCCCAGTTCATACTGCACAAGTCGGTGTCCAGATGGGTGCAGCTGGAGCAGAGGAAGCTCCATGGGGATGTCAGGAGGAACTTTGTCACTGGGAGGGTGCCAGAGCCCTGGGACAGGCTGCCCAGAGAGGCTGGGGAGTCTCCTTCTCTGGAGACATTCAAAACATGACAGGGCACGTTCCTGTAGGATTTAGTCTGGGTGATCCTGCTCTGGCAGGGGGTTGGACTGGATGAGCTTTTGAGGTCCATTCCAACTCCTAACGCTCTGTGATGCTGTGAGAGATAAGTGGGAGGAGAGGTCCTGGCAGCTCTGCCACAGCCCAGTCACATCACACTTCATAGAATCCCAGGGGTTGGAAGGGACCCCCAGAGCTCCTGGGGTCCAACCCCCTGCCAAAGCAGCTCCCCAGCTCATACTGCACAGGTCGGTGTCCAGACGGGGCTGGAATCTCTCCAGAGAAGGAGACTCCACACCCCCTGGGCAGCCTGTCCCAGGGCTCCCTCACCCTCACTGGGGAAAAGTTCCTCCCCATGTTGCTGTGGAACTCCCTGTGCTCCAACTTGAGGCCATGGCCCCTTATCCTGTCCTCACAGACACTGAGAAGAGGCTGCCCATGTCCCCCTGTGTCCCACCCTTTGATATTTATAAACATTAAGATTCTTCTCTCCAGGCTGAACAGCCCCAGTTCTTCCAGCCCATCCCCACAGGGGAGATGCTCCAGGCCTTTAATCATCTTCATAGCCCTCTGCTGGACTCTCTCCAGGAAATCTCTGTCCCTTTTATACCAGGAAGCCCAGAACTGGACACAATATTCCAGGAGGAATAATTATTACCAGGTATAAGCTTGGGAATGCAGGATTGTTAGGTTGGTTATCAGCACCTTGGAAAGCCACAAGAGAGAATTTGCCTATCCCTGCACTGGCTGCAGATGCAGATCCCTTCAGCATTCAAATCTGTCCCTCCTCCTTCAGCCCTCTGGAAGGGTACAATGTTCTCAAGCTGGGCACTTTATTGAATTCTCAGTATCCTGCTGTAAATTTAAAGCAGAGTTTGTAGAATCCATCAGGAATACATTTCCCAGACTCACTAATCACTTAGCATCTGTAGAACCTGCACACCTAATAGCAGCTTACTTAATTACCCCACATAGCAAGGGCAAGAGCTGCCCAAGTTCAGGCTCATGGTTTAGCTGTCCTGAGGCCAGAAGCATCTTCAGTTCTCAGGCAGGAAAATCATGGCTAGAAAATTGTGCCTAGAACACTATGCTAAGAAATGTGGGAGTCATCAGCTGCAGAGAGCAGCACAACACACTTCTGATGACTTTCAACAAAACCTGCAAGAGTGGGACAAAAAAAGGACAGATGAACCAACACTAATTTGATGTCCCCCAAGTATCCATCATGAGAGAGTTCCCAAGAGGAATTGGGCAGTGGGGAGGAGTGACAGCTCTAGGAATTGCTGTTTGTTCTTTATTTCCACCTTGTTTTTTCATTTAAACAGGGAAAAGAGCTGTGGTCTGTCCTTGGAGAAGCACAAGGGCACAGACATCATGCCAGCAGGGAGGAAGGCTCTGCCTCTGACAAAGGCCATACAAGTAGCTAAGAAAAATGGGGTGAGAAGTGGATTCTCTTCTTATCCCAGAGACTAGCACAAAACAAGTGACAGCTTCAGAGTTGCCCTGGGCACCCAGGTCTCTGAGAAACCCTGATCCTGACACAGATATTGCCACTACCAAGATTTTTTTGGAGTATGAGCACTTCAATGGTTACAAAGTGCCTACTTTAGATCTCCAAATCTCTGCTAAGGATTCCAGACTTCCTTTCAGAGGACAATATACAGAATTAACCTTATTAAAACATGCCTGGATATTGCCAATACTGACTTCATACAGCATGAAGACTGTGCTGGAAACAGGGCTACATCTTCATCCACTTCCTGAGGGTGTGAAGGGACAACTGAAATCCTGAGTTAAAAGAAAGCAGCTGCCCATGCTGACACTACATGTAGACTACACCATGTAGAAACAAGGACCCTCCTCTCCTAGTCCAAGTCCCCTCCTTGCTATAAATTCTCTGACATTGCCACAAAAAGTGCCCAAAACCACCTGAGTTCCTGTGGCCAGGAGAGACACTTGGTCAGAGTGTTTATGAGCACTCAGTGGCCACCCAGTTTAGAATTTAACAGACCCCTAAACTAAACAAATCAGACCAATTTCTCTACATTCCTTCATGCAGGTTAGCAAAGAGGACTTTTTGCTTGGGGTTTTTTTTTGCTTTGCTTGGCCTTTGAAACCCATACAAGTACCAGCAATCCCTACTACAACCAATAGTAGCTGTAGGACAATTTTTTCCACCTACAACTGGGATGCAGCACACCCCTACCTCAGAAGCAGCTTCTGTATCTGTGTCATCACTTAGGCACTGAGAATCCTCAAATTCACGTAAATGTGCATCCTCAGTCACCTGGAAAGAGTGGAAATCTTGTCAGAGGGGTGCAATAACCTGTATTATCATGCACCATACACTAAAACTAAACCAGCTACATAGTTGCCATGGCAATGAAACTATTTCTAGGAGTGAATGAAAAGCCATAAACACCCAGTATCTACTCCAGGCTGCTGTTAGCAACTACTGTTGAGCAATACTCCTTCAGACAACTCCTGCCTCCCTCTGATGCAGGCAAGAATCAAACTAATACAAGCACATACACATCTGAGCAGCCCTATTAATTCCCAGGGTAGAAATCATTAATTCAATCCTTTTACCACACATCTGAATAATTACTCATGACCAATCCTCCAGCAGCCTCAGCCTCTCTCACCCTGAACGCCAATGCAACAGGAAGTGAGATTTCCCTCTTCTTTTCTTAGTCTCCCAGATGTCTCACAGAAATACAGTCAAGCTGCAGCTGGAGTTTTAATTAATTTTAAATTAAGTTTGTGCCTGGAAAATACATGTGTTTAAACCCAAACCCAAGCAGATGGGCTAGAGAGGAAAGCTGTTATCCCATGCAGGGAATGGGGCCAGCCTTTTCTGAACACATCTCTGGATTCATCTAGATTTATCTAGTTCCTCTCAAACCAGCACAGCACCAAAAAGGTGGAAAACAAAGGATTTTGCACTTCCAGGAGGATCAATTAGCCAAGGGCAAGCTGTGGGCTGTCTGAAGAGGTACCTTTTTGTCAGTTTCCTTCACTTCCTCACAGTCAACTGGCTCCACCTTGACTGCAGCAGTGCTCTGATCTGACAGGCATTCGTTGAGGAACCACAGATCATCAGTAGTATCTGAAACAACGGCAGTGTCTACATCCTGGTGAAGGAGAAACAGAAGAAGACTGCTCAGAGCTCAGGCTGCCAGCAGCAGAAGTACCAGCACCGTGGCCATCACCACAGTGGATGCCTCTCCCCTTCTCCTCACTAAGAACCTTCTCAACTTCTCCAGTGAGAGGAAGGGGGAGCTCACTACTCTCACCAAGACACCCCCTTTTTCCAAGCAAGGCTGCTTATTCCCCTCACTAGCTGGCCACACAGCAGCTGGCCACCGCGCTACAGCCATCTGCAACAGCAACTTTCAACCCAGAAGAGCTCCTGGAGTACAACCAACGCTCTGGTGTGCAGGACACTGATGGCTCAACAGCCCCCAGAGCGTGCCTGGGTTAGTTAAGAAGACTAAAGGTAACCAAGCACCTGGTGTGAAAGGCTGGGACAGGAACACACAAAGGAGAGGCTGAAAATCCTGGAGTGGGAAGGGGAAAGAAAGAACAAGAGTATTTTATTCACTTGGAACTGAAAAGAGAAGAGGGAAAAGAGTACAGTGCACCTATTTAAAATGTCTACACACCTGGTTAGTCTGAATATCTGTTGATCCATTACTTCTGGACTTGTAATTGCTTCTGAGGTTGCCTAAAAACCACCATGGAAGACCAGCTACATCCCATTCCTCAAACACTAGGTCCAGTTTAGGCTTCTTGCTTTTAGAGAGGTTTTCTATTAAGTCTTTGTCTGTAAGAGCCAAGTAGAGTCTAAGTCATGCCACACCTACATTATTTAAGAGTCTAGCAGAGAAAAAATCTGGCCCTGTCTGATCTTAAGAAACCTTTCTTGCTCCTTACAGCCAGCTACTGCCAAGAGCTTTGGGGTTTGTGTGAATGCACTGGGATGTCAGACCTGCCCCACATCTCTACTCATGTATCTCCCCAGTGAACCTGGCAGAACAGTCACTGCACAGCCATCAGAGGTCAGAGAAGCATCCCAGTGTTCCCAGTGTCTCTAGAATGGTACAGGTTCTCTTTAGCTTTACCTTAAGACTCAATACAGAACCACAAACACTTCTTTCAGAGCTCTACCCAGGTCAATGCTGAGTGGATTTCTCAAGTTAAGATGCAGCAAGAACTGGTTTGAATTCAGTTTAAACTGCCAGTGATGGAAGCTCCTGAACTCCAAAACCAGGCTCAAAATAGGAAGCAGGAAGGTAAGAATCCATCCTACATAAGCTCACACTTCAGCCTCTGTTTTGGCCTGTGCAGTTTAGTCTACAGTCCTGACCTCAGCAGTCTGAATTTCAAGATAACCTTGAATCTCTCTCTTCAGTGCCAGGAGTTTCAAAGGCACAGACAAGGACTGTTTCTACCTCCTTTGTACATGCAGCCAGGAAAATATCTTCTGCTCTCATGTGACCTGGAAATACCCACACTGGCAAAGAAGATTTGGATTTTTTACAAATCAGGTTCCTTGATATGAGAACAACATGAGAATAGAAAGCAGAAAAAACAGGGAAATTGCTTCCATAACATCAGAAATCCATGAGTGAACCAGCAAGAAATCCCCAGACATTAAACCAAAGGACATGTCTAAATATGAAGGAGCTGTATTACACTTAAGCTGGTTAGAAAAAATAAATATATCCATTGTTATTCAGTTCCCTGATGGGTTTGCAGGTAATGACTGTACATGGCTCAGGCTGTGTTCTGTGTAATCAGAGGAGGGAGTCCTTTGGGAAGATAAATAGATACAAGTATAATTTCAGCATTTAAAACACCCTTCAGCAAGGTTTGTAAGATTTTTCATGGCATTGTTTAGTGATAGATGTGCTTTGGGGGGTGAACCTGCCTTTTCATTCAAAGTTTTTGTTTATTTATGAGACCAAATATCCAAGCTAGAAAACACATCTATCAAAAAACACCTTTGGTGAAGAGCTGCAGTTCTCTCAGTCTTTAGTGTAACATTATATTCCACAACAGGTTTTTAATCAGTCTCCCAATACCCTCCTCTCCAGCATTCTGCTGCTGCAGAGCTCGTGTCACACCAGAGAAGGAGCAGAAGAGCTCATACATACTGTGTTACTGAGGAAAAGCTGGCACTCACCTTCATAATTCTCACATTTTTGCTCTGAGGTAGACAAAGCAGAAGCATTACTTTCATTCTCCATCATGCCAGTGTCAGAACCTTCTTGATGACTAAACTGCACAGAGGAAGGAAAAACCAGATGTTAGTCCATCAGAGCTTATAGGGACAAGGGGATGTAGCACTTCTATTCCGAGTCACCAGCTGCAGTATGAGACCAAGAAGTTAGGAAGAGCAATAAAAAGTATCTGAACAAAAACTACACACTATTAACCCTTGAAGGCAGCTAATGCATCTGTAATCAGCACAAACAATATACTTGAAACCTAGGAAAAATCTTATGATTGGCAAAAATCCAAAAGTTGCCACCTCTAACATGGTAATGCTGTGATCTCTGTGACCTTCTGGGCCCCAGTATGAACAGACACCTCCTGGGCTCAGCCTACCCAAATCCCAAAAATATACCTGGAAACAAGCAAAGATTTTTCCTAGGTTTCAGATTCTGCCTGAAAGCATCTGAAAACAATCCTACTGAACACAAAACCTGGTCACACAGTTTAGAAAGCTTAATTATTTGGCAATTCCTACTCAGAAAGGGGATGGGAGAGAGGGGGAAAGACATGAAAATACGGAGCAGGCTGGAGGGACTGAGGACTAGAAGTGCTACACCCCAGAGAAACGCGCTCAGAGACTGGTACTCTGTTATGAAGAGAACAGAGAAGGGTCACTCTGTCCCTGCTCTGTGGACTCCCAAGAACTTTTCAGGAAGGTGAGGACCTGGCAGCCAAGCAGCACAAAGTTCTGGCAGTCCACCATGCACAGGTACAGAGAAGGGGCACTCTGTACAACAAAAGAAACCACCAGGCAGTGGGTTTACCTTCAGCTGGTCTTGGCTTGGCTTATCGACGCTCTGTTCCTGTGCGAGAGTCTGTGCAGCATCTAGATGGCAGGTAAAACAAGAGAAAAAACCTTCCCTGGTAATAACCATTCTCACAACACAGAGGGGTCTTCAGCAAGCAACCAACGAGCCAGGCTTGGCAGACCTCTAAGGAACCCTTTGAGAGAGAAGCAAGAGCCCTTTGAGAGAGGAGCAAGAGCCCTTTCTTCCTGAGAGCGCTATCTCCTAGAGAGGTGTTTCTCCAGCATTCCCCAGGCTTTCCTAGGTACCTATGGTGGTGTCTGCCTGTGGAATCTGTGTCCCCTCAGAGATGAAGTGTGATGAAACCTCACAGCATGCAAGAATCCTCTTCTCAAGGTGCAAAACTACTCTTCCTCCCACAGGCTGTCCTGCCACTGCAAGCTCTAGGTCCTTTATACAAGAAGTCTGCATGGAAACAGAAGCCCCGAGCCACAGCAGAGCATGGGGCCTCTCACTTGAAGCCTGGATCAGAGAGAGGAGCAAGAGCCCCCTGAGAGAGGAGCAAGAGCCCCCTGAGAGAGGAGCAAGAGCCCCCTGAGAGAGGAGCAAGAGCCCCCTGAGAGAGGAGCAAGAGCCCCCTGAGAGAGGAGCAAGAGCCCCCTGAGAGAGGAGCAAGAGCCCCCTGAGAGAGGAGCAAGAGCCCTTTCTTCCTGAGAGAGCTGACTATCTCCTAGAGAGGTGTTTCTCCAGCATTCCCCAGGCTTTCCTAGGTACCTATGGTGGTGTCTGCCTGTGGAATCTGTGTCCCCTCAGAGATGAAGCATGATGAAACCTCACAGCATGCAAGAACCTTCTTCTCAAGGTGAAAAACTACTCTTCCTCCCACAGGCTGTCCTGCCACTGCAAGCTCTAGGTCCTTTATACAAGAGGTCTGCATGGAAACAGAAGCCCAGAGCCACAGCAGAGCATGGGGCCTCTCACTTGAAGCCTGGATCAGGTCCATGCTGAAGAAGGTGAACAGAGAAGAGTTGGATTTTTATAGATACCTGAGGACATCCAGCTCTTTCAGCTTAGGCTGAGGTAGGAGAAAGGCCTTTCTTAAAGGGTGTGGGCATGAAGAACAATGATGAGACTAAAGAAGGGAAAATTCCATGCACAGCAAGCTCTTCCCTCAGTAACTGTGTGCACATCCATAACACAATTTAGTCCAGATGATTATGCTGGCCCCAAGAGTTAATTAAAAGGCCAAGCTAAACAAGAAGAATAATCAAATTAACAGAAGTCTTTCTACATAATAGGAGAGGTGCACTTAGAAAGGCTACCCTTTGAACAGAATGACTTGCTGGAGAACAAAAGATGCAAGGATGGCTCCTCTTTCAATGAGCAGGGAAATTCCCTGCTGAATGCCAGACAGACACCCACACTCTGATCTGCACCATGTATCACAGTGCTGGTACAGACACTGGAAACTGCTGCTAGAGGCAGGAAAAGGGACCACAAAGGGGTCCATAAACCAGACCAAAACACAGACCCACAAATGCCATGGCTATATCCTGTGTTCTCTTCCTTCTGTGCATTAGTTCAGCCTTCCTTTCTTCCTTTCCATCACCTACAGCTCCTGTGCTCACTGATTGTTTAATACTTGAAGGAAAACAGAAGCTAACTGGATTATCCATACTTGCTTTGGCTCTACAGGGGCACCAGAAGAGGTAAAGACCTACCCTTCCAACACTTTGTAAATAAACTAGCCTTAAGCACTGTGTCGAAGACACTCCACTTACTGGAAGGTTTCCTCTTCCCAAGTGAGCAAAGACTAGGAACTGAACACAAAATGCCCTTAAAGTGAGGTACTGCTAAACACACCTGGTGTGAGTCATACCTGAGTGAAAGCCAGCCATGTCAGGACACCATCCCATAAAGAACATTGTGCAAGAGCTTTGATTTTATTACCAAGATGTCCTTTGGTCACTTTTCTTCCTACAGTGACTGAGATAAGCTGCCAAGTGATGTGCTGATAAGCCCTGGTTTGGCTAATGACTACAAGCTAAGGAATACAAGCAAGATGTGAAGACCTCTTCAAGCCCTGTGGGGCTTCTAGTTATTCCTATAAAGGAAAAACCAACAGCTAGAGTCCTAGCTAAGTGTTCATCAGAGGTTTGGTCTGCCAAGCTTGTTTCGTTCTGCAGTCACACTCACACACACAGACACAGTGGTATAACTCAGTGATCATGTCCCTAAAGGAACAGTATTTCCTTTGGAAGGTTTCAAAATGGGTTACACCATGAGTGGACCATACATGCACACCCAGACACCACCACACACACACACACCAAGAAGGGGACAGAGCAGCAGAGAGAGTGTTTGGCTGGGATCCTTTGCTCTCCACACATATTGCCTACAGGGAGGAGGCCAGGGCATTGCCAGTGAGGGAAACAGCACTCACACAGTTCTTCTGCAGGTAAAGTGTTTAGAGGAGAGTCTGCTTAGGAAGGGTCTTCTTTATAAATGGAGAAAAGAGGGGGACCTCTGAGACACCAAGACCTGGCTCAAAGCAGAGGACTAAGCAGCTAAAGGCCATGTTTTCTCAGGTTCTGAACTTGCACAAGCTTTTATGCTAGTGTGCAAAACCAGACTAAACCCTTCTGAAGCCATATTCTGAACCCTTCTGAGTCCATATTATCTGCTTTGAGCCCCCAGGATGGATGGCACAAGATTCCACAGCTCTCCTGGTGCAGCTCCCTCACAATGAAGTTTCATCAGATTATTATTTTTTCCCAAATGAAGATGACCCAGCCATTCAGTGGAAACTGGCTGTAAGGAAGCCATCAGCTGGGATTAATTTAAGTATGAATTTTAATTGATGTCTGAATGACTTTTCCTGTAGATAGGTGTGGTGGGAAAGGAACAAGGTTTAAGTGGTCAATTAAAAGTCCAGAGCTCTCTGGCTCCCAGAACTAGGCTGGGTTTCCAGCACTTAAGATTCAGTCTCAAGGTTATGAGAGTATAAAACAAGGTGAGAGTGAGAAGTCACAACGTGTTATGGAACTGAGGAAAGGCTGAGGAATCAGTAATGATTGGGGTGGGATACTTGAGCCACACTGACTTGGACAGCCACAGCATTTCCATCTGTCAGCATGCTTCCAGACAGTGCATCTGCTGCTCCAAGTTTTGGCACTGGTCACAGGCAGCCATGTTAATCAAACAGCTAACTGATCACATACCACAGCTACTGATGGGTGACACACAGAGGAGACACACACTCCAAGAGATTGCCTTGTCAAAGTCTTCATGAGCAGCTTGTTCCAACCTCAGAAACAGTTCTCTTTCCTGAATTATCATTACTTACCCCAGTTACATCAACATTATATTGAATATACTTGCCCACACTGTGACAAACCTACCTGCCATTGCAGCAGAAGTCAGGTTCTGTTTCAACATATCATAGACTGGGCTGTGGGGGGAGAGAAGGCAACAGCTGAGTACACATGCCAAACCAAACAGCATCACTCTCTTACCCAGGGACAGAGATTCTCTTATGGTCCAGAGACACACTGGAAAGCACAGTGTGGTTTTTTGCTACTCCTAAATGCTTGTTACAGGAAAGTCTAGCTCAGAACTTGGCTGAAGGATGCAGGCTTTCACTTGAGTGAGAGATCAAGGGCCTGAGAAGATGCAGAAATAAAAGGAGGAAAAGATGTCACCTCTCCAGCAGCTCACTGTCTGGACCATTCAGAACTGGCTCTTGAGAACAAAGGTGCTAAAGTGAACTTGTCAAAGCATCAGGAGTAAGCCACTGAGCAGGGCACTTGGTATTCACAGTGAACAGCAGTGTCCTGTCTCAGCAACCTCTATAATAAATACAAAATACATGAAAGGTCATTTTTTCCTACCTTGGATCTTTTACAGAGAAGCTTTCCAGTCCCAGCAGTTCTCCTAGCTGGTCTCCTCCACAGTAGACCATGTGCTGCTGCCTTTTGTCATATAGCTGCCTCACCATTATATACTGTCCTAGGTAATGCATAACCTGAGGATACATAACACCCCATTAGCCATACCTGCAGTTGAAAGCAAACCACCAAAGATCCTGGAAATGTGCTTTACTTGACAATACTCCTGAGACTCTATAAAGTACAAGTCAAATGCAAACACCTTATTACCCACATCCACAATTCATTGGTGCCCCCCAACCAAGGGAAAATTATGCTTTACCATGCTGCTACAAGGTTTGCAACTATTAACCCTTGACAAGAAGGAAAACTGAGTCCAAGATAGATAAAAAGAAGTCACTCTGCTGTCCCATGTTAAACAGGAAACAGTGATAACACTTCTCTGGGCTGTCCCTGAGCAAGAGCTGCAGATGGAGACTGCTGCTGTTCAGCTCAGAGTAAAGGAGAGAAAGACACGGGTGAGGAGGAGACAAAGGGTGCCCCCACTTAAGGAGCTATTGCTAAAGGATGACCCCCAAGTTTCAGTGCTGTCCCTCAGCAGCCAGCTTGCAAGATGCAGAAATAAGTGCACAATGAAGGCTGGGGAAGAAACATCCTCTGAGAGCCAGGGGGCACTGCCAGCTACAGTGAGGAATCCAGAGCACAGGAAGAGAAAGCAAAGTGCATTGAGCACAACACAGGTGGGTTCCACCTCACCACTACCCCCCTAAAGTGACCCTCCCAAATGAGAAGGTCACCAAAAAGTTGCTAAGCAGTAGCTTAGCAACTACAACTACAACTTTTTTCCCTACAGGGAAAAAAAAAACCACAACCCTGCCCTAACTGTGTTAAGATGTTAATCAATAACAAGTAACCTGCATTTAATACTCAGCTCCCCTCATTTAAACCATGCAATTTGTTTTTTGAAAAAAAAAATTTTTTAGAAGCTAAATAAGTTATTTAAATGCATAAGTGTTTAAAATAAGTCACAGGGCTCTGTGGGAATATTTGACACATTCATAATGAAAACCCACTGCATTTAATTCTTTGCAGACAGGATACTCTTGTAAATCACAGTCAGTGTCATTTTTTTAATCTTGTACACATATTGCATTTTAATCTGAAAATAAATGAATTCACAGGCCCTTTTAGGTTTAGCTGACAAGCCATTTCAAAGGAAAGTTCAAGAAAAAATATCAACCAGAATTCAATTTCAAGGGTTTCATGCACAGAGCAGAGAGCAAGACTGAACAGGATCTCCCACATACTCTCAGGGACGTGGCCAGCTCACCTTTCCCTTCTCTAAAGAAGTTTCTGGTTTTCCAGGATAATTTGCTTTAATATTTCATACTCCTATTACAATTCTTCCAGGGGTTCTAAAGCCAATTTACCATCAACCAAATCAAACAGCCCTATGGATAAAGTAACCACCCCTATTTTGCAGACAGGGCTTCAAAATGCAGCAAAATTAAAAGCCACCCCTTCCCCACAAAAAGCCATCTCCTCAGGCACCCAGGGACAGGAAGGGTTGCAGTGCCCCAGAAATTGAGCCCACCTCCTTCAGTGTGAAGGTTTCCCCTTGGGCTCCTGCAGCCTGCAGAATCTTCAGAAGGGGCAGTCTGGGTCGCACCTGGAACACAGAGCACAGAGCTTTAGTCTGAGTGACACGGAGCGCTGAGCGGCTGAGCTGAGGCACAGCACCCTGGCACCCAGGCCTGCCCACCACAGCCAGTAAAGCCTCAGCTACCCATGGGAACCTGTGCAGCATGGTCACACCAAGCACAGAGCTGACAGCCCTGGGAAGAGGTGGAAGTCCTGGGGAAACACTGCTTGCCTCAGGTTCGCCTCCTGAATCATAGACTGGTCTGGGTTGGAAGGGACCCCAAGGGTCACAGAGCTCCAACCCCCTGCCACAGGCAGGGACACCAACCTCAGGCCTGGAGCTACACAAGGTTGCCCAGGGCCCCATCCAACCTGGCCTTGAACACCCCCAGACACGGGCACCCACCCCCTCTCTGGGCAGCCCCTTCCAGCCCCTCACCACTCTCTCTGCAAAGAACTTCCCCCTAATCTCTCCTCTCACCCTTCCCTCCTCCAGCTTCACTCCATCCCCCTTGTCCTGCCAGTCTCTGCCCTTGAACAAGCTGATTCCCCTCCTGTTCCTCTGCTCCCTTCAGGGACTGGCAGGCTGCAGTGAGGTCCCCCCACAGCCTTCTCTTCTCCAGGCTGACCCAGCCCAGAAGGCTGGTAGGCTTTTTTTAAGGATTAATCTGCTTGGGCAAATGCTTCAACAGAATTTAGGAGAGAAATCAGCACAATCATTCTGACTCAAGTGCAAGACACAAAGAAAACCCAACAAGAAAGCCGAGGAATTCAGACAGGCAGCTCTAAAAGCTTTAATCACTCACATTCTCCCATTAACTTTGATGTCTTTCATCCTCTGAGGGAAAATGGGAAACTCAGACTCTTGGTATGGAGTCCTGGGCAGTGACTAACCAAAGGTAGGAGTCATAGGATCAGGAGCAATGTGGGTGCATTCAGATTGCCACTACAAGAGGCCTGAATTTTCTCAAGTAGCACAGCTGACCCAACCCAGTCTGCTCTGCACAGCCCTCTGGGAGGATGCTATTTATTGGGATCCATGACAGGCACATCGTTAGGCAGCTGCAATCAACAGGAGGTGTGGTTAATTAACACCAAGGATCAGAACCTGTATCTTCTGTGGATCTCACTCACCCATGAAAATCTTTATTATATAAAATATAAAGCACTTGGGCTCCACAACCCCTTCAGGTTTCACCCACACACTCAAGCAGTTTGAGTAAACAGCAGGTTTTAAATAGCTACTTCCCTGCTCCATTGCTACCTCATCTATTCCACAAGAATTCTAACAGCTCCTAGGAGAGTGCCACCACACAACTTGATGCCTGGTGTTCCCCAAGAACATCAGGAAGCCTTCACTGTTCTCCAAATGCTACACCCTTGTGTACAAGGCTGGATACTAACACATATTTCCCACACTGAATCTCTCCCCCTGTTCTACTTATCCATCAGATGTTACTAAACAAGGTGTTCCAATCTGTCACAGGACAGAAAGTCTCTTCCTCAGCACACAATGTGCCTCCCAGATGCTTTGACATCCCAGATGCTTTGACATCCCAGATGCTTTGACTTGGTTCTCAAGGTATGTGGTGTGTGCTGAGAAAGACCTTCACCCAGCCATGTTAGGTGGGTTCAGCTGGGTCCCACCCCCACCCTTCCTCTCTGCCTACAGAAATGCAGCTGCCACCTTCCCTTCCCAAGGAGTGGAAGTCTTGTAGCACCTCACCAAGAGGCAGCCTGAGCTCAGCACTGCTTTCCCACACAAGGCAAGCAGCAGGTTTCATTGCTTGTCATGAGTATAATCTATTGCTCAGCTATCAGACTGTATCTTGGCAGATTATCTGTTCCATTGTTTTCTAATATTGTTAAAAAACCCCTTATTTCCCCTGTGAATGCCTGCTCTGTTTGCTCATTATCATGTTTGTTAAATGCATATTTAAGCTCCAACAGAACAGTTTGCATCCAGCTTGGAATCTCTTTCTCCAAAGCAGCTTTTTCACTGGGAAAAAAAAAAAGAAAAAGCTCAGCCCAACTGAAATAACTGCTTGCATCAGCACATGATTTTTAATAAGACAAAATGATGTGTTTGCATTCATTCCTTTCTCTAATGACCACTCTCAAATGGATTTTCAAGTAACTTCTTATACATCTCATTCTGATTAAAGAAGCAACCTAGTTAGCTTGATCATTTTTAAATGGGCCCTTTGCTATTCCAGTACAGCCAGAATGGAAGTGTTTACTCCAGGCTGCCTAGGACACTGAGTGCTGGCAATCAATATTTTGCTACTAATATCAGAGCCTATTTACTTACATCTTCATGCACAGTGGGCTGAATAAACAAGTGTATACATCACTTTCACACAGGACTTGGCAACAGTTCAAAGCTTCTAAATTAAGGCTCAAGTGGGAGGATCTCTTTGCTTCCCATCAGTTTATTTTCCCCACTCCTGCCACCACCCCTCATATTGTAGGGATGTTTTTTGCAATGCATTGGCTCTGGAAGGTCTTAAACCTCCCTGGTTTTTTAGAGTAGATTTCTCTAGCTAGTGTTTGTGGTGTGACAGAGCCAGGCTGCTGTACTCAAACCACAAACTTATCACAGTGACCTTGGCTTGCAGCTACAGCTACTGCTTGTTCCAGGGACACTCTAGGAATAGTCAATAACAGGAGTACATGTTCAAAGCCTCCCTGATGCCAGAGAAGGTGCAGGGGTGCATTACAGAGCTCAGTGTAGAAGGTTACAAAGCTCCAATGCAACTGTCAGTTCAGCAGTGGGAAGAATGTTATATTCTTCCAAGTATGTGTCCAGTACATAAATATATACTGGACAATCTCTTGCATGGCCCATTGTAGCTGCTTTTTTCCATCCTCCCCCTTTAAAATGTTCATAAATCAATCTGACAGTGAAGACTGCTCAGGCTAAAAGCCCTATCCCATCAGGTTAAATTCTTCTTACTTAGATCACAGAATCCCAGACTGGTCTGGGTTGGAAGGGACCCCAAGGGTCACAGAGCTCCAACCCCCTGCCACAGGCAGGGACACCAACCTCAGGCCTGGAGCTACACAAGGTTGCCCAGGGCCCCAGCCAACCTGGCCTTGAACACCCCCAGACACGGGGCACCCACCCCCTCTCTGGGCAGCCTGTTCCAGCCCCTCACCACTCTCTCTGCAAAGAACTTCCCCCTAAGATCTCCTCTCACCCTTCCCTCCTCCAGCTTCACTCCATCCCCCTTGTCCTGCCAGTCTCTGCCCTTGAACAAGCTGATTCCCCTCCTGTTCCTCTGCTCCCTTCAGGCACTGGCAGGCTGCAATGAGGTCCCCCCACAGCCTTCTCTTCTCCAGGCTGACCCAGCCCAGCTCCCTCAGCCTCTCTCCAGAGGGGAGCTGCTCCAGCCCTCTGAGCATCTCCGTGGCTCCTCTGACCCCTCTCCAACAGCCCCACATCTTTCTTGTGTTGGGCCCAGCTCTGGACACAGGATCCAGCTGGGGCCTCAGGAGGGCAGAGCAGAGTAGATGCACATGGAGAACTTTGATTTGATGGAAGAAACTACTGCTGGAGTGAGGAGAAAGCAGTGAAGGTGAGTGGGAAAGATGATTACCTGGTTAACTTGTCCCAGTGTGATTCTGCAGGCACTCTCATCTGCTGGGTGCTGGGCAGAGCTTGGGGAAGTCATTGTGGCAGTGATGAGCTGTTTACAGCACAAACCTATAAAGAGAAGTTTCATGTACCTGAGAAACCTTTAACCACTTCCACTTCTTAGAAGCTTCAGGAAACAGAGTTTAAAATTAGCTTTGTGCACAGCTATTCTGCGTAACACTGAAGTTGCTGCTTCCCTCTCCTGCTCTGCTCAAACTGCTCTGCCAGTGCCTCACAAACAGCTGGGAGAGATGTGCTGCAGCACTGGGGATGCTTTGACTCTGCCCAGCAGCATGGTGAGGAACCTGGGGACCTGCCAGTCTCCATCAAGCCACTTACCAGAGGGGGGAGTTAGAAGCTGAGTCAGAATAAACCACAAGACAGCAGCCTCCCCCCCAGGAGGAGTAGCAGCCAGTGTTGATGGCAAGGATTAACACATTCCCAACCTGCTTTTTCAAGAGCTGGAAACACACTAAAGCTGCTGCAGCTTTTATCCCCTCAAAAAAACTCCCATGAACTGCCCAGTTGTAAGTGCCTTGCTGGGTGAGCAGGTGGAACCAGACCTTCCTGGAAAGGAACAAAAGGGGAAATCCTGCAGCTATTTGAATTTCTCAAGTCCCACTACCAGTTTCAGCACCCACCCAAAAGCACAGCTTCATATGCAGAGGGATCTGTAATGACTCATGGGCACAGCACAGTCTCCCCCTTCAATCTACCACACACAACAGGTTGGAAAACTTATTTTCTTTACAGAGGGATGGTGTAAATTAACTGGGAAGAAAAAAAGTTACTGGAACCTGCTGGAGAAGGAACTTAGGTCTGACCTGACCTTAGTCTCAGCACTAAAACTCAGACCATACCTGTAAAATTCCTCTGTGTCCCTAGACCTAGTAACAAGAAAATCTCCATTTCAGTGTAAATCTGGTTACAGTTCTGTTGGAACAAGCTCTGCAACTGCCCTTTGGTAAAATTAAGGCCAGAGTATGAGAGGAACTAAAGAGTCTGGGGCTCCTGGATTTGCCTATGTAGATGTAACCTTGGGAAAGTTTGTACTGGGGGGAATCTGACTTTTAACTCATGTAGTACTTTAAATTACACTTGGAAATGTGAAGGCAGAAGCTTTGAAAGCAATACCCAATTTGCCAGCTATAGTAAATAACAAATTACTAGAGCTGTAAAGAATGTGAGCCAGCATGATCAACCACACTAAAAAGCAAATACAAGCAAACCCAACCAGATTTATGCCTGAGGAATGCAACTAAACACTTCAGATGCAGACAAAGCAGGCTGAACATCCATCTATCAGGCAGTGAGACACCTCAGTGATGACAAAAATCTGTGCTTTAGCATCAATTCAGCTACCAAACCCCTCCATCCCTATCCCTCCCCTGTTTTATCTATTAAAATCTCTGTTAGAAGGTTCTGGTAGTTCTTGTAGCATTGCATTTCACCAAAGCAAAGCTCTAGGAGGAATCAAATCATCCCCAAAGATCAAACATCTCCCCATATTTATGGAAGCTTGATTAAAGCCTATCAAACATTCAGGTTTGGTAAATAAGCCTGAGAGCAATCAGATTTAGGCAGTGACACAAAATAAGTGACTTATAACAGCTAAAACCAATTCTGCTTTAACAGTGCCTTAAATTTTAACTAAGGTTTCTGCTTTATAATGCCCAGCACGTTGTAACACAACTGCCCACAGGAGCCTTCACCCTTTTCAAGCTGAGCTGCACTTTGGACCACCTCCAAACACACTCACCAACCTGGAACTTCTCTGCTAACAGGAGGATCCTTAGGATGGGCCAGCTGCTGCCTCAGTTTCCCCAAGTCTTTTTGCTCTTCCCAAGAATCTGTGGGTCCCTGAGCAGGAGAGAAACACCAGCAGTCCCAGAGGGTGCTCAGCAAAGCCTCCCCAGGAGCTTTGGTAAGCCTGGCTGGGCTCCCAGTCCTGCTGATGCTCTGGGCTCTGAGTAGCTCTTTCAAAAATCGCTCCTGGCTCCAACTGAGCTGGTCAGGAAAGGGGGAGTTGCTAAATCCATCAGCCTCTGATGAAGAGCTTGAGTTGGTGTGAAAAACCAAGCCCAGGCAGAATGGGAGATAGGCTGGATTTCCTCTCCACCCTGCATTCCTGGAAAACGACTGTTAGCCCTGGGTTAAGAGTCAATCAAAGATCATTTTAACTGTTTCAGTACTGGTTTTATTAGAGAAAGGCAGGCAAGGTAGTATCTTGCCTCCAGTCTTGGCAAATAAATGGTATTTTTCTTGTTTATTTCTTAGTTGTACAATCTTCCTTTAATTCAAATTAACCTTGAGATTACTGATGGCTATCATCCCAAGCATGTGGGCTCTAAAACACATGTAGGCTGCAGACCCCTCAGGAAGGTGGCCACCAGCCATGACAGAAAATCTCACTCTGAGCCAGAAACATGAACAGTGGGAAACCCTAGAGAAGGTTCTTGCCCACTGAGCACTATTTACCTCCCCCTGCAAGTCTTATTTTCCCACCTGTTTCACAGAATCGTAGAATTGTAGGGGTTGGAAGGGACCCCCAGAGCTCCTGGGGTCCAACCCCCTGCCAAAGCAGCTCCCCAGCTCATACTGCACAGGTCGGTGTCCAGACGGGGCTGGAATCTCTCCAGAGAAGGAGACTCCACACCCCCTGGGCAGCCTGTCCCAGGGCTCCCTCACCCTCACTGGGGAAAAGTTCCTCCCCAGGTTGCTGTGGAACTTCCTGTCCCCACAGACACTGAAAAGGGGCTGGCCAATTCCCCCTGCACCCCATCCTTCAGATATTGATAAACACTGATTAGGTCCCCCCTCAGTCTTCTTCTCTCCAGGCTGAACAGCCCCAGCTCTCTCAGCCTTTCCTCATAGGGGAGATGCTCCAGGCCCTTCAGCATCTCCTCAGCCTCCTCTGGACTCTCTCCAGGAGATCCCTGGCTGTTTGATCCCAGGGAGCCCAGCACTGGACACAACACTCCAGGTGGGGCCTGAGCAGGGCAGAGCAGAGGGGGAGGATCCCCTCCTGTGACCTGCTGCCCACACTCCTCCTGATGCCCCCAGGACCCCATTGTCTCTCTCAGCCCCAGGGCACACTGCTGGCTCATGGCCACCCTGTCACCCACCAGCACCCCCAGGTCCTTCTCCACAGAGCTCCTCTCCAGCAGGTCACCCCCAGCCTGTCCTGATCCATGTGGTTGTTCCTCCCCAGGCGCCAGACTCTCCACTTGCTGTTGTTGAACCCCATCTGGTGTCTCCCTGCCCAGCTCTCCAGCCTGGCCAGGTCTCTGGATGGCAGCACAGTGTCCTGCCTGGCAGCTACTCAGTTTCATCCTAAAAATTTTACCCCCACAACCTTAAAGCAGCATCCCAACTCATCTGCAGCCAGCTGAAGGAAGCACCAGTGAACCTAACTGCTGTTCCCTTCCCAGCTTTGGAGCTCCATGCATAAGAAAATGACACCAAACCAGACTAGTGACTCTGAGGAAACCATGAATCACCCAGGAGTCATGAAGAAACTATTTCTTTTTTTTTTTCCATTTGGCTACTTATATGGTCAGGCAGGCTACAGGAACAAGCCAACTGTTTTGTAAGTCAAATTTCCTTAAGAGAGCAAAACCCCACTAAACCACAGCTTTTGATGCTTGCAGAAGGCAAGCCCTGAGACACAACAGCTACTGTTTGTAATATTTCACTCAAACTCTGACTTTTTAGAGTTCCTTTTTTCCTTTTTAGAGTTCAATTCAGAGCCAAACCCAGAGTTTCTACTACAAAACACAGGATTTGAATCCTGCATCTCACCTGACTGTTGAGTTTTGTTGCTGACAAGATCCACCTGCCCCCTAAAGGTCTGCTAATCATCAACATTAAATCTGCTAATCACCATCAGGAGTTAAATATAGATGTTAGGCAACACTTTAGTGCAGAAGATGTTAAGTAGGAAGAAAACCAAACCCTGGTTGTTTCAGTTAAATGAAGGCATGCAGGCAAATTGGTCTGCAAATCAACATCAATCTGCTGCTGCTGGGATGCTTGGGACAGGGCAGTGCTCCCTTGGTTCCTCTCACACCTCTGCTGGAACATGAAATGAGGATTTTCTTGGGGTTTAAATGTATTCATCCATAGAGCAACAGGTGATTAGATCATGAGAATAAGTTTCTTCAGGTTAAGGGTTATATAATACCCTGGAGTGCTGCTCCTGCTGCTTCAGGGTTGAGCTGAGCACTTCAGAACTTGAGTCAACCTGAAGCTAATCATCACTTATTTTGGGCAGCACTGAGAAATGAGAGAAACCCTTATTTTAATCACATCTTCAGCAGGATTAGCTGTGGGAGGTTTCACTTCTGAGCCTCTGTGTTTGCTGAACATCTGGGTCCTTTTGCTCTACTCCTAAGAGAATGGCTAAATAGCTGTGTTCACTCCAAGTCCTGTTAACATGTGTCTGCTACACAAAGTCCACAATCCACTGCTGAAGGAGACACTCAGGATGTGACTCTGCTTGAGTGGGAAATGTTACAGATCTGATCTTTGAGTTATTAATCCCTCCCTGAAGCCACCTCCTTGTTCTGAAGCTTGCACTTAGCAACTGCCCAGACTCTGGTTTGCCATGGAAAAGCAGGGAAGAGTTTAAGGGTAAAATCATGGTGTGGAATCAAGCTGGGTCTCTTCAGCTTGGAGAGGAGGAGACTGACATTTATTAATGTTCATAAATAGGTGAAGGGTGAGTGTCAGGAGGACAGAGGCAGGCTCTGCACAGGGATGGCAGTGACAGGACAAGGAGAAGCTCCATGGGGATGTCAGGAGGAACTTTGTCACTGGGAGGGTGGCAGAGCCCTGGGACAGGCTGCCCTGGGAGGCTGGGGAGTCTCCTTCTCTGGAGACATTCATAACATGCCTGGGCACGTTCCTGTGGGATTTAGACTGGGTGACCCTGCTCTGGCAGGGGTTGGACTGGATGAGCTTTTGAGGTCCATTCCAACGCCTAATGCTTTGTGATGCTGTGAGAGATAAGTGGGAGGAGAGGCCCTGGCAGCTCTGCCACAGGCCAGTCACATCACACTTCATAGAATCATAATATTGTAGGGGTTGGAAGGGACCCCCAGAGCTCCTGGGGTCCAACCCCCCTGCCAAAGCAGCTCCCCAGCTCATACTGCACAGGTCGGTGTCCAGACGGGGCTGGAATCTCTCCAGAGAAGGAGACTCCACACCCCCTGGGCAGCCTGTCCCAGGGCTCCCTCACCCTCACTGGGGAAAAGTTCCTCCCCATGTTCCTGTGGAACTTCCTGTGCTCCAATTTGCAGCCATTGCCCCTTGTCCTGTCCCCACAGACACTGAAAAGGGGCTGGCCAATTCCCCCTGCATCCCCTGCTTCAGATAATTATAGACTTTAATTAAGTCCCCCCTTAGTCTTCTCAAGGCTGAAGAGTCCCAACTTACTCAGCCTTTCCTCACAGGATAGATGCTCCAGGCCCTTCATCATCTTCATAGCCCTTCTCTGGACTCTCTCCAGGAGATCCCTGGCTGTTTGATCCCAGGGAGCCCAGCACTGGACACAACACTCCAGGTGGGGCCTGAGCAGGGCAGAGCAGAGGGGGAGGATCCCCTCCTGTGACCTGCTGCCCACACTCCTCCTGATGCCCCCAGGATCCCATTGTCTCTCTCAGCCCCAGGGCACACTGCTGGCTCATGGCCACCCTGTCACCCACCAGCACCCCCAGGTCCTTCTCCACAGAGCTCCTCTCCAGCAGGTCACCCCCAGCCTGTCCTGATCCATGTGGTTGTTCCTCCCCAGGTGCCAGACTCTCCACTTGCTGTTGTTGAATCTCATCTGGTCTCTCCCTGCCCAGCTCTCCAGCCTGGCCAGGGCTCTGGATGGCAGCACAGTGTCCTGCCTGGCAGCTACTCAGTTTCATCCTAAAAATTTTACCCCCACAACCTTAAAGCAGCATCCCAGCTCACCCCCAGCCTGCGCTGATTCCAGCAGTTCTTCCTTCCCAGTTGCAAGACTCACCACTTGCTTTGTTCAGCCTCATTTAGCTTCTCCCTGCCCAGCTCTCCAGCACTGCCCAGGCCTCTCTTCTCTGAAACTTTTCCTCTACACACGCTGCCAAAAGTTCTCCATGCTGCAGAAAAACCCTCGGGGAGGCGATAGATCAGAGAGCAAGAAGGCGTTCTCTGGAAAAGAGCCTCTGAGGCAGAACCGCTTGTTGCGTCTCCCTTCCTTAACCCTACCAGATGGCGCTGGCACCCGCTCAGTGCCAGCCACAGCCTGTCAGGTGACAGTAAGAATTCCTTAAGCCTGTCTAGGAGGAAGCACGGTTGGAACAGCGCTTCAACCGCCTTTCCGAAGGGCAGCAGCGGAGCTCCTCGCCCTTCGCTCGGCCAGGTCCAGCTCCCGGAGCTGATGCTCCGGGAGCTGGACCTGGCCGAGCGAAGGGCGCGGAGCTCCGCGGTGGGATGATGCTACCCCACTGCCTCAGCCCGGGGCGGGGAGGGGGATAGCTCCACGCCTGGGCTCAGGCACCTGAGGTGGTCCCCCTTTCTCCCCACCCCCGCGTTACGGCACCTTCCAAGCAGCAGCGTTGAGACGGGAGCGCACAGGGACTGCACAGGGACAGCTGCCCTGGCGGCGAGATGGCGCCCCTCAAGAAGCCGGGCGCCCCCCACGCCTCAGTGCTCGGGCGACCCCCAGTACCTGGGCGCCCCTCAGTGCCCGGGCGACCCCCCGCGCCTCAGAGCCTGGGCGCCCCTCCGCCTCAGAAGCCGGGCGCCCCTGAGCAGCCGGCGCCTCACAGTGCCCGGGCGCCCCCATGCCCCTCAGAACCCGGGCAACCCCCCCCCCGCCGCCTCAGAGCCCGGGCGACCCCCCCCCCCCGCCGCCTCAGAGCCCGGGCGACCCCCCCCCCGCCGCCTCAGAGCCCGGGCGACCCCCCCCCGCAGCCTCAGAGCCCGGGCGACCCCCCCCCTCCCGCCCCTCAGAACCCGGGCGACCCCCCCCCTCCCGCCCCTCAGAGCCCGGGCGACCCCCCCCTCCCGCCCCTCAGAGCCCGGGCGACCCCCCCCTCCCGCCCCTCAGAGCCCGGGCGATCCCCCCCCTCCCGCCCCTCAGAGCCCGGGCGACCCCCCCCCCGCCGCCTCAGAGCCCGGGCGACCCCCCCCCCGCCGCCTCAGAGCCCGGGCGACCCCCAGTGCCCGGGCGCCCCTGAGTAGCCGGCGCCCCACAGTGCGCGGGCGAGCCCCCCGCCTCAGAGCCCGGACGACCCCCCCCCGCCCCTCAGACCCTGGGCGCCCCTCCGGCTCAGAGCCCGGGCGCCCCTCAGTACCCAGGCGCCCCCCCCGCCCCCCCCCCAGGCCCAGCCCTGCGGCGCTTCGACGGGAGCAGCATCTTCCCACCGCCCCACCCCCCCCCCCCCCCCAGCCCCCCTGGGCCCCTCACCGCCGCCACACGCACCCCCGGGCTCACCCTATAACAGCTCCATGGGCCCCAGGTTGCCGCGCAGCCCGGGATCAAGGGGAGGGGGTTGGGGAAGGGGGGGGGGGGTGACACGACCCCTACGCCCCCCGAGGGCTCCTCTCCACCATCTTAGCGGGGCCGCCACTTCCCCTCGGAGGCAACATGGCGGCGCGGGCGCTTCCGCGGGGGGCAGCCGGCCCGGAGAGGCCGTGCCATAGAGCGAGCGGGGGGGGGGGAGTTCCTCCTCCTAGAGGGGCGGCGTCCCCACGCCGGGGAGCGCGCACCCCCCAGCGGCGGGGAGGACCGAGCTGTGAAACAGGGCACGTGTTGCCCCGGCAAAGAGTCTGTCTGTCTGTCTGTCTGTCTGTCTGTCTGTCTGTCTGTCTGTCTGTCTGTCTGTCTGTCTCTCTGCCCGTCCGTCCGTCTATCCGAGGGTGCCTGTGTGTCTGTCTGGGGGGGAGAAGGAGGGGAGGGGGGGGGGAGAGATCTGTCTGTCTGTCTGTCTGTCTGGGGGGGGAGCTGGGGGGGAAGAGATGTGTCTGTCTGTCCGTCTGTGGGTGTCCGTGCGCATGTGCCTATGTGTCTGTCCGAGTGTACGTCTGTCTGTCCGTCCGTCCGAGGGTGCGTGTGTCTGTCAGTCTGTCTGTCTGAGGGGGTGTGGTGGGGGGGGGAATGTGTCTGTCTGTCTGTGGGTGTCTCTGCGCGTGTGTCCGTCTGAGTGTACGTCTGTCTGTCTGTCTGTGGGTGCGCGTGTCTGTCTGCCTCCCTGCGTATGTCCCCGTAACGGTTTAACAAGGCACAGAGCTGGCCCCTAACTCTCGTCAGGACCCCCCACACCTTCCCCACAGGCCCCCCCAACCCCCCCACCTCCCTACCCAGCCGGTGCCTCCCCACACAGCCCTGCCCGAGCCCCCCCAGCCCCAGCTCAGCGCTCCCACTCCTGCCCCATGCGCGATGCGCTGATAAAAGATGCCCGAAGCACCTCTCTGCAGAGCCCGGATAGCTCAGTCGGTAGAGCATCAGACTTTTAATCTGAGGGTCCAGGGTTCAAGTCCCTGTTCGGGCGATACTAGCTTTTTCTTTACCCTATTTTTTTTCTCCTCCCTTCCCTCCACAGTCTTTTCCACGGGCCGCAGAAGCGGCTCATCCTGCCGGGGGCTCCCGGCTGCGCCCCCGGACAACTCTGCCTGGGAAATGGAAAAAAAAAAAGCAATCGAACCGAAAAAACCAACCCCCAAAAAAGTACCCCCCAGCCCCACCTAGAGCCCAGGGAGCGAAAAGCACATCCGCCCGAACAGGGACTTGAACCCTGGACCCTCAGATTAAAAGTCTGATGCTCTACCGACTGAGCTATCCGGGCTCTGGGAGCTCTGCTTGCGCTGCCTGTACATCCCGCTCTCTCAACGGCTGCCTGTTCCCCCTTCATTCGCCTACCCCCTTGCCTGCACCCCTGTTTGTCCCTCCTACCTGTAACCCCGTACCTGCCCCCCCAACCTGTCCCCCCCTGCCTGTCCCTCCTACCTGTCCCCTCTGCCTGGCCCCCCTGACTGGCCCCCCTACCTGCCCCCTCGCCTGCCCCTCTGCCTGTCCCCCCCTGCCTGCCCCTCCAACCTGTCCCCTCTGCCTGTTCCCCCCGTCTGTCTCCCTGCCTGTCCCCCCCTTCAGGGGCCTGTCCTCCCGCCTGCCCCTCTGCCTGTCCCCTCTGCCTGCCCCCCCTGACTGTCTCCCCCGCCTGCCCCCCTGCCTGTTCCCCCTGCCTGTCCCTCCTACCTGTCCCCTCTGCCTGCCACACCGCCTGCCTCTCTGCCTGCCCCTCCTACCTGTCCCCCCTGCAGGGGCCTGTCCCCCCGCCTGCCCCTCTGCCTGTCCCCCCGCCTGCCCCCCTGCCTGTCCTCCCTGCAGGGGCCTGTCCCCCCGCCTGCCCCTCTGCCTGTCCCCCCGCCTGCTCCCCTGCCTGTCCCCCTGCAGGGGCCTGTCCCCCCTGCCTGTCCCCCCTGCAGGGGCCTGTCCTCCCGCCTGCCCCTCTGCCTGTTTCCCCTGTCTGTCCCCCCCCGCCTGCCCCCCCTGCCTGTCCCTCCTACCTGTCCCCCTTACCTAACCCGCTCTATCTAACCCCGTCCCCCCGCCCCTGCAGCCACCCTGCAGCCACAGTTACCACAACCCAAACCCAAACAAATCCATCCTGCACCTTCCTCTTACCGAGCGCTGTCAGGTGATGGGTACCCGGGAGAGGAGGGTTCCCCACCCACCACAGACTTTGGGGGTCCACCACCTTCCCCCCCCAGCACAGCCCAATATGCAGCATGCAGCTTGGAGGGCAGCAGCTAGAGAAACCTGGGGTGTTCCAAAGGGGGTTACACGAAATGCAAAGGGGCAGGGAAGAATCTGTCCTAGCACAGTGGGTCCTAGGGGGGAGGGGTTCAATTCGTGGGCTTCCTCCTGCTGACCCACAGCCCCCCCCCGGCTTGTGGCTCACCCCCATCCCACAGCTGGTGATTCTCATCAGAGCGTGGGTGCAGCCCGTGGGGTGCTGCAGACAGATGTAGGGCTGATTTGGGGTGTTCTTCCATCAAGGCCTGAAGGGAGATGGGGCCTGGGTGGTGCTAAGATGCACCCAGGGACCCCCCAAGTTTGCCTTCCCCCTGCGCAGCACAATCCACCCTGCAACAACCTCCATCCTCCCATCTCATGGGGATCTCCAGGGGAAGCAGAGAGGCTGGGATAACACTTTGTCACCACTAAACCCAAACCACAGGCGGTGACCCACAGCCCTCCCAGCGCGGCTTGTGGCTCTCCAGCACGGCGCTGGGCTTCCAGAGGTGCCTATTACCCCCCTGCGAGGGCCTGGCAGGGCCAGCTGCCTGCCAAAACACCTCACAGCTACCACTGCCATGGCTCCAGCACATCTGGAGGCAGGACAGTGTCCCCACCAACTTTGGGGGAGCTCTGGGGACCAGCACAACCCCCCCCCGGCCCCAATGGGATGCTATGAGGGTGTCTCAGCCCCACCCTGCAGCCCCCTCAGAGGGGTTACAGAGAAGCACCCCCGAAGCAGGCAGCAGGTGCCCATGGGGACCCCAGGGATGGGGCTGCAGCGTTTTGGGGGGAGGTGATGGATGGGGGGGGCGACGCTCAGGCTCCAGCAAAGGAGCAAGAGCGGCTCATTCCAACCCCATCCCCCCTAACCGTGAGGGAAGCCGGGGGGGGTGGGTTCCTGGGGGGGGGCTGAGCGGGGGTCAGCTCCGCCTCCCCTCGCCCCCGGGGCCGTGCAATGCGGCGTGCCGCCGGGAGATGGCCCCGCGCCGCGCTGCGCCCCTCCATTGTCCGCTACCGCCGCCGTGCTTCCTCCCTCCCTCCTCCTCCTTCCCTCCCTCCCTCCCCCCTCCCTCCCCCATCCTTCCTCCCTCCTCTCCCTCCCTCCTCCCGCCGCCGCCGCGGCGCGGCCCGGCCCCAGCCCGGCCCGGCTCCCCGCCGCAGCCCGCTCGGAGCAGGTAGGGCTGAGCCCCGGGGGGAGCCCCGGCTGGGGGGGGGTGGGATGGGATGCGGGGAGGGGGACACACACAGGCACAGGCTGGGGGGTTGGGGGGGCAGGCCAGCTCCTCCAATGAGGGGCTCGTTCCGGGGTTTTCCCTATTTAAAGGATGATAATAAGCTGGGGGGGTGGGGGATATATCTGTATCGATCCCTAAATTCTCCTCCTGGGGAAGGGGGGGTGGGATGTGGGGGCTCAAGGCTGGTGCGAGTCGTCCCCCCCCCTCGGAAAAAGCCTCAACTCACGTTCTTGGGTTTTCCCAGGACTGAACCCCCCCTCCCTTCCTCCCCACCCCCCTCCTTCCCCCCCCAAAGCTCCGGGGTGGAGGGGTTTGGGGGAAAGGGGGGCGGTGTGGGGAAGGGGTGGGTGTGTGTGTGTGTGGGTGGGGGGTGCAGATTCTGAGTGCTGCACCCCCAGGGCGCGGTGCGGGGTCTGGTCCCTTGAAACGCACCGGTGATGGAGGTTGGGGGGGGGTTTGGGGGGGGAGGGCGGAGTTGGTTTATTTTTATGAGCAGAACAATGAACCGGTCCCCGTCACATCACAAAGTTGCCGGTCAGCGAAGTAGAGAGGCAGGGCTGGGGTTCCCATCATGTCAGCAGCGTGTGGCTGTCCCCTGTCTCCTCAGGGATAGGTGACTAAGAAAGGGTCAGCTCAGCCCACCCCCAAACCACGGGGCAGTCGGTGGGTGGGGGCAGAAAGCCCTTGGGAGGATGCTGGGTGTGCTGCAGGGAGTGTGATGCTGCCTCTGCTCCCTGTAGCACAGGGTGCCTGGCACCGGCAGAAGATGCTCATAAACTCCAGTGAGAAGCAAGTTCTTACCCACCCCACCCCCCAGTGAAGGAGATAAATTGACTGAAGCCCAGCTGTTGGTGTGTGGAAGGCTGAGCCCCAGTGAGTCTGGGCACAGGATCAGGGCCTGGGCTGAACCAGCCAGCGCTGGCGTGATCAGCAAAATCAATCCTTTCCTCCAAAAGAATGGAGGGGGTAGTGGGAGCTGGGGGGGAGGGAAACCTACCTGGGAAATGGGGTGCCTCTGGCTCTCCTGGGCTAACCGCCCCGGTGAGGCACCTGCCCCACCTCGCATGGGCAGCACCCTTGTAAATACCAGGGGAGGGGAGGTTGGGCAGAGGATCTGCACGGCTGCTTGGAGCTGCTGGAGCTGCCTTTCCAGCACAGCAGCCAGGTGCCAGCCCTCCTTGGGTGCTGCAGTGTGAGTAGGTGCTCCATATGTGAGCGTTGCCTGGGTGCTGCTAAGGAGACGAGCTCAGCCCATGCACACTGGCAGTGGGGCAGGGGGTGAGGCCAGGCTGTGGGGAGGGATCAGTGGGGTTGTAGCAGCAGCATCCACAGCCCCATCCCGAGTGAGGTGTTTCCCTGCACGTCAGGTACTCTGGAGGAGCTGCATGTGTCGGGCAGGTGTCTGTGGTGTGTCCTTGGTCTGCAGCTCTCTCCTACGGCCTGTAAATCCTGTGGGCAAAGCAGGGCTGAGCAGCCTGAGGAGCTTGCTCCCACTGCAGACTGGGCTGGCTCTGGTGTGCAGCATGGGGCCAACCAGCCCCCCTGCACTGCAACAGGGTGCTGTGGGCAGGGGATGCACCCCAGTTGCTCGGTGCACCCCACTGATTCAGCTGGGAGAGCCCCAGGGCAGCAGGGAACAGCCCTAGGGAGCGTGTGGCATGGATACAGCTGCAATCACAGCAGCAGAATCCATCCCCTGGGGCTCAGCCAAGCCCTCTCAGCCACGGGGCAGAGCCCAGCAGGGGCAGGGACAGCAGGATGATGCTCCTTGTCATCCTCTCCCAGTGCTGCCATGAAGGCAGGACGCTTCCCCTGGGTGCTGGTGCAGCGGGATGCTCTGAGCCTGGGGAGGTGCTGGCTCCAGCCCCTCCTTGCTGAGCCCCTGTGCAGGCTGTACAGGCAGGAACACTGCCAGCAAGGGTGCTGCAGCTGGGTGCACGTACACCCTCGCCCTCGCACAGCTAGCCACACTGGGACGGGTGCTAGCCACAGAGGAAGCCAAGATTTGCATAGGAGCTGAGTGCTGGAGCTGCTGTGCTGGGGTGAGCCTGGCTGCCAGCATCCCCTAGGGAGGTGAGCACGGAGAGAGCCCGGCCCTGGCAGTGGGTGCTGGGTGCTGAAGCAGTGAGGCTCGAGTAATTTGGAAAGTCCGAGCGTGGGTGCGTTGTGGGGCTGCAGCCCAGGGTGTCTTGGCCCAGAGTGTCTGAGCCCAGGGTGTCTGAGCCCAGGGTGTCTGAGCCCAGGGTGTCTCGGCCCGGAGTGTCTCGGCCCGGGGGGTCTCAGCCTGGGGTGTCTCGGCCCGGGGTGTCAGGGCCCAGGGTGTCTCGGCCCAGGGTGTCTCGGCCCAGGGTGTCTCAGCCCAGGGGGTCTCAGCCTGGGGTGTCTCGGCCCGGGGTGTCTCGGCCCGGGGTGTCTCGGCCCAGGGGGTCTCAGCCCAGGGGGTCTCAGCCCGGGGTGTCTCGGCCCAGGGTGTCTCGGCCCAGGGTGTCTCGGCCCAGGGTGTCTCGGCCCAGGGTGTCTCGGCCCAGGGTGTCTCAGCTCAGGGTGTCTCGGCCCGGGGTGTCTCGGCCCGGGGTGTCTCGGCCCAGGGGGTCTCGGCCCAGGGTGTCAGCCCGGGGTGTCTCGGCCCGGGGTGTCTCGGCCCGGGGTGTCTCAGCCCCATCATTGGAGCTGCCATGGAGGGGGTGATGTTACGGGAAGGCTCCCACCCCTGTTCCTCCCCACGCCCCCGTCGCTTTGCAGGTGCTGGGTGAGGTTCAAGCATCTACTGTGCAGCTGAGCATGTGGCTGCTGCACCTCGATGCAAAGGGGGGAGGGGGGAGCTCTGACATCCTCCCACCCACGCCATCCCCTGCCCTGTGCATGGCTGGGACACCCCATTGTCCCCACCACTGTACCCATTGCAAACTCAGCTTCTAGGGTGCAGGGCTCTGGGTCATCCCTCTGCAGAGGTCCCTCCTTTGGCCACCCCGAGCCAGGGGTGGGGGGGCTTTCATATCCCAAACCTGACCCATCTTCCCAAGGCAGGATTTCCTCCCTAGGCTGGAAATACATAGAAAAATGATGGAGGAACCTTTGGCATCAGCCAGCTTCACATCCTGCCTCCTCCAGAGAGCTGGAACCAGACTGGACATGGCTATTAATAGGAGGTGCATCATTTGAAGGGGAAGAAACTCAGGCAACAGGTTGGATGTGAGCAGCTCCAGCTCTTTTCCAGGTGTTTTCCCAGCTTGGTGTGTGCAGAACAGCAGCTGCCTGGTTTTATTTTGCTGCCTGTAACAAACTGGCTGGATCCTGGAGGTTTCCATGTTGCTGTGGCAAGTGCTGCAGGTCTGTCCTGGCGATGGGATGCTCTGTGGGGTGTGGAAGGAGCTGTGTCCTTCATGCCCAACCCACCAAGCTCTGTAGGGAATGAAGCAGGGATAGATGCTGGGGGACAGGGATGAGCTCCAGGCTTTTCCTATTGCCTTACTAAGAAATGCTGCTGACAGCTCCAAATCCCTCTGGGAACTGCAGGAGCACAAACCCTCCACTCCAGCTATTGGAGTTTGGCTTTTTGTCTGCAACCCAGGGAACACAGATACCCAGAAATGTCTGCTGGGGTGGGTTTTTTGGGGAGGATCATGCCATTCTGTGAGTGCTTCTGGCAGTTGGTTCTGCCAGGTGTTGGGTTGGGGGTGTGTGTGTGTGGTGTTTTCACAGCGCTGAGGGTGGCTCCAGGAATGAAACCCTCTGGGGTTTGGTTTCATTTTTCACACCCCATTGAGTACAACTCTTCCCTTCCTGGAGCCCCAGGATCAAACTGAAATGAAAATCCTGCATTTGCTGTGTGAAAACACCACCTGGACACCCACCCAAAGGGTTTTCCTTGGTTGTGATGTTGCCAGGGAGATCCCCAAAGTCCTGGTTTCCTTCCTGTTGTGGAGGGGAGAGAGGAGAACTGAGACTGGAGAGTTTCTGTTGAAGCAGATGGATTTGGGTCCCACCTGCTCTCTGGGAGGGGGGGCCGGTGCTGGAGCTGGTGGTGGGCTCTAGGAGTCTGTTTCTCCCCCATGTCATGAGCCTGGGGGCTGTATGGGATGAGTGGCAGAGATGTAGGAGCATCCCCACTGCCAGAGGGCAGCCCCAGGGTCCAGAGCGTTCAGAGGAGTTGTGTCACCCCCCCTCCAAGATGCTGCAACTCCCAGGAGCGATGGATGGCATGTGGCTGGGGACACAGCCAGGAGCAGGCTCTGTGTCTCCAAGGCAGGGAGAAGCCCCCCACCCATCCTCCTGGCTGGGCAGGAGCTGCTCCAGTGGCTGGGAATGCTGAGGCTCTCCCTGTTCGGTGGGAGCAGCGGGATGGATGGACCCGCAGCCCCAGAGGTGAAGGCTGGTGCTTTATCCTTCTCAGGGCTGCTCCTCCCCCCACACCCGGATTATAAATGGGTGTGAATTGTCTCCCCTGATAGGCATAGCCTCCATCCCCAGCTCCCTCACCCCGGGGAGGTGCCCCTCTGCAGCTCCCTCTGCTCCCTCACCCTCAGATGTTTGATGCCTTCCCAGATGCTTCACACGTCTCTATCTGCTCCCGAAGCAGCTGCCTCCGAGGGGGCAGGGAAGGAGGGAGGGAAGGATGGATGGGGAGAGCTGGGGATGCACAGGGAGTCCCAGCTCTGGCATGGGGAGGCCCGGCTGGCTGCGGCTCTGCCGTGGGATCCCCAAGGACAATTTTCTGCTCGGCTTCCCTCATCCCTCCCTGCATGGAGCAGGTGCTGCTCAGCTGCTGGGAGCACGAGCAGGCACAGCCTGGCTGCAGGCGATGCTGGGCTCCCCCCTGGTGTATGTGTGTGTGTGTGTGTGTGTGTGTGTGCGTGTGTGTCCCCAGCCTGGCCTGGTTCTGCTTCATCCTCCTCCCAACGTGATGCTCCAAGGCTCGGGAGGGGATTGTCCCTCTCTGCTCTGCCCTCCCCCAGCTGGATCCTGTGTCCAGAGCTGGGGCCCAACACAAGGAAGATGTGGGGCTGTTGGAGAGGGGTCAGAGGAGCCATGGAGATGCTCAGAGGGCTGGAGCAGCTCCCCTCTGGAGAGAGGCTGAGGGAGCTGGGCTGGCTCAGCCTGGAGAAGAGAAGGCTGTGGGGGGACCTCATTGCAGCCTGCCAGTGCCTGAAGGGAGCAGAGGAACAGGAGGGGAATCAGCTTGTTCAAGGGCAGAGACTGGCAGGACAAGGGGGATGGAGTGAAGCTGGAGGAGAGATTGGGGGGCAGTTCTTTGCAGAGAGAGTGGTGAGGGGCTGGAACAGGCTGCCCAGAGAGGGGGTGGGTGCCCCGTCCCTGGGGGTGTTCAAGGCCAGGTTGGATGGGGCCCTGGGCAACCTTGTGTAGCTCCAGGCCTGAGGTTGGTGTCCCTGCCTGTGGCAGGGGGTTGGAGCTCTGTGACCCTTGGGGTCCCCTCCAACCCAGGCCATTCTATGATTCTAAGGCTGGGGTTGTCCCTCCGTGTCCCACCGGTGCTGGGTGTGGGGACAGGGTGAGAGCTCCAGGGAGCCTGTGCATCCTACAACCCAAAACCTTGCAGAAAAGCTGGCCCCAAGAGCCACAGCAGAGCAGGACTGGCTGCTGAGGGGCATGGGGTGGGATTTTGGGAGGGGCTAATGAAGCCCTGAGTCCTCTGTGATGGGGGGGACTGCAGCCACACAGGGCAGAGCAGCGGTTGCTGGTGGGGTTCTATGAGGGATGTGGCTCCTTGCAAGGCTGCAGCATCCCTCACAAGGCTGCAGCATCCCTCACAAGGCTGTGCTGGTGCAAACTCTCCAGAAGGTTGTGTCAGACCCTAATTTAGGATTCAGGGCGATGGGTTTCCAGGAGAGAGGAGCTGTTTTCCCTCCTGTGTGCCTCCAGCCCAGCCCTGTGCTGCAGGGAAGCTCCAAAAGGTGGGATCCCAAGCTGGATGGGGCTCCTGAGGCTGACGTGACTGTGGCAAATGCCAGGAAATTCAAAGCCAGAAAATTACCCCTCTGGTAGTTGTAGTAGGAGTGTTTTAAGGAGGGAAAAAAAAAACCCAACTCTGCTTGTCTGTGCTCCTCTGGAATTCAGCCCTCACCTCAGGAGCTCCCGTGCTGAGAGCAGCTCACAGCCCTGGGTAGTTTTTATACCAGGCTGCTGGGGAGAGAGGGATGTTTGGTGGCAACACAGGCAGCTGCTCACTGAAATCCCAGGAGCAGGAGTGAGAGGTGCTGGTTGAGCATCACTCCTGCCCCTGGCCAAGGACTTGGAGGGTGCTGGGGGCTTTTCCATGTTGGTTTGCATCACCTCAGTCCATCTGCTGTGCCAGCCTGGGAGAGAAGGGACCAAACCCCCTCCTTGGGGATGCTCACAGTGTCTCCAGCCAGGGTGACATCCCCTGGGGTGTACCCAGACCCCTCCTGCATGAGCTGATACTAGCACCATGGGGTTGTAGCGCCCATGGTGAACTTGCCTTCCCATCCCTGGATCCTGGATGCTCGTGGCAAAGGCAGGGCCAGCTGTGCCTGTGCTGGTGCTGTGCTGGTGCTGGTCCAACTGCATCCCACCAGCACACACAGGAGCCCCAGCTTGACCAGGCAGGAGCATTTCTCCACTCAAAACATCAGCAAAGACACGGATGCTTCTCTTGGAGATGAGGAACAGGCTTGTGGCTTCCTCAGCCACAAAAATCAGTTGGATTTTATTGCTTTTGGGTTAAAAGCAGATTTGCTTTGTTCAACTTCCAGCAGCCCAGGGCTGCCAGCTTTTGGGATTTCTGTTTTTCTGGGAAAAGCCTATAGCTGTCAGCAGGGACCAAAATGCTGAGGAAAGGAATGTTTCCAGCCTGTCCCCCCCTTCCCAAACCATTTTTCCAGTTAAAAAGCACAAAGGTGCTGGTTGAGTGAGGTGCCTGGCTGGCCTGATGCTGGGGTGGGGGGTGCTGAGAGGGGATCGGTGCTGGGGAGGGGGGGGTGAAACCCTCCTTGTTTGCAGGAAATGTGTTTGTGGCAGGTGAAGCCAGGGCCAGGCTCATTAGCAGCCATCTGCTCCTGGGGTCAGGAGGGCTTGTTCGTGGGTGGGGAGGGGGTGATGTGTGTCCGGGGGCTGCAGCGGGTGATAATCGACAGCCCAGCTGGGAAGGAACAGTGGGGACCAGCCTGGTGATGATGGTTCTGCTCTACTGGGTGGTCACTGGTGCAGTCCAGGCTGGAGATGGTTGCCTCACACTATGGGCTGGGGATGTGGGGGGCAGAGTTCCACATCCTGGACCTGTGGGTCCCTCCATTCCAGAGGGTCAGAGCAGGCAGCAGCAGGGTCTGCCGGTCCTCTCCCCACTCCTGGACTTCATGGGTAAGGACTTTCCTGCTCCCCACACCACTGGTGCTGAGGGAGGGTCCTGGGGTTCAGTGATGCTCACAGAAATACTCCCAAACACCTGGTCCCCTAAATCAGGGCATTGCCCAGCCCCCTGCCTGATGCAGAGCATGTGGTGTGGGGAAGAGGAGAGCCAGGGGTGGCAGCAGGGGTCCCATGTCCTCCCCCATGCTGAGGGTCCTGAGCCAGCCCTGGCTCAGCCTGGGGACACTCAGCTGCCACTCAGCTCTGGAGATTTCAAGTGCTGAGTGTCCCTGGGGGCTTTGGGTTTGCTCTGCTCTTCTGTTTAACATCCACTTGGTTATTTGTTTTGCTAGGAAGGGAGGAGGAGGTGAAACATCCTTCCCCAGGGAGTGTGATGCTGGCTGGACAGAGCAGGGCCCCCCTGTGGTCCCCGCCCCCAGTGGGTTTTGGTTGGGGGCCAGGGAGCAGTTCCCAGTCTGGCTGTACAGCTTCTCCACTCACACAGCCAAATGCTGTGAAGTAGCTGGGGTTGGAGGCTGTGGAGGGGCTCAGAAGGGACCCCTGGGTCCGTGTGAGGAGCTGGGGCTGCCAGTGGTTATCATTAGAGCTGGGTGTGATGCCCAGGTCCCCAGCACTGTGCCCTGTCTCTTGTTTGCTGGAGAAGCCCAGGCCCATCGGAGCTGGGAATAGCAATGGGAGCCGGTGAGCTGGGGGTGCTCCCATTCCCTGTGCTGACACAGAGCTGGGGGACAGGTTGCTGTGGCCCTCGGACAGGGAGAGAGCAGCGTGCTGCCAGCAAGACCCTCAGGACCTGCCACTTGGGGATTGGTGCCTGGCTGCCCAGGATGCTGCAGACTGAATGTCCTCATCCCATGCGGATGGAGTGAAGGGATCTTCTCCCTTCCTGCTTCAAAACCCCCTAGTTTTGCTGGAGGAGCTCTCCTCAAAGCTGTGGTGGTCCTGGAGGTGAACGAGGCGGCTCCCACTGTGCCCTCAGCTGCTGGAGCATCATCACCCAGCGAAGCTGGTGCCAGGCAGGCTCCTTGCAGGAGGAGCAGGGCAGGCAGCAGCCTTGCAGGTTGAGTCAGCCCCAGCTGCAGGCGCTGGCCCCGCTGCCCTCCCCACTCCACAGCTTATTTTATCCTCGGGGAAATACGTGGGCTCCAGCAATAGCCCCAACAGCTGCTGTGGGGCCAGCCAGCCCTGCCTGCCTGGTGGCCACAGGCTCCAGGGAGGGTGTGTGTGTGTGGGGGGGGGATGTGTCAGGCAGCAACAACCTCTTTATTTAACCCATAGTGTTGCTGAGCCCCTAAACATTTCCTTTCTTTGCATCACAGAGAGGAAGGGCTGTACCAGGGCGCTGCCAGCGATGCCCAGCCATTAGCCCTTCCCTTCCCCTCCGCCCGGGTGGCTGGCGGTGCAGCATGCCCTTCTCCTGACCCCTGAGCCCCGGGAGGAAGAGATCCCGGTCCTTGGAGAGATGTCTGCCAAGCACGGCAATGGGGAGCACTGGAAGTCCCTGGAGTCGGTGGGCATCAGCCGGAAGGAGCTGGCGCTGGCTGAGGCGCTGCAGATGGAGTACGACGCGCTGTCCCGGCTGCGGCAGGACAAGGAGGAGAGCAGCAGGGCTAAGCAGCAGGGAGACCGGCCCCTCATCTCCTGGGATGACCCCGTGGAGAGGAACGGCTGCGACGGGATCAAAGCGGCACGTGGCCTCTCTGGCTCTGATCCCACGCTTAGCTACAATGTCCCGGTGCCACCCGAGGGTCCCCCTGTGCCTGGACCTCCCTCTGGTCTCAGCCCTCCCCGGCCGGACCCCCAGCCCTGGTTAAAGGGACCCCTGGCTGGGGACTACTTGTACATCTTTGATGGGTCGGGGGGGGACTTCCTCGGGGAGCCGCTCAACGGCACCTCACCCCATGACAGCGGGGGCGGTTCCCCCAAAAAGCTCTCACCACCCCCACTGCCTCCCCGGCACCCTCTCTGGAGCTCCCCTGAGGGGAGCCAGCACTTGGGGAAGGAGTCCCCCCCATCCTCCAAAGGACCCCAGCCCAAGGACATTAACATGTTCTCCGCAGCCCACGAGCGGGCTCACGACAAGCTGCTCGGGCGCCGCATCTCCGAGGAGGATCCCTATGGCATCACCGACTACAGCGGCATCAACGACGCCATCACCTGCCTCAACCTGAAGTCCACCTACGAGTCGGAGGTGCTGCGGGAAGCTGCCCGGGGCTGGAAGGAAGGCAGGAGCATCTTTGAGAAGGAATCCAGTGGCAAGCCAGTGGCACGGAGCAAGACCATGCCCCCTCAGATCCCTCCACGGACATACGTCTCCCGCTTTGGGAACCGGAAGAACCTGGCACCCAACAAGAACCGCAGGATCTCTGTCGATCCGGTAAGAGGCTTTTCTCTCCCTGCCTTGGAGTGGGACTGTGTCCAGATCCCCAACACAAGGAAGATGTGGGGCTGTTGGAGAGGGGTCAGAGGAGCCACGGAGATGCTCAGAGGGCTGGAGCAGCTCCCCTCTGGAGAGAGGCTGAGGGAGCTGGGCTGGGTCAGCCTGGAGAAGAGAAGGCTGTGGGGGGACCTCATTGCAGCCTGCCAGTGCCTGAAGGGAGCAGAGGAACAGGAGGGGATTCAACTTTTTAAAAGGATAGACAATGGCAGGACAAGGGGGATGGATTAAAACTAAAGGAAGGAAGGTTTAGATTAGATATTAGGGGGAAGTTCTTTGCAGAGGGAGTGGTGAGGGGCTGGAACAGGCTGCCCAGAGAGGGGGTGGGTGCCCCGTGTCTGGGGGTGTTCAAGGCCAGGTTGGATGGGGCCCTGGGCAACCTTGTGTAGCTCCAGGCCTGAGGTTGGTGTCCCTGCCTGTGGCAGGAGGTTGGAGCTCTGTGACCCTTGGGGTGCCTTCCAACCCAGACCGATCTGTGGTTCTATGATTCTATGGAGCTGAGGTGCTGGGAAAGCTGGAAAGCCAGCAGCTTTGCTGCATTTCCTTTGCTCCAGGTTGGTTTTATTCATCCCATCACCGTGGCTCCTCAAGCCTTGTTTGTGCATTAATCAGAGGTGTCCCCCATGCTGAGACACCATCCCCAGGGGTTAATAAGACCTTTCCAGATTGCACAGCTACCCAAGGGGTGCAGAGTCATGCAGCTGGGGCTATAACCCTCTGGGGTGGGTGAACAGGGCCCGGGAAGCCAAGCAGAAGGGCGAGTCCCACCCAGTCATTGCCACCCTGCTGCCAAGCAGGCGGGATGCTCCGGCACCTCTCCACACACCCTGATGCCCAGAGCCCACAGCCCGTCTGGCTTCTCACTCAGGCTGCGGGTGCAAACACCTCCCATCCCTATCCCCATCCCCAGGGGGGCTGCTTTGCAGGTGGTTTCCAGCAGGCTCGTGTCCCACCAGCTCATGAAATGTTACAGGAACCTCCGGAAAGCGTGGAGCAATGGCTTTCCTGTTTGGCTCACGATGTCCTTTCCAATCCCAGCTCCCTCCATCCCTCTGCCAAGCAGCAGGCAGGATATCTCCCTTCTGTGTGTGGAGATGTTGGGGTGCTGCTGCCTGTCTCTCTCTCCTGGGGCTGCCCATTCCCTTGTCCTCTCCAGGGTGCCCGTTACAGGGGCAGACCCTTGGTTCTGGTGCAGCTCATCCCTCCCTCCATCAAGAGGAGGAGATCCATAACCAGGGTTCCCTCTCCCCAGGGATCAAGGGATGCAGCTGGGGCTGCAGGCAGGGACTACATAAGTCACTCTCGGCTTCCTCAGTGCCAGACGCTAATTAAAAAAGAGCATTAAAATTGTCTTTAACGGCTGCTGTGTTCTCTGCCTTTCTCTGCCTCCCCTTAGCTGTTGGCTGGGTTAATTGCTCTGACAGTGGGGCCATTGTTTGCTGGAGAAGAGCGATGGAGGCCCAGGGACCCCCATGCGCGGGGGGGAGCCTGGCACAGCGGTGCCGCCTGCCCCAGTGCTGTGGTGGGAGAGCAGCGTGAGCCAGGCTTTGCTGAAGCACCTAAGGACAGTCCCCGTCCATCCTACTGTGTCCCTGGGTCCTTCTCTGCCCATCCCTTGTCTCCCTGGGGAGTGTCCCAAATGGGGATGTGGGAAATTGCCGGGTTTGTGGGCAGGGGGCTGGGAGCAAGGAGACCTCAGGTCTCCCGGCTGTGGGGTCCGTGCTGCTGCAGAGCAGCACTAGGGTGGGCAAAGGCTCTCAGTGCTCGGTGCTCTACCCAGCAAACCCCATCCCAGGTGGGCAGCAGGCTGGAGGTCCCCTGGGGAGTTCTTCAGCCAGGTGATGGGCTCATGCTCCACCCCATAGGTTGCTCCCCAGCCACACTCCTTCACCAACGGCTACGAGCTCTTCGAAGTCTCCGAGGAGCGGGATGAGGAGGTGGCTGCTTTCTGCCATATGCTGGATATGTGAGTACTCCATGTGCCTGAGCTCCTCCTGGGGCTCTCAGTGCACCCCAAGGCCAGATCAAGCCCCTGCACAATGCCCCAAAACAGGCATTTTGGCAGGGTGGGGGTGGAGGGTTGGGGCAAAACCTGCAGCAGGACATCTCTGACCTGTCCCTGCCTCTGCAGACTGCGGTCTGGCTACAGCACCAAGGACTATTCCCTTACTGGCCTGGTGTGGAGTGCTGTCAACCTCAGTCCTGAGCAACTTGGCCACGGCGTCAGCCTGAAGGTGACAGTGGTGTGTGACAGCTTGCGAGAGCCCCTCACCTTCACCTGCGACTGTAAGCACCCCACAGCGTGCACCCAATCGCTTGTTCCCCCCTTGCAGCAAATCAGGGGACACCCCAGCGACCCCCCTGGTGAAGTTTTGGGGTGTGGGTGTCCCCACCATTCCCAGGGGCTCATGGTGCTGCTCCTTCTCCCTTCAGGCTCCTCTACTGTGGACCTGCTCATCTACCAGGCGCTGTGCTACACGCACGATGAGCTGAGGACCGTGGATGTCGAGGACTTTGTGCTCAAGATCTGTGGCTTGGAGGAGTTCCTGCAGAAGTGAGTGTTGGGAAAAGGGGGAACAACCCAACCCAGGCATCCCAGGGCTCATGTGCTCATCTGTGCTCACCCCTTGGATGGCTGGGGCTGATCCTGGCGACAGGATCCTCCTTGCACCTTTTCCAGTCTCCTGAGTCAGGGGTGATGCTCTTTCCAAAAGCAGCGTGTCGGGAGCATCTTTCCCGGCAGCAGGGTGTCTGTCTGTCACCCTGACCCCCATGTGCATGGAGTGAGGTCTGAAAACCAGGAAGCTGCCAAAACAAGCTCTTTGGAAGGGTATTAATAACAGCAGTGTCACTAAGGAAGGGGGGGTGGGGGCAGAGCCTGGCTTCTCCCAGTTCATTTCAATTGCAGGAGAAGGTGGAAAAAGGATGTTGCAGGGGGGAGTGAGGGGAGGGAGCAGTGGGGCTGCACCAGCAGAGCTGGGGGTGGGTGGGGGGGGTCTGAGACCTACCCTCCCTGCCTTGCTGCCTTTCCCAGAGGGGATTTGGGGTCTGAGGGCTCTGGGGAGCTCCCTGCAGAGGAAGATGCAGCAGCTGTGCATGCAGAGGCACATGCCGTCCTTCCCAGCAGCTCGGTGCAGCAAGCCAGCTCCCACTGCTGGAGTGCTGCCCTGGGCCTGGGCCTGGCCCTGCCATGGGAAATCTGTGGGAGCTTTGCCACAGCCTCCAGGAGCTGCTGGTTTAGGCCCTAAAGGGGCGGCTGGGAATCGCTTGGCCCAGAAGAGCCTGCGTGGCACCCGTGCCGAGGATGAGCCCAGTCCCTGCTCCTGGCTGCCTGGCCTTGAAGGGCTTATTCCCACTGGTGCTGAGCCCTCGTGCTGCTGAGCAGCCATGTGCATGCGTGTGCAAGCATGTGCATGTGTGTGCAGGGGTGCAGGCTGTTAGCTAGGCATGGGAACAGCAGCATGGCCATACATCTGAGATAGACAGTGAACCTCTGCCATGGGGGGCTCAGGGCTGCTGGGACCATCCAGCCATAGGACAGACCCAGCCAGCCTGGAGGACCTTTCCCAAATGGGTGAACCTCCTGCTTTTTGGGCAAGGAGTGGTATTCCAGGCATGGAGCAGGACAGCCCATCTGAGTGAGGATTTTCCTGGGAGCCAGTGGCGCTGCCATATCTCCCAGGGCCCTCAAAAGACCCTTGAGAAAGCCCTGGGACATGAAGCCCTTTTGTCACCCATCTTTTCTTTCCATGGCTTCCCCTGTCAGAGGAGATGCTGGTAGTGCCAAAACTCCCCGTGCTCAGCCTGTCAGGCCCGTGAGCTCCACAAACCAGCCTGAGCTGCTGGCTCTTGCTGCCCATTGGCTTTCACAGGGCGGGGGGCCAGGCAGGAGCAGGGAGGGGGGCACAGGGCCAGGCAGGGAGGCACAGGGCCAGGCAGAGGGGCAGAGGGCCAGGCAGGGGGCACAGGGCCACAGGCAGGGGTTGCACAGGATGCCAGCACTGCTCTGGGTGCATTGCTGCCTGTGCAGCTGGAAGGCTTCCTGCAGCACCTTCCCCACACACCTCACCCCCTACCCCCATCCTGGCCATGGAGCAGGACGTGGCACCAGTGGCCATGTGCTGATTGCACCCTGTGTCCCCGTCCCCCCCCAGCCCCGTGAGTCCCTGGGGGTGCCTCTCCCCACCCTGCTGACATGTCCTGCCATTGCAGCTCCACCCTGCCTGGAGCCTCCCACCACACCCCCTTGGCACAGTGCCGGGGGCTGAATCAGCTCCTTCTCCCCAGGTTTGGATGGGATGGGTGCTCCCCAGGTTTGGATGGGATGGGTGCTTTGTGGGGGATGCTCAGGGGGCTGCCCGTGGTCGTAGGACCAGCCTGTGGCTCACCCTGGTCCCGCTCTCAGCCGGAGCATCCTCCAGCTCCTCAGGTCCAAGCTCTGCTCCCACACACAGCCGGGCAGGTCCAGGCAGGACGGGCTCCTCCACACCCACTCCTGGCTCCATCGTGCCGGCTGGGCCAGGAATGGCTTTCTGGAGGGTGCAGGGGAAGGAGGCAAAACAATAGCTTATTCTTCAGGTTTCCTAGTGCGAGCAGCACGGTGCCATGAACCTCTGTTTACAGGCAGCCTGGCCCCAGCCGACTCTGCCTGGCTGCAGGTTGCTGGGCTGGGGAGTGCTGGGTTGAATTTTGGGGGTGGCATGGGGTGGAGAGGCATGGCATGGGATGGAGAGGCATGGCATGGGATGGAGAGGGGTGGCATGGGATGGAGGGGGGTGGCATGGGATGGAGGGGGGTGGCAAGGGGTGGAGGGGGTGGCATGGGATGGAGGGGGGTGGCATGGGATGGAGGGGGGTGGCATGGGATGGAGGGGGGTGGCATGGGATGGGGAGGGGTGTCAGGCTCAGGGCATGGTCCCTGTCCCTGCAGCAAGCACGCGCTGGGCAGCCATGAGTACATTCAGCACTGCAGGAAGTTTGACATCGACATCCGCCTGCAGCTGATGAAGAGGAAGGGGGTGCGCAGCGACCTGGCCAGGACGGTGGGTACCTGGGTGCTGGGGGAGGTGACCTGGGTGCTGGGGGAGGTGATGTGGGGCTGGATGCCTGTGGCACCTCCCTCGCTGTGGGAGCACCCAGGTGCAGCCAAGCCATGACATGGCATCTCTCCTTCCCCAGGCAAATGATGACCAGAGCCCCTCCACCCTTAACCACTACATCCATCTGCAGGAGAGACCCATCAAGCAGACCATCAGCAGGTAACGGAGGGTCACGGTGGGACCAGTTCCCCCTCCCACCATTTGGTGCCCACCTGGCCAGGGCTGAGCTCTGCTCCCTGTCCCCTAGGCAGGCCCTGAGTCTCCTCTTCGACACCTTCCACAATGAGGTGGATGCTTTCCTGGCAGCTGAGGTGAGCACAAGGACAGAGGGGGGCATTTTTGGGGCCATCTAACCCCATTTGCTGTGAGCTCTTTCCCCTCTGTGTTATGGGGCTCTAAGGATGCATCAGAGAAGGGGAAAGGCATGAAAGGGGGGGGGAACGGTGGCACAGGCTGCTGCATCTCCCTGTGTGTGGGCTGCAGGGAGCAGCCTCTCCCCCCCTCAGCTGTCCAGGGGTCCCATGTCAGCCCCCCCTCTGCTCTCCAGGGAGACTTCCCACTGAAGGCAGAGCGGGTGATCCAGTCAGTCATGGCCATCTGCAATGCCCTGGCTGCTGTGGAGTCACAGGAGATCACTGCAGCCCTCAACCAGATGCCCCCCTGCCCCTCCCGCATGCAGCCCAAGATCCAGAAGGTAAGGGGGTGGGCACTGGGGAGCGCGGGGGGGGGGGTCAGTCCTTGGAGGAGGAGGACAGGAGGGTGGTTGGGGGATGTGGCACTAGGAGGCTTGGCCAGGAGGTGCAGAGGGGAAGCACATTTTCATATCTGACTCTCTTCCCTCCTTTCCTCCTGCTGTACCACGTGGAAAATTCCTCAATAGCTGGGAGCAGGCAGCTGCCTGGCCCTGCTCTGGCAGCCAAGGAGCCTGGGCTGGTTACGTAAAGTGGCTGTCCTGGCTCGCTGCTCCCTGCTGACAGCATGGGGTTGCTGCTGATACTGCTCTTGTGGTTTCTTTCTTATTTTTCCTCAACAGGATCCAAATGTTCTGGCCAAGAGGGAAAATCGAGGTATTTCTGTTCTCCTCCTCCCCTTCTGGGCTCGAGTTCTCGGTGCTTTTAATCCCCCCCCAACCCCTCCCCCCTCGATTATTAAGGCCAAAAATGTGTTTGAACCCATTCTGGTGAAGAGAAGAGGGTTTCTGGAGGCGATGGCTGTTGTTCCACCCTGTGAACTCAGCCTGAAGTTCTCCCTCTCACTTGCTTCATCCCAGGGAGACCTGCCCAGTGTCCATCCCTGGGGCCCCTACAGCATCCCAACCCCATCCCAGAGGGACGCCGTGGGGGCAGTGGGGCTGGCAGCCCCCCCTGGTCTCACCCCTCTCCCACTTTCCCTTCAGAGAGGATCGTGGAGAGCCTCACAGCTGCCATCCTCAACCTGGTTGAGCTCTACTGCAGCACCTTCAACGCCGACTTCCAGACGGCCGTGCACGGGAGCCGGGAGCACGGTGTGGTGCAGGAGGCTCGCCTGCTCTCCTGCCCACTCTCCTTCACTGTCTATGCCACCCACCGCATCCCCATCACCTGGGCTGCCAGGTAAGGGCAGCTACCTTCTCTGTGCTCAGCCCATCCTGGGGCTATATGGGATAGACCACAGCAGGGGTGTCCCTCTCCTGGGTGGCTGAGGAGTGGGTCCATGTCCCAGATACTCAACAGGCGTGGAGGGATTAAGAGCTAACCCACCCCAAGCCTCCTAAAGGGCAGGGATAGGGGGGTGCTTGCGCTGGCTGGGCAGTGAGGGATTGCTGTAGGCTCTGGAAGCGATGTGCCTCTCCGTGCTCTCCAATCCCAGGAATCCCTGGGGCTGCTGCATCCCTCACTCCCAGGCTCGCCGCTGCCCCGGGGATGTGACAGATGGCCCCGGTGCAAGCAGGGCCGCGGTGCCTTCGCCCCTCATCAGCAGCGTGCTCCTTTGTTAGGTGCCTTAGTGCCCATACCCTCTTTCAGCCCCACGTTGGGGAGGGGGGTGGATTGTCGGGGGTCCAGGCAGGCGGCAGGAGCCCGCCGTAGGGAGGGCGTGCAAGGCAGCGGCGCCAGCAGCAGCCGCCCCGCTGGGGACCCCTCGCCTTTGTCCTGTCCTTAATGTATTCCCCCGGTGACTGGCTCTGAACAAAGCGGGTAGCCTGGGAAATGCCAGCATCCCCTGACCTCTGGCACCCCGCAGCCTCTCCCGGATTGTCGCTCGGCACCTGCCACATGGCAATACCCCCCCTTCTATCCCCCACCCCCAACCCCCCCCCCGGCAGCCCCCCGTGTGATGGTATGCACAGTGGCATATGGGGATGGGGGCTTCTAGCTCTGTGTCCCCTCCTTTCCCAAACCCAGCCTGGGGAAGATGCAGAGGGGGCAGCACGTCCATCCTCCCCATCTCACTGTGTGGGGTTTGCCCCATGGTGGAGTGAACCCCCTCCCCTCCAGGGTGCTGATTGCCCTGCCACAGGCAAAGCTCTCCCAGCTCACATCTCCTTCCGTTCCCCCTGCAGCTATGAAGACTTCTACCTCTCCTGCTCCCTCAGCCACGGTGGCAAGGAGCTGTGCAGTCCCCTGCACACCAGGAAGGCCCACGTCTACAAATACCTCTTCCACCTCATCATATGGGACCAGCAGTAAGGCAGCACCCCACCCATGGTGTGAGGCAGGGCATGGGGTGCACGGTGCCATCCCCTGCTTCCTCCTCCTCCTCCCCCCTTGCTCTAGTGGCTCCTTTCCATGCCTCTCCCCAGTTTTTTGGGTGTTGGAAGGTCTTGTGTCATCCCCAGGAATAGCTCCAGCCCTGGCGCCAGTCCTGCCCTCTCCAGACCTGCGTGTTTTCACCCAGGAAAGGGGATCTGCTCCAAAAATAGCCCCAAGAGCAGGCAGGGAGGCTGTGCCAAGCCCTCGCCATGCCTGGCATTCGTGGCAGCGCAGGGAGGTGGGGATGGGGAAAAGGTAATTTTAGAAGGCGCCGGTGCCTCCCAAGGACAGGCGCCGAGCGGCCGGCGGCACGGCGGGGAGCGGAGTCCTGCCAGTGCCCTCCGAGGGGCAACCCCTGCCTGTGCCCACCCGTGGGTGGGATGTAGCTACCACCCTGGGCTCCCCGGGAGCATCGAAGAGGAGCCTCAGCCCCGGAGTCCCACAGAGCCCCCCCTGGGCTGTGGGACGAGGTCAGTGTGCTGTGGAGGGGCCCTCCCTGGCAGCCCTCCTGCCCCGCGGTCACCTTCCCAGGATGGAGAGGAGCAGGGCTAACCGGTGCCTGAGCTGGTTCTCCCCAGACCTGGGTGCCCAACCATAGGGTGTCTGCTTGTGGCATGGGACTTCCATCCCATGCCCAGGGGGCACATGGCACCCCCAGTGCCAGCAGTCTGTTGGGCTGGGCTCTCCCAGGGCATGCCAGGCATCCCAAGGTGGGGAGCTGGTCGGTGCCACGGGGTGCTGGCAGTGCCCATCCCCGGCACAGCTGAGCTGCTGGCTGCTCTCTTGCAGGATCTGCTTCCCTGTCCAGGTGAACCATCTGCCACGGGAGACACTGCTCAGCGTCACGCTCTTCGCCGTGCCCATCCCGCCCCCAGGGAGCTCCTCCGACACCAACAAGCAGCGGCGGGTCCCTGAGGCCCTGGGCTGGGTGACCACCCCCCTCTTCAACTTCAGGCAGTACGTAGGGGGTCCCACTACAGCAAGGATGGCACGCTGTGGCACCCACGGGGTTGGGAAGGGGGGTCCTTAGTGCCGTGGGGTCCCCAGCGCCTCGGCTCAGCTTGGGGACAGCATCCCTTCCCTCCTGCCCCCAGTGCCAGGCTCTCACCCCTCCTTCTCCTCCAGAGTCCTGACCTGTGGGAGAAAGCTCCTGGGCTTGTGGCCGGCGACCCAGGATAACTCCAGAGCCAGGTCGAGTGCCCCCAACTTCAACCAGCCTGACAGCGTCATTCTGCAGGTGCTTCTAAGCTCCTGGGATGGGACAGGGAGGGGGGGTGGTCCCAGGACACCACACACGTACACACACAGGCCCCACTTACCCTCTGCTTGTGCCCCAGATCGACTTCCCCACCTCCGCCTTTGGGGTGAAGTTCACCAGCCCGCCGGCCGCCGAATTCAGCCCCAAGTACGAGTTCGGCAGCCTGGGGGAGGAGGATCAGCGCAAGCTGCGGGAGGCCATGCAGAAGAAATCACTCTACTGGTAAGGAGCCCGGGCAGGGGGGGTGACACGGCATAACCCTGCCAGTGGGAGTCTTGCTGAGCTCCCCCCAGCATCACCCCGGCATCTGCATCCCCCCATCTGACCCTGCCTGCAGCTGCCTTTCGCCAGTCCTCTTGTGCTCTGCCCTGCCTGGTTTGTCCCTCTCTGGGGAGGGTCTGTCCAGCCACATCCCCCCCCACAGTGGAGACAGCTGCCCAGCCCCTTGTCCAGCCTGGCACAGCTGAGCTGGCCAGGCTTCTCCGGCTCTGGTTATAAACAGGAGGATCAGGTGGCAGCAGCTGCACCAGGATGGGCTGTGCAGGATGGTGCTGATGCTCCTGGCAAAAAAAGCCTGGGGTGCACAGCCAGCCCTGCTTGCTCGGGGGCCCCCCAGGCAGCAGGGGGGGTATAGCCAGAGCCATCACCCTGTGCATGGGTGCTCAGGTCCTGCCTGTCCCTTGGGGAGCAGGGGGCAGCGTGGGGATGGGGGGCAGTCCCTAGCAGCCCACAGCACCTCACAGATGTGTCTGCAGAGCTTGGCCCAGTGCAGGGTGGGGGCAGGGGGAGGGATGCAGGCAGGATCCTGCTCTCCACCAACCCCTCTTTTCTATGGGCAGAGCTGTGGTGGGGCAGCAGGAGGGCTTGGGGCGGGGCAGGGGGGGTTTATCAGTGTCCCATACACCATGGGGGTGAGGGGGACACCAAGGTGTGCCACATCCCCAACCTGCCAACCCCATCCCACCCATGGCACTCCCTCCCTTGCCCTGTGCTCTGCCCACCCCCACCCCATTGCCATAGGCTGACAGATGCCGACCGCAAGCGGCTGTGGGAGAAGCGCTACTACTGCCACGCAGCGCCCGGTGCGCTGCCCATGCTGCTGGCCAGTGCACCCAGCTGGGAGTGGGGCTGCCTGCCCGACATCTACGCCCTGCTCAGCCAGTGGACATCCATGAACCACCAAGATGCCCTGGGGCTCCTGCACGCCACGTAAGACACCCGTGTGCTGGGGATGCATCCTTGGGCACTGCTGCCCTCCCCCGTGCAAGGAGTGGTGGGAATGAGGGGGGTGCTGAGGGTGCTGTCCCTGTTCCCCTAACCTGCCCCTGGCTGCAGGTTCCCAGACCAGGAGGTGAGGAGGACAGCCGTGCAGTGGATCGACTCCATCTCCGACACTGAGCTGCTGGACTACCTACCCCAGCTGGTTCAGGTGTGTGCTGGGACTGGGGTATGGTTTGGGGGTGTGCTGGGACGCAGACATCGCATGGGGTTTGTGCCAGAACCGGGATGCAGTGTGGGGTGCATCCTGATCCTGCTGTACCCCAAAACTGTCTCCTGTCCAGGCCCTGAAGTATGAGTGCTACCTGGACAGCCCGCTGGTGCGCTTTCTCATGAAGAGAGCCATCTGTGACCTGAAGATCACCCACTACTTCTTCTGGTGGGTACAGGGGTGTGGGGAGGGACAGCAAGCAGCATGGCAGGGACCCTGGGGCTCACCTGACCCCGCGTGCCCCTGCTCCAAGCAGGCTGCTGAAGGATGGCCTCAAGGACTCCCAGTTCAGCATCCGGTACCAGTACCTGCTGGCAGCCCTGCTCTGCTGCTGCGGGAAGGGGCTGCGGGAGGAGTTTGACCGGCAGTGCCTGCTGGTCAACACGCTGGCCAGGCTGGCCCAGCAAGTGCGGGATGCTGCGCCGTCTGCACGGCAGGTGGGTGCTGGGGCGGTGGGATGGGTTTTGGGGGGGTTGCCGGGCTGTGTCTCAGCACCCCCTGTCCCGTGCCTGCCCCACAGAGCATCCTCCGGGAGGGGCTGGAGGACGTGAAGCAGTTCTTTAAGGCAAATGGGTCGTGCCGGCTGCCGCTCAGCCCCAGTCTGCTGGTGAAGGGCATCGTGGCCCGGGTGAGTGCCAGAGCTGGGGGTGTTGGGGGGGCTGCTCCTCCACCCTCACCGAGCTCACCCTGATGGGCTGCCTTCTTCCTCCTGGCAGGACTGCTCCTATTTCAACTCCAACGCCGTTCCCCTGAAGCTCTCCTTCCAGAACGTTGATCCCCTTGGGGAGAACATCCGAGTCATCTTCAAGGTGAGCGATGCCCAGACCTCTGGCAGGGCTGGCTTGGCTTTGCTCCCACCACCCCACTCCCCCAGCTCTGATGGCTCTCCCCCTGTGTCTCACAGTGCGGTGACGACCTGCGGCAGGACATGCTGACGCTGCAGATGATCCGGATCATGAACAAGATCTGGGTGCAGGAAGGGCTGGACATGAGGATGGTCATCTTCCGCTGCTTCTCCACCGGCCGCGGACGAGGTAACCTGGCATCAGGGTGTCCCCCAGTGGCATTGGGCCCCACGTCCTCCTGGGCTGGTGATGCCACAGGAGGTCCTGAGGTTCTGCAAGAGAGGAGCTGCTGCAAGTAGCTGTGATCCACCTTTGGGGCTAATCCCACCAGCCCATCTGTAGGAACATGGCTTTGCAGGCTGCCACTCAATGGGGAGGAGCTGGGTTGGTGGCAGAGGGGGGCTGGGGGTCTCACTGTCCCACTGAGCAGGATGAATGGGTCTCACCCTGCTGTCTCTGCTGCCAGGCATGGTGGAGATGATCCCCAACGCTGAGACCCTACGCAAAATCCAGGTGGAACATGGTGTGACAGGCTCCTTCAAAGACCGGCCGCTGGCAGACTGGCTGCAGAAACACAACCCTGAGGAGGATGAGTACGAGAAGGTGAGGAGGAGTCTGGCAGGATCTCCTCATGCTCCTGTCTCCAGCAACGAGACCCGTTGCTTCCCAACACATCCAGCCTCTCTCCATCACTCCCTCCCTCCTCCCAGGCTGTGGAGAACTTTATCTACTCCTGTGCTGGCTGCTGCGTGGCCACTTATGTGCTGGGGATCTGCGACCGGCACAATGACAACATCATGCTCAAGACCACTGGCCACATGTTCCACATCGACTTCGGCAGGTTCCTGGGCCATGCGCAGATGTTTGGCAACATCAAGAGGTGAGAAACCTCTGCTGTCCCCTTCCCCCTTATTTGGTCTCATCCCCGGGGGGCTGGGGGTATTTAGGGTTGGGCTTCACCCCAGTTTCATGGGAGAAATCTCATGCTGTGGTGCTGGTGGTGGGCATCTCCCCAGCCCACCCCTGCCTACGATCGCTTTCCGCAGGGACCGGGCCCCATTCGTCTTCACTTCAGACATGGCATATGTCATCAACGGGGGGGACAAGCCCTCCAGCCGCTTCCATGACTTTGTGGACCTGTGCTGCCAGGCCTACAACCTCATCCGCAAGCACACCCACCTCTTCCTCAACCTCCTGGGGCTGGTGAGAGCTGGGGGACCACACAGCTGTGTCCCCACTGGCATGGCAGAGGAGTCCCTGTCACCACCTGCCCTCACCTCACCTCCTGCCTGCCTTCCCAGATGCTCTCCTGTGGCATCCCGGAGCTCTCTGACCTGGAGGACCTCAAGTACGTCTATGATGCCCTGAGGCCACAGGACTCTGATGCTGATGCCACCACCTACTTCACCAGGTAGAGGATAGGGGAGGGTGATGGGGCAGGAGAGGATAGAGGGAGCCCTTGGATGGAGGCAGCAGCTCGGCACGCTGAGCTCCTCCATGCTGAGCTCCTCCATGCTGAGCTCCCAGTGGCCTCGTTGCAGGTTGATTGAGTCCAGCCTGGGCAGCGTGGCCACCAAGCTCAACTTCTTCATCCACAACCTGGCGCAGATGAAGTTCACAGGCTCTGAGGCCCGGCCCACCCTCTCCTTCGCCCCCCGCACACACACCATCAAGACATCCAGCCGGATCCGCGACGTCTTCCTCTGCCGCCATGAGAGGGTCTTCAACCCCAGCAAGGGCTACGTGAGTGGGGACAGTCAGGGAGAGGTGAAGGGATGGTTTGGGTGGCTCTGTCGTGGTGCTTCTCCCCATACAGGCTTGGGGCACCCCCAGGCCTCCATCCCACCCCCATCTCTCTGCAGATCTACGTGGTGAAGGTGCAGCGGGAGGGCCCGAGCGAGGTGACCTTCGTGCAGCGGACCTTCGAGGAGTTCCAGGAGCTGCACAATAAGCTGCGCCTCCTCTTTCCCTCCTCCCTGCTGCCCAGGTACTCCTGCAGACCCCTGGCAGAGTGCTGGGGCTCCCTGCTGCCCCCTACACCCCGGGGGGCTTTGCTGAGTGTCCGTCCCCACAGCTTCCCCAGCCGGTTTGTCATCGGGCGGTCGCGGGGCGAAGCGGTGGCCGAGCGGCGGAAGGAGGAGTTGAATGGCTACATCTGGCACCTCATCCACGCCACCCCCGAGGTGGCAGAGGTACGGAGGTTTGGGAGGGGGGGGGCATCCCAGTGGGAAGGAGGGGGGCTGCTTCCTGAGAGCTGGGGATGGGGCCGGGTGGGAAAGTGTTTGGGAGCCAACACACCATGTAATGCACTGGTCTTGAGTGGTGGGGGATACAGTCATCACCATCATCACTAACATCACCTCCCTGCCCCCCGCAGTGTGACCTCATCTACACCTTCTTCCATCCACTGCCACGGGACGAGAAGGCAGCTGGCACCAACCCGACCCCGAAAGCAGCAGGTAAGGGGGGCTGGTGGCAGTGTTGGCAGCACGTGGGATGAGGGCAGGGGGGCTTCTGTCCCACCTGCACCCCTCTTCTCCTCATCTGCAGACACCACCTGGGCTCGGCCCCTGGGGAAGGTCGGTGGGGAGGTGAAGCTCTCCATCTCCTACAAGAACAACAAGCTTTTCATCATGGTGATGCACATCCGAGGGCTGGTAGGTGCACGGCACCTGCTGGGAGCGGGGTGGGGGGAGTCTACCCCACTGCTATGCTCACAGGATGCCCTCCCCCATTCTGCCCCACAGCCACCCTTGCAGGATGGCAATGACCCTGACCCCTACGTCAAGACCTACCTGCTGCCTGACCCCCAAAAAACAACCAAGAGGAAAACCAAAGTGGCCCGTAAAACCTGCAACCCCACCTACAACGAGATGGTAGGTGGGCCACGGGGCTGGGGTAGGGACCCAGGGGGGTGTGGGGGAGCATAGCTGAGGGTCTTACCCGCTCTGCCCTGCAGCTTGTCTACGATGGGATCCCCAGGGGAGACCTGCAGCAGCGGGAGCTGCGCCTGAGCGTGCTGAGCGAGGAAGGCTTCTGGGAGAACATCCTCCTCGGGGAGGTCGGCATCCGCCTGCGGGACCTGGACCTGGCCCAGGAGAAGATGGGCTGGTTCGCTTTGGGATCCCGCAGCCATGGCACCCTCTGAGGGCCCGCTGACAGGGCTGGGGGACCCATGGCACCATCCCCACAGCTCCGGAAAGACTGGGTGTCGATGGATGCTGGGGTGTCGGTGGGTAGTGGGGTGTCAAAGGGTGCTGGGGTGGCGATGGGTGCTGCTGCAGGCACCATCTTTTTTAAGTTTACCTTGTGTCAAGGGAGCAACGTGGGGAGGGGGGGGGCAGGGAGAACCAGGGGGGATATTTTGGGGGAGGAGGGGGAATTTCTTCCTTTGGGATTTATCTGTATTTTAATTGTTTTTAATGAGCGGCGTGTGGCCGGGCAGCGGTAGAGGGGATGGGAGGCGTTTTAGGGGGGGTTGCTCTGGGTTGTTGGGGTCCAGCTCCAGCCTGCCTGGATCCCAGCAATTCCCCATCCCTAGGGAATTCTCTCCCAAAGGAGAGCAGGGTGGTGGGGATGTACACAGCTTTGATCCCAAGGGAACCTACTCCATGGCCACCTCTTCCTACCCATCCCCGTGCCGGTGGGGATGGATATCCCTCTCCTAGGCTACCGTCGGGCTCCGGGGGGTGCCGGGATGCCCGCACCGGGCTGCGGGCTTGGTGCCTGTGGCGCTTTGTTTACAGCGAGAGCTCCGTAAACGGACGAAATGTTTCTCAGGATCGAGAATAACGGACTGAACCTTTATATTAAAAGTTTGAAATACCGTTACCGAGCGGGCGGAGGAGCGGGGCCGGGGCGGGGGGGAGGAGGAGGAGGAGGAAGGGGAGGAAGGGAAGGGGAAGGTATCCCGGCCGGTAATACGGCGGCGGGGGGATGCAGGCGGCACGGAGGACGCGGGAGACCGACGCACGGTTCCCTCGGTGCCGCGGTCACCGGCAGACGAGCCGATCCCGTGAAGGGGCCGGTTTAGGGCAGCGATGAGCCGGGGACAGGGATGGAGCGGACAGGGACAGGGATGGAGCGGACAGGGACAGGGATGGGGCGGACAGGGATGGAGCCGCCGGGGACAGGGATGGAACGGCCAAGGACAGGGATGGAGCGGCCAGGGACAGGGATGGGGCGGACAGGGACAGGGATGGAGCGGCCAGGGACAGGGATGGAGCGGACAGGGACAGGGATGGAGCGGACAGGGATGAAGCGGACAGGGACAGGGATGGGGCGACCAGGGACAGGGATGGAGCGGCCAGGGACAGGGATGGAGCGGCCAGGGACAGGGATGGGGCGGACAGAGCCAGGGATGGAGCGGCCGGGGACAGGGATGGAGCGGACAGGGACAGGGATGGGGCGGACAGAGCCAGGGATGGGGCGGCCGGGGACAGGGATGGAGCGGACGGGGACAGGGATGGGGCGGACAGGGACAGGGATGGAGCGGACAGGGACAGGGATGGAGCGGACAGGGACAGGGATGGGGCGGACAGAGCCAGGGATGGAGCGGCCGGGGACAGGGATGGAGCGGCCAGGGACAGGGATGGGGCGGCCAGGGACAGGGATGGAGCGGACAGGGACAGGGATGGAGCGGACAGGGACAGGGATGGGGCGGACAGAGCCAGGGATGGAGCGGCCGGGGACAGGGATGGGGCGGCCAGGGACAGGGATGGAGCGGACAGGGACAGGGATGGGGCGGCCAGGGACAGGGATGGAGCGGACAGGGACAGGGATGGGGCGGCCAGGGACAGGGATGGAGCGGACAGGGACAGGGATGGGGCGGACAGAGCCAGGGATGGGGCGGACAGGGATGGGGCGGACAGGGACAGGGATGGGGCGGACGGGGACAGGGATGGGGCGGACAGGGATGGGGCGGACAGGGACAGGGATGGGGCGGACAGGGACAGGGATGGGGCCGCCGCCCCCCCTCCGGGAGCGGGGTCAGGGCTGCACCACCCCCCGCCGCCACAGGGGGCGCTGCTGCGCGCCCGCTCCCCGCGGCTGATGCAATCCCCGCTCAGCGCGAGGGGCGGGGCTTCAGCCGCGGTGGCCACCCCTAGGCAGGCGGGAGCCTGACGTCACCACCCCGGTAGCCAATGAATAGCTCGGAGCTGCGTGATTGAGAGGGGGCGGGCGAGCGCTTGCGCGTTAGGCGCGCCCCGCCCCTCGGTGGGCCGCCGGCGGGTTGAGGCGCAGCGCTCGCTCCCAGCGCCGCCATTTTGCGCCGCCGCCCGCAGCAGGATGGAGTCGAGTAGCCGAGGGGAGCTGCCCGCCGCCTGCCGCCCCACAGCCCCTGGACTCTCTGTCCCCGGACGGAGCCCCGCTCCGCAGGCCCGACCGCACCGCTGGGAGCGCTGAAAAGCCTCCTGTGCCCTACGCCACCGCCGCTCATGGAGCCGAGCGGCCGGGAAGGAGCCGCTCCCGGCCTGGGGCGCGCCCGGCTGGGTTTAGCCGCGGCCTGGCCTAAGATGGCCGGGCCCAGCGCGGCCCCAGCCGGCGCCTCGCCCCAGGCGAGCCCGCCTTTCTCTTGGCTGCGGCTGATGTCGCAGCTCCTCTCCCCGCTGCCCGCTTTGCTGCAGCGGCTGCTGCCCGGCCCGGCGCTGAGCAGTGCCCTCTGCCCCGCCAAGGGCCCCCAGCCTTCGCCGCTGCTGCTGCTGCTGTCCGAGCTGCCCCCTGAGAAGATGCGGCCGGAGGAGCCCTCGGAGAAAGGGCGAGAAGGTAGCGCGGAGCCTCCGCTGGGCCTCTGGGGAGCCGGGCTGGTGAGGAGCAGCCTAGGGCCTTTCCCTGTACCGCGGGGGGACTTGTGCGTGCTGGGGCTGGAGCAGGGCTGCTCCGCTAAGAGCCACCTGCCCCAGCCGCTGCGAGCCGAGACCCCTGCTGCCCCAGCCTTGCCAGGCTGCCCCGCCCGGGGAGCCTCACCCGAGGCCGAGTTTCTCCGCAGCAAGCACTTGGCGTTTCTCCAGCGCTGGCATTTGGCAGTGCCAGACCTGGACCACGGCTATCACAGCCTGGAGGAAGAACAGCAGCAGCAGCACAAGGGCGTTTGTCAGGCAGAGGTAGGGCGATGGCAGGAGCAGCGAGGCGATGCTGGGGAGTTGAAGCAGCCCGAGGAGCTGAGCAGCACCGGGAGACAAGCTGGAGGGGACCCCTTTGAGGTGGAGGGTGTAAGGGCTCCACCTGAGAACAGGACACTTGAGGGGGAAGCCCTGGCTGAAGAGGATGACAGGGAGGCAGAAATAGAGCAAAACCTTCTGGTTTCAGCCAGACCTGCCTGTACAAATAAATTAATAGACTATATCATAGGGGGGGCTTCCAGTGGGGATGAGAGTGTGGATGACGAGGAAGACTGGGAGGATGATGACGACGGGTTTGACAGTGAAGGAATCCCTTCAGATTCAGATGCTGGTAGCCAGGACGGGGAGAGACTCCATCTCTGGAATTCCTTCTACAGTTTGGATCCGTACAACCCTCAGAACTTCACAGCCACTATTCAGACATCTTCCAGCAATCCAGGAAAGGATATGTTGGATGTGGAGGAGGAGGAGGAGGAGGAAGATTCTTCATGGGCAGAGGATTCTTCAGCATCTCCTCACCCTAGTTCTGAAGAGGAGGATGAGTGGGACTGTAGCAGTGTGGATGAGGAGGAAAACTTGAAACTCTGGAACTCATTCTGTACCTCAGATGATCCATATAATCCCTTAAATTTCACGGCAGCCTTTCAAACAGCAGAGAAAAAAGGGACACTTGGTTTAAAAGGAGCTGAGAGGACGACTTGGGTCACAGCTGAGCATAGTCACTTAACTGTCTGTCGGGTGCAATTGGAAAGACATAACTGTGGGGTCACTGACTTTGCACAGCATGGCATTCTTTCTGGGGACAAATGCAGAAGGACCAAGCAGAAAAAGGTATATACACTTTGTTTATGGGTTTGGGTTTTGGGGGGATGCTTAAAACCAAACCAACCCAGCAGCAAACCTGCATTGCACCGTGTGTTCCCTTAGCAGGTGAGGTCACTTATACCAGGATTGGGGCCTTAGCAATAGGCACATCATGCCTCTGAGCTTACAGCATAATTGGACTGGAATGAGTGTGCCTCATCACCTACACGTGACAGTAGGTTTTGTAACTCAGTGACATAGGGCTGGGAATTCCTTTAAATTTCTAGTCTTGGAAGTTCAGTTTCCCTTTTTAGGGTGTAGTTTTGTTTTCTGTTTGTGTTGGTACAGAAAACTGGGTTACACAGAAACTCTGACGTTAAGCTTTCCCTCTGGAAAGTACTAGTTGCTGCTATGAATAATGTTGATAAGGTATTTTTAGGACCTTTGTGGGCACGTGATGTCATTGAGACTCGGTGTCATAAGCCTTTGGGGACTTTTTGACAAGGCTGCTTGAGTTACTAATGTCTTGGAGTAGGAAGAACTCTTCTGGTGTGAGTTACCACCTGCAACACTACACCACTGAAGTTTCAGTACAAGGTATACTACAGCTTCCATTCAAGAGACTTGTAATTCAGCAGTTGTTGCTCAAAAGGATGTAAAACCAGAGGTGTGTTTATGAGCTTCTATTGCATTAAGAAGAATCTTAATACACTAGGATTCAGATAAAAACAGCAATAAATTTGATCTAAGTTTTACATACAAGGTGGCTTTTGTGGGGAGCCTTGCCTGATACCTCAAAGATTTGTGTGACTTGTGTAACAAGTTACTGCACTAGGAAAGTTCTCCAGTTCTTAGAACTGGGGGAGAATGTGTTTGTTCACTCCTTTAGTTGAGAGCCTGGCTTGGAGGCAGCTTCATACCTGGTTTCTCTAGGGGTAAGTGGCATGTAATGGCTCACACTGGATAAACTCAGGAGTTTAGGCAGGAAATGCTCCAAGCAGGTCCTGCAAGAGGTCCTTTGTGCCTGAAAACTGTCTGAAAGGCTGTGAGGCAGGGCTGATGAGTCCTCCTGTAAGTTCATACTGCCCTGACCTCAAAATCTCGTGGCATGTCAGGGGTATAGACTGAATAGCAGTGGTTTTTTTACTAGCCTGTTGTTTGGGGTGTTTGATTCTGTCATCTCTTGATGGTGAAAGAACCATGAGCTGGATGCAATATTGCGGGTGAGGTTACAGAATGGGGTAATTGTGCCCAAGGGTGTCTTACATCCTTTTTACATCAGTCTAAGGTAGGAACTCACCGAGGGATAAGCTGATGTAACAGCTCCGTGTGCTTGGAAGCAGATAACTTAATTAGCCCCCTCTGGGAAACAGAGCAGAGATTGCAGAGCAGGGACTTGAGGTGTTCCCAGGAAATCTTTGAATCCTTTACCTCACTCGAGGCTGTTCCTGTCTGTCATACAGCAGTCCAGCAGCAGCAGCATTCATGTTTGTAAAGGCAGAAAGCCTGGGAGTGTTTTATTTTGCTTAGGAGTTAGCAGTGCTTCCATGGTGTGCAAGGACACGTGGGCTCATGCCCCTGCACTCCTTTGGGATGGCTGCACTGCAGTCAGAGGTTGCCTTCAGCACAGCCCAGTGATTATTCCTGTGGGTCATCTCTGAAGGGTGGGAGGTGGCCCTACGAGCAATCTCACTGTGCTTCCATCAGTCAGGTGTGAAATTAGGGGCTCTGTGTTGAGGAGGTACAAGGAACTGTGATGTTTTGACTACAGGTTTGGTTTTTCTGACCTTCCAGAAGTAGCTGTCTTGCAGCGGGTTCAGTGTGGTCATCTGTAACCACTGTGCTTGGCTTGTCCTCAGGAATCTGAGTGTTGGTTGATTCTGACAGCTTGTTTGTCCTTCAGTTTAGAGCCAAATGAAACACCACACAGAGTCCAGTAAGAACCTGAAGTAGCTGGGCTCTTGCTTATCACTTGATAAGTCCTTAGTGTATACCTGTAGTCTAAAATAACCTTTAAGATCAGATCCTGAGCCTATAATGTGTTTTTTTTCCCCAAATAGCTTTATAATTTTCAAAACCAGTGAAGAGTGAAGTTTCCATGGTGCATTTTGAAGTCCCCTGACTTTTTACTTCGTTTCCTTGTGTGAACCTCAACCCTCTGGAATTTGATACCAGCTCTAAATAGAGGGTTTGTTCCAGTCACGTAGCGATGAGTGTGGCTTCCTTCTCTGTAGCACAGTGTCATTTCTCCTCCCAGTGCTGAAGTACAGGCTGACTCAGGGCATTACTTACTCTGCTGGAGCTGACATAAGAATAAAAAAAGGAAGAATCATTGTTCTGTAACTGGAGATGTTGGCAGATAGCACGTTTCTAGCCTTGAGTGAGTGTCCTGGCATGTCCTGCTTGAGGGTGTAACTCAGTACTGATGTTGTGGAGGCTGTTATTTCATGGGGAACACTCTGGGATCTGCTGTCAGCCTGAAGAAGCCTCTTTGGCTGCAGTTTAGAAACTCTGTGGTAGTTTGAGCACTGCTTTTGGAGAGGGGGAAGCTGGGAACTGGTTGATTTTCAAGGTGAGAGGTGAAGTGTACTCAGTGCAGAGTGCAAGCTGGTAGCACATCTGAGCTTACATACTGGTTTAGACACTTAAAACTTCTGTTAAATACCATATATGTCAATAAGTATTAAGCCCCTTTTGCCTGAGTATTTGGCTACTGCTTTACTAAATATCCTGTCTTTTCCAGGTAACCTTCCTTGAAAAAGTTACTGAGTATTATGTGAGCAGTGAGGAGGATCGTAAAGGACCCTGGGAAGAGCTTGCACGAGATGGATGCAGGTTCCAGAAACGGATCCAAGAAACAGAAGAAGCCATAGGATACTGCTTCACAACAGAGCACAGGCAAAGAGTATTTGATAGACTCCAAGAAACCTACTACAAAAGGGTTGATCTCTTCTAGCACCTTAAAAGATTTGGTAGTTGTGTGACCCTAAGCACTCATGATCATCTTCAAGAAGTGGCAGCTGCATGTGCTATTTTGAAATGGGGAGAAAAGTGGGATTTGAAACCCCCCCCCCCTTTATTTCTTTTTGGCCCAGTTTGATATTCAGCCAACCCATAATACCTGTGTGTCCCATTTTACTATCCAGACAAAACCTTTCTGGGTATCATGGAGAGTAAGGATGGTATAATTGCATTCCTTTTTTTTAAGTTAACACTTGAGAAACAGACTGCTTTTTTGAGTTAACTCCATTCCAAAAATGCCTTGTCTGCAGTATGTGGAGAAGTGGTGACTATTAAGTTGAATTTTTTGCACTTTGAAAAAGCAAAACCTATTTTGAAGGATATATTTATGGGGCTCAGAACCTAGTTATTGCAGTTTTGATTTAAAGATTCTAGGGGTACGTGCTACTTCCTCGTGGTTCTCCATCTTTAGCTTGTACAAAAGTCACTTTTTTGTTAACTTAATAACATTAACTTTCCTGTGTGGAGCAGATGATTCCTTTTAAAGTCCCAGCTTTGTGTATCTAGTGTTTGGAGTGGGTCTGTAGTGCTTTTGATGTCTTAATATTCCAGTCTGCCACACTGGGGGATTTGGGGGGGGGGGGGGTGGGGAACGCTGGTGCACTACAAGCCCTTTGGTTTCTCTTTATCTAAATACAAATAGACCCAGTACTGTTCCAAAGGGCACTGGCTGCTTGTGCACCAAACCTCTTTGCTTTCAGGGCAGCAAAAAACCACATCCCAATCAATAATTAAAAAATAATAAAGTACATACTGAGGCTTTGGCTGGTTGAGTTTAGGTTAGCCACACACAGGGGAATAGGCCCTAGAGCTGAAGTTAATCTTAGAAGAACTTTCCTGTAATTGATTCTGCTTTCTGAAGGTGTATTGAAGTGGAAGATTATTCCTTGTATCCAATAGGCTTGTTTTGGTACTTGTAAGGAGGATTCTCTTTGGCTACAGGTTGCTGTGTTCTTTACCAAAAGCCAGTATTAATACCTCTCTCTGCGCCTGCACTTTTGTTCATCTGGTACCAAAATAACATTTCACTTGGAGGGGGCTGAAAATTGAGGTCCTCAGTGGGAGGAAAACACTTCTTATTTATGTTCCTAACTTAAAAAGTGTTTAATTCTTGTTTCAAGTCAATAAAAAGCACCGTTTGGATACGTGTTTGGACCTGAAGGATCTTGTGTGGCTGTTATCCAAGCAGGTATGAGGTCATGCAATGGAATAAATACCAAATGGCAAAGTGGTTTATATTTGTCTGTATGAAGTTGTGTGAATAAATCACTCAGTGGACTAGAATGGTTTCCCTTTCCTAAACACTTCAGACTTAGAAACTACTTCAATTTTTAATCAAAAAGGAAATCACAGAAGAGCTTCCCTCAATTTCTGCTTTACCCTGGCATCTTTTTGGCCATTTGTGTCTTAAAAATGTCAGAGTTTTTTGGGTTTATTCTTATTGCATGAGGTGTGTTCTTTGAGGTTTTAAATATTGCCTTTGCTAGAAGTGTTCTGATTCTGAAATTCAGAGGGTTAACTGTGAACTGCAGTAGAGTTGTCAGATAAACTCCAAACTCAGCCCAAACAAGCAGCCTTACAGACTGGCTATGTGGGAAGCAATGCAGCCCTGTTCTTTTTAATATCTCTGGAATTAAAAAAACCTGGATTCTTTCCTCCAAAGGAGAATTCTGTTGTGAAATTGTATTTCTAATCCTCATTGAATCCTATGAAATACCTTGCTAATTTTTTTTTTAGGAGTTCATTTGCCTTGCTAACAGGAGTTCTGCTGAGGAGCAAGCACACAGGGTGCTAAATGTAGAATTCCAATAGAAATTTGATTTATGGTCCAAGTATGACTGACAAGTAAAAATGCTGTTCATTGCTCTTGGTGAAATACACTCCAGTTGTTTTTCTGTGACCCTCCCAGTTTCTTTGATCTTGGAGAACTCAGTGGAGCTTCTGTTAACTCTGGACAACCCTCTTAGTTTCCTGGTGCTTGTAGGAGGCTTTAGAGCAGTGTGAATTAACCACCTGCCACTCCTGAGCTGCTGTTTGCAGAGCCTTGGAAAAGGCAACAGCTGGGAATGAACAAAATTGACAAATTGGATGTAAACTAGATTAAAGATGACTTCCAAAACACTTCTAACACTGAAGAAGGTGGTTTTTTTTCTTCCCAGCCTGCAGCATATCAAGCACCCTGAGCTGATTCTCATGGAAACATACCTGCTTGGGTAAGCTTCCCCCCCCTCCCCCCCTCCAACCTCATGTTTTCAAAGTGGCTGATACAAATTAACACTAAATTCATCACCATAAAGATCTTAAAAGCAAGCTAAGCTTGGTTGTCACCCATTTTCCCCACCCCACACCTTAAAATGCTTCTAAAGGACTTGTGTGTAAGTGACAGTAACAATAACACTTGGTGAACTTTAAATCAAAACTGTAATGATCAGATTTTATTTTTGTATAATTTAGAGGAAGTCAGAAAACCTTCAGGCATTGGCTTTATACAGATTTTAATTGATTTGTGTCAAGTTTGTTGGGTTTTTATATGGAAAGTTCTATTTCTGTACATAACAAAACTCTTCAGAACTAATCTGTACATTGTAATAAAGAGATTTGCAAGATAACACAGTGTCATTTTCTCTTGGGAAGAACTTCTGGGAGGCCTCAGGTTACCATCAAATCATGATTGATCTGTGTGTGGATGTGATTTTCTGAGAATCTGATTTTTTCTTAATCACCCTGGGTGGTTTTTAAGAGGTGCTTATGGTCATTTTGAAGCAGGTGCTGTCCCCTCTGACCTTTCCTTCCAAAACAGGTGTGATCACCAGAGCTCTTTGTGCTGCTAAAGATTTAAGCTCAAATGTGTTTTAAGGCTCCAGCTCCAATGTGTGTTTTAAGGCTCCAGCTCCAATGTGTGTTTTAAGGCTCCAGCTCCAATGTGTGTTTTAAGGCTCCAGCTCCAATGTGTGTTTTAAGGCTCCAGCTCCAATGTGTGTTTTAAGGCTCCAGCTCCAATGTGTGTTTTAAGGCTCCAGCTCCAATGTGTGTTTTAAGGCTCCAGCTCCAATGTGTGTTTTAAGGCTCCAGCTCCAATGTGTGTTTTAAGGCTCCAGCTCCAATGTGTGTTTTAAGGCTCCAGCTCCAATGTGTGTTTTAAGGCTCCAGCTCCAATGTGTGTTTTAAGGCTCCAGCTCCAATGTGTGTTTTAAGGCTCCAGCTCCAATGTGTGTTTTAAGGCTCCAGCTCCAATGTGTGTTTTAAGGCTCCAGCTCCAATGTGTGTTTTAAGGCTCCAGCTCCAATGTGTGTTTTAAGGCTCCAGCTCCAATGTGTGTTTTAAGGCTCCAGCTCCAATGTGTGTTTTAAGGCTCCAGCTCCAATGTGTGTTTTAAGGCTCCAGCTCCAATGTGTGTTTTAAGGCTCCAGCTCCAATGTGTGTTTTAAGGCTCCAGCTCCAATGTGTGTTTTAAGGCTCCAGCTCCAATGTGTGTTTTAAGGCTCCAGCTCCAATGTGTGTTTTAAGGCTCCAGCTCCAATGTGTGTTTTAAGGCTCCAGCTCCAATGTGTGTTTTAAGGCTCCAGCTCCAATGTGTGTTTTAAGGCTCCAGCTCCAATGTGTGTTCTAAGGCTCCAGCTCCAATGTGTGTTCTAAGGCTCAAGGCTCCAGCTAACATGTTTTAAGGTTCCAGCTAAAATGTGTGTTTTAAGGCTCCAGCTAACATGTTTTAAGGTTCCAGCTAAAATGTGTGTTTTAAGGCTTAAGCTAAGATGTTTTTTAAGGTTCCAGCTAACATGTTTGTGTCAAGGTTTAAGCCAAAATGTTTGTTTTAAGGTCCCAGATAACATGTTTTAAGGTTCCAGCTCAAATGTGTGTTTTAAGGTTCAAGGCTCCAGCTAACCTGTTTTAAGGTTTAAGCCAAAATCTTTTAAGGTTCCAGCTGACAGTTTTAAGGTTGAAGGTTTAAGCTAAAATGTTTTAAGGTTCCAGCTACAATGTGTGCTTTAAGGCTCTGGCTAAAATACAAGTTGTAACTGAGGTGTTGGCTTGCTGTAAGCAGGGTGTAAATGTTTTGTTGCCCTCATTGAAGCCATGTATTGAGATTTGGTTTGATTTAGGTTGCTGGCTGGTTATGACAGTGTTAAATAGGAACACCATGGGCTTTTAAAGATATTGCAGGGTGGGTTTTTTAAGGTGTTTTCAGGCTTCAGCACAGCAACAAGTTTGAGGTGTTGCTTTGTTGAGTGGAAGTGACTTGAAGGTGCCAAACATCTGATCTTGGCTCAGAAGAGCCAGAACCCTTCCCTGCCTTCTGCTGTGTATCACTGGCCTATAGTGGGGTGAGGGATTTGTTCCCTTCTTTTGTGTTTTAATTAATTGGGCTAAAAATGTTTGGGAAGGAGCTTGGAACCTCTGAGAGTGTAGGAAGGTGGCAGTGCCTTACCCTGCATGCTGGTGTCCAGCCTTGGTAGCTTTAATGAGGGATTTTTCTGTGCTGTAAAGCTCATCCATCCCTCTGGTTTTAGACTAGGGAATACCTTGATTCCAGCATGGTTTTCCAGAAGCCAGGATGCCTCTGGGTGCTCTCTGGGGACGTTCTGCCCCTCAGCTGGTGGGGACAGAGGAGGCTGGAAGTGCTGCTATGGGTGCAGACAGGGCAACAGCTTCATATCTCAAAGGGGGGAAGGTGCCTGGAGTGGTTTCTGGGCACAAATTGACTTTTCCAGGGATTTCCAGGCTCTTACTGGGAGATGAGGCTGGGCTGACTGGGCATCAGGATATTGCTGACGAACTTCCTCCAGTACCGATGACAAGCAGTCAGGGGTAGCTCTCCTCATGGCATAGGAATCTCTGGAATGAGGTCAAGAGCCAGGGGTTGGTCACATCCCTTCCAGAGGGATGCTTTTAAGGGAGAGCTCTCAATTCAGGGGGCTGTTTTTAGGGGAGGGCTCTCAACTCAGAGGGCTGTTTTTAGGGGAGAGCTCTCAACTCAGAGGGCTGTTTTTAGGGGAGGGCTCTCAACTCAGAGGGCTGTTTTTAGGGGAGGGCTCTCAACTCAGAGGGCTGTTTTTAGGGGAGGGCTTTCAACTCACCTCTGCCTTGAATAAAAGCCCTGCTGAGAGCTCAAGGCTGGAACAGGGCTGTGTGCTGTTTGCTCCTCTCTTGCAGCACAAACCATCTTTGATCCAGTGCTGGTGTCTCTAAAACACCCCAGTGTCCTGTTTGTTTCTCTGTGAGCATCCTGGGGATAAATAAAGCTGCTGGACCAGCCAAGGAAAAACAGGGGCTGAGCTTCCCTACCCATGCTCTTTGTTCTCTGCTTTCAACATGGGTGTTAGGAACCACCCTGGGGTTTGGTTTAAAGTTGTATTCACCTGTTTTTCTGGCTTAAAACTCTGCCTTAAACAGGAGCATTGTAATCTCTCTCTATTCAGCTTAAAGAAACCACCTCATCAGTGAGCTAAATGAAAGCTGCTCTGTGCCTGGCAGCACATCCAGATGCCATCTGGAATGTAGAAATCCTGCTGGGATTTCTTTATTCCATCAGCACTGAGGTCTGCAGTCAGAGTTTAGTTGGCAATTTATCTGTGTTAGGGGAGGATTGTTCTTGCTCTGGTAGCTGTGTCTTCTCCACAGGACTTAAGAACTTGTTTGTCAGCAGAGCACAGGGGGAGTAAATCAGCTGCTATTTTGGTCCTTGCTGCTGACTCTGGCCCCTCACACGTCGTTTGTGGTGCTGTGGAGCTGGTCTGCTCCTACAAAAGTGAGTCTCTTCTGAAGCTGGCGAGCAGGAGAAGGCACTGGTGACTCTGAATCAGCCGTCATTCCAGGGACAGCCCGCTGCTTTCCAGCCACACAGCCTCAACCCAAGGGGCTGTACCTCAGATTGAACCGTGGGTGTATTGCCACCGCGTGGTGGGGAAAGGGAGGCTTGTACAAGCTGTCTGTGAGTGGTGAGGGTATCAGGTGTGAGCACCCAGTACCAGGCACCCACCTGCCCCTCCTGGAATGCTCACAGTAAGGCTGTTGGCAGTACAAGCACTGGGTGCCCTGTAGCCTCTGCGCTGTGGGAGCACAGGGACACCCATGGCTCTCCTGGCCTGTTGGATGTTTCCAGGATGATGTGTGGGGTTTTGCTGGGCACATGAGCTGTTGTCTCTGTTTTTCCCCTTGTGATCACCACCTGTGCTGCTACTAAAGGAGCCAGCAGGACCAGCTGTATCCTGGGGTGCATCCAGTGTGGCCAGATGGTCCAAGGAGGGGATGTCCTGCTCTGCGCTGGGGTGGCCTCGTCTGGAGTCCTGGGGGCAGGTTTGGGCACCACAGGACAAGAGGGATTGGAAATTAATGGAGAGTGTCCAGAGGAGGGCAGTGAGGATGGGGAAGGCTCAAGAGGAGAGGCTGAAGGCCCTGGGGGTTGTTCAGCCTGGAGAAAAGGAGGCTGAGGGGAGGCCTCATGGGGGTCTGTGGCTGCCTGCCCAGAGGTGCAAAGGAGCAGTACTGATTTTTCTCCTCTCTTTGGGGACCAGGGACAGAACCTGAGGGAATGGCATGAAGCTGGGCCAGGGGAGGGTCAGGCTGGGTGTCAGGAGGAGGTTCTGTGCTGAGAGGGGGGTCAGGCTCCCCAGGGAAGGGGTCACAGCCCCGAGCAGGGCTGAGGGCAAGAAGCATCCAGACGATGCCCTCAGCCCCATGCTCTGACTGGGCTGGGCCTGTGTGGAGCCAGGAGTTGGACTTGATGGTCCTGATGGGTCCCAGTGGAAAAGTCCTGTTTGGGAGACCCAGCTCAGGCAGGCTGGGCTCCAAGGTGCTGCTTGTAGACCCTTTTTGGAGGTTTCAGGCAGGGTATGTGTTTCAGTCCTGGCTGCTTTGGTTTGGGAGCTATTGCTGGACGTTTGACATGTTTGGAATGAAATGCTGCTCCCCCCATTTCCCCCCCCCCCCCCCCCCCAGATAATACAAGGCAGCTGCTGCACCTAATGTCCTGCTGCCTGAGTCTGACTGCTCTGGATGGCTCCATCCTAAGCTGCCTGTCCCTGGGCAAGTTCCCTGCCCCAGAGAATATCCAATACATATGGAGCCAGAGCAAAGCTCCTGCTTGGAAAGCTGGGCTTGGATGCTCTATGGGTCCATGGAGGTGTGTGGAAGCAGCAGGTTTAATGTTCCTCTGGAGCTGCTGTTCCTACCCTGCCATGGTGTGCCTCATGGGAAATGCCAGCCAGCTTCCTTCCCTGTCTCTGAGACATGAGGCATCAGAGACACCAAGCAGCTACCGAGCTCAGCCCTTGTGCATGCAGAGAGCAGCCTTTGGTTGGGATCTGCTCCCAGGACTCTCACAGGGACTTTGTACTGAGAAGAAACAAAGACCCAGCCAGGGACCTTTGGAGATCTGGCACCTCTTCCCCTTCTCACCCCCCCTGCTGCTTGGTTTAGGCTGGCTCTTGCAGCTTGCTGGTAGAATTTAGGCCAGACCTGAGGTTAACCAAGGCTCCTGGCAGAGGAGAAGCAGGAGCAGGTTAAAAAGATTGCTGCTCTAGAGCTGGGGGACGTTATGGTGGCACCTCCCAGTGCCTCCTCCCATGCTGGCTGTTGGGAGCTATGGAAACCAGCAGTATGTGGGCTGGGAGATCCCGGGGTGGCTGTGGGTGCAGCAGGTTGCTGTGCCTGCTGGAAACGTGTTACTTGGATGGGTGATCAAAGGCTCTTAAACATCTGCTTGTGAGCTGGGTGTCTGGGTTCCAGTGGACCAGCCTGGTAGGATGAGAGGGCTGGAGCACCTGCCCTACAAAGAGAGGCTGAGGGAGCTGGGCTGGGTCAGCCTGGAGAAGAGAAGGCTGTGGGGGGACCTCATTGCAGCCTGCCAGTGCCTGAAGGGAGCAGAGGAACAGGAGGGGAATCAGCTTGTTCAAGGGCAGAGACTGGCAGGACAAGGGGGATGGAGTGAAGCTGGAGGAGGGAAGGGTTAGATTGGATATTAGGGGGAAGTTCTTTGCAGAGAGAGTGGTGAGGGGCTGGAACAGGCTGCCCAGAGAGGGGGTGGGTGCCCCGTCCCTGGGGGTGTTCAAGGCCAGGTTGGCTGGGGCCCTGGGCAACCTTGTGTAGCTCCAGGCCTGAGGTTGGTGTCCCTGCCTGTGGCAGGGGGTTGGAGCTCTGTGACCCTTGGGGTCCCTCCCAACCCATGCCATTCTATGATTCTGTGATCTGCTGAGCAGCACCCACCAGTGCTCCCAGCAACGGCGTTCCCTGGCCCCAGCTATCAAATTAGAGGCACTTTACAACCAGACATAAAGAGCATGAAGCAATTAGCCCTTTGTGCTTAGCAACTCCCTCTCCCTTGAGGTGATTACTGGTCTCTGGGCTCCAGCTGGGAAAGCCAAGGAGGAGCAGTGAGCTCCAGCCTGCTCCTGGATCATGAAGCACCGTGGGTGCCACGTCCTGTCCCAGCCTGGCTCCCTTTGAGTGCTTGGATGGATATTGGGAGGTGAAAAGGGGAAAGGGGTGATAACAGCTTGAGGTTCTGGGGGCTGGTGATGGGGTGTGTGGTGTGAGGTGCCTGACTCGCTCTGCAGCTGCCTTCCTGCTGTGGTTTCTGGGGAAGTTTTTGTCCAGGAGATGGTGCCAGAACCGTGCGGCTGGACACATTGCCAGGGCCACCGCCGCCCTGAGGCACGGCTGGGTGTGTGGGTTCCCCTGCTGTCCCCACTGTGGAGCCCCCTCCTACCCCCCCCTCCACCATGGCCTGAAGGTGCTGTGCTGAGGGAGCACCAGGGCGGGACAGGCCAGTGTGGGGCAGGTGCAGGAACCATCCCTTCCTGGGCAGGAGCACCCGTTCTGTGGCATTCCTGACATCTGACCCACCACAACTCCACATGGGGAAACTTCCTCAGCCCTTCCTCAGCAAGGCAGGTCACCCACCCTGGGCTGGGAGCTGGGTGTCAGGCAGCGGCTGGGGCCAGACACCCTTCCCTAACCACAGTGGTGCCTGTGTCAGGCCATTGCTCACCCAGCACAGCCCTTTCCAGTCTGCTGCTGCTCTGTGTGGCTCAAAGTGAAGGCTCAGTGCTGCAGGGATGGAGGAGGAGGTGGCTGCTCCACAGGGACCGTGATCCTGAGCTGCTCCCAGCACACTGGCAGGTGAAACCCTCTGGCCAACCCAGCATCTTCCACACAATGATGTGATGTGATGCCCCAGGTTTGCTGGCAGCCACACAGCTCTGGAAGACATCTGAAACCCTCTGGCCAACCCAGCATCTTCCACTCAATGATGTGGTGTGGTGGTGCCCCAGGTTTGCTGGCACCCAAAGGTCTCTGGAAGCCATCTGATGCACTGGGACTGGGGTTGGGTTTTTTGCTATACCCCATAAATCTGCCAGGGTTTCTTCTCCACCTCCTCCCTGTGCCCAGTCCTGATGTAAACACCTTTCCCAATGATGGGCAGGGCTGCCCTGCACGTAGGCTTCTCCTCTTGGGATGGTCCTATAGGAGACCTGTGGCTGCCTCATCCCTGTGTGTCCCTGCTGAAGGATCTGGGCAGTGCCAGATGCTGCTGGAGCTTCCCTGGGACCATCAGTAGAAACCCTGAAATGGGGTGTTGATGCAAAGAAAACCTCACTTGCTGTCCCCATCCTTCCCAGCTGGAGTGGTTGTGAATAAGGAACCTGTAAAAGGGTTTTTACACCAAATTAAAACCAACCCCCCCAGCTGGAGTTTCCCCTTTGAATCTCCATCAGATTAACGTATCAAGAAACAGGAGGAAAAGTCACTTATGGAAAGCAATAAAAGCTGATGTATTTATTTACCTGGCAGAAGAGAGCCTGGAGCTGCTCAGGATTCTTGGCTGAAGGTCCTACAAAGCCCTCCAACAACCTGGGTGTTATTTACCTGGGGTGGGCGTCACCACCTCCTTCTCCTTTCTGAAGCTTGTGTTGGATTACTCCATCCCATCTGACTGTCAGGGACAGGAGAGAGGAACCCTAGGAGTATGTATGGTGGAGGTTCATCCCTCCCTCTCTCCCTCCCTGGGGTTACCAGAGCAGGAAGGGAATCTCTGAAGATGAGATGAGCTTACCCAGCACAGCCCCTGCTCCTGGAGCCCCCCTCGAGGTGTGTGCAGATAACCCAGCAGTAGAGGGCAAGGTTTGGCCCTGGGCTGTGCCCAAGGAGGTCCCAGCCCTGGCACAGCAGAGCAGGCTGGTTCTCTGAAGGTTTCTATTTCACAGCTCTGTGAAGACATCAGCTTCAGTCACAAGAGGGTGAGATCTCTGGAGGACTCTCAGGAGCTTCTTCCAGCCCCCCCAGTCCCCAGGATGCTGTGGGATAACACTGTGACGCAGCTTAGTGGCTGCTCCCAGTAAAGAAAGCCCATCTGCAAGTGGCTGCAGAGGCAGGGTGGCCCGAAGCACCCACTGTTCCCAGGATCAAGGCCAGGTTGGATGGGGCCCTGGGCAACCTTGTGTAGCTCCAGGCCTGAGGTTGGTGTCCCTGCCTGTGGCAGGGGGTTGGAGCTCTGTGACCCTTGGGGTCCCTTCCAACCCAGGCCAGTCTGTGATTCTATGATCACCATGGTTATCCCCACAGTGCCTCCCCCAGGGCTGAAATGGGATTGGGACACCTTAGGAACAGCCCCCTTGCTGTGTTTGACCTTCTAAAACTATTTCTGCCCTGAGCCAGCCTGTGCCTGAGCCATCTCCAGGCCAGGGCTGGCTGGGGGGAGGAGTGGGGGGGTTCCCCCCCAAAAATCCCACGATGGAAACAGGCTCCTGTGGCAGCTTTGCCCACAGTCACCCTGTTCTAAGTTGTCCTGGGATGAACCACGCCTGACACCCAGCTGCTGGTGTGCTCCTGGGGTTGAAGCTCTGGGGTTCCTTCGCTGGGGTACAGGCAGAGCAGGGGCAGGGGGAGTGGAGCTGCCTCCCTGGGTTCATGCCCTGACCTCCCCAGTCTCAGGGTGCATTATCACAGTATCAACGCCCTGGGAGTTCCTGTGCTGCTGATTGACAGTTAGCTCTGCAGATGGAGCATGATAAAGGTGGCAACTCCCCAGTGTGACCGTAACCCGGGGCAGGCAGGCTCAGGGTGATGCTGCCCCTGCTCAGCCCAAACCCAAGCTCCAACTTGCAGGAAGCTGGTACACAAGGTAACCCTGGGGAGCTGCTCTCTGAGCTCCCCAGGTCTGAGCATGCGTTTGCCCCTGTGGAACCTTGAGCCACATCCACAGCACAGGTGGGACATGAGCTTGGTCTGTGTTTTGCAGCTGAGGGAATGGAGCTTCCCTGGGGTGAATGGGTGCCCCGTCACCCCTTGCTACACTGGGGTCCCATCAGTGTGCTCTCCCCACCAGCCAGCTGGGACTAACCAGACTTGTTTTTCCTACCCAGTGGTTCAAAGAGCTCTATGAGGAAGAACCTTCCCCAGGCTTTGGGTGAACTGGTTTCCCCAAATCCTGACAGGGAACTGGCTCTGATGTGGGGACTGCGCTTCAGCTGGGCAGGGCAAGCCCCTTTCCTCCCTGCTTTGGGGGACTGTCTCGTTCCTTCCCACCTCTCAGGTCTCTCCTGAACCAGCATCTTCCTCCTCGTGCCAGGAGAAGCTTTGCAAAGGCGCCGCTGAGACACGAGAGCAATTGCCTCCCTCACAGCCACCCAGCCCGGGGTGCGTCCCAGACCCCACCTTTCCCCTTAAAAAGACATTTAATTGACAGCTAAGAACAAGCAGAGAGAAAATACCCATTGGGCAGCTCCGAAAGCACCTCAGATAATCATCAGGGTGCCCTACATACAGCCTCGGCTTGGCTGCCAGATCAGACGGGGAGAAGAACTTGACATTGTTTAAAATGAACAGGAGAGGGAAGTAACAACTCCATAATTACTCACCCCGAGATAATTGACGGTAATTACCCTGAGTAGGCAGCGGAGGAAGCTGTGACGGGCTGGCCCTGAAGAGTCATTCAGAGAGCCGTGGCAGGGTGCTGGGAGGATGCCCTCTGAACCCCAGCTCAGCTCGCAGGCAGGGTGGCAGCCCGGCTCTCAGAGGGTTAAGGTGATGGGTTTGGTTGGGTTTTTTTTTCCCTTTCCCTCCCTCTCGGGTTATTTGCAGCAAACAGAGTCCGGGTGGAAGGTCTGAGCTGAGCAAGTGTTTGCTCCCTGGGAGGCTGGGAGTTGTTTGGCGCTTCCTGAGCCAGGTGCAGTCCCTCCTCGCAGCGCGGGGCTGCTCTGCACCCAAACTTCTTCTTTCCATCCCAGCGCCCCCCCCAAACCCCCCCAACCCCTTCCTCTCCCCACCGCTGCCCCCCATGGGGGATGATATCGACTGGCTGGACCTGCCGGGCAGGTGGACCTACGGAGTCTGTGGGGACGGGCGCATCTTCTTCATCAAGTACGGTGCTGCCGGGCAGCTCGCGTGGCGGGCTGGGGGCTGGGGGCTGGGGGGGGGTTAAGGAGGGGTGTGGGGGGCTGGATGCATGGCTGGAGGGGCGCCAGAGGGGTTTAGGGGCTTAGTTTGGGTTGGGAACCCCTGTTTCAAGCCTCTGTGTCTGGCTGCTTTGCTATCACAGTCATCTTTCCCCTCACTTCTCTCTCCTGGGGGTTCTCTGCTCCCCCAGCCCGATGGACACTGTTTCCTTTTCCCCCCCCCCTAAAATCTGTTCCTTCCATTCCTTTGGTCACCCCGTGGTGCAAAGACCCTTCCCCAGCAATGGGAAAGGGCTCCCTGCCCACCGTGGGTGCTGACAGCTCCACTCCTTGTCTTCCACAGCGATGACACCAAGTCCACAAGTTGGGTGCACCCGGGCACAGGCTACTCCATCCAGAGTGGACACTTCTCCTGTGCTGGTAAGGGACAGCTCAGGGGGCTGTGCCCACCCCAGACAGTGACAGGAGTCTGGGGGTGGGGAGGGAAACCCTTCAGGAAGGCAGTGAGACCCTGACAAGCCGAGTGAGCAGGAGCTGCCTCGCAGCCAGGGAGGGTTAGGGGGGGAGTTGGATGATGCGTGAGGCGATGCTGCATCTCTCAGCCATGGGGTTTCCAGCTGGAGAGATGGTTTTTGGGGGGGGGGCTTTTTAGGAGTCTCCTACCTCAGAGAGACTCCCTGCAGTGTCTGAGCCCCATCTCTGACAGGAGGGGGCCCAAGCTCCTTTCAAACTGCAGTTTGAGCTGACCACAGCAGGATGCAGCACCCCATGGGTGCCACGATCATCCCAGGGCTCCCTACCCACCCACTCCTCTTCTTTCCTCATGCCACCTCCTGTCAGGGGAGGTGTCTCCTCTGCAGTCACCCCCTGGTGAAGCGAGACCCCAGGGTGATGCTGAGCAATGCCAGCCATCCAGCAGCAGATCCTTTGGGCGAGCTCCTGCTCCACTGCAACCCCCCAGCCTGCACAGGGAGGGGGCAGGGGCTGTGCAGAGCAAGGGAGGGTGACCACTGCTTTCTGCCTTCTCCTTCCAGGGCTGCCCCGAGGCTGGGAGGTGGACACCACGCCACAAGGGAGCTTCTACTTCATCAAGTAAGTGAGAAGCGACGTGGGGGGAGAAGCTTCTGCCTCCCCCATGCAAGTACCATTGCCCCTCAGAGGATGCACTCGTCTCTGCCCAGGGGCAGCTGCTCCCAAAATGTTTGCAGGGGCAGCGTGGGATGCTGTGGTCCAGCCTTGCAGAGGACCAGGGCTGTAAAGATGTGTTTTGGGAGGCTCTGGAGCATAGCAGTTGCTAGAGGATGTGGCCAAGGGTCCATGCTGGGGTTTGGGCAGCAGGAGGGTGCCCTTGGCCCTGCTGTGGCTTGGCCCATGCCTCTGTGGATGTGGTTGTGGTTGTGATGGTCGTGTGGTCCCAGCAGCTGAACAAACCTGGAGCTGGTGATGGAGGAAGCAGTGTGTAGGAGGTGCATTGCAGGGCTGTGTCTCAGGGGCTCTTGGGATGCTGTGGTGAGCCAGGCCCTGTGCACAGAGAACTGGCAAGGGGCTAAAACTCGCCACAGCACAGCAAGGCCAGGCTGCAGTCCCCTGGCCCTGTGTGGCCGTGGCAGTCCCTGTACATGATTAGCAGGGATCAGGCCCAGCTCCAGGCTCTGTCCTGCACCCGAATCCTGTGCCTGGCACTGGCAAATCATGCCCCATCCCATCACAGGGAGCTCCTGCTTGAAGTTACCAGTTCAGATACCAATATCTCTTCTGAGAGCTCTGGGGTAGCATGGAGGAGCCAGCCAGCTCCCCTATCCCGTGTCATCTCTCTGGGAAAGGCCCCCTGGAGCCAAGTGGGGGCTTTTTCCAGCACCCTGCTCTGGTAGGAGGGAGCTCAGAGCTGCAGAGGGTCCCCAGGGCATGCTCAGCCTGGGGCACACAGCGCAGAGCTGGCTGTGCTCGCTGGGCCGAACGCGTAGCTCGGTGAAGATCCACCCCGAGGCATCGCCCCGCTTCACCCAGTGGTGTTTCCCAGTGTCTCTTCCCCCCCAGACACCCCATCCCTGCCTCCAGCCCAGGAACTGGGACCCTGGCAGGGATGATGCTGGTGTCTAGACAGACTGAGCTGCAGGCTGCTGCGGGGCGCAGGGCTCTGGGTCCTGCTGGGTGAGGGTGTTGGGATCTTTGAGCCTGTCCCTCTCTGGCACGCAGGGAGTTCCCTCTGGATGGCTGTTAACCGGGCAAGAGAGAGGCAGAGAGCAAAGATCCCAAACTGGGCTGAAGGCTGGAGCAAAGCACCGGGATTATCTGGTCTAATCTGCCTGAGCAGGAGCCAAAGTGTCCTTGAATCAGCCCCGTGCCTGAGTCATGCAGCCACCAACGTCGAGGCAGCGCAACGGCTGCGGCGCTGAGCTTCCTGGTGGGGTTGGAGCTACGAGGTGCTGGCAGCGTGTCCATAAAGCTCCTCCAGAGCAGGGACCATCTCCCCACAGCAGGGACCATCTCCCCACAGCAGGGACCATCTCCCCACAGCAGGGACCACCTCCCCACAGTAGGAACCACCTCCCCACAGCAGGGACCATCTCCCCACAGCAGGGTCCCCACAGTAGGGACCACCTCCCCACAGCAGGGACCACCTCCCCACAGCAGGGACCACCTCCCCACAGCAGGGACCACCTCCCCACAGCAGGGACCACCTCCCCACAGCAGGGACCACCTCCCCACAGCTCACCATCACCCTGTGCTCCAGGCATAACCCATGCTCGTGGCTTCCCTGTGCACCATGCGGGCTGGGAATGCCCCCGCTGAGCAGGGAGAGGGTGGAAGCAGGAGGTGGGGTGCTGTGAGTGGGAGCTGCTTTCCCCCCCCCCCCCCCCAAATACACACACACACACACGCCCCCCCCCTCTCCACACACTTCCCCCATCCCCACTCCGTGGGCTGCGCTGGCTCCTGCCTTTGCAGCAGCACCCACAAGGTGGCACGGAGGCTGGCGCAGCGGTGCGTGCCCTGCACGTTGCCGCACACGTGTGCGGGGCCTGGCTGCGGGGAAGGGCCTCGCTGGCTCTGTGTGGTGATGCTGGGCACCCTCCCAGCCCTGTGAGCCAGCCCTGTGAGCCAGCCCTGAGGTGCGGGAGGACAGTATCCCTGGTCCCAACTGGAAGCGATGCCCCAAAGGGCCCCTTTCCCACCCCACTCCTGCCTGCAGAAGACCCCCACATCCCCCCCCCCAACCTTTGGGCTTAGACATATGTAGGGGCTGATGCATCTCTTGCCTGTGCAAAGGGGGTGGGGAGCCACCAGCCCCCAAACTGCCAGGGGTGCACACACAGTGCTGCCTGACTAGGCTTTGGCAGGGGGAGAATGGTCCCCCAAGACCAGCGCAGCTCCCCGGTTGGTTGTAGGCTGTTTGTCAGCTCTCAGGGCTCTCCCAGGCAGCAGGAGGGCAGTTGGGGGTACAGTCATCCCAGCAGGTCCCCACTGCCTGCAGAGCAGAGGAATGGCTGCAGACTGTGACCCTGGAGAGGGGGGCTTTGGGGATGTGGGGGTCTTTGCTGTGGGCTTGCAGGAAGGGAGGATCTTACCCGTTGCTGTGGGGGAAGGAGGTGGGGGGATGCTGGAGGCAGAGCATCCAGTGAAAGCCACCCCCACCCCCCACCCCCAGCCCCTAATGCCGTGTGGTTAATGGGGGATTATAGGATCAAGGGCAGCCGCCGGTTTTTCCTTCCTGGAAAGCCCACGGCTGTCCCCACACCAGGATGAAGGGTCCCTGGGACCTGGGGAATGAGCCTCCAGCTGCACGGGCTGGGTGCAGGCAGAAGTAGGGCAGTGCCATGGATCAGGGCACGGTGCCATTGCTGGAGGGCTGGAGTTTGCAGCTCCCCAGCGCTGCAGCTCTGCAGACTGGGGGTCACCCTGCCACCAGGCTGGGGGCCTGCGGAGGGCTGGGGAAGGGTCCTGCTCAGCCCTGCCTGAGCCATCACTGGCCCTCAGCACGACGCTGGGCACCAAGCAATGGCCTTTGTGCTCCTGAGGACAAGCTGTGGGTGTTGAGCTGCTCTGCTCCCTGATCCTGGGGTGCTGCCTCCTCTCCCTGCAGGCAGTGCGCCCTGGGGTGCAGAGCCTGGGGGTGCTGCAGTGGCTCCCACGGGCCTGGCTGGGAATTAAGGGGAGAGATCATCACCCCCCCCGGGGGAGATGGATGAGGGGGGAGCAGGGTCTGGGCTGTCCCCCTAACGCTGGGATGCGGGGGGGTGCGGGGAACATGAGTCCCGGCTGCATCCCCCAAGGGATGGAGGCTGATGACACCCCCTGGGACACAAGGGGGTGTGCAGGGGGGCAGTGTGGTCCAGCACCCCTCCCCAGCGCTGCGGGAGGGGGTTGGGGGGGGGGGGGGGGTGGGTAGCACGGCGGCGGCTGCCCCTAAGCGCTGCTGGGGGGGGGGGGAGGTGCAGTCCCCTCGGGGTGATGCCAGGGGACAGCACGGGGGGGGTGGGAGGGGGCGGGGGCGGCGGGCGCGGCCCCCCCCCCGCGGTGCTCGGTGCCAGCCCGGCATCACGTGCCGCTCGGCGGCCCCCGAGCATGCCCAGCTCCGGCTCCGGCTCCGGCTCGGGCTCGGGCTGGGGCTGGGGCTGGCCGGGGAGATGCTGCGCCCGTAGGCAGCGGGGGGGCTCCGGCCGCTGCCCACCCCGCGTGGTGAGTGCCGCCAGCGCGGCTTCCTTCCTTCCTTCCTTCCTTCCTCCTCCTCCTCCTCTTCTTCCTCCTCCCGGGCGCTGCGCGAGGGGAGGGGGCGCGGGGCGGCAAAGCATCCCCCCTCCCCGCCACGGGGGACATGAGCTCTGGGGCAGGCGGGGCTGAGATAGCTGTGCAGGGGGGGGGCTTTTTTGGGGAGGGGGAGGACATCTGTGCTCCAGCCGGTGTGTGGGGGGGGGTGTCGCAGCCCCCCTGGGGTGCCCTGAACGCAGGATGCACTGCGGGGGTCAGCACCCCCGGCTGCCCGAGGGGCTGGGGGCCAGGCTCCACTTGCATCCCCCCCCCAGCCCTCCTGCCATGTTTTCAGTCCCCCCCCCCCCCAGCCATCCCCGTGGCGTGTTTGTGTGCTGGTTCGTGTCCCTGGACCCTGCAGCTGCAGGTTGGGGTCCCCCGGGTTTGCACCCAGCTCGGCGCTCAGGTGCACATCCCCGAGGCTTCAGGAGAGCCCCGGGCATTTGGAGCAGCCCCAAACCCCCATGACCCCATGGCTCCGATGGGCCAGACCCCATCTGATGTACCCCCCATACACACACCCCTCCCCCTTCCCCAATCCTGCGTGCTGAGGCTGCCCCCATGGCTGAGGGGTCGTAGTGCTGAGGCTGCCCCCCATGGCTGAGGGGTCGTAGTGAGGACGGGCTGTGATGGATGGAGCCCGAGATGTCATCTGGCACTTCCCAGGGACCCAAGCGCTTCTTCCCTGGGCTTCACAGCTCCCACCTTGTTAGCAGAGAGCCAGCTCCCCCCTCTCCTCCTCCTCCTCCTCCTCCTCTCCTCCTCGGCAGCCTGGGGGCTGTGTGTGGCTGGTGAGATGCTGTGCTTGCTTGCCCCCCCCCTCCCTTGCACCGAGGTGTCTGGCAGTGCTGGAGACGGCGCGGGAGCCGCAGCCGCTACCCCCAGCCGTCAGTCGCAGCTTTGTTGCGCCGCTCTCAGACCTGAGGGAACTGGGGCTGATTCATCACATGATGGGGCATGTTGGATGCGCCGCCAGTCCTGTTAAACCCCAGCGGAAGGGGCTGGGCTGGGCTGCCCGCCCTGGGTCATCTTCTCCTGGGGCTTGGTGAGGACCCCATGTGCCCCCTGGGCAGAGGGAGGTGCAGCCCCCTGCATCACTTCTCTGCAGGGTCTTTACCGTCCTCCAAGGGCTGTGCTGTAGCGTGGGGGGGGGGGCTGAGTTCTGTGTGCACCATTCAGTCTGTACCTCCTGACCCCACCGTCCCGCCTGTGACGTGTGCTGTGGTCCCTTGGGTGCAGGGGGCCACCTTCCCCCCCCTCCCCTCCAGATGGTTGCTGGAGCAGCTGTGTAATCCCTTGGTGCAGGGAGGCAGGAGGGAAGCTGCAGCGAGGAGGTGTGTGTGTGTGGGGGGGCAATGTGGTCATGCTGAGGTGGGGAGGGGTGCAGGCAGACCTGCCAGGGACCGTGCACAGAGCAGACCAGGGTGGGATTTGCTGGGGCAGCCATCCTTCCAGGCAGGCAAGGCTGTTTGTGGTGCTGCTCTGCAGCCAGGAGTCAGCAGCACACGTTGGTTTCTCCCACTTCCCCACGTCGAGAGCGTCTTCATCCTGCTGTGCATCCCTTGAGCTGAGCAGGGCAGAAGCTGGGACTGGTGTCGTGTGGTGTCCCCCCCTCACCATCACTCCCAGTACGGCTTGTCCTGTGGTGCACAGCCGTGCACACGCGTGTGCACACGCGCACAGGGCTGTGCCTGTGCGTGCAGCCACTCCGATTCCTTCCCCTGAGCCCCACTAGCGTTGCCTCCAGGGGAAGGAGAGCTCCTTGTCCCACTTCAATTTGCATCCACCCTTCTTTTTCCCTTGCATCTTCCAGGGAAAGATGAGGCTTCCCCACCTCCTCCATCCCCAAGGGACCCTCCTTCCCTCCTCTGGCTGGCAGGAGCCATGGCTGAGGGACACCCAGCCCTGTCGCCCACCCTGAGCCAGCCCAGGGTGGGGGGGGAGGGAGGCAGAGCCAGGATTAGGACTCCCAGAGCAGCAATGGCTGAGGCATTAAAATTCTTGAGCATCTGCTAAAAAAAATCACGTGGCGAGCGCAAAGCCTGTCCCCTCAGCCTGGGGGGAGCAGCCCCAGAGCCCCCAGCCCGTGCTGGGGACCCCAACAGGCCGTGGCACCCATCCTGCTGCACTGTGCCACCAGCACCATCCTGGCTCTGAGCACCCCATCGCCCTGCCCACGTCCCCAGCTGCACCCTTGGGGAGGGGGGCAGCAGTGAGGGGATCCCTGCCTTCCTGGGCAAGGCCCCCCGAGGAAAACCCTGTGGCAGGGCAGCTCACAGCCTGGGTTTGGGCTGCCAGGGCCGGCTCTGGCCTTGCTATAAACTGTGTTTTCCAGCTGAGTTCCCATAGAAACCAGCGGGAGCAGCCGCTGGGCTGGGGAGGGAGAAGAAGGACAGGCAGGAGCTGCACGCCTGGCACTGCTGGGGTGAAGCACCAAGTACCACCCCCTGCCACGGGGGAGATGCACCCACAGCATCCTGAGTGCAAGCAGTGGCTAGCCATGCCATGGGGACAGGGTGTGTGTGTGTGTGTGGGGGGGTGTGTGTACCCTGCACACCGCTGGCTGCTGCTGGGTGGCCAGGCCTGGCATCAGACACAAACACCAACTCCGATGGGCAGCGTGGGGCTTCATCCCCCTCACAGCAGCCAGGCAGGGGGTGCTGAGGCTTTTCTTCTCCATCTGTGCCCCCGGGAATCAGCTGGGCTGGGGATTCCTCCTGCCTGGCTTTGCTGGCTGGAGGGGAAAGCACAGCTCCTGAGCTGCTCCCTTCGCTCAGGCGCCTGTAGTAGCATCCCCCTCCTCCCCTCCTCCTCCTCCCCCCCCCCCCCCCCCCCCCCGCCCTCTGTTTTCCTTAGCTTGAAACACGATAATCCACAGCAGGCAGCAATAGTACAGCCAGGAATGTCTCCTCTTTAGCCTCGTTTCTTCCCGGGATCTGGCAGCTCCCCACCCGCCCCGGGGAAGCCCAGCTCTGCTGGTGGCTGCACAGCCCCTTCCATCCCCCCAGGGGCAGGGATGGGGGTGCTTTTTGCCCTGCCAGCCCTCGTTTCTGAAAGCACCCCTGATTTCGTAGCACTGCTGGAGAGCATCTCCTGGCACCGACCGACAGGCAGATAGGAAAGCAGGGGTGATACACAGGCAGGGAGAGGGAGGAGGCATCACACACCCACCCACCCACACACACACACACACACTGACCCCTTCCCAGCCCTGCCTGCTCCTTCCAGCATCCAAAGCTGGGAAAAATCATAGGAATGGGTTTGTTCCATACAGGCAGGTTGGGCTCCTCGTAGTGTCCAGCACAGTTCTGGTTGTATTTCAGTTTTAGCTCCCTAGGAGCAGTGCAAAGAGCCTGGCCAGGGCCCAGGGAGGGCTCCCCAGGAGCAGCAGCATCTGTGGGTGAGGTGGCTCCGTCGGTGGCATGCAGGGAATCAGGTTGGATGATGGTGGTGGCCGGTTGTGCCCTTAATCTGTGAATTCACCAAAGCTCTTTAATAAAGATTCAAAGTCACCAACTTCCCAATTAAGGGATGAGACAGCTCTTGATCCCCGTTTCTGGGTCAGCTGGAGAAAGGCCATTAAAGACCTGGGAGATTGCTTTCCTTTGATGTTTCTAAAGCAGACGGCTGGTGAAGAAACACCTTTGCCAGCGTGTGCTGCACAGGAGGCTCGGCCACCTCCGAGGCAGGACCCGGCCTCCAACCCCGACTGCTCCCGAGCCCCGGGCTGAGCTCCGGGAGAAAGGCTCTCCTCCTCCTCCTCCTCCTCCTCCTCGCCGGGTGCTCCCGGCCCCGCGGGGCTGGGTGATGGCCTGCTCCCCTGGGATGCGCCGGGCATTGCCAGCAGCTTCCTAAGGCTGCCCGTGCTCTCCTGGAGCAGCCTTAGAGCTGAGTGGGACCCTGCCGGGCTCAGTACCAGAGCCACCCTCCTCATCCTCACTGTATGCCCATGGGTGGTCTGCACCCAGCCAGGGCCCCCGGCTCTCTAAGGGTGCTTATAACCCTCTGTTTACCTCAACAACAGCCGCTTGCATGGGTGTTAATTGCAGGAGCTGGCAAGGGAATAATTAGGGGATAATGAGACGGCTTTTGTGTGCGCTTGGCACCCCGGCGGCAGACGCCCCGCTCCGAGCACCCGGTGCCGCGTCCCGCTGCTCCGGCAGCTTCATCCATCACCCCCTGTGTCCATCCCCCTGCCCCCCCTCAACCACGCCGGGTCCCCAAAAAACCGCCTGATGCTCCTCGGCTTCTATCAAGCTCCGCGGGGCCGGGGGGCGGCTCGGCTGCTCTGAGCCCCCCGAGCCCCGCCGGGGATGAAGTGGCCGCCCGGAGCCTTCGCAAGCGCTGCCCTTTGTTCTCAGAGCAGGGAGGCAAGGATCCGGCCTCCGCGGGGCTCGGGCTGTCCCCTCCACGGCCCCCGTCTCCCCATCCTCCCCGTCTCCCCATCCCTCCCCATCCTCCCCGTCTCCCCATCCTCCCCGTCTCCCCATCCTCCCCGTCTCCCCATCCTCCCCGTCTCCCCATCCTCCCCATCCCTCCCCGTCTCCCCATCCTCCCCATCCCTCCCCGTCTCCCCATCCTCCCCATCCCTCCCCGTCTCCCCATCCTCCCCATCCCTCCCCGTCTCCCCATCCTCCCCATCCTCCCCGTCTCCCCATCCTCCCCATCCCTCCCCATCCTCCCCATCCCTCCCCATCCTCCCACCGCTCCGGTGGGACCGTCCCCACGGCTCGCTCGGTACCCGAGCAGGGAGCATCCCCCTCACTTCCCCGTCCTCCCACCTCCCTCCCCGGCACCCATCTTCCTTCCTCCCGCTGCCGCCGGCGGCAGGGCCAGCGTCTGCCGAGCAGCGAGAGGCTCCGGCTCCTCTCCCCCTGCCTCCAGTCGCCGGGGACTCGGAGCTTTCCTTACATAACAGCTCGGTACCGCCGGGGCCTGGAGCCGCGCACCGGCAGCCCAGGTAAGGGCTGGGAATAGGAATGTGGCTGCTGGGGGCACCGGTACCGGGCTGGGCTGAGCGGGACGTGCTGGGGCGGGAGTGACTCTCCTGCCCCTGAGATCCCGGGGGAAGACGTGCCGCGGGTCGGGCTCCCTCCCGTCCGGGGCTGGCTCCCGGCAGAACAGCCAAGACCAGTCTGGCAGCACCGGTCTCCTCACAGCCCTGCTCGGCCGGTTCTGCTTCCCGGACTTCCCGGGACACCGGGCGGGCGCCCGAGCTGCTGCGCGCCTGGGAGATGCAGTGGGTGCTAGGCTCAGCACCCTTGTTTTGGGTGCTGGGCCCTCAAATGAGGGTGAGGATGGGGTGCATGAGCCAGCGCCGGGCACAGCATCCCAAACTGGGGGAGGAGAAGAGTTAAGAAACTCCATCCCACTGCCCCCCCACCCCCCCCCCACCCCCCCCACCACCCTGCTCCGGGCTGGGCTGGGTTTGGAGGGACCCGGCCGGGGTGGGAGGTCCGGACCCCTGTGCGGGGGGGGAAGTGGGGGGATGCTGTGCCCGTGATCCAGGCGGCGAGGGCTCGTTACAGCCCGGAGCTGGCGGGGTTCAAGGGGCTCTGCCGGCCCGGCTGCAGCGCAGCCGATGGCTTGTGCCCGGCTCAGGCTCCTCTCCCGATCTCTGCCCCTCACTGCGGTTACGGGAGGTGAATCCTTCCCCCCCCCCCTCCTCCCCCCCTCCCCGGCTTTGCAGGGATTCACTTCCAGCCGGTTAAACCTCTGGGGTCATTTGGCGGGGGAGGGGATTTGGGGAGGGGGGGGGGGGTTTGTGTGTTCCTCGGGGCCCTGCAGAAGGGTGCAGGATGAGTCCAAGGTGCGTAGGGATGGGGCTGTGCTGGAGGAGCACCTCCAGCAGCTCCAGCATCCCTGACCCGCTGCGAGGCAGCTCAGCTCCGGCCCTAGGCTCCTGTTCTTCCTTTTCACCCCCATCCTCACAGCCCCCCTCCGGAGTCACCCCTCCCTTGTCACTTGTCCCCGTGTCCCCCTGCACAAGCCATCCTCGGGGCCGGGGCTCTCACAGCTGGGCCCTGCACCCTGGGGGGGCTCAGCTCTGCCCTCCCTTTACAGGGAGATGCTCAGGGGGTGGGAGGTGTGTGTGTGTGTCCCCCTCCCAAAGCCCCAGGCCCCAACCAGCTGCTCGATGCACTGAAACTAATTTCCTAGCCTTTATTCTTCCAGGGAATTTGAAAATGGGATGGTACCCTCAGGGCCCGGGAAGTAAAAACAAATCAGGAGAGAGAAATCTGCTGCTTTCCCCGCTGTCTCATCACTTTCAAGCCAATTGCATCATGCCAGCCTGCCAAGTCAGGGGGCTGGGGCTGGGGAGGGGATGGGGGACACCCCCAGGCTGGGCTGGGGTTCGCTGGTTCCTTTGTTGTGCTGCTATTCCCCCAGCACGTTTGCAGAATGAGCGTGGGATTTTGGGGGGGAGGGAGGGTGTTTTTCCCCACCCCCCCCCTCCCTCCTGTATTTGTAAGGGTGCTGTTTGGTCCCTCGGAAGGCGTGCTTTGCGATGTGCCGATGCAGTGACCTTTCACGGGGGCTGCTCCCAGCTCCCCAGCTCTGCCTGCCGGCTGCTCTCCAGCCTGTCAGGGAGATGAGGCTTTCGAGACCTACGTGCAAACTCCGGGGCCTCTGGGCTCCAGCACTCAGTTGCTGTTGCAGTGATGAGTTCCCAGAGGGGAGGAAAAGAGCCTGTTTCCCGTCTCTCCCAGTGTGCCCGGGGATGCCAGGCCCTTCACCAGCCATCAGCGCTGCTGCCGCTTCGCATCCCAGCCCCATCCTCCTCCCCCCATCTCCTCACTGCCATCTGGTCTTGGTGTGACCTTGTCCCAGGAGGCTCCTGTGATGTGAAGTGTGTGTCCCCCACCCCCCACCATGCTGTCCCCAGGGGTGCCTGGCAGCCCCAGGATGGACTTGCCGTGCCGTGGGGTGATGAGGCAGGGTGATGGTGGGAAGAATCCAGCTCTGGCTGTGATCACTGGTCCTGCACACTGCTGGCAAGCTGTCCCCTTGCTTGGCGTCCTTGGGCATGGTGATAGGGCCCATGGGCTCTCCGGGCTGTGGACAGGCCCGTGCTCGCCCTCCACAGATAAGGGCTGTGCTGGTGGGGAGCCACCAGGAATGTTATTTATGTGGTTAAAGTTCACCTGCTGTGAGGAGCTGTCCTGGACACATGCTCGTAGGGGGCTTGTGGTGATGGGGAGCGGGGCTGCCCTGTCCCTGGGGCAGCAGGGTGGCCCCAGTTTGGGTGCCACCCACAGTCCTGGTCCTCCAGGGAGGATGCTCATGGGCAGCACAGACCCAGCTTCTCAGCCCTGTGGGACCAGGCTTGGTTGCAGCATCCTGCTGCCAGCCTGTGGCCAAGGAGGGTGGCAGGATGGGGTTGGTGGGACCTTGCTAAGGCAGAGCTGCTATCAGTGCTTTTGGGGTGCAGGGGAGGGCAGAGCTGGGGTAGCCCAGCCCAAGGCTGTATTGATTCACCCGCAGGGCAGTGGCTGGGAGTGGGATGCCTAGCCACAAGTGGGGAAACTGAGGCATGGAGTCAGCACAGTGGAGATTTGAGCTGGGAACTTCTTTTTGGCCATGTGCCTCACTCCAGCATGTCCTGTCTTTGCTCCAGAGATCTCCTGAGGTCTTGTGGGGGGGTGTGTGTGTGCGTGTGTGTGTGCCTGTGCATGCGTGCACTACCTGGCACCCACTAGTCCCATTTCCTGATCAGGGTTTGGGTGTTACCATCATATAATTAGTCTGTAATTGCTCTGTAATGAGGTAGCAATCCTGCGGCGGGGCTGCACTTAAAAGGGCTTCCCCCACCCTGGGTTGCTCCCTGCGGGGGCCCCCCCTCCCCTCCTCCAGCATCACACCCTGAGTCCCATCCTCCTCCGCAGGCTGCTGGGGTGGGTGGGTACCTGCCACGGGCTCAGCACTGGCTCCACTCCTCCTGGGAGGCAGGATGGAGAGATTTCAAGCAGGATGTCCTTAAACAGGGGGTCTCCTCTGTGCCTGCTCCGCTCTTCCCATTGGGTGGCACTGGGGGCACTGGGAGGTGGCCTGTCCCCCGCAGTGCCGGGTGCCAGCCTGGCAGGATGCCCCAGCTCCTATCAGCACTGCCTTTCACTCCCTCCTGGCACCCTCCCCGCTGCCTCCAGGCCCCTTTGGGGATTTCCTCTGCCTCGCCCCCGCTTGTCCCTGCTGGCACAGCCACCCCACTGGCACGGCCACCTCGCCCCTAGCAACCCTGTCCTGCTCCCACACTGCCCTGGGGAAAGAGGCACCCCATCCTGGCCCTGCATCCCCCCACACCCAGTGCTGCTGGCTGAGAGGAGGGGGCTCCTTTCCCTCCCTCCCACCCTGCAGGCCCGTGTCTCTCTGGTCCCACTTAACCCCCCCCCCACCCCACCCCGCAGCCAGAACAGAGAATGCCGGGTATTTATAGCCTGGCACGGATGCTGGGAGGAAAACATGCAAGGAGGGGGGGTTGTTTGGGCCTTTTTTTGCCTCAATCCTCTTGTTTTAAGGACCAGGCTGGCTCTGGTGGAGGTGGGGGGTGCCCACACACTGGCAGATCCCGCTTGTAGATCCTGGGAATGGGACCAAGCGTGCCAATCCATCCCAATTTCTTCCCTTGCTGCACCCAGGCACTGTGTGGTACTGAGTTCAGATGGGGGGAGAAGGAGCTGGGTCAGATGGGCAGCAGGGGAGAGCCCATCTTTTGGGGTGGTCCCAAGAACCACTTTCCCTCCTCCCTAAGGTGGGTTTGCACCCTCCCACCCTGGGATGTGGCGAGGGGATGCTCAGCCCCAGCTCTGGGCAGCACGGGCTGGGGTGATGCAGTGAGAGGTAGTGAGGAAGAGGAGAAGTCATCCCAGGAAGGCTCAGGTGTGCATGCCAGCCCCTGGGGTGAAGTTAACGTGCCCCACTCTGGCATCCTGTGGGTTTGTTTTCCTCAGCAGCATCTCTTCTTTCAGGCTGGCTGAGCAGTGATGATTAGCAATTCCAGGTTTTTCTTGGGAGCCTGATGCCATGGGGCTGTTTGTACCTCTCCCCCACCTCCATCACCCCCCCCCAAACCTTTGCTGCCAGGTTTCCTCAGGCAAATAGTTTGGTGTGTGGGTTTTGTTTTCTTCTCTCCCCCACCCCAATCAAGGGGATTGTCTGATTTGATTTGAAAGCTCATCAAAAGTGGGAACCTGCCCCAGAGGAGGGGTGCTGAGGGGTGGCTCGGTGGTGCAGCACCCCTCAGCCTTGAGGCTCAGTGCCGGAGGAATGGCTTGCGATAGCTGCTGTGTGGGGGCCTTATCTTATCCCTCCTGAGCTGGGCTTATCACCAGACATGCTTGTGCTGGAGATAAGAGAGACCTTGGGTTCAGATGCCGGTTGGCGGGAGGGAGCGATGCTCCGCATCCCAGCACGGGTGGGCAGCAGGGATGCGCTGCTTTGGATGGGGTTGTGGGCTCCTCTGTGGCTTTGGATGGGGTTCTGGGCTCCTCTGTGGCTTTGGATGGGGTTCTGGGCTCCTCTGTGGCTTTGGATTGGGTTCTGGGCTCCTCTGTGGCTTTGGATGAGGTTCTGGGCTCCTCTGTGGCTTTGGATGGGGTTCTGGGCTCCTCTGTGGCTTTGTGTGGGGGTGCTGGTGTGGGCTCCTTTGTGGCTTTGGATGGGGATGCTGGTGTGGGCTCCTCTGTGGCTTTGGATGGGGATGTGGGTCCTCTGTGGCTTTGGATGGGGATGTGGGTCTTCTGTGGCTTTGGATGGGGATGTGGGCTCCTCTGTGGCTTTGGATGGGGTTCTGGGCTCCTCTGTGGCTTTGGATGGGGTTCTGGGCTCCTCTGTGGCTTTTGATCGGGGGTGCTTGTGTGGGCTCCTCTGTGGCTTTGGATGGGGATGCCTGGTGAGGGCTCCTCTTGTGGCTTTGGATGGGGAAGCTGGTGTGGGCTCCTCTGTGGCTCTGTTACCCAACAACTCAGTGTTCAGGGGTGGGAGCTCCTGCTGTGGGTGGAGGATGGAGCCTTCCTTAGAGCAGGGCTGGGTTCCACCTGTCCCTTCTTCTCTTCAAGCTCAAGAAAGCTCAATAAAACCATGTTTTTAGGCTGAGAAGATGACCGTGGGCTCAGCTGGTTGCTGGAGTAGAAGGGTGTTGTGGTTTAACCACTCTCAGGGCTAACATAGCCTGCTGCTGGGCTGAATCCAGGACAAAGGGGTGTATTCAAAATACCCAAGAGGAACCCAAACTTCCCTCCTCATCCCCCAAAACCTCAGTCTGTGCTGGCAAGAGCCCTGGACCTTGCTGGTGGGCTCTGCTCCATTCCCAGGGGGTTTCTGGCTTGCTGGAAGAAGATGATTTTGGGTGCTGCCAGGCCATGTCAGTGTGCTCTGGTGGAGTTGGAGAGGGGAGATGTTGGTGCAGAGGTGCTGCTTGGTGCCAGAGCTCCATGCAGGGCACTGTGGGTGCTGTTCTGGTGGGGCAGGAGGATCCACTGTGGGGCCAAAGTCCCTCAGAGCAGCCCTAGGGATGAAATCCTGTCTCGAGGCCGTCTCACTCCCCTCACACCAGCCAGTCTGGGCTCTGGGAAGGCAAATTTACTCTTCCAAAGTACTTGGACAAGGTGCTGGGGGTCAGGGGTGCTGCATGGGCACGCCTGCCATGCCTCTTGTAGGAAGGATCATCGTGTTTTGGAGGGGTGGTGTCCAGTGGCAGCCCTGGGGCTGGGTGAATGGCAGAGGGTGCCTGGCAGCCGGGCTGGGGCTTGGCAGGTCTCCTGCTCTTCCTGGTGAGGCAGTTGGAGTTCCAGAGGCACAGTGGGGAGCTCCAGAGGCAGGTGGCTGGGGCGATGCCTCGCTTGCAGCCTCATGCTGCCTGCTCGTAAACAGGCTGTTATTGTTTGTGCACACCCGGCAGCGCCTTGGGGCCGCTTGTGCAACCGGGGCGGGGAGCTGGCTCTGAGCACGGTGGGGCTCATTGCACCCCAGATGGAGACTCCTCAGGCAGAACCAGCCCCAGGAGTGCAGCGAGGGGACCCCCGAGCTGCACTCATACAGAGCTGGCAGCCCCCAGATATGGGCTGCCCCTTCTCAGCACCCAGCTCCCTGGCACGGGGATGCCACGTACAGCCGCGGAAGGGAGAAGTCCCCCATGGTTGTGCCCACTGCGACTGCTTCCATGCTACAGAACGGCTTCAGCCCCAGCAGGAAAAGCAATTCAGGGATTCCTCTTCCCCTGGGGCTGGCCCCAGATCCCTGAGCAGGGGGGGGGGCCATGCTGAATGTCCCCGCTCGCCTCGTGGGCTGGAGCTGGGGTGAAGCAAGACGCCGAGCGCGCAGCCCAGCCTCGCCGATGGTATGTGGCTTCCCCGGTTCTGGGCTGTAGGTGAGCCTGGAGAACTGGGAAAAACAGGGCAGGGTTTGTCTTCTCCTGGAGTGTTTTCTCCTGCTGAAGGAAGCGCGGCCGTGCTGGCACTGGCATGAGGAAGTCCTGTGGTGGCACAGCACGGTCACGCTCTGGTTATCGGCCGCTGGTGGCACTGGCAAGCGGGGGGGGGCTCAGCAGGGATGGTGGACTGGCACCCACCACCCTGCGTTATGCAGGTGGCATCACTGCCTGTCACCCGTGGGTGAGGGGGACTGAAACTTTCTATGACCACAGGTACCCTGAGAGCTGATCCAGCATGGTGCTGGGTCCCTCTGCCCCATTCTATATTAAAAATTAAAAGCACTTTGAGCTTTTCCCATATTGCTGGTTTTAGCCCCCCAGGCAGGGGGTGTGGGGCCATTGCCCACCCATGGGTCCCTACTCCTTTCCCAGAGCTCCCACTACCCAGCAGCAGAGCTTCCTGGGGAATAAAAATACCCTTGAAGCATGACATAAACCAGCGCCAGGCTTCGCTTTGAGCCGATGCCAACACGTTGGGGGCCACGACGAGTGGTGGCAAGGGGCTTGGGGAGCAGCGGCTGCGGGCTGGGGCGGCGTGACCGTCCCTGGTGAAGGGCTGGCGGGTGCCTGGCGTGGCTGGGAGCAGCGGGAGTGGCGTGAGAGCCCGGCGTGCACGGGGGTGTGTGTGTGAGTGTGTATATAGGAAGGAGCCAACCTGCAGTTTCAGATTTCAGCCCTGGGTTATCAGCCGGGCCGCGCTCGGACGTGGCGGCTGGTGGAGGCGGCCAACGCTTCTCTTCCCCCTTCCCTGCCAACCCTGGGGGTCTCCACGTTGGCACCGAGCCCACCGCCCTCCCCATAGCTGGCAGCATGGCCTCGGCAGTGCCTGGCGAGCAGGTAGGCTGTGCCAGGGCCTGCGGCGGGGGGGCTAAGGGGGTGACTGGGCCAGCAGCGGGGGGCTAAGGGGGTGACTGGGGGAGATGGAGGAAGAGCTGGAGGGAAAGGGGATGGAGGTGCTGGAGGGGCAGCCAGAGAGTTGGGCTTTGCTGGAGGCCGTCTGCAGGGCTGCTCGTGGGGGCTGGGGTCGGTGGGGAGGGGGGCTTGTGAGCGCAGCCCTGGCTGTCAGCGTGGTGGGGGCATTGGGGCTGTGCCCAGGGGTGGGCAGCATGTCCCACAAGGTGCCGGCGCGGGCATGGCTGCGCTCTCCCAGGGGTTTAAACGCTTGCAGGGAGCTAAATGGAAGGTGTGGCAGAACGATAAGGCTGGCAGGGCTGGGAGTGGGGCAGAGGCACCCAGCCATACACACAGCTCCGCTTCCAGCCGGGATGCAGGTGGGATCCTGCCCCCCTGGCAGTTCCTGTGCCCATGCCTGTGCCACGGGCTGGCTCTGGAGTTGGGGGGAGGTGCTGTCCCTGCCCTTAGGGGGGCTGGCTGGGGTAATAACGCTGTGATATCTGGAAGTGCTGCTTCAATTCATCTCTCCTCGCCGTGTCACCTGCTTTGTTCTGCTGAAAGGGATGTTTTAAGAAGGGCTTTTTAAAAGCAACTCCCTACTGCACCCTGCCATACCCTCTGCTGCACCCTGCCATGCCTCCCTCTCTCTCCTGGACCCTGGAATAGCCCCTTCCTCCTCAGCCCCTCCAGCTGAGCTGCTGTCTTGCAGAGAGGCAAGAGGGATGGCGATGCCAGCACCCCCCATGTGCCAGAAGACACTCCAGCGCCAGGCAGTGGTGGTGCCTGGCCATTGTTTGGGAGCTGGCAGTAGTGCTGGGTCTCTGGTCTGCAGCATGGGATGGCCCTAGTTCCATCCCAGTTGTGTGGGGGGGTGCCTGGGAGGTGGGAATGATCTCTCTGCTGCTCTCCTGCGCTGGCAGGGTGGTGGGGTTGTAGCTGAGCCTGATCCTGGCACTGTCCCTCCCTTCCTCTAGCTCCAGCAACGGTGGGTGGGTGAAGAACCAGGCTCTGGCTTGGAGCAAAACAGCACATCCTTCACTCCCTCCCAGTGCCACAGGGATTAATTTTGTGACAAGGATGGACCTTTAGCAGGTTCTGGAAATGCCCAGTGTAGCTGGGACAGCACCTCTGCGGTCCCTGTGTGGTTCCTGCTGGGCAGGGGGACAAGTGGGGATGGGAGAACTCATGGGTGCCAGTCAAGCACTCTACTGGTTTCCTATGGAAGCTTGACACAAGCCTCTGGCTCTTCCCAGCACCGAGCAAACCAGTTCCCTGTGGAGGGCACCCACTGCTTGCTCCCTCCCCTTGAGTAACCCCGACGCATCTCCCCATCCCCAGCCGCCCGCGAGCATCCTCGGGGGGGGCACTGTGGGCAGATGCGTGGGCAGAGGGATCATCCGGGCTGCGTCGCCAGCGGCAAAGGCATTGCCAAGGGCTCTCTCCAGGCTGGGACTGGCCCTGCTCCAGCGCCAGCCAGGCTCAGTGACTCCCATCCTGCCGGCTTCCCACCCCAGGCACAGCAGTAGACGCGGTGCTGGGGCCAGAGGCTGCGTGGCCAGGCTGGGCTGTGCTGCAGCCAGAGCCTGAAGGCTGCATCTTCCCTCCGGGGTGGTGTTTATTAATGTGATGCTGGGGAGGGGAGGGGGTGGGGGGAAGAAGAGGGAACCAGCAACAGGCTGCCTTGCAAATGGGATTGCTGGGAAGTGGAAAGCTGGCTCACGTTCCGCCTGGAACTGTCCTGGTTTCCAATTGGAAACATCCCACGGTGACTAAACTTCATTCAGGGGAAGCTCTGGTTCTGCAGGGCTGATGCTCAACTTGCCTGTGGTGTTCACAGCCTTGTGGGGGTGGCTCTGGGGAGGGGGAATTGAGGCTCAAGGTGAAGGATGCTGGGTGGCACAGTGGCATGCCTTCTCCCCATACTGGCTTTGTACCACGCTGGGACACTACACCAGAGTTCAGACTGGAGAGGTGCTGAGGGTTTGCAGCTCCCTCAGCAAATTCCTTGCTTTTCTCCTGCCATTTCCCCCATGCAGGGGCTGCGTGCCCTAATTGGGACATTCCCTAATGAGGGACTGATTTGTGATTCAAGAGGAAGTTGGGCCCAACTGCCCTGGCCACAGCCCTGCCACGCCAGGGTGTGGTGGGCTGGAGCCAGCAATAAAATTGGGTCCATCCCATCCCATCTGAGGGCAGCAAGGGAATCACTGCACCAGTCCTGCTGCTGGTGCTAATGGCTGGGCCGAGTGTTTAATGGCAGTGGAGGAGGCTTGATAGAGCAACTGCCTGCTGAGAGCTGAGCTCCTGAACCAGCCAGCATCAGCATCCAGCATCACCTGCCCGCTGGAGGCTGAGCCCCAGGGCAGCCGTGCTGGAGATGGGAGCTGGTAGATCCCCTGGGGATCCCATGGAGGGGGAATGCCTGGCTCCCCAGTGCCCACATCCTCCTGCAGAGCTGGTCCCAGCTTGGCAGTGGGAGCCTGGTGCTGTGTTCAGCTGTGGTTTGTGGGATTGCTGGGATTTGGTGTGTAGAGCACATGGACTCATCTCTTGCCTCTGGAAATGGGTTCTTGCAGTGTCAGCTCAGCTCAGTGCTCGGGGGGTCAGCTGGGATCCCCCTTAGGATGCCCAGCACTGGGATGGCATCACTGCCAGAGGTGGAGGCAAGCTTGGCAACGGCAGTGGGTCCCAAACCTGCACCTGGGCTCTGCAGGGGGGCACAGACAGGGCACACTGTGCATGTTTAGTTTGGTCTGTTTGCTTAAGAACAAACCTGCTGGTGTGGGGGACCTTTGGTTCCTGCTCTGTTTGTACATGGAGGCCAGCAGTACGGACGCGTGCCCGGGTGGCTCTGAGTCTGGGGGCTGTCAGGGCTGGGGCCAGGAGGAATCAGTGCTGTATTCCTGCTGCCATGGCTCTTCCCAGGCACTTGGAAGCACATTGGATCTGCAGCATCCCCACCATGCTCACTAGGGCCATGGGACACGCTGCAGACAGCCGTGGGGTCGGCTGCCTGGAGCTCGCCCCGTCCTTGGGAGCTGTTTGGTACTAGGCACTTGCACAACGGGGCTGCGTCTGCTGTTGCATCACAGCTCGGTGTACAAGCTGTTCTGAGGCCTGAGAAGGTACAGGATCAGATCTAAAAACGGAGAGTTTCCCCACAGGCTGCCATCACACCCGTGCTGATGTACAGGAAGCGTGGCGTGGCGTGCCGAAGGCAACTGGGACGGCAGAGTCGTGATGCTGGGGAGGGTGACAGGTTGCTGCTGAGCTGGGGAAATGGCCAGCCTCTTCTCTGTGTCTGTGGGGACAGGACAAGGGGCGATGGCTGCAAGTTGGAGCACAGGAAGTTTCACGCCAGTATGTGGAAGAACTTCTTCCCAGTGAGGGTGAGGAAGCCCTGGGACAGGCTGCCCAGGGGGTGTGGAGTCTCCTTCTCTGGAGAGATTCCAGCCCCATCTGGATACTGACCTGTGTGACCTGTCCTAGGGACCCTGCTTTGGCAGGGAGGTTGGATTCGATGATCTCTGGGGGTCCCTTCCAACCCCTACAGCTCTGTGACTCTGTGATTCCTGCTCAGGGAACATCCCACAAATGCACATGGCTGTGCCAGGATGGCGTGTCCATCAGACCATGAGGAAGCCCAAGGATGCATGAAACTCTTTGCAAAGACCCAAACATGCTTCTGGCCTCCACCTGGCCTCAGTGCTTCAGCAGGTGTTGGGATCCACGCTGGCACAGCACAGGGCACAGCACAGGGCACAGCCAGCTATGCCAGGAATGTACCGAATGTGTCGGGACTTGACTGCGGGAGGTCGGGGTGCGCAGCAGCCGATGAGTCACTCTGCGGGCTGGCAGCAGGGTGAAGCCTCTGATGAGCTGGGTCAGAGCCAGAGCTGGGGCAGCCCCCTACTTAGAGCCCCTCCGGAACCCAAACACCTGCACCACTCTGCTGGGGTCCCTCAGTGGGAGCAGGGTTGCTGTTAGCAGAGCAAGGCAGGGTGTTGTGCCCCCCCTGCACAGAATCACAGAGTTGTAGGGGTTGGGAGGGACCCCCAGAGCTCCTGGGGTCCAACCCCCCTGCCAAAGCAGCTCCCCAGCTCATACTGCACAGGTCGGTGTCCAGATGGGGCTGGAATCTCTCCAGAGAAGGAGACTCCACACCCCCTGGGCAGCCTGTCCCAGGGCTCCCTCACCCTCACTGGGGAAAAGTTCCTCCCCAGGTTGCTGTGGAACTTCCTGTGCTCCAACTTGCAGCCATTGCCCCTTGTCCTGTCCCCACAGACACTGAAAAGGGGCTGGCCAATTCCCCTGCACCCCATCCTTCAGATATTGATAGACATTGATTAGGTCCCCCCTCAGTCTTCTTCTCTCCAGGCTGAACAGCCCCAGCTCTCTCAGCCTTTCCTCACAGGGGAGATGCTCCAGGCCCTTCATCATCTCCTCAGCCTCCTCTGGACTCTCTCCAGGAGATCCCTGTCCTTTTTATCCCAGGGAGCCCAGCACTGGACACAGCCTGCTGTGTTTCCAACTATTTTTCATCCATGTGAGCCCACAGGTTCACAGGAGCATCCCATGGGAGATCTGACAGTGGAAAATCAGTGATTTAGGCAAAAACAATCAAGAGCCTCTGCAGGGATCAGCACATGCCATGGCTGATCCAACTCAGGCTGGGACTCACCCCATTCCCTGTCCCAGCATGGGGCTCAGAGGCGAGTGGGAATTGCAGAGCCCCCAGGAGCCAGCAGCAGATCCCCCCTATACCAGAACATTGCTGCACCCTGCTCCAGGCCCTGCGCCCTCCAAATGCTCCCGACTTGGGGGGGAGGGGGGGTTGCAAGGAGCTCTTGGCTCAGTGATGAAGGAGAAATTTGGATGCCGTGCCCGTATGCAAAGGGGACACACACATCACAGCACAGGGACCGAGCTGAACCCCGCCACCAGCGGGTCTTATCAGCTGCTGCCTCTCTGCTTATTTACAGCTCACTCCCAGCTGGGGCTTTTTTAGCCATTTGATGATCTTCTCCGCTGATTAAAACCATCCCCACCGCAGCCCCTGGCTCCCCAGCCTGTGTGGGGTGGTGCCGTGCAGATGTTTGTCCAACAAGGCTATTTATGAGCTCTCGCAGCCCGGCCGCCCCCGGGGCCGCAGCCGGGGCTGGAGAAAGCACAATCTGCTGCGTGTTGGCTTCTGAAAAGCAGAGCTGGGCTGCGGTGCCGGCGGGGGTGTCGCAGGCTGTGAGTACCTCCAGACCCACGGGAGAGCCTGTGGGAAACGGGATGGGGAGGAGGATGGGGATTGAGCCCCTCTGTGTTTGTAGGGGGATGTGGTGACTGGCCAAGCTGGATGTGTCCCAGCTCTGGTGCCTGGCGTGGGATGCTGCTGGGGCAGCTTAGGGTTGGGGCTGGGGACAGATGGGTTCACTCTCTGTGCCCTCATGCCCTGGGGTTGTGGTGGGCAGCGCAGGGCTCTTCCAGCTCCTGGAGACAGCATGGCTGGAGGTTAATCATTCAACCCCTTCCCAGGTTGGAAAACGCAGCAGTGCTGCAGCTAGCGCGGAGGAAGAGGGGGGGGGTGGCAGGGACATTCATCCATCTGCTTCCCAGACCTGAGACGCAGGAATAGCCACCGTGCTCCTCCTCCCACCCGGGGTGCCTGTGCCCCATCTCCCTGGGGATGCCTGTGGTGGGGCTCAGATGTCCCCATGGGTACCACAAGGTGCAGGAGACCATGGCATCAGGATGCTGGTGGGACTGCACTGGCTGAGCCACAGCCTCAGGAGCTGAGCCTGCTCCTAGCGCAGCCCAGGCAGCCAAGAGCCGTGGCTGGGTTGTAAACACGCTCGGATAAAGTTACAGCCATTGATGTTCCTTGGAAAAGCTGCATGGAGGGAGAGCTCCGGGGACCCCCTGAGCTGAAAGATCCCCTCCTGCACCGGCTCCTGCAGCGAGGAGGGGATGGATGTGGCCCTGCCTCTGCAAGCAGCCAGGAAGAGGCAGAGAGTAGTCCCCTGCCCCACTCCTTGGGGAGCAGAGGGCTGCAGGGCTCAGCCCCTTGGGGTGAACAATGGGACAGAGTCTCCCTGCAGCTCCCCCAGGCTGGGCTTGGCTGGATGCAGAGGCAGGATGCGGCCCTTGGGGATGCGTGGGGTCACCGGGGGCTGCTCTCAGGGCCTGTGCTGCCTCAGGAGTGGGCTGAGATGTGACGTTTCGGAGAACAGCTGTGGCTCCCTGGATGGTGTGGAGCCCCTTTGCATCGCTGGTGGGCTGGGCTGCAGTGGCCTGCTGCCCTGCTGCGCTCCCATTAAAGGTGTCTGCAAGGCGGCACAAGCTGAGGATGCTCTCCCGGTGCTTGGCTGGCGGTGGCGTGGTGCTGAGGGGGTTAAAGCTGCCGGCAGCTGCGGTGGCTGTTAATGATTGATACCCATGATGACGGTTTCCCCTGGGCTTAGAAGGAAAAAAATCATCTACCCAGGCTGGGAAAGCCACCAGCTTGGCAAGCGGGACAGAGGGGACACGGCGTGGCGGCACCGGTGAGTGTGTGCGTGCGTGTGTAGCGTGGGTGCTGAGCCTGGTACACGTGGGCCATTGTCTGCGGCCTGTGGAGCAGCCAGGGACCAGAGGTGACAAGCGTTGTGGCAGGGAAGGTGCCATGGCACCTGTCACCCTTGGGTGTGATTCTCATGTGTGGTGGCTTAAGCCGGTGCTGAGGATTTGTCCCAGCAGGATTTCCCCAGCGCTGCTGCTGGAATCCCTGCTCCTGACCCGACCTGGCTGCCCAGGGGCTGGGCCACCTTTGCTTTGATGCCTCATACCAGTGATTGCCTCGGACAGGGATTTGTGCCCACTGGAAACGGCTTCTTAAAGAGCTTAGTGAGAAGTTTAAACCCTCTGAATCTGGGCTTGGGCCTGGGTCTGGTCTGGGTTCCACTTGCAGCTCGGACACTGCTGCCCAGGAGCATCAACCTGCCACCCCTGTCCTGTGCAGCCCCAGCTCTGTGCCGTGGGAAGGGGAAGGTCTGCAGCCCCACAGCCATTTTGGATTTGTAGGAGGCCGTGGAGCACAGGGAGGGGGATGCAGGTCGCATCCTGCTCTGATAAACGCCCTCAATGCCCTGTGTCCTCTCAGCCATGCCGGTGCCTGGTGCCTGCTGTGGACTGGCTCGGTGTGCCGCCCCAGCCCCTCGCCTCTGAGCCCTGCAGTGTGTGTTTCCATCTGTCCACGACTGATTTCATTCCCAATGGTCCCCTGAGGGGGGGGGTCGAGTCCTGACACTTGGGCTGGGAAAGGATGGGGAAGGATGCTCAGCTGCTGATGCAGCAGGAGAGCTGTTGGTTGCCGCAGGGTTGTCCTGTCCCATGTAGGGACAAAGGCTTGGGGAACTCATCCGTCCCATGCCTGAGGGGTTTGGGCTCTGTCCCCAAGAAGGGGTGATGGAGTGATGTGGGACTCGGCACCGCCAGGGCATGGACCATGACCTGCACAGCCCCAGGTCCTGGGCCACCCCATCACAGCGCTGAGACACTCCCCAGTACCCCCCCCCACCCCCCCAATGCTTGTGGGGTGCAGCTGCGCCTGCGCCGAACTCTCCGTCTCTGGCAGCAGCACATTTTGGCCGGGCCATGCGCGTGGGCCATGCCTGTGCTGGAGCTGGGGTTGCCAGGGAGATAAAACACAAACTCCTGGTGCTTTTTGTGCCTTTTTTTTTTTTGTGCTTTTCCCCGACCCCAGCTGGAGCTGGAGCGAGGGACTCGCCCTCCCCACCGCCAGCGATGCTGGCTGCCAGCAGCCGCTTTGTTCTCTGGAAATCCCCTGACTTCCCCCTGCTCCCGACCATCCCACTCCTCCTGTCTCCATCTCCACAGCCCCTTGGCCAGCTGGGATGATGCCCCAGCTTGGGCCATCACCACTCCTGCACCACCAGCCTGGCTGCGTGGCGCCGGTGACGTTACAGGCTCCAGGCGTGGGTGCGGTGAGGTGACACGGCTGTCACCGTGGCGCGGGAACAGCCATCTGCCCCTTGCTGAGGACTTTGCCCTGGCTCAGCGAGCCTGACACAACAGCTCTGCTGCTTCCAGCCAGATCCAGCGCAGGCTTTTCTGCCTCCCCTCCCAGCAAGGCTCCCACTGGACTCATAGGGTTGATGGAGTGTTGATGGCGAGCGGTTCTTGGAGGAGCAGCTGGGAAAGCCTGGCCTGGCTTGGCTGCTGTGCTCACTGGCTGTGGGTTCTCATGCTGAAAGCCCTCCTGGGGTGCAGGGGGTAAAGCTCTCCTGGCAGAGGCCCCTCAGCCCCAGGAGCATCTTGGTGGGCACCAAGCTGGGGTGTGCCCTGCCTGGGCGCCACAGCGGGAGCTGGCGTGGTTTGTCACAGGGTGAGGTGGCAGAGGGGATGGGTGCTCAAGCCAGCACCCTGCCTCCTCCCAAGGCTGCTCTGGCACCCCTGTTCTGGGTCTTGCCTCCTTGGCCCCATCCCAGAAGCAGCTGCACTGGAAGGGGAGCACTGTGGTTTAGGGGCACAGCTGTACCCCTGTGCCAGCACCAAGCTGGGGGCGAGGGGAGGCTGTGCATGCACAGCAGCCTGGGGTTCAGGAGCACAGGAGGCTGTGCTGCCTCCTGGCCCCCTGCCCTGATGGACACAGTGCTGGAAACGCTTGCTCAGCTGGACAGCAGGGCTGGGGTTGGGATGGGGATGAAGTTTTGGAGGAGAACAAGCTGCCGGTCCCTGCCGTGCCGTGACAGCAGCCGTGGGAGCCAGCCAGCACAGCAGGGATGAGGAGAGGGAAACTTCAGTGCTCAGCTCTGCACCAAGGGCTGGTTTTCCAGTGCCCTTTCTGAGGCATTTTCTCCCCAAAGGCTGATCTCACTGTGAATCCATGGAGTGTTGGGAGTGCCAGGGCTGCCAGTTGGCTCTGCTGAGCCCATGGCTGTGCCCAGGCAGGCACACTGGTTCCTCCCAGCTCTCCATCCTGCCTCTGACCCCTTCTCCTTCCTCTGCCCTCTCCCAGGCCTGGCACAGAGCTCGGACCAGCCCAGGGCGATGCGGAAACGCCATGGAGGGGTGTTCCTCAGTGGGTTGTGGCCCAGGCTTTGGGCTGGGGCCAGCTCGGCCCTGCAGAGGGTGTGGGGAACATGCAGGGCTCGTTTGGCTCCTTAAGTCATCTGATGGGGGCTCAAAGTAGCTGTGCTGAAGGAGCAGCCTAGGGCCTCGCTGGGCAGAAAGCTGACACTGGGGAACTCCCCCCCTCCTCCTCACAGCACTTGCCCCCTGGCTGCAGCGACTCCCCCAGACCCACTTGCTCTGTGCCTGTGGGATCCAGTGTCATTTATTGCTTTCTTTTCCTATTGCATCTCAAGCACTTGCTGCACCAGCCCTGAGGGGCAGAGTCAAAGCCCTGGGCACCCCCTGTGCCAAGCAGGACAGCCCCAGGGTGTGTGTGTCTAGTTTATTAGTGTATTATAATGTATTTACTCCTGCCCTGGGGTCCCCCTGCAAGACAGGACTCAATGGGTTGCACGTGCTCATCCTGGAGTGGATTTTCTCTGCCAGGGCTGTGGGATGACTTGGGTGACCCTGTGGGATGACAGGGGTGACCCTGCATCCCTTCCCTTGGGTGCTGAGCACTGCAGTTAACTGGGAGAAGAGGACTTTCAAGGGCTCCGACCAGAGGAGAGGGATGTGGCTTAGGAGGAAGAGGGGGGGAGAGGTGAAGAAAGGGCTAGAAAAACAGAGGAAGGAGGCCAACGCTCAGGGCGTGTTTGGCTGGTGGCCATGCAAGCCCCTTGCTTGGGAGCTGCCTGGATGCTCGCCCCGTGGACGTGGAGTAAAAGCTCCTGAAGAAGGTTTCCATTATCGCTGTGCAGGGGGGATGCCAGCAGCCTTGGCATCCTGCCTCCTCCTGCTGCGGTCCTGGGGTGGCAGAACCCTGCAGCCATGATGATAACCCCTCCATCCCAGCTGGGCCCCCCCCCATCCGAAGGGGTGTGGGGGGGGTGGAGAGGTGCCTGCTGGAGCTGAAATTCGGGCTGGGGCGTGGGAGGACAAGGAGGTTGGATCCCAGTGGCACACAGCCAGCCTGGGAGCTGGGGGTGATGTGAGCCTGTGGCGAGTGCTCAGAGGAGAGCCCCCCCCCAGCTCCAGCATCACACCCTAGCTGGTGCAGGCTGGACAGAGCTGGTGGGGAAGGGGTGGTTGGGTTCACTGTAATCCCCACCCCCCCTGCCCAGCTGCTGTGCTCTGGATTTAGGGCTTGGCAGGCTCCAGTGCCTGGGCGGTGAGGCTCCCCTCCTCCCTGCCTTTGTAGCCACCAGATGACAGCCGGGAGCCCCGACGGCCGGGGGAGGGTCACAGCACCCAAATGGTTCCCATTAGCTGCTGTCTGCCGCATGCTGAGGGGGTTTGGGGGGCTCCTTGGCTGCATCCAGTCAGTTGAGCTGGGAAAGGACCACCCCACTGTGCTCCTCACCAGCCTTCAGTGGAGTTTTTCCAACCCCCACCCCTGTTTTATCCCACCTGCCCCATGTCTGACCAGGAACCCAGCCCATGGGGAAGGGTCCCAGCACAGCTGGGTGGGAGTGCAATGCTTTGCCCCACAACAAGCCATGCTGGGGGCTTCTCCCTGCACCCCCTTCTCTGGAGCTGGCTGCGCTGAGGCATGGGCTGGGCTGGCTCACTCCCATCACCATTTCACCTGCTCCTTCCCAGCTGGGGTGGTATTAACTCTCTCTCACACTGTCAGAGCAGCTATAAAGCAGCTCTGGAAGGGCTGTGGGGTACCTGGTGCTGCTCCTGCACACGCTGTGGGGTGTGGGTGGCATCCACATGCTGTGCTGGTGACCATGGGGGTCCTCAAGCTTTGCCCAGGGGTTTGCCCCTGCTGTGGTTTTGAGGAGCTGGGAAGCTGGGACCTTCATGGGTTGTCTCCTCTCTCTCCAAAACACACCTCTGGGGAAGAGAAGCAGTGTTGAGGGTATGTGGTGTGCTTTGGTTATGGTGCTCATTTCCTCTGGCTCCTTCCCTTTCTGAAAAAGCAAGAGGAGGTTGAGAGGGTTTTGCTTTGATGTTACCTTGAGGGAAAGCTCTCCTTCTCCCCACTATGGCTTTCCTGGGAGGTCTGGGGGAGCCCTCCCACCCCTGAGCTGTTGTTCAGAGCCTTGAAGCATGTCTGCTCAGTGGGCTGGGGAGGATGCTGTGTCTATGCCCACCCCTGGGTACTAACGGCTGTGAAATAGCCCAGCTGGTGCAGGGAGAGCTGCTGCCTGCTTCAGGGTTGGACCTGGGTGAAAGGCTCCCAGAGCAGCCCCTGAATCCCACACAGCCCCCTGTGCCACTGAACTGGGAGAGGACAGGGAGTGAAACCCCCACATTGTGGGGGGGGGGGGATGGTGTCTCTGGTGCAGCAGTGGGCAGACTCTGTGGCTCCTACCTGCAGCATCCAGCACACCCAGGAGCTGTATTTCCTCCTCCTGCCACGCTGCTCCCCAGGGCTGCTGTGCCCAAAAGGGGGCACCGCTTTGGCTGGCAGCTCTCCATCCTCCACGGTGGCCACGCCACCAGGTGAGCAGCAGCTTTGTGCCACATCAGAGAGCTGGCACATGCCCATGGGCCGTTGGGGGACCTTGTCCCCCTGTTTGCTTCACTGCAGAGGGCAGCAGTGGCTGGGGAGCAGGTGAGTCACAGCCAGTGCTGGGTGGGGGGGGGTTTGCCAGGGGTGTGGATGCAGGCATGGGGCCGGTGCTGTCCATGGGTGCTGTGGTGGGCAGGTCTCACCCTGTCTTGGCCGGTGGTGGGCACCATGCCAGTGAGGAGAGCGGCAGCTGCACCCCTCAGCTCCTCTGTGCCCAGGGAGAGCAGCTCTCCTGAAGGGCTGGATTTAGGTGTTTGGGTCTAGTGATGCTGCTGCATTGGCACATCCTCTGCCCGCCCTGGGGACGTGGTTCCCATCCCCAGCTGCTCCCTGCCACGCTGCTGGTAGGGCCCACTCGTGCCAGCCGAGGAGCAAGCGGGAGCATCCCTGAGCTGGGCGCTGGTGCTGCCCCAGCTCTGCCAAGGCGGGTAGCCTGCCATAGCCGTGACTTCAGGGCGCTGGGTTTTTGGGAGGAGCAGGTGGATGATGCAATGGGCGGGAGCGGCCGGGCTGAGCAGCACCGCCGGGGGGGTGGATGTCCCGGGGGAGCGGTCCGGGGGGTGCTGGTGGAGCGGGGCCGTGCCGTGATGGAGGCCGGCTGGTTTGCTGCGCTCCGCTTCCTTCTTTGGAGGTTTGTTTGAAATGTCAGTGCTGCCTCCCCCCCCCCTCCCCCCTCCCTCGGCATTACCCTAAACACTCCCCATGTATTTGCATTCGCTTTCCAAAGTGCCCTGCCCAGGCGGAGGGTGCGACACCCCCAATCTGGCACCCAGGGCTCTTCCCCCCCCCCTCCCCCCACCTTCCCCCCCTCCTTAACCTGCTGGGGTGTGAAAGGCACCCTGGATTTTTTGGGGGTGCTGAAACCCTGTTGCTAGATGCCCCACAGAGCCTTGACACCCACCCCCCTCTCCATCCCCCCCTCCCCCGTGCTGGGTCGGTCGCTCCCCGGGCTGTTTCTCCTGGTGTGACCTGGGGAAGGGACGGCGCCGGCGGCGGGGGGGTGGGGAGAGAAGAGGGGGGGGGGGGGGGGGCGGGAGGAGCGGGGACGGTTTGGGGACAGAAGCAGGGGGAAGGGATGCAGGCAGTGAATCCAGGGCAGCGACAGAGCTCATCTCGGCGAAGCCGCTTGCCTCGCCGCGGCACCCCCCCACCTCCAACTCCCTTCCCCAGCATCCCCCCCCCCCAGCATCCTCCCACCGCTGCTCTACCGGGGTTGGGGGTGTGGGGGGAAGCCCTACATCCCCCCCGCCCCATCCTACCCCTCTCTTACCTCCCCCCCATCCCTTCTCTAGCAGCATCCCCCCCCCCATCACCTTCCCACCGCTGCCCTCCCAGGGTTGGGGAGCGGGGAGGGGAGGGGGGGAGGGAGAAAGCCTTGCAGCCCCCCTCCCCATCCTGCCCCTCTCGCCCATCGCTCTCCGGCAGCTTCTCCCCAGCGCTGCACCTGGGCTGGGGGGAGGCGGCGCTGCCCTTCGCCTCTCCTCTGCGCGGGGACGCGAGCGGGAGCTGTTTGTCCCCTTGTCACACGCCCGGCTGCTGGCTGCCGCACACCGGGGCTGCCAAACCCACCCCCCCATCCCCTCCACCCCCACCACCCCCCTCCTTTCCTCCCCGGTCCTCCCCGGAGCTGCTCCACCGCCACCGGGAACACCAATGCCACCGGTGAGGGGTTTCTGGGGGACTGGGATAACTGGTAGAGGACAAGCCGACCCTTCGCCATTGCCACCGCTGTCCCCCTGCCCACCGGGGGCTGTGGCCCCCACGGCACAGGCTGTCACCTCGTAGCCTGGCGGGCAGGTGGCACGGGGGTGGCAGTGCCCAGCGCTGCCATGGTGGGAGCTGGGAGCTGGCCTTGAGCTTGGCGAGGCCTCTGGCATCATGCTGAAGTTTCGGGTGGATCGACGGGTGAGGTAGGACCCCCGGGGGGAGCTGTGGGGGGGGGGGATAGTGGGCAGGCGATGGTGGGGGGGACCCTCAGCCCGGGCAGTGGCTGCTGCATTGCAGTGCTTGGGAGGCGAGGTGAACTGGGTGGTTTCTGGAGCGGGGTCAGCCAAAGGAGCTGCTGCCAAAAGGTGGTTTGAGGAGGTTTTCTGGCTGTTCCTCTGGGGTCTTGTCACATCTGGGGGGGGTGGGGTGGGAAGATTTGAGGAGGGGGAGGCGCTCGGGTTGGGTGCCAGGAGGAGCCGCCGTGGGGGCTGTAAAGCAACATGGGTGTCTTGGACTTGGTGGTGGGGTGGGGAGAGAGTCCAGCCTGTGGGAAGAGAGACCTGCTGCGATTTGGGGTCAGGGGGGTGTCCCCAGCTGGGCTTCAGGCACCGTGGTGGTTCCAGCAGCACCCATTTTCCAGGGCTGGGGCAGTTTGGGGTGTTGCTCACTTGGCATTTGCACCATCCCTGTGTGTCAGCATCATTAGGGGGTGGGGGGGCTCATGACCAGCCCCAGTACCTCCACGTTATACCCCTCCAAAGTGACTGGCTGGGGGTAAACATCTCAGGATCAGCTCCAGCCCCAGTCTCTGTGCACAACTTGTGTCACTTGTGGCACAGAAAAGCCTGGTGCTTGGTGGGGGGAGCGTGGGAGGTGTTTGGGGAGCGAGTGCTGCCCCTCGTTGTGAGGTGCACGTGTGCTGCTGAGGTTTTTAAGGTGACCCTCAGCAGGGGGGTGGGCTGGCAGAGGAGGATAGCAGATCTGTGGCTGGGTTAGGGGGGGATCTGCAATGAGGAGCACCTCTCACCAAGGCTTCTTTGGATAGAAAGGGGTTAATCTCTTCAGAGCCTGGCTGGAGCCCAGGTTCGGGGTGAAGTGTGTGGGGATGGGATGGTCTTGGCAGCCCTGTTTTCGTGCTTAAACTTCCCCTGTTTTGCTGACATGCAGAAGTTCAGCAGCGTGCTGGGCTTCATGGGTGGCTGGGGAACCCGTGTCCTGCTGTGTGGGAGCTTGGGGAAGGAAGGGTGGATGTCACAGGGCTGGGCTCCAACACGAGCTTCCCAGAATGGAGTTGTGAACCTGTGGGTGCACCTTGTCCATTTCTCTTGATGCAGCGTGTGAGTGGGTACCCCAAACCAGAGCAGCGAGGTGCTGGGGTGCCCAACAATACCAGCTCTGAGGGACAGGGCAGGGACATGGCAAACGCTGCTGATGGGAGCCCTGCCTTGCTCCTCCTGGTGCTGCATCACCTGTGACAGCTCCCTTTGGGGCTGGGGCTGAGCAGGGTCTGGTCCAGCTGCAGTGGCTGGTGCTGGTGGGTCCTGGGCTGATGGCCAGGGTCTGTGTGGTGCAGAGCCCTGCCTGGCCAGGTGAAGCTGCTCTGAGCCTGGCTTGAGGTGCACGATGCTGGGGATGTTGCTGCAGGCGCAGCCCAGAACGGGCCATTGCTGCTGCTTCTGCAGGAGCTTCTTCTGATGGGTAATGTCTGGGATGTGTTCAGCAGAACTGATGAGGACTCGGTCACCAGAGGCCTTGTTTGGGCTCCCAGGGAGGCAGACACCTCCTGGGAACCATGGATGGAATGAGCATGGAGTCATCTGGGGTGCAGGGGAGGAGTGCTTGGGGCAGGGTGCAGGGAACCAGCCCCAGTGCCATGGGCATGGTGTGGGACAGCAAAGTGAGGGGTTGGAGCAGCAGATGTGGTGCTGGGGGGTGCACAGAGGGGACACTAACCACAGCCCCACCGCTGTCTCTTGCAGCCACAATGAGAGGCGGAACACATTCCTGCACCCAGTGACGGGACAGGTCCCTGAGGACAGCTCAAGGCTTGACTTGCAGAAGTAGGTGGCTCCTGTCTCCGCTGGCTTTGGGGCCTGGCAGTGGGTCATGGTGGGGACCGAGGTGGTCTGGGGTGTAGGGGAGGGGTCAGTGCCTGGGGTGGGGGACGCCATGGGACAGCTAATGTGGGATGGAGAAAGGCAACTGTGCTGACTCAGCTCCCCTGTGCCACAGACCCACCTCGGACATGACAAGCAAAGCGGGGTGGCAAGCGACCGGCGACCATCACCAGCGAGCCCTCCAACCACACCATGGTGTCGGAGGTGCCCCCGGAGCGTCCCGGAGGCCGGGTGGGTGCCCAGAGCCGGGTGGCATGGCAGGTGGCAGCAGAGACGGGGAGCTGGGGGTCCCCCCCGGGACTGAGCGGCTCCTCTCCCCCTCCGCAGGCCTCGCGCTCCTCCCGCAAGGGCATCGCCTTCGGGAAGCGCTCCAACTCCATGAAGAGGAACCCCAACGCTGCCGTCACCAAAAGTGGATGGCTCTACAAGCAGGTACACGAGCCCCCCCACCGTGCTGGGAACCCCCCTTCACCCCCCAGAGGGCTGTGCCCACCCCTTTCCCACCTGCCTGCCCTGCAGACTGACGGCAGCACCCCATCCCTGGGTGGGTGCTGCTCTCACTGCCCCTCTCTTGCAGGCCAGCTCGGGGGTGAAGCAGTGGAACAAGCGCTGGTTCGTGCTGGTGGATCGCTGCCTCTTCTATTACAAAGGTACAGCAGCTACTGCCCACCCTGGCTGCTCCCTGGGGCTTGTGTCCCCCCGACTCCATCCCCAGCAGGACCTGGTGCCCCCCAGCCAGCTGCCTCCACTCAAACCCAGGCTGTCCCCAAGCTCAGAGTGGGTTTGGCCAGCATAGGCAAGGGGTCTGGAGGGGACAGCGTGCCAAGGAGGGGTAGCCATGCCCAGCACCCCTTTGTGTGGGTGTTTGTCACACCAGGGTTTTGAGAGGTTAATGCAGGTGCCTTCCCCAGCTTCCCTGGCAGCTGGCTGGGCTCAGCCCTGGCAGCCGGGGGTGGGCATGAATAATTGAGCAGGCTGCTGGGAGCGGAGCTGCTGGGGAGCAACAGGCAGGCTGAGGTTTCCCACAGGTGGGCTGTGGGAAGGAGCGATGGGCCCGTGTCCCTACAGCACCTCATGGGGCTTTGCTGGGGGGTGGGGGGCCGGCTGGGGGTCTTCATCCTTTCCATGTGTGTAACCCCTGTGTTTGGTCCCCAGATGAGAAGGAGGAGAGCATCCTGGGCAGCATCCCCCTCCTCAGCTTCCGCGTGGCGGCTGTGCAGCCCTCTGACAACATCAGCAGGAAGCACACGTTCAAGGTCAGTGTGGGGTTGTGCTGGAGGTGCTTGGAGGGGACCGAGCACTGAGGCGGTGCTGGGGTGGTGCTCGTTGGGTCCACGCTGCTCCCTCTTCTTGCTTTCTTGGTGATGGGGTGTGGAGCAAACTGGGGGAGAGGGGCGACCCCAGTAACCCCCACCCAGGGATAGCCTGCCCTGTGTGGCTGTACTTTTCTGCTGGGGAAACTGAGGCACATGTGGGGCAAAGCAGTGTCTCTGAGGTTATAGCTCTCCCCAGGCCTGTGTTGCTCTAGAACTGCTGCCTGCCCCCCCTTCCCAGCCTGGGGAGGTGCTGGGTGCAGGCTGAGCAGCAGCTCTGCCCTCTCAGCACTCTCCCTGCCTCAGTTTCCCTTCCACATCGCTGCTCCCAGCCAGCCTGTCCCTGCTGGCTGCTGCCATGCTTCTCAGCAGCATTCCTGGAGCCAGACCTAGAGAGGTGTCCCCAGCTCCAGCACGCTTTAGCTGGTGTGTGAAGGAATTGGGAGCCCCTAAAGAGTCGCTGCTCCTCAGCCTGAGCTGCTGTATGGGTGCTGGAGAGGGGGGCAGCGAGAGGCAGGGGGGTGGATGCTATGCCCATCCCCAGCATCAAACACTGTCTATCCCTCACTTGGATCTGAGCTTCCCCCCCACCTCACAGCACTTGTGTCACCACGTGGCTCTGGCATCACCGTGCACCTTCACCAGCGCCACTGCTTGTGCCACCCACATCTGTGGGTCACAGCAGCACCCGCTTGTTGCTGGGCTGATGCACAGGCTGGTTTGCACACTCGTGTACGCTTGTGCGAACACCCAGCGGGCACCTTCCTGCCCAGGACTGTGGTGGGAGCTGCTGCCTGGCGTCCCCCCGGGGTGCTGCAGAAGAGCTTTGCCAATCTAAGGGATGGGGGTTTGTAGCCCCCACCCTTAAACCTGCGTTTAAGCCGCTGCTTGAGCAGGGTTTAGGGGTGAGCATCCAAGGAGCCTCGAGCTGCTTGTGGGCTCTCCTGGGTGGCAGTGAGGTGTCTCTGCTGGTGGCTTCCAGAGGCAAGAGCAGGGAAGTGACCTGAAGGTGTCAAACACCCCCCTCTGCTCCTGAGGCTGGTTTGGAAAGAGCCTTGTGAAGGTGCTGCCCCACCAGCCGAGCTCTGCAGGCACGTGCTTGCCTTTTGGGTGGGGGGTGGTTTGGTTCAGAGAAGGGTCTTGCTGGCAGGCAGGGCTCTGTGCAGTGATGCCAGCATTCCCACCATGCTTGACCCCATACCTGTGTTTCCTCCTCTTTCCGCGGGCGAGGATCCCCGGACAGGAGGTCTCTCTTCGTGCCCATCCACCACACCAGCACCCACCTAGGTAGTACCTTCTTGTGTTCCTGATGCATGCAGGAGGGCGAGGGGCCCGTAGGCATGCTGGGATGCCCCGCTCACCTCACTCACACTAATCCATTGGTGGGGGGGGGAATTGGTTTGGGATGTTGTTCCCTTGCTCTGGGTATGGAGCTTTTAGAGGCAGGAGTGCATGGGGGGGATGCAGGAGATGACCCCATGGCTGGACACGGTGGCTGCATGCTCTGGGGAAGGGAGAGAGGGTTTGAATTGGACCCCCATTTAAAAAAAAAAAGGTCTTTTTTTTAAGAGGTTGAGCCCTGAGAGTCTTTTTGGGGGGGGGGGGTAATGGGGGAACTTCCTCCTGCATCCTTCCTTTTCTTCGTGCCTCCTGTCCCTTTCCACTGAAGGGGAAGCTGGAAGCTTTGAAAAAGCTCTAAGTAGCCAGACCTGCCCTCCAGAGAGTGGGCACTGATGTGTTGGCCTAAATCCCAACCTTTTTCCCCCAAAAAGTCTTATCTGGGCCAAGAAGCCCCCCTTCCCCCTAACCCTGCATGAGCGATAACACTCCATCCTGTGCTGCTGCTGTCATTGGGACGTGGACCCTTCACTGGCCCCGTGCACCCCACGGGAACCCCCTCAGTTCTGGGGTGCAGCATTCTCTGCGCCCGGATGCCACTCTATGGGTGTGGGGCCCTGCACAGGGCTGGTTCTGGGGGTGACCACGGGGGTCTCATGGCCCTGGGGGGTGGTTCCCCTACGAGGGGATGAGGACCTGCGCTGCCTGTGCCCGCAGAGCCTTCCTGGTGCCACCAAGGATGCATGCTTGGGTGGGGAGGGGAGGACCACGCTTGTCTTCTCCCAGTGACAGCAGGAACCTGTGCTGGGGTGGAAACGGAGCTCTCACCCTCCTGTCTATGTCTCTCCCCACTTCTCTGCCTCCCTGCAGGTGACGGTGTGCTGGGTGGAAGAGATGCCGGCCAGTAACAAGCAGTCCCTGTCTCCCCAGGCCGAGCACGCCGGCATCCGGACGTACTTCTTCAGCGCTGAGAACACAGAGGAGCAGGAGTCCTGGATCCAAGCCATGGGCGAAGCCGCCCGGGTGCAGATCCCCCCAACCCAGAGGTCAGTGCCTGCCGTACCCCTGGGCCGTCCCTCTCTTTCAGAGATGGGGCAGGGGGGTCATGCACCCAGAGGTCAGTGCCTGCCGTCCCCCTGGGCCATCCCTCTCTTTCAGAGATGGGGCAGGGGGGTCATGCATCGCAGCTGGAGACCTTCTGGAGCACAAGGGTCTCTCTGGAGAGCAGAGCTGTGGGGGGGGTATTGGCTCCCTCCCCCCCCCCCCAAGGCTGCAGGGGGGTGTGGGAAATTCCTGGCCACCCCAGGGGTGTTGCAAAGTGGGTGGTAACGTCCTTTCCTGTCTTGGTACCCCCAGGCACGAGAAGCCAGACTCTGAAAACATCCCCCCCAGCAAGCACCACCATCACCACCGCAACACCACCCACCGCGAGCACCCTAAAGCTGACCCCGATGCCAAGACCCGGGGGGAAGGAGATGGCCGTGGCTCGGAGAAGATGGAGAGGAAGGCAGAGAGGACGGAGAGCAAGAAGGAGCCCTTGGCCAAAGCCAATGGCATTGCTGGGCAGGAGATGCCCTCAGAGCCTGGCAGTCCTTACCCCGAGGCACCCCGGGTACCGGCGAGCACCGAGCGGCCGTCCCAGCCCAACGGCTGGCCGTACTCATCACCCAGCCGCCCCGGCAGCACCGCGTACCCCCCGCCCGATGGGGAGAGTGTGGCCCACCGCCGGAGCTTTGCCCCCCGGACCAACCCCGAGAAGATCGCCCAGCGCAAGAGCTCGATGACGCAGCTGCAGCAGTGGGTGAACTCGCGCCGAGGCACCGTGCCCCCTGAGGAGCTGCGGAGGTGAGGGCTGTGGGGAAGAGGGGCTGGAGGCAGAGGTGAGGGCTGTGGGGAAGAGGGGCTGGAGGCACAGGTGAGGGCTGTGGGGAAGGGGGGCTGGAGGCAGAGGTGAGGGCTGTGGGGAAGGGGGGCTGGAGGCAGAGGTGAGGGCTGTGGGGAAGGGGGGCTGGAGGCACAGGTGAGGGCTGCGGGGAAGGGGGCTGGAGGCAGAGGGGGGGTCCTTCTTTTCTCCAGGGCTGCTCCTTGGGTGATGCTCTGGGAATGTTTTTCCCCTTCCCATCTGCTTTTTCCCTTCCTGGGGTCAGAAAATCTCCTTTCTGGGCTGTGTGCCAGCTCTGGGGCATGTGGGACAACCCCAAAGAGCTGAGCAGGGTGTGTTTTGGAGGGGAGGCCATCATGGGGTGCCTGGCAGGAAGGATGCCAGCCAGCCAGCTCTCCAGATGCTGGTTTCCAAGCTGCTTCCTCTAAGGCTGTCCTTGCCCACCAGGACCCCCGTATGCAGAGTGAGGGGCTGGGCTGCCAGCCCGTCACTCACAGGTCTCTTCTCTCCCCCAGCCCTACTAGGTTTTACCCTGTGTCTCGCCGGGTACCCGACTACTATTCCCCCTACTCACCCCAGTACCCTGAGGACTACCAGTACTACCCACCCGGGGTGCGCCCCGACAGCATCTGCTCCATGCCGGCTTACGAGCGGGTGAGCCCACCCTGGGCACTGGAGGACAAGCGGCACTCCTTCCGCAACGGGGGCACCTACCAGCTCCGTGACTGGAAGGAACACCCTGGTTTTGGCCGGCAAGATGTCCCTCTTTGGCTACCCGGTCCTGGGAGGCAGCCAGCTTATTTGGATGAGGTGGATGCTGCCTCAGGATCCCTGCGACGGATGTCACTGCAACCCCGCTCCCGCTCCGTGCCCCGCTCGCCCAGCCAGGGCTCCTACAGCCAAGCACGGGTGTACTCCCCGGTTCGCTCGCCCAGCGCCCGCTTTGAGCGGCTGCCACCCCGGGGAGAGGAGATTTACGCTGACCCCACCACCTTCATGATGAGGAGATCCATCAGTTCTCCAAAGGTAAATGCCCGTCAGTGCTTGGGGTGCACAGGGATGGAGGGGAACCCTTGCTGGGAACATCAGGGCCAGGATGCTGGAGCACAGCTGGTGCTCTTTGGGTGCACAGCCTGGCCTGAAAGTGCCACCAAGTCCATCGCAGGCAGCAGCTGGTGGCTTTAGATCCTTCCCTTGCTTCCCTGCAAAGCTGCCTGGGTTGTGGTTGTTCTCTTCCTGCTGCTCCTGTGCTGTTGGGATGGAGCTGGATGGGATGGGCTGGGAGCCTGGCAGAGCTGGATGGGATGGGCTGGGAGCCTGGCAGGCTCAGGCGCACCACGAGTGACGTGCTCTGGAGCAGGGAGTGGTAGTGTCCCTGTCTTGCTGCTGTGGGGTCAGGATCTGCCCTTGAATGTGCTCTCTGGCCCCTTGCACCCCTCTCACGTGTCTCTGGTTTTGGGGTCTCCTCTCTTCTCAGTACGACTACCTGGGTGACAGGCGGCCCATCCCTGCAGGAATGTACCCATACCACTACCCGGCCTCCCCCACTGTCCATGACAAAATGGTATGTATGCTGCGGGGGGTGAGCCCCGGTGGATGGGGTGCTTAGAGCCCCCCGGGGAGGTGGGCCAGCTCGGGGGTTCCTTCCCCCGTGGTTGAGGGGGAACCGTTCCATTCCAGGGGCACCTCTGTGGGTCAGAGCTAGGTTGCTCTGGGGCAGGTCAGGACCACAGGTCCTTTTACTGGTGTCTCTGGTCCCTCCCAGCTGCGCCCCAAGGAAACCCTCATGGAAAGGTCCCTGGTTCCTGCCCCACAGCCTTCAGGTCGCAGGGGTAGTGGGACACCCTTGGAGCCCTTGCAATGCTGAGCCACGCTCATCACCCCCAGGATGGTCCCTGGCTGAGGCCAGCACATCCCCTGCACCTCTCCCTCTCTTGCTTCCTCACTTCTGGCTACAGCTGCTGCTATTTCCCATGTCGTGTCCCCTCGGAGTGCCGAGGGGTGAGATTGGGAGGTTACCCCCTACCCCCAGCAGAGCACGGTCCCCAAACCCCAGGGCAGGACTGGCTGCTGGAGCAGGGAGAAGCACAAGTCACCGTAAGCCACTCCATGCTGCCATCCATCCTCGCTAGCAGGGACAGGGCCGTGCCTCTCCTGAGGCACCTCTGGCCAGGCGGGAGAGCCGGGAGGAGAGCGGATCTCCCACGGGCACATCCACAGCAGCTCTCCCAGCTCTGTGCTGGTGAGGTGCCTCGCTTTCCCCAGCTGAGAGGTCTTTCTGTGGCCTTCACCTAACTGCTTTGCTTCTTCTTTTATATGTTCTGTGTGTCCGTTTCTTGCCGCGTGCCTGCTGGCTCCTGGTAGGATGAACTTTTAGACCTTCAGTTGCAAAGAAACCTAGAGTATTTGGACCAGCAGGTAGGCAGAGCTGGCTGCAAGCCTCACACTGCTTCTGTCCCTGTGTGCCCCTTCCCTCCTGGCGCAGCATCTCCTCCCCTAACATCCATCCTCACCCTTCTTGGCATTAAAGCAGCACGAGTTGTCTTTTGGTTTGCTTCTTCCATCTTCCCCATCCGTAGGGTCGCTCATTGCTTGGCAGAAAAACCCCTGATAGTGCCTTCTGTGTGGTGTGCTGATGGGGGGCCGGGAGGGGGGGAAGGTTTTGGGGAAGCTGGGGCATCTTACTATGTGTCTGAGGTCTCAGGGAGCTGCCCCTGGGGTGCAGGAGGGGGCAGCCAGCTCTGAAACCCACCCCAGGTCAGTCTGCGCCGTGCTGGTGTGGGGTGGTGTGGGACACTGATGCTTGGTGCTGGGGACTGATGCACTGTCCCAGTCATGCTGGACTGGACAGCATGTCCCCCTGCTCAGCCCTGCCTCTGGCATTGGGGTGAGCTGGGCTGCTGCAGGGCTCCTGGGGCCGGTGCCCCCCATGCAGGAGCCATGGATGGGTGTGAGGTGGTTTTGATGATGTGTTGGCCCCATTACTCTTCAAGGCTTGAGGCAGGGTGGGTGTGAGGCACCCCAAGTTGCAGCTCTCAGGTTTTGGCATTCCAGGGGGTTGTTTGGAGGAAAGCTGTGCGCTGACTGCACCCCAGGAGCGGGGGGCAGCCTGGCTGAGAGACACCCCCACCAAGGACTGGTAACTGCAGGCACCGGCTGAACTCAGAGCTGGGGACAGGAGCTGTTGTCCAGCGCTGCAGCCCGGAGCTTGCCTGCAAAAGCCAGGCTGGCACTAAGGGAGCTGCTCCAGAGACAATCTCATTAGCCTGCAAATCTCCATCGGTGCAGTAATCGCCAAGATCCGTGTCTGCCTTGGAGCAGGGCCAAGGACAGGCAGGAGCAGTCGCTGCAATAAAAGCTCTCTGGATTATCTCACAGCCGTCCGCAGCAATGCTCACTCTCCCAGGCACTTTAAAACGCTCCCTAAAAAGGCCTTGCATCTCCTCCTCCTCCTCCTGCTGACCTCCAGAGGGACTAATTCAGAGCCCACACCGTCAAGTCTCTGTTTCCAAACAGCTCACTGCTGCTTTATTTTCTCTCTCCTCGCCTGCCCAGTCGTGGGGACAGCTCCCTCTGCTGCACCCACCTCACTGACCTGCCCCCCAGTTGGGGTTTGGTCCCTGGTTCGTGCGTGAGCTGCTGTTACCCCTTGGACATCAAGGGTCTTGGGAGGAGGGGATCCCCTCTCATCATCAGCTCTGGGCTGAGGGCTCCTGCAGAGCTTCCACAGGCAAAGGCAGTGGTGGGCTACATCCCATTCCCACCCAGCTCCAGGATGCTCCGAATTGGAGAGGGGGACGCTGCTGTCTCCAACCCCAGGCTTCAGTCACCACTCCTTGAGTGAGGCCATTGCAACCCCTGCCCTGCCACGAGGAAAGGGCACCAGGCTGTGTGTCCGCAGGCGAAGCGGGACCCGTCTGTCTGTCTGCTGGCACCACACTGTGCGTTGAAGCCGTGGGAGTCTCTGTGCAAGCTCGTGTCTGTGTGTGCAACCTGCTGCTGCCCAGCTTGGTGTTATCTGTGTCTTCCCCCTCAGCAAAGCTTCCAGGGCATGCCACCAGCCCAGGATGCTCTTGGACTGCACAAAACGGAGCAGGGGCAGCCATTCCCTTATGGCTCAAGCCCCTGGGACATCTCTTGAAGGTGGCATCTTGCAGGCTGATGCCTTGAGAGCTCCTGGACTGAACCTGCCAGCACCTGAGGAGGAGCCAGGCTGGCACCAGGACCCTGCTGACCTCTGACCTTTCCTTCCCTGTGTGCCGCAGATGAGCGAGAGCGAAACCCTGATCAGTATGGTGAACAGGATGGTGGAGACCTCCTCCCCCAGGGCTCAGCTCTACATGCAAGTAAGGCTCCGGCCGTGGGGCCCTGCATGGCTCGGGCATGGCAGCCACGCCAGCTCCATCCCCCTGAGGTCACCTCCTGCCATCTCCACTCATGCAGACTGCAGCATCCACGCGGCTCCGGCACATCACGCTCTTGGGGTCCTGCTAGTCCATCCCAGGCTTTGCTAATCCATCCATGAGCCATTAAATCCCACTGAATCCTTGCACTGAGAGCAAGGAGCCAATGCAGTCCTCAACTTGTCCTCATTTGGGCTGGAATGGGGTGCTTTGCTCACCCTCTTGTTTGCTGTCATGTGTTGATGAGGGAAGGAGAAAGACTGGGATGATTTAAAGATGGGAAGCCAGCTCACAGCTCTTGAACTGCAGCAGTAACTCCTGTGACAGGGAGGTGAAGCAGCCTGTTCCTCCTCCTCAGGCTCTGCACGTTTCATTTCCACTGCCCAGAGAGGCTGGAAAAGCATCAGGATGCAGCTCCAAGTGCAGGCAGCTCCTGCCACCTGGGAATGTGTCACTTGGGTCACTGTGACCCACAGCTCATCGTGCTGACAGCCCCTGAGCAGAGGGGTCTTGGGGTCCCACTACGCTGCTTGGGGCACCTCCTGCCTGCAGTGACTGGGTGATCCTGGGGGTTTTCCAGTGAAGGGAAGGTGTCTGTTCCCATCTGCTGTGCACGGGCAGCGGAGAAGTGCCAGAGGGTGAAGCTGGAGCTGCTGAGATGCTCTCTCTGGCCAAGGTTCCCTACCTGAAGGCAGCAGCATCCCCATCAGCCAGGCTGTGCTTCCAACCTGGGTGTTTCCCAGGGTCAGGTCCATTTACATTGTCCTGGAGTTTTAAATGGCTCTGAAGCAGCTCTTGCTTTCTAGCAATAATGATCCCTTTCCTCCTATCTTACGCCTTTCATCTCAGGATCTCAGAGGCATTAATTGTTGAGGTCCCATTAGTAATTCAGATTTCCAGGAAAGGAAAATGACTCACCAAGAAGCTGGATGATAAACAGGCCCCGGTGCAGCTGCTGATTTATAGGTGTTGCCACTCTGCTAAGTGGGATTACGGCTTAATCTTCCTGCCTTTGTTTCCCTGCCTGTGAAACGGTGGCAGTTCCACACCAGGCAGCTCCTGACTCACAAGGCATCTCTGTAACTCAGCTATTGGTGGCCTGTGGAGAGGTTGAGCCTGGCTAATCCCTGCAGCTCACCCAGCTGGATGGGCACCAGGGCTGGGAATGGGGAGGGTGGCTGTGCCTTCATCCCAGCAATGTGTCCTCAGGGCCAGGAAAGCCAATGGTCTCCTGGGGTGTACCAGAAGAAGTGTGGGCAGCAGGTCAGGGAGGTTCTCCTGCCCCTCTGCTCTGCCCTGGGGAGGCCTCATTGGGAATGGTGTGTGTGTGGCTGAGCTCCCCGAGGCAGGAAGGACAGGGAGCTCCTGGAGAGGGGACAGCAAAGAGCTGTGGAGATGCTGAGGGGACCAGAACATCTCTCTGGCCCAGAGAGGCTGAGGGACTCGGGGCTGCTCAGCCTGGAGAAGGGAAGCCTGAGGGGAGTCTTCTCAGTGCTGAGACACCCCTGAGGGGTGGGCTCAGGAGGAGGGGTCAGTCTGTGTTCAGGGGGCCCAGGGACAGGACAAGGGGCTGTGGGCTCAAACTGGAGCAGAGGAAGTTCTCCCTAAGCCTGAGGAGGAACTTCTCTCCTGGGAGGCTGGCAGAGCCCTGGGCCAGGCTGCCCAGACAGGTTGGGGAGTCTCCATCTCTGGAGACATTCCAACCCTGTGATCCTGTGCAGCCTGCTCAAGGGATCCTGCTCTGGCAGGGGTGGGACTGGGGGATCTCCAGAGGTCCCTGCCAACCCCCATCATTCAGTGAGCCACTGAGCAGGGCTGAGGCAAGAGATCCAGCACCAACATCCCACGGTGCCTGCAGCACCTTCCGCCTCCCGACCCGTGCTGGCGCCTCTGGAGACTCCTGCCTCTATTTTCCCACTCACCAGGATGGGGAAGAGGGGCTGGGACCTGCCTTACCCTCCCTGGGGGCTCCTGGAGCCGGGCTCACCCCATGCTCTGCTTGCAGGTGACACCTTTTCCAGAGCCTTACAGGGAGACGCTGCACGCCTACAAGATCAGCGAGCAAGACACTGATGTAAGAGCAAACATCCATCTCGTGTGTGTCCTCTCTGCCCTGTGCTGTTGTCCCTGTTCCCAGTAGCAGGTCTGCTCTGCCCAGTGCTGCCCCAAATGTGCAGCCCAGGGAATAAATCCCCCACTGAGCTTAGCTGCTCCCTCTTGCCCCATGTCTGGAGTTGGCCAGTGTCACCCTGGCCAGGGCTGGAGTCCCTGCAGTGAGAGCAGTGGGCTAGAAACCATCCCCAGGACCACGACCCATCACACCAACCCCACGGCCTGTGTCCCAGCTGCATCTTGTCTTTCCCAGCTGAGCACAGAGCTGTTTGGGTGGGTGCACTTCACGCTCCCTATTGCTGGGCTCTCATCTTCTCCTCCCTTCCTCTTTCCCTCCCGGGTTCAGAAGCTGCTGGGGAAGCTCTGTGAGCAGAACAAGGTGCTGCGGGAGCAGGAGAGGCTGGTGCAGCAGCTCCGGGCGGAAAAGGTACGTGATCCAGAGCTGGGAGGGGTGGCTGACAGGCAGGACACTGCGCTGCCATCCAGAGCCCTGGCCAGGCTGGAGAGCTGGGCAGGGAGAGACCAGATGGGGTTCAACAACAGCAAGTGGAGAGTCTGGCACCTGGGGAGGAACAACCACATGGATCAGGACAGGCTGGGGGTGACCTGCTGGAGAAGAGCTCTGTGGAGAAGGACCTGGGGGTGCTGGTGGGTGACAGGGTGGCCATGAGCCAGCAGTGTGCCCTGGGGCTGAGAGAGACAATGGGATCCTGGGGGCATCAGGAGGAGTGTGGCCAGCAGGTGACAGGAGGGGATCCTCCCCCTCTGCTCTGCCCTGCTCAGGCCCCACCTGGAGTGTTGTGTCCAGTGCTGGGCTCCCTGGGATCAAACAGCCAGGGATCTCCTGGAGAGAGTCCAGAGGAGGCTGAGGAGATGATGAAGGGCCTGGAGCATCTCCCCTGTGAGGAAAGGCTGAGAGAGCTGGGGCTGTTCAGCCTGGAGAGAAGAAGACTGAGGGGGGACCTAATCAATGTTTATCAATATCTGAAGGATGGGGTGCAGGGGGAATGGCCAGCCCCTTTTCAGTGTCTGTGGGGACAGGACAAGGGGCAATGGCTGCAAATTGGAGCACAGGAAGTTCCACAGCAACCTGGGGAGGAACTTTTCCCCAGTGAGGGTGAGGGAGCCCTGGGACAGGCTGCCCAGGGGGTGTGGAGTCTCCTTCTCTGGAGAGATTCCAGCCCCATCTGGACACCGACCTGTGCAGTATGAGCTGGGGAGCTGCTTTGGCAGGGGGTTGGACCCCAGGAGCTCTGGGGGTCCCTTCTAACCCCTGGGATTCTGTGATTCTGTGGTGAGCAGCTCAAGCCACTGTCTGGGGACAAACCTGGCTGCAGGAAAATGGTGGCACCTTCATCCTGCTCTCTTGGAGCCAGCTCAGTGAGGATGTTTCTGAGCTGGGGGAGATTCCCTGGCTGTGCATCCTTGTGCTCCCTGTGTGTTAATGGCCTCTTAAGGAGAGGGCTCCTTCATCACTTGGGTTTCACAGCAGCATCTCCCTCCTGTCCTTCCCTCCCCCCAAGGAAAGTCTGGAGAGTGCCCTGATGGGGACACACCAGGAGCTGGAGATGTTTGGGAGCCAGCCTGCCTACCCAGAGAAGCTGCTGCACAAGAAGGAGTCACTCCAGAACCAGCTCATCAACATCCGTGTGGAGCTGTCTCAGGCCAGCACGGTAACGGGCTCCCCCTCTGGTGATGGGACTGTCCCCCACCCGCTGCCATCCCTTATCCCCCTGCCTGGCTGGGGTCCCAGTCCATCCCTCACTGGGGACAAAGTCAATTAACCCCTGTGGTGCTGAATTAGAGCCATCTGAGCTCCTGCTCGTCTGTCACCCTCAGCACTGGGCACTCCCACCAGGCTGGGGCTGGTACCCCACTCCCCTGCCAGCCCCTCTGTGGCTCAGGGTGGGTTGTGTTGGGTGCAGCATCCTTCTGCTTTCCTGGGTGCTCCCACGCTGCTGTGCTGGCCCCTAGAAAGCCCCCCCCACCCCTGCCAAAGACCCCCCTCACCCACCCACATTTCCCTGCACCCCAGGCCTTGGCGAACAGCACTGCTGAGTACGAGAGCCTGGAGAGCGAGGTGTCCACCCTGCACGATGAACTCTGGGAGCAGCTGAACCTGGACATCCAGGTGAGTGAGACCCCACCGGCCCTAGGGCCCCCCTCTCCAGGGTCCCCTGCCAACCCCATGGAGGTGGACCCCCCCTCATTTCCCCCTGGTTCCTTCAGCTCCCTGCAAAGAGCCAGTTTGTAAGCAGCTGGTACCTGGGGGAGCAGAGAGATGGCTCCTGGCAGGAAAGGAGTTGTGGGTGGGATGGCTCAGACCACCCCCCCCCCCCAGGTTGTGTCTCAGCCTCAGCTGAACACCCACAGGCCCCACAGCTCTGCTCAGGGCGCAGCAGGGCAGGAGGGGGTGTCACCTTCTGATCCCCTTCCTTTTCTCCCCTCCAGAATGAAATGCTCAACCGGCAGATCCAGAAGGAGATCTGGCGGATCCAGGACGTGATGGAGGGGCTGAGGAAGAACAACCCATCCCGTGGCACCGACACCGCCAAGCACAGAGGTGAGCAGGCTCCATCCCTGCCCCACACAGACCAGCTTGGGGTATCTCCAGTGCCTGGGCCATCCTGAGGAAGAGGTGGAGGCTCCAACTCAGGCACTTCCTCCTGCTTTTCTCCACAGTAGCCATTGGCCCCTCAGGGACATACAGCTCCAACAGCCCTGCCAGCCCCCTGAGCTCTGCCAGCCTCACCAGCCCCCTCAGCCCCTTCTCCCTCGTCTCTGGCTCCCAGGGCTCACCCACCAAGCCGGGACCCAGTGAGGTGAGTGAGTCGGGGTCTCCCCAGGGTATCTGTAGCCACTGTTGGGTGCCCAGCCTGGCTTGCCAGCTGGTCTGAGCCCTCACTGTCCACACACGAGCGGGCAGCAGGCACAGAGCGTGGCAGGGTTTCCTCACAGCTCTGCCTGGGACGTGCTTCTGGGCATGTGTGTGGGCTGTGGCATCCCCCAGTGACATCTGGCTCCGTGGTCCTTGCAGGGACTGTGGCTCTGCAGCCTTTAGGCTCCTGTCTTGAGCAGTCCCAGTGGCTGAGAGTTGGTTCAGCTCCAGCCTTTGGCTTCAGGACCAGCACTTGCTGCCACCCTGGTCCCTTCTTGCTGCCTTTGGTTGGAGTCCAACAGTGCTGGTCTCACGTTCATCCACCTGAAGTTTAGAGAGGGATTTGGGGACTGCCCAAAGCCCACCTGGCTCTGCAGAGGCAATGCCAGTGTTGCCTGGGGGCTGCCACCCCCGAGCTGGGGAGCTCACCCCAGAGCAGCCCCAGAGCCCCTCTGACCCTGCTGCCATGGAGGGGACGTGCAGCAGTGGGAGGTGGGAATCGCTGTCCCCTCTGCCATGGGGATGGAGGAGACAAGACAAGATGGGTCTGGGTGAGGAGGAGTGGGAGAGGGCTGGTGGGGGCTCTTGTGTGTGCCTGTGAATGCTGCCACAGGAGGAGCCCAGCAGTGGGGCCTGGAGTGAGGCCATCTCTCCAGAAAGGACAGCAGAAAAACGCTTTGTCAGTCCTGGGTTGGACGTTTGCTTCATAGAGAAGTACCTATGGCTACTTGTGTGTTCTCCCTGTTCTTTGGTGAGCTAGACTGTGGGACCCCAGGAGCTGGCTGCTCCCCCTCCTCCTTTCCCTGGCTCAGCGCTTCCGCTCTGTGTGTGTGTGTGTGTGTGTGTGTGTGTGTGTGTGTGTGTTGTTTGGGTCTTGTTTTTCTAACTCTCTCTTCCTTCCTGGCTCTCAGTGTTTCTGCTCTCATGCCTCATGCTCCTCTCCACCCCAGGAACCAGGCCCGCCTCGACCTCCCCTCCCCAAGTCCTACGTACCCCTGGAGTCTCCTCCGACTGTTCCTCCGCTCCCCGGCGAGAGCCGCCTCTGGCCGTACCCCACCTCCCCTTCCTGGCAGCAAGGCGGCGAGGTGAAGAGGGGACAGGTACCGAAACCTCTCCAGAGCAGCCCCGCAGCTCCTCCCTGAGACATCAGCTGGCAGGGGCTGGGGTTAGGCAGGCTATAGGGCTGCCCACCCCCTGCCCTGGCAGGGGGATGGGGACAGCGTTGGAGGTGGCATTTGGCACGGGGATGGCAGCACGTGGCTGGTACCTGCCCTCTCCAAGGGGACTGATGGGCAATGTCCCCTCCAGCAGCCTCGCTGTAACCATCCTGTCCCCACCATGTCCCATCCCTGCACCCATGCTCAGCACCCACTGCACTCAGGACAGGGACTGGCTCCTCCTGGGCACCCCCAAAGTTGCTGCAGCCCTCCCCTGGCATTGGCTCCTCTGCTTTCCTCTGCCCTCGCCTTTCTCACTGTCCTTCTGCTGTGCTGCTCCTCGCCATGCAAGCTCTGCCAGTGGGGTCTGCTCCCCTTGCCCCCCTAAATCCTGCCCCCCTAGGGAAAACACAGATTTGGGAGTTCCTGGTAATACCTCAGCTGCGCTCCTGCTGGGGAAAAGGGGATGGATATGGACACCCAGAGGCACCAGCATCCTTGGGAGGGGTGGGGAGGGTCAGGATGTGCACAGACAGAGGCTGGCACCCCACAGCAGTGGCTGTGCTGGGTTGGGAAGGGTTGTGGACCCTGCTACGAGCACAAGTGGCACCTTCAGCTGCCATGTGGTGAGCAGCAGGGTGGCACAGTGATGGCTGTGTGCTGATCTCAGGGTGTCGGGGTGCATCATCACTGTGTAGAGCAACAGGGTGATTGAGGGGGTCATGCTGGGCTCCTCGGCTTGCTGCTGGACCCCCCCATTGGACTAGCACCCTTGCACCAGTGCCCAGGCCTGGGCAGGCTGGGACATAGGAAGGGAAGGACCCTCACTCGTCTCCACTGCTGCATGTCTGCCCAGGCTTCTGCCCCCAAAACATGGGACCCCATCCCCAGGGCACAGGTTCTTGCTGGAGGTCTCCCAGCACAGAGCCAGGGTGTCTCCATCCTGGAGCTCCTGGGTGCTACCTGCCCTCTCCAAGGGGCAATGTCCACCTCTAAGCCATGGCACAAAGCTTCTCCCATGCTGGGAGCCCATTCTGCAGGGACAGTGATCGGTGCTGATGGGACAGGGAATAGCAAGGACAAGAGCTGCAGAGTGCTCTCAGCCCCTCTCCCCACACATCTGGGGTGCTCTGGTGCTCGTGCCTGTGTGTCCACCCACTCCCAGGAGTGTGTCTGCAGGCTGTGTGACACCCATGGCTGCAGAGAGCAGCAGGTCTGTCCCCAGGCAGGATGGGGTCTCACTGGGGACCTGCTGTCCCCTGCAGCCCAAGCTGAGCTTCGAGCAGAGCAAGAAAGAGGTGCAACGACTGGCCCCCTCCGGACCCCCAGCCGAGGGGCTCCCACAGACCCGTCAGGAGCAGGAGGTGGAGAAGCAAGCAGCTCTCAACAAGGGTACGGCACTGGGGCTGGTGGACCCCACACCAGCAGGCTCCCCCTGCCTGCCAGGAGCCCCCAGCATCTTGCTGGGACCCTGCCCTTAGTTCCTGGGGAGGGTTCAGCCTGGTGTTTTGGTTCCCTTTGCAGTGGGCATCGTCCCACCCAGGACCAAGTCTCCAGCAGAGGAGGAGGTGGTGGCCACAGCCGGCGTGCCAAGGAGGAGCATGGCCAACGGGCTTGGATCCCGGGTAGGGAATGCATCAGGGGGCTGGAGGGTGGGTTGATGGGGCTGAGCTAGCAAAGAGGGGGCTGTACTGCAGCCTGTGGGGCTGGGGCAGTGGGTATGGGATCCTTTTTCCCACGTGGCTCCACATCTCAGCATCCAGCTCCATACCCACCTCCTTGGGACGCCCCCTCTCTGGGCTGTTTTGGCACCTTTCCCCCCTGACCCTGAGAGCGGGCTGAGCTTCGCAGAGGGAAATCAGGGCTGGACCCTGCCTCAGTCAGGGGTGTGTGACTGTGGGGCTGGGCTGTACCCAGGAGAGACCAAAGAGCGCCGTGTTTGCCAACGAAACGAAGGTGAAGATGAGTGTGGAGGAGCAGATCGACCGCATGAAGCGTCACCAGAGCGGCTCCATGAAGGAGAAGCGGCGCAGCCTGCAGCTCCCCAGCAGCCAGCAGCCAGAGGCACCTGGCACGAAGGCACCCGCCTCCTACAAGGTGGTGAGTCCCAGCACCAGCCCTGGGGCTGGGGCAAGCTAACTTCTGCTTTACAGAGTGCCTGAGGTCCTGGAGGGAGCACAGGGGACATGGGGGGGCTGGGGAAGGACGGGGGGCTGGGGAAGGATGAAGGGCTGTGCCAGCCAGGGCTCAGTGGGGCTGGGGTCCCTTGCAGGTACGCCGGCACCGCAGCATCCATGAGGTGGACATCTCGGATCTGGAGGCAGCGCTGCGCTCCGATGATCCCGGGAAGGTCTATGAGACACCCCAGGAGGAGATCGCCCGACTGCGCAAGATGGAGCTGGAGCCGCAGCACTACGATGTGGACATCAACAAGGAGGTGAGGACGGGCTGTGTGGCATCCCTCCCTCCACACCCTGCACTTCAGGGGTTTGATCCACCCTGCACCCCAGGGGTTTGATCCACCCTGCACCCCAGGGGTTTGATCCACCCTCCTGCATCGATACGGATCTTGGTGCCACTGCTTGTGCCCAACTCGGGGCTGCCCTTACCCAGGCGGGTGCTGGGAGCTGGGGGCAAGCAGGGCAGGTGGGTGCTGGAGTGGGGATGGGTCCTCAGTGCTGGTGCTCAGCTCTTGTCCCTGTGCCCAGCTCTCCACACCAGACAAAGTGCTCATCCCCGAGCGGTACGTTGAACTGGAGCCTGACACGCCACTCAGCCCTGAGGAGATGAAGGAGAAGCAGAAGAAGGTGGAAAGGATCAAGACCCTTATTGCCAAATCCAGGTGAGGCTGCTGTGCCCACACCTGAGCTACCCATCTCGGGGTGCACCCCACCACCCACCCCACGCCCCTTCTCTGTCTGTTCCCATGGGTCTGTCCCGCTGGGGCTGGGTGCTGATGCTGGGTGCTTTCTGCAGCCTGCAGAATGTCATCCCCCTGAGCGAGGGGGAGGTGGATGCCCCCCAGGACCCTGAGACCCAGCTGCAGGAACAGGAGAAGAGGATAGAGATCTCTTGTGCTCTGGCTGCCGAGGCCTCCCGCCGGGGCCGCATGCTCTCGGGTAAGGCACAGGGTGGCACGGGGAGGGGGGTCGGAGCCTGCCGACCCCACGGGAGAGGAGGAGACCCCAGGTAGTGTTACATGCTGAGGGGTGAAGGCAAAGAGCATCAGGTGCAGGACCAGCTGACAGGATGGACAGGCAGCAAGGGGCCAATGTGAGCAGGAGAACAGGCTGTACCCATCCCAGCGCAGGGGCAGAGGCAGCTCGGTGATGCTCCAGCCCTGCCTGCAGTGCCTGGGGGCTGAGCATCGTGGGATGGAGCAGCCCCACAGCCCAGTGTGGGTTTCAGCACCTTGTCAGAAGCATCAGCGATGCCACAGGACAAGGACACGTGGTGGCACGAGTGGGCATGGTGGCACGCCATGCCTTGTCCATGAGGAGCCCTGCGGGGAGCTCACGTGTGCGCGCCGTGGCCAGGCGCTGCTGTGGCTTGTTCCTGCTGACCCTGCTTGCTTCTTCCCCCTTCCTTCCTCTTCCTTTCCTCCCCTCCACTAACCTCCTGCTGGGTCGCCTCCAATCCCTGGCCAGCAGCTTGTGTTCTTCACGCCCTTCTCCCATTTCTCCTTTCCAGCTCAATGCGCTACCCCAAGCCCTCCCACCTCCCCAGCCTCCCCGACTCCACCGACCAACCCCCTCTCGGCTGAAACACCCCGGGGCGCCGACAACAGCCATTTTATGCGTGTCTGAGTCATGAAGTAAGCACTTCTTCTCTCCTACATCATCCCATCCTCTCTCCATCCCTGGGTGGGGGGAGGCTGGGCAGGGGGGGTGATGCCTCTTCTGTGCCCAGTGTCCATCCATCGCCGCTTGCTCCAGCTAACATCTCCTGAGCCACGTCAGCCCCATCTCCTCTGATGGACCAAGTGCGAGTGTCCCCCAAGGCAAAGCCCTTGGGCTTGGGTCAGTCAGGGACCCCAGTGTGGGCAGGGGTGTGGGGGGGGGGCTCAGCAGGCTGCTGGGGAGCGGGGAGAGAGGGGGACATGCAGGGAGAAAAACTGGGGTGCCTCAGGGCCAGGCTCTGGGGGATGCCTGCTCTGGAATGTCTGTGTTGGTGGCTGTAAACTGGGGGGATGCAGCATCCCCTGCTCAATTTGAGGTTCCCCTCAGGGAGCCAGGGTTGTAGAGCCAAATCTGTGCTAGGTTTTTCTCCAAGCAGGGCAGGAGGGGGTCTGTCAGTGGGCATGGGACTGCCCAGCCACCCCACGTGTGGCTCAGCCCCACTCTCCTCTCCCTCCAGCTCAAGCCCTGGCTGCTGCTGGTGCCATAAAGTTCCATGGGGCCACGTTTTAGCGCCCTGACGCGACATTGAACCTCTCACCATCGTTTTTGGTTCTCCTGGACCCCCTTTCCTCCCATCGATGGCGAGACCACCCGGCACGGCTGAGCAGGGAGATGCATCGCCGACAGCACCAGCTGCTCTGCCCCATCCTGGAGGAGATGTGTGGGTGCTGAGAGGTTGTCTGCTGGACTGTGGTACCTGAGGAGACCCCCCCGGGCTGCTAGCCGGCTAGATCAGTGGTGTCCTGGGCCTCAGGCTTGCGTTGGACGGCTGGGTAGGGGCATCAGCAGCAGCAGCCCCTGGCACAGTGGCCCTTTTCCTGGCAGGGCATCCCTGGGGGAGTGAAGGACTCCATGAGCTCCCTGCGCCCATGTGTTGGTCTGTGAAGGGGCTCTTCTGGGTGGAGAGTGGCCAGTCCCCACTGTGGATAGTGCTTCCACCTTACACTGGACCTGAATGCTCCATCTGTGCTCCTTGGGCACCTCTTCCCTTTCCTGTGGTCTGAACCTGCCTTTAGCGTCCGTCTGGCTGGGGGTAGTAGCTGTCAGAGCCCAGCCTGTCCCATCACTCTGGTGCTGGTGGCTCCAGCAGGAAGAAGCTGGAGACAGGATGGATGGAGATGGGATCAGGGGGAGGACACAGCGGTGCCCAGGGGAGCGGTGTGCTCAGGATTGGGGTGGTGTGAGGGCTGCTCTGGGCACCGGTGCACTGCTGGCATGGAGCAGGAGGTCTGGATGGGGATGGGGGATGTTGTCTGGGAGCAGAGGAGCGGTGTGGGGAGCTGGGCAGCGAGGGAGGAGCGAAGCCGCGGGCTCGGCAGGGATCCCTCTGCGATGGATGGGGATGAGAAGGGGAAGGAGCTTGGGGCTGGGTGGCAGTGGCAGGGCTCGTCCTCGATGTGGGGAGCAGCACCCCACTGCCCTCCCATCCCGCCGTCACCTCTGTCCTGATCCCTTTCAAAACCTGACGCTGTGTCTCACCCTGAGATCTCGCTGTCACGCTCCAGACCCTTTGATCCCTTCAGTTTCCCTGTAGCAAGCTGACACTTTTCTGTGGCTTTCCAGAGGGAGGGATAACCCCAGCCCTGCCTGGAGACGTGGAAGCCCACGGGAGGGCTGAGCAGGTGGCAGGATACCCCAATGGGGCTGGGGTGGGAAGGCAGATGGAGCAAGGAACTAGATGCCGTCCATCCTGTGGCCCTTTCTCTACTGGCCTCATCCTGACACCCACCAGGACCCTTGCCCTGCGCTCCCCTCCCCATCTCTGCATCCCCATCACCCTCGTGCGCCCCATCTTAGCAATACTGGTAGGATTCCAGGAGTCCCGCTCCGCTCCCAAGCCTCCCACAGCCCCCTTAGCTCATGAAGCTGGCCCTTTATTTTGCTATTACATGCCTTAATATATGTTTTATGGAAATTATACATTTATAATATGGATCTATATTTGTTTTTCTCTTCTTTTCTGGGAGGTACTGCTCTGTGCTAAGCTCTCTCTCTGCAGGGTTGTTGGCACCAGCCCTGCCCATGGGTTACAAAAGCAGATTCTTTGCCAATTTATCAAAGAAAAGAAAGGAGAAAAAATAAAAAAGAAGAAAAAAAAAACCTATTTAAAAATATATATATATATTTTCTGCTTTTATTAAAAGCAAATTTATTTAAAATAAAATATAAAGAGACTGTAAGTTTTAAGAGATGATGCGTTTATTTCCCTGTCCTCAAGTGCAGGGGTGGGGTGGCTGGGATGGGCTCCCCAGCTTGTGTAACTGGGGGCAAACCCCACTTACACCAGCTGTGGGGACACCTCTGGGGACCGTGGTGCATACAGCTGTGGCCTATACAGAGCAATTCTTCTCATCTCTGGGGGCTGGAGGGGATGGATGAGGAGCATCCTGATGCCACCAATGAGCTCCTCCAGCCCTGTTGTGCCTGGTCTCTGAGCCTTGCCCAAGCTGTGGGCACTGTGCTGGTGCACCGGGACCCTCTGGCTCCCCTGTTGTGGAACCCAGTTGGTTGTTATTTGGGTTGTGTTTTTTTTAAAAAAAAAAAAACACACCAAACAACAGACTTAATTCTTAGTTTTATTTTGGTTTTTATTTTTCATAACACTTCATATACCAGTGACTCATAACAGAGGAAGGATTTGCAGCGGGAGGAAATCTATTTATGCACTGGGGAGGGTGGGAAGGGTGGTGTTTGGGTTTGGGGGGGGAGGGCGGGGGGGGCTGGTTTTTTTGCTAGTGTTAGAGAAATAAAAGTATCTCAGAAACAGCCAGGTGTCAGTGTCATTTCTCTAGAGGGGACAGATCATTTCTATAGGAGACCACAGAGGCAGAGGACAAGCCACCTGAGCAGTTAGTTCATGGTCTCCCCTTCCCACAGCTCGCCCCCCTTCTCCCTGTTTTGGGGTGTTCATCTTCCCAGCTGGATTTATTTCAGCTGTAGCATCTCACTAGCCAGGAGGAATGATAATAAAAGTGCATTTGTACCTGGCAAAGGACTAGAAGCAGCTGTAAATGTGGGGTAAATGTAAATGAGGGCTTTCCTGGGGGTTGTGGGTGGAGAGGTGCCTGTGGGGTGGTTCAGAGGTGGCACATGCCACCCAGGTTTGGCCAAAACATTGATGCTAAACCCCAGGTCCCAGGGCTTGGTGGGGGATGGGGCACCTTGGCTGCGAGCTGGGACCGTCCCCGCCCCACACGCTGCACAAGAGGTGATGCTGTGGAGTGCTGTGCACACAACCCCCACCACTGTGTGTGGGTCCCTCCCAGCCAGGGGCTTACAGTACCACCCAGACATCCCAGAGGACACCAAAGCCCTCATCCTGGGGTCTGCTCCAAGCCCTGTCCATCCCTTCCCAGGGACCACATGCAGGCAAAGGCAGGTGGCCATCAGCCCCCCTGTGCCACCTTGCAGCAATGCCCAGGCACCACGTCCCCTCCAGAGGAGATGCCTATGAGAGAGCTGGGGAAGGACTGCTCCTGAGGGCAAGGAGCACTTGGGTGAGGGGTGATGGTTTTAAACTCAAAAAGGGGAGATTTAGGTTGGATATTAGCAAACAGGCCTTCAATGTGAAGGAAATTCTTCAGGCCTAGAGTGCCCAGAGAGGTGGTGGAGGCCCCATCCCTGGAGACATTCAAGGTCAGGATGGATGGGGCTCTGAGTGACCTGATCATAGAATGGCCTGGGTTGGAAGGGACCCCAAGGATCACAGAGCTCCAACCCCCTGCCACAGGCAGGGACACCAGCCTCAGGCCTGGAGCTACACAAGGTTGCCCAGGGCCCCAGCCAACCTGGCCTTGAACACCCCCAGACACGGGGCACCCACCCCCTCTCTGAGCAGCCTGTTCCAGCCCCTCACCACTCTCTCTGCAAAGAACTTCCCCCCAATCTCTCCTCTAACCCTTCCCTCCTCCAGCTTCACTCCATCCCCCTTGTCCTGCCAGTCTCTGCCCTTGAACAAGCTGATTCCCCTCCTGTTCCTCTGCTCCCTTCAGGCACTGGCAGGCTGCAATGAGGTCCCCCCACAGCCTTCTCTTCTCCAGGCTGACCCAGCCCAGCTCCCTCAGCCTCTCTCCAGAGGGGAGCTGCTCCAGCCCTCTGATTGATTGTCTTTGTGGCCATGTCCCTGCTCACTGCAGATGTCCCACTAGTGGAGGACTAGATGGGATGGGGACTAGATGTCCCATCTCGTGGAGATGTCCCTGCTCACTGCAGGGTGGGACAAGATGAGCTCTAAAGGTCCCTCCCGACCCATGAATTCTATGGCTTGGTGGAGCAGGGCAGGCGTGGTTGGGCTGTTAATGATTTGCAGGGTGACGCAGGGACTAAAGGCCTTTCCAAGGGTCGCTGCCGGGGAGGCACGTGGAAGGGCGGCCACGCTCGCCAGGCCTCAGGCCTCGCCCAGCCCCACCACCGGCAAGATGGTGCCTCTGACTGACTTCCAGCGTAAGTGGGTGGGTGGGTGGTGGTGGCCGTGTCCCAGCAGCGATGCCCACCCCCACAGGACTGGGACACCCCATGGGGATGTTTCTGGGTGCCAAGCTAGGGCTGGAGGCTGCTGGCAGGGGAGATCAGGGCAGGGAGAGGGTGTAACAGCAAGGCCTGGCCCTTTGCAGGGGGGATGTGGTGGGGATCCCTGGGGATGCTGCTGGGATGTGGGGACCAGGCAGGGCTGCGTGGAGGGATGAGTGTCACAGGCACTGCAAAGCTGGGTTTGCCATCGCCCTCTACATCCGGAGCAGCGACTGGGGAGGTGCCTGGCTTGTCCCGAGAGCATCGCCCACCAGCTGCCTGCACGACACCCTTAGTGGAACCTTCCAGAAGAACGCTGGAGATGACCTTCCCATTTATTTTTTCTTTCTGGTTTATGGTTTGCCTGGGAGACCAGAGGGGTTTCTAGGGCACCTGACAGCCCCCTCAAGGTTTGGGCAGGTGGAAAAGCTGTTTCTAAGCTTTGGTGACAAATCCACTGCATATTTCTGGGAGGGAACAGGCCAGGGAGGTGCTGAGGAACATAATCACGGCCCAAGGTGGGACCCAAGCCGTGTGCCCAAGTCCCCATCTCAGCCTTCCTCCCATCCTCTGCAGGGATTGGTGTGGGACTGGTCGGCTTTGGCCTCTTCTTCATCCTTTTTGGGATGCTCTTGTACTTCGACTCGGTGCTCCTGGCCTTTGGGAATGTGAGTACAGTGGGGCCAGGACCCCTCACCATGGGTGCTGATGCCCAGGATGGAGCAGAGGGTCCATCTGGGCAGGACTTCTCTGACCTGCTCCCCTTCATCCTCCCAGATACTCTTCCTCTCTGGTTTGGTTTTCATCATCGGCTTCAGGAGGACCTTCACCTTCTTCTTCCAGCGGCCGAAGATGAAGGCCACAAGCTTCTTCCTTGGGGGGGTCCTTACTGTCCTGATGCGGTGGCCCCTCCTGGGCATGCTGCTGGAGGCTTATGGCTTCATCCTCCTCTTCAGGTTTGTCCACAGCACCCAGCTCCACGGCATGGGTGTCCCAGGGAGTCGGGTGATCCTTGTGCCCTGCAGCTCCAGGCAGAGCCCTCACTGCTACCCTCCCAGCAGAATTCCCAGCATGGAGCTTAACAGAGTCTTTTACTTCCATGCAGGAGTTTTTTCCCAGTGGCTTTTGGGTTTTTGGGCTCGCTGGCAAATATCCCTGTGCTGAGCAAGGTGAGTTGGGTGCTGGGCATTGTTCTCCTGGGCAAATGTGGGGGGTTGCAGCCCTTGGGTGATACCAACCCTGATTGCTGGGGTTGGGACTGCACAGGGGAGGTCACCATGGTCTCTCCACAGAAAATGCACTGGAGGATTTTCCTGCTAATCAGCATCTGTCTCTGTTGCAGCTCTTGGAGAAGGTGGGAGAGAGCAGCTCCATGGTGTGACCTGTGAGATGGGCCACATCGTTCAAGATGGGATGGTGTGAACAAGCCCCAGGTCCAGCTCTCCCACAGTGAGTTGCCACCTCTCCTGGTCCTGGGACCTTTGGTGCCAGCTAGAGCCACCCCCATTGTGGGGACAGTGTCTTGCTACCCCATGGGACTCCCACGAGCAGCTCCTGAGCAAGGTTCCAGGGCCCAGATGCTGGGCCAGGCAGGTTTCTGGATCAATCAGCATTATTTTATTCCTTTTTTGTCTTCCATTATTGAGAGATTTGATTAAAAAATGTGTCTGAGACCAAACTCAGGCTGTGCCCCTTTCCTGTGGCTCAGGGCTCGCTCCAGCTCTAGCTCCTCACAGGGTCACCAAGAGGCATCACAGCCATGGCTGGAGGGGGCACAGGGATCTTCCTCTGGGCATGGCTGGAGGGGGCACAGGGATCTTCCTCTGGGCATGGCTGGAGGGGGCACAGGGACCTTCCTGTGGGCATGGCTGGAGGGGCACAGGGACCTTTGGGTGGCCACGGCTGGAGGGGGCACAGGGACCTTCCTGTGGGCACGGTCTCTGGCCGTGAGCCCTGGCCAGCACGAGCAGCCCTGGCTCCCTGGCAGCGGCTCTGTGCTGCCTTCCCAGGCGTCCCGAGGGGATGTGGGCTGGGAGAGCAGCCTGGGGAGTGGCAGGAGAGGGCAGGGGGTGGGTTAGGAAAACACCCATTAAACCACATTAACATTTCATGACCCGATTGGAGGAGAGTAAATTACCCCCTTCAAATCCAGTGACCATGAAAGAGCAAACGGCATCTGAGGTTATTAATTAATTGAGAGATGCTGGGGGCAGGGGTAGGGGCTGGGCTCTATCCACAGAGTTACAGTCCTGAGTATTATGGGCCAGGGCTCCCATTTCCCATAGACCTGTTTCCTGAGGGATGCAGCCAGGATGGAGCAGAGCTGGACCTGCTGCCTGGCCAGATGGAGCTGGTGGGAGCTGTGGCAGTGGTGGACATGGGGAGAGTTCTGCCAGGGTCTGAACCTCTCCAGCACCCCTATGGACACCATGATGCTAGCATGGGTGCTGGGGGTCCTGACTGCCTGCACCATGTTGGGGAGCCTGCTGAGATCTGCATCTTACCCCAGAGAGGGATCCAGCCCTATCCACTGGAATCCAAAGGGTCTTTTCATTTGCCTGCACCCTCACAGCCCCACATGCCTTCAGGGAGGGTGATGGGAAGCTGCTGCTTCCCAGCCTGTTTGTGTAGGGACACAGAGACAGGTTTGCCCAGCTGCTGTGGGCCCTGTCAGGTCACATCACCCACCCCATCCCTTCTGCAGCTGATTTGGCCTCCAGAACTGCTCAGGCCCAGGTACATCAGGTGCTTTGAAACCTTGCTCAAGGCAGGACCTGTGCTGCTGGGTGCTCAAGGGGAATGAGCATCCCTCAGTATGAGGAGCCAGCTGCCCACAGGGAGACAGAGCTTGGTGACAGGCAAGAATGTGGGGACAGCACAGAGCTCTCCTGGCTTAAGTACAGATGATTTAAAGGAGTGATTTTGTTGGGGCTGCAGAAACTTCTCTCCCCAGGAGCACAGCCAGCACTGCTGGAGAACTGGTTGGATAAGTCAGCGGGTCCCTGCGATGGGAGACACAAGCTGAATGGATGCAAGCCAGGTTCCTGTGAGCACTGGGGAAGCTGGGTGCAAGCTAGAGTTTAATTAAAGCAAGGCAATCACATCAAAGCTGGTCCCTGTGCAGATACCCTTCTTAACGTGCAAGAATTAATTAGTGAGTTTGAGTTAAACCTGTTCCCTCCTGATTGAAGTGCAGCTTGATCGAGCTGGTGGCTGTTGGCACTTAGCAGGTACTGCACCACTGCTCAGGTTCTGTACAGGGTGAAAGCAGAGCTGGGAGCTGCTCTGGCACCTCAGCTGACATTGGGTAACTCATCTGGGCACCCAAAACCCTGCTGTAATGCTGGGCTGAGCCCTGGGTTACAGAGAATGAGCTGGAGATGGTTGGTTTGTAACCCTGGCTCAGGAGAAGCTGCTCCCTTGCTGCTGGTTTTGAGGAGGTGACTTTATTTGAGTGCAGGCTGCAGCAGGAGGCTTGCAAGGGTGTGAGGAAGAGCCAGCAGCTTCCTGGCATCAGCTTGGGTGTGGGCAGGAGGGAGGTAGAGGTGGGTTTGGTCCTGCTGGTATCAGCTGTGAGGATAAAGCTGAGGGGTTTGGAGCAGAGTGAGAGCTGGGTGTGAGCTTGTGGAGGATGGATAGGAGAGGAACCCTGGGCTTGGACATCGTGCAGGTAAGCAGGGGCTGCAGCTGCCCCAGTGCCTAACTGTGATCTCTGTCTTTGCTTCACCCCAGCTGAGAACTTGGGGTGTGGAGCAACTTTTCATGGTCAAGCTTCATCTTTGGGGCTTCACCAGAAGAAAGAGGGGTGCTCCTGGAGACATCACATGTAGGACAGTGTAATCACCCCTGTTTAACACCCCATGGCAGCAAGCATAAAGGAGCAGGGTGTGTACCCTGAGCACTGTGAGGTGCTGTGTCTTTGTCCTGCTGGGAAAGATCCAGCCAGGATAGAGCATCATCCCTGGATGGCAGTGAGGGATCTTCCTGTGGGGCTTTGAAGTGACTCAGGGAGTGGCTGTGAGCTGCCCCTGGGATGGAACAGGCAGCAGTGAGCTGGTGCTTCTCTCCCAGCCACCATTCCTGATGCTTACTGCCAGGGAATGTTTTCCTTCTGGTTCAGTAAATTGGGATTTCACTGCCCTGCAAGAGCAGCTCTGGTTCTAAGCAAACACTTTGGGTGAAATCCTGGCTCTGCTGACGTCAGTGGCTGAATTCCCTGGGTGTTGATGCCATCCAGAGCCTCCTCTAAGCCCTTCCCAAAAGTTGCTTTTGTGCCTGAGCTCTTTGGTCATCCAGAACAAGGATCCTCACAAGCCTCATGTGGGTTTTTACCAGCAACGAGCTCATGGACTAGGAAAGTGTGTAAAATGGATGGGAAGGAGCCTCTTTCCTGAAGAAATGGGGCTGTTCAGCAATGCTTCCTCATGTTTCCAATCAGTGCTTAATATTATGGGGTTTATTTTATGAAATACACTTGTTCAGGAGAGGAACATGTTTATCTTGCAGGAAAGTGTTTGTCCCTCTCTGGAAAGCATTTTCCTTGAATCCTCTCTTAGCCTGATCCTTTGATTCCTTGAAAGCAGGCAGGGGAATAAGGGAAGAGCATTCCCCCTGCTGTTTCCAGATGAGATGCTCTTCATGGGATATGCAGCTGTAGGAACCCCCAGCCCTTTGCAGCAGGTTTCCCACTGCAGTGCATGAACAGGATGGAGCATGGTGGAGTGGTACCATGGTGGAGCATGGGTGGAGCACAGGAGGAGTGGTACCTCCCAGCACTGGGAATCCAGGTTAAGGGATGCTTTAGTTTGAACTGCCTGCTGCTTTGAGGCTGTGTGGGAAGAATTAGGCATCTTCCCCACAGGTCTGGCTCTCCTGAAGGGCTGGGGATAAAATCAGTGTGGTTCCAGAGCTGGTTGATGTCCCTGTGTCCATGCTGCCCTGTGGAGCCTGGCCCCAGCACAGCTCCTGCTCCAGCCCTTGGAGCACCAACACACCCTTTGCAGGTTATTTAAACTGGTGTTGGGCCTCTCTGTCACCATTCCTGGGTACCAGCTGCTCATCCCTGCTCGATGCTGGCAGATGTGACTGGAAAATGCCTCATGGGGATTTTCCTTGCGTGGGGGAAGGTGCCGGGTGCTGAGGGGGGGTCCTGGCATCCTGGTGCTGCCTCAGGGCTGGCACCAACCATGGCAGCCCTCAGCACTCTGATGGGCTCAGGGAAGTTAGTTTTGCCTGTTTATGCCTTGATTTACCTTCCAGAGGGAGTGTGGTGCCACCTCCTTGGCAGGGAAGAGCTGTCTTCCTCAGGGACTGGAGCAGGGCAGCGCTGCCTCTCTGGTACCTGCAGGTCTCCATCATTCCCAACCGCATCCCACTCCGACTGCCCCGTGGGAGTGGAGTCTGCTCGTCCCTCCCAGGGGAATGCCATGCCCAGAGCACCTAACACTGCTCAGGGGCTCCCACAGACCTGTGTCCCCTTGGCCATGGGTCAAAGGGGATCTGGAAACGCCGGAGCCCCACGGCCCCACATCCTGGGAGCACCTTCTTCCCTGCTGATGTGACCCCTTTCTTTTGGAGTCACGCTGCAACCCCCACCTCCCCTTTGGGGAACGGGGCTGGGCAAAGCAGGCAGAGCCAGCAGGATGCCTGGAAAGGGGATTTATGCCCAGTGGCTCCCTGCCAGGAGCTCTCTTGCATTGCTGTGGCTCCTGACCTCTGCACCTCGGTTGCAACCTGCGCCGGGCATGAGGCTCCCCGCAGTGACGCAGCACTGGGGCTCAGCGTGGGAACAGACGTCAGGGGCCGTGGGGAGCAGGGCTGCGACCCATGGGGCAGAGCCTGTGTGTGCCTGCTGAGGTCAGCCTTCCCCTGGCTCCAAATGTTGCAGCTAGAATCCCTCAGGAGAGGAGAAATCTTAAAAGCCTCATTTTTTTGGGGGGTGGGGGAACCTGTCTGTAGCTTCTGGGGTGTCTTTCTTACCCCTCCCAGCACTGCTGTCCCCTGGACAAGGGTGATGGTGGTGCCCTAAACAAATCCCACCCACAGCAGGGATGTGCTGGCGTGGTTGTGTAGCAGGGGGGTTTGGGACAGGGGCAAGTGTGTCGTCAGGTTCCTTCCAAGAACATTTTTTATTGCCTCTGCAGTCATTTCCCACTGAGGTTCCTGGAGCTCAGCACTGGGGTTGGAGCCACAGGGTCTGACCTGGCACCCACCACTTTGGGCTGGTCACTGTTTAGGGAAACACAGCTGTGTGTGAGCTGGGGAGCAGTGGAGCACCTCATACAAAGGAGTCCTCTGCAGCCCGTGCTGGGGGGATGTTGAGCAGCATCTCCCTTCCAAAACACAAAGCAGAGTGTGCACAGCAGCTCAGGCACCCAGAACCACGCTGGGCTCCTCTACACCTTGCTTGTCCAGGGCAAGAGAACAAGCCCTTCCTCCCAAACACACGTACCCAGCCAGGCTGAGGATGCTCATACCTTTGGTCTTACCAAATGCAACAATTGCAATGAGTTTAGCTGTTCTCTGCATCAGGGCCCCATTGGTGTGATGGAGCTGGGAGGAGGGAGGGTTCCCTCTTCCTGTGCTCAGAGCAGCCCCCCTAAGAGCAGTGGGGGCTGGTGGGTTAGCTCTTGGGGGTCTGCATAGCTGAAAGGGCTGAGGCTGAGCCCCTGTTTGCCTCTCCCACGCCTAGACCTTTGGAGAAAACCCCATTCCCATGGAGCTGGGGGACAGGCTGCTCTCTAGACCTGAGCCACCACCACCTTGAGTGACACCAGCAGGCGCTGGGCCCGTGCCCTGCACGCAGTGTGTCAGCCATGGCTGGGTGCTGACACGCTGCAATGTGAGGAGCGTGGGGCTGCGCCTCCCAGCTATTCGCAGCTCCCCTGTGCCAACCACGCTTGTCAGATGTGCCTAACTAGGCACCGGGCTCTCCAGGCCATGCCAAGGACTCTGTCACGATCAGGGTACAGCCACCTGCCCCTGGTGCTGCCCGTGGGATCCCCGGCCCTCCCTCCCCCAGGCATCGGGGAGGAGAAACCCACAGGGATCCCGAAAGCCAGGCTATAAAAGCATCCTGCCCTCAGGGATGTGAGGAAGCTGCTGGCAAAGAGGCGGCCGCTGCGGGAGGGCACGATGTCAGCAGGACACAGCAAGAGGGTCCAGCGGTATCTGGTGGTCTTGGCCGTGACTTGGGGTGCTGGCTTCTTCCCCTCACCTGCCCTGGCTCTGCAGAGGTACCAGTGTTGGAGGTGGCCCAGGATGCTGCGGGTCTGGCTGTCTCCCCTTGGTTTTGCATGCTGGGGCTGGTGCTGAGGACTAAAGGACTCATCCTGCTGCATCCCCCTCCTTTCCTGTTCTCCGCTGGCACCTCCTGCTCCCCTTTGCTCCTCTTCCTCTCTCCCCTCGAGCACCGCAGGGCTCAGCAGTGCCCCTCTCCCCAATAACCCAGGGGGCCGGGATGATGCTCTTCGCTCACAAACCGAGCTGAGCGCGGGGCTCGGTGTCGGGGGGCTGCCTCCTGCTGCAGCCACACACACCCCCCCGCGGTGGGGGGGTCCCTGGCCCCGGTGGGGTCCCTACGAGGCAGTCAGTGCCGTGGGGAGCGGACCCACCGGGACCCGGCGGCAGCCGCAGGGCGCGGGGAGCTGCGGGAAGCTGCTGCCATCTAGAGCCACGCGGCTGGATTTCCTAAGGCTTGGAAAGGGGAGGGTGATGTGTCTGTCTCCTGCGGGTGGGAGACCCCCAGCCCTGCCCTCACCCCCGCAGGGTCGCGCTGCGGAGGATGCCCTCCATCCGCCAGACGCTGCGGGAGATGGGCGTGAAGGTGTCCGACGTCTTCCCCGAGCTGCGGCAGAGCGGGCGCGGTGGCGTGGCCGGACCCCGAAACGGGACAGCTCCCACCCTCCTCACCAACTACCTGGACGTGAGTCTTTCCCTCCGGGAGGAGGTTTGGCAGCCTAACAAGGTCCTCCCCCTCCCCCCCCCCACCACATCACACCCCCCTATGCATTTGCTGCCCTGGGGATGCATTAACACCCCCCACCCTGAGATGCTCCCCACGCCATGCTTCTTCCAGACCCAGTACTTTGGAGAGATCAGCATTGGTACCCCTGCACAGACCTTCAAGGTGGTCTTTGACACGGGCTCTGCCAACCTTTGGGTACCCTCCTACAAGTGCTCCCCCCTCTACAGCGCCTGCGGTGAGTAGAGGGACCCAGGGGGTTGAGGCTGACCCCCTCCAGCCTCAGCTCCATCTTCAGAGCTGATCAAAGTGCACTGGGGTGGGTTTGCTTTAGCACACAGGGTCTGTCAGCTGCTTGGGGCATTTTTTGGGGTCGGGGGGAGGTGGGTCATCATCCCCCAGGGACCCTCAGCTGGTCCTGCTGTGGCTGCCTCCCTCTGATGCACCTTCTGCCTTTCCTCAGTGTCCCACAGCCGCTACGACTCCTCCAAGTCACGGACGTTCATCGCCAACGGCACCGGCTTCGCCATCACCTACGGGACAGGGAGTGTCAAAGGCTTCCTCAGCCAGGACGTCGTCATGGTGAGAGCACACCCCCCGAATTCCCCACCCACGTGTACCTCAGCTCCTCCGTATGAGCATCCCCCATTTACCCAGGCCTTCTGGGGGGTGTGGAATTAGAGCTCCCTCCAAAGCCACTTGTGCCCTTCCCCAGGTATCAGACATCCCCATCATCCAGGTGTTCGCTGAGGCCACGGCGCTGCCTGCCTTCCCCTTCATCTTTGCCAGGTTTGATGGTGTGCTGGGGATGGGCTACCCCAGCCAGGCCATCGATGGCATCACCCCTGTCTTCGACCGGATCCTCTCCCAGCAGATCCTCAAGGAGGATGTGTTTTCTGTCTACTACAGCAGGTGGGTCTTGTGGGGAGCAGGCAGCGGGGTTTGGGGAGCTGTGGGACCTGAGGTGGGGTGGAGGGTGTGGGTACAGAGGGTGCTGGAAGAGCTGGGGTGGAGTGAGGCTGCACAGGAGGCACAGCCAGGTGGAGGTTTCTCTGGAGATGCTGGGCAGGGAGTGCTGGGGATAAAGTGGGGATATCATGGCAGTGATAAAGGAGCACCTGCTCCCTGCTCCTTTATCACTGCCATGTTACCAGCTCTGCTGGTGGGGCTGGAGCAGTCATGGCCAGGACCAGACTTAGAGTTTCATCTACAGGCAAAATGATTTTAAAAAACCCCAACCAACCCCCCATCAATCTATCAAAGAAAGGCCTGCTCCAGCAGCTAAACCTTCTTTCATTTCTTGCCCCAAACTGTTGTGCCCCAGCATCCCTCCTCCCAGCAGCACCAAAACCTGCAGGAACAGGGGGAAGCCAGTCTGGCCACCCCCCTCCACCCCACCCCCATCCCTCCCCACTGGCCCCAGGTACAGCATCCTGGTGATGTGCAGTGACACAGCCCCATGAACACGTGCTCAAAGCAGGCATGGTGGCTCTTTACCTCATCTAAAGGCAGATCCATCCACAAACTAGCAAAGCCTAACGATGCTGGCTGCAACCACAGCCTCCTCTGGGTGCCACTTGGGTCCCCGGGGCACCCCAGGGACACAGCTGCCCTCAGACCACAGGCTTAGGGGGCTCCTCTTTCTTTGCAGAGCTTCGAAGTAAGAAGACAAAAAGCACAAGCACTCTTGAGACAGCCCCTACTAACAGTCACCCCTGCACCCCAGGGCTGGGCAGCAGGCTCTGCTCCCCCTCCCAGCTCCAGGAGAGCCCTGCCCAGTCCTGGAAGCAGGCACTGGTCTGTAGGAGCCAATGCACTGTGGAGAGGCCAGCACCAACCTGCTCAGAGACCCCAGCATGTGGCACCCCCTCTCCTGAAGGCTCTCTCACCCCTCTGAACTAACTCTGGGTTTCTCCTGCTCCAAGCTGCTTTCTGCTGCTTAACCAGAGCAGCAAAGCCTGGTGCCTGGTGCTGGTCCCTTCCCACCAGCGTTTCAGGGCCAGGAGCTGATGGGGGGGATCACTGCGCTGTGTTTTGCACCCTAGGAACGCTCCTCTCAAACCTGGGGGGGAAATAATCCTGGGAGGCAGCGACCCAGCCTACTACACCGGGGATTTCCACTACCTGAACGTCAGCAAGAGTGGCTACTGGCAGATCAGCATGAAGGGGTGAGGCCTCTGCACAGCACCAGCCTCATCCTGCTCACCTCTCCTTGGCTGTGCGAGGAGGGGTGCCTAGGGAAGGCTCGCTGTGTGCTGGGGAAGGGGGTTCACTGAGGTCTGTGTTCCCTGGGTGCTGCTGGGGGATGCTCTCCTCTCTGGAGGGGAGTGGGGTTGTTTCCTCCAGCACATGGTTGCATCTTCACACTCAGGGAAAGGAGCTGGGGATCGCAGAGGGGGTGGCACCGTGGGCTGGTTCTCCTAGGAAGCACCAGGGGAGGAGTTTAACTGGCTTTAGCCCTGCAGCAGTGAGGTGCTGAAACAATTCTGCTTTGTTTAATTAAAATAATAAAAGCCACCCGTGAGGAAGCTTATCTTTCACATTTAAGGAGCTTGGAGGGAGGGTTCCTGGTGCTGTTGGGGAGCACCAGAAGCAGCACATGCTCTGCCTGGCCAGCATTCCCTCTCCCATGGGCATGCATGGCCCTGGGAGCTGAGCTGTGGTCACCATGGGGGGCTCAGGGTCACCCCTCTCCCACTCCAGTGTGTACGTAGGAGCTGAAATCCTGTTCTGCAAGGAAGGCTGCTTGGTGGCTGTCGATACAGGAGCATCCTACATCACCGGCCCTGCCGGCCCCGTCTCCGTGCTGATGAAAGCCATCGGGGCAGCAGAAATGGCTGAAGGAGAGGTGAGCCACCCCATCCCACCCACTGCCTCACGCCGTGCCCCCACCGCCCGCCTGTGTCCCACCCCTTCACCAGCCTCAGAGATGTCTCCTCCTCCTCCTCCTCCAGTACGTGGTGGACTGTGACCGAGTCCCTCAGCTGCCCAACATCTCCTTCCACCTGGGTGGGAAAGCCTACGCGCTCAGCGGCTCAGCCTACATCCTCCGGGTAAGCTGCATCCCTCTGTGTGGGGTGGGAGGGCAGCTCTCCCCATGCCTTGGCTCCATCTGCAGGGGACAGCAGTGCACCTCGGGGTGCAGCTCTTCTGCACCATCCTGCACCCTCCTGGCTCCCCTAAAGCAGCTGGGTCCCGGAAAGATGCTTCTTGGTGTTGCCCAATAATCCCTCCTGTTGGGCAGGGGTGTCCAGATGAGCCAGAGCAACCTGTTGCTGGTTCTTTGGGTGGTTTTGGAGAGAGCAGCAAAGAGCAGAGAAAGGTTGGGCTTCTCCTTTCTGGAGGAAGGAATGTGGAGGGCAAGCAGAGGGTGTTGAGCTGGGGATCACAACCCTTCCTTGGGCACACTGCAGTGGGGATCTCCCTCCTGGCACCTCCATCACAGTGTGGGTCTCCTCCTCTTGGCAGCAATCCCAGTACGGGGAAGACATCTGCGTGGTGGCTTTCTCAGGGATGGACATCCCACCCCCAGCTGGTCCCCTCTGGATCCTGGGTGCCAGCTTCATTGGGCATTACTACACCAAATTCGACCGGCGCAACAACCGCATCGGCTTCGCCACAGCCCGCTGACAGCTGGGGAGCGGGACACAGGGAGCCAGCCTGGAAGAACCAGCCTGGAGGAACCAAGAGTTACCACCCAGAAGAGATGATTTGAAGTGCAAACTGAGAACAGCGTTTCCTTACAGCTCAGCCACCTCCTCTCTTCACCGAAGCGACTGCATAAACCTCGCCTTCTCCCACTCCAAAACCCCCGCTCTGCTTCCCAGGAGTCTCTGCTGCTGGGAAAGAGCTGAGCATTAAACACTTCTTCTTCTTCTTCTTCTAGCCAGTGCCTTCAGTTTGGAAATCAAAGCAGGATCCTGTGGCTGGAGCTGCACCTCCAGGGACTTTGAGGGTGATGTGCAATAGAGCGCCCGGCACGCAGAGCATCGCTGGCACGGCAGCGCTGGCAGGTTGCAGGCAGACTGAGGAGGGATGCTCTGCTGTGGTTTGTGTTTATTCCTTGAACGGGAGAAAAATAACCTGGCTGTGTTTCATGATAGTTTTTAGCTGGTGTTAACCCATGGTGTTAATCCATGACTTTAATATTAAACAGTCTCAGAGCAACAGGGCACTGAGTGGAGGATTGTTCTTGTGGAGGGGGTAGGTGAGATACTTCTACTAATAGAACTGGACCATGAGTGTTCCTCTGCTAGGATTCCCCACAGCAGGCATCCGTGTCCTTCATGTCCTTCCCCATTCTGTAAGAGCAAAACACCTTCCCAACTTGCATGTAGGCAAATTCAGGTCTTTCCAACCAGCAAAAAGCCCTTTCTGCACATGAGCTGCTGTGAGGGCTACCCACACCTCAACCGACCTTCCCGTGGGGTCCTCCAGACCACCGATTTCCCCCCCTGGGTTCAGGACAGGGCTGTACATCAGCTCTGCTGCTCTTTGGGGAGTGGAAGGAGCTGGCAGGTTTAACTAAGGGTGGCTGACTTGGTCCCATCAGGACAGCTCAGGCCCCCCCAGTGCCTGTATCTGTTTTCATTGCTACTTTCACTGGAGCTAAACAACTCCAGGCTTCCCTCTGCCCTGGCCATGTGCAGAGATGCTCAGCAGGAGCACAGCCGAGCTGTGAGGGGCAGATCAGTGCTCCCAGCTGGAGCTTGACATTTCCAGTTCTGCAGGAGAGCTGCAACACTTCCAGTTACAGCCCAGCAGCTGCAAACCCAGTGCCCAGCAGCTTGCAGCACCCTCTCCTCTCCAGTTGGACCAGCTCAACTCTGTTACCGCAGTGGTCCAGAGCTGAGCCCTGGGAAACAGCAGAGCACAATGCTCAGGCTTCTGGAGCGGAACCTGGAGCAAGTCAGTATCCCAGTGCAACCATTCACAGAAGCTTCTCATCCTCATTTCTGCCACCAGCCATCATGGCTTGTGACCTCCCAGTGCCACACAAAGCCACGATGGCTGGTGACCTCCCAGTGCCACCCAAAGCCACGATGGCTGGTGACCTCCCAGTGCCACCCAAAGCCACGATGGCTGGTGACCTCCCAGTGCCACCCAAAGCCACGATGGCTGGTGACCTCCCAGTGCCACCCAAAGCCATGATGGCTGGTGACCTCCCAGTGCCACCCAAAGCCATCATGGCTTGTGACCTCCCAGTGCCACACAAAGCCATGATGACTGGTGACCTCCCAGTGCCACCCAAAGCGCAGGCTGACACAAGCCAGGATGTTCAGGAGAGGGATGCTCCTGCCAGGGTTGCTGCAGCGTGACCTTTCCAGCCAGGTAGGCAGCAGCCTCTGCTCTGCTCCCAGCCCTCTCCCTCCCTGCACAGCACCTCATCCCCTGCCCTGCCCCACCGAGCAGCGGCACAGCCGGGCAGTACAACAGAGAGGATGTGGCTAAGCGGATGTTTGTCCCTCCTGGGAAGGTCTCTGCAGCCCTGTAGCATTTAAACCTTATAATGCTGGGATGCACAACCCCAGGTCTCCAGGGAGAGGAAATTCAAAGCACCCAATGATGTTGCTTGTTTCTCACCATGGCTTTCTGCTGTGCTGATCCATCACCCCTGATCCATCACCTCTGCCACAGAGGCGAGGATAGCAGCAGTGATCACTCCTCAGGGGCCTGGGGGGGATGGAGGGAAGAGGCCCCAGCAGTCAGTGTATCTCATTTTCATCCAGCGCTTCCTGAACGCTCCAGGCAGCTGCTTGGTCAGCACAGGAAACCCCAAGGGCTTGGAAACAGCGGCAGCACAGGCAGGGAAGGATGGAAGGCAAGGGTCTGGGGTGGGGGGGATAGAGCTGCTCAGAGACCCCTGGGATGCAGATATCTGCACAGGTCAGCTCTTGAGCTACAGCCTGGCTTCTCCACTACCTTCTGGCTGTATGGAGGTACTGGCCAGCTTTCATCCCCAGCTTTCCATCCTCAGCACTGCAACAGCTCTGATCTGGAGAAGACTCCAGTGGATGTCAGCTTGAAAAAAGCACTGGGTGACTTAAGCCCCCACAATGGCTCCTGCCTACAGCCCTCAACTGGAAAACAGTCAGGCTGGCCTAAAATAGGATGGGTTTATGCAGATCCAGTTCTGTTCCTATTCGGCACAGTTGTTCCAAGCAACGGGAGGGAAAATGTTGGGGCTGCTGTGATGCTGCTCCTGGGCCCCTTAAGCCAGGTTATTAGCACCTCTAATCGCCTGTGCCGGGGCAATTTCCTGGCTGCCAGGCTCTGCTAACCTGCCACGGCCCCGTATTAGCACTTGGGATTGTTATGGGCGAGCAATTAGGCCACACTCAGCCCAGCAGAGAGCGGGAGCAATTATGACCGTCCTATTAAAACCAGCAGAGCTCACTCTATATTTAGAAACACGGGGAACTGGGTGGTTTATTTTTTTTTATCTCCCCCCCCCCCCCCCCCTCCACCTTCCTCCTTCCTTAAATGATTTTCCCCCAAGTCTCCATGGTCCATTTAGCTGGGTTCAGCTGTAAACTTTGGAGGGGGCATCCTCTGCTCCCAGACGTGTGTGCGGTGGTTATTTCCTCTGCTAATGAAGCTGGGCTGGAGCTGGGCTGGGAGGAGGTGGGGGAGGCTGGGGCAGCCGTGCTCTGCCTTTACCTATCCAGCCTCTCTCCAGCCCACCTGTAAATCCTCCCTGCGGGGGTTAGCGCTTGGTGGGTAGCAGGGTTGGAGGGGCCGATCCAAAGGGAACAAGTCCCTCTTGGAGCACATCCCGTGCGCAGCATCCTCATCCTTTTCATCCCAGCTGTGAAGGGGATGGATGGGGGCGGAGGAAGAAGGGGAGGGGAGGGGGGGAAGATGTGGGGAGGTCCCCCGGGATAGCCATGGGGATGGGGAAGATGTGAGGGGGGAAGATGTGGGGAGGTCCCCCGGGATAGCCGAGGGGATGGGGAGGATGTGAGGGGGGAAGATGTGGGGAGGTCCCCCGGGATAGTCGAGGGGATGGGGAAGATGTGAGGGGGAAAGATGTGGAGTGGTCCCTCAGGATAGCCGAGGGGATGGGGAGGATGTGGGGAGGCCCCTCGGGATAGCCGAGGGGATGGGGAAGATGTGAGGGGGGAAGATGTGGGGAGGTCCCCCGGGATAGCCATGGGGATGGGGAAGATGTGAGGGGGGAGGATGTGGGGAGGTCCCCCGGGATAGCCGAGGGGATGGGGATGATGTGGGGAGGCCCCCCGGGATAGCCATGGGGATGGGGAGGATGTGAGGGGGGAAGGTGTGGGGAGGTCCCCCGGGATAGCCGAGGGGATGGGGAAGATGTGAGGGGGGAAGATGTGGAGTGGTCCCCCGGGATAGCCGAGGGGATGGGGAAGATATGAGGGGGGGGGGGGGGGGAAGATGTGGAGTGGTCCCCCGGGATAGCCGAGGGGATGGGGAGGATGTGAGGGGGGAAGGTGTGGGGAGGCCCCCCAGGATAGCCGAGGGGATGGGGAGGATGTGAGGGGGGAAGATGTGGAGTGGTCCCCCGGGATAGCCGAGGGGTTGGGGAGGATGTGAGGGGGGAAGATGTGGGGAGGCCCCCCAGGATAGCCGAGGGGATGGGGAAGGTGTGGGGAGGCCCCCCGGGATAGCCGAGGGGATGGCAGGGGGGTAGAGAGCAGGTCCCCGTGCGGAGCGCACCGGCAGCAGGTGCGGAGGGTGGGAGGGGGGTCCCGGTGCGGGTCCCGCTGAGCTCACAATGCGGGCGGGCGCTGCTGCGGGAGGCGGGCGGGAGGCGGGCCGGTGACTCATGGCTTCCCAACGGCGGGCGGCTCCTCCCCGCGGCCGCCGGCCCCGCGGCAGCCCCCGGCACATGGGCCGCGGCTCCGGGAGCGCGGAGCTGGGGATGGCCGTACCGCCCGGTCGCTGTCCCGACTGCCCGGTACCGGAGCGGAGCGGGGGTGGTGCGGGGGGAGGGATTCCCCCCGCCGTGCCCCACCTCGGCATTGCGGTGGACGAAGGCGACGTGCTGCCCGGGGCGCTGCGGCTCATGCGGGAGCTGAGACCCGGCTGGGAGCCGGCCAGGGTGAAGACCAAGGTACGCCCCGCAGCGCGATGGGGCGAGGGGGGGGGAACCTGTGCGGACCCTCACCCACCCCCCTCTCCCCGCAGGGAGGGTCGTCTGAGGGGGTGCAGAGCCCACCCTGGGGGGGGCTATAGGTCAGCCCGAAGGGGACTGTGGAGCACACCCTGAGGTGCTGTAGGGCCTGCCCGGGGGCACCTATAGAACTCCTTTTGAGGGGGCCATACAGTCCCCCCGAGGGTGACTGCGGGACCCGCTGGAGGGGACCTGCCAAGGAGGGTTCAGCATCCCATCCCCACACCCCCAGTTCTCCCCTCGGCTCTCAGGTGTAAGCAGGGCTGATCAGGAGTGTGAGGGTGTGACACCGCCACCCCAGATGCTCGGGGGACCCCTCGAGCAGCCACCGAGCGCTGACCGAATGCAGGCGTGTCCCCAGGGTCCCTCGAGCTCGGGGCTTTGGGGGGCTGCAAGGCTGGATCCTCCCGAGTCTTCCTGCACCCCTGCCTGCACCTGTACACGGAGCTGCTGGGCCCCTGCCCGCAGGAGTAGCTGCTCCCAGGAGCAGGTCTCACATGGGTTACTTTGCCAGGTCCCAGCAGGACGAGCACAGGTTTGGGTGGGAGCTGGGGTTCAGCATCAGGCTCCTCACGTGGGATGGGGCTCGGCTCTCCGGGCTTTGCTGGGAGAGCTGGAGCTGCCTGACGTGGGGACTCCCTTTCCCCCTCCTCACCTCTGCCTGGGGGTGCAAGGTCTGGGGTGGAAACACCATGCTGGTGATGTCTGAGCCCTCACCGTGCTCCTGGGCACAGGGAGGGGGAGTGGAGGTAGCGGGACTGGGTGCACTTAAATGTATGTACGTGTGGATGCATGTCCTCTGACAGCACGTGTGTCTGGAGTGTCATTAAAGATGTATTAATAGCCAAGTGTAATTAAATACAAGGAGCTGCAGGAGAATACATAGGAGAGGGCAGATGGCAAGAGGCAGGAAGCTGGGACTTTTGAGTTCCTCAGAGTTGTCGGGGCAGGAAATGTCTCAGGTTCTGCACAGGACCCAGCACAGACCTGGGTGGGGATGGTTGGTTGAGAAGAACCCCAGGTCTCTGGTATCCGGGCTCCCTCCAGGCATTGGAGGGGGGGTCAGTGTTCAACAGCAGCTTGCACATGTGTGTGTTTTTAATTAAACCCCAAAAAAAGGGGGGGGTGCAAAAAAAACCCCACCCTTCTGAGTGTGTGAAGAGGGGGGAACCTCCAGTTGTGCTTCCCTCAGCTGCTGTTGGCAAGGGCTGTTTGGATGGGGAGTGGAGCGGTGTGCTGGTCCTCAGCTGGTTCCTATTAGTGTTCCTGTTCACACTGGAGCTGTGCCTGGTTCACAGCACCTCGTTGCACAGTGTCTGTGCAGGGCTGCTCGCAGGGGCTGTGCCAGGCTGTGCTGGTGAAGGATGGGGAGGAAGAGTCTGGGCGTTCAGCCTCTTCTCACTGGGGTCTTCAGCCTGCTGTGCTCCAGGTTGTGCCCACTTTCCAGCACTCCTCATCCTTTAAGCTCCATCCCTGGGCAGAAGATCTCCGTACTGGGAAGGTATGGGGTGGTGTCAGTGAGTCAGCCAGCCGGGAAGCACGCACTCCAGCCCTCATCCAGCGATAAGAACAGCAGCAGCAACGTGGAGCCAAACCCCTGTGAGGACTCTGGTGTTGGGTGTTTATAACCTGACTTCGGCAACAAGGTGTCCTACAGCCATCTGCCCCCGCCGGTTCCTGGGCTGGGGAGCGGCGCTGGGGGAGGCAGCTGACACGGTGGTGCTTTGGGAATGCCAAGCAGACTCAGAGCAAGCACAGCATCAGGGTGTGGGATGGAGCTGCTCTGCTTCAGCACCTTGGCACGCTCCTTGGGTCTGGCTTGGCATTTAATCGCAGCAAGACTCCTGGTGTGGAGTCACAACTCTCTTATCCCCCCTTCCCTGATGTCAGGCAACCACAGCAGGGGAGGATGTGGGCCTGCGCTGTTGCCCTGCTGATGGCTGGCTGCACTTGAGATCCGTGAGGAGTAGCTCTAGGCATCTCCCAAGCAGCCACAGCCAGGAGCAGGAGGAAGGAGCTGCTGCCTCCAAAGCTGCTGCGTGCCTGTGTACAGGTTGCTGGCAAACCACGTGTGAGTCTCCAAAGTGAGTGGCCTGGAATTCAAGGGGGGGGGGGCGGGTAAGGCTCAGTAATCCTGTTAAACCTGCTGGAAAGGGCTGATGGGGCAGTGAAACAAAGCAGTGTGAGGACTGAGCATCTCCACACAGAGCATCTCCTTCAGGCCCTGGCTGATGTGCGTGTGGCTGATGTGTGTGACTGGCCACCACACCTTTCGCTTCCCCAGTTTCTGGTCTCCTGGGGCCTGGCAGGATAAGGAGAGGAGAGAGCTGAGCCTTGGCACTGCGGTGGAAACATGGATTATCCAGCCTGGGAAAAGCTGTGTAACAAGGGGTGTTAGCACCGTCTAACTTCCAGTGTCTCCTTTGAGTGCTTCGAGTTCCCCTCGGGAGGCTGCATGGGGAGCCCTATATATAGGCACCCTATATAGGAGCGTGAGTTGCTGAGTGGGATGTCTAAAATTAGCTGTCCCACCCCCGAGCACCGCTGCTGCCATAGCATGCGCCCTCGCCCCCCTCCTGCTCCTCCAGCATCACACCTGCTCCGGCTCCCCGAACCCAAAGGGGCTAAAGAAATCACTCTGGTGGGGAGCAGCAGCACCCTCAGTGCCAGGCAGGAGCCTGTGTGGGGCTGAGCATCCTTCCTGCATGAGGGATGACAGGGTGAGGGTCTCCCATGAGGTGACAGAGCCCCAAAGCCCCTCAGTGCACTGGAGGGGGACCGAAATCTCCATGGGATGGGGAGAGGAGCCCAGCGCAGGCGGCAGCCCCTGCATGTGCGTGGGCAGGAGGCCAAGCCCGGGCGCTGGGAGAACAAAACTCTCTTTCCATCTGTGAGGAGCCATCAGAGCAATGACACGAGACGTCCCCAAGCAGAGACGTCCCTGCCTATCAGCGACCCAGCCTCGCAGGGAGGGTCGGGAGGAGGAGATGGGGTGGTGGTGTTTGCTCTGTGTTGTTTGCTGCGTTGGCTTTTTCCTTCCTTTCTCCCCCCACCCCCCCACCCCTCCTCATTTTGTGCCAAAAGATTTACGCTGATTGGGGGTTATTTTATTTTTGGGAACGCTTCCCAGGGCTGCTTGGGTGCCAAGCGTGCTGGCAGCACATCTGGCCTGAGCTATTCCTGAGCTTCCCAGGTGAAAAATGGCAGGACTTCCACCCAAACCAACAGCTTGGTGCAGCTAAAGCCTCATGCCCTCAGCAGGGCTGCAGGATGTGCCGGAGCCTTGAGGCCTTGCAAACTCATGCCATCAGCTGCAAGAGGCTGCCTGCTTCGTGCTTGATTTTGCCCTGTTGTTGCTTTCTCCCCGGGGTCTGCTGGTGGGAAGGGGGTTCACTGAGCCCAGCTGGCATAGTGGGGATGTCCAGGCATCGGCTCTGCTGCCCTTCTCCCCCTCCAGCTCTTCACCGATGGCATCACCAACAAGCTCGTGGCCTGCTACACCGACGAGGGCATGGCGGACGCGGTGCTGGTGCGCGTCTACGGCAGGAAGACGGAGCTGTTTGTGGACCGGGAGACGGAGCTGAGGAACTTCCAGGTGCTGCACGCCCACGGCTGTGCCCCCGACCTCTACTGCGCCTTCCAGAACGGGCTCTGCTACCAGTTCCTGCCGGGCATCGCGCTGGGACCCGACCACGTGCGGGACCCCCACATCTTCAGGTGTGCAGATCCAGGGGGGAAATGTGGGGCAGGGTTTTCTCTGTGGTTCCAACTCACTAGCACCCTCACTGCCTTTGCCTCCAGCCTGGTGCTCGTTGTGACCAAACCCAGGTGGTGCTTGGGTTTTTTGACCAAGGGAAGGTATAAAAAGGACAGGGATCTCCTGGAGAGAGAGTCCAGAGAAGGGCTACCAAGATGCTGAAGGGCCTGGAGCATCTCCCCTGTGAGGAAAGGCTGAGAGAGCTGGGGCTGTTCAGCCTGGAGAGAAGAAGACTGAGGGGGGACCTAATCAATGTCTATCAATATCTGAAGGATGGGGTGCAGGGGGAATTGGCCAGCCCCTTTTCAGTGTCTGTGGGGACAGGACAAGGGGCAATGGCTGCAAATTGGAGCATAGGCAGTTCCACAGCAACCTGGGGAGGAACTTTTCCCCAGTGAGGGTGAGGGAGCCCTGGGACAGGCTGCCCAGGGGGTGTGGAGTCTCCTTCTCTGGAGAGATTCCAGCCCCGTCTGGACACCGACCTGTGCAGTATGAGCTGGGGAGCTGCTTTGGCAGGGGGTTGGACCCCAGGAGCTCTGGGGGTCCCTTCCAACCCCTACAGCTCTGTGACTCTGTGATCAACGGCCCAAACAGCAGCTGGGTTTATCCACGGGGGTTTTAAAGCATCAGCTGTTGGTGAGTGGAGATTGTGGGAGGACCCATGGCTTTTCTCTGAGCTTCCCCTGGAAACGGGGGTGCTGCTTTTGCCCCAGACAGGGTCTCAACAGGCTTCAGAGGCTCGCAGCTACAGTGGAAGGGAGGTTCTTCACAGAGCTTTTGGGCAGCACCCCCCTCAGGCCGTCTCTAGGAGTGCTCCTCTCCGGGATGCTGCTGCACATCTCCCTCTCACCCATGCATCTGTGCTTCCTTCCAGGCTGGTGGCCCAGGAGATGGCCCGGGTACATGCCATCCACGCCAACGGGAGCCTCCCCAAGCCCATCCTCTGGCAGAAGCTACACAAATACCTCACTCTTGTGAAGACAGACCTCAGCCCAAAGGTATCCAACCCCAGGTAAAGGCAGAGGGATCCCAAAGAGCCAGGTTCTGGCTTGGGCATCCGCTGCCCACCTACCTCTAAGTCTTCCCACTATGGGACCCGGGGGGAAGAGCCCTGGTTCCAGGTAAAACCTCTCAGGAGTCGAGGGTTGGTGAGTGGGGCTGGGGAGGGTGTTGGGGCTGGATCTGGATCAGGAGTCCATTGTAAGCAAACCTGTGGCCAAGCCCCCAAGAGCAGGTGGGATGGAGGTGTGTCCACACACCCTTCAGCATCCTTCCTTCTGCCAGTGCAGGGATGACTTTTGGCATTGGAGTGGAGGGTCGTGTTGTACAGCACCCAGGCAGAGTCTGGCCTGAGCCAGAGACTCCCACCCACTGTAATAATCCACCAAACCCCCCCACCCCTCAAATCTAACCTGCTTTTTAAGCCCCCTCTAGAATAAACTGAAGCTTGGGCCCTTCTTATGGTGGGTACCTGAGCACCAAGGTTGAGCCTGATGTTGGAGGGGATCCTAGAAACCCAGTATAGATTAATGCAGCCAGTTCTCTGTTCAGACCAGTTTGTCCCATTTCTGGGAGCCTGGGTTCACACCGGGTGAGTCCTGGGGGGCTGGGGAGGGATGCAGGCAGCCCCAAGAGGTGGTGGAGGTGAACGAACCTGAAGGCCAGCGAATAATTAACCCTGTTCCCTGTGCAGCAGTGGGCAGGACACTGGGCACTGGCCCTGCTGCAGGCAGACTTTACCCAAGCCTCTGCCTTCAGTGTAGCCAATTAGCTAATCATTAACGGGCTCTCTTCTTGGAACTGAAGGTGCTGAGGTTAGTGAGGGTGTGTGTGTGCCCTGGCAGAGTCCAAAAAATTCCTGTTGCCTTGGGCACTTTGGGAGTGAGAGCTGGGGGCCTCGGCTGGTTGGGTGAATTTGGGGGGGCAAGGGGGTGGATGGGGGTGTTAGTGGGGAGGGGGGGATGTACTGAGGCTGCACTGTCATGGCATCTGCCAGGTGCCTTGGGTACCACCACGCAGCATGCCAGAGGATGTCCAAGCTGAGCCTTGGCCTCCCTATGCAAACCAGCCTCGTTAGGCCCTGCTGTGTGTTGCTGATGAGTTCGCTTTGCAAAATGCATGTGGAGGGAAGCAAGGGGCAACGCTGCTCCTCTGCCCCCCAAGGGAGGTTCCCCGTGAGCAGAAGTGATTCCACGCCGTCCCCTTCCCCAGCCTCCAGCAGGATGTACCCAGCCTGGAGATGCTGGAACAGGAACTGGCCTGGATGAAGGAAACACTCTCCCAGCTGGGCTCCCCCATCGTGCTTTGCCACAACGACCTCCTCTGCAAGAATATCATCTATGATGGGACACAAGGTTGGTGGCAGCAGCAGCAGACCCCTGCAGAGGGGTCTGTCCCCTCGCCCACCTCCTGGGGGCTGGTGGCTCCATCTCCAGCCCCTCTCACAGCACCTGTCTTGCCCCTGCAGAGCACGTTCGCTTCATCGACTACGAGTACACCGGCTATAACTACCAGGCTTTTGACATTGGAAACCACTTCAATGAGTTTGCTGGTGAGTTGGGCTCCTCTGCGTGGTACCAGAGGTTCCCCCCTGGTTGCAGTGGCTGCCCCAGGGTCTCCCAGTCCTCAGGGATGGAGGAGGCAGTTGTATCCCCAGTGCTCTGATGGGAAATTGAGGTGGCTCCTCCTCCTCATGCTGCCTGGGATTGGAGTGGTATGGGAGGGAGGGTACAGAATCACAGAGTCACAGAGCTGTAGGGGTTGGGAGGGACCTCAAGAGCTCATTGGGTCCAACCCTCTGCCAAAGCAGTGTCCCTAGGACAGGGCACACAGGTCGGTGTCCAGATGGGGCTGGAATCTCTCCAGAGGAGGAGGCTCCACACCCCCCTGGGCAGCCTGTCCAAAGGCTTCCTCACCGGGAAGAAGTTCCTCCCAGACTGGGGTGGAACTCCCTGTGCTCCAACTTGAGGCCATTGCCCCTTGTCCTGTCCCCACAGACAACGATAAGAGGCTGGCCATTTTCCCCTGTGTCCCACACTTCAGATATTGATAACCATTGATCAGATCCCCTCTTAGTCTTCTTCTCTCCAGGCTGGCCAGCCCCAGCTCCCTCAGCCTTTCCTTGTAGGGGAGATGCTCCAGGCCTCTAATAATCTCCGTAGCCTCCTCTGGACTCTTTCCAGCTTGTGCACAGGGGTGTTGCTCCCCCAGTCACACATGGGGACAGCCCCTTGGTCATTTTGCCCTAGAGAAGTCCCCCGTCTGTGTGTCCCCCCCCTCTGCTTTTGCCCTTCTGCACCTCTGGCATCACTGACCGCCCCCCTCCCCATGCAGGTGTGAAGGAGGTGGATTATCGCCTCTACCCCAGCAAGGAGACCCAGCTGCAGTGGCTGCACTCCTACCTGCAGGCCTACAAGCAGCTCACACAGGGCAGCCAAGGTGGCACGGTGACAGCCGTGTCTGAGGAGGAGCTGGAGGCTCTCTATGTGCAAGTCAACAAGTTTTCTTTGGTGAGTGGTGGAGGGGGGAAGGAACTGGCCTCTCTCAAGGGCCCCCCTGAAATGGGGGTTCCTCTGCTTTCGGGTGAACCAGGGTTTTGTGCTGCAGCTTGTTTGGTGAGGATGGAGGTATGGGTACCAGCATGGGGTTTTGGGGGTACCTGGGGCAGGGTGCTGCCCCAAAGAGCCCAGCTGCACCTCGGAGGCACTGAACTCTTAGGCAAGGTCAGAGAGATTGTGCTGGCTGCCCGCCATCCCACCGACACATGGGACAGCGTGTCTCTGATAGCTGTGGCCTTGGGCATCCCTTCAGAGGCCAGGCAGATCCCCAGCACAGCTGAGTGTGAGGAAATCCTCTTTGGTGAACACCATGGATGGGCAGAGCTGATTTTCTGGGAACTTAGGGCAAAATCTCAGCTGGGTTCCTGGCTGGAGCTGCCAGGAGGGACACCCCAGCTGCGAACACAGAGCCTGGTACCCTGAGCATGTTGTGCTGCTGTTCAGCATCCTTCCTGCTGGCATCCCTCTCCCAGGCTGGGACCAGGCTCTGGAGCAGATAGAAACACACACAGACACGTGGGGCAGCCCCGGCTGGCTGCCACCCCACGTCCTGTTGTCACGGCCACGGGACTGTTGGGCCCTGGCCAGGAGAGGCGTGACTGGCTCATCCCATGGGTAGGGATGCTCCATGCCCATTCCTCATCCTTGTTTATTTTCTGTTGCAGGCATCCCATTTTCTCTGGGCATGCTGGGGCCTGATCCAGGATAAATACTCTACCATAGACTTTAACTTCTTAAGGTGAGTCTGCTGGGGCTGAGGAGTGTTTGGTCCCAGCGCCCCTCAGTATTAAACAGCAGGAGGATCCCAAAACACCCTCAGTGCTTCAGGGATCCTTTGTGGGCAGGGGCAGGAGCGTCTCATGTTTATCCTTCTCTCCTCTCTTGGTAGATATGCAAAGCTCAGGTTTAAACAGTACTTCAAGATGAAGCCGGTGGTCACAGCCCTGCAGATCTCTAAATAGCATCTCCGGCCTGTGAGACCCTGAGCTATTTTTTGTCCTTGCTGCGTCCACAAACCTCGCATCCCCCTCGCCCCTTCGCCACCCTGGTTGGGGGGCGAGGGCAGGTGCTGATGGTGGGAAGGGGGAAGAGGAGATCTGTCCTGGCCACCGATTAAAGGAGACCCTGGACTTATGTGAGATTGGACCGTGAGATCCTAAGAGAGGCCTGAGGCCTACGCCAGGAAGCCTTACCATCGCCTTAAGGCTGAGCCCCGGCTCAGCCCCAGTGCCTGGCAGGGGTCTGTGCTTTGCCAGCACTGCTGCTGCTTGGCCTGGCTCCCAGTTTGCTCCCTCTGTGCCGCCCCCGAGGGGGGAACCAGGTCCCCCCCCCCCATCTACTCAGGAGCCCTGAGAGCTGCCCAGTTGCTTGAGCTGCCCAGTGCATATGCTGTGCTTTGCCACCCTTGCTGCTCCCTCCCTCCCCTCTTACCTGCTCGGTGCTGCCTGGGCTCCCAGCCCCAAACCAGCACCTTTCTTGGGTCAGTGTTGATCCTGTGCATAGGCCCCATTCCTGTGAGGAGTGGGTGCTGCTGTGCTCCAGCACGGATGCTGCAAAGCAGCAAGGGGAGAGAGACGGCCATGAGCCACATGGGCTGGGGACCAGCAAGGTTTTACTGGTGGTGGGGGTTGCCTACACCTCCTGCACTGTGCTTGGCCCACAGTTGGCTCAGCTTTTCCCCCCAGCCATGGTCCCTCGCACTCTCTCAGCTGCCTGCTTCCCTCCTAGCATCCCAGGGGCTCCCTGGGAGGAAGGGGCTCCCAGTTCTGCCTTCCCCAGGGTCAGGGGCATCCAACTTGCCCCTTGCATGGGTGCTGTGCCTCTGCTCTGGGCTGTGTCCCTGCATGGGACTTTGGCAGATCCAGGAGCTGGGCACAGCTTCATCCCCTGCCAGCACTCAGCTGCTTCCCACACTACAGGCTCTGTGAGGGCGATCCTGGTTGCTGAGCACTGTCCAGCTTGTGACAGTGGTTGTGTCTCAGCTGGGGCACGGGATCAGCTCCCTCTGCCCCTACCTTGGCTGCTCAGGCAGTGGTATGGGGATGAGGTGGTGGTCCCCTCCCCGTGGGCACGGGCACCCACCCCAGCAGGAACCGGGACCATTGTTGCATCTGGTGTTTGTTTTGGTGCAAAATAAAAGCTGCTGGTAGCTGGAACTGGGGGCTGCAGATCTGTGGGGGTCGGTGCTGGAGCAGGGGGAGCATCTCTGGGCCCTGGGGCTCGCTTGGCCCTCATCCTGCAGCCAGAGGTGCTGGGGAAGGGCCGAGCAGGAGCAGATACTGGTGGAGGCATTTCCTAGCAGGGTGGGCTGCTGATGTGGAGTGTGTGTCCCCCCTCATGGTCCTGAGGTCCTTTCAGGTTGCTGCAGGGATTGTCCTTCTCCCAGACTGATGCCCTGTGGTTTAAAACACTGCTCAGAGCTGATCTCACATCTCCATCCTGGTTGTTCCCCCCTGCTCCAACCCTGAGGCCCTGATGAGCTTCAGCTTGGGCAGGTCACATCGCTCCACCTGGGAGGGTGCTGGGGGAGAGGGGGCTGAGCCATGGACCTGCTGCTACGTGGGGTGAGACCTTGAGCACATAGAGATGAGCTGGGAGAGGACAGCTGGAAACCCACCAGTGATGGTCAAGGCAGGAGAAAGGGTTGTAAACATCACAGGGAGTGGGAGCCTGGGTTTGGGGGGGAGGGGGAGGAACAAGTTCCCCCACCTATGCCCTGTCTGCTTCAGGAGAGAGGTTCCCATCCAGCTCTTTGCTGTCTCTGAACCTTAGCTGGTAAAGCCCAGAGCCAGCTCTCTGCTCCAAAAAGTCATCTTTATTGTGCCAAGGGGGAGGGGCTGTAAAGGGGAAAAGGGGGATGGAGAGGGAGGGGGGCGCAATTTGTAAACAAGTATGTGAAATATACAGGTTAAGTTACTCATAGTCTTATTAACAAAATAAAGCTCTATCTATATTTACAGTCTTTAAAAAAAACCCCAAAAACACCAAAAGAAAAAAGAAAAAAGAGATAAGAGGAGCTGCATCTTTGTGGGGTGCATCTGCTTCCAGCCCCCCCTTGCTGCAGCACAGCCCATCCTGCCCTGGGAGCCAGCACCCCTTCCCCAGGGACCCCAGCCAGAGCAGCACAGCGAGGGGGAATAAATAAAGCACTGAGAGGGGGAGAGAGGAGAGAGGCGGCTGTGGGGGGCGAGGAGGCAGGGTGCTCCAGGGAGGAAGAGATGCTGCAGGGCTGCTGCCCTGGCCCCTCGCCCTGGGGCTGGGCACAGGGCTGGGGGTGCCTTCCCCAAAGCCCAGGGAGCCCCGGCACCTTCTGCACCCGCTGCGAGGTCCCGGCTCTGCTGCCGCTGGAGCTGCGGGGTGGCTGTTTCTGATGGTTGCCACAGGGCGGTGCACGGGCTCTGCGCACAGCCGGACAGCGCGCATGGACAGCCGGACAGCGCGCATGGACAGCTGGACAGTGTGTGTGTACAGCCCGACAGTGCACATGGACAGCCGGACAGTGTGTGTGTACAGCCCGACAGTGCACATGGACAGCCGGACAGTGCACATGGACAGACAGTGAGCGTGGAAAGACGGACAGTGTGTGCACACAGCCCAACAGTGCACATGGACAGACGGACAGTGTGCATGTACAGCTGGACAGTGTGTACACACAGCCTGACAGTGCACATGGACAGCTGGACAGTGTGTGTGTACAGCTGGACAGTGCATCCACAGCTGGACAGTGTGCATGGACAGCCAGACAGTGTGCACAGACAGACAATGTGCATGGACAGACAGCACACATGGAGAGATGGACAGTGTGCATGGACAGACAGACAGTGTGCGTATACAGTACATCCACAGACAGACAGTGCATGCACAGCTGGACGGTGCACATGGACAGATGGACAGTGCACACAGACAGTGTGCATGGGCAGCCAGACAGTGTGTGTGTACAGCTGGACAGTGCACATGGACAGCCAGACAGTGTGCATGGACAGACAGTGTGAGCACACAGCCGGCCGGTGCATCCACAGCCAGACAGTACATGCACAGCCGGGCAGCCTGCATGCACAGCCAGCCACACAACACCCCAACACCCCTGGGCAGCCACTCAACACCCCAACACCCCTGGGCCGGGCTCTGACGGGAGCAAGATATTTTAGACTTTCTCTTCCCCCCATTTTCCCGTCTCTCCTCACTGCCAGTCTCTCCTCTCCCTCCCTGGTTTTCCTGCTGCAGAGCCCAGGTGGAGCCTGCAGCTTGCAGAGCTGGGGATGTGAGGGAGAGAGGTGCCCAGGAGGCTGTGTACCCCCTGCAGCTGGGGCTGGTGCCCAGGAATGGGGCTGGGCTCACGGTGCAGCCAGGGAACAGGCACCCTGCTTTATTTACACAGGGGGCTGGAGCTCTTAGGAGCACAGGGGGCTCCTCAGAACCTTTCTGGTTGCTCCTCTGAGCCTTTGGCTGCTCCTTGGGCTGGGTGAGAGCTAAGAACAGCTCCCTGGGAGTTTGCTGGCAGGATCTAAAGACTAAGTGGGAAATGCAGAGGGTGGGGAGGGGGGGGAGGTCTGACTGGGCTGAGCAAGGGACGAGCGTGTCCCCATCCCATGTCCCCGGCAGTGGGGGGTGGCAGCTGCTGCAGGTGAGGCTCTCTGCAAGAGCCCCCATGGGTGCTGGAGTGCTCTGGAGGTTTTCCCACACCCTCTGGTCACTTCTGGGGGGGCTACAGGTGGATTGCAACTCAGAAGCTGTGGCACCCACACCCCCTGGGCTGGGTGGCCTCTGTTCCCCAAGCCCCAGGGTGCAAGACTGAGCCAGCCCTCCCCGGCTTGCCCAGAGGGGTTGGAACATCCCAGTCATGACTCCCAACATCACTGGGAAGCACCCCACCCAAACTGCTGGGTGCCCACCTTTGTGAGACTCAGGGCAGCCCTTCCACTGAGTCCCATCTCCTCGGTGGGGGGAGATGCTGTGACCTCGCTTTTTTTTGGTGGCAGCCAGCCCTGCCCCCCCAACCCACCACCCCCCAGCACCCACACCCCACCCCACCCTTCAGTCTGTCAGCACCACCAGCTCGCCATCACTCTTGTCCTCGCCCTCCGAGTCCTCCTCCTCGCTGTAGCGGTACATCTCACCATCAGCCACCGAGTGCCCATCGTCACCGCCGTCCCCCTCCTTCAGGCTGCACGTGTTGACGATGATGGGCATGCTGGGGTCCATGCCACGGGGCAGGTAGTGCTCCATCATGGGGGGAGTCAGCTTCATGCCCACCGGTCGCTGGTACAGCACATCCGAGGAGGAGGGGGGCAGCTGGCTGCCCTGGGGCCTGTGGGACAGGGCAATGCAAACATTGGCTGGGGCGTTGAGGGGCTCCCCCACCCCATGGGCACCTCGGTGAGCCCCCTTGGACAGGAGGATGGGGCATGTTACCCTATCAAGTAGCCCTGCCTGGTGTCCTGCCGCCGGTTCCTCATCAGCGCTTTGTACTCGCCCACGCGCAGCCGCTTCCCCTCCACGATGCAGGTGCGTTTGGGTCGGGGCTTGTACTTATAGTCAGGGTACTTCTCCAGGTGCTGCCGGCTCAGCCGGGCTTGCTCCTCGTAGTAAGGCTGCTTCTCCTGGTTTGTCATGGACTTCCATCGGGATCCTGTGCAGAGAGGAGCCACAGCACATGCTTACACCCAGCCATGAAACACACGCTGGCTCCCAGCTGGGATAACCATGGCAAGAGGGACCAGGTTCCCCAGCACTGACCTTCCCTGGGCACCTCTTGAGCCACGGCTTTGATCATAGAATCATAGACTGGGTTGGGAGGGACCCCAAAGGTCACAGAGCTCCAACCCCCCTGCCACAGGCAGGGACACCAACCTCAGGCCTGGAGCTACACAAGGTTGCCCAGGGCCCCATCCAACCTGACCTTGAACACCCCCAGACACGGGGCACCCACCCCCTCTCTGGGCAGCCTGTTCCAGCCCCTCACCACTCTCTCTGCAAAGAACTTCCCCCCAATCTCTCCTCTAACCCTTCCCTCCTCCAGCTTCACTCCATCCCCCTTGTCCTGCCAGTCTCTGCCCTTGAACAAGCTGATTCCCCTCCTGTTCCTCTGCTCCCTTCAGGCACTGGCAGGCTGCAATGAGGTCCCCCCACAGCCTTCTCTTCTCCAGGCTGAGCCAGCCCAGCTCCCTCAGCCTCTCTCCAGAGGGGAGCTGCTCCAGCCCTCTGAGCATCTCCGTGGCTCCTCTGACCCCTCTCCAACAGCCCCACATCTTTCTTGTATTGGGGGCCCCAGCTCTGGACACAGGATCCAGCTGGGGCCTCAGGAGGGCAGAGCAGAGAGGGACAATACCCTCCCTGTCCCTGCTGCCACCCCTCTGCTGATGGAGCCCAGGATACCACTGATACTCTCCAAAGTATGGTGAGCAGGTGCTGCAGCTCAAAGGGGCTGTGCTGGCGTGGAGCTCACATTCCCCATGATGGTTGACCTTTATTGTCATCACTGCCAGTGCCCCATCCAGGAGCAAAAAGGCTGCTGGGCTGGGAGGGGGCGGCAGGGACAGGCTGTGTCTGGGATTAATCCCCTTTGCTCAGCACTGGGGCAGCCACAGCTGGACCAGTGTCCAGTTTGGGAGAGAGATGGACAAGCTGGAGATGCTTGAAGATCCTCAACATCCTTGGAGATGCTCAAGAGGACACAGCCCTGAGAATCCTGATGGGATATGGAGTTAGCCAGGCTTTGAGCAGTGCTTTGGGCTGGGAACCTCCAGAGTCCCACACAACCCCTAAATCCTCCTGTGAGTCCCCACGTGTCCCTCTTAGGTGTCCTCCCAGCTGATGCCGAACTGGATAGCTCACATCACCCCAGAAAGACGCACAGCAGGGTCCTGCCCCATCCCCCCACCCCGCTACCATCCCTGGTGCTCACCCAGGATCTTGCTGATGCTGGAGTTGTGCATGTCTGGGAAGGCCTGCAAGATCTTCCTCCTCTCATCCTTTGCCCACACCATGAAGGCATTCATGGGCCGCTTGATGTGGTTGTTGTTCCTGGACTCAGGGAAGTGCCGTGAGCCTGCCAAGGAAATCCTGGCTGAGGGCAGGAGCCTGGGGAAGGAGCAAGCAGGGGAGGGTCACAGCACTGTGCTCCAGCTGTGCTGGCCTTACCATCCATCTCACAGGGCAACAGAGCCTCCTCTGGCCGGTGGGTGGGGGTGTCCTCCATCCGCTCCTTCACTGGGGAGGAATCAATCCCGACGTGGTCCTGTGGGTGAGAGGGGTCAGCAACCAGCTCCACTCCAGGAGACAGGAGACCCAGGTCTGGCTGCCCACGCTGGGGTCAGAGAGGGGGACAGTGACAGCCCAGCAGCCGTCCCTCACCTTGTGGTAGGGGTTGCTCAGCGATCCCTCCATGGCCCCGCTGTGGCCGTGCAGCAGCTGCCGTGCGTCCTGGATGGCTTTGGTGATGGCATCGCCTTCGCCCAAGAACCCTGGCAGGACATCAGCACAGGCACCCATCAGCACATGCTCCTCCAACACCCTGCAGCACCCCATCCCACCCCAGCAATCGCAACTGCATGCTCTGAGGGGATAGCAAAGAGCAGGTGCCCACCAAAGCCACCCTAGGGAGGGACCCCAGGGGAGATGTCCCCTGTCTCCAGGAGGTGGCCAGGGGAGGGGATGGGACCCTCCATCAGTAAAGGGAACCCACCCAAAGGCAGGTTAGATGGGCTGGTCTGCAGGTCCCTGGTGGTCCCGTGACTTGGCGTGAGGGACTGGCAGCTGCTCATCTTCAAACTGGGCGAGCTGGAGGCACTGGGGAGGTCGGAGCCTTTGGGTTTAGCAGTCAGGTTCAGCGGCTGCGAGGTCTCCTGCAGTGGAAGGGAGGGAGGGTGAAGCACAGACCCTGCAGCTTCCCAACTTGGGGGTAAGGGGGGGCGTGTTTTGGGGCTGTACCTGTATCTGGAGGTGGCCCGAGCCGGCGGGTCTCTTCAGCGTGGAAGGAGGGGGGCTGTGCAGCAGCTGCACTGGATAATCCACTGAAGGGAGCAGAGGGGAAAGAGGGGTTGGGGGACATGGCCACCCCATGGGGCTGGGGCACTGCTGGGGGACCCTCGCTCACCTGGTTTGCAGGGGATGGGCTGGATGGGCAGCGCTAACTGGGAGTCGGGAGCAACGGGGAGAGGCTGGTGGCTGGGGGTGAAGGCAGGAATCATGACATAGGGCATGTTGACCTGCTGGAGGGAAGAGCAGGAGGGAAGCAGAGACCAGAGAACCGCTGTGGGACACAGCAAGGCAGGTGGGTGCCATCCCATTCCCTGCCTGGCCCCAGGACGGGACACGAGCCTGGCACATGAGGCAGGAGGCTGCCATCAGTCAGCACGGGAAGGGGGATGCAGGGAGGTGCCCCCCCCCACTTTACCTGGATCTGTTGCTGCAGCAGGTTGATTTTGTGCTGCTGCTGGATGAGCTGCTGCTGCTGCTTGGCAATCTGACATGGGGGAGAGAGTGGGGCTCAGTGGCATCCATGGCAGTGCCGAGCTGGCCCGTGTGAGGCCACGGATGAGGGGTCTGCAAAGTCCCAAGGGCCGTGGGGAGAGCAGGGACAGGGGGGATAAGCTGCCCCTGAGCCACCTCCTGGGACATGGGTGACCCCCACCCCAGTGTGTGCCAGGGGTGTCAGCCCTGCCCTTAGTACTGCATGGGCCACCAGAGAAGGAGAACCAGTGTTCCAAGAGCAAAGGGAGCACAGTCAGGAAGGACCTGCTGTGCTTTAATTATTTTAAAGAGTGCAATTCCCATCTCCTTTGATCATCATCCTCCTGGCACCAGGGAGCAAGATGGGGAGTCTTTGGGATGGACACAGAAACAGAGTGGGGGTTGGGGCAGACAGTGAAGTCAGAATCATAGAATCCCACACTGGTCTGGGTTGGAAGGGACCCCAAGGATCACTGAGCTCCAAACCCCCTGCCACAGGCAGGGACACCAACCTCAGGCCTGGAGCTACACAAGGTTGCCCAGGGCCCCATCCAACCTGGCCTTGAACACCCCCAGACACGGGGCACCCACCCCCTCTCTGGGCAGCCTGTCCCAGCCCCTCACCACTCTCTCTGCACAGAAGTTCCCCCTAAGATCTCATCTAAGTCCTGCTGCCCCTGATGCCATAGCCACCTCCCCACCATTCCTAGGGGGACCCTGTCCTGGTCCTGCAACCACAGCCAGCTGATCCCAAAGGGATTCCCAAAGGGATTCCCAAAGGGATGGATGGTCCCTGGCAAACATGGCCTGCACAAGTGGATTGCCCACAGAGCCCTGAGCCCACCTGCTCTTGCTGCTGCCGTGCCAGCTCCATCTGCTGCTGCTGCTTCTCGAAGAGCATCGCAGCCATGTTCTTCTGCTCCGAGTGGGCCGTCAGGAGCTGGTCCCGCAGCGTGGACAGCTGGTTGATCATGACAAGTAACTGGAGCTCCTTCTCTGCCAGGCTCTCCTGGGTTCCTGGAAGAAGCCAAGCAGCTGCGGGTCAGGGGCTTAGGGAGGGCTAACAGCATCACCACCACCGTTGCGTGCTAGCCAGGGGTGTAAAGACCCCCATGTACATCAGAGGCAAGCTTTCATCAGGGGTGCTCAATCCCACAACAAAATAACCTTAGGTTTTGGTTTCAAAGCACAAATCCCTATTAAATCCAGATTTAATCCCTATTGCACACACTTGTAGGCACATCTCCCTTCCCACTAAGGTAGGAAACACTGTTTCCAGCCCTGCCTGCCTGGGGACAGGGCATGGGAAGGAGGATGGTGGAGGTGGGTGGCCAAAGGGAGGACCTCACCTTTCACTTCCTTGGACTCAGCAGCGTTTCGGCCCAGCAGCTGCTCCTTCCAGTCACTGGACAGTAACTTCTCAATGGTTGGCATCACTGTCCATGCCAGCAGATAAGAGGGTCAGCAGAGCAACAGGAGGGAGAGAACAGCTCGGTGAGCACAGCCCTAAGCTCTTCCCATCCCGCAGCTGACAAAACCAAGGGTACAAAGGGAGCCAGAGGGAGAGGGTGAGGATGGTGCCCAGGGGCCCCTCAGAAACCTTCCTTACCCTCCTTCAAGTTCCTGTTGAAGTCCAGCTTCTCCTGGCTGCTGACAGCCGGTTCAAAGGCAGAGCGCCTGGGCTCCAGCGCATCGCCGGCGGGTGAGCAGGACTCCTGCAAGGCATGCAGCCTTACTGGGCATCTGCTCCCACAGGCAAGGACATCCCCAGGCATGCAGCCTTACTGGGCATCTGCTCCCACAGGCAGGGACATCCCCAGGTAGGAAGGAGATGCTGGGCTGGTGGGAAGCTCTGAGCTGGCCCCACTGGTGGGATGCTCAGAGCTGACTCCACCTGGCTCACTGCTGGACCACACTCTACCAAGCATATTTCCCCCCAGACCAGCTTGAGAGCATCTCTGCTCTTCATGCTGTGAGGATTTGTTTGCTGGAGGTTTCTATGACTTAATTAGACTGCTCAGCTCCTGTGAGCCCAGTTCCCTCAGGAGGTGGCACAGGGGGCAGAAGAGGGGGCACAGGGGGTCGAGGTGGGGCACTGAGGCTGCTGCTTAAGGGGAAAGAAAACCCAAGCACGTCTGGAGGTGGCTGCTGGAAGCCAAGGACCCAAATCCCAGAGCTGACCCAGGAACGCAAACAACGGCCAGAAAGCCTGGAGGAGCCTCAGGCTTCAGCTTCATTTCCTGGGGATGAGGAACAACCACCCCCCTCAGCCAGGGGACAGAGCCTGGAACAGGGATGCTGCGATGCTCTGCCAGCCCAGAAAGACCCCTCAGCCAGAACCAGTGTTTGTCACAACCACGGGACCCACCTGTGGCAGGGCCTGGGGGTCGGTGCCTTCCCTCGGCGGTGGCCCCGGCGGGTCGTTGGGACGGGGCTCGGTGCTGGGGGCAGCCCCCGGAGGGGACTCGTAGCCACCCTCCTTCTTCTCCTCTGTCTTGATACCGCAGTTCACCATGCTGCCCGCTCCATCGAGTTCCAGGTGGGGGGAAACAGGGCTCCTCATGGACATCCTATGGGGAAGACACAGGGCCATCAGCACATCCGTGGGGCAACCCCACCCACAGGCACCCCTTTTCCCAGACTGGCCCCATACTGGGGTGCCCTGTGCTGCTGGTTTCCCAAGGGCAATGGTCTTGCTTTGTGCCACGGCTTGATGAAAACTCAGCTCTTGTTCCTGGCTCCCCAAGCTGGGGGTTTTGCACATTGGGGGCTCAATGGCCAGACACCCCATGAGACACAAGCCCTTAATTCCCTATGAAGGGAATGGAGCAACAAAGGAAAGCACTTGAAGGAAACCACCCAGAACCATGGGATTTAGGGCCGAGACGAGCCCATGCTCCATCCAGCATCCCTGCAGGGAGCAGCCCACGGCTCACTGTGCCAGGCTTGACCCAGCACCTCAGGGGGTCTCTGGATTTTGGCTCACAATCTGCACCCCAACCCTGCCAAACCACCCCAGGAGCTGTGCCTAGAAAGTTGGCAGGGGGGCAAGCAGGTTCCCTGCCTCCACAGGAAATGGAAATCCTGGCCCTGCTGAACAACAGCTGGGACTGGGACAGCCCCAGTATCACACCCCTGGGAGTCCCCAGCACGGTGTGGAGCTGGGACAGGCTGAGTCCCAGACAGGGTATGGGGCTGGCCCTGGGGAACAGGGCTCCCTCACTTCACCAGCATGGCCATGGGTGCTGGGCCCACTCCATTGGGAGCGACTGTGAGCTGTTACAGGGAGTGAGCTGAGTGGGGTGGTGCCAGGGCTGCGGGGGGGGCTGTATCCCCCAGCCCCCCAGGACCTCTCTGTGCCTTCACTGCGAGGGGCAGTGTCTGCCCACAGCCTGGCACAGCAAGAACAGGAACAAATATCACCCTCCTGAAGCTTTTCAGGGAGGAATAATGGGAAAAGGAGGCCGTTAGGGAGAGATTGCAGGGCCTGGCACAGGCTGCCCAGGGAGGGGGCAGAGTCCCCACCCCTGGGTGTGTTTAACAGAGGGGAGATGAGGTACTGAGGGATCTGGGTCAGCACAGGACAGGGATGGTTGGAGTCGATGATCATAAAGGTCTTTTCCAACCTGGGGATTCTGGGATTTACACTGGCTGCTGCCAGGAGCCAGGATCCGGGCTGCTGAGGTGGGAAAGGGCCATGGTGGGATGGATAGACCATCTTGCCCGGGCTCTGGCACCCCAACAAGCCGGACCCTCCGTGCTGTGCTCCCTTCTCCCCTTCCCCATGGATCATCAGGACCCCTCTAATTCAAGGCTGGGGGTGCAAGGTGGGATGATGTGGTGGTGGGGGGGTGGGGGGTGGGTGCTGAGCTGGGCTACCCAACTGGGGGGAGGGGGGGGGGGCAGCAATTACATAACAAACAAAGCCCGGCTCAAGCTGCGAATTAATCAAACCGCTGAAAATAAAACCTTCCTCTCAGGAACTTCAAACAAAAGAAACGAAAACAACAAGGCCGGCTGGGTAATGAAAAGCCAGGGCTGTGAATAGGGGACAAAAGGAAGTGGAACAATAGGGTGTTGGACAAAAGCAATAAAGTAAAGGGAAGTGTGACAGCTCCACAATAGGGCACTATGCGCGCCAGCCTTTCTGATCTTAGCGGGGCTTTTTTTAATCTCAGTTCCCTTGCTCTTCGCTGAACAAACCGTGGAGCACTGGCCGAGCCCGGCAGGCTTCCTCCCGGCATCGCCCGGGAGCTGCCGCATCCTGCGGCACCGCCTGCGTCGCCCCTTCCTGCCCCTGCTTCACCTTGGTGATGGGGATGGAGACATTGGGCATGTCCCAAATCCCCAAAACCACCTTGCGAGGCGCCTGGGCTGCGCAGGAACCCGACACGCTTGGCAGCGGCGTGGGGGTGGCAGGCAGCCAGCAGGGAGCTGTGCTCATGGCTCTGTGATACACAGAGGGAGGGTTTGCCCTGGGCTTCACCCAGAGCTTGTGTCCTTGGCATCCTGCAGGTAGGGAAACTGAGGCACAAGCACGTGGCGGCTGCAGCACCTTGCCCTGGACTCTGTGATACACTTTGCTCAAGGCTTCACCCAGAGCGTGTGTCCTTGGCATCCTACAGGTAGGGAAACTGAGGCACGAGCACGTGGCGGCTGCAGCACCTTGCCCTGGACTCTGTGATACACAGAGGTAGGGTTTGCTCTAGGCTTCACCCAGAGCTTGGGTTTGCTCTAGGCCTCACCCAGAGCTTGTGTCCTTGGCATCCTGCAGGTAGGGAAACTGAGGCACGAGCACATGGCGGCTGCAGCACCTTGCCCTGAACTCTGTGAAACACAGAGGTAGGGTTTGCTCTAAGCTTCACCCAGAGCTTGTGTCCTTGACATCCTGCAGGTAGGGAAACTGAGGCACGAGCACATGGCGGCTGCAGCACCCTGCCCTGGGTGCTTTCCTAACGTGGGACTTGCAGGTATGGGTGTACAACTGCTCCCTCCTTCCAAGCTTTTTGGGTATTTTTAAAGTCAACCCCCCTGCTCGTTGCATCCCCGCAGGTCTGCCCTCCCTCCCAGGCAATAGGGCAGCAGCAGCAGCAGCGACGCAGTGGCGCAGAGCCATGCTTTGGGTTGGAGACACTCACAAAAGCACCACCCCTCTCCCCAGCAGGTCCCTTCTCCGTTGTACGCAGCCTCCCGGTGCCACTTGGAGTTTACTCCTAAAATGGGGCCGGTGCTTTAATAAGGGTCAGTTTGCAAAGGGCCTCGTGGCGGGTTTATTATACGGTTTAACGAACAAAAAAGGGGGGAAGAAAAGAGGAATAAAAGGAGAAAGCAGCACAGTCATCTCGTTACGGAGCCGGTTCCGCGACAGCCCTGTGCTGCGGGCTCAGGTGCTGGGCTCCGGCGCTGGCTGTGGCAGACAATGGGGATGGGAACAATTGCCTTGGCACAGGAAGCAGAACAGATCTTCTTTAATGTTTCCCACTTAATGCAGGGCCAGGGGAAGGGAGGGAAATAGGATTGGGATGCTACCCTGGAGAGCTAAACCAGACCCATCTGGGAGCCACCTCACCACAAATCCACGGTGAGGGACCAGGCACATGTGGGGATGCTTCCTCCTGGCACAGCATTTGGGGTACCATCTCAGCAAACCAACCATACTGCACAGTGTGCTCACCTTGCCTTCAAACCTCCAGCCCAGCAAGTCCCAGGGCTGAGATTTTTGGGATGGCAACAGCTTTTCTTATTTCCCTCCCTCCCTGCCCCTGAGCAGCACGTCCTGCAATTCTCCGGTGGCTGTGCCACCCTTCCTGCCTGCCAGCCGATCCTATCTGCCTGTTGTGTGGCTCCAAAAGCTGAAGGAGGGCTGAGGCGCCAGCAAACCCCCACCCTGCCCAGTACCACAGCAGCTCAGGCAGTGAGAACCCCCACCCCACCCACCCCCAGCAACAAAAACTCTGCCCAGCCGCTTGTGCGAGAGAGAAGGGAGCTGCTGGCATCTCCCCACTAGCACAAAGCAGTGAGGGGAAGAAAAGCCATGCTCAGCGTGGGGCAACAGCACTGTGGCATGACTTCACCAGTCCCAGGAGAGGAATGGTCCCACACACATGTCCTGTGCCACAGCACCCTCACCCCCTGCCACAGCACTCCCACCTCCCCATGCCACAGCATCCCTGCCTTGTGCCACAGCACCTTCACCCTGTGCCACAGAACCCCTGCCTTGTGCTGCAGCACCCTCACTCCATGCCACAGCATCCCTGCCTTGTGCTACAGCACCCTCACCCTGTGCCACAGAACACCTGACTTAGGGCTAATTTTGCCCTTTGACTGGTGCTGGTCCTACCCCAGGGCCTGGGTACGAGGGCTCCTGCAGATGGGGCCTTGGAGGATGGCCAAGTGTTGGCAGGAGGTGCTAAGCCACCCAGATTTTTGGGCTGACTTTGCCTCTACCTCCCCATGGTGTTGAGAAGGGCAGCAGGGAGGGCCCTGAGTGATTTTCCTTTTCTCTCTTCACCATTACAGCAGAAAGCTATCCATTCCTACCATAGAGGAACTCATCCCTTCAGGAGCCCAGCATGGTAGCTGGTCATCCCAAACCAAATCCACCCATCCGAAGCAGCACGCAGCCGCTCGCCTCACCATCCCATCCTGCCTCCACATCCCAGGTAACCAATAGAGGCAGGGAAGAAAACACACAGGGCCTAAAAACCACGAGGAGGCAACTCCATCTGAGCAAACACTGGTGAGAGCTGGGGCACCGTGAGGCATTCCCAGCCCCTGGCATCCCTGAGAGAGCGGGAGAGAAAGCGCAGAGGAGAAACTAACACACACATACACACGTTTTCTTCTTCCAAGCAGGGCCTGAGGAATCCCGGCCGTCCACCAGGACAGACAATAGCCCATCTCCTGCCAGACGAGCAGGCCGCTTTCCTGCCAGACTTGGAATGTCCTTTCGGGGCTGTTTCCAAGCATTTCCGCACGGCGTGCCTTCACACATAAAAGAATGGATGGCTTCCTCCATCATGCCCAGGCAGGGATGACCAGGGACAGCCAAGGCGGATGGCCCTGGCTGGGGGAAGTTCATGGGGCTGCCATTCCTCCCTGGGGATGCAGAGCATCCCATGGTGGTGGGTTATTCCCTGGGAAGGCAAAAAGTAGGTGGCTGTGGGGGATGCAGGCTCTGTGACCTCCCCCCCAGCTACGGATGGGTAGAGACCACCTACATGCTGACATGGAGGTCAGCTGAAACCTTCTGAAAAAGCAGGTTTTAAACCCAAAAGGCACCTGGATGCTGAATATATTCAGCGCCAGAAGTGCTGTCACCATGTGAGTGCCACAGCTCCACGTGTCCCTGAGGGACAGCAGCCTCTCAGAGCCGTGGCACTGGCAGGACACGTGTCCCTGCGTCACAGGCGTGCACCCACCCGTGCTGCCCCACAAACCAGGGTGCTGCAGCAACGGAAACACTCTGTTTTTTGGGGGGGAGAGTGTGAGCCAATGCTTTATGCATTTTCAGATGCTGCATTTACATCTCACCTGTCATCGGTGCTCCCACGGAAAGCCACAACCTCCATCTGCCCAGAAAGCTGCCGAGAGCTCAGGGTGCCGGAAAAGCTGCAAAATCAACGCCAAGAAGGGAGATCTGTGGCAGGGGGTGGGGGGATTTGGGGAGGATGGGGCTCTGGGGGGGCAGAGGGGCAGCAGCCAGCGCCCAGCGAGTGTAGAACCAGGTGGCAGGATAGTACCTGGGTGCTGGGATCAGCCACGGGCAGGGTGATGCCCACATGAGCTGCCCAGCAGTAACCATCCCAGAGAGACACCCAAACCCCAGCTGCCCCTCTCTGTCCTGTCAAGACCTGAGATCCCACGGGAAAAGCTCTGGCCTCATCCAGCGGGGATTTCCCACTGTCCACACAAAACAGACCAGTCTTTGTCCAACCTCTCCCCACCAACACTTCCCTGAAGGAGATTTCTCTCCCCACAACTTTCACTCCAGTCCTCTGTCCTCACTTCAACCAGGCATGGGACCCCCATCCTGGGGAGCCCCATGGCAGGCTATCTCCTCTTTCCCCCTTGGATAAAATCCTACCACCCCAACACTGCCACATTAAGGTTCTTTGGGATGGGGGGGGAGCATCAACTCTCCACATACCAAGATGAAAAGCAGCAACACAGGTCTCCTGTTACCCCACAGCAATCAGATTTAACCCTAAAGCACTTAGAACCAGCTAGCAGAGCATTTACTAATTCTATCCCCAGAACCCCGCCCCCCAACCTGACTTCCTCAAAGGCCTCAGGCCTTATCCAGGCCTCAGGCCTTATCCAGGCCTGCTAATGAAATATGCATCTCTCTGGTGAAGCAGAGAAGCCCTTCAGCTTTCCAGGGGGAATGGAATCAATCCTGCTATTTACAACTTGAGGAAAGAGACCAAATAACCCGGGTTAACCCCTAAATTCACTTCAGTGAACACTTGCAAGATGAATTCTCAGGCTGCAGCAGGGGAAGAAGTGTCTGGGCTGCTCTGCCTCCTGTGCACAGCAGATCTCAGCTCTGTGTGGCCAACGGCTCGTGCGAGCACTCAGATGGAATCCTTGGAGAGCAGCTCTCTCCTCACTCTGCTCTTGCTCTTCTACCTCTTGTGGAACAATCCCACTTGCCAAAGTCCAAACTTGCTCCCCTGGAGCTTGTACCCTGCTCAAGCCACCTTGGGCTCTCCTCTGCTGCAGGTGGGATGGACCTGGAGAGGTGGTGACAGTGCCTGTACAGGGTGATGGAGCTTGAACATGGTGATGGAGCCTGGACACAGTGATGGAGCTCAAGACACAGTGACAGAGCTTGACACAGTGACAGTCCCTGGACACAGTAGTGGAGCTCAGACACGGTGACAGAGCTCAGACACGGTGATGGTCCCTGGACACAGTGATGGAGCTCATACATGGTGATGGAGCTCCAGACATGGTGACGGAGCTCCAGACACACGGGATGCTCCAGGTGGGAATGGGAAAATTTAGCCTACTGATGAGACAAGTACAATGCAGTCCCTCTGGGTAGCCGGGTCCATTTGATCCAGCCCTGCACATGTCTAACTGGGCCCTGTCCCAGCACCCTGCTGCCACCTCTTACTAACCATTTCCAGCTTGCTGTGGATTCTGGTTTCACACTGCTTTGAGGGGGGTTATCACCTTGTTCAGGTTCCTTACAAGACGACAGTCGCTGCAAAGTGCTTTCCCATCTCAGTGTAAAGGATTCCTCAGCTCTTCCCTGCCTGTGCTGTCCCCCAGCACAAGGGTTTTGCCAAGCCCCCTCCCCATTGCCCACCTGGGCATCCACACTCCAAAACCCCAGGGCTGGCTCCTCTCCTGAGCCTGGCTGCATTAGGATGCAGACAAAACCCATCCAAATAATAAAATCAAATACAAAGAAGAGGCCGGATCCTTCCATGGGTGTAAACTGGCATGAGTCCACTGCCTTCACAGCCACAACCCAAACACATTTTTCCTTTACTGAGATGAGCGTTAGGATGGGTTTAAATAGGGGAAAAATTAAACTGAACCTCAGGTGGAACTTCCTGGCCATGAGATTTATTAGATGGGGAATGATCTCATCAGGGAAGTGGAGGAAACTCCGTCGCCGCGCTGGAATTATTTAAAACCATGTAAAGCCCAGAGGGAAGAAGGAGCAGGAACAATCCCAGCATCAACCCACGTGATGGCTAGGGGGGGGACTGTGCTGGTCATTCCCATTTCCTGGCATCAAGATTAGACAGTCTGAGGGATGGTTTGAGTTTTTTTTAATTTAATTCTGCTCTATAAGATGTATCAGGGAGGAAAATCCTCCCTGTGCCGTCACCGGCTTTGCAGGCAGGTGGGTTTCTTGGTTTTGGGCTGGGGAGGTTCCTCACTTGAAAGCATCCTGAAGAAAGGGCTGGGTAACATTTTGGGGTACAGCGGGAGAAGGGGGTGCCCAGCAAGGCGAGCACTTTGCTTGGGTCAAGGGCAGGGATGGAAGAAGAAACTCCCCTTCCCAAGAGGGGAAAAGAGCAGAACCCCTAGTTTTGGTGACCGCTTTCTTACTGCACCCTCTCCTCTGCCCATCCCTTCTTCCCCCGCCTTATGAGCCACCGAAACACAGAGCTAGCACCCTGTTTTCAGAGAAGAATGAGGGGTTGCCCTTTCTTACCTTCCTTTCTGCAACAGAAATGATTTTTAAGGCAAGTTTCCTCCCTTACATGAAGCTTTGCAAACGAAAACCTAACCCCAAGCCAACGGCAGCAAATCCTGCCCCGCTCGTGAGCACTCAGCCTTTACACCCAGCACCCAAGAATGGCTGGATCAGGCCCATGGTCCCACCCATGCCATACCTTCCCCCAGGCTGGTGAGGTGGCCAGGGGGACCTGCCAGTCCTTGGGATTTGGTGCTGAGGGCTGCTCCCAAACCAACTCCCGCCACCCCGGCACAGGCACCGCTCTCCCCTCTCCTCGCTCCCCCATTTAACCGATGTGCATCAAACCCTCAATGACAGAAAAGGCATTTTTAAAAAAAATATATAATCAGCAAACCCAGAATAATTAAAGAAAGATTCAACCCCACAAGCAGGAGGGGTGGCAGAGCCAGAAGCCAAAAGATGGGGACGACTCACCCAACCCTGTCAGGATGGCGCGGTGATGCACGGCACAGCGAGGCGAGGGAGGGCGGTTAGCACATCTCCCTCCTTTTCTTTGCAGTTCCTGTCCTCCCCTCACCCAAAAATGAGTCCCTCAGGTTTATCAGGGAGGCCAATCTCAGTGTCTTTTTTTTTTTTGGGTGTAATTTCACTCACTCAGCGTTTCCAGGCAGAGCGGAGGGGGCACGTTTGACTCGGCTGCCTGGTAAACAATACTTTCCTATCACCTGATGGAGGGGTGAAGACATCTCTGACCCTTTTCCTCTCCTGCTTAGGAAAAAAAACCCCAACAACAACAAAAAAACCTACCCCAAAAAAAGATACGGGGCTTCCCCACTTCAACAATGTTCAGCTTCTGGGCTGGGACTGCAGGGAGAGAGCTGAACCCTTTTTGTGCCATGGTGGATCCATGGGTGAGGTTTGGGGCACACAGGACCTGGGGCTATTTTGGTACAGCCCCTTGGTGGTCCATCCCAGGCATTTAACACCCCTCACTAATGTCATTATTCCTCCAGCCTCCCCACCCCAGGCTTTGCAGGGTGGGGGAGGCTTCTTTTTTGGGAGGATGGGAGCATCCCATCTTGTCTGCGCTGGTGTTCTCCCAGGTGAGGTGGGCGCACCTGTGAGCACCAAAGGATGCTTGGAACCAGCCCTGGTGCCTCACACACACGGGACACAAGCCCATGGTGACAGCCAAAAAATCATGGGGCCGCGCTTCCGCCCACAGTGCCCCACACCTCACAGCAGGCAGCACCCCGGAAACCTTTGGGGTCCCTTTGCATGGGATCCTGAGCTGCAACAAACAGGTCCTTACACCCCAGCCGTTGTCCACAGAGGGACAAAAGCTCCACAGAGCCACTTTGCCCTCTCCAGCTGCTGCCCAAATTTGGGGTGGGGGTGGGATGACCTCCAGCTGCTGGGCTGCTTGCCATGGCAGCAAGAGATTTATTGTTTTGCAGGCATGAGAAGAGCTGCCCCACAAGCCATCATTCACCTCCTTTCGAAAGCCAAAGCAGCCTGAAGGAGGGGTGCTCAGCCCCAGAAGGTGCCCCTCACTCACCCCAAACCATCACACCCTTACTAATGGCAGCCCCGACTCCGCTCCGGCTGTGCTTCGGCACAGAGGAGTCATGGCTGGCTGAGCCTGGGTGAAGACCCCCAAGGAAGTCGCTTTTGGCCTGATTTCTCCCCCCTTTTGGCATTTCTATGGTGTTAGCCCCGATTTAGGGTGTGGATTCAGGCTCAGGAGGTGGCTCATGCACCCCCCATTGCTCTGCACCCCGCGGAAGAGGCAGAACATCCTCCGGCAGCAGCAATGGGGCTGGTAACCGCCGGCATTGCCGCCCGGGACCGGTGGTTGTGTCAACAGCACAGGTCTCACACACAGGAGGGACAAACTGCCAGAGGGAGCAGGAGTCTGGTTATTGCCATGGCTACTTCAGCGCAGAGCGAGACCCTGGGACCCCCTGTCCTGCCCCATCCCTCCGCAGGACCCCATGGATCCAGCGGCAGCAATCCCCCCACCCCACCAACCCAGAAGCATCCTTCATGGCTGGGTTTGCACCTCCCCCCTCCTCTCCCCTCTTCCATCTAAAGCCCCTGAAATCCTGGTCATGCAGCCGGGCTCCTCTCCTCCCAGAGAGCTGAGTGACTTGCGAACGAGCTTTCCCTGGCCCTCCAGGATCGGCTTGCCTTGCACAAGGGAAACAAGGCATGGACAAGAGCAGAGGCACTTCCAGCAAGAAGCCAACAGCTCTCATCATTTGCAAGGGGGTTTCCAACTGCCCCCCAGCCAGCCCAGGGCTGACCCCGCAGCATACAAGGGGCCCTTTGTGCCTTGTGGCACCTGTCCTGTCCCACCCTGCTTCATATCCTGATTTCCCCTGGGGTCCCCAAGCCTGCTCTCTCCAGTGAGGGGCTTTGGCAGCTCCTGCCTCCACGTACCATATTCTGGCGGGATCCCCTGCATGGCTTGGTGGAGCTGGGGGCAGGCACACACAGGCAGGCACATGTGTGTGGGCACACGCAGATGGGCACATGTGGGTGGGCACACGCAGGCAGGCACACGCAGCGGGCACACATGGACGGGTACACGTGGGTGGGCACACGCACCCTGCCATGCCACACACTCATCAGGTCCCATGGGCTCAAGCTCAGGCAGGGCAGCACTGGGAGAACAAGAGGGACCGGATGTGTTTCACGCCACCCTGACAAGTCCCACGTGGCTGCTGGAGCCATGCGGCCGCTGGGCTGGCAGCACTGGGAGCCCTGCGGGGATGGGTCAGCTTTGCTTCACCCCACTGAATGAAGGAAGGAGGGGGGCTGTAAGGGGCCATGAGGCTGCAGTTTGCAGCCCGAGGTGCTCATAGGCAGAACTGGCTTCAAGCATTCTCAGGTCTCCTGCTGCATGTTCCTCAGGGCTGTGCCACTTGCCACGGCCAGTAGCCAGCCCCCAGTACCAACCTTACCTGGAAACACACACATGCACACACACACACCCTTGTAAAAACGTGTGGTGCCCACGCCAGTTCTCAAGACCCACAGACCAGTGAGAGCACAGCAGGAAAGACTGGAGGCATGGGCAAACCAAAGGTGTACCTGGAGACCTGAATCAGAGCTGAAAGCGCCCAAAACAAAGGTAAATACTGCTCTGCCTGTGAGGGTATGGACAGGTCCTCCATCCCCCCTGGGGGGACCTCCCCCAAATTAACCCTCCAGCTCCAGAAATCCCTGTGTCACGGCAAGAAAAAAGAGCAGGAATGGTCCCAAGGAGCAGCCCAAGAATTCACTTGCAGAGCTCCCCTGGGGTGCCAGCACCCCAAAAGGGCCTTGGAGCACCCATTGGCAAGGGCGGCTGAGGATGGCCCTGCCCCATCCCTGTCCTTGCCTATAAATCCCCTCTGGCAGGCAGGCACACTCGTGTGCAAGGCCCTGGCCCGAGGGACTGGCTTTCCGGCTGGGTGTGCAAGGTAGAACAATAGGGCCAAGCCCTCTATTGTTCTAGACAAAAGATAAGCTGGGATCTGGCATTCCCCTACGCCCAGGGCGGGCAGGGAGGGGGGAAGGAGCGGGGAAGGAGTAGGCAGGGAGCGGGCAGAGCTACCACACCAGGCCAGTACAGAGGGTTTTCTAAAGCACATCAGCTCACTTTTAGCAGGTGAACCAAAGGGGCTGCTGGGGGTGGGGGAGTTGTGTGTGACCCTCCTGCCCAGCTCAGAGCTCACACACCCCTTGTCACCCAGCCATGCTCATCCTGCCTCACAGGCTTTGTCCCAGCTCTGTGTGGTCCCATTTCTCCTTCCTGCATCCCACAGGGACACAGCAGGGACAAAGCACCCTGCCAACCATGGGGTAGTGACAGGAGGGATGAGGGTTGCCCCACACTGGGTACGGGCTCCATGGTGGCCTTGCCAGCCAGCGTGGGGAGCAGAGCAGCCATACGAGTCCAGGACTGATGGCTCCATGCACCTTGGCACGTCTGCCACAGTCCAATGAGCACCATCACCCAGCTCAGCTCTCCCAAACAAGTGCTTTGCCAGGCTTTGAACAAGGCCGCAGCACTGTGCTACCAACACCCAGCCAGAACAAGGGAGGAAGACTACCCAGGGATGAAGGCTGATCACTGCAAACCCACATCTATCCAAGTACCTCAGCAGAGAACCGCACTGGGCAGCACCGGAGGTGACTTAGTGCTGCCCTGGGTGTAGTACGGCGGCATGAAAAGCCCCAGTTGTGCCAGGAAATGCCCCTGCTCTCTGCTGGCACACCAGGCCCTGCACCCCACCATTGTGTCACCAGCCACGCTCGGCCCCACCAGCCCCACAGAATCGCACAGGTTGACTTTTATACCCAAAAAATCATGATTTCTGGCTCTCACCCAGAAGCAGTGCAGGCCCCAGCTCACGGTACCATCAAGTACATCTATCTACTTGCTTCTACACCTTCTCTTCCTTCTCCCGTTGAGGCTCGGGCTCGGCCTACCTCGTGATAACCCCATTTTTGCACAAAGAAGATCAAATACCCTCACCAGGCTCGCTACTGCCCCACGTCCTTTCAATGCTCTTTGCTATATTTAATTTAGAACCTTATCCTCCTTCCTCCCAACAGACAATGAGCTGCCACGAGCTGCCTTCACCAGGAGGAATTAAAAAATAATCACTCAGGCCAGCAGATTTCGGCCCGGGCTAGCGGGTGCTCACAGGGGTCTTCCAGGTTGCTTTAATGATGAGCCACATTATCTCATTCCTCTCTGATAAGACACCCTGGGGCGGGGGGTATGGGGGAGGTAGTAGGGATGGGGGGAGGCTTCCTGGCCTCTGCAGCCACCAGACTGCATCTTTTATACTGGTCGCCCGCCTCGAGCAGGCCTGGGTGGTAATGGAGCATTAAATTATGGAGAGGCAGAATTCCCAGTGTTTCAGATCCATCTCCCCATTTGCATCCTTCAGCTGAAGGGCTGCAAGTGGGAACAGGGCAAGAAGGTAGGGAAAGGGAGATTCCCACTGGTACGGTGGTCAGAGAAGCAGCTTTCCCCTTCAAAAAAACCCCCCCAAACCAGGAAGATATTTGAGCTAAAAGCAGCTGCGACACCGTTCGGGGTCCAGGGTGCTGGGGGGGCTGTTGCAGGGGTGCCCAAATGCTGTCCTCCCCTTCACCCCTCAGCTCCAGCCTCAGTAAGTGCTTTGTTGAGCAATGTTCAGCTGCTACGTCCTTGCATTTTGTTACTGACCTACCCAAGTGGCTGGGTCATTTGGGGCCCTGCATGGCCAGCCGTGCCCCCCCGCTCCTCCCCAACCTCCCTCCCTGCCAGCACCGAGCTGGTGGGACTGGGCAGACCAAGGGCCCTTGTTTTGAGGTTGGAGTGGTTCCAGCTTGGGACATGTGGTCCTGGAGCAGGTGGACACGGAGTGGGAGGGAGAGAAGGAGAGAGGGGAAGGCTTCCAAGCAGCAGCAAATTTTCCAAACGTCGGTGCTATGGACCCTGCCAACTTTCCTCGTGCTGGAGGAGCCCACGCACTTCTCAAGCAGCACCCAGTCCTGAGGAGCTCCCTGGGAGCTGTGCCCAAGGGAGCAGATTTCACTCCTGAACTGACTCCCCAAATGGTGCAGGAAGGGGTAAAGGCACCAGGTTATCTTCCAGCAGAACCATCATACACCGTGCTAACTTATTCTGGTTTTACATGACCTTTTACTGGGTTAAAATGGAGTGGAAATTAGTGATGCATCACGTAAAACTTCTGACTGTCCCAAACCTTCCACCCCGCAGCGTGCTGAAACCGAAACCTCCTCAAAGTTTGTGAAATAAATAAATCATAATTAAAAAAGCAAAGCCAAGGATAGCCCAGCCCTGGCTGGTCAGGGGTGGCCGAGACTCTGTAAGGGACCCCCAGCCTGGGAACACCCAACCCTGAGGCCACCCATCTTTTTGGGCTCCCACTGAGCACAACTCCTCCATCAGCCCCACTGCCAGCCCAGGCTGCTGTCAGCCATCCAAAAAGAGCCAGTTTTGACCCATTGGTATTTTTTGAGCTGAGGGGAAATGAAATGAAAATATTTCATCACACACCCCCCCCAAAGTCCCCAGTTGGATGTGATGCTCCGTTCAGCAGCACAGCCGCCGGAGAGAACAAAAGAGGCCAGCCGGCTTTCTGCTCAGCATCCCAGGCTGGAGGTAACAACTATCCTGCCTGTGAATGGATTTAGCTTTTTTTTTCCCATAAATATTGGGGGGTTTTTTTGGAGGAAAACAAGCAGAATGCATTTTATTAGCATGGCTGGGAACTTCCAGGGTATAAACCTGGCTGCACTGAGAGCGCAGCCCCACCATCGCTCACCGCGTCCGTTCAGGGGTTGTCGCTTCAGTAAGAAAAGCTTTTCCCATTTCTGTGATTCCACGTGCACACACAAAGCCAGGCCCAGCACAACACCCCCCCAGAAATGTTTTACAACAGGATAAAGCTAGAGAGAGAGAGGGGGAACACAGCTTCGTGGCGGGCAGGCAAAGATGAGGTTCCCTGCGCTCCACGCTGGCTCGTGCGGGACAGCAAGCGGCCATGGACTCTCAGGTCATATGGCTGTTCTGCAAGTGCTGAAGGTCCCTGATCTCCCCCCAGTCTGCAGGGAGGGACCCCCAAAAGCAGACCAGAAGTGCCAAAATCCTTCCAAGTTTGTTTGGTTTTGGGGTATGCCAGAGAACGGGTGATGCCCCCCCACCCTGAGCAGCCATGGCTGCACCGAGCACACAGGAGGGCTGGGGAAAGCAGAGGTGACCCAGCTCCCTAGCAGCCAGTGAAGCATCCCCAATGTGTCCTACTGGGATTCATCCACCATCCCATCCGCTCACCAGCAAACCTCTGATAGCCACAGCACCAGCACCCTGTGTCCCTGAGGATGCTCTGGGGACACAGCTCAGACCCGTACCCCAGCCCACATCGGTACTCTGCAAGCCCAGGAGCGGTAGGCACACAGCCCTCCTGCCATCACCCCCCAAAACCAGCCCTTAAACACTCACCTGGGGAGCACAAAGCACACTGCTACCAGGTCCCAGAGCCAACCTTTGCCCTCCCACCCTGGTCGCAGGGTTCCTAACAGCTGCTCAGCCCCAGCAAGTCTCTGCTTCGGGAAGGCAACAGGCAGCGAGCGCGGCAGGCGAGCGGGAGCCCACCAGCCAGTCCTGAGTGTAAAAATAAACCCACTGGAAGACTAGGTTTACTCTGCTCTGTGTTCCCTGCACAGAGAGAAAAACCTTTCCCCTGCATCCCAGGAAGGAAATCAAACCCCCTCCAGCACATAGCAAGTTTACAATCTGCTCCATCTCCCCTTACGGCCCCGCATGCCAGGGCACAGCTCCCCCGGCACCCCCATGGAAAATGGACAGGGAGACACAAAGTCCAACTATTTACCCCACCCAGGGACATCTTGCACCCTGGCTGGAACTGGTTGCTCACCAGAAGGACTTTCCTGGTACTCTGCTCTGGCAGGGGTAGAAATCAAGCAACACCAGAGGAGATGAACCACCCGACGGCACCAAGAGCTTCACATCAGAGAGGAATAATAGACCTTTTAAAATATTTGAGATGTCTGCTCCTACCTATTACTCTGTCCCAAAAGGATTTCTCCTCCTGCACGAGATGCCAGGTCGGATGCAGCCCCAGCAGCAGTGAGTGAAGCAAATAAACAGCAGGGGAAAGGAGATGCTGGTAAAAATGTGTCACTCGGCAAATGATTTTAGCAAAGAGTCTTTAGCCTGCCCACGGTTGTCAAAGGACAGCAGCTATTTTTAAACACAAAGCCTCTGAAATCACAGGCTTTCCCAAAAAAAAAAAACCAACCCCCTCAGCCCCCCCCCCAAAAAAAAGAAGAAAAAGTACTGTATCAGTGTCAACAGAATGGATTCTGTACAAAATTAAATTGAACTAAAAGGAAATTGCATGAATTACAAACACGAGTTATTGGCTCAATAGGAGAGTAACTGAGTGATATTATCTGGTCTGTGCTATGGAGAAAAATCACATTAGCTGAGCTAATGGTCCTTTTTCACTCCTAAAATCTATTACTCCAGATTTGCTTTGGAAGTCAAGTGTTTTCCATGCTGAAGGTACTTTCACACAGATGTAACTGAGACTCGAACAATACGCGGCCACGGTCTGCAATTTTTCCTGGGCAGCAGCCCTCACTGGCACCAAAACCCCTGGGTACAACCCTGGAAATCATTAGGAGGGGGTGGAAAGAAGCAAAGCTTTGCATTTATCTGCACATTTCATATGGAAAACCTCTCAAAAAGCTCTCCTCCTCCACGGCTCCCCCGGGGTGATGCTGCATCTCTGCATCTTTGCTCTTCCACCGCTAACTTTGCCGGTGGTTTAACTGTGGAGGTGCCCAGGGATGAGCACCCAGCTCTGTGCAGGGGCTGCTCCCCATCGCTCCTCTTACTGCTCCCCATCGCTCTCTGTGCTGCTCCCCATCGCTCCCCCCCATTGCTCCCCGTGCTGCTCCCCAATGATCCCCTTGCTGCTCCCCATTGATCCCCTTGCTGCTCCCCATTGCTCCTCTTACTGCTCCCCATCGCTCTCTGTGCTGCTCCCCATTGATCCCCCCCATTGATCCCCGTGCTGCTCCCCATCGCTCCCCACGCTGCTCCCCATTGATCCCCTTGCTGCTCCCCATCGCTCTGTGCTGCTCCCCATTGCTCCCCCCCATTGCTCCCCGTGCTGCTCCCCATTGATCCCCTTGCTGCTCCCCATTGATTCCCTTGCTGCTCCCCATTGATCCCCTTGCTGCTCCCCATTGATCCCCCCCATTGATCCCCTTGCTGCTCCCCATCGCTCTGTGCTGCTCCCCATTGCTCCCCCCCATTGCTCCCCGTGCTGCTCCCCATTGATGCCCGTGCTGCTCCCCATCGCTCCCCACGCTGCTCCCCATTGATGCCCGTGCTGCTCCCCATTGCTCCCCACGCTGCTCCCCATTGATCCCCTTGATGCTCCCCATTGATCCCCGCGCTGCTCCCCATTGATCCCCGCGCTGCTCCCCATCGATCCCCCCCATTGCTCCCCGTGCTGATCCCCATCGCTCCCCGTGCTGCACCCCATTGCTCCTCTTCCTGCTCCCCATCGCTCCCTGTGCCACTCCTCATCACCCTCCTTGCTGCTCCCCATCCCTCCCCCATGCTCCCCCCAAACCAAGGTTTATCAGCACCCAAGGTGGGGGGTGAAACCCACCCTAAATCTCCCCACGGCTGCACCCACAGCAGGTCCACAGGACCCCACAGTTCAAGCCCCACTGCCCAGAGGGCTGCACTGTGGAGCAGCTTCAGCCTCTGGAAACCCCAAATCTGCCCGGGATGGGTTGGATGTGCCATGGCTGCTGGGACATCCGTAACCCCAGTGACAAGGTTCAGCCACTCCTGGGTCCCAGCAAGCAGCAGTTTAGCTCTGACCCGGGTCCCAGCCCCCCTGTCTCTGGCTGGGCGTTATCACGATGCTGTCACCGGGGTTGGTCAGAACAACTTCCACTCCCCTCGGACAGACAAACCCCCGTGTGTGGCACCCACAGCAAGTTTTCCTGCCCAGGCTCGGCGCCTGCTTCCCAGCGGGAATGGTGATGGAGGGGGGGCGGGGAACACGGCTCCCCGGGGCAGGCTGGCGGGGGGAAATCGCCTCTCCCCATTGAATGCCCCTTGGAAAGGCGCTGGGGGATGGCTGTCGGGGCTGGAGTCACCCACCCGTCACAACAGGGGGGCGAGGGATTGGGACCCCCCAACCCACGAACGCAGGCACACAGCCCCCAGGCCCACGCGCACCCAGGCTCTGTGCTGTGACAGCCTGTCTGTCTGTCTGTCTGTCCATGCTCTGACCCGCAGTAACGTGGCTGGGGGGAGGGAAGGGTGTAGAGAGCTGGTAGCCTATACCCTGCAGCGCCCCCCGCCCCCGGGCACACAGTGTGGGGGATGCAGGGATGTGTGCCCGGGACAGAGGGAGAAATCCCACCGGGAGCCACGGGGACGAGCGGGAGGGGGTGAGAAACCTTCCCCGGGGCGGATGGGAAGGGGGGGGTCCCGGGGAGGGGGCTTCAGTGGGGCCACCGCATCCCTGGCAGTCGGGTCAAGTTTCGGGGGAAGGGGTTATCTGACCTGGGTTAAGACCTCGCCTGCGGGCTCCGTGCCCTCCCCGCCCCCACCCCGGGGCAGCACAGGGGTGTCCGTGGCTTAACCCCTTGCGTGCCGGGCTCTCCCTTGCCCCAGCACGGCTGCCGGCGCCGGGGGGGCTCTTGGAGGAGTTTCCAGCCCCTGAACTTTGCAGCGGGGACGTGTCTGTGCGGGGAACGGGTCCTGCGCCCCCCCCTCCCCCTTTTTCCTTCTCCTGTTTAATTAAAGCTCCTTAGGAAGGGGGGTGGGTGAGCAGGGGGGGGTGTCCTGCCAGCCGGCCTCCCCCTGCCCAGCTCAGCCCAGCCCAGCCGGGGTCGGGGACCGCAATCCAGGAGGATGCTCATGGCTCCGGGAGGATGCTCGTCACCCCGGCGCTGTGTCGCTGCCCCCCTTCCCCTCCCTCGAGCAATCCCCGTGCCCTCCCCACCACCTCCCACCACCCCCCCCAGGGCCGTGTCCTCGGCCGCACTCACGGCTCCGCCGCGCTGGAGCGCTGCTCCCGGGGCTCCGCCGCCACTCTCGGGGTGCTGCCGCCGGTGCCGGTGCCGGTGCCGGTGCTGGTGCTGGTGCCGGCTCCGCCGCCGCCGCGCCCGGCTCAGGTCCGCTCCATGTCCCCGGCGCCTCCGGTGGGAGCTGCCCCGGCGCCGGGCGGAGAGAGAGAGAGAGAGAGAGAGGGAGCGAGGAGGAGGAGGAGGAGGCGGAGGAGGAGGGACACCGGTCCAGCCAGCCAGCAGCCGGCTCCGGGGCGGCCCTTCTGCCCTGTCCCCTCCCCTCGGGACCCCTACCCCGCCGGGGGACCCACGCGTGACACCGCCGGGAGCCCCGGGGTCGCTCTCAGCCTTTTCCCCTCGGGGTCCTGTGGCCGGGTCGAGACACCCCCCAAAACACTGAGGTACAGCTCGGGGGAGGCTTGGGAGGGACCCCGGCACGGCAAGTCCGGGACACCCCCCCCCCCCCCCCGCCCCAACCCCCCATCCCACCCGGTCCTGGTGAGGGGCTGGACCGGGTCCTGGCTTGCAGAGAGCACAGGGGGTGTCCCCAAACCGTGTCACCCCAAAGCCTCCAGCTGCTCCCCACATCACCCCAAAGTTTCACTCCTTTGCCCAGAGCACTGAGACCACCGTGGGGCTGGGAGGCAGCACTGGGGAGGGGGCACCAGGCAGCCAGCTGCCCCCAGACAGACAGACAGACAGCCGCCCCCAGACAGACAGACAGACAGCGTGTCCACACACAGGCTGGAGGACGCACACTGGTTGATAACAGGGCTGTATCAACAGCAAAACTGATGGGGGGGGGGAGCTGGCAAGACCTTGTGCTGCCCTTGGCTGATGAAGAGCTCACCCATCCTGCACCCTACATCCTGCACCCATGGGTGGCTCTGCTGGGAATGCCATAACCCACCTTCCCAAAGGGAAAAAATACTCCTGAATCCAAGGCTTGATTGGGATGGGAGCAGAGCTGCAGCTGGAGAGCAGAGCAGGGAGGGGAGGGGGGGAGGGGAGGGGGGGGTGGTGGTTTGGACAAACACATGTTGACAAACAGCCTTTTTCTGTGTAATGAAATCTTTAGGATGTTGTGTCAACACTGAAGGGGAACTGTTTATGTTTCACCAACGGGGGAAAATTCCCATTGAGTCAATGCCATTTCCTCCCCCACACCATCCTTGGCTTCCATGGGAATGGCCTCTTTTTCCAAACAGTCTTTTCACCCAGTCCCAGGAACAGGAGACAAGAGGTTATCCCACCTTTCCCAGCTCTCCCAGCTCTCCCAGCCACCATGAAATCACCAGGGATATGGAGTTTCTGGAGGGGGGGGGGGGTTTGGGTGCCTCCATCCCACCCAGATACACAGTCCCCCTCCCCCCCTCCCCCCCCCAACCTGTGCCCATGGATGAGCAGAGCCAGGCAGGAAGGATTCTGAGGGAGTTTCCCAGCTGGTATCTTCACCCAGGAGATTAAACATGAACACAGAGTTTGGGAATCAAAGGCTGAGGTGCACCCACCCCCCACCCCCCCTCCAAAACGTGGTGGAGCTTGGTGCTACACCTTCCCATTTCACAGGTGGGGAAACTGAGGCTTGGAGAGGACACAGCATTGCCAGGGCTGTGCAGCAAGCATCCAACCTGCAGCAAGGCAGGATGCCAAGGCAGCTCCTCCTCTGCCAGCCACCCCCCACCCTGATCCCCCCTCCCCAGCACTTCTGATGCTCCATCAGCTGCTCCTGCTGCCATCCCACCCACGGGCAGCCAAGCAGCCTGTGCACCCACCAAAGCCCCTCTCTGCTGATGCCACCAACAGCTCCCACTGCCCAGCCCAGAGAAGACCCCACGAGGTCACATGAGGGAGATGGTTGTGGGGGGCCAGCGGTGCCCTCTGGGGGCTCCAGGGGCTCCAGCTGCCCTGGCAAGGCCCCCCCTGAGCCACACTGGGGGCAGGAGGAGTGGGGAAGCACATGCCCCAAACTGGCCAGGGAAACAATTAACAAAGGGGCCGAGGACCCGGCACAACTGAGCCAAAAATGAGGGAGAGGGAGCTTTGTTCAGGTCGTCATAGCAACAGCCAGGCCGGAGCAGCAGCCCTGGACTTTCACTTTCCTTTCCTTCCTCCCTGTCCCCAGTGGCTGGTTGGTCCCCCAAGGTGCTACTCACACTGCAGCCCCCTGGTCCAGCATCCCCCCCCAGGCAGGTACTGAGAGGTGGTGGCCCAACTGCCCACCCCTGGGTGTCACCACCCTGCATTCGTGGGTCCTGTCCCTACCCTGGTTCTGCTTCTCCCCACGTCCTCCTCTGAACCCCACCAGCTCTACCTGCTTCTTCTCTCCACCTTGCTGAAGGCATTCCCAGGACCTGCTGGGCATCCCTGGGACCTGCTGGGCATCCCTGGGACCTCCTTGGCATCCCCAGGACCTGCTGGGCATCCCTGGGACCTCCTTGGCATCCTCAGGACCTGCTGAGCATCCCTGGGACCTGCTGGGCATCCCTGGGAACTCCTTGGCATCCCCAGGACCTGCTGGGCATCCCTGGGACCTGCTGGGCATCCTTGGGAACTTCTTGGCATCCTCAGGACCTGCTGAGCATCCCTGGGACCTGCTGGGCATCCCTGGGACCTCCTTGGCATCCTCAGGACCTGCTGAGCATCCCTGCAACCTGCTGGGCATCCCTGGGAACTCCTTGGCATCCTCAGGACCTGCTGGGCATCCTTGGGAACTCCTTGGCATCCCCAGGACCTGCTGAGCATCCTCAGGACCTGCTGGGCATCCCTGGGAACTCCTTGGCATCCCCAGGACCTGCTGAGCATCCTCAGGACCTGCTGGGCATCCCTGGGACCTGCTGAGCATCCCCTGGACCACCAGCACGAGGCATCAGGATGGACACAATGGTCCAGGGAGAGTCCCCATCCTTTCAGACAGGTTCACACAGGGCCTGCTCAGCTCCTGCTCCATCTCTCCCCACCTGGCTGCACCCAGGGCCAGCAACCAAGGCTGCTCCTGCCCTGCAATCCCTCCCCCCCACCTCCCCCTGGCTTTCTGCTTCCCTCAGCAGAAGGAAGTCAGGACAATGGGTGGAGGGACTAGGAAAACTGGTGGGGGCAAAGATCCTGCTGCCCCCAGCACACAGGGCACAGAGGGGAAAGGCATGGCCAGCGTTTGCCTTCCTTTTTCCAAGCCCCCACCCCCACCCCCCACCCTGCTCTGGAGCCTGTGGTGCTGCTGGGTGCAGGAGCTGTGCCTCCTGCTCTGCTGGCTGTGAGTCCTGGCCTCCCCATGGCAGGATACTGGTGACTGAGTCATGGAAACGGTTCAGACAATGGCTTGGCCCCTTTAGAACTGGCCAGAAGGGGCAAAGCAGGGAGAACAAACCCGACCTTGCTTCCTGCACGGAAGCAGACCCATTGTTTGGGAATGGGCATGTGCTCTGCTCCTCACCAGCCTGGGAAAGCTAGGGAGTGATTGCTAATGGGAGTGAGCTGCAAGGGTCCTGCCAGCTGCCCCTGGGGCTCACCACCTCATGGGCTGCCCCTGACACTGGAGGGAAGATGCAGGTGAAGGTGCTGCCTTTGCCTGGGGGGTCACTGCCACACCACCCCCTCCCCAGGGCTGTTTGGCAAGTGAGTTGCTTGGCTGGCCCAGGCTGGGATGGTGGCACTGCCCATGCTGGGATGGTGGCATTCCCCAGGCTGGGATGGTGGCATTGCCCATGATGGGATGGTGGCAGCTGTACCAGCTCATCTCCTCCCTGTGTCAGAGAAGCTGGGCTCACTGGGCCCCTCTCTCTCCTGCCTCCCCTCCCTGCTCCTGTCTGAGCCCCCTTCACAGCAGGGAGAGCAAGAGGCTGTACTGCTGAGTGTCTCACCAACATCACTGGCCTCTCCAAAACCACATGAGCCTGGTGTTAACCTTGCACTGGTCCTGGGGACGTGGAGCAGTCCTGAGAAGCAGCTTCAAGGCTTCATGGCCAGGGGAAGGAGAGGAGCCAGGCACAGCTCAGGAGTTTTGGCCATCCACAGATTTAGAATCATAGAATCATAGAATGGCCTGGGTTGGAAGGGACCCCAAGGGTCACAGAGCTCCAACCCCCTGCCACAGGCAGGGACACCAACCTCAGGCCTGGAGCTACACAAGGTTGCCCAGGGCCCCATCCAACCTGGCCTGGAACACCCCCAGGGATGGGGCACTCACCCCCTCTCTGGGCAGCCTGTTCCAGCCCCTCACCACTCTCTCTGCAAAGAACTTCCCCCCAATCTCTCCTCTAACACTTCCCTCCTCCAGCTTCACTCCATCCCCCTTGTCCTGCCAGTCTCTGCCCTTGAACAAGCTGATTCCCCTCCTGTTCCTCTGCTCCCTTCAGGCACTGGCAGGCTGCAATGAGGTCCCCCCACAGCCTTCTCTTCTCCAGGCTGAGCCAGCCCAGCTCCCTCAGCCTCTCTCCAGAGGGGAGCTGCTCCAGCCCTCTGAGCATCTCCGTGGCTCCTCTGACCCCTCTCCAACAGCCCCACATCTTTCTTGTGTTGGGCCCCAGCTCTGGACACAGGATCCAGCTGGGGCCTCACAGGGCAGAGCAGAGAGGGACAATCCCCTCCCTGTCCCTGCTGCCACCCCTCTGCTGATGGAGCCCAGGATCCCATCTCCCTTCCCAGCTGCCAGAGCCACTGCTGCTCATGTTCAGTGTCTCCCCCACCAGAATCCCCAGGTCCTTCTCACAGGGCTGCTCTCCAGGAGCTCTTCTCCCAGGCTGGATCTGTGTCTGGGATTCCTCCAGCCCCAGTGCCACCCCTGACCCTTGGCAGTGCTGATCCTCATTAGGTTCCCCCAGGCCCATCTTTCCAGCCTGTCAGGATCCCTCTGGATGGCTCCTTTCCTTCCATTTAGGAGATGACAGGGTCCAAACCTTCCCCTGCCTCCACCTCCAGACCTGCCTCATGCACCCCCCACACCCAATCACAGGGGATGAGGGCATCCCTGAGGTGTCCCCACCTGCAAGCCAAGCCCTTGTGCTGCTGTGGGGCAGTGAGCAGCCACATTCCTCTTCTTGGAAAGGAGAGGCTGTGCTGGACTGGCAGAGCAAGCAAAGGCACCAAAAAGGGTCCCTTGCAACCCAGCAGACCCAGTGACAAGCCTCCAGAAGAGGCTCTAAGGCTGGATGTGCTGGATGAGCAGCCATGTGGGCAGACAGACAGACAGACACCTGCAGCCCATCAAACCCAAGCTGATATGATGATACTAACAGGGAAGCTCAAACTGGCTGAAATCACAGCAGCTCTGAGGCTGTCCCCAGCTCTTGTGGTCCTGAGGGATGCAGCACCCCAAGAGCCAGCAGCAGAGTTCTCTCAGGGACCTGGCTGCCCCTACACCTGTGGGTGCTGGGCTGCTTGTGATGGTGTGGGATGCTCTGTGCCTCCCAGGTGCTGCCATTCCCTGTGTCCACCTCCCTGGCAGAGCTCTGACAGTCCGTGCCTGCCCAGTCCTCTGCCTTCTGAGACTCAGGGAAGGGTCATAACTGGGGATGTGATGCTGGGAAAACAGCACATCCCAAAACCACCCTGCCTGAGCCAACAGCCTCCCCCCTGCTCCCTGCTTGGCGCCTGTCCTCATGGGCTCCTAGCAGGGTGGTGGGTGAGCTCCAGGAATCGACCTACCAATTATTCCCACCCAAACACCATTATCCCAGCCACTTCAGAGCTGTTTCCAGCTGCTGGGAGCCCCGTGCTGCCTTCCTCCCCCAGCACTGGCAGCGCCCAGCTACTGCAGGGAGTCAGGGCTGGGTGAGCAGAGTCCACCCACAGCAGAACAGGCTCTAATCCGGGCCTAATGAACCCAAGATGTTCCAGGATTGCTCTCCAGGGAGTACTGCTGGGAGCAGCTCAGGTCTCAGCCAGTGCTCAGAGAGAGCTGGACCCAAAAGCAAAGTGAAAAGCTGCGTAAATAATGATGCTGTGGGAGAGCAGAGCTGGGGGTGGGGGTGGGGGTGGGTGGGCTGGTACCACAGGTGAGCCCCAGATGGTCCCTGAGCAGAAATACCTGGGCAGGATGCATAGGAAGAACCAGAGTGCTGGCTGTGGCAGGCACAGGAGAGGATGCTGGGGCTGCAAGTGTTTAGATGCCCACTGAACCCCCACACCCCCCTGTCCCAGCCCCCTCCCCACCCAGCCACCAGCCTCTGCCCAGGGCGATGTGCTGGTGGCAGAGGGTGGCTTTGGTGAGCCCAAAAGGACACAGAGGAGATGCCATGCCCTGGCTCATAGGGAAGGTGAAGGAGAACAGAGCCTGGACCACATTTTGGGGCTGGAAGGGGGATTTTTCAGCAAGCCCCTGGCTCTCACTGCACGGTACCACGTCTGCCTGAGAGCTGCCAGGCTGGCACCTCCAAAAGAGCTAACATCACCCACCACTTCTAAAACCATCACAACTACAAGCAGCCAAAGCACCCCCTGGGTGGGCTCCCATCCACCATCACCTGGCAGCAGCCAGGGGGACTCATCACATCCCCCCTGCAATGCGGGGCACAGCCAGACCCATGTGTGCCAGTGACCCTCACAGGGACTTTCAGCTCCAAACAGGGATTCATCAAGGAGAGGAAACAAAGTGCCACCGCATCACAGTGATTCCCTATTCCCAACAGGAATGCTGCTGTTGTTTTAAATCCAGGCACTGGGAATCATCCTCCCTCCCTCCCTCCCTGGACGCAGCCTGGCACGCTGGCCCCACGGACCCTGGTGCAGCCACACACACAGCACTGCCCGATGGCTCCTTTCCTGAGGGAGAAGCACAGCGTGGGGTGGATGCAACCCAGGCTGGCAGCCACCCCAGAGCATCCCCAGCTGTCCCCACGCTGCAGGGCTGGGGCAGCAGGCTGGGCAGGGGGCTGCGCCGGGGAGTCTGCGGCGAGGGAGGGGAGATGCTGAGCAGGCTGGGTGGGAGACGTGTGTGGGGAGGGATGGGGTGGGATGGGATGGGATGGGATGGGATGGGATGGCCAGACCACACAGTGGGATGGAAGGGGGGGGCCTGGCCAGAGGGCAGCTAGGGAGCAAAGCCACATCCCTGGGGCTGCTGCCGACCTCCACGCAGTGCCCAAGACAGCATGGCACTGGGTGTGTGTGGGGGGTGTGAGCCCATCACCCCCAATTCAAAGATGAAACTGGACTCTTGGGGCCTCCGCTCCCAGGCTTCAGGCTCTATTGGAGACCCACAGCACCACCCATGCCACCCACCTCCCCCAGGCCGGGACCCTCCAGCTCAGCCCCACAGAGGGGCTTTTCTTGTCCCCTGCCTTTGTTTTCTATTTAGTTCTTTTGTTCTCCCCTCTTTGGTCCTTTGTTCCAGCTTGTCCTTTGTTCCCAGCCTTTGGTTTCTCTTCCCTTTGATGCTTTGTCACTCCCTTCATCTTGGTGCTTTTCTTTTCCCCGGGTTTTTAAGCTGGCCGTTGGGTTTTCTCTCCAGCCTCTCTGTACTTGGCATTTATATCCTTTCTCCTGCCTGGTCCACTCCTGGGTCACATGGACCCAGCCCGGATTGTCTTCAAATCCCCATTTGTCTTGTTTCAGTGCCTGGATTTCCCTGCCTTTATGTCCTTTCTTAAGAGACTCTTAGGGATTTCTTCTCCTCAGCCAGGAAAGTGTGTGTGTGTGGGGGGGGGGAGGTTGGGGCTTAATTAATTAGTGAGTGTAATCTTTAGCTGCGTGGCACTGCAGGACGTGTGGAGCATCGTTATTATCCTCATTAGGATGTGAAGGGTTAGCAAGGGTTTAAATACCAGCTAATTGTGGCAAAGAGCATCAACTTGGAAAATTTATATCAGGAAGAGCCAGGCTCATGTTCCCTCACTGGAGATTCCTAAAGCAAGCAGAGGGTGAGCAGAGGCAACATGCCCTGGGCCCAGCCCCGAGGCACTGGTGATGGTTGGAAAGGGCTGCCCTGGAACAAGGAGGAGCAAGGCTGCTGTGTTCACCTCTCCCAAGAAGACTGAAGAGCATCTCATCCTGATGCCAGGGATTTTAAGGAGAGGGATTGGCAGCTGGCTGGCACGCAGAGCCTGGGGGATGCTCGAGGGGTGCTGCACCCACAGAACAGGATGAAGTCCCCAGGGTTGGTGGTGTCCCATCGTGAGGCAGGGCCAGTGTTCCCTTTGGAAACTGGGGCTTGGAAAGGGTTTGGCCTCACCAAGCTCCTGCTGTGGGCAGGGCAGGGCTGCTTCTCTGGCAAGCCACAGAGAGGGCTCGAACCTGGGGAGAAGGACTGTTTCCACGCCTGCTTTGCACACTGGGAGCGTGTGTACAGCCAGAGAATCAGACCCCAGGCAGGCAGGAGTCAGGCAACCCTTTTCCCAAGAACAATTTCAAACACAGGAGCTTTGCTTTGATTTTTGTGGCCCAAATATTGCCCCCACACCTCCCCCCACCCTGCCCCAGCATCATGCCCTCAGCATCTGGGTGTGCCGTGATTCATGTGGCCAGGGAGGAAAGGGCAGGATGAAACCCTTGCTCACTGTGGTGGCTCAATGTCACATCCCTCTGCCTCACCTGCTCATCCCTCTGGCTCACCATGGTCAAACAAAACCCAGGATCCATTTCCACCAGCACTGAAGCACCCCCCCCCCCCTTCACCCCACACCCCCCTCAACACCCATCACCCCCCTGCCACACAGGTTTAAAGCAGCTGTAGCTGCACAACAGCTGTTGAAGGGAGGAAGCAGCCAAAGTTAGCAACAGGATGTACCCTCAGATAAGGTGATGGATATCAGAAATACTGCTTTTCAAGTGAGAGCTAAGCCCATCTGCTAAACCTGGGTGTCGCAGGAGATCGGCACCGATACGAGGGCATCTCTGTCTCTGGCTTCACAACACCCTGATTTCACCTCTCCCCAGTCACTATGGGTGACATCCTCACCTCCTCACAGCTTGTGGCAGCTCCTGGCAGGGCAGCGGAGGAGGGATGGTTTTCCCACTGTGGGACCAGAGAGGGAAAAGGCCTGGGAGGTCTGGGAAGGGATAGATGCCTTGTGGAACATCCCTCCCTGCCCAAACAGACGGGTCCAGCTGGATCAGAACGCATCCGGGTGCTGCAGATGGGGTGTTCTGATAACGTGCCCCCAAACAACAACCCTGCGCTGTTGGTAACCACATCAGGGTGACTCCAGGTTCACAAGAGAGCCAGGCTGTTACCAGGCAGGACCAGGCATCAGGAAACAGCCAGGCCCCCTCCTTGGAGGCCCAAAAGGAGGGTTTCCCAGGCCAAAAGCTGGAGGAAACCAGTGCCAACACCAGTAAAGCCCACAAACCATCAGAGGTGAGTGGCTGTCTCTGGCAGGCCAGGAAAGGCAGCCTGATGGGAGCAGCCACACACTGACTCCCATGGCACATCCCAAGGGGCTGCCACTGAGTTTGGCCAGCTGAGGATGCAGGATGCTGGGACCAGCAAGGAGAGGAAACCTGCACAAGCAGGAGGCAAGACAAAGAGGGCACAGAGCAGAGGCAGGTCCAGCCCCAGCCCTGTTAGCTGTGGCAGAGCCTGCTGGGCTCACTATTACAGGGGAGCTGCCAGCCCACCCCTTCCTGTGGCTCCAGGAGGTGCAAACAACCTGAGCTTGGCAGGAAGATGCTGGGAACACCAGGAACATCCTGACCAGGGTGGACAGACTCTGCTCTGGGCCTGCAGTGCCCAAGTGCTGACCTACAGATGAACCCCCCCACCACATCACCTCTTCTGAGGGACTCACCAGGGGATGGGCATGGAGGGATGCCTGGAGCTGTTCCTGGCAGCATCTCAGGAGGCTTTTCAGCCCAGCAGACAACTCTATTCCTGGTCACACACTCCACAAGTTAAAAACATAAGAGCTTGCACCAAAAGCTGCTGGGCAAAGCAGAATTTCTGGTCTGCCCAGTTCTGGTTTCAGGCCTGGGAGTGCAGCTGGCTGAATGCAAATTTTAGGCTTGATAAGCCCAGGAAATGAGTCATCAACCACCCTGCCCCAGAGCCCTCCACTCCCATTCCTACTGGGGTCCCAGCCTAGCCCTTGCAGGAGGTGGCATCACCCCCTGCTCATCATAGAATGGCCTGGGTTGGGAGGGACCCCAAGGATCACAGAGCTCCAATCCCCTGCCACAGGCAGGGACACCAACCTCAGGCCTGGAGCTACACAAGGTTGCCCAGGGCCCCATCCAACCTGGCCTTGAACACCCCCAGGGACAGGGCACCCCCCAGCTCATTCCAACATCCCACAGAAGGACTGGGCACAGGGAAAATCTTGTACCACAAACAGAAGAGAGAAATTAGACTACAAAGTTCCTCAATGAATGAATTTTCCACTGGGAAGTCTGGAAAACTATCATGTAATTCCTGGAAAATCATACAGTTGTATAGTCTGGCACTTTATTGCTTTCTGATTTTGTAGCCTTAAAGCCTTTTATCCTCTGGTATACATGAAAGGAAAAAGCAAAGTGAATCTGGAGCAAACTGAATTTGAATCATAGAACTGTATGGGTTGGAAGAGACCTTAAGGATCACAGAGCTCCAACCCCCTGCCACAGGCAGGGACACCAACCTCAGGCCTGGAGCTACACAAGGTTGCCCAGGGCCCCATCCAACCTGGCCTTGGACACCCCCAGACACGGGGCACCCACCCCCTCTCTGGGCAGCCTGTTCCAGCCCCTCACCACTCTCTCTGCAAAGAACTTCCCCCCAATCTCTCCTCTCCCCCTTCCCTCCTCCAGCTTCACTCCATCCCCCTTGTCCTGCCATTGTCTAACCTTTTAAAAAGTTGAATCCCCTCCTGATAGCAAAAGCTTATTAAATGAATCCTGGGGCAGCCTGTGTATCAAGAAGAACCTCTCAGCATCCAGGTAACACCTGCAAAGAACTTCCCCCTAAGATCCAATCTAACCCTTCCCTCCTTCAGCTTTAAACCATTCCCCCTTGTCCTGCCAGCATCAGTGGGGCAGTTGGGGCAGCTCTGCCTCCTCACCCCCCACCCCCTTGGCTCTGCCCTGCTCTCCCAAGGGCTGAACCTGGTTTTGTCACAGAGCTGGCACTGGGGAGGCCAGGAAAGAGAAGAAAAATAAGACCAAAAAAAAAAAAAAAAGTTGAAAAGAGGGACCCAAACCCCCCTCATCTCTCTCTGCAGCCATGCAAGGAATATTGTTCAGCGCAGCACAAAAGCATCCCTGAAAATAGAAGCGCCAGGGCCAGGGCTGCCAGTGGCTGTGTGAGATAACGTCTACTCGCAAACAGTGTGCCTTTGTGCCGCTGTCACTGTCCCCATTGTTCAGGAGCCTATTGCCTCGGGGATATTGTTCCCTTCTTTTGTCTCAGCCCCGGCTCCTTTTTGTGTGACTTTACTTACCATTTCATTCCTCTCCTTTGTGCTGGCATTCTTTCTTTTGTCTCCCTCCCTCTCCCTCTCCCTCTCCCTCTCTCTCTCTCTCTCTCCCCTTTTCTCTGTGTGATTTGTATTTAGCAATTGTTCCGTGGAAACACAATGTGCTCCGGGCTCTTTTCTCCCCCCCATTCATTACCTATTCAGGTGGGTCTGTGTCTGCCCATAGGTAACTGGGAAGAGGAGGGGGGCTGGCAGCTCCCTTGGGGTGCAGGAGAAGGTTGGCAGTGGCCTTTGGGGATATCAGGGTTCCTCCAGAGCTTGGCACCAGGTTCCCTTTTCCCTCTGTAAGGAATGGGGAAGGATGAATGGGACCCCAACTTGGTGCTGCCCCACTCCTGGGGGTGCTGGCACAGTCACGGTGGGGACAGTGTGGCACAGGCACAGCAGTGGCCTTTGGGGACATCAGGGTTCCTCCAGAGCTTGGCACCAGGTTCCCTTTTCCCTCTGTAAGGAATGGGGAAGGATGAATGGGACCCCAACTTGGTGCTGCCCCACTCCTGGGGGTGCTGGCACAGTCATGGTGGGGACAGTGTGGCACAGGCACAGCTGGGGAAGCAGGAGCCCAAGGTCCAGCCTGCTCTGAATCCCAGAGAAGTGGGAACTGAGCCCCCAGATCCAAGCCTGGCTCAGCAAGCCTGGCATTGGTGGTTCCTGGTTAACACAACCTTGGATCTCCCCCATCCCTGCTTTTTGGGAGCAGCAAAGGGATAAGGAGAGCATGTGATGGCTGGAGACACCAAGGCTGGAGACACCAAGGCTGGAAACACCAAGGCTGCCTTGCAGCATCATTCCCTCTGCCCAGTGACCCCCCCAGCATCTCCCCCACACTGCACAGTGACTGGATGTCCCCTGAGAGGGACCCTTGGGGATGCAGGGTGGGCACCCCCCACACACACACACACTGCCCAGACCTGCTGCAGCCCCCCCAGCAAAGCAGGGAGGGGATTCAATTCACCCCTCTGCTCCTAGACAGTGCCCAGCAGCCTCTGGGGACCAGAGGGATGCAAAGAGCAGATCAGGGCTCGATCCTTCTCCCCAGGCACACGCTCCTGTGGAGCACGTGGTGGGCTCTGCAGTAACCAGGGTGGGCACAGCCCCCAGGGTTGTTTCTAACCCCAGGAGGAGGAGGATACACCAGGAAGCCTTCAGGGAGTGACGGCAAGAGCTGACAAGTGGCCATCCCCAGAGACAACAAAGCCCTGCTGTTCTCTGGGCCAGGGACCCTGTGACCTAACTGGCCTTCTCCATCCCTCCCACTGATGAAACCCCGAGGATCAAAGCCCACTAGAAGCCACCTCCTCCTCCTCCTCCTCCTCTCCAACACAACCCCTGCAGATGGGGAGGCCATGAGGACCTCCAAGACTCACCCTGTAAACAAGGGACAGGACTGTGTGGGATGGGATGGGATGGGATGGGATGGGATGGGATGGGATGGGATGAGCAGCAAGCAGCAGCAGAGGGTCCTCAGTGATGGTGTGAGCCCCCCCCCAAAATGCAGATGGTCCCAGAGCCACAGGATGGGGCTGCATGGGAGGGGGGGGGGTGCTGGGGAGGCGTGCCTGGGAATAAAGGGAGCAGACTGTGGGCTATTGTTCCATTGTTATGGCTTCAAAGGACAATGGGGCATTGTTGTCTCTGGGGATCCCATTGTTTGCTTTCCCTGCAGCTCCCAGCCACGCAGTGGATGGAGGTTTCCCGAGGGCCAGGCCAGCTCTGTGTGTGGGACACTAAATAACAAGGCAGGCATGTTCCCTCCCCCACCCCCTCCCCAGCCCCCTTCCGAAAAAGGCACGGCACACTATATGTGCCCCACACAGGCCAGGGCACAGCAGAGGTGCCAGGACCACCCATCCAAACAGGGAGCATGCAGAGAAACCCCCATGCCCCAGGGAGAGGGGGTGAGAGCAGGGAGGGGGGGTGTTTCCACCCAGAGGGGGTGAGGTCGCTGTGCCCATCCCCACAGACTCCAGTGAACCTGTGCCAGGGCAAAGGGAAAATACAAACCCCACTGAGCATTAACAGAGGGACCCAAAGCCTCACCTGCTCCCAGGAGCCATCCCTCTGGCAGAGCAGCTGCTGGCTGGCAGCCCCAGGGGTGCCCAGATCCAGCCATGCTGGATGGGGCTGTGGCCCCGCTGCCTTCCCAGTGCTCTGCTCTCCCAGTGCTCTGCTCTCCCAGAGCTCTGCTCTTCCCAGTGCTCTGCTCTTCCCAGTGCTCTGCTCTCCCAGTGCTCTGCTCTCCCAGTGCTCTGCTCTTCCCAGTGCTCTGCTCTTCCCAGTGCCCTGCTCTCCCAGTGCTCTGCTCTTCCCAGTGCTCTGCTCTTCCCAGTGCTCTGCTCTCCCAGTGCCCTGCTCTCCCAGTGCTCTGCTCTCCCAGTGCTCTGCTCTCCCAGTGCTCTGCTCTCCCAGTGCCCTGCTCTCCCAGTGCTCTGCTCTCCCAGTGCTCTGCTCTTCCCAGTGCTCTGCTCTCCCAGTGCTCTGCTCTTCCCAGTGCCCTGCTCTCCCAGTGCTCTGCTCTCCCAGTGCTCTGCTCTTCCCAGTGCTCTGCTCTTCCCAGTGCTCTGCTCTTCCCAGTGCTCTGCTCTTCCCAGTGCTCTGCTCTCCCAGTGCCCTGCTCTCCCAGTGCTCTGCTCTCCCAGTGCTCTGCTCTCCGTTCCCACAGGAGCTGAACCGTGACCATTTTGCACCCTCCCTGTATTATTGCTGCCTCCTCTCATCAGGCAGCATCACCCCCTAAAGACCAGCACCCCCCTGGCATGCAGAGCAAGTGGCTTTCACTGTTACCTGCTGCACAGCCCAACTTCTCCATCAGCACCCAGGAAAAGGCACTTGGGAACACAGGGCACAGCCCTGGGTGCTCCCTTTGCTCTGAGGGGCAGGGATGCTGCCCAATTTGTATAGCTGCTTCCTATGTAAAAATAAATCTGGGTGCTATGCAAAAGCTGGGGGGGGGGGAGGGGGGGGGGAAAGGAGCCATCTCCAGCTGAACCCTCCAGAGCCTGTGGCTGCCCCAGCACATCAGGCACTGCCGGAGGTGGGCTGGGAGATTGATGGAGCAGGAAAGAGATACGTTGTCCCCAGAGACACCCTTTCAGCATGAGGCTGCTCACAACAGCTGGGGAAGGGAGGAACTCATGCAGGGAGCCCAGGCTGAGCCCTGAGAGGGGGCTGGGGCTGGGTGAAGCAGTGCTGGCAAAGTTCTGCTGGGGGAAGGGGACTCCTGCCCTGCTACCATGCAGGGAGCTGGGCTTAGTTAAACCCAGAGGAACCCACCTCCTCAGGGGGTCCAACCACCCTCCTAGATAACCCACAGAGAGGGTTTTGGATGAGCTGGAAGGGATGGCTTGAAGAGCCTGTCCCCCCCTCACTGCTCCCCCTGCTCCCTGGACCGCAGCCCAGAGAGGCTGCCCAAGGTCTGGGCTCAGCTCAGCTGCCACCGAGCATCTTTCCCCACTGCACAAATGCACCTTGGCACTGCCTGTGCCAGCTGAACCCCTGGGCCTGTCCCCCTCAGAGGGGGAAAAACACAGCCATGGGGGGCTGGTAGCCCCAGCCCAAGTTTGGTTTCACCAGAACAAATGGCAGGGGCTGGGTTTGTCAAAGAGAAGGGAGAAACTGCAGTTGATAGAGGTATAAATTCAGCCTGGATTTGTTTGCTTGGGTTTTAATCCTGGGAATTCCTGCTGCTCCTAATCAGAAGATGAGGGAGGACCTTGCCTCTCAAATGCCTCTTAATTTCTGGGAGAAGCACAGAGGGATTTGTTTGGGGATCAGTAAGGAGCTATTTGGGAAAAGCAGGGAAGGTGTGGTGAGAGATGCTGGCTGTGGGCACTGCTGCACTGCCTGCCCCCTAACCAAACCCCCTGCTCCCCAGGGCCTCGTGTCTCTGCCATGGAGCAAGGGGGATGTTTCCTGCCCCCCAAGGAGCCCAGTTTGTAGAGGTCAAACACTCTGGGTACCAACGGCACCCATCCCTTGGGGACTACACCCTGCGGCTCTGGGAGCTGTGACACTGTCCTGCCATGGTCTCTGGGTGACCAGTTCTCACCCTCTCAAGATGCCAGCCCAGAGGTGGCCAGACAGAGCCTGATCCAGGTGCACAGGAGTGGGGCTGGGAGATGGGGGGCTGGGAGATGGGGGGCTGGGAGATGGAGGGCTGGGAGATGGGGGGCTAGGAGATGGGGGGCTGGGAGATGGGGGGCTGGGAGACGGGGGGCTGGGAGACGGGGGGCTGGGAGACGGGGGGGCTGGGAGACGGAGATGGGGGGCTGGGAGACGGGGGGGGGGGCTGGGAGACGGGGGGGGGGGGGGGGGGGGGGGCTGGGAGATGCCTGTGTTTGCATCATGCTGACCTGCTCACAGGAGCTGGCAGCAGTCCCACCCTGCCCTGGGGGCTCTCTCACACAAGCCTTATTTGCACAAGTGTGCACACGCACACACACACACACATGTACATGCTCTCCACCCCCCCCACCCCCCACCCCCACCCCTTGAATCGAGCAATTTCCTCTCAGATAAAGAGCTCCCACCGCAGGCCCCCTTTCCCTCTCCCCCCAAAGTTGTGCCTGTCTCACGCACCCATTTCGGAGCCCACCTTGGGCTCTGATACTATCTCACTTCCTCAATATGAATATTAGCTCTCTTGTTGATTTATGATAAAGGGCTGGGCTCCAAAACCCTGCATTTTGGGGAGGAGGCAGCGGTGCAGCACGGTCTGGCGTGCCCCAGCTGAGGGAGAGAGAAGAAAGCAAAAGCCTTTTCAAGAGCGGATGCCGGTACCTGCTGCACTGCTAACTCCACAGCCCATCTCCACCAAAGTGGGGCTCCTGCCAGTGCTGCTTCTCCTGCCCCCCCTCCCTCCCACCCTCTGACACCTGCACAAGAGCCTTGAGAGCAGCTGGGAGCTGCTGGTGCTCCCCAGAGTGAGAGGTGCTCGAGGAGCAGCTCTGCAAGTGCCACCGAGACAAAGCTGGCTGTGCCCTGTGCAGTGGGGACCCTGGGGGAGGCACTCAGGGTACAGTGGCTGGTCAAGCTTCCTATAGAATCTATAGCAGCTTAACTATGGTTCTAATCATAGAATCACAGGATGCTTTGGGTTGGGAGGGACCTCAAAGCCCACCTAGTCCCAACCCCCTGCCATGGGCAGGGAATACTTCACTGTGCCCACAGCCCCATCCAACCCAGCCTTGGACACCTCCAGGGATGGGGCTTCCACAGCCTCTCTGGGCAGCCTGTGACAGGGCCTTCCCACCCTCAGAGTGAAGAATTTCTTCCTCACATCTAATCCAAACCTGCCCTCTTATATTTTATATCGAACACAAATGTTTGGTGACCCTTTGAGATCACCCAGCAGCTGGAGCCATCTCCTTCTGACTCAGTTTACAAGGTGAAAAACGACCACCTGAAATAGTCTCCTTAACTCTTAAACCCCCTCACCACCACCCCCCCCACCCCCCCCAGGAGCAGGGGGAAGGAGAGAAGCATCCCCAGAAAATTCGGGTTTCTTTACAGACCAGATTGCCTGGCAGCAGGAGAGCTGCAGAGACAGCAGGTCGGTGCACAGCACTGTTCCACTCAGCTGAGGACATCACACCACTCCATCAGCCATCACCCCCCCAGGGGACTGTTAGATATTGCTCCTCTCTTGCAGAGAGGCTGAAGAGGAGCAGAGAAAGGGAAAATCTGGGCCAGACCCAAAGGAAAGCTTGGCCTGGTTTTGAAGCACTGGCCCCTGCACCTATAACTACCTGAAGGGAGGGTGCAGAGAGGTGGGGGATGGTCTCTTCAGCCAGGGGACAGGAGATGGGACAAGGGGCAATGGGCCTGATGAGCTCTCAAGGTCCCTTCCAACCCCTACAAATCTGTGATTCTGTGAAATATCTTATGTATGGGGTGCAAGGGGAATTGGCCAGCCCCTTTTCAGTGTCTGTGGGGACAGGACAAGGGGCAATGGCTGCAAGTTGGAGCACAGGGAGTTCCACAGCAACACGGGTCCAACCCCCCTGCCAAAGCAGCTCCCCAGCTCATACTGCACAGACAGGCATCCAGATGAGTCTTGAGTATCTCCAGAGAAGGAGACTGAGCAGCTGAGGGAGCTGGGGGTGTGCAGCCTGGAGAAGAGGAGGCTGAGGGGAGACCTTCTCACCCCTCCCCTGCCCTGCCAGGAGGGTGCAGAGAGGTGGGCCATGGTCTCTTCAGCCAGGGGACAGGAGATGGGACAAGGGGCAATGGGCTCAAGCTGCCCCAGGGCAGGGGCAGAGCAGATGGGAGGGACAAGTTCTTCCCTGGCAGAGTTGTCAGGGCCTGGCCCAGGCTGCCCAGGGAGGGGGCTGAGTCCCCACCCCTGGGGGTGTTTAACAGGGGGGAGATGAGGTACTGAGGAATCTGGGTCAGCACAGGACAGGGACGGTTGGACTCAATGATCTTAAGGGGCTTTTCCAACCTGGGGATTCTGTGATTTTGCAAACCCCATCCCAGATGGGATTTTTGGGGAGATGGGTAAACCCTGGAATGGGACAGAGCATCCTGGGCTGTAAGAGATACTCACAAGAGAGGAAAACAAACTGCCCCAGTCTGAACCTATGGCATGGCTTTGTATTACCAGGTCTGTACCCTGAACACAGGCATGGGGAGAGATGTAACTAACAATCCCTGTCTCTGCTGCTCTGGTATCCTTACAGGAAACACCCCAGGAATCATTATGCAGCAGGAACACACCCCAAAGACACAGCACAAGAAAACTGGGTTTAAATATCCCAGCCTGAGGCACAGGAGGGGAAGAGACCTACAGGACTGGGGTCATCTTCTGAGTGATGGGAGTTTGCTTGGATACCTTGGGCTGAAATCCATCTGGGGTTTTATGAATAGGGAATAACACCCTTCCCACAGCCCAGGTTACTACTGGAACAATGACCAACCTCAGGGAAGCAAGTCCAGCTCCTTGCACGAAGGAGCCTGCTGGTATGCAAGACAGCAGCACAGGGAGGGAGAGGGGAAGGGGGGGAGTGGGCGTTGCTGCTGTTAATGTGGCAGAGTTTCCCTGCTGAGGGCAGGCAAAATGCCCATGACTCATTTTTCCAAGAGATGTTACAAACAATAGTAATGATGCCCCTGGTGTGTATGAATGCAAAAAGGCACGGCAGGGGGGCAGCCATGCTGGGCACCTTGTGTGTGGGCTGCCAACCCAGGGTACTGCCACCAACAAAACCTGCCCCAGCCAGTTCTTTGGCTTGGTGTGGGACAATGTCAGTACTTGTGCAAAGGGGTTAGGGAGGGGGAAGAAAGGTCAAAGGGCTGCCCAGTAAACTCCTGGCTCCGTGGCATCTTGTTTGCCAGGGGTACCATCCCCCAGTCTCAGCCAAAAACAGGACCAGTTTTATCACTGCAGAAAAAAAAAAACAAACCCAGCAAAACCAATCCTGAACAGTCCATCCCAGTGCAGGACTGGGACAAGAACAGGCAGGGGATTTTTGGAAAGCATTACAGCATGCTTTAAGACTGCTGTCCCCCAGCTCCTGCCTCTACCCTCCACACAAGTTTGCCATATTCAGATGCTGCCCTAAGGGGACAGCTTCTAAGCTGTTTGAGTCCTTGACCTTCCCCTGTTGTCAGTCAGATACTATTATTTTTAGGCACACACAATCCTTAAAACATCCCAGCACTCAAAAGGAGTTCCCAGATAACGTGCCCTAAAGCAGGAGGTGGTGAGGCTTTGGGAGAAGGGAGCTCTGGGGGATCCTGGGTGGCAGAGCACTGAGGGGGGAAAGGCATTTCCCCCTTGTACAGCAACACACCCCATCTCCCTGTTTATTTTAGACACTCTGGAGGTTACAGGCCTGAAAAGACTGTAAGTGCTGCAGGTTGTCTAAGCAGCCATGGGTTATGCAAGGTGCCTGCTCCTGTCTGCAGTGCTCCTGCCAACACAGCCCCACCACCTGAGGATGGAGCTCACCATCCCCTGATGCCTGAGGAAAAGCCCAACGATGCCTTGCAAGAGCCAGGCAGGACACTCACACACCCTCAGGCAGCCAGTTGGGTCAGAGGTTTAAGATCAAGTGTATATAAAATCATTCTGCAAATCATTGAGTCCTACCAAAGAACCACAGAGGAACTGTTCCACCCTCCTTGGAGGGACAGGACCACTCTTGCGCCCCTCCTCAGGAGGCTCTTTCACAAGCATGGAGCATCTCATAGAATCCCAGACTGGGCTGGGTTGGAAGGGACCCCAAGGGTCACAGAGCTCCAACCCCCTGCCACAGGCAGGGACACCAACCTCAGGCCTGGAGCTACACAAGGTTGCCCAGGGCCCCAGCCAACCTGGCCTTGAACACCCCCAGGGATGGGGCACCCCCCCAGCTCATTCCAACATCCCACAGAAGGACTGGGCTTGGCCAGGCCAAGCAATTCCCAAGCACAAAAGAGCAGAACTCCAGCCTTTTTTCCCCAGAACCCCAAAGCCACAGGGACAAATATTTACTCAAAGCACCTTCCAGTGCTGGTTAAGGTGTTAAAGCTTTTAAGAAAGGAAAAAAAAAAACCCACCCAAAAATAATAAAACCAAATAGCACAGAGCCCCACCTGGATCCAAGAGGGGCTCTCATCTCCCTGCCACCACCAGCACAACGCTCTCAAACCAAAAGGCTGCATGGTAGAGAGCTCTGGCTCCTGTAAGCTGAGCCATCACGAGTGCAGAAGCAGGTGACACTCAGTTTTTAAGACAGAGAGAGCTCTATTTCTAGAGAACAGACATTTGGGAATCTAAACCCCACTGTTGGCTCCATTCTGGGGTGTGACATGATGGAGTGGTGGTACCAGGAAGGAAACTTTCTCCAGCCAATCCCACCATGGGCACTGTGCTTCCTAGAGATGCTGCAGCAGGGTGGCATGACGCCCCCCTGGGTATCAGCACCCAGCATGATCCCCCCCGGGTATCAGCACCCAGCATGACCCCCTCGGGGTATCAGCACCCAGCATGACCCCCCCTGGGTATCAGCACCCAGAATGACCCCCCCCTGGGTATCAGCACCTAGAATGACCCCCCCTTGGTATCAGCACCCAGCATGACCCCCCCTGGGTATCAGCACCCAGAATGACCCCCCCCCCGGGTATCAGCACCCAGCATGACCCCCTCGGGGTATCAGCACCCAGCATGACCCCCCCCTGGGTATCAGCACCCAGAATGACCCCCCCCTGGGTATCAGCACCCAGAATGACCCCCCCCGGGTATCAGCACCTAGCATGACCCCCCCCGGGTATCAGCACCCAGAATTAACCCCCCTGGGTATCAGCATCCAGAATGACCCTCCCTGGGTATCAGCACCCAGATTGACCCCCCCTGGGTATCAGCACCCAGATTGACCCCCCCGGGTATCAGCACCCAGAATGACCCCCCCCGGGTATCAGCACCCAGAATGACCACCCCCCCCCCCGGGTACCAGCACCCAGAATGACCCCCCCCTCCCCCGGGTACCAGCACCCAGAATGACCCCCCCCTGTAAGAACCCAGCTGGGGCACTCCTCATAGCATCACCTCAAGGGATCTGCTTCAAAAGGAACCTTGACACGCCCACCCCCACCCTGCTTTCCCCTCCCCTTCCCTGCATGGATGAGGAAGGAATTTGCCCATTCTGGATGAAAAACCAGTTTGGAAAAGCAAACCCGAGGGGCAGCACAGCAAGGGAAACCGAGCGCCAGGAGCGCTCTAGAGCCCCAGTGTCAGCGGTCACTCTACCTGGCTCCTCACCGCCTCCTGCTCAGCCAAAACCTTCTACTCCTCATCCCCTCCAAGCGCAGGACACCCCAGGGTGCGGATGAGCTGGAGAAGGTGCTGGTAAGCCGGGAGATTTGAGCACCCTGAGCAGCTGCTGCACCGTTCTGAGCGGGGACCCCGCGCCAGACAGCCCAGTTCGCTTTCTTCCAGGTTGTTTCGGGAGCCAATGAAGCTGCTCGAAGGCTGGGGAACTGTGTGTTCCTGCGGGGGTTTGTGACACTCGGCTGGAGGGGCAGGGGGAGCTGGCCGAGACCGCAGCACCCTCTTCTGTCTACCGCACTCTTTTGCAGCCAGTTTCCAGTCTCGATTCTGTCACTGGACGGTTCAAGCAGCTCAAGGGACTAAAGGAAGGGTTAGAGGAGAGATTGGGGGGAAGTTCTGTGCAGAGAGAGTGGTGAGGGGCTGGAACAGGCTGCCCAGAGAGGGGATGGGTGCCCCGTGTCTGGGGGTGTCCAAGGCCAGGTTGGATGGGGCCCTGGGCAACCTTGTGTAGCTCCAGGCCTGAGGTTGGTGTCCCTGCCTGTGGCAGGGGGTTGGAGCTCTGTGACCCTTGGGGTCCCTTCCAGCCCAGACCAGTCTGGAGTCCTGTATCCAGAGCTGGGGCCCAACACAAGGAAGATGTGGGGCTGTTGGAGAGGGGTCAGAGGAGCCACGGAGATGCTCAGAGGGCTGGAGCAGCTCCCCTCTGGAGAGAGGCTGAGGGAGCTGGGCTGGGTCAGCCTGGAGAAGAGAAGGCTGTGGGGGGACCTCATTGCAGCCTGCCAGTGCCTGAAGGGAGCAGAGGAACAGGAGGGGAATCAGCTTGTTCAAGGGCAGAGACTGGCAGGACAAGGGGGATGGAGTGAAGCTGGAGGAGGGAAGGGTTAGAGGAGAGATTGGGGGGAAGTTCTTTGCAGAGAGAGTGGTGAGGGGCTGGAAGGGGCTGCCCAGAGAGGGGGTGGGTGCCCCGTGTCTGGGGGTGTTCAAGGCCAGGTTGGATGGGGCCCTGGGCAACCTTGTGTAGCTCCAGGCCTGAGGTTGGTGTCCCTGTCTGTGGCAGGGGGTTGGAGCTCTGTGACCCTTGGGGTCCCTTCCAACCCACGCCAGTCTATAATTCTATGAGATGTAACCTCTTGCTGCCTGCAGCTTGGAAACACTCAGGAAGCTGGAAGGATTCAGGGTTAAAATAAAAACCCCAGCCACCATTTAGATGAGTCAGTCCTGTGGTTTTTATGAGGACAGACAAGTGCTTCTTGGGAAGCCAATTTTGGCAAAGGCAGAATTGTTTCTGTGCCCCATCTATGTGCTGGTAATGCCCAGAAGCTCTGTTCTAGGACCACAACACTCCCTGCTGCCAGGCACTCCTCAGACAATGGGGCTGTGTTTCCTCCTGGACATCCACACACGCCTGGACAGGCCTCCTGCACTTCTCCCAGCTTCCTGCTGGGGAGCTTCTCCTTTTCTTCTCCAACTCCCCCCCCACACATAATTGCTGCCTATTTTGGTACCTCCTCATGAGATGCCTCAGAGCTGATTAGCTCTGGACTTCCTTCCTCCCCTCATCAACCTACTCCAATATTGACGTTCATTCGCGTTAATTCGATCATATCAAAGAGCAGAGGAGCTTTTGGAGGCATTACTGGGTCTTGAAGTGCCCAATTTGGAGTTGGCAGCAGCACTGCTGCTAAGAAGGAGCCATTTCTCTTCCTAGCCAGCTCTTCTCTAAAAGCAGCTGCTCACCAGCCATGTGTGAGGAGGAAGGAGGACAGACCCTGGTGGGCTCCCAGCCAGTTTCGGCTTGGTGGCCCTGGCTGAACGTGATGGAACATTAAATAACCTATTTAACCCATTAAATAACCTAGTCAACCCATTAAATAATCTATTTAACCCTAAAATATCCTAGTCAACCAATTAAATAACCTATTTAACCCTAAAATAACTTAGTCAAGCCATAAAATAACCTATTTAACCCATTAAATAACCTATTCAATAACCTAGTCAACCCTAAAATAGCCTATTCAACCCATAAAATAACCTAGTCAACTAATAAAATAACCTATTTAACCCATTAAATAATCTATTTGACCCTAAAATATCCTAGTCAACCAATTAACCTATTTAACCCTAAAATAACCTAGTCAACCCATTAAATAACCTAGCCAACCCATTAAATAACCTAGTCAATAACCTAGTCAACCCATAAGAGAACTTAGTCAACCCATAAAATAACCTAGTCAACCCTAAAATAACCTATTTAACCCATTAAATTACCTATTCAACCCATAAAATAACCTGGTCAACCCATAAAACAACCTAGTCAACCCATAAAATAACCTAGTCAACCCATAAAATAACCTAGTCAACCCATAAAATAACCTAGTCAACCCATAAAATAACCTAGTCAACCCATAAAATAACCTAGTCAACCCATAAAATAACCTAGTCAACCCATTAAATTACTTATTTAACCCTAAAATAACCTATTTAACCCATAAAATTACCTAGTCAACCCATTAAATTACCCAGTCAACCCATTAAATTACTTATTTAACCCTAAAATAACCTAGTCAACCCATTAAATTACCTAGTCAACCCATTAAATAACCTGTGACACAAACACACACCACGAGTGGCAAGTTTATACACACTTGGAAAGAGAATGATCACTTCAGAGTGCCTTCAGTCTGCCTTTCCAGCAGGTCTCAAGGCCATCACCTCTCCATAACAAGACAGAAGCAGGTCAATTCTACAAACACCCCTTGCTGCAACACTCAAACTACAGGGAAAACAGACACAGGTGACGACTTACACCACTTCAATTCCATCCCTGCTGGCTCTTGGTGATGACTTCTGCTCCTACTGGCAGTTGAAAGGACCTTGCAGGTTGTGAATACAAATCCTGACTCTTGGCAGGCTGTACAGCTGGAGCTGTGTCAGGCACTGAGCCATGTCCTGCTGCTTCTCCAAGGTTTCCTTCCTGATGGGATACTCCCACAGACAACTCCTTGGAATGGGAGAAGCACATGGGATGATCTGGGCCAGGGACACTCAGGTGTTTCTGTCCTCTGAAGCAAGAACTCTTCCATCTTGAATTTATGAATTTGCATGCATAAAATGATACATTGAATTTTGAGATAGAATCATGGAATGGCAAGAGTTGGAAGGGACCCCAAGGGTCACAGAGCTCCAACCCCCTGCCACAGGCAGGGACACCAACCTCAGGCCTGGAGCTACACAAGGTTGCCCAGGGCCCCATCCAACCTGGCCTTCAACACCCCCAGACACGGGGCACCCACCCCCTCTCTGGGCAGCCTGTTCCAGCCCCTCACCACTCTCTCTGCAAAGAACATCCCCCTCCAATTATCTCCTCTAACCCTTCCCTCCTCCAGCTTCACTCCATCCCCCTTGCCCTGCCATTGTCTAGCCTTCTAAAAAGTTGAATCCCCCCCTGATAGCAAAAGCTTATTAAATGAATCCTGGGGCAGCCTGTGTATCAAGAGGAACCTCTCAGCATCCAGGTAACCTTCATCCCTGAGTTACAATCACAGCTACAGCCTGGTTCTCCTCTTCCTTTACATCCAAAAAGCAGCAGAGGGGAGTGATGGTCCTGAGAAAGCTGCAAATTTATCTTGTGGGTGTGAGAAGTAACACAGCTCTCTTGTGGAAAGGTTAAGGAGAACAGCCAGACCCTCAAATGGGTAATAGAAACAAACCAACATGGTAAAATCCCAACTGGTAACTGGTACCTCAACTTATTGAACAGTGCCAGGGTCTCATCTAGAGACTGGGTAAAGAAAGAAGAGAAAACAAGAGATTTAATCCAAACCAACTCACCTTCAGGGCAGAGAAGCAGAGAGGGAAGTTTTACCTGCCAGGGAAGTTTGTGAGTGTTTGATTGCTACACCACAGCCCCAAGTCCCCCACTACACCACACAGACTCAAGGCCCAGTGAGTCCTCCAGTACCCCATATGAGCCCCCCTCATGCACCCACAGAACGCAGAGGTATTTATCAGAGACTGCACGGACCCAGAGTGGAAACCACCCCCTCTCCTCTCCTCCCAGCAGGGCATGAGGCTGAAAGCAAGCAGATTGACATGGACAATCCCTGTGAAAAACGTTTATTTGTGACATACATTATGTATTGTTCCAAACTACAAAACCCTCCCCAACATTCCTCCCATGAAGGTCTGTGTGTGACCCCAGCTCTATGTAATTCCCTACCCACTGCCTGCTCCTGCTCCCACTAGCACTTGAGTGGCTCTGAAGCACTGCAGCCATGGCTCTGCTTGCACAACACCAGGGCCTAGTTAGAAACACTCTGCAGAAGTGTGATATTGTCCCCTTTTAACATGATCCGACCTGCAACACAGAGAAAGGAAAGGGGAGGGGGGGATTAGACAGACCCCAGACTCCCAACAGTAACCTCCTGTCTTCACAAAGCATTTCACAAAGGCAAAGGTGGTCACACAAAGACACTTGTACCACAACCCAATGGGTTTTTATAGGTAACAGAAAGTCCCTTCCTTCCTTACCTGTTACCCTTATAGGTAACAGAAGGTTCCTTCCACTGCACTGGGAAGTGTGGTCATAGAGGACCCACATTGCCAACTGACACCACAGCATGAGAGACACAGCCTCCCTTCCTGTGCTCAGTGTTGGAACAGAGCTCTGTCCCCACTAACAGCCCAGACAAGTCACTTGTCATGCAGAAGATCAGACCCACATTTCATTTTGAGATACCAAAAGCTTATGAAATGAATTCTGGTGGGTATCAAACCTGAACAAATCACTTGTCACAACCTGCTGCTCATCCTCATCAGCAGGTGTAAAGAGGAAATACAGCCACAGCTCCAGGCTTCAGGGCCATGGGCACCACGTGGCTGAGAGGAGCTTGTTGGGAGCCCCCCCAGCCACCCTGGCTGCAGAGCAAGCACAGTTGTAGAGTCCACAGGTCGTTACACACATTTGAAAGACAAAACCCACTCTCAGGTAGGGGCAGGTTCTCTCAAAGGCTCAACAAAACCACCTGCATCAGCAGGAACAGAGCCCTAGCTGGTATCTGCTCTCCTGTACTTCACAATCATGTCTCTTTGGATGTTAAGAGGGGCTATTTGGAAGCCCTCCCCCCTTCCCCCAGCCAGGCCATGGGCACCATGCAGGTTCCACACACACTGACATACCCAGCTGTTTCCTTGATTTTGTTTTGGAGTGAATCTCTTCTGCATCATCCAGCACCAGGTTCATGTATTCATCAAAGCCCTGAAAATCCACAACAAAAGCAGCCAGTGAGCCAAGTCCTCCTCCAGTCTAAACTTCAGTGACAACCATACAAATGATCCTTAGGTCTGCTGATGCAGGCTGGGTAATTAAAGGCTACTCATTAGAGAGGCCTCAAGTATTTCCAATCCCTCATGCTAGTTTTTTTTCCTTGACAAGAAGAGTTTTATGAATCAGAACAAAGAAAACCAAACCTCCAACAAAGGATAACAAATACCATCCTGATACTCACAATGATGCAGCCTTCTATCCGCATGTTCACTTGCTCATAGAGCCACACCTGGATTCTGGACCTCTGGAAAGTGATGGAGGAGAGTATGAACCACAGAATGGTTTGGGTTGGAAGGAACCTTAAAAATCATTCAGTCCAACCCCCCTGCCATGGGCACCTCTCACCAGCCCAGGCTGCTCAAGGCTCCATCCAAGCCAGCCTTGAACACCCCCAGGGAGGGGGTAGTCACCACCCCCCTGGGCAGCCTGTGCCAGGGCCTCCCCACCCTCAGAGTGAAGAATTTCTTCCTAATATCCAACCTAAATCTACCTCCTTACAATTTAAACCCCTTCCCCCTCATCCCATCACTCCAGGCCCTTCTAAAAAGTCCCCTCCCAGCTTTGCTGTAGCCCCTTCAGGGACTGGGAGGTGCTGTAAGATCTCCCCAGAGCCTTCTCTTCTCCAGGCTGAACAGCCCCAACTCTCTCAGCCACTCTTCACAGCAGAGATCCTCCAGCCCTCTAATCATCTTCCTGGTCTCCTCTGGACCCACTACAACAGTTCCACGTCCTTCTAACGGCCGTTCCCCGAGGGCTCCTGGCGCTGGGCCCTCAGAACCGTGTGTGTGTGAATCTACAGCAGCCCCGCCCGGCGGTACTCACGTTCTGCAGGTAGCGGAAGATGAGGTTCTGCAGCGGAGCGTTAAGGACGCAGCAAACGGCAACAAACCCGCGGCGACACGGTCCTCGGACCCCGCGGCGGCTCTTCGGCACCTCGCGGGCTGATGCTGTCGCTCCTTCCCTCACCACCAGCCCGCCGGGCCTCCTGCCTCATCGGGGCCTCCCGCCCCGCCGGGCCTCCTGCCTCACCGGGGCCTCCCGCCCCGCCGGGCCCACCGCCCTGCTGGGTCTCCCTTTCCCGCCAGGCCTCCCGCCTCACCGGGGCCTCCCGCCTCACCGGGCCCACCGCCTTGCCGGGCCTCCTGCCTCACCGGGGCCTCCCACCCCGCCGGGCCCACCGCCCTGCTGGGTCTCCCTTTCCCGCCAGGCCTCCCGCCTCACCGGGTCTCTCTCTCTCTTCACCGGGCCTCCCGCCTCACCGGGGCCTCCCACCCCGCCGGGCCCACCGCCTTGCTGGGTCTCCCTCCCCGCCGGGCCTCTCGCCTCACCGGGCCTGCCGCCTCACCGGAGCCTCCCTCCCCGCCCGGTCTCCCTCCCCACCAGGCCTCCCGCCTCACAGTGTCTCTCTCCCTCCCCACCAGGCCTCTCGCCCCGCCCGGCCTGTCGGCAAGGCCGCCCCCGCTCCCCCCCTCCCCCAGGCCCCGGGCAGGATACGATGGGCTGCACCATCACCTTCTGCACCTTCTGGCCCTGCCCGCGGTACGCCATGGCTCCGGCCGCTCCCGCTCCCCGCCTCACACGCTCCCACCGCCTCAGCCGCCGCCACCGGATGCAGCTAAGCACGGCGGGAGCGCGCAAGGAACCCTGGGATGCTGAGCGACCCGGCCGCTCTAGGAAGCTGGAGGACCGCCGTCTCTATAGCCCCCACCGTTGGGTCCGAAGTGGGTGGTTGGGGCGGGGGGTGTCCCTCTTTGTACCCCGCCCTCGCCGCCCACAGAGCACGCAGCGACACCGTTCCTAGGCCAGGTTTATTTAAAAACACCAGTAACTGCTGTCCCGGGGAGCCAGCGGTGCCTACATTTAATACAATACCTTAAATAGAATACAAATATAAAATAGTCCCAGGAGAGCTCGGCGGCCCCGCACCCCCTCCTCACCCCCAGACCCGGGGCCAGAGGCAGCTGATGGGCAAGAGGAGGGATGCAGCAAGGGAGCAGCCTTCCTCCCAGGGCTCTGGCGTGTTCTTCCTCTCTCCTAAAGCCACTCAGGATGCTGGTGGATGTCTCAGAGTGGGAAAGTCCTTCCTTCCACAGGACCAAGGGTCAGAGCTCGCTGGAGCCCCGACAGCAGTTCTGAAGTGTTGTTTGCAAACCCCTTTCCTCTAGGAACTAAGCCATACATCACAGTGGGTTATCAAAGCACACAAGTGTCTTCTTCCAAAGAGAAAAAAAACCCCCTATTTACAATCAACTCAAACAACTGGTTTTTAACTCTTGCCAGCAGCAAATGCCTGAGCCCCCCCCCCCCCAGAGCTTCACAAATCATAGTGGGGAAGAGGTGAAAAGTTCTTCCAAAAAGTTAAGAAAAGAATTCAAAATAGAACTGCAAGGGAGAACAATCACTGGTGGCAGGGTACACAATACACCCCTGGCTAATATGCAATACACCTCTCTTCTGCAGGGTCCCAAAGTCAGACTGTAGGGGAGGCAGATCTGTAAGCTCCAGTCCTGCCTCCAGCACCCACGTCTACACAGAGCAAAAGCCTCAGTGATGGAGCAAGGGGGGCAGTGCAGACCAAGGGGGGATACCCCAAAAGCAGAATAGGGTTGGTCCTGCAGTGGTACCAGGTTCCAAGACTGCTGGCTTGGGAAGATGTTCCCACCTCAGGGCAGTGCCTGTGACAGTGTCCCACAGCAGCTGGGATGTCAGACAAAGCCAACGGTGTTCCATGAGTCTGAAGAGCTGCTGCTTCCTGGTGGAAAACAAGCCAGTGGCTCAGGAGAACCATTCTTGGAACCAAGAGGCACTTAAACCAATCATTAGCTGACCCATTTACTGCAGGTATCCTGACTAGCCACCCCCAAAATCCTACTGACATCAGCAAAAAAAGCGCCAACACCCCCCTCTATCCCCTCCCCCACTCCAAGCTTTGGTACAGTACAACAAACCAGGAGGAGGGTATTCCAGCTGTACTGCAGAGCTGCTGCTTTTCCCACTGATATCGTATCATCCCTGATAATTCCAAGTAAGGCTGGATGGACTGATCCCAACCACCACCCCCTGGCAGCATGTTTGGTCCAAAATGCTCCCTTCCCACCCTGACATTTTCTTTAAGTTCCCCTATAAGATGAACATCAAAACCAGAGTGTACATATATAAAACTCAAGAGTTGACATAGTAACTCCAGGCTTTAGGTATCAACTGTCCCAAGAACTCCAAATACCAAAGCTTTGAAACACACTGAACGTTGAATTTTGCCAAAGGAGGTTGAGGAAGGAAGGAAGAAGCTTGAAGTTGAAGCCTTCAGAGCATCACTGAATTCATACATCAGTTCATACAACCACCACAGTTCATAGATGGGCATTTCTCTGTCCCAAAATAAACAAGTGCTTTGTCCTCTTTAATGTCCAAGGTAGTTACAGAGCAGATGTGAAGGACCTGGACTCTGACCAGCAGGGAAGTTTAAAACAACACAGTGCAGATGCTGCCAATCTCTACCAGTTTGACTGTGCTTTAAGACTCATTGCAAAGCCTCAGCTAGAAAAAGGATCACTTCCAGGAATCCAAGAAAATAGAGTTTTTAATTTGTTTTGTTGTCATATGTGGGTTGGGTTTGGGGTTGGGTTGTTGGTTTGGTGTTTGGTTGT